>JAEQBH010000653.1:1274916-2549833 GCA_016808115.1 Tetrastigma voinierianum | reverse complement strand
CAATGAACCCTAAAAACGGGATTTTTTAGAAAAATTTCGAAAGAGGAAAATAAATTAAGTAAAGTTCATTTAAAATAAATAGAACTTGAACCGAGACGAAAAATTGTTTCAAGCAAAAATGCATCTGGTTTTTGGGCGTCACATCTATGCCACAATTGGTCTTGAGGATGAGGCTGCCATTGCTTGAGTTTGAGTGACATGCTTGGTAGTAATTGATTGGATGTCAATATGTGTGTCATAATGTATTGACATGTGGAGAGTATGTATGTGTGTATGAATATGTTGATATGAAGAGCCCTCTGCCTACAGGATGAATGCTACCTTTATTGATAGGTGATGGCTCGGGCAAACTTGTATAGTGTGGATAACAAAATTCTTGTGATTATTTGACTCATTAGGTCGAGGTAAGGTTAGTGGGTGGTTTTGTAATTGAGTTCTTTTTTGTATGCTCATGGTGCCTTTTTTAGTATACTTCCAGTACATTGCTTGACTACTAGTGTTTTTTTTTTTTTTTTTTTTTTTTTGTACGAATTATTAATCGCTATTTATTGATAAAAAAAGATATTACTAAGAAAAAAATGTTTGTAGTTGTACCATGGAAAATACAAAAAAGAAAAAGAAATATAATTAATATTACTTCGAGACTTATGCCTCTCTTATTGACATTACCCTTGAACATTATGTTGGGATCCTTCGATTTTTGTTTTGATGTTAATAAACATAAATAATCCTCTATGAGAATACCAATAAATGAGCAAAGACAAAATGCAACTTTTAATTCTTCTTCCTTTATTTTACTGCTTTAATGCATTGTAAAATTAATAAAGTCCATCCAAATATACCAAAAAAGATAACTATATGATTGTTTACTTTAAACTACATATAACGACGTGTGTTCTTCCTGAATATTAGAGTTTGTCTTTTCTATTTAAGAAGATGTTTTTTATCATGTAATATTTGTATCTGGTATATATAGTGTTCATGTGTTAGCTTGCTACTTCTATTGCAAAAGGAATAGAGGATGCTAATACCAATCACAAGAAGAAAATTACGAACTTCAGAGTGGGAAGATATAAATAGTGATCTTCGCTCACGCATTAATGATTGCCACAATATTGTGGATAAACTTGGATCCCTATAACGAAAAAAATATTGTGGATAGATTGGAGGTGATTGAAACCAATATGATAGAGATGGAGTGCCTTTGAATTGAACTTTTCAGGGTAAATGCTATTTCACCCATATTTGGAGTAAGATATTTTATTTTTGAAGTAATTCAAAGATAATATGTTCATTTGTGAACTTCTATCTTGGTTTTGATAATAACTTTTTTATTTTCCTGATATTTTTTATCATATAGGACCACATTTTCCTCCATTCATAATTACCCTTTGTTCTTGAGGATCAACATGAGAAGTGTGTTGAGGGTACAGTCTATGCTTTTGTATCGACAAAATGATGAAGATGTGAGATATGAAATTTGGAAGAGTTTCCCAATAAAAAGAGGTTTATGTTGGCCGGAATGCATCACAAACTTGGATTTTCAAGCTTTATATGTTGGCAAACACTACGATAAGGTTGGACAGAAGTTTAGAGGTTACACTGATAGTGGGTTTGATTTCATGAGATATGGGCGTAACGTTATTACGCATATGTATGAGGTATGGATAACAATTTCTTTATTGTAATTTTTGTAAACTTATAATTATATTTAATTAAATAAAAGAGGCTATGAATTCATAACAGCACAACATGGATACGTCATTGGAGGAAATAGAGCTTGAATTGGAGAAAGTATGGCCTGGATTTGTAGCAATACTTTTCAATATATTCCATTTTCATAATATCTACTGTTAGATAATAACCACAAGATTTTATTCTTTCTCATATGAAAATTTTTCTATGTTTAGATTAACAAATGTTTTCATTATTATTTTATGTGTAGATACTCAGATTTCGGCTTAAAGAAAGAAGAAAGCATGATATAAGAAAATGTAATCAAAGATAATTGAAGGAAAAATTATGTCTTTCATTAATTACAAATAACCTATTTATATACAAGACAATTCCTAAATCAAATAGGAAAGAATATGAAGTTTCCTAACGCTACATGAATACATGTTTCCTTTTCTCAACTAGTTTATAATTATAACATTCCCTCAAGTCGAGCATGTGATCGCTGATCATGCCCAACTTGTTACAAAGATAATCGACTTGATCCCCACTCGCTGTTTGTGGAAGATATCTCTTAATTGTTCTCCAACCTTTACATATCCTATAGAAATCAACCCCAAATGGATCTTCTTACAAACAAAATGACAATCTATTGCAATGTGTTTGGTCCGTTCATGAAATACCGGAATAGATGCTATATGTATGGCAGCTTAGTTATCACACCAAAACTTCGTTGATACTGAATTTTTGATGCCCACTTCTATTAATAACTGACATATCCACATGATCTCCCATATAGACTGTGCCATAGTTCTATACTCTGACTGCGCACTAGACCGCGAGATAATACTTTACTTCTTACTCTTCCATGAGATCAGATTTCCTCCAAAAAAAGACACAATACCCTGAGGTGGATCTCCTATCTTCCTTAGATCATGCCCAATTTGCGTCAGAAAAGTACTCAATTCTGTTATGCCCATGGTACTTATACAATATTCCACGTCTAGGAGTTTCTTTCAAATAGCATAGGATATGTCACAAACGCTTAATGACTCGACTATGGGAGATATTGTGTACTTACCAAAACACTTACTAAATAAACAATAAATATTCTATGGAAGTTAATTAAAGATAATTCAATTTCCCAACCAGTTTTCTGTATCTCTCAGGATCTTCGAATAATTCTTCTCCCTTAGTGAGTTGTACATTACGAGCCATTGGGGTACTACAAGGTTTGGCGCTTGATGAGTCTAAAAACTCATTAGGTTTTTAATCCATTTTTCTGAGTTTATTATGAGATAAATGTTGATTTGTTTGTAGAAAAGTGGATGATTGATTCAAATTTCATTTTTGTAGGAAAATACAGCAGAAGTTCAAATCTTAGTAAAAATCAGAAGAAGTCAACCTAAAGCGCACTGAGGTCAAACTAAAATTTGAGTCGCAGCCAGAATGCTTATGTTAGCTTAACCGTCACGACATCAACAAATTCGCTTGGAAGAAGAAACGTAAAAATTCGAAATGCTAAAGTTCTGACTGGCAAAGAAAGAAGGGCGGCGCAGTTACAGTCGTACAGAGGAAACAATCAAAATGAAAGAATCATGTCGCGACATCACTTTGATGTCGCAATCAAAGGATATGAATGATGTTGCGACACCACTTTGAGGCTGCGACAATGATCCGTTTATGAAGCCACAAGAGAAGTCTTTTCCAAAGAAAGAGGTTGCAACTAGTTTTCAAAACACAAGGTCCCATTTCATGTCGCGACATCACTCCGATGTCGCGCATATGTACCAGGGAAGATTCAAAGTGCAACCAAAAATAGATTTGAGAAGTGGTCGCAAATTCAGCCAAATAGAAGCACTTGCCAAAGACCTGAACTTGCGACCTATTACAGTCCAAAGATCGTAAATGATGTCGCGACATCATTTGATTTGAGTCGCGATCACGCATTGAGAGGTCGCGACCAAAAAGAGCCGGGAAAGTAGAAGAAAAAGGAGGCCGCGACACCACCTTGATGTCGCGACCTGGAAAATAGTTGGGAAGAAAGAAATTAGTTGCAACGTAGAACTGAGGTTGCAACCTGAAGAAAAGAAATAGGAAGAAAAAGAGGTCGAGACATCACCATGAGGTCGCGACATAAAATTGCAAGATATGAAGGCAAGAAGACCACCAACACAATTGCGACCAAGGAATCAAAGGCACAACATGAAGTCGTTATACAAACAGCAAAGTGGTCGCAACCTAAAAACACGTGTCGCAACTCGTGGCCGAGAATAGAAGACAATGATGTCGCTGACATGTAACCGAGGTCGCTGACATAAACACCAAGGAACATGTATCAAAAGATGCCGCTGCATCACTGGCGTCGCCACCGCTAATCAAGGCAATTGCAAGACAAATCGGTCGCGAATTTAAGGAAAGAGGTCGCGATCGACAGAGCCATCAAGAAGAAACGGTGTCGCGACATCAATTTGAGGTCGTGACATAGAACAATGAGCTGGGCTTTTTCTTTGGATTTCCACCTAGAGCATTTTTGGGGATTCGACCCAGATTCTTTTTGCAGTATAAATAGATAGCTTTAGAATAGTAAAGTAGTTTTTCTCCTTCTTCACTACCCAGAAAAGGGAAAAGAAGAGGAACTCAGTGTATATTTTAGAGTAGATTTTTATTTTTTTATTTTATTTTTTTATTTTCTGGTTTTGAATCTGCGAACTGTGTAGAGACGAGTAGAGCTGGATTTTTATTTCTATTATTTTTCTTAAGCATTACTGCCTGAAAATTTATGAAATCTAGACAAATTTCTCGAATCTTACTTCAATTTTATTGCAATTGGCTGGTTGTGTGTGATCTACATCTATTTCTTAATTACAACAAGAATCAGAGCTGTATCTTTAGCCGGATTTGATTTTACATTTAGTTACGCTTCGCACATTTTATGGAGAATTAAATTGGGTTCGATTTTACTTAGTCGGGTGTTGTTTTGAGTGGATAAGTTCTAATAGTAGTACCTAATACTCGCTGAGGGAATGTATCTGCATTCGATATCCGGTGATGCCCTCTCGAGTGACACAGAGGACTCGAGATTCCTGAGAGTAGAGAGCATTCTTTTCTAGGTATGTTCGACTACCATTAAATCCCCCATTCGCTCATAATTGAAGTTGGAGGGGTGTATTTAACAATATAAATAATCATGAGAGTTCACCTTAATCTAAAGGTAAGTTCCAATCCCTGTGTTAGCTTAGATCTGATCAAGGGAAAGGGATAAACCCTAATAGATTCGAGGTCGAGCCACCAATTAAGTGAGTAGAAATTTTGCAAAAATCCCGAGAAGGTGCATGGTAGTGCTCCGTTGTCAACAGAAATGGGTGTGAAGTATTGAGAAAGAAAAATACCTGCATCTTGCAAGAAAATTTGAATATTGTGTAGTCGGGTTTGATTCTCGACTTCGAGAAGCAAGGATATCAAATCAGTGAAGAGGGAGAAATCCAATTCCAATAATTAGGAAATCTTGGACAAAAATAAGATCCATATATAAAACAGAGCAATGGATTTAATGCTGGAATTGACTGTTCCATTGTATTTCATTAATGGGTTTTCGTATCTCACAGTAAACTGATTCAATCCATTCTTTTATATACAATTTATTTTTTAGTCATTTATTTTTGTTTTAGTTTAGTTTGAACATATTCAATAGTATAGGATTATTAATTTTTGTCGTTTTGATAAAACATTCACTATGAGTTTTGAGTCCTAATAGTACGAAAATTTAGTAGTTGGGGTAGTTGACCTGTAATTCGCTATCAATCTCTGTGGGAATGATACCTGGACTTACATTCAGATTTACTACTTGTATGGCCTGTGCACTTGCAATGTCATAGACTGAACCCTTATTTTTAATCCTGTAAGAGAAATTTATTTTAGTAAGAAAACTTATCCAAAGTGACATGGATATAAGAGAATTGTAAGGCTCTTGTAGCTATGTTAATTTGAGGGGTTTTAGTCTATATAGAAAGAGGCAAACAAGCTTTGCGCCGTCGCTGATCAAAGGAATTAAATGTATCAACATTCGACAAAAGAAGGAAATACTAATTTGACATTTTAAGAAAAGAACAAAAAAATAGCTTTGCAAGCAAAGGACTGGGCATCGCCTACTAATTTTTAACAAGCTATGTTGGACATATTTGTTTAAGATTGACTAATCCTATTAACTCGAAAGTGTTTCGACAGAAAACCTTTGACAGGAAATAGATTCGACTTGATTCAAAGCAGACACAGAATTGGAGAGAACACTCAGGAGCTTAAGAAAGACAAAAGAACAAAACGCAGCCTTATGGTAGATGAGAGAGACATGACCGTACAGAGAATGCAGGACGCTATACCGTAAGGCCCCCAACAATGTAACAATGGAGGATTTATGGAGGCCTATTATTCGTGAAGAGTATTATGCAATCGAAGAAATCTCATCGTGATGCAAATAATTTCTAATTAAGCCACTTTGATTACTTATGGTTCAAAGAATATCACATCGTCATCCCAATCGAAGACCCAAACGAGCACCGGGAAGATTTTCATAATGACGAATACAAGAAGCCACCGGTGTGAGACCGTATGATAAAGTTACATCTCTTCCCATTTTCTTTGAGAGATATAGCAGCCACATGGTATGAATCATTACCATATGGTTATGTTGATACTTGGGAAGAGTTGGTAGAAGCCTACTTGGGCAGATTCTTTCCCCCATCTCTCACTTCAGAGAGAAGAAGAGAGATAATAGTATTCCAACAAGGGGAAGATGAGAGCCTATATGTAGCTTGGGAAAGATTCAAGAGGTTGCTGAAGAGGTGCCCGATGCATGGAATAGATTTGAAGACCTAGATGGACATAGTGTATCATGCTTTAAATGATACATCTATAAGCATTATCGATGCTTCATGTCAGGAGCATTCAAACGAAAAGTGTCAAGAGGCGAGAAACTGGAGAAGACTTGGCAAAATGCAATATGAAAAGTTCCATCCGAGTTTTCAAGAGAAAACAAAGCAGAGGAAAAGGGTCATGGAGCCGAGCAAGATGACACCTATGGAAGCAAAGTTGATGCCATAAATGCATAGGATGGACAAAGCAAGAGAAGACGACACCTTCATGAAATAGGAGCAAAGGAAAAGAGAACTTATGAGAAGAAGTGCTGGAGCAAAGCAATGTAAGAAGATTCTATGGTGCTGAGAGGTTAAGTACGTGAACGAACAAAGAAGCATTACTTCAAGATTAAATCCTGCCGCCCACACACTACAATCCGAAGATCGAGAACCATGAGAATTTCACGCGAGGGCATTACAAGGCCTAAGGCGCGTGGACAACATCCTCAACAAGGATATCAACAGCCACCAAGGTTCCAAAGAAGAAGAAGAAGGAGGTGAAAGTTAAATGAATATCAAAGATCGTGAGGAGAACCCAACCATTTGAAGAACAAATGTTGTTGTGTGGGGTCATGGGGACAACAAGAGGCTATTATAATTCCATGAATAGAAACTATCTCCACTTGGAAGCTTTCTGAGTTTGATACTCACATGTTTCAGAAGAATGCTAGTGCCTCACTGAAAAATTTAGAAACACAAGTAGGGCAACTGGCCCTAAATATGCCAAATCAGAGCAAGGGTACATTCCCTAGTGACACTTAGAAGAACCCAAAAGACTGCATGGCAATTCAGTTAAGAAGTGGGAAGGATTTGAGCAGCAACAAAAGGACATAAAGGAAAGAAGAGACTGAGGCGTAAAAGAAGAGATCAAAAGGAAGGAGAGAAGAGCACCTGTATTGAATGTTCGAAAGGAAGTAATGACCGAAAAGAAAGAAGGAGTACCAGCCTATACACCTTTAGTGCCATTTCCACAAAGACTTCAGAAGTCAAGAAGAGAAGAACAATTTTCTAAATTCTTGGATATTTTCAAGAAAATAGAAATAAATATCCCATTTGCAGAGGTAATCAGCCAAATGCCTCTATGCAAAATTTATGAAGGAGATACTGGGAAAGAAAAGAAAGATAACTGAGGAGGGTATAGTTAACTTGATCACATTTAGTAAAGGTTATTATCTAGCAAAACTCCCCAAAGAAAGATGAAAGACTCCTGGTAGTTTCACCCATTCCCTACTCCATAGGGGAAATATGAATCAAGAGCTTTAGTAGATTCTACATGGAGTATAAATTTGATGCTCTATCAGCCAGCAAAGACTCAATTTGGGGAACTTACTCCAACAAAGAATTACATTGCGTATGGCTGATAGATCAATGGCACAACCGTAAGGGTATTTCGAAGTTATGGCTTGTCAAGGTTAGGAAATTCATCTTCCCAGTAGATTTTGTTATCATGCAGATGGAGGAAGATACCCAAATTCCTTTGTTGTTGGGAAGACCTTTCTTAGCAACTGGAGCTGCCTTGATAGACATACAGAAAGGTGAACTGACACTCAAGGTTGGAAATGAAGCAGTGCATTTTAATATTAATAAGAGATGGAACATCCCTAATGTAGAGGCGCATAATTGTATGGTCGTAAGAAACAATATTTCAATGATAATTGAATTCGATTGTATCCTTCAACACTCTATCAGAAATTGGAGATGAATTTCGCATCTTGAGAGTCTTGATGGTGAAGTACTGCCTTCAATTTTGTTTAACAAGGAAACAATCTCGAGTAGCAAACGTAAAACAAATTCGTATGAAGTAAGGAAATTAAACAAAGAAACTCATGAGCAAAGAAACTAGTGCGTAAGAGCTAACATTGAAAGAATTGCCTACCATTTAAAATATGAGTTTTAGAACCGCAGTGAGAAAACCGAAGTATCATATCGCTTGCATTGATCGGTCAAGAACGTAAATTACCGGGTAATTTCGAGAAAATACAAGTGAAGCAATTGCTTTGTCAATTGATGATCCGCTGGTATCGCCCCATTTGCATGCACAAAATATTACCGAGGATAATGCAAAACTTCTATTGAGCATCAAAGCGAGTGTCAACCCGAAGGATGAAAGAAGTTGTCGAAAAGAAGTTCGAATCGGGTTAAATGCGTGTTTTATATATGTTATATCGAGAAGTTCCCTTGGAAGTTCGGGGCATGTGGTTCCTAAGAAAAAGGTGGATTCACTGACGTAAATGAAAAGAATGAACTGATTCCTACAAGAACTGTGGATGTAGATGGAGGGTATGTATTGACTACGTAAAAATTGAATACTACAACCGTGAAGGATCATTTTCCCCGCCTCTTCATTGATCAAATGTTGGATAGCCAGGACACCCTCATTTTTGTTTTCGATGGATACTCCGATATAACCAAATTGCTATTGCACTCGAAGATCGGGGAAACCACTTTGCTAATGCCCATTCGGGTACTTTTGCTTTAGAGAATGCCATTTGGTTTGTGTACGCTCCCGGTACCTTTCCAAAGATGCATGATGTCTATATTTTCCGATCTAGCGTAAGAAGTTATGGAGATCTTTCATGGATGATTTTACAAAGGTATGGATCCGCGAACAAAGGTCTACATAACTCGACAAGATTAAAGGTGCAAAGACAAGAATCTAGCTCAATTGGGAGAAATGCCATTTTATGGTTACGTATGAATGGCCTTGGGGCACATGATTTCTCGCAGCAGTGGCTCGCTGAGGTAGATCAGTAAAAAGTTTCAATTATAAGAAATTTAATGCCACCCACTACGTCAAGGAATCAAGTTTTTTAGGACATACCGGATTTTACGTGGAAGATTTATCGTGAGACTCTCCAAAATTGCCAGACTTCACTATGTGATTGGGCCGGAAAAAGATGTGCTAAGTTTTATTTGAGGAATCCCGCTTATAAAGCGTTTGAAGAAATCAAATCCAGACTAGTCAAGTCTTATCATGGCAAAAACCAAGATTGGAACAGAATCTCAGAAATCATGTGTGATGCTAGTTAGATTTTGCAAATGGGAGTCGATTGGGGACAGAAGATGAAAAAGTGTTCAAGGCCATCTACTATGCTAAGGCAAAACTTTAATGAAGCTCAAGAAAAATTACCTACTATCAAAAGGAGATGCTGGCAATAGTATTTGCATGTGAAAAATTTAGTCATACATTTTGGGATCCCATGTTGTTATACACACTGATCATGCATCAATTAAATATCTAATGGCAAAGAAAGAAGCAAAGCCAAGATTGGTCAGATGGATACTATTATTGCAGGAATTTGATTTAGAAATAAAAGACAAGAAGAGAAGTGACAATGTGATAGCTGATCACTTGTCAAGAGTGTAGAAACTAATCGCATAAGAGAAAGGGAAGAGAAATGGCGTAAAATTTTCCAGATGAGCGCTTATTCCAAGCCATTACTAATCACCCCGAATGTTGGATATTGTGAACTTTTAGCTTGTGAATTATGCCACCGACCAGCTACCAACAGAGAAAGAAGCTAAGGACTCCATTAAAGAGTACTACATCCGGGATGACTCATTATTGTTTAAAAGAGGAGCTGATCTCGATTATAAGGAGGATGTACTGGACAGAGCAAAGCAAGATTTTACAAGAATGTCATGCATCACCATATGGAGGACATTTTGTGGAGATAAACAGCCCACAAAATTCTCCAATCGGGATTTTATCGGGTCGACAATATTTATGACCGGGGCTAATGGGTGGAAGCAGGTGATCAATTCCAAAGAATGGGAAATATCAGCAAAAGGCATGAGATGCCCTTGCAAGGTATCCTGGTGGTGCAATTATTTGATGTATGGGGAATGGATTTTATGGGGCATACATACTCCTAGCTGTGGATTATGTATCAAAATGGTAGAAGTGAACATTCCAAAGAATGATACAAGACAAGCTAGGGATTTTTACAAAGAAATATTTCACAGATTGGGACACCTGCAGAACTATAATTAGTGATAGAGGGAGCCATTTTGGTAAATAAGGTGTTTGACAAACCTGAGCGTATATGGTATCAAACACATTATGAGCTTGGCTTATCATCCTCAAACAAATTGGCGTCGAATGCAATGTGGAAATAAAGAAAATTCTCGAAAAGACTCGTAGTTCCAGTTAAGATTGGTAGTTTGAAGTTTGATGTCGCACTCGGCATACGTAACCCTTAAAAACTCCTATCGAATGTCCCCATGGGCTGCACTTGTCTGAAACCTTGTCACCTACCTCGAGCTAGAAATATAAAGCTGGGCCATCAAGAAGCTTAATTTAGATTTTGTTGCTAAGGAAGAGAGGCTACCCAAAGTAAATGAATTGAAGAGTTGAGGAATTAAGCCTATGATAGTGCCAATTACAAGGACAAAAAACAAAAATGGCATGATCGATTTCGAGAGGAATTTAAGGCGTGAGGATCGATTCGTTATTCAACCTGCATCAAGACTCTTCCAGAAAGCCGAAACCAATGGAGTGTGACCATTTACAAGGGTATCACACACAAATGCAAAGTGCTGACACTTAGGAACCAAAGAATCATGAGGAGTTTAAGGTTAATGGTCAGAGGTTAAAGCACTACCTCGGGAGAAAGTAATTGGAAGAATAACTCTTCGTTCTGAACAAAGAAAATTGAAGAAACAGGACAATGGCAAAGAGAAAGTCCAAACAAAAGACTAAAATTGAGCAGTTTTGTGGAAGGCTATACCCACAACGCTTGATTTTCAAAATTTTTGTTATAGTTTAAAAATTTATGCTGAATTTCTAATAGCTTATGTGATTTTATTCATTATTGATTGAAGAGCAGGTAAATATTTTTTTTTTTTTTAGTTTTTACAGACAATGAAGACATTGTGCAAAAGGAGAGCATTTGACCAAACTTCAATCAAAGATAAGAGACCAAAAAGGGGCAGATCTCTCCTTTCTTCTTTATTTGATTTTAAAATTGTCTTTGGGTATAGCATGATTGAGTTCGGGGAATTTTTATCTTGTTTTGGTGCTTAATTCTTAAATGTGATGCATAGTGGAAGTTGATGAATTTTTGCATGATGAAGATGAGTTGAGTTGTAGTTGTTTTGATTGGAATTTAATAAATTGAAATTGCTGTGAATTGGAGTGTTTATGTTTTAGTCGCAACAAGAATCCAAAGTCGCAACCAAGAAGGCCGGGATGTGAAAAATAAAAAATGGAAAAGAAAGTCAAAATAATGAAATAGAGGTCACGACTGAAATAAAGAAGGGAAATAACACTTTTATATTGCAACCCCATTTTCCCTGTCGTGACCACTTTTTAGGTCACGACCAAAAATTTTGAAGTTGCGACCATAACTATCCAAAAATCAATAAAAGTAGGTTTAAAACCTTTCATTTTAGGCATCCCAGCAGTGAGAAATTAAATTCATTGAAAATCATAAATTTAGAGGCTAAACATTTAATGTCGCGACTCCTATAATTCTGTCATGACATTTAACCCAACGTCTATTACACTTCAAATTCCATTAGACTACAATTCACCTCAACCTTTGAGTTATACCTCATTCATTCAGAATCTTTGAAATAAATAGTTATTAATGCAGAAACATAAATCAATTTCTTGATTAAACAAATCAGTTTAGCATGCTCAGTTTCGAGGAGAATAATCAAAGGGGATTTAATAAATTCAAGAAAAACGATCAATATTCTCACCAAAGGCCCAAAAAAACCTTCCTACAGCTATCAAAGAGTAAGAATTCGAGAAGCCTCATTCAATTCATTCATCGAAAATTCAAAGAAAGAATAAATGGCCTTGTAATTCCCAAGAGACGCAAATCACTATAAAAGGATGGGAGAACAAAGGAAAAATAAACAAAAAGAATGGAGAAAAGGAAGACTGAGAGAAAAGAAGAGCTCCAAGGTTGCGAATTACGTAGTTTATGGAATGAATGGAGTCGGAAACAAACCACCCTCCATTCTTTATTCCACAAAAACGTTGTGTAATTAAGAGAGTGGTTGATGGGAAGGGAATTGGAAGAAGGGTTAATTAGAACCCATCAACCGTAGAAGCCCCAAAGCAGGGAGGAATAAGGTTCTCGCTTTCAAAATGTTCATCGCGAATCACTCTGTGAGTGAGAGCTCGAGGTCCGTGAACCAAATTTCGCTGTGAACTCGCAACCTTCAGGGGGAAGATATAGGATTTTATATCAAGAACTAGAGAGTTTTTCTCGAATTTAGTTTCAGTCTTATTTGTAAGGAAAGCAGATTGTACAATATCGAAATGTTTTGATATTTGAATAAGATTCCTGTTGACTTACAAATTGATTGTTCAGAATATATGAAATTTTGTTTCTGTGTCATTTTCGTTTTTGTGCTTGAATCAAATGAATAATTCTGTTCTTTCCTAAGAACAGCAATTTCAGGAAGAATCAGGGCATAAATGATTAAAATGGAAATTATGAGTATTGCCTGCTTTATTTAAATTCAGTTTAGTTTGCAAAAATTGGAAAATTGGTTATTGCTGATGGAACAAATACTAGTTGAAATAATGTAAGTAACAAAGAACAAATACAAGTCTTAAAGAAATAATACACTTTGGTCAACAAAACTTATGAAACTTTGACAGGAATTAGGAACATCTTCTGGGAAATTCAGGATTACGAGTCCATAGTCCTAGAACTTGTTTGATTATCGATTGAGGCGAAATCTTAGGTGAAAACAAATTAACAAGAAATGATAGAGGCCATCCTCGCGCATCGAGCTTTTCTAAGCCTACCCCTCAATATATGCCACATATTCTCTAGTTCCCTTGCTTGAGCCAAATAAGCCTTATTTCTTCAATACACAAAGAACTCCAAAACTTACATTCCCTTCCTTGCAATAAACTCCAAAGAAAGAACCCAAATTATCTGGGCTTTCTGGGGCCTAAAAAAGTTTACTATAAAGGAAGAAACAAGTTTAGGGGAAAAATATTTCCAAATTTTTACAATGAAGGAGGTGAAGGAGTAAAGAAGCATAAACTAGTGAAAAAGGGAATAAGTTTTGTCTTGTGGCCTATTTCCCTTGAACAATTAAGCTCGTAGGGGTGTTTTAACACCTAGTACCCTAATACCAACTGGTATGGGAGTTGCTAGCCCAAAGTTCTATAAGAGTGATAGAAAGCCTAAGAAGACAAAACATTGCACTATTCTCAACTCTAGAAAACAAAAGCAAAGAGTTCAAGAAACAAAGGAACTGGCCTCGAATAAAGAGTATATGGAAATTGAAATTCCTAAAAAGAATTCACAAATATGAAGATGAATCAAAGCCAAGAGGAGGAGAATCGAAAGAACAAAGAAGAAAAAGGGTGAAAGTCAAGGCAACAAGTAGAGGAAAAGGTGGAAACTCGGTCAGATGAAGCAACTTAAAATTTTCCATTATCTACCCACTACTTAAGCCCAACATTACAACTCGAAGACTCCTATTGATTTTGAAGGCTGAATTTACCAAGCATTAGTGGAGACCAATATGAAACAAGCCTATGAGATCGCGACAAACAAATTTCAAGAAAACTCCCAGAAGATTAACTAAATTCAACATGAAGATGAAAAGGATTGAAGACCTACACACACACACGCATAACAGGACTTGTTGAATAAACTGTTTAAATACATTAGTTCATCAAGAATTTTGTGATATAAGTATACCATGTCTTATTCTTGAATCAAAACTGAAATTTAAAATAATGTTGGTATCTCTTGATTCCAGATCAGAGGGTGGAAATGAGAAAGATTGTGTGTATGAACTTAAAATGTTCTTAAAATTTCGTTTATTTATTTGAGGACAAACAATTTTTCTTTCTTTGCTTAGACAAGCAAAATTCTAAGTTTGGGGAATTTGATGAGTCTAAAACTCATTAGGTTTTTAATCCATTTTTCCTCGAGTTTATTATGAGATAAATGTTGATTTGTTCAAGTAAAAGTGGATAATTGATTCAAATTTCATTTTTGGCAGAAAATACAGCCAGGTTCAAATCTTTAGCAAAATCGTAAGAAGTCGCCTTGTGCACTGAGGTCAAAATCGAAAATTTGAGTCGCGCAGAAATGCCTGGCGTTAGCTTAGTCCAAGCCGACATCAACAAACGAAGCCAGAAGAAGAAACAGAAAAATTAAACAAGTGAAGGTCGTGACTAAGAAGGTTGGGCGGCTAAAGAAGACGTGGTCGAGACTAGAGGAAACAATCAAATGAAGAAATTCATGTCGCGACACCAAAAGGATATGAATGATGTTGCGACACCACTTTGAGGTCGCGACAATGATCCGTCTATGAAGCCACAAGAGAAGTCTTTGCCAAAGAAAGAGGTTGCAACTAGTTTTCAAACACAGCGTCGCATTATGTAATGCGATATCAATTCCGATGTCGCGACATAAAATTAGGAAGATTCAAAGTGCAACTAAAAATAGATTTTGAAAAGAGGTCGCAACCTGTAGCCAAATAGAAGCACTTTCCAAAGAACGGAACTTGCGACCTATTACAAATCAAAGATCAGAAATGATGTCGCGACCACCCATTGAGGTTGCGACCTGAAGAAGAGCCGAGCAGAAGAAAGTGAGGTCGCGACACAACCTTGATGTCACGACCTGGAAAATAGTTGGGAAGAAAGAAATTAGTTGCAACTCGAGAACCGAGGTTTTCTGCAACCTCGAAGAACAAATAGGAAGAAAAAGAGGTCGCGACATAAAATTGCAAGATATGAAGGTAAGAAGACCACCAACACAATTGCGACCAAGGAATCAAAGGCACAACATGAAGTCGTTATACAAACAGCAAAGTGGTCACAACCTAAAAACACGTGTCGCAACTCAGAAGCTGGGAGAATAGGAAGACAATGATGTCGCGACATGTAACTGAGGTCGCGACATAAACACTGAAGGAACACTGAACAAAAGATGCCGCGACATCACTCGATGTCATGACTCCATCGACCGGCGCAATTCAGAAGACAAACTAGTCGCAACTTAAGGAGGTCGCTGACCGACATGAGCCATCAAGAGAAACTAGCGTCAGCGACATCAATTTGAGGCTGGGCGATATAGAACAAGAGTCGAGCTTTTTCTTTTGATTTCACCTGAGCATTGGGATTCGGGCCTGCATTCTTTTTGCGATAAATAGATAGCTTTAGAATAGTAAAGCAGTTTTTTCTCCTTCTTCACTACCCCGAAAAGGGAAAAGAAGAGGAACTTAGTGTATATTTTAGAGTAGATTTTTATTTTTATTTATTTTTTTTATTTTCTGGTTTTGAATCTGTGAACTGTGTAGAGACGAGTAGAGCTGGATTTTTATTTCTATTATTTTTCCTAAGCATTACTGCCTAAAAATTTATGAAATCTAGACAAATTTCTGGAATTCATTTTTCGCTTTATTGCAATTACAAAGTGGTTGCGTGGATCGGTACCCATTTCTTAATTCGCACGCGCACCAATGTGTAGCACGCCTCACCGATTTGATTTACATTTAGTTATAGTCTTTCCTCGCACATTTACAAGAATTAAATTTGGTTCGATTACTTAGCCTGTTGTTTTGAGTGGATAAGTTCAATAGTAGTACCTAATACCGCTTGAGGGGAATGTATCTTACTCGATATCCAGATGCCCTCTCGAGGACATGCAGACTGAGATTCCCGAGAGTAGAGAGCATTCTTTCTCGGGTATGTTCGACTACCATTAACGAATCACGAGCTCAGGAGTTCATTTTGAGTAAATCCTATTTGCTCATAATTGAAGTTGGAGGGGTGTATTTAACAATATAAATAATCGAGAGTTCACCTTAATCTAAAGGCAAGTTCCAATCCCCCGTGTTAGCTAGATCTCGATCAAGGGAAAGGGATAAACCCATAGATCCGAGGTCGAGCCACCAATTAAGTAGTAGAAATTTTGCAAAATCCCGAGAAGGTACAAAAAAGCCTGTCACCGTGAAATGGGTGTGAAGTATTGAGAAAGAAAAATACCCAGATCTTGCAAGAAAATTTGGAATACAGGTAGCCGGTTTGATCTTGACTTCGAGAGAAGCAAGGATATCAAATCAGTGAAGAGGGAGAAATCTAATTCCGATAATTAGGAAATCTTGGACAAAAATAAGATCCATACATAAAACAGAGCAATGGATTTAGTGCTGGAATTGACTGTTCCATTGTATTTCATTGATGGGTTTTCGTATCTCACAGTAAACTGATTCAATCCATTCTTTTATATACAATTTATTTTTTAGTCATTTATTTTTGTTTTAGTTTAGTTTGAACATATTCACAGTATAGATTATTAATTTTGTCGCTTTTGATAAAACATTCACTATGAGTTTGATCTCTAATAGTATGAAATTTTTAGTAGTTGTAGAAGCTGGGACTCACTCGCTATCAACTTCCTGTGGGAATGATACCCGACTTACATTCATTTACTACAGACATAAAGCACTCAATGAAAGCATAACAAAATATATGACATCATCATTATGGCCTGTGCACTTGCAAGGTCATAGATCAACCTCTATTTTTAATCCCTAACATTATGAAATTTATTTTAACAAACAAACTTATCCAAAGTGACATGGATATAAGAGAACTGTAAGGCCTGTAGCTATGTTAATTTGAGGGGTTTTAGTCTATATAGAAAAAGGCAAACAGCGCTTAATTTCCCTATCTCAGATAACATATGAAGTACATATTTTCATTGAGATAACTGGATTCCTTGCTTACTTCTCATAACATAAACACCTGGGTTAGGATCTCCAACATTCTTAAACTTTAGTGAAACTGACTATGAAGAAAGGATTTAAGAGATAATATACCTTTAGAGTCATGCCCAGTGATGCCAATATCATCCACATACTCTTCTGCATGCCTAATGCCCAATCACCGACCGAATTTCCAAACCAGCATCACCCAGGACCTGCTTCAAACTAAAACAGATTTCCTCGAAGATCGTGTCACCTTCCCCATCTCCCCTTGAGCAACAAACCCCGAAGATTGCTCCATGTAAACTTCTTCCTAAAGATCTCCATGTAGAAAGACATTCATGATATCAAGTTGATGTAAGTCTCAACCATAAGATGCAGCAAGAGAGATAAACAAAAAAAAAATCAAAATAAACAAATGGACGGATGTCAGCTTTGCTATAGGAGAAAATGTATCAGAATAATCAATTCCATAAGTCTGAGCATAACCCTTAGCAACAAGATGAGTCTTCAATCTTGCAACAAACCCATCAGGATTAAACTTTACTGCAAACACCTAACGACAACCAATAGCCTTCTTTCCATTAGGTAAAGGCACCAAGTTGCACGTACCATTGTCATCTAAAGCCTGCATTTTTTACCATAGCACTACGCCAACCAGGGTAAGATAAAGCCTCACGGACAGTGTTAGGAAAAGAGATAGAATCAAGAGATGCAATAAAGGAATAAGAGGAAGATGACAACTGGTTATAGGAAACAAAGGAAGAGATTAGGTGAGCACATTGACGTTTAACTTTATGGAGAGCAATTGGAAGATCATCATTCTGGACTGGATATGATGATGAAGCAGCCGGCGTTGGACTAGAGATTGGAGGGTTCTGGCGTCGAGAATAATCTTGAGTAATGGGAGGTCTAATAGGAACGGGAGTTGGAGTAGGATCCGATGGAGCCGGTGAGGAAATAAGGTACACACAATCATCTCTCCCCGACTAGTAACAGGAGAAGAAAGGGAAAACAAGGTTGTCTCAAAGAATATAACATCAATAGACACAAAGTAACGTTGAAGAGTGGGACAATAACACCTATACCCTTTTTGAACATGAGAACATCCCACAAAGATAGTACTTAGCGACTTCTTGCCTGCTTAGAGTCATGAGGACGAACATCTCGAACAAAACATGTGCATCCAAATACCTTGGGATCAATAGGGAATAATGGACTATTTGGAAACAATTGGTGGTAAGGAGTAGCCCAATTTAGAACTGAAGATGGCATCCTATTAATCAAGAAAGAGGCGGTAGAGACTACATCAACCCAAAAATGTTTGGGAACATACATTTGGAACAAAATAGTCCGGGCAGTTTCAAGATGTCTATTCTTTCTCTCAGCTACCCCATTCTGAGAGGGTGTATTAACACAAGAGGTCTGATGGAGAATCCCATGTTGTAACATGAAGGACTGAAAAGGTTTCGACAAATATTCCTTAGCGTTATCATTCCTCAACGTTTGAACAGAGACATGAAATTGAGTTTGAATTTTAGCACAAAAGACACTAAAATGAGAAAAAAGCTCAGAAAGAATATGGACTCAACTTCTTGCCTTTTTTCTCGACCTTATAATGTTTTTTCATTTTTATGTGTAATCAAATTTGTTTTTAGCTGTTCATTGTGAAATAAATATAAGAAGGTCGAGAAAAAAGGACATGATGGTTTAATTACTCATAATATGAAACATTTTGATGTAATTGCATGTTTGGCTCAACAATTTTCAGTATTCCAATCGATGGGTGGAAAAGCTTCGATGGTAGGGGTGTCAGTAGTTTTATGGTGGCAGAGAAATTAAAAGCCCTCAAGATTAAGCTCAAAGGATGGAATAAGGAGGTGTTCGGGAGGGTTGAGACGAGAAAAAACCAGGCTTTGAAGAACATAGCGCAGTGGGATACAATTGGGGCTGTAAGAACCGTGACTCAATCAAAGATTGATAGAAAAACGATAGAGTTGGAGGAGTTCAAAAGATGGGCATTGTTAGAGGAAATAATGTGGAGACATAAGTCTAGGGAAAATTGGCTAAAGGAAGGTGATGGAAATACAAAATTCTTTCACAAAATGGCAAACTCCCACAGAAAGCATAGTGAAATGACAGGTCTAAAAATTGACGGGGTTTGGCATAAGGAAGGCCAAGATATGCAACAAGGCATTGTTAACGCCTTTCAATCCCTGCTTGTTGATCCCAGGGATTGGAGAGCTAATGTGGAGGGTCTAACCTTCTCGAAACTGGAAGATCAAGAGGCTGTTAGGCTAGAGAAGCCTTTTACGGAAGAGGAAGTTTTTGTCGCTCTTCATGAGCTAAATGGGGAGAAAGCCCGGCTGATGGGTATACGATCGCTTTGGAAATTCATTGAGACTACCAAAGGTGAGGTGATGAGCCATATTTAGGGATTTCTTTATTTCTGGTAAATTTGTGAAAAGTCTAAACTCCACCTTCATAGTGATGGTTCCAAAGAAGGAAGGGGCGGATGATTTTAAGGATTTTAGACCTATAAGTCTAGTGGGGAGTCTCTACAAACTGATAGCAAAGGTTTTAGCAAACAGGTTGAAAAAGGTGATGAGTCGATTGGTCAACAAAGCCCAAAATGTTTTTGTGGAAGGCAGACAAATCTTGGATGCCTCTCTAATAGCAAATGAAGCGATTGATTCAATGACGAGGAGGAAGGAAAAAGGAATCCTTTGTAAATTAGATGTTGAGAAAGCTTATGACAAGCTTAATTGGAAGTTTTTTCTCACGGTACTCAGGGAGATGGGCTTTGGTAGTACGTGGATAGGGTGGATACAGTGGTGCATTTCCACAACCTCTTTTTCAGTGATTATCAACGGTAGTCTAGCAGGGTTCTTCAAAAGCACAAGGGGTTACGGCAAGGAGATCCGCTATCCCCTATCTCTTTGTCTCGAGGATGGGGGTATTCTCTATCCTGATTGATAAAGCTACAAAGGGAGGCTATCTTGCAGGTTATAACTTCAGGAATAATTTTGGTGATGTCACAAACATATCCCACTTGTTGTTCGCCAATGATACTTTAGTTTTCTGTAAAGATTATGAGGATGAAATGTTGTATCTAAGCTGGATCCTGTTGTACTTTGAAGCTCTCTCGGGGCTGAGAATCAACCTGGGTAAGAGCGTCATTTTGCTAGTACCATGTGGAGAATTTAAACCAACTGGCAAGTGATCTGGGGTGTAGAGTAGGATCCCTCCCCTCCTCTTACCTTGGACATGTAAGACCCGAGAAATTCCAATTTCTGGAAAAAGGGCAAAATTGTAATTTTGGTTACAAAATTGTAATTTCGGTTAAAAATCCGAAATTTATTCTCGATCTCGGATGATGAAATGGATTTCACCGTTGGAATCTTCTCGCGAAATCTAGCTAACACGCTGGGACTCGGTCGACCCGAGACAATGAATCTGGCACGCTGAGGCATCGCTGACCGTGTCAGAAAACGATTTTGGCGATCAAAGTCACATAACAAGTACTCATGTTCCATAAGTGATATGAGTAGAGAAATGATGAAAATGGATGGCCGAGATAGTGCCGAATGTCAAAACTGGTAAAAGAATGACATAATGGTCTTTTTAGAATTAGATTAAATGAGGATAAGACAAAACACTTAATAGTGTTTGTCTTCTCCAAATGCAAAGAAGCAAAAAATGTGGGGGAGGAGATTATTAGATCCAGTGGCCATTTTCGTTTTGTTTTAGAGAGAGAACCTCAAGCTTCTCTCCAGATTTGTAAATCCATCCGACTACCGGCAAATAGTCAGACAAGAAGGGAAGCCATTTACGCGGAGAGGGCTTCATGCTGGCAGGTTTGTATTTAAGGAGTTTAGACAAACTCCTTGATGTAGGGTTTCACATCCTACTAGCTTTACACTTTATTTAAGTGTTTTATAATGTTTTGGCTTGAGGCCTTGAACGTTGAAAGCTTGGATCGGTCCCCAAAATCTCGGGACCGACCATAGGAAAATTTTAGCCATTGGAAAGTGGGTGTAGACGTGAGGGGCTGTTTGGGTATTAAATTCATAATTTATGCTATAAATCATGTGTTGGTTTGTATAATGCCGGAAATGGCCGTGAAATTCAGGTTCACAAAGTGAACCGACGATTGGTGATTTTCCGGGAATAGTAACCGAGGGTTTCAATATTCCCGAGAATAGTGTTCACAAAATAAAATTTTGTGAATTAATGTGTTTGGTCGAGTAATTCAAGTAGAATTGCTCGTGTTTGATCATTAGCCCATGTGAGCTAATTTTGATGTGATGAAATGCGAAATTACATAACATGATTGTGTGATTTAATTTTATGAATATATGCATTATTATATATTTCAGATGTGTTATAGATCGAATGGAATTGGCATTTATGCATTCCATATGCAATCGGGGCACCTATGATGATAGGAGGAGTGGCCGAGTGAGTCTAGAGAGAATGGTTTCTGAGGGTTGTCTAAAATGATAATTATCTGAGGGTGGGGTCCATACTAAAAATATCAATCGTCTGAGACTCACCCAATCGACATATATATACACACTGAGGGTTATCCCACAACAAATAGCACACCTCATAATGGTATTTAGGCGAGTGTGAGGGAGTCGGTGAGGACTCAGTATGAGATGGCTCGGGCTAGACATTCAAGTAGGATCATGCATTTGCTTGAATGTGTTTACTTGAGCATCGCATATGCACTTAGCGAGAGTAGCCCACTTAAAGGTGATTCCACCACCGAGCATGAGCTCACCTTACGAGGATACCATTTTACAGTACAGTGGAGCCTTGCGAGGAGACGGCTTGTACTAGAGACCAGTTTTGTGAAGAGAGCCTGAATGTATTTGATGGTTCTACATGTATTAGAATTCGTTTTAATTTAATATATGTCGATAAGAGTAGAAACACCGAACCCCGGGAAAACTATCGGATATAGTTGGAATATATATATATTGATGAGTAAAGGTTGTATCGGGCCCAAGCGGTCATTTGTACCATGATATTGATGTTTGGGATGTGTGTTATATAATGTTTTGTATTTAGGTAGAGCCCCGCATAAAGGAGACTCTACTCGATTGCGGAAAATGCTCCGTTACCCGACATTCACGAGTATTCCGCGGGTTGACGGATAGTCAACGAACCCCCGGGATCGGGGTGTCACAGGACATCTGCTCGGCTCTAAGTTGAATTCGTCAAGGGTGTGGGATGGGATCGAGGAGAAATTCAGAAGAAGACTCGCTGCTTGGAAAAGACAGTATATCTCGAAAGGGGGAAGACTTGCACTAATAAGCACGTTATCTAATATTCCTATATGCCTGCTGTCACTTTTTAGGATGCCCAAAAATGTCAAAAACATATTGGAGAAAATACAAAGAGATTTTCTCATGGGAGAGGCCTCGCACGAAAATCCACCTAGTAAATTGAACTCAGAAGCCAGAAAGAGTGCGGTTTGGGATCATGGTGGCTGCCTCCTAAATAGAGCTTTATTGGGAAAGTGGGCTTGGAGGTTTGCAGTGGAGGATAACTCTATTTGGAGATCGTGTATTAATACTAAGTATGGCTCTTAGAATGGGGGCTAGTTCACTCCTTACCCTAGAGGAAGCTATGGAGTTAGTCTTTGGAAGCCCATTGGTAAAAGAGACCGATCATCTTAAGAAGATCAGGTTTAAAATGGGAACTGTGAGGGAAAATCATATTCCGGGAAGACACTTGTGGAAGACAACCTTTATGTGGATGCTTCCCGACCTATAGCATAGCTCTGCTCAAAAGGGGCAAAGGTCGAGATCGCAGAGGGGGATTGGTGGAGCCCGGGAACAAAATTCATTTTGAAGACGCCATTTTCCCCTACTACACTAAAGCTTTCTGGCTTATTCCGATCGTTGTTTGGCGGGTTGGGCTTATTCCTAAAGCGGGCATTGGATTTTGTTTTAGGTTGATCTTATATAGGTTCCTATGGCTACCACTAGGTGTGGTTTCTTTCTTGGGATGCATTTGTTTAAGTCTCTTCTTTGCCTCTTGTTTTTTTTTTTTTTTGGTTGGCGGCCCTTAGTGGTTTCTCTTGTATACGTCCTATATATTCTCTTTTTTGGTCAATATACCGCTCTTTATATATAAAAAAAAAGTTTATGAGGTCTTTTAATGATTGGGAGTTGGAAGCTATTCAGGAGTTCATCGAAGTGACTAGCAACATCAAAATTTCCCCTCTGGAAAAGGATAATTTTGTTTGGAAAGGGGATGTGTCGAGGTTCTTCATGATCCAAGCTTATTTCAATATGTTGGAGGGAGATTCAACCCATAAAGTCCCCTACAAAATGTTATGGAACTAGCATATCCCTTCCAAAGTTGGTTTTTTTGCCAAGGAGGTGTGGTAAGGTAAGGTTCTGAATTTCAACCCGCCTAAAGAAACTGGTTTTCATTTAGCCAAGATAAAATCCATTCCAGAAAGGAAGAAGAAGAGCTAGATCATATTCTCCCAATCCACGCTTACAATATGGGATAGTGGTCTGACCTTCTTTCTGCCTTTGGGGTTGACTTGACTTGCCCTTTCCTGGCTAAAGACCTAATCCGAAGCTGGATACACTTCCCTGTTAGGAAAAAAGTTAAGGCTATTTGGAGAGCTGCTCAACTTATTCTTTTTTGGGCTATCTAGAAAGAGAGGAACAAAATTATTTTTGAAGACGCTACTTTTTCCCTGTTGAGACTAAAGCTTTCAGTTATCCGATCGCTGTTTACGTGGGCTGGGTTTATTCCAAAGGCGGATATCTAATTTGTTAGGTTGCTCTTGTATAGGTTCTATGGCTACGCCTAGGGTATGGTTTTCTTTTTGGGATGGTTAGTTTGGCCCTTTGTGGTCTCTCTTGTATACATCTTGTATTCTCTCTCTCTTTTGGTCAATATATTGCTTTTTATCAATAAAAAAAAAAAAAATTTCAGTATTCCAAATCCATCCACAAGCCGTCATTCACTTGTGTGTTTGTGTTTGGTTTATATTGTTTATTTAAAATTTTTACTCATATTTTGTTTTACTTTATTCTATTTAATAAGAATTTACCTCTTATCAGTGCATTAACATATTAGCTTTTTTCCTATCAAAGAAATATCTTATTGTCTGTTTGTCTGTTTTTTTTTAATTGCCATATCCTAATTGTTCAAGTTGAAATGGAAAATTTTCTCCATTTCTTCTTCCTAATAATATGATATCTTACGTATTTTAAACAGATCCAGGAAACTTTTTGAGGAGAGTTGGAAATCCGGATAAAAAGCCTTACTCATTTAAGTGGGCGACGGTGTGTTTGAGGAAAGAAAATGGAGGCGAGGAGTGATGACTGGGGTGCCTCTAATGAATCGCTTTCCAAGCAGCTTGCATTTCACAAATGGAAAGGTGAATTTTTGAACAATGTTATTACAGGCAAATATGGGGAGGTTAAGGGGGGTGGTACTCATGTGAAGTAAGAGAAGGGTATGGTGTGGGATTGAGGGAGGCAATTCGAAGATGGTGGCCTCTTATTAGTAATAAGGTGTCTTTTGTTGTTGGAAATGGTAGAAATGTGAAATCATTGAGTGATGCTTGGTGGGATGAGGTTCTGCCGAGCATCTCTTTTCCCTCTTTATTTGACATTGCTGAAGTGAGAGATGCTTGGGTGAGAGACTATTGGAGCAGATCTCAGGAGGAAGTAGGGTGGCAACCCCTCTTTACTAGACACTTCAATGATTGGGAGGTGGAGGATTTAGAGAGACTCTTGGCTCGACTTGGTAAAATAACTTTGGTGGATGAGCTTGAGGATACTTTGAGGTGGACACTATCTAGTACCGGCCTCTTTTTAGTCAAGTCTTTGTATAAGGCTTTAAAGTCGAAGAGTAGCAAATTTTTTCCTTGGCATTTGGTGTGGAGGACTTGGGAGCAACCCAAGAATTTTTTATTTATTTTTGATTTGGGAAGAGGTTTGGGGTAAGGTTCTTACTTTTGGCTAGCTCAAGAAGAGGGGTTTTGCTCTTGCCAATAGATGCTACCTTTGCTAGGAGTACGAAGAGATTGTGGATCAAGTTCTCCTTCACTATGAGAAGACGAGGGGTTGTTATGGGAGCTTTTGTTCTCTCTCTTTTGGATTTCTTGGGTGAATCGAGATACTGTTTGGGATTCCGTGGTGAGTTGGTATGGTTTTTGGGTCAGCAAAAAACGAAGAAAGGTGTGGCAAGCAAGGCCTTCATGCTTATTTGGTCGGTGTGGAAAGCTAGAAATGAAGTGGTTTTTTAAGATGAGATATTTCCTACACAAAGGTTGAAGATTTCTTTTGTTTTCCTTCTTTGAGTGGAGACCAAATTGTTTATAGTAAATGGTCCTTCAAACCTTGTCTAGCTCATTGATTAGGTGCGGTGTAAATGAGCTGGGGTTTTTTTGTACATCTACAGCTTTTTGTGCAGCTGAGAGCTTGTTTGCCTTATTTCTAGCTCCTCACTCGCTAATTTAGCAACTTTCCCTATATATGTTTAGGTATGTTTTTTGGGTGTGGGAGAATTAGAATTCTTACTCCATTAAGCTAGTAGGTATCTTACATAGTTTAGTACCTATATATAACCCTGTAAAACGTGTTTAATTGCATCATCTTTTTGAGGCATAATAGACATGCAAACTTGTATTAAGGTCTAAAAGATATCATGGTGAGGTTTAAAGAAGAAACAACAACGAATCAATAAGATATAACTTCACATATGTGAACAAAGCAATGGCACATGAGAAAGGGAGAGAGGTTGATTTGAATCTGAATGAGGTTTTGGGGAATGTTAGAACCTGAGCCAGATGCTATGATATAAACCCAAATATGTAATCTAGAGCAGTAGCTCTTGAGAAAATTTGGGAAACAGAAGGGTGATTTTATTCCACATGTTGGTAGACACTGATCTCACTCCCATTCGTTGACATATTTTCAGGTAGCTTAGTTAGGGCAAGGAGTCATGGCTAGGATGGGCGATCTATAGATTTGTTCGGGCTTGAGGTGTGAAATGACAGTCATGCCCCTGACCGGGTTTTGGGTTTGCATCTTTTTGTTGATCATAGATGAATCAACTGAATCTTTTATGGGAAGCCAGAAAGATTTCTACAATCATTCAGTTTGTTTATATTACATGGGTTTTTATTCAGAAAAGGGGAAAAAAAACAAGAAACTAGAGTATTTGTTAATGGTAGGAGTGAAGTGCAATAAATATCTTTGAACAAAAAAGTTTCAAGACTAGTAGTTTGAGAGAAAATGTATGTATTTCAATCTTTTAGACACTTAGGACTAGCAAGTAGGCAAGAGGGGAATCAAGTAACACACACCCATAAGATGGGGGCGAAGGTGGTGATTTTTCTGGTGGAAGGACCAGGACCTCAAACTACTTTCTACGGTCGTGAGGCCAATACCAGACACGCCAACGATTTACTTTATAAAGTTTTTAGAAACTTCTAACTACTTTCTTGTGATAAAACCAAGAAGTATTAGCTAGGAGTACTAATTAAGCAGACAAATATTTTTAAGTTAACTTGGGTTGGTTTTCGCTCCAGCTGAAATCTAGATGCCAACAGATAAGAGTAGAGTACAAATGCTTCTTAACTGTCGACCTGGAAATGACATTATTAATAAATTTAAGAGACAATGTCATAGTAATATTATGCATTAAAAGAGATCATTCCTTGGTGAGATGATAAATGTTTGGAGAGTATTGAAGAATGGAAAATGGAACCTATTTAAAGGGTTGACATGGGGAATATAATCCTACATTATTATTACTAGTTCAACCGTCTTCTGATTTGGACTCAAAACTTGTTTACTGCTGCTTAGCTTATGGAGGAAGATTTATTGCTTTGAATGTGTCGTTTTTAATTTTCTTGGAGGCTTTATTCATTTGCAATTTTTGATATATTCAGATCCAAAAACTTGAGGAACTTCGAGCTAGAGGGCACATGGTTTGGTGAAGTCATTAATATGAATATCATTGGCTCAGCATCATCTAGGCCTCCATGGCTAGAAATGCAAGCCTCTGCTCCAGCAAACAACTTCTAAGATCCAAGCTCTGCAAGAACTTCACAAAGGGATGTGATCCATGTCTCTCTCTCTCCTCTTCTCTTACCTTCTTCATTCGGCTAGGACCTTGATGACTCTTTGCAATGGCCTCTAGCTCTTAATTCTCATTCTCGGATACAGATTAAAGACAAAGATGATTGCAGCATCAATCAAGAATTATTTTGGGAATCTATTGATTCATCTTTTGATTGCTCTTTCCTTTGCCCATTTAGCCGTTGATACAAAATCCTACTCCTTTTCCCATATGATGGATGCTCAAGAAATGGTCCTTTTTGGGGTGTGACTGCAATATTTTTCTGAGAATGATTTTCATTAAGTAACCTAGGGAATTATTGTCTTTGTGTATACGTTCCTTTTCTTTTTTTAATTCCAAAATTTTAAAGGAAACAAACCCAATCAAAGAATGATTTTTGTTGGGTTGATATATCTATCAATTTTCATTCAACTCTTGGAATTTATGCTTTTTAACGGAAGCTGACATATAGACTCCAAACAAAATTTTCTCCTTCCTCTCCCATTCTCTGTTCTCGTTTCTTTTTCTTTTCTGTATTTTTATGTATTAAATCAAATGGATTAAACCATGTGAATTGGGCCGAGCAGGGATTTGAGCCATGATATTTTTGTTAAAATAAATATTTTATTGAATTTTATTATTCAACACAATGACAAGCATATTTAATTTTTTAGCATTCTTATAATGTTATTTTAACTTTAAGTCAGACTATAATTTCAATAAACTTTAACAATAAAGTTAATTATACCATGCATAATCTTCAAATGTTCATATACATCTATCTTTAGTATCATCGAACATGTAGGTGAGATGATTGAGGTATCTTCGAACTTAACCAGTTGTCTCGTGTTTGAGTTTCGAGAATGAGTTCAGACTCGTGATAAAGCCATCGGCTCCTAGGATGTTCTGGCTCGTATGGTGATTAGTTTGGGTGTGGTATAACTTAAAGGTGCATTTTTTGTGTGCACGGATCACCCACTTAGGATACTTCATAGTCTGACTCAAAAAAAAAAAAAAAAAAAACATACGTGTTTAGTGACTTTGTAAAAATATATACAATTTGATCTTCTAATTTATAAAACTCAAGTATGATCTTGTTATTTTTAACATGTTCCCTAATACAATGAAATTTGATGCTTAAGTGTTTTGCTTCTACCATGAAACATTAGATTTTCCCTTGATCATTTCTAGTTAGAAATGTGTCTAATATGACTTTCCCATAAATTGACTGATCATTGCTACTTTCTCGTGCTCTTTTGGTATATGGAAATATACAACACAACAAAGAACTTGTAGAAAAAGAAACTTCTAGTCTATGATCACTCCAAGCTTCCTCATATTTTCTTCCAAAAATTAATTTAGCATGATATTTATGCAATAAGACCACTGTAAATGTAACAATTCCCACTCAAAAGGTTTTTAGAGGTTCGAATCCAAGAACATAGTACTACAATGTTTACTCTAGTAGACACTTTTTTTAATTGTAAAACTAAGCATATTATATATATATATATATATATATATATATATATATATATATATATATATATATATATATATATATATATATATATATATATATATATATATATAAAGATTTTTCAAGGAATTAAATATGGTGGATTTGGAAAAATATGAAAACATACGAAAAAGAAAAATAGAGTTTTTTTATGAAGTTGGTGTTTGAAGTGTGAGGAAATTTAAATATAAAAATTAAATTAAAAACTATTAAAGCTCAATATTCTATTTATTCACACTTCTTTTAAGTAATTTTATTTATTTTTTCTATATAAGTATTAAATGATTTACTGTTGAATAAATTTTAAATTCTTTATTTTGAAAAACAAAGAGAAGCAAGAAAATATAGAAAACACATTTGGTTTTTTTTTTTTTTTTTTTTTTTTTTTGTTTTAAAGAACATGATAGATACAAAAAACACAAAATTTAGAGAAAAAGAATAGTCGAAGAACCCCAAAATGGTTTTTTTTTTTTTAAAAAATCATTTTCAATAATAATTTTTAAAAATAGGAACCAAACAGACCTTAAATATTTTAATTGTTTTTTAAGCTAAATTTTGAAATATTTGAAATCCAACATCTTTTCTAATCTTAATTAAATTATTATCAACAATGCCTATTCTTATAGTAAATTTCATTTTTTATTGCTTAATTCATGTAAAAGTATATTTTTAAAATTGTTTGACAACTAAGCACTTTATTACAACTTACAATATAGCGAACTATCCCCACTACCCCTCTCTTGATGTCTTGTCTTTTTAAACTTTGAACGCTCTATCATGCCTAGCTCATGTTGTAGAAAGTTCACCGTTTGAAAAGGCAGGACATAGGGAGGGAGCTCTCGACTCGAGTCTTAGTAAGGACGGTTTACTACCTTCTAACTAAAGTGTTTAGTTACCTTCAAAAAAAAAAAAAAACTAAACTGTTTAGCTATAAAAAAAAATTAAAAAATCTTTCATCAAGAATATACACGAACTCTAGGTTTAAATCCACTATGATGATAATGAAAATATTTTATTTTCCTTTTTTTTAATCGAAAATATTTTATTTTCCTAAAATTTGATTATGGGTAAATAATTTCCAATTGAAAGCTAATAATTTTTTTTACAGAATTTTAGAGTTCATTTTTCAATGAGGCCTAAGTCAAGTGGTTAAAGAGCTAGGTGGGCATAGGGTGGGGAGGGGTCCAACCTAAGATTTGAGTCCTAGTAGGAACAAAATTATAAAGGAACAAAATACTAGGATCTAATGCAAAGTGAATAGATTCCTTTAAAAAAGTTCATTTAACAAAAAAAAAAATTTGTTTAAAGCTAAAATAACTTTTTAATACAAAGTTTAGACTCGAACTCTTCCCCTCCCATGTCCAACCATTTTAACGTTGATGCTCTAACCAAATGAGCTAGGATTGTGAACATTTAACAAAATTAGGGAAAAACTAAAGAAATTAAACATTTTCTCATTAATTGTTATTTTGAAAAATAGTTTAATAAACATAAAGTTCATATAAAAAAGTTTCCAAGTTTTCCATTCAAAATAGTCATTACATCGTATCCAGGCTTCCCTAACCCAGATATCACACCGCCTACAATACCATACGAATCATCTGTGAGAGTTTCTCCCCCAAACATGTACAGGGTGTTCTCCAACTTCAAGCAACCCATGGCTATTGGCAAATTGGCCTCCTCAAATTTGATCAATCTTTTCACCGGCGGCAACCTCACTGGACCTTTCCTGTTCCACTCCTCGCTCTCTAGTATCTCCTTCATGCCCAACATGACGACAACTTCATCTGTGATAAGGCAAAGAACTTCCATTTTTTGCTTCTTCAGATTGCTTTTGCTGCTTTATCTCTTCTGTTATGGGGTTAGGGTTCTTTATATTTGTTTTGGGGGACTTATTATTCTTTATATGGCCAGATAGATGGGCCTCATATTTTCTTATATTTTTAGTTTTGCCATTACTTCAAAATAAAAGTAAAAATAAGTATACATTTTGATTTTATGATTAAGGTTTCCTTTGGTTTTTAAAAATTTCGAAAGAATGTGATGTCAAAAAAAAAGATAAGAAGAAAGTCGACATTAAATGAGTTCAAGTTGGAACCGTTTACTATAATAAATGAATTATTCCTTATTTTATTAAAAGTTAAAGAAATCTTTTATCTAAAAGTCCATCTTGTGTAGCTAATGTTATAGAACGTTTACCATTTTAAAAGGCAGGACATAGACTCATATTGTAAAACGTTCACCCTTTAAAAAGGCAGGACATAGGGAAGGAGGGGTCTTGAGTTTAAGTCTCTGTGAGAAAATTTTACTACCTTCTTACTAAAATGTTTAATTACCTTTATAAAAAATTAAAGTGTTTAGCAATAAAAAAAATAATTAAAAAAATCCTTCATCAAGAATATACACGAATTCTTGAGTTTAAATCCATTGTGATGTTGATAAAAATATGATTATGGGTAAATAATTTCCAATTGATAGTTTGGTGATATGCCATAGGATACCTTTTCTTTTTTTCTTTTTAATTATTTAATTTTTTATCCTTTATCATTAGGAGAAAAGGTAAAAAGTACTAATTCATATCAAAATGAATAACGATTAAAAAATCTCTTAATGTTGAATTTAACTTCAAAATTAATTTTTAAATACAAAATTATTTACTACCCTTTTTTCCTTTAACCAATAAATTATTTTCAAATTATGAAATCTAAATGGTAAATATCTTTTCAAAATTTAAAATTCATTTTTCAATGAGGCCAAATGTAAATGGTTAAAGAGCTAGGTGGGCATAGAGAGGGGAGGGTCCACTTTAGGGTTTGAGTCCCATTTGGGACAAAATTATGAGGACACATAATATTAGGATATAATACAAAGTGAATAAATGCCTAAAAAAAGGTTCATTTAACAAAATTAATTAAAAACTATCAAAAAAATTAAGATTAATTGACATGAATAATCTAAGCTTTCACACATTTTCTTTAATTAGTCTCATCTTACAATTAGTTGAGAATAATCCAAAGTTATAGGGTGCTTTCTTGTTTTGGTCTCAATCGATTACTTACTAACTTAGCAGTAACCTATCATATGGCATGGATCATTATGTCATCGCATACCACATGTCACTATCTAATTGATCCAAAATTATTCCAACCTCACTCTCCTCCTCCACCTCCACCACTGTTGGGTCCATCTCTATCCACCTTCGTCTCCAACTCTGTCTCCACTTCCGACGCCATCAATCCGATAGTTGTGAACAACGCTAACATCGTCTTATACACCACTTCCACTGTCTTCGGAGGTCGTGTACCAATATTAAATAGTTGAACGTGTCAAAGGAAGTCATCGAGATTCTCAATCCCACCCTCTCTCTCTTCTTCCCTCTTTTTGATACTCCCAACGCAGTAATTGTTATGTGAACTAAGCAAAGGACCGAATCGAAACCGAATTCATTCTCAACGGAAATCGGAGGCCTGAGTGATCTAGTAGCTACCAATTTTCGGCTATTTACAACTTTGGTAATTCAAAATTTGACACAGGCAATGTTTCGGTTGTAATTCATCCGATCCATTACCCAAATGAGTGGAACTTCGGATCAAATCAAGCGTCCCCAACAACACTTCTCAACGTTGAAGTTTGATCTTGCCTTTTTTCTACTTCATTCTTTTTGGTTATCTGTAAAGTCCCTTTAACTTTCATGGGTTTTCTGGGATTATTAAAATTGTTGAAGAGGAGTCAGTGATGACAAGAATTGTATACCATCAAACTATGAAAGCTTGGAAACTTGTTGATATTATCTAAAATCATAACTCTGAAGCCTAGAACATCTTGATGAGTCACAGTTTAACATCCCCCGCCATTTTTCTTAAAAACACTGAAGTTCTCTAAATTGCTTTCAATGTCGTCGTTAGGCTCATTGCCTGCTTTCTCAATCAGAATAATGATCCCAGATTGGTTTTTTGTTTTCTCTTGATTAATGCATTCAGATGTTCCGACATTGTTTTTGTGTGATCTTGTTGTAACTTGATTTCCCTTTGCTTTACCCATATGAAAGCCAGGAGGAAGCGGATGTTGATGCAAGGAAATCAAAGAGGAAGGGTGGTGGGGTTTGTGTGATGAAGATGAAGGTGGAGGAGAGAGATAAGGGGTGAGATCAAAACTAATCTTTAAAAATAATAATAATAATAATAATAATAAGCCAATTATATAATGACATGTGGCGAGATATGTCATATAGAATTTTTTTACTCCTTTAGTTGATCACCGATTAGTCGAGACCAAAACAAGAACAAGAAGACACCCCAAAAAGTTGAGTTTATTCCCAATAATTGGAAGGTGAAACTAATTAAGGAAAATGGGTGAAAATTGGAATTATTCATATTCATTATTCCAATAAGTTTCCCATTCAAATAGAAATTCAAAACTTGATTAAAATAAAATTCATAATGATTTCATTTTTTGTTCATATTTTCAAAAGTTTTCTATAAAAAAATACAGCTTTTAATATAGAAAAAAATTGAAGCTTTCAAATTTACGATTTCATTTTTTGCTCACATGTTCAAAAGTTTTATATAAAAAATACCACATCTTTTAATATTGAAAGAAAAATTTAAGTTCTCTATTTTTCAAATTTTTTAAAATTGGACAAGTGAAATTAATTTTTTTTCATTTTTCAATAAAGCCTAACTCGAGTGATTAAAGAGCTAGGTGAGCAAAGGGATGTGAGGGGTCCAACCTAGGGTTCGAGTCCTAGTGGGAACAAAATTATGAGGACACATAATATTAAGATGTAATGCAAAGTGAATAAATTCTTAAAAAAAGATTTATTTAAAAAAATTAGTTTTTTTAAAGCTAATAACTTTTTAATACAATGTAATAAGTTGTCTTCAGTGAGACTCAAACCACTCCCCTCCCATATCCAACCATTTTAACGTTGACTCTCTAACCAAATGAGCCAGGATTGTGGACATTTAACAAAATTAGGGAAAAACTAAAGAAATTAAACATTTTCTCATTAATTGTTATTTTGAAAAATAGTTTAATAAACATAAAGTCTATATAAAAAAGTTTCCAAGTTTTCCATTCAACAAAAATTCAAACTTGCATAAAATAAAATCCATAATACTTCAATTTTTATTCATATTTTCAAAGGTTTTCTATAAAAAAAAATGCCCATCTTTTAATATAGAGAAAAAAAATTAAAGTTATATATTTTTCAAATTAACGAAAATTGGACAAGTCAAAGTAATTTTTTTTTCTTCTGAATTTCTCATTTTCTATTTTTCCTTTCTAATTATTATTTTTCCACTTTGTCTTTGTTAAATTTTTTATATACTAAAAGTTATATATAGTCTCTTTTAGATGATCTATTCTAGTAAAGTTAAAAGTCATTTTTGGAAGGCCCCATCATCAATCGAGCATAGCCTAATTCAATCGTTATCAATGTTTTAAAAATCGGAACCAACCTACCATACATCGGTCGAATAAAAACGCAAACACATTCGACCTCAATGTATATTTTGTAGTTACAAAGTTCAACTGAATTGTGTCCATCGGTCAAATACACGTTCGGCACACCCAATGGTTGACGAGTGTTTATAGAGCTTTTTATTTTCTCACCATGTGAGACCCTGAGAGCCAGGGGACTCAAGCTTAGGATCAAATGATGACATTAGTTAAATAATCTTACCAAGTAAACATTAAATTAAATTATCTTTTTTAAGATGTTCTTTTTAGGATGTTAAAGATGGTAACTTTTAGCATATAAAAAAACAAAACAAACTTAATACTTAAATCAAACTAAAGTATTAAAAAAAAACAACCCAATTATATACTTAATTATGAAACAAAAGCAATTCTAGTCTTTCTTTCTTTCTTTATTTTACCCCTTCTACTTCTACTTTCACTTTCACACGTGTACAGAATTTGATTTCTTTTGACCTGTAAAACCCCAATTTGGGCAAGCACAGATCTCTCTAATGCCCTCAAGATTTGCATTTATCTCTTTGGGTGCCACACTCACCCATCGTTTCCTAGTAACATCCACATGGCCCCAGCTTACCTGTCTTCGAGCCTCGGGTGGGCTTGTATATATCCATTGAGGTGATATAGTTCACTTTAGAGTGTCATCGTGGCTTCTTTTTTTTAGTTATTGGCATCGTGCCATAGGAAGCAAGTGGGGCCCCCCCAAGGGTTTAGCTCAATCGGAGTTTATTGGAGTATGTCGAATTCGGAGCACTTGGGCTTGTTTCGATCATATCTCCCTGGGTCCGATCCTTGAAATTGAGCGCCGCTTTTGGATTCCTTTATCATTCAGGAAGTAACTGAAAATTTGAGAATTTTAGTAAACCGGATCAGCCAGCTCAATTGATTTCAATTGAAGTTCACACTAGAGCAAAGTTCGACCGACACTAAGGTTTGTTTTGGTCATATTCCCTCAATTCGACTCGAATCAAGCACCTTTTTTCATGGACTCCTTATTCTTCAAGGAATATTCTCTCAAAATGTCATATTTTTCTCAATCGATCGACTAATGGGGAACTCATGTTCTGCATCGAGCCAGCTTGTGTGGGGCGCTAATTTTTGGTGGATTAAGCTCACCCTATATGGATCGGGCCCATAAGCCCCAGATCAACTGAAGGCGGTTGATCCAGTTTTGGACCATGTTATGGGTTGCTTGCAACCCACCTTGGTCCACTTGGATACTTGTGAGCAAAGGAGTAAATGTGGCCACCAAGACCTGGGAATAGAGGAGTGTTTATGAAGTCGTAGTTCGAGACCTAAGGAGTTCCCTGACTGAAGGTAAAAATGGAGGCGAGAGAAAGGGAGAGAGAAAATGAGAAGAAAAACGTGGATGTATGATCAAAAAGGGAAGGGAGGCAGAGAGAGAAGAAAGGGGGAAGAAAAGGAGGAAAGGAGAGGTTATCTAAAATCTCTGAGGTTATTCACTATTTAAGAGGAGTTCCGACTGATTTGAAGGAGTGGATACCAGGTTTTGGAAGCGGAAAGAAAGAAGAAAAAGAGAGGAATAGTCGTGAATCTTACATGTACGACATTTATATGCTTCTCCCATTTATTTTTTGCTTTTCTTTGCCTTTGTTGTTTGCGGACTCGTGTTAGGTCACTAGGTACCGTTTGTGTCGGTTCTCAATCATTTGGAGTCGGATTTGTCCTCCATTTGTTTAATAGACATTCCCGACTCTTTTGAGGAAGGCCTCGACAAATTTTGAGAGCTTCCTCTCAACCAGCTGAACTGGTTGGAGAGAAACCATATCAGCCGGTTCATCAATTCAATTTACTGAACAACGCTTTGGGTCTGGCTGCAGGCCGGTTCTCGCTATTCGGAGTCGGATTTGTACTTCGTTTGTTTTGTTGGATTCCTGACTCTTTGAGGAAGGTTCTTAAAATTTTTGAGCACCTCTCTCAACCGAATGGACTGGTTGGGAAATCAGTTCAGCCGGTTCACTGAATTCAGTTTGTTGAAACAGTAGTTTGGGTCTTTGGTGTCGTTTGTGCAGCTCTCAATCATTCGGAGTTGGTTTTCTACTTGGTTTGTTTTTTTTTATTCCTGACTCTTGAGGAAGGTCTGACAAATTTTGAGAGCCCCTCTCAACCGGGTTGAACTGTTGGGAAACCGGATCAAACGTCATTGGTCAGCTTTTCTGAATGCAGTTGCATTAATGATTAAATGTTCTTAATATCTTTATGTCAATTGTACACCGTTTGTTTTTTTTTTTGGTTTCCTTACTCTGTAAGGAATGTTCTGAAAATTTTTTAGAATTGTTCTTAACCGGATCGACCGGTTGGGGAACTGGATCAGCCATTTTTTCGGGTTTTGTAATGGTCGTCCGATTTCGCCACTAAGCCCATGACTCGTGAGTCCGGCCCATTCGCCCCAAATCAAGCAGGGCTATGCTTAGGGTCCGAAATAGGTTTAGTTCAGGTTAATGTGGTTCAATTTTGACTTAAGACTCAGATCTTGGCGGCGGGTTCAAGGGTGATTATTTAAACACCAATAATCTAGTGTTTTGTTGAGCCCGTTTCTTTGGGATGAATAGATATGGTTGCACAAGAGTGGTAGCATCAATGAGTGGTTGAGATGCCATGTATGGTTTCTCCTGGCTTCCTTTGCTTTTGATATCTAATTTTGAGAGATTATTGTATGCTTAAAATGTGCTACTAACTTTCCCTTGCAGCGCTTGGCTAGGGACCACACGTACGCGCCATTTGTTTTTTCTTTTTTTGTTGAGTGTTCTTAAGCATGTTAGATACCAATTAGGTGGGTGTGATCCAAGTTATATGTTTAGCCTAGAAGACTGTCTGATCTCTCCTCGACCATATGCTCCCACATTACCCAATTCATACTAGTAGAGACTGAAGTTCCGGCCTAGAGGGTAAAGTACTTCATATGAGGTACCTTCCCGATAGGTAATATGATTCCTAGGACCCGTAATAAATCTAGCTTTGCATCGCTTCCATACTGGAGTCATTAGGGTTTTTTGTTCTTACTTGGTTTTCCCCTTTATAAAATAACAACAAAAAGTAAGTGACAACTCCAAAGAAAAACTGTTCCTCCTCGGGGACGGATTTTCTAAAATTCGAAAATCAACCCACGTTTTCTTTTCATTTTAAAAGTGAGTCGCGCCGACCCGTGGATCAGGTAGGGGTCCACAGGCAGGCAGGCAGGCATGCTGGTAAGGGCACAAATAGCTTCCACAGTCGATTTCTTGGACTAGGCATTTCTGGAAACAAGATAAAGAGGGAGAAAAATGAGGATTGGATGAAAATAAAAAAATAAATAAAAAATAAAAAATGGCATACTCCAAAAACTTCAACTTCCAATGCTCAGGCGTCATATATTCTCCTCCTTTTAAATCGTCAGATATGGTTGACCCACCCCCAACGCTCAATTTAATGAAATATTTAAATGCAACAGCAGCAACAGGAAAATGTGGACCTGATGCAGTTATAAATATTATATGCAAAAGAAACATTATATTAATGGGGGATGACATTCGAACAACAATTCTTTTATCTAGTTCAATGTTTTACTAGAAAAATAATGACATAAAAATTATGAAAAATCGACTATTAACCCAGCCAGTAGAAAGATTTGTCTCTGCTTGAACCAGAATATGATAAAAAGCTAATATTAAAATGTTTATTTTGTATTCTTAGAATAAGGCATTCATCTGCATGGTCAATCACTTAATCCATGTGTGATGTGTTTGCAAGTCCAAGAGTCATAATATAAAAATCTTAAAAACTAACCACATCAACAATCCTCTCAAAATAAAAAATTCATTGCAACTCTTATTAATGATGAATATGTCCTCCAGGAACCCAAATTGAAATCTATTTTCTAATCCATAATTGAAAGCGATTGTTATACTACATAAATGAAATTCGAAGTTTCAAAAAAACAGTGTAAACCTCACAATGTCTAGCTAACAAAGAGTTACCAACCATTTGTAAATTGCAAAATGTAAAGCAGGACCATCCAAATACTCTCTACAACACCCTCTGAGCAGTCAGGTTTCATTGCAACATTCATAAAATGCTCAAATAAACGCTGAAAACAAACCTGTCATTCGTCCATCTCTTTACTCGTTCCTCATACTTGTGGCAAGCTCCATCTATTGTCATATTCAAAGAAAGAAACCATCAAAATCCGCTAATATTGTTTTTTTAAGCTTCCAATACCTTACAGTCCACCTAACTCCCATGTTACAAAGTTAAACAAAAACTGGAAACAGTGCTTTAAATACCAATCATCTCTGAAAAGGTTGTTCAAATTCATTCTGGATAAGGACCCAAATATATATATACATACATATATATATTTTAATGGGCACTCGAATGGACCTGGGAGATAGACAAATGGAGGAAAATAATTTTTTATTTCTATCATACACCCTTGTTTTTAATCAATTATAAGTATGACTATGACTATCAAGTAGCAACAAATTCCTGAATTATTCAAAGCTGAAGTAGATGGGGACCACTATAGCTTACTGAAATATTAGCAACACATCTATGAACCTCTTCCATTTTTAAGTGATGTGCAACTCAACATAATCATAAACCACAATTGATCTTGTCTGGAATGGAAAAATCAAATACCCAAAATCAGATTTTGCCAACTATTCCTCAAACACATAACACAATGATCTCTTTGCCCAGTTATCAAGGAAAAACAAGAGTTCCAAAGGAAGGAATGAGGTCCCGCCTGGAAAAGGAAGACTTTCCATGTCAAGTTTGAAGGTGTGTATGGAGGTACTTGGTTTTCGCTTATAGAGCAGAGCAAGGACTTTGTTTTTTCTTTAGGTCTTGAGGAGGAAGAGGTTGGATGGTTACTTGAACATCTGAGAATACCATTGAGCTGAAAAGCTTTATGAGTTTACTACAAAAAGCCAAGGAAAAACCAGAGTTCACTTGATGAAGGTGAGTTTCAAACATAATGGCAAGTTTGTTAGTCTTTTAGAGTTTGCTCATAAGAGAAACACAACTTTTCTGGTTATACCTAAGGGTTAGAAAGACATAGATTGAGATTAATCACTTTACATGATTTCTTTGATGTTGTTAGTCCCCTCCATGGAGGTAGTAGTGGCTACGAAAAAGCAGTGGAAGGATGAAATAATAAAATGCAACAAAAAAAATGGTTCCTTTGAACCAATCCTATGCAAGAGTAATCAAGGGGGAAGGATCAAGGAGACAAGGCATCATTCCAATTAGGATATGGATGAGAGTAGTCATTTGCAAGTGCCCAACATCTATTGTTGATTGGTCGAGAGTGGTTGGGCTGCAATGAAACTCTTAGGTCAGAAAGGTGTGATGACTATCATGCCCTTCACAGCTGGAGAAGGATTACTTTTTGTAGAAAAGTGGAAAAAGCTTCCTTTCTTCGAGAGTTGGTTCTTCAAGATTAAGGAAGGAAACATAGTCCAACTGAGAAGGTGGTGTCCCTGAGAAAATATACAGGCATTGAGGAAGTTTAGAAGAAGGTAGTTCGAATTGTGGAGTTTGCCCTTTCACTTATGGTCTGAGGAACATTTGGAGAGACTTGTGGAGCTTTAGAGGAAGGTGGTCAATATTGATTGGCAAAAGCTTGAGTTATTTGACTTATCTAAGGCAAGGATATAAAAGAAGACAATATTCAGAAAACCCGAGAAAATCAATTTTTCCACGGTAAACGGTAATTTTCGTTGAAAACGGAAATTTTCTAGATCTCGATGACAAACTGATCGCGCCTGCTAAATTCGCTCTCGCAAATCTAGTGACCCGGAAAAAGTTTCGCTTCACTCGATGACAATCGTAATATTTACCGATTTTCTCGCTGAGGCAAATTTCAATGATTCTTTGGGACGAGATTTTAATAAAATCTCTAAGTCGAAATGATGGAGTTAAGTTCATTTAAAATAAAAAGTGAATCAAAAGGAAATAAAATTTTCGGGGAAGAACGGACCAATGACAATAGTTATGTATTCAAACGACATGATAATAATAATAATAATAATAATAATAATAATAATAATAATAAAATGAAAAAAATCAAAATCAAAAGGGGGAAGGAGGATGACATTTTGTTCAGACGGGGGAGAGGCGTGGGGAGAGATATTTTATTTTTTATTTTTCTTTTCTTCGCTTCTTTTTCAGATCTACGAAAACGACCGTTGTGTTTTCGCCGATCAAGGCAAAGTTGATCTACTCAACGAGAGCTACGCTGGTGAACATCTTAAAAAGTCGGAAGCTTCAAAACTCCGCGAGAGGTTTATCTACTTGGAAGTTACACTTTGTTTAAGTGTTTCGTAATGTTTCGATATTCGAGGCCTTGAACGGGTCGCTTGATCGTTCCAAAACTCGGGACCGAATTGTTGGAATTCTTGAGCCCATTTGGACGCTGCGGACTGTAAAATAAGCTGGGGGTGTTTGTTTTACAATTTATGAAATAAATTGTAAGCTGGTGCTGCATGGTACCGAAATGGCCATGGATTTCGGGTTCACAAAGTGGAACCGGATGTTGATGAGGGCCGTAAATGCGAAATCTGAGGGGGTACCGCTCACGCAGTCAGTGACATGTGAATAGTGACAATATGAATAGTACATGAATGTGTTCTCAAAATATTTTGTAGAGAATGTGTTTGGGTATGATCATCCAAACTGAATTGCTTACAGTTCGCACCAGCCCACGAGCTAATTTTTTTGTAATGGATTGAGAAATTAGATAATGACTTGAGTTGGTGGATCAAAGGAATAGAGAGGTTAATACATGATTTTAATGTGTTAACAACATAAGAACATAATTATATGGAATATAATTGTATGTGTAGGCCATAGGAGATGATATTGTAAATTGTTCAAGTGAGCAAATTTGGGTGATGGTTGATCACTATTGAATGACATGTGTTGTGAGTGCAAATTTGAGAATGTTGCATATTGATATATTTGATATATTGTATAAATGGTTTTGGAAATGGCATAATGCATTTTCATATGCACTGGGTAACCTAGACAGTGTCGGTGCATGACACGCAATTTTCCTAAAATTCGAATATAGTTGTGGAAAGGAATTTCACAGATTATTTTCCTGAGAAATGGTTGGGAGATGGGCCATCGATCATTTTTGGATGAGGACCATGATCAAGCCGAAAGCTCACCAACCAATTCGCCGGAGGGTAGTCCCATATTTTACCGACATTGTAGTATTTCTTTCAAGAACAACAAGTTTTGTTTTGAAATGATTATTTTCTTCTCTACATATTGAGGCAAGTGGAGTGAGTCGGTGAGGACTCCCGAGACATGGAATGGGCATGTAGAGACATTCAAGCAGAATCACGCATTTACTGAGTGTGTTTATATCGAGCATTGCATATGCAATTTAGGGTGGAGAGTAATCCATTTGGGGTGATTCCACCATCGGGCATAGCTCACCATGTCGAGGGAATATTTTTTTTCTGTACAGTGGAGGCCGTTTCGAGAAGACGTGCCTATATTTTAGAGGCCGATTTGAAGAAAGCCGGGTTGTGGCTTTGATGTTTTTGGATAATATGTATTAGAATTGTGGCATTTTAATACGTATTGTGATACAGTAATAAAATAACCTTACCATTTAATATACAAGACATGTTTGATAGAGTATTGATGCAAATTCATATTATATTTATCAGGTGCATGTGTCTCGTGATACGACAAAACGTATTCCATGTTGACTGGGTATTTAACTGACACCCCGGGTTTGGGGCGTCACAATATCTACTATCTCAATAAAGTCCACTCTTTCTTACATATCAAAATAATAATAATAATAATCATAATGATAATAAAATAAAGTGTGTTAAGTCCCTTCTTGCTCAAAATGAATAAACCTAATGAAGCCTCAAAATAAAGCAAACCTATGCTAAATAAGTGAATTGATTTGGACAAGGATAACCAAAAAGAAGAGTTTCACCTGCAAATAAGATGTGAGAAATTCGAACACTTTCTCTACCTCCCTCTCCCACCCTAAATCATGAGATGAAACCACTTGCCATCACTCGTTTGAAAAGAGAGCTTAAAGCTTCCATAACCAACACGGAAAGCTAAGGGGATAAGGGGTCCCCTTATCGCAATCTCCTTATACTTTGGAAAAAACTTGAGGAACCTCATTTACCAAGACTGAAAAGCTAGCTATGAAAATGCAATCCTACATCCACCCATTTATGATCGAAGCCCATTATTCCCATCACCTCCAAAAGAGAACAACTATTTACATGGTCATAACCTTTCTATATGTCTAATTTATGCACAATCATATATCTATGGTTTCTTGAGCAATAAGGAAACATTATTATTATTGTTGTCGTTGATATTATTATTATTATCCCATCACCTCCAAAAGAGAACTCCTATTTACATGGTCTTTTTTTTTTTTTTTAATAGATAAGAGCTAAAGAACAAAACAAATACATGGTATACATGAACCTATTCACATGGTCATAACCTTTCTATATGTCTAATTTATGCACAATCTTAGATCTATGGCTTCATGAGCATTAAGGAAACATTCTTCTTCTTCTTCTTCAAACAATCTTCATGTCTAATTTATGCATAATCTTAGATCTATGGCTTCATGAGCAATAAGGAAATATTCTTAATATTATCCCATCACCTCCAAAAGAGAACTACTATTTATTATCCTTATAGATTGAAGTGGGATCCATGGGTCATTTTATGGTCTACAACCGTTTTCAAAGGTGCTAGTAAAGCACGCCGAGTATGGTACGCCAAAATCATCAAGGCATTGAGAAAATGCTTAAAACACAAAGTTTGCGCTTCTAGATAAAGGTTCTACTTATGCTTAGGTATGCTTTTGACGCTACAGACATTGAAGTGTACGCTTTTACATGGATTTCGCTTCCCCCCCTCTTCCCATCTCCATTTTTGCTCTTTGACGATTTCTTCTCTAGCTACGTGGATTTCTCTTTCCCCTCTCCAATCTCTTCTCTTGCGACGTGGATATTTCTCTTCCCCCTCTCTTCCCATCTCTGTCTCTGGCATGGATTTCTCTTCCCATATTCGTATCTACCGATTTTTCCGTGCAGCTTGAGTTTCTCTTACCTCATCCCATATTTGGTTATTATACGGTAAAAATGAATGTTTATTATGTCTTATTAATATTATATAGTTTTTGCAATATTAATAATATTATAGTTAATTAATTTAAATAGTAATTCTTAAATGGTAATTCTTAACTATTATAGTTAGTTCTTTTAAAAAAAAAAATCAGTTAGTTTATATTTTGAAATGGTAATTCTTAAATATCATAATTAGATTATCTTCCAATTAATCAACATGATAACTAAAATATTATGTTTATATCCTAATTTAAGATTATATCTCAAATTAAAATGGTAATTATTAAATATTACTTGATATCTTATATTTAAGATGGTATAAATATTAATTTTAGATAGGTAATTAGGTACTAATTTTAAGTATATAATTATGTTATTAATTATGAATAAATATTATTTGTTAGCTTGTATTTTGATTTAAGATAAATACTAATTTTAAATAGGTAATTATGTACTCATTTTAAATAGATAATTACTTATTAAATTTGTATAGGTATTATTAAATATGGTTCTTTTTTGTGAAGTATGGAAGTAGTTTTATTTCCTTTTTTTTTTTTTTTTTTGATAGGTAAAAGATAGAATATTATTGAAGCCAAAACAACAAAGTCCGCCAGCTACCGAAAGGTATATAGGGGTATATAACCAGCAGCCAACAGGGAAAACAAAGATAAGGAGAGGAAAAAGGCAAAAAAAACCCACCAACGACTATCCCCACCAACCCTCATTTACAACCCATCTATACCAGGAAATCCATCAAAGACTCATATTTTTCTATCATATGGACTTTGGACCAGGACTGCAAACTATAAACAAAAGAGGTCTTCAATCTATGAACTGAGCATTGCTCATCATCAAAAGCAATCTTGTTTATCTCACGCCAAATGGACCAGAACAAGCAGAGGGGCTGCCATCCACGCCTTTAGCCTTTTTTTGCCCACAAAGGAACCGTGTCAAGATAAAAGAGTTCCTCTCATAGTGAGGGGGGAAACCCACTGCACCCCAACAATGGCAAGAAAGAGGTGCCATAGCACTTTGGTGTTTGAACAGTGTAAGAGTAGATGCTTAACTGTTTCCTCCTCCTCTTCGTCATATGTTTGCTAGGGCTCTACCCCTTCTTTTAAGCTGATCAAGAGTGAGTATCCAACCCCAAGAAGCCTCCCACGCAAAGAAACCCACCTTGGTGGGCACCCAAGAGTTCCAAATGAGTTTGAAGGGGAAAAGGTGCGCTTCAATATCAGACAAGTGCTGGTAAACAAAATTGACTGAAAAGAGCCCACCCTTAGACTCTCTCAAAAAGATTTTGTCCTCCAAAGTATGTAACACTTTTTTGTTGTGGAGAATGAGGAAAAACCTCTCCACCTCCTCTAATTCCCAATTATTAAACATTCTGATGAAGTGAGGACACCTCCCCCGTCCCGCAGTAAAGAGGGAAGGGAACAAAGTGCACAATGCCACTTCACCGCATCATGCATCTTTCCAAAACTGCACTTTTCTACCATTCCCAACAATAAACCCTACACTAGGGCGGAGAATCTCCCAATTCTTTCTTATCTCTTTCCACAAACTAGTGTCGTAGGGTCCCTTAGGATCACGTGTACACCAACCCCCTTCATCTTCCCCAAACTTTGTACCTATGATAGATCTCCACAAGGAATCTCTTTCGTTAGCGAATCACCAACTCCACTTGTTAAGGAGCGCCCTATTTAGGTTGGTCAGACCCTTTACGCCTAAACTCCCTTTCTTTTTTTCCAGACATACTGTAGACTAATTGACCAAATGAGGTTTTTTCTCAAGAGCACCCCCTCTCCACATAAAGTCCCTCTAGATATGTTCCAACCTAATCTTTACAATCCTGGGAAGGCGGAAAAAGGACATAAAATAAATTGGCATACTTGAAAGAGTGCTCTGAATGAGGGTAGTCCTTCCTCCCTTGGAAATAAACTGGCGTTTCCAAAGAGCCAACCTTTTTCGAAATCTTTCCTCTATTAGATCCCAAACTGCAATGGAGTTGTGGGGAGCTACCAACAGGAGACCCAATTAAGAGGCCGAGAGCGACCCTACCTTATAGCCTAACTCGACAACTAATGCCTCAGCATCATCCACCTTCCCAACAGGGATGATCTCGCTCTTAGAAAGATTAATCCTCAACCCCATTAAAGCTTCAAACCACATCAACAACCATCCTGGGCCAGACAAGTTGTCCGATATGTCTCTAAGAAAATTAAAGTATCATCGCATAAATGACGGTCACAAACTACCCACTCTTCAGCCTTCCACTAACCTTGCACCCGTGACAAAAATCTCTCCATGTACCGCTAATAAGCCAATTGAACACTTCCATGCCAATCACGAACAGATAAGGAGAGAGTGGATCCCCTTGCCTAAGCCTCCGTGCTACTAAAAAGCCAACTAAACTGGTCTTGACTAAACTGAAAGAAGCCATTAAAATACACCATTTTATCCACTGTAGCCATATGCTCCTAAAGCCCATCTTTTCCAGCACCATAAGGATAAAATCCCAACTATGTCGATAGGCTTTGAATATCCAATTGCATAATGCATCACTTTCTTCTTAACTGTGAGTCAACCCCCCATTAGTGATAAGAATGCATCTAAATTTGTCTTCCCTCCGCTAAAGCATTTGAGCTGGGAAATAACCTTCCCGATAACCCTCTTAATCCTGTTAGCCAAGACCTTAGCCAGGAGTTGTATAAGCCGCCTACTAAACTGATGGGCTTGAAATCTTTCAAATCCTCTGCATCACCCTTTTTTGGTATAAGCACCTTGAAAGTAGCGCCTCAAATTCTAATGTAAACTTCTCAGGCTCATAAAATTCTTCAATAAGCCCACACCATTCTCAAAACCAACCGAACGCCATGTAAATCCATAGAAAAGCCTATCCCACTCAAGGGCTTTGTCCAGATTTAACCTCGTGGAGCATCGTGAAAACCCCTCCTCGCAATAGGCCTTCAATCCTGGGGTCAGGATTCTCCGGTCCAAATTTCAAGAGAGTCACACCTGGGAAGTCAAATACCACCTAATTAGGTCTATAAAAAGGCTCGAAAGCATCTAAATGCTTTTTCGGATCTCACTTTCCTCCTCAACCCATCTGCCCTCAATTTTGATTTTTCTCATGAAGTTTCTCCTTCTATGAGAATTAGCCATTAGGTGGAAAAAGCCCGTGTTCCTATCACCTTCTTTCAACCAAACTTCCCTGGATTTTTGTCTCCAAGATATTTTCTCCAGCAGACACCACTTTTTGAAGTTTGTAGCTCTATCCTCAGCTTCCTCCATATTCAGCACCATGTCATTTTCTCTCTCATCCCAAAAATTCACCCTACGCAAAGCCTCGGACTTTTTAGATCACACCTCACCAAAAACCTCCTTATTCTAGGATTTTAGAATATCCTTTAAAGCTTTAAGCTTGGCCGTAAGGATGTAGCTATGAATACCACAAAAACTCAAGCTTGGCTACCTAACTTTAACAAATGCCTCTTAAACCCTTCAAACTCTTCAACCACATGTTTTCAAACCCGAAAAGGAGTTTGGACCAGACCTCGATGCCCCTCCCGCCCACTTAAATGGCCCCCATGCAAGCGAGAGGTCCTCAGAGTGAAAGTCTTCAACTGGGCCGAAAACCTTCTCATTGAGGAAGAGATCCGACCACCCTTAATGCACTCACTGGGAGTCCTGACAACATTAAAGTCCCCTCCGACAAACCAAGCTCCCCCCCCACCCAAAAACTCCTCGCTTATCAAGATTATTAGCTCCTGTAACATTCCAAGACAGAATCTTTAGCTTCAATTAAACCTCAACAATAAATTCCCCCTATTTCTTCCATCCCCTTTGCCACTAATTCTCTCGTTGTAATTAATCTTTCAATCCAACCCCGCCTCTTGCATTTCAAGTATTTTGTCGCCTTTATCATTTTAGTTGATTACTCTGGATCTTACGTAACAAATCTAAAATCTCATCCTCATAGCCTCGTTGTTGAAGCTCCAATACTCACCGACCGAATTAGGGCCCTATCTTCCCAACCTGGAATACTTATGTCATTAACAAATGTGAGGCTTCCTCTTCCGAATCCTACCAACTCGCCTACGATCCAATCCTAACTCTTCCGTCCACAGTGACCATTTTCAATAGCCTCTGATCTTCAATAAACTCAAAGCCAGAAGAACCCCCCATTCTAGAAGAGTTACCCGGTATAAGATCTTGGCAGAAATAAGAGGGAGGAGAAGATGGGGGAAGTTACAGAAGCATAGTTCTCCACATTATCAGTAGCTAGATCCTCGTACCTTTTTTCCATAGCATCTTCATCAGATACATTCGGGAACGAAGCCCTATATCTCGATAAGTCATAAATGATAGGAATGTTGAGATCCTCGGCATCCACCCCATCGTAGCTTAAACCTTCCATTGACTCAGGTCTCAGGCCACTAAAGCCCAATCCCATTTCTAGCCCACCCTTTTCCACTGACTTCAACATCTTCTCAGGTCCTGGGTCTAGGCCATTGGGCTTGCCATTTGCCCAAACATCAAGGCCATCAAAATAAGATGGTGTCCCTAAGTGGGCCGACATGGGAGGGCCAAGAAGGATAGGCTCCTCCCTATCCACCTCAGCAGGAGAAACAGCCCCCACAAGACCACCCTTATCTAGAACTGGTTCCGCTAATGGATCAACTGACTTGCTGGATGACCCAACCGACTCGAGCCCTTACCTTGAGTGCCTCCAATTACGTCTCTGTCTTCCTTTGGCCCCTTCCTCTTTTGCTTCACCGTCTTGCTCTAAGGCCTAACAAACCCTAGTTTTGGAGGAAATTCCCACCATAACTGCAATAAATAACTTCTGGATCCTGCCCTTACCTCGACGGTCTTAGAAGTGTCTCTTACTTTGCACTTCACTAAAACTCTAGCCCACAACAGTTCAACAAGGGAGGTTGTATCCTCATCCACTGCGATAAAACGGCCACACTTATCGATCTTTTTTAGTACCTTTCAATTGCATAGATGGACGGGGAGGCCCACCACCATGACCCAAACCACTTTGCCCCAATCCTTGCTCTAAACATAGCCTAGATTGGGGTTCCATCTTTCCAATTACAGTGGATAACCCCGTAGACTCCATCTTCCAAACTTGAGGACTCAATTCGCTTGCTTTGCTCCCCAAATTCGAAGGAATAGTTTCCTATCCAGCCTTACTGTGACAGCTCGCCCTTAGGCATCCAAGAAGAGATCGCCCATTTTCCGGGACTACCTGCCTTGTGACGGGGGAAGAAGCCTCCTCCCACTGTACCCCATAAACAAAGACTCCATCTGGGGAGTCCTTAAAGTCCTCCTCTCCCACCTCTATACAAATAGACTCTCCACAAGCTAACGACTTTGGAGTTACCACTTCCACATAGGATCGCTTTTCCTTTTTGCCATTCATCTGATCTCCATTTCAGACCGGGGTGAGTCCCGGCTGAGGCCTCACCACTAAACCCCCAAATTCTTCGCCCCCATGACAACCACGCCCAAATGTTAAAGCTTCTCTGCAAGCAACCGCCACCCACTAGTCAAACCCCTTCCCTCTGGCACTACTATGCTAAATCTCTTCCTGCTTGCATCTCTCACTAAGCATAGTAGATAAGTTCCTACTTTATTTGATCGCCTGTGACAGAAGAACTCGTCCGCCCCTCTTCCTCCCACCCGTGGCCCTGGCTCTTCTTCCCGATATTTGTCACAAATTCTCCAACCCTAGCAAAGTTTTTGAGGCTTAAGTCCCCAAATCTTACTCAAGATATCCTTCCTTTGCATCTTTCCCAGATATAACCTTTCAATTTCTTCCCATGATCTTTAACCACAATATCTATCGACTTAGCTGCAATCGAGAACCAAGCCTTGCCTCTTCTCTCAGTTCGCATCCTAAGAAGCAAGGTTCACATAGAAAACGATATTGGGGTCGTTGGACAGGGAAGACGGATAGCTGAGAAAAGTCTTCAGCGGCTGGCAAGCACAAAAATATCCAAAAGTAACATATCCAGGTACCACACAATGAAAACAAATGTGTAGGAGGACTTTTCGGCTGCCAACGACCTCGGTGGAGGAGTCGTGTCACCGGAGGAAGCCCAACACGCCCTCACGAGTCGGTACGTGGGAAACAATGCATATCTCTAGATCTATGCGTGTAGGACACACACAGCAGTTCCGACCACCGAACTTGTTGTCTGCACTCGTAAGCGGTCGACGCACCTCCCTGTACCGACGATGTTGCTCTACGCTCCCTCAGCGATGGTAGATCTATAGCTTCTAGTTTTCTTATAGACGCAGAAGACGATCAACCTTTTATGTCCATTGTCCACTCTTGTTATTCAACCAAAAGGCTGTTTTGAATTTCCAAATTGAATGTTCTTTTTATTTCCTTTTATGATCATGATTACAATGCATTGTTGTAATGTTTATATTTATGCTATTTTATTTTTTTCATATATTATAAAATGTTTATGTGATCACAAAAAGCTTACGCCTCCACGCTTCGAGGCTTATGCCTCGCCTCACAAACATGAAAACGCCTCGCGTTATGCTTTTGACTTTAAAAACACTAATCATAACAACCTTTCTATATGTCTAATTGTGATGAATTCATGAGCCTTAACTAATTTATGCACAATCTTAGTAGTATAATTTATGCACAGTTTTAGATTTATATATTCATGAGCCTTAACTAATTCATGCACAATCTTAGATCTATGACTTCAAGAGCCTTTATTATTATATATGTATTCCACAAATGCATTATGAGACTCCAACACCAGTTCTCCTATCATTTTATAATATTATTATATATGTCTTCCACAAACGCATTATGAGAATCCAACACTAGTTCTCCTATCATTTTCTTCAACTATTAATTAGGACTTCTGCTAGAATTTTATGCAAAACTCAAATTCGTAAAAGCCCCACTCTTTTTCAAAATCAACATCGCAAAGATGGAGTCTAATCTCTTCACAAAGTTTTCCCTTTCAAAAAATTCTCCAAAAAGCTAATTTTCTCCTTCTTCACCAATTCCTAGCAATCTTGCCTAAAGGCTAAGGAAAGAACCTCAGATCCCTAGAGTTATATCCCTATTCAAGTTCATAAGGGCCTCAAATTCTTGGGAAAAAAATGAAGAAAAATATGCCAAGCAAATCCACTATGCTTATTTTGGACAATTTGTAAGGTGAGAAATAGGGTAGTTTTTAATGAAAAGCCTTTTTCTCTGCAAAAGACAAAGATATCCTTACTTTTCCTCCTATGGTCAAACACTAAAACATCTTATAATAGATGGTTCTTCATCTATAGCTGGGTTTATTGATTAGGTGGGTTGTAAATAAATGGGCGCTTCCCTTCCACGCTAAAGGAACTTTTGCCCTCTTCTTTATACTCAATTCTTTTAGTTCTTTAATACATATTTCTTTACCTATTAAAAAAATGATCGTGTTCTCATTGCTCAACAACTTAAAAAGTAAGTCATTTGTGTTAGGTCTCCACTCCTCAACAAGTGCTAATAATAGCAACTTAAAGTGGTAAACAATCTTACTAATAAAAAAAAACGTTGTAAACAATCTTTGTCGCAACCTCTGATTCCTCAATTACCCAATCTCCATTTATCTTGATTGTCCTAATCATATTTTTACCTACAACTTGCATCGGTTATGGAAGATGTTGAACACAAAGTTGAAATTTTCTCCTACTTTACACCTTTAATCTGACAAACCAATAGACATTGTTAACCAAAGTTTAAGTGATTTATTTAGCTACCTAGTTAGAGAACATGCCACTAATTAGGATTACACCCTTCTAATGGCCGAGTTTGCATGCAATAGTTTAGTAAATAAGTCTACAAGTTATAGCCCCTTAGACATCATAATTCGCTTGCTTCCAAAAAGCCTATTGATTTAGTTTCATTACCAATTGAGGCACAACCAAGTATTGAAACCAACGTTTTTAATAAACATATAAATTATTTAAGTGATGATGTTCGAATAAAGATTGCCTCAAATAATGAGAAATATAAGGCACATGCTGATTTGAAAAGAAAGTTTGTTAATTTTAACAAAGGAGATATGCTTATGGTAAAGTTAAGGCTTAAATGACATGCTAAAAGCATATAAAAGAAACTTCACTCAAAGGATGTTGATCCACACAAAGTTCTCAAGACAATTTCGTCCCAATGCTTATGTTCTTGATTTACCAAAAAAAATATGGGCAGCCAGTCCTCACCCTATTTTGTAATCTTGAAGATGTTACATCTAATGGTGGCCCAAATGCTCACTTCCCATCAGCTTCTCAATTAAAGGAGGAAATTGAAGATGTTATTGACCACCAAATTGCTTCAACTAGATGAGGGGTTTATCAGAAGTATCTTATCAAATGGCGCATGAAGCCATTTCCAAATTGCATATGGATCACATATAAGGAATCTAACACTCAAAGCATGCCTTCAAGTCATCAGGGTCAACCTAAGCTTAGGAAAGTTGGTGGAGACAAGTGGCAACCACCTTCAAAAGTTTATCAAAAGCACAAAGGAGTATTCTCCAAGGCCCAAACTTTAATTTTGTACCCTTTTGATTTTTTTTTTTATCGCGAAAAAGCAAATATTATAGCATAGGGAAACGCTCTCCTGTGGAGCAAGATGTGTCGGGAACAAAAGGGAGCCAAAACAAAACCATACAGGAAACAAACCCAAAAACCCTACCTACTCCCCAACTAGGTGAGGAAGTCCAAAACAAAGTTCGTGTTATCAACACTATACAAAGTTCAAATTCCCAAGTCCACAAATTGGAAACGTTAAATTTTAATCCTTCAAAGGGCAGGGTGACCTCGTTCTCGAACACCAACCTATTTCTAACTCGCCTAAGAGTCCAAAACAGGCACAAGGGGGCTGCTATCCATATTTTTTTGAGTTTTTTACCCACGGCGGCTCCTTGCCAAGCTAAAAGGGTGTGAAGGACCGAATGCTAGAAAACCTAGCTAGGCCTAACAATTGACAAAAAAAGATTCCACAACATTTTAGCACTTTTACAATGAATCAATAAGTGGTCTATGGTCTCCTCGTCCTCCTCACACAGAAAACATCTATTTGCAAAAGTCATTCCACGACATTTAAGTTGATCCAACGCGAGCACTTTACCCCAAGCAGCTTCCCAAGCAAAGACTCAAATTTTTGGAGGTACAACTGGATTCCAAACCAAGCAGTAAGGGAAATCAAAGGCAGGGGAGAAATCAAAACCTTTATACATGATCTTTACCGAGAACCCTTTTTCCTTAACATCCTTCAACAATAGCTTATCCCGACCAGGCTAAATTTTGACCGGGAAGAGTCGGAAATCTTACCATCTCTTCTATCTCTCAGTCGTTGAGAGGTTTTAGGAAGGTTGGGGACCAGCACCCAGCTCCCTTGCCTCTATCCCAAATGTCCGCAACCGTGGCCTCTTTATTCAGAGCCAAATTAAAAAGGGAGGGATAATTAGAACACAACGCCTCCTCTCCGCACCAAACATCTTTCCAAAAGTTGATCCTCCTTCCGTCCCCTAGGGAAAAGACCGCATTCTGGAAAAAATTAGGCCACTCTTTCCTAATTTCCTTCCATAAGCTAGTCCCATAGCCACCTCTAAGGTCACGGGTATGCCAGCCACCATTAGACTCGCCAAATTTACTACATTTACATAGCAAAGCCTTGTTCATCTTAGAGAAGCTTTTTATCCCAATGCCACCTTTTCTCTTGTCTGTGCACACAATGGCCCAGCTCACCAGAGAAATTTTCTTATCAAGGTCGCTCCCTCCCCAAAGAAACTACCTCTGAATCCTTTCCAATCTAGCACACACTTTCTAAGGCATTCGGAAAAGAGAAAGGTAATAGATTGGGAGGCTGGACAAGGTGTTGCGAATGAGTGTAACCCTTCCACCCTTAGATATATACTGAATCTTATAGAAAGCCAGCCTCTTTCGAAATCTCTCTTCAACCGAGTCCCAAACACCTAGTGCCTTATGCTTGGCACCTAGGGTAAGGCCTAGGTAGGACGTAGGGAGGGATCCAACTTTACATCCCAACTCTGAGGCCAACTACTCCACATTAGCCACGGGCCCAATTGGGATAATTTCGCTTTTGTTTAAGTTAATTTTCAAACCCGACATCGCTCGAACCATATCAAAGTCCAGCTTAGAAACTTTAACTGGATCTTTATCAGCCTCGCAAAAGAGGAGCGTGTCATTGACGTAGAAGAGGTGGGAAATAGCCAGCTCCTCACCTCTCCCATCCGGGCAACTCGCTACCGTAAAGATAGTTTCCTCTAATAAAGATGATTTATCAGTAACCGAGAGCCCCATCTAAAACAAATATATAAGGGGAAAGGGGATTGCCCTGTCTCAAACCCCTAGAGCTTGGGAAGAAGCCAGCTGGGATCCGTTGATGAGAACCGGTGGTTAGCTGTGAAATGCACCATTTATCTAGCTTAAACCACCGACCGTGCACTAATTCACATTTTTTTTCTCGTGGCTGTAGTCCACTATCTCATCGGGTAATCGCACTACGCCCAAAATATGTCGCCCCTCTACAAAAGCATTTTGAGACTTAGATATCACCTTGTCCATGACCCTCTCTCTTAATCTCGTCAAGCAACACTTGGTCAAAATCTTGTATAAGCCTCCCACAAGGTTGATTGGCCTTAAATCCCAAAGTCCTCCACACCGTTTTTGGGATCAAAACCAAAAAGTCGATGGATTTTTAACAAATCGCCGACATGAAACTCCTCAAAAACCAGACCACATTCTTTACAAAGTCCCAACAGCACCAAAAGGCGAAGGGGAAACGATCGACCTGAGCCTTATCGTAAGGTCCTGGGGGTCAGCCCGCATTTCTTCCTCTGAAAAGCTTTCCTCTAGCCTAGCAGCTTCCTCAGACCCAATCTCATTGAAAGCAAAATCAGGAAAGGAAGGACTCCAACCGCCCGGAGCCGAAAGCAGATTTTGGAAAGCATCCACCAGTCCATCCTTGATATCAACTTCCTTATCTAGCTTTCTGTCATTGATGCTAATGCTTTTAAAGCAATTTCTTCTCCTGTGGGTATTAGCCATCCTGTGAAAGAACCCTGTATTCCTATCCCCTTCCTTTAGCCAAGTCTCTTTAGATTTCTGTCCCCATGAAATCTCCTCCAAGAGGGCCCAACTTTTGAAATCAACTCTAACTTTAGCAGGTTCCTCAACTTCCTCGAGGTCCAGTCCCTTTTCCTTCTCGAGATCATCCCAGAAAGTCACCCTGCATATGACATCCTTCTTATTAGTCTCGACTTTGCCAAATACTTCTCAGTTCCAAGTCTTAAAAATACCTTTCAAGGCCTTTAACTTTGCAGAGAGGATGAAACTGAAGGATCCATAAAAATGGAGATTTTGTCACCACCCTTTTAAGATCTCTTTGAATCCCTCATATTTCAGCCACATCAATTCAAAATGAAAAGGGGATGGACCCGTTCTGACACCATCACTGTCCAACAGAATGGGGAAGTGATCAGAGACTGGCTTGGGGAGTCATCTCTGGATCACCTTGTTGCAATGGCTCTCCTAGTCAGCAGAGACTAAAAATCTATCTAAACGGGACATTAATCTACCATTATGACCACTGGCCACGTGTGTGCCCTCCTCGCGTATGTCTCAACCCTGCAGTCATTCAGATGTCGAAAAACTCTCTCATGGTATTGGAAATTTCATTTCCCTCTAAATCTTTCGTTAGGAGAGAAAATCTCATTGAAATCACCGCCGACGCACCATGGATCTTCCCAAAGGCCTTTGATCGAACCAAGCTCTTCCTAAAAGGATTCTCTAAGACTCTTCTCAACCTGGCCATACACCCTGGAAAAAGCCCATTGGTACCCATCCTCAGCCATTCTAAACAAACACGAGACTGAGAAGCTACCTACCACTAAATCCACCATGTTGATTCAACTATTATCCCAAAGCAAAAGAATACCCCCCGCGGACCCCTCAGCATTCAAAGCTTTCTAGTTCAGAAAACGACCCACCCTAAGATTGTGCTTATTCATCTCTTGGACCTTAGTTTCTTGTAAGCAAACCAGGTCCACCCTGTGAGTTCTAAGAAAATTCTGATAACTTTCCTTTTATCCCTTCATTCACGCCTCTAACATTCCAAGTTAGAATTTTAATCTTCATTTTAACTTTAACAGTATATTCCCCTATCCCTTCCTCCTCCTTTGTTTGTCTTCTTCCCATTATAATTAATTATACTCTTAAGTCTTCTTAATTCCCGCTCACTTTTTGACACTGTCAAGTTTCCCTTCTCCTTGCCGATTTTTTGCGAAGCCACTAAATTTCTCAATAATTCCAAAATCTCCTTTTCGAACCCCTTAGTTGGGAATCCTAGGAAATCGCTAAATTTAGCCAAGCAACTACTTTCCCAACTCTCGTAAGTCCAGGTCTCTGAAGACTCATTTCAGCCTCTGCTCTTTTGGCTGCCTACACCGAGTTCCTCCCTTACTTCAATTATCGCGCCTGAGCAATCCAAACCCCATTCCCTGCCATCAATCGCCACCACCCTTAGTGGTTCCAGATCCTCATCCTCAATGGTACCCCTGTGCCCGAAACCCCGTAGTAGGGACGGCCAAACAGAAAGAGAAGAGGCGCACTGTCTATAGAGGTTATCACCACAATTGCATATAGACGCGATCATTTTCCTGAGCTAGATCCTCTCTAAACTCGCCTTCTTCCCAAATGTGTGTGGCGTTCCCCTCCTTGCCGACATTTAGAACTTTGGAGATAGGACTTTTGCATTCTTAAGGCAAAAAAATGCCTTAAAAGCGGACCCTGACTCAGCCCAACCCCCATTCCATAGCCTTGAGACGGCTAGGGTCAAAAGAGTCCAACCCATCTAGAGGAGGCCTACTAGTGGGACTTGGGCTTAAGGTCGCGATTGTCAAGACCCAAACCCAAATGCCTACCCTGGACCCGGCCCATCTCAAGATCCGAACCATAAACTGAACCCGACCCGTTATCCGCCCGGCAAGCTTGGCCCGATCCGAGGTCCACCTTTTCTTGATACTTGGGACGAGTCTACCGCACCCTGCCCAAGGAGACAGGTCGTGTCCCTTCGATCTTCCCCAAGCTTTCAACCTCTAGTCTCATGCTCCTTCCCACGCGTGTAACATCGTCACCTTCAACCTCGAGCCCTAAGCTCGTTGATGTCTCCCCTGGAATATTGGGAGAACGAAATATTGGTTTAATCTCCCTCCCCAACTGGGTTTTGTACCCGAGATCATTATCTCCCCCAGAAAAGCCATCAACTGTAGGGCTGGAACTCTGCATCTTCTCCCCAACAGAAGAACCACCTTCTTCACCTTCAACACCCAAATCTACAAAGGAAAGGGTTTCTCTCGGAGCCTTACCGGAGGTCAGATCCCGATCCGAAGCGAAGAAAGGGCTTCCCTTTTCTTCTGTGTGACTTCCTTTTGCTTCCTTAATAATCCTTCTCTCCTCTCTGCTCAAGCCCCACTTTGTATTGTTATCCTCGCTTTGCCTTGGCAATTGTGATAGGATCTTCTTTTGATAGCCTCTTTCTTCGACCACAATAGCTCCGCTCTCCTGAAGAGAGGTGAAACTAGGGTTCACCGTACCCTTTGCTTTTTCCACTAGCAGCCCCATGCACTTTACCCGTTGATCAGCCAAAGAAATCCTCTCAGTGGGCCTAACGACTTGCTCCCTATAACTTCTTGGACTTTGGCCCACGAAGACTCCTTGAGAAGGGCTTGGGCTTTGGCCCACCACACACCCTAGGTAAGGGCCTAGACTGCCTCTCGTGGTGTCCCGTGAGAGGACTTTTTTGACTCCGTCCTCTCTCGCCCTAAGCCCCATATTATTTTGAATTTCAAAGCGAGGCGTGAGCCCCGCTTTGGGGATCCCAACAAGCTTTGGACGCTGGGACAAGCCGCCTACTGACCCATGTTTTTCCAAAGACTCCTGTTGACCCACGTCTCTCTGATCCTCTCAAAAAGTGTGACTCGTTTATACCCTTTTGATGATAATGGGCTTAGTTGGGATCTTACATCATTTAGTATGGAACCCAAAAATCACATTATGGATCTAGTCAATGGTCATAAGTCACCATTTTTAGTCACGTCAGAGGCTTAGAATGCTTCTGTGAAGGGAAGACAAATTTTAGCATGGCTCTTATTGCAAATGAGGCTATTGATGCATTGCTTAGAAGAAAGGAAAGTTAGATATTATGCAAGCTTGATACCGAGAAGGAGTATGACCGCCTAGACTGGGATTTTTTGTTGAATGTGATGACTAAGATGGGTTTTCGAAGCAAGTGGGTAAGTTGAATCAGTTGGGGTATTTCTACAACGACCTTTTCTCTCATGGTGAATGGATCCTCTTCCGGTTTCGTTCAAATCTCTAGAGGTTTGAGGCAAGTGGATCATCTTTCCCCTTATCTCTTCGTGATTGGATGGAAGCTTTGAGCTCTATCGATGGGGGCTTTCTTTCTAGTTGCAAGTTTGGAGGCAGAGGACGGGAAGGGCTTATTATATTTCATCTATTGTTCATTGATGGCACGATCTTGTTTTGTGAACCTAAGTAGGATCAGATGTCGTATATAAGTTGGTTATTAATGTGGTTTGAAGCTATATTGGATTTGAAGATTAATTTGACTAAAAGCGACATCATTTTAGCGGGAAGTTGAAAAATGTGGAGGCTTCGGAAATTAAGTTGGGATGCAATATCAAGGGTCTTCCCTCTTCTTAACTAGGACTCCCATTGGGTGCTCAGCATAATTTGATGGCGGTTTTGGATGCTATAGAAGAGAGGTTTGGGAAGAGGCTTGCCTTGCGGAAGAGGCAATACATCTCCAAAAGAGGGAAGACTCACACTCCTTCGTAGTACACTTTCTAGTTTGCCTATCTATTACATGTCTCTATTTTGGCTACCAGGGAGAGTCAAGATGAGATTAGAGGGGATTCAAAGGGATTTCCTTTGGGGTCGAGACTCCTTAAACAAAAAACCACTTATGGTAAAGTGGGCTACCGTTTGCTCTGACAAAAGAGAAAGGGGATTGAGAGTCAGATGTTTCTATAAGCTTAATAGGGACCTTTTAAGCAAGTGCTTTGATAATGAGAGAGACTCTCTCCGGAGGAAAGTTATTTGCTCGAAGTTTGGGGAGGAAATGGGGGGATGGATATTGTGATGTCAAATGTTCTTTTGGGACAAAAGTATTAAAAGAAATTAGAAATGAGTGAGAGACTTTTTCCCTAGCAACTTGTGCTTAGTAGGGAATGGAAGGAGTGTGCGATTTTTTTTACATCACACAAAGGAGAAGATACAAAAAACTATTCTTCCCTATTAGCACCCGCCCAATCAAGAAAAGGAGGGTGCATCTTTGGAAGGACATCTGGTGCAGGGAGGAGCCTTTATGTGTAGTTTTTCCCTTTTTGTTTGCTCTAGCAATAAATAAGGAGGCTACGTTAGCATATATTTAGGAGTCTTCAATGGAGGAGGGGGTGGTTCCCTTGTTTCTCTAGATCTTTCAAAGATTAGGAATTGGAGGAGGTTCAAAAAAATTTCTATCATTCAAGGGAAGAGAATGGAAGGAGGGTGCGCTTTTGGAAGGACATCCGGTATGTGAAGGAGCCTTTATCTGTAGTTTTTCCCTCTTTGTTTGCTCTAAAAGAAAATAAGGAGGTTGTGGTGGCAGATATTTGGGAGTCTTCAAGGGAGAAGAGGGGTGGTTCCCTTATTTCTATAGATCTTTCAATGATTGGGAATTGAAAGAGGTTCAGGATTTCCTTCTAGTCATTAAATAGAAGAGAATTATCCCTAACCACAAGAATATGTTGCTTATGAAGGAGGTTAAAGACGACCGCTTTTGGGTTAACACTTTCATATGTCTTTGGCTAACTTACACTTCGTGTTCATAAATTTTATACCCCACCCAAAAGGAGGCTTTAACTACAACATACCAATGGAATAAGCATAAATCAAAGTCCTGACCTTCAAAAGTAATGGAATATTCATCACAACCATAAAATCTCACAAACAGCATAACAAATAAGTTCATTATAAGTGGCATTTAATATACAATTAACATTTTGAGAGAGAGAGAAAAATAGGAAGGGAAAACTCACATAAAGGCATGTGTCACGAAAGGAAGAAATTGTCGGCCTCGAAGTTTATGAAAATTGAATTCATATACTTGTTTCTTAAGCGGAGGATAGAATGCCTTTCTCCCTGGAACCCATAGGAAGCCTTCCAGTTTGAGTCTCTTGGATGAATAAGATGCATTCTTGTTTACCCTAAACACATCAATAATAATTCTCATTTTGCTTTTCATATAGTCCATACAAGGCACCAATGCACATGTATATCTAGGTCCCAGACCTAGACCCTGTTCCCTAGAATCAGCAATACGACTCATATCAGACTCGATGTGGTATTCAACATTAAGAGCCCTATAATTTTCATACCAGTCATGGGTTTGATACAAGCATGGTTCAAGTAGATTAACTGTTAAAATTCCATCAGCAACATAACGCAAATAAACGTCATTGTATCCTGGAGCCAGCACCCCATGCAACCTATTCAAATCCTGGAAATTACTTGAATAGGATTCATTTGATTTTGATTGCTTTCTACGAACCTCCCAAATCTGGTCATCAATGTCGAAAAAAAACCTTTCATGTTTGTCCACGATCAGAAAAATTCCCCTTTCGGTGAGGAAGTAGCTTCTTATAAAGGCAAAATTTGATGGGGGAGGTGGGAGAGAAGACGCTTCCCTGGTTACCGGATCCCAAACTTCAAAATTGTGCCGATGATCCTTGACCTTGGTGGATAATATATATATTTTGGACTTGAATCTAAAAAATTTGGAGAATTTTCGGACTCTTCAATTTACCGGCCACAAGTGGGTTTTGAATGAGGGTCACAGAGGTCCAACGTCATTACATCGTATCCAGGCTTCCCTAACCCAGATATCACACCGCCTACATTACCATACGAATCATCTATGAGAATTTCTTTTTCACTTACATCAGTGAAAAAGAAGTGTTACTTAGAAGGATGCATAATATGTATAGAATAATACTTCGACACTAACATAAGTACTGAAATAAATGAATGTCAAAAAAATAATCAAGAAATTATAAATACTTCTATAGACAGAAAAGATAAAAAATAATAGAACAAGAAATAATTTAATAAAAGAATGATATAACATTTAGTATCAAAATTTGAAAATATATAGGAAAGAAAAATTGGGAGAAATCCTTAAGAATTTATGGATGAGGAAAACCTAAATTAATAATCCGCCTATAGAAATATGTACAAATTTGGAGAAATAAAAGCACCTCAAATAGAATGCACAATTAGGATAGAAGATTTTTTAATAAAAACATATGCATTATTAGATACAAGATGAGAAAATAATACCAAAAATATTCATAACCTTAGCAGAAAAACCTATGATAGCACAACAAGTGAACATAAGTTTTAATAGGCATACCAACCATCTAAGTACTACAGCCAAAATATCCTTTATGACAACCTGTTACTCTAGTCCAGAATACTCCCTTACCATTAAAAGAAACTTAGATAAAACCTTAAATCTTGTGACATCAAGTTATATTAGGACTATCATTTCTATTAAAAATAATTGATGTAAATAACTTTTAATAAAGATTTTTTTACCTTATCAAGACATTGCATGATAAGCCCATTACAAAAGAAATCAGGAATTATAAGTCTAGAAGAATTAGATAAACAAATAGAATATTCCAGAAACCAAGCTATTAGCAAAAAAGATTGTGAGTGCGAAAAAGAAGGACAATGCAGCCTTGCAAACATAATACAAGAATATTTTGAAGAAGAAGAATATGAAGATATGTACTTACCAGAATTAGTCCATATTAATAATAGTATAAACTACTTTATGATAAATATAAAAGAAGAACAAATACAACGTTTAATTGATAGGTTAGAAAAACTAGAAATTATAGGAGAAAATGTTTTAAAATATTGGGAAAAAGATAAAGTTGAATGTATATTAAAAATAAAAAACCCAGATTATAAAATAAAATTTCCAAAGATAAGAACTAAAAAAGATAGAGAATAGTTATAATACACATATTAATGATTTACTAAAACTAGGCGTAATACGTCAATGTGATTCAATTTCATAGGTCAAGAGCTTTCTTAGTAAATAAACATAGTGAAAAAAAGAGGGAAAAAATAGGATGGTAATTAACTATAAAGATTAACACAACACAAGATGATGGATATGATATACCAACAAAAGAATATTTATTAGAAAATAAAGATTAAAATTATTTAGCAAATTTGATTGTAAATCAAAGCCAGAAGTTAAGATGCACCTAGACAGTATACCTTGGACATCCTTTTCCAGTCCAAAAGAGCATTTTGTGACGCCCTAAACCTGTGGTCCGTTGACAACCCCACAACCCGTTGAATACTGTGGATGTCTGGGCAACCTGGCCAACACCATTTAAAACCCAGTTTCCTTGTACGAGAGCTCTACCAACACAAACTGTCCTAAACAATTCACAATGACCACACAGTAGTCCACATGCAGTAACAATGGGCCCCTTAGGCCCCTTTGATTAATGACTCAAAATACATCAACTAAATACAATAGTTCAAGAGCACAATCACTCTTAATTCAACATATATTAAAATTATAACATTCTAATACATGTTATACAATGTAACATCAGCCACAAGTCGGTTTTCTTTCCTCAGTCCATCTCTAATGAGTGCCGCTTCCTGATCGCTCCCATACTGAATTGTAACACCTCAAAATATACCTCAGTCGCTTCCAACATGTTTAGGGTATTTCAGCATAAATCGACTTTCTCACAATTTAAATGCAAAACATAGAAATTTAGAACTGAAATTGTGGGAGACATAAGGATTAAAATCAGAATTTGTCAAAAAGGGGCATAAAAGTCATGAGTGGATGTAAGATTAGAGGCCAAAGTGGAAAATAAAATAAAGTATATGCAATTAATGAACGAGAGGACTGTGTGCTAAAATAAAAGAAACTTTAACGATAAATAGAGGGGGACCAAAAAATAACTCATTTTGGTCTCCAAACAAGAGCATACGGGTTAGTTATAAATATAAGAAGAAGAAGAAGAAGAAGAAGAGGAAAAGGAGGAGCAAAGCAAAAGTATGGAATTTGAGTATGGAATAGTATGGAAATTCTAAAGTTTTTGTATGGAATTTGAGTATGATTTTGTATAAAAACTTCTTGGGTATGGATTCTAGGGTTTTCTTTGGATATTAGTCTTGCTCCCTTTCTAGGGTTTTGTTAGGAATATATCCTAACTCTAGATTTATGGGAAGTTTGGTTGAAAATCCCTAATGGATATCAAGTAGATATGGAATCCTTCATATTGTATGGTTTTGTAAAGTTTGGTGAACTTTGGTATGAATCCTTGGATTCTTTGGCTAATTAAAAGTGTTTCAAGTGAGTTGTTTATGATCTCATGTTAGTTTTTTATTAAGGATGGAATATAAGAGAATTCTATAGTTGTTGGTGAAGGAAAAGGGCACCCCGCTTATCAAGCAAATCGCACCACAAGATCAAATTGTAGGTGGTAAATTCTGCATCTAATTTATGCAAAGGGGAAAATGGTACTAATATTCATCCAGAGCGGAAAATCAAAATTAATTTCTTAGAACCGGTTTGGTACCGGTACTAAATGTGGTACCCTGCATTCACTCAGTTCTTGTAACCCCAGTTTTTGGTATTTGTGCATAGTTAAGCTATAATTAGCAAACCGGGAGTCCTAGAATTCTAATAAATGATTAACAAGGGTTAAGATAAGAAAGAATTGAGTGAAAAATATATCGTACCTCAATGTGGGCAAACTTCATACCCTATAATAAGATAGGAAGTTTCTAGATACATATAATCATGTAGAATGCCTACACCGTGTGTATTAAATGATACCTAAGACGCCTCGATACAAGCCTAAGATCTCTCGCATTGCTACGACACTTCAAGACATGGGCAGCACGCTCTAATCGTTTCTACACTGCTTTATGCCACCCACACTTTGGGCACCGTACAGCATCTCGCACTTATCATAGCCGTGTCCGACCTCATTTATTATTACTGGTCTAGGTATTCCCATAGTTATATGATAATAACCTGAATGATCAATAAGAGTAAACAAATGTGTATTGTTCTGATCTGTAATACCTACGGGTATTTCTAAATAAGAATAAGCTCTATAACTCCTACGAAGATCTGAACAAACGTAAAGTTGCTATAAGTACAAGTATGAGTCATATGGGAGATCCGAATAAGCATAAGTCTGTTAGAAGCATAAGTAATTGTATAAGTTCCTTATACAAATTCTGATATCTGTTATTGTTATACGCTTACTATAACTGTGTATATGCATATTACCTATGTTTCCCACTAAGCGTAAAGCTTAGCACGGGGTTTTCAATTCAGGTATAGAAGTTAAGGAGACAAAGGATCTCCGCACTCGCTCGGGCCATCACACTCCAGCAGGCTCATCACCGGTGCGCTCCGCGCTCTCGATCATGTAAATGCAAATGTATAGTTTTGTATATGTAAACGGGACCCAACCGTATATATATGACATCGTAAACACCACTACGGTGGTAGCGTTTTGTTCTCAGATTCAGATATGATATGTCACAGCAAAGAGTAAGACTCGGGATGATACCAACGTCTGATAAAGCAGGTAAAGAGTCCCAGTCCAGTCTCTCGCGCCTCCGGGCGTGACAGAAATAGTGATCCCTCGACAGGGTGAGCAAAGCCTAGTAGAGATAATTTCCTACATGGGTTACTCCCCATGTGACGCCCCCAAATTGCGTCCGCTGACTACCCGTCATCCATGGACAGCCGTGGAATGCTCTGTAACCCGATTCACTACCATTTAAAAATCTGCAGAGTCCCTTGTACGGTGAATCCCACCCAAGGTACAAACCCGTCTCCAATAGTCAATAATGACCAAGGGTCTACATGCGAGTAAAATAATCGGCCTCTAGGCCCCTGCACAACACCACTTCAAATATATCCCAACTATATACAATAGCTCAAGAGTTAAGAGCTTTATACAAACATATATTAAAAATTATAGAATTCTAATACATGTCATACATAATAATACCAAAGCCAACTCGGCTTTCTTCCTAAACGAATCTATGGTGAGCCGTTCTCAACGCCCTCGTACCGAAATAATATTCCCCTCGACTGTGGTGAGCTTATCGCCCAAGAGTGGAATCACCCTAAATGGGTTACCCTCCTATGCATATGCAATGCTCCAGCTTTAAACACACACTCGCAAATACGTGATCCTACTAATGTCTACATGCCCATTCCCATGACTCGAGTCCTCACCGACTTCACACTGGCCAAGCCATGTATGAGAAAAATACCATTTTCAAAACAAAACTGTCTCAAAATAAACCATCGAATGTCTGGTGAAAATATGGGACTACCCTCCGAGGCGATCAAGCCGAGGAACTTCCAAGAACAGTCATGGTCCTCATCCGCGATCCGTCGACTGCCTCCCAACCCCATTCTCCGGAAAATCATCCTGTGAAATTCCTTTCGCAACCATGTTTGTTTTTCAGAAAATTCATGTCATGCACTCACACCTAATTTCTAGGTTACCCGGTGCATGTGAAATGCATTATACCATTTCAACCATTTTTATATCAATATATATAATCTGCATATATTATCAATCTTGCAATCACACAACATGTAATTCAATTTCAATCAAGCAACTCCCAAATTAACTCACTTGAACTAATCAAAATTTCCATTTCCAATGGCTCATACACATACCATATTCCATATACTAGGACATCCTGTTAATACACAAAGTTCATGCATTAACCTATCCATTTCCACACAAAACAAGTCATTCACTTTAAACAATTTCCTACACCCAACACAAGGACATTTTTGGTCCATTTCACACAAACCCGAGACCGCTTTTACAAAATCTCCAACAGCACGGGTCAGTCCAGGCGCCCACTCATCCAACCTCGGTTCTTCTTTGCGGAACTAAATTCCACATCCATTTCCGGTCTCCTACTCACCAACACACAATTTATTGCATGAATTATGTCACAAACACCCAAAACAGTCCCTAAAACCGTCACGGACTGATCAAATGGTTCCCAAGGTTTCACACTCTGGGCTCAAAGATTGGGACTCCATTAAACCGCCACCACTCGCCAAACCAACACAAACATCAACAAAGCACTTAAACAAAGTGTAAACAGCAGATAAAACCCCGCTTCATGGAGTTTGCTCCAAACTCCAAGAAACCGGCGCTCACGTCGCTGCTCCTCACACAGAACGACTTTTTCACCGAAGAAATCGGATGGTCCGATTAGCCGGGATCTTAGAGAGAAGGTACTCACTCTCTCTCTAAAAGCAAAACCTAAGCTCACTGTAAAATTTCGTTTTTCCCCCCTCCTCCCTCACGTTTTTGGCTTTGTATTTCAAAGGAAGAGGATGACACTATTTTCTCTTTTGTCCTATTATCATTAAAAATTTCAAAATGTCATCCATGTCCCTACTCTTGGATTTTGACACGTGGCACAATCTCGGCCGTCCGTTTTCATCATCTCTCTACTCATGCAACATGTGTCACATGAGTACATGTTATAGGTGACTTTTGTCACATCACATGTTGTTTACGCCATCCGACACGGCGCTTCAAAATGTGGTACCCGAATCGTTTAATTCGACGAACATATGTTAGCTAGATTCCGCGAATCATTCCAACCAGAAACTGCTGTCATCCAAGATTTAAAAAATGGATTTTTACCGAAATTACTATTTTCATTCTTCTCGAGAAATTCGATTTTCTGGTTTCACACCCCAACGAAGTGCACATGCCATGGCAAACAATCACATCCAATTACATGAACTCACTCGAATGTCTACATGACCAATCCCATGTCCCGAGTCCTCATCGACCACATACGCTTGCTCGAACGCGAAGAATATCCAGCTAAACAAAAGTTTTTGTTCTCGAAAACCAACTACCGAATTTCAATAAATACATCGACTACCCCCAGCGAATTGCCGGATATTTCCAAACAAGCCATATCCTCATCCGAAGCGATTCTGTTTGACGACTCTTCAAGGCAATTCTTCTGAAAATTGCCGAAATCTTCAAACATTTTTCGTTCTTTGCTTTCTTTCTCATTTTCGTGTCACAGACTCACTCCTAATATTCTGTTACGCCTCAAAATGCGATATAATGCATCCAAAACATTCATATGCTAATATATTCACATTCATACATATTAACATACTAATTCAAACAAATCATATTATTAAATTGACATTATCACCAAAATTAACCACATGGGCTAATTAGCAAAATGACAAACAATTCATTTTGGAATCACTTACAACACACATTTTCACACCGTTAAAATCACGTTATTATCTCACGCCAACAAAGGAAACCCGCTGGCAATCGCTCACCCGCCACCAAATCCCGATTTTCTCCACTGTCAAAGGTTTTGAGACCCGACTTACTCAAATCAAGCCCCGTATCATCCCTAACTACAAACACGGCTCTACCAAAGAATATTACAAGTAGGAAAAGATCCCTACCTCTGGAGTCAGAGGAACTCCACCAATCGGTGTCCACGCTTGCAGCCTCACGCGCATAGATCTAATTTTACTTACCCATCGAGAACCCACTCCATCCAAACGCCTGAACCTGTGAGAGAAGGAGCTCCTTCTCTCTAAAACTCACAACCGAAGACCTACCGCAAGCTTCGCCCCGCCTCAGGTCTCCAAATGAAGAAGATAACTATTCATGCTTTGTCTTATTCATTAAACATTTCTATAATTCCTAATGCTATCCATTTTTCTGGATTCGACACTCGGGCACAATCTCACCCATTCATTCCCATCATCTCTAATCATGCAACACAGGCTCACATGAGCATGCTAAGAGGCGACTTCGTCATTATCACACGCCTCTCAAACCCGTTTACACAATCTCGACACCCTCAGGCTCGAAACGTGAAATTCCGATTGTCTTGGAATTCGACAAAATTCGACGTGGTAGCTAGATTTTAAAAGAGATGATTCCAACGGTGAAGTCCGTTTCATCATCCGAGATGAAAATTCTTCGTATTCGACCAAATTACTCATTTTGCCTTTTTTCTAAAATTGAAATTTTCTAAGTCTACACATTTTGGAATGGCTTGTAATGCCATTCGTTTAAAAAACTATCCCTAAGATTTCAAAGAAAGATGGATAATATTTTTAGAGATACGACTCATTTCAGGCTAGCCATATGTATCGAAATACTAGTTTTTAGCAAAAAAAAACAACATATAGGACATCTCCAAATAGTATTAAAAAGTTTGAAGAACATGGTATTATAATTAGCAAAAGCAACAGAATTATTTCACTGCACCATAGAATTTTTAGGGTTAATAATAGGAGATGGTAAAATATCATTACAACCACATTTAAAAAAAATTCTAACTTTTCCAAACAAAATAGAAGAAACAAAAGAATTACAGGATTATTAAACTATTCCAGACCTTTCATAAAAAATTTATGTAGGATTGCAGACCCTTTATTTAGTAAAGTATGAAGTAAAGGAAAATTACCACCATTAGACCTACCATTAATAAATGATTATTTAATAATTGAAACAGACGGATGTAGCCTAGGATGGGGGTAGTATTATTAGCAAAACCCCATAAATATTCAGCCAAAAATACAGAAAAAATCTGTAGGTATAGTAATGGAAAATACAAAGAAAAGGGAAATATATAAAGATAAGATGCGTACATTAGCTATAACATATGCTATAGATAGCTTTAGAATATTAATTATTTCTAAAAAGAAATTACACATCGAACGCATCAGGAAGCAATAGTAAAGTTTTATAAATTAAAATGAAAAGATTCACAAAGAAGGTGGTTAAATTTTACGTAAAGAATAATTAATGTGGATAAAATAGAAATTGAACATATTAAAAGGAAGTGATAGTCTAGCAGCATTCATTAAGTAGACTAATAAATTAATTTTTATCACGATGAATGTGCATATAATCAGGATCATTCCACTTTATTCCAAGAAAGATCAAGAAATGCATTAACCTTTCTGGAATAATTCTTCTTAAGGTATACCCTGTATAATATAACATTTAATTTATTACCTCATAGATCAGATGAAGAACATAGCAAATGTATTATATTAACCTTTGATTAGTTTTGTCGATTTTTAATCACTGCATTCAATAAGAATTTAGATAGAAAATATTTTATTACTTGTTTAAATTGTTTATCAGAATATTTTCATAAAAAGAATAATAGTAATGTTAATTTCAGTTACTATGTCATTTACCAAGGTCATAAAACATGGGAAGAAGTCCTTCCTTATATATCAAACCATCCCAAACCATTTTTCAAAGGATTTTATAACCTAACCCAAGCTTTAGATCAATGTAAAACAAACTTCGGAAGTAATTATTTTATTACCATTAGTAAACAAATTTTAAATCATGGCCAACCTTATTTAAAACCAAAAGAGGAACCATGCAAGAGCTGACAACAACCCTAGATTTAACACATGATTTTCTCCTCCCTTTTTCCTCCACTTCAAAATCAAGATCACTTACTTAGAGAAGAACTAGAAATTCTAGTGAAAAAAAATACGATGATCCAAACAAGATTATCTAATCAAGTAAGAATTATATGAAGACAAAATAGAAAATGAAATAGATATAAAATTAAAAAATACAGCTTTAGAGAGAGAAAAATTCAAGATAGAACACACAAATAATTTTGAACACATTAATAAATTTTCACCTTTAGAAAATCAACCTGAAGACATTAAGATAGAACCTAGTCCCTGTAATTCATAAATTTATCGGTTTCAGCTCATCGGCATAAATAATGAACCTAAATTCAAATTTCAACGATACTTAAAGACATCAAACTGCTCACTGGTGAGGCTTTCCCAAAACCTGTTAGTCCAACTAACACAACAGTAGCCGAGATCAGTGATATATATAAAGAAGCGTAGTTTAAGATCTAGCCCAAGATCCATTAAAGGACCAAGTAAAGAAGACAAGTATATATGACACGATTCTCGATAATTTGGATAAGGAACATGAAAGATATAGCGGAGAAAGATGTAAGTGGAACATAAAGAAGAGTGGAGATAGAAAGCAAAGGCAAAGATTTGATATAAGTGGAAGACAAAGAAGAAGAAGATAAAAAGTAATAGTTAAAAAATAAATAGCTTTCCCAACGTGACTAATAAAAAGTTGTAAAGACGTAATAAAAAAGAAGAAAGACAGGTCACCGTGAAAGATACTTTTAGATTAACAAAATATTATTTTTCTTTTAGACCATTTTTTCGACAAGATTTTCAGAATTTAGCCAAATGCGACCGTCCATGTGTTGTACCTTATCGTAAAACTCATCATATCCAAACTCCCTATTGTCCATATTCTCCGTGAAAAGCGAAAAGTTTGAAGATTTTGATTTGACGATAGTCTAATGAGCACCCGAATCGTATTCTTTTAAACTTAACCTTATCCTTCAACCTATCCCTTCACCTCTTGTTTTCTCTCTATAACAGAGAACTTTCTACGAATCGTACATAAATTTCGAGTCTTCAACTCCGAGTTCTCTCTCTCTCTCTCTCATCAACCCCTCTTGTGATATATTCGAAAGCTTTCAGCATAATCTTTCATAAAAGCTTTCAGCTCAAGCTTTATTCAACTTGTGTAAAGTTGTGTTTCTTTTCAATGAAATATGTTTAATATTTCCATCTACTATCATTTATTTTATACGTTAAACTCACTTGCTTTAGAACCTAGGGACATCCGAAAGGGGTTTCTCCCGAAATCTTATGGCCAAAATATTTTCCTTTGATTAATGAACTTTCCTTATAGCGTATGATCACGCCGCCATATCTTTTTGATATTGCCAGCTCGGTCCATTGGCCTAAATCGAATCGCTTACGACTATTTCTAAGCATTAAAGGAATGCATGATTATACTTACAGGATGTTTAATTAGTCAAAAAACTTTGTAAATTATTGTTAAAAAAGAAAAAAAAAAGAGCCATAAGAAAGTAAGGAAAATCCTGAGTATGACTTATAAAAACTTTTAATTCTCACTCTTTCACCCTTTTAATCCTCAACTCAAACTGAAATTCCTCATCCCTCTTAATTTATTGTTTTATATAAAAAATACCACATCTTTTAATATTGAAAGAAAATTTTAAATTATCTATTTTACAAATTTATGAAAATTGGACAAGTGAAATTAATATTTTTTCATTTTTCAATAAAGCCTAACTCAAGTTATTAAAGAGCTAGGTGAGCATAGCATGCGAGGGAGTCCAACTAGGTTCGGGAGTCCCAAAGGGAAACAAAATTATGAGGACACTTAATACTAAGATGTAATTCAAAGTGAATAAATTCCTAAAAAAATGTTCATTTAAAAAATTAGTTTTTTTTTAAAGCTAATAACTTTTTAATACATGCTGTCTGACATCTTTCTTTGAGGCTCAAACCACACTCCCTAAGTGTCAGCCAATTTTAACGTTGATCTTTAAACAGTGTGAAGTAGATTGTGGACATTTAACAAAATTAGTCAAGAACTAAAGAAAGTAAACATTTTCTCATTTTGAAAAATAGTTTAATAAACATAAAGTTCATATAAAAAAGTTTCCAAGTTTTCCATTCAAATAAAAATTCAAAACTTGCATAAATATAAAATTCACAATGATTTCAATTTTTGTTCATATTTTCAAAGGTTTTCTATAAAAAAATGTCCTTCTTTTATTATAGAAAAAAAAATAAAGTCATATATTTTTCAAATTAACGAAAACTGGACAGAGTCAAGTAATTTTTTCTTCTGAATTTCTCATTTCTGTTTTCCTTTCAATTATTATTTTCACTTTGTCTTCATTAAATTTTTTTATACTTTAAAAGTTATAGTCTTTAGATTATCTTCTAGTAAAGTTGAAAGTCATTTTTGGAAGCCCTTGAAGATGGCCTAATTCAATCATTATCAATGTTTTAAAAATCAGAACCAGCGTACCATACATCGATCGTGTATGTTTTGTCGTGACAAAATTCAATTGAATTGTGTACATCGGTCAAATACACGTACGGCACACCCAATGGCTGACGAGTGTTTTTAGAGCTTTTTATTTTCCCACCATCAAGTAAACATTAAATTAAATAATATTTTTTAAGATGTGCAGAATTTGATTTCTTTGACAACATAAACTAATTTGGGCATGACAGGAAGGCGTAGTAAGGGCACAAACAGCTTCCACAGTCGATTTCTTGGACTAGGCATTTCTGGAAACAAGAGAAAGAGGGAGAAAAATGAGGATTGGATGAAAATAAAATAAAATAAAAATGCCATACTCCAATAACTTCGCTTTGTATAAAGTCATATGTTCTCCTCATAAATCGTCAGATATGGATTGACCCCACCCCAACGCTGCAATTTGTGAAATATTTACCGTAAAACGCAACAGGAAAATGTGGATCTGATGCAGTTATAAATATTATATGCAAAAGAAACATTATATTAATGGGGGATGACATTCGAACAACAATTCTTTTATCTAGTTCAATGTTTTACTAGAAAAATAATGAGGACATACAAACTATGAAAAATCGACTATTAACCCAGCCAGTAGAAAGATTTGTCTCTGCTTCAACCAGAATATGATAAAAAGCTAATATGAAAATGTTTATTTTGTATTCTTAGAATAAGAGCATTCTATCTCAGCATGGTCAATCACTTAATCCATGTGTGATGTGTTTGAAGTACAAAGTCATAATATAAAAATCTTAAAAATAACCACATCAACAATCCTCTCAAAATAAAAATTCCCATATGTGATGAATATGTCCTCAAAGATTAAATTGAAATCTATTTTCAATCATAATTGAAAGCTAGTTGTAATACTATAAACAGAAGAAATTCAGAAGTTTTAAAAAAAGTCTAAAAACTCTGTGTCCAGCTAACATAGAGTTACCAACCATTTGTAAATTGCAAGAATGTAAGCCAGACCATCCAAATACTCTCACTACAACACCCTCTGTTTTGATCAGGTTTCATTTGCAACATTCATAAAATGCTCAAATAAAAGCTGAAAACAAACCTGTCATTCGTCCATCTCTTTACTCGTTCCTCATACTTGTGGCAAGCTCCATCTATTGTCATATTCAAAGAAAGAAACCATCAAAATCCGCTAATATTGTTTTTTTAAGCTTCCAATACCCTTGAGTCCACCTACTCCATGTTACAAGTTAGAAACAAAACTGGAAGCAATTAACTTTAAATACCAATCACATCTCAGAAAGAGTTGTTCAAATTCATTCTCTTGGATAAGGACCCAAATATGTATACCTTTGTTTTAATGGGCACTCAGATGGACTGGAGACAGACAAATGGAGGAAAATAATTTTTTATTTCTATCATACACCCCTTGTTTTTAATCAATTATGAGTATGACTATGACTGTAGTAGCAACAAATTCCTGAATTATTCAAAGCGTAGATAGGGGACCACTATAGCTTACTGAAATATTAGCAACACATCTATGAACCTCTTCCATTTTTAAGTGATGTGCAACTCAACATAATCATAAACCACAATTGATCTTGCCTGGAATGGAAAAATCAAATTTTGCCAACTATTCCTCAAACACATAACACAATGATCTCTTTGCCCAGTTATCAAGGAAAAACAAGAGTTCCAAAGGAAGGAATGAGGGTCCGCCTGGAAAGAGGAACTTTCATATCAAAGTTTAGGTGTGTATGGAGGTACTTAGTTTCAAACATAGAGCAGAGCAAGGACTTTGTTTTTTCTTTAGGTCTTGAGGAGGAAGAGGCTGGATGGTTACTTGAACATCTGAGAATACCATTGAGCTGAAAAGCTTTATGAGTTTACTATAAAAAAAAAAAAAAATGCCAAGGAAAAACTATAGTTCACTTGATGAAGGTGAGTTTCAAACATAAGGGCAAGTTTGTTAGTCTTTTAGAGTTTGCTCATAAGAGAAACACAACTTTTCTGGTTATACCCAAGGGTTAGAAAGACATAGATTGAGATTAATCACTTTACATGATTTCTTTGCTGTTGTTAGTCCCTCCCACGAGTGAGTAGTGGCCTACGAAAAAAGAAAACAGACGGAAGGATGAAATAATAAAAATGCAACAAAAAAAAATGGTTCCTTTAGACAATCAATGCAGAGTGATCAAGGGAAGGGGATCAAGGAGGCGGGCATCATTCAATTGGGATGGATGAGTAGTCATTTTAGAATTACTTAACATCTATTGTTGATTAGTGAGAGTGGTTGGGCTGCAATGAAACTCTTAGGTGAAAGGTGATATTATCATATTGTCATACAGCTGGAAAGTTACTTTTTGTAGAGTGAAAAAGCTTCTTTCTTCAAAGTTGGGGTTCTTCAAGATTAAGGAAGGATACATAGTCCAGCCCGAGGAAGGTGGTGTCGAGAAAATCCACAGGGCATTGAGGAAGTTTAGAAGGTGATTCAGATTGGGTTTGCCCTTTCTTATGGTCCTGAGGAACATTTGGAGAGACGTGAGCTTTAAGAGGAAGGTGGTCAATGTTGATTGGCAAAAACTTGAGCTATTTGACTTTTCCTAAGGCAGTGATAAAAGAGAGGCAATATCTACTATCTCAATAAAGTCACTCTTTTTCTTACATAACAAAATAATAATAATAATAATAATAATATCCTTAATAACCTAATAAAAACTGAAGTAAAATAAGTCCCTCTTGCTCAAATAGAATCTTCAAACCTAATGAAGCCTTAAACCTCAAAGCAAACCTATGCTAAATAGAGTGAGATTGATCTGGACAAGTTGCAAAAGAGAGTTTCACTTGCAAATAAAGGTGAAAGTTCAGACACCTTTCTCTACCACCTCCCTCTCCACCCTAAATGTGAGATGACACCACATTCTATCCTCATTTGAAAAGGCTTAAAGCTTCACCAACCAACTTTACAAAAGCTGAGATAGGGCCCCATATGCTTAATCTCATATACTCTATAGAAAAAGCAGGGAACCTCATTTACGAAAGTGAAAAGCTAGCTATGAAAATGCAATCCTAGATCCACCCATTTATGATCAGACCATTTTCCCATCACTTTCAAGAGAACAACTATTTACATGGTCATAGCAGGTTCTATGTGTCCTGAATTTATGCACAATCTTATATCCTTGGTTTCAGGCAACAAGAAACATTATTACTATTGTTGTCGTTGATATTATTATTATTATCCCATCACCTCCAAAAGAGAACTCCTATTTACATGGTCTCTTTTTTTTTTTAATAGATAAGAGCAAAAGAACAAAACAGATACATGGTATACATGAACCTATTTACATGGTCATAAACTTTCTATATGTCTAATTTATGCACAATCTTAGATCTATGGCTTCATGAGCAATAAGGAAACATTCTTCTTCTTCTTCTTCAAACAATCTTCATGTCTAATTTATGCACAATCTTAGATTTATGGCTTCATGAACAATAAGGAAACATTCTTGATATTATCCCATCACCTCCAAAAGAGAACTACTATTTAGATGGTCTTTTTTTTTATAGATAAGAGAAAAAGAACAAAGCAAATACATGGTCATTTTTATGGTCATAACCAGTGTTTTCAAAGGCGCTAGTAAGGCGCGCCTTGAGGCGAGGCATGCCAAAATCGCCTTAAGGCATTGGAGAAAATGCTTAAAACACAAAAAGCTTGCGCCTTCCAAACGAAAGCATCTGAGACGCATGCCTAGGTATGCTTTTGATGCTTCAGACAATGAAGCGTACACTTTTACATGGATTTCTCTTCCCCCCCTCTTCCCATCTCCATTTCTGCTCTTTGATGATTTCTTGTCTTGCGGTGTGGATTTCTCTTTCCCCTCTCCGATTTCTCCTTTGGTGGCTTAGATATTTCTTTTTCTCCTTTGGCGGCGTGGATATTTCTCTTCCCCCTCTCTTCCCATCTCTGTCTCTGGCGTGGATTTCTCTTCCCATATCCGTCTCTACCGATTTCTCCTTGCGGCTTGAGTTTCTCTTGCCTCATCCCATATTCGGTATTATACGGTAAAAATGAATGTTTATTACGTGTTATTAATATTATATATTTTTTGCAATATTAATAATATTATAGTTAATTATTTTAAATAGTAATTCTTAAATGGTAATTCTTAACTATTATAGTTAGTTCTTTTGAAAAAAAATTTAATTAGTTTACATTTTGAAAACCTTGTTAATACCTTAATGGTAATTCTTAAATATTATAATTAGATTATCTTCCAATTAATCAATATGATAACTAAAATATTATGTTTATATCCTAATTTCATATTATCTCTCAAATTAATATGGTAATTATTAAATATTACTTGATATCTTAAATTTAAGATGGTATAAATATTAATTTTAAATAGGTAATTAGGTACTAATTTTAAGTATATAATTATGAATAAATATTATTTGTTAGCTTGTATTTTGATTTAAGATAAATACTAATTTTAAATAGGTAATTACTTATTAAATTTGTATAGGTATTATTAAATATGGTTCTTTTTTGTGAAGTATGGAAGTAGTTTTATTTCCTTTTTTTTTATGAGTAAAAGATAGAATATTATGGAAGCCAAAACAATAGAACCCGTCAGCCACCGAAAGGTATATAGGGGGTATACAACCAACAACCAACAGGGAAAACAAAGATAAGGTATGGAAAAAGGCAAAGAAATGCCCACCAACCCACGACTATCCCCACCAACCCTCATTTACAGCCCATCCATACCAGGAAATCCATCAAAGACTCATATTTTTTTGTAATATGGACTTTGGACCAGGACTGCAAACTAAAAACAAAAGAGGTCTTCAATCTATGAACCGAGCATCACTCATCATCAAAAGAAATCTTGTTTCTTTCACGCCAAATGGACTAGAACAAGCAAAAGAGGGATGCCATCCACTCCTTTAGCATTTTTTTGCCCACAAATGAACCATGCCAAGATAAAAGAGTTCCTCTCACAGTGAGGGGGAAAACCCACTGCACCCAAACAATGGCAAGAAAGAGGTTCCATAACACTTTGGTCATTGTATAGTGCAAGAGTAGATGCTCAATTGTTTCCTCCTCCTCTTCGCAAGGAAAGCATCTATTTGCTAGGGCTCTACCCCTTCTTTTATGCTGATTGAGAGTGAGTATCCTGCCCTAAGAAGCCTCCCACGCAAAGAAACCCAACTTTGTGGGCACCCAAGAGTTCCAAACGAGTTTGGTGCGCTTCAATATCAGTCAAGTGCTGGTAGACAAAACTGACTGAAAAGAGCCCACCCTTAGCCTCTCTAAAAAAGATTTTGTCCTCCAAAGTATGTAACACTTTTTTGTTGTAGAGAATGAGGAAAAACCTCTCCACCTCCTCTAATTCCTAATCATTAAACATTCTGATGAAGTGAGGAGAGCACCCCACCCCAACCCACCCCCCGTGGCCCTCGAACTGTCCTAAACGTCAGCCACTGAGGCCTCTTTGTGCACAGCCAGAGCAAAGAGGGAAGGGAACAAAGTGCACAATGCTACTTCCCTACACCATGCATCTTTCCAAAACTGCACTCTTCTACCATTCCCAATAATAAACCGTACTCTAGGGAGGAGAATCTCCTTATCCTTTATCATCTCTTTCCACAAACCAGTGTCATAGGGTCCCTTAGGATCACGTGTACACCAATCCCCTTCATCTTCCCCAAACTTTGTACCTATGATAGATCTCCACAAGGAATCTATTTCGTTAGCGAATCGCCAACTCCACTTGCTTAGGAGCCCCCTATTCCGGTTAGTCAGACCCTTTATGCCTAAACCCCCTTTCTTTTTTGCTAGACATATAGTAGACCAATTGACCAGATATGGTTTTTTCTAAACAGCACCCCCTCCCCACAGAAAGCCCCTCTGGATATGTTCCAACCTTTTATCTTTACAATCCTAGGAAGACAGATCAAGGACATAAAATAAATTGGCATACTTGACAGAGTGCTCCGAATGAGGGTAGTCCTTCCTCCCTTGGAAATAAACTGGCGTTTCCAAAGAGCCAACCTTTTCCGAAATCTTTCCTCTATCGGGATCCCAACCGTAATGGAGTCGTGGGAGCCCCAAATGAGACCCAAGTAAGAGGCCGGGAGCGAATCTCTACTCCATACTAACTCAGCCTAATGCCTCAAAGATCATCCAATTCCTTTCAACAGGGATGATCTTGCTCTTAGAAAGATTAATTCTCAACCTCGATAAAGCTTCAAACCACATCAACAACCATCTTAGATAGACAAGTTGAATCGACCGCCCACGTGTAAAATTAAAGTATCATCGGCATACAACATATGTGTCAAAACCAGCCCCTCTTCACCCCTTCCACTAACCTTGTAGCCAGACAAAAAATTCCCCTCCATAGCCCTGTCAATAAGCCGACTAAACACTTCCATGCCAATCACAAAAAGATAAGGAGAGAGAGGATCCCCTTGCCTTAAGCCTCTGGTGCTACGGAAAAAGCCAACGGGGGAACCATTCACTAAAACTAAGAAAGTAGCTGTCGAAATACACCATTTTATCCACTGCAACCATCTGCTCCTAAAGCCCATCTTGTCCCACACCATAAGGATAAAATCCCAACTTATGTGATCACAGGCTTTTACAATATCCAGCTTGCATAATAGACCACTCTCCTTTCTTCTTAACCAGGAGTCAACCCCCTCATTAGCGATAAGAGCTGCAACAAAAATTTGTCTTCCCTCCACAAAAGCATTTTAGGCAGGGAAAATAACCTTCCCAATAACCATCTTAATCCTGTTAGCCAAGACCTTAGCCAGGAGTTTGTATAAGTCGCCTACTAAGCTGATGGGCTTGAAATCTTTCAGATACTCTGCATTACCCTTTTTTGGTATAAGCACTAGGAAAGTACCGTCAGATTCCTAACAAACTTCTTGTGCTCATAAAATTCTTTGAATAAGCCCATAACGTCATTCCTCAAATAGTCTCAATTGAACTGCCAGAAAGCCATAGAAAAACCATCAAGACCAGGGGCATTGTCCCCATTCAACTCAGAAAGAGCTGCAAAACCTCCTCCTCAATAAAAGGTTCTTCAACTTTGGTTGCATTCTTCGGTTCAATTTCTAAGAGAGTCACACTGGGGAAGTTGGGGTGCCACCCACCAGGGTCCGTAAAAAGGCTCTGAAAAGCATCGACAATGCTTTTGCGGATCTCACCTTCCTCCTCAACCCATTTGCCCTCAATTTTGATTTTTCCCATGAAGTTTCTCCTTCTATGGGAATTAGCCATTATGTGGAAAAAGCCCGTGTTCCTATCACCTTCTTTCAACCAAAGTTCCCTAGATTTTTGTCTCCAAGATATTTCCTCCAGTAGACACCACTTTTTGAAGTCTTCTTTAACTGCAGCTCTATCCTCAGCTTCCTCCATATTCAACACCCTGTCATTTTCTCTCTCATCCCAAAAAGTCACCCTACGCAAAGCCTCGGACTTTCTATCCCACCTCACCAAAAACCTCCTTATTCCAGGATTTTAGCAGACCCTTTAGAGCTTTAAGCTTGGCCGCAAGGATGTAGCTATGAGTACCACAAAAACTCAAGTTTTGCCACCAACTTTTTAACAGCTCTTTAAAACCTTCAGCCTTCAACCACATGTTTTCAAACCGAAAAGGATTTGTACTAGACTTGTTGCCCCCTCCATCTAGCAAAATAGGAAAATGATTTGGGACAAGTCTTGGGAGAATGCATTAAACTACCCCACTGAAACGATTTTCCCAATCGAAAGAAACTAAGAACCGATCCAACCGAGACTTAGCGCAGTTGTCATGACCTTCGCTCCAAGTAAGATGGCCCTCAGCAGGGAGGGAGGCCCCTTTAGGGCCTAGGTCTTCACCAACAACAAAACTCTCATCGAGGAAGAGATCCAACAACTTTACTAGCACTCACTAGGAGTTCTGACAACATTAAAGTCCCCTCCGACACACCAAGGGCCCCCCCACAAGCCTCTAATAGCTCCCAAAAGTCCTCCCATAGGCCATTTTAAACCGAACCATAAACCCCAAAAAAATTCCATAGGAAGCCATCCTCAACATTTCTAAAACGACAAAAAACAGAGAACAAACCAACTTCCAAATCAACCAACTCCAAACTCCTCGTCCAAAAAAACCAGAATCCCCCCTGAAGCTCCTTCTGCATTCGCAACCCCCCAATCCATAAATCTGCCAACCCCAAGGCTGCGAACAATACTATTATCCATATTCTTAATTTTGGTATCTTGAACACAAACCACATCCACCCTCTGCGATTTTATGAAGGCCTTCATTACTTTCCTCTTATCAAGATTATTAGCTCCTCTAACATTCCAAGACGGAATCTTTAGCTTCATTTAAACTCCAACAATAAGTTCCCCCTATTCCTTCCATCCCCTTTGCCACCACTTCTCCCGCTGTAATTAATCATGCACTCCAACTTCTTCAGTTCTCTTTTGCATTTCTAAATATTTTGCTACCCCTTTCCTCTGTCTTTGAGTTGATCACTCTGGATCTTACGTAACAAATCTAAAATCTCGTCCTCGTAGCCTATTGTTGAAAAGCCCAAATACTCACTGAATTTGACTAGGGCGCTATCTACCCAACTGGAAATACCTATGCCGTCAACAAATCGAGGATAGGCTTCCTCTTCCTGAATCCTACCAACCCCTGGGCTAGCAATCAATCCTCACTCTCTTCCATCCGCAATGACCATTTTCAATGGCCTCTGATCTTCGATAAACTCAAAGCCAGAAGAATCCCCCATTCCAGAAGAGCTATTCGATATAAGATCTTGGTAGAAATAAGAGGGAGGAGAAGATGGGGAAGTTATAGAAGCATAGTTCTCCCCATTATCAGTAGCTTGATCCTTGTACCTTTTTTCCATAGCATCTTCATCAAATACATTCAGGAACGAATCCCTATCTCCCGATAAGTCATCAATGATAGGAATGTTGAGATCCTTAGCATCCACACCATCATAACTTAAACCTTCCATGGACTCCGGTCTTAGGCCACTAAAGCCCAATCCCATTTATGGCCCACCCTTTCCACCGGGATCACATCTTCAGTCCCTGGTCTGAAGCACTGGGCTTGCCATCTGCCTAAACATCAAGGCCATCAAAATAAGATGGTGTCCCTAAGTGGGCCGACATGGGAGGGCCAAAAGGGATAGGCTCCTCCCTATCCACCACAACAGGAGAAACAGCCCCCACAAGGCCACCCTTATCTAGAACTGGTTCCTCTAATGGATCAACTGACTTGTTGGATGACCCAACCGACCCGAGCCCTTGCCTTGAGTGCACCCTCACAATCTGAGCCGCATACCTTGTCAGTTTCTCTTTAATCACGTCTTTGTCTTCCTTTGGCCCCTTCCTCTTTTGCTTCACTATCTTGCTCTAAGGCCTAACAAACCTTAGTTCCGGAGGAAATTCCCACCATAACTGTCGTAAATAACTTCTGGATCCTGCCCTTACCTCGGCAGTCTTAGGAGTGTCTCTTCCTTTGCACTTCACTAAAATTCTAGCCCATAACAGTTCAAGAAGGGAGGTTGTATCCTCATCCACTGCGATAAAACCGCCACACTCATCGCCGATCTTTTTCAATACCTTTCGATTCCATAGATGGACACCCACCACCTTGACCCAAACCCCTTTCAGCCTGGGAACCCGTGCTACTTAACACGCCTTAGATTCTGGTTCCATCTTTCTGGGCTTGTGCAAGGATAACCCGTAGACTCCATCTTCCAAACTTGAGGACCTGCTCCGCCGCTTTTAGGTTTCAAATTTAAAAGCAATATTTCTATGTCCGCTCACAGATTGGTCGCCCTTAGGCATCCACGGCGAGATTGCACACATCTTCTCGACCGCCCCAGCCCCAGGAGGGATGGGGGACTAAGCCCTCCCACCAGCTCCACCAAATAGCACTCCATCCGTCCCAAATTTCGTCCTTAAAGTCCTCCTCTCCACTCTATACAAACGTAATTCCCACACCCAACGACTTTGAGCACACTTCCGCATAAAATCGCTTTTCCTTTTTTCCATTCATCTAATCTCCATTTATGACTTAAAGGAGTCCTATCGAGGCCTCCCCCACAAAACCCCTAGCCTTCGGCCCTTCTATGACAACCACGCCCAGATGTTGGAGCTTCTCTGCAAGCAGCCACCACGCACTAGTCAAACCCCTTCCCTTTGGCACTACTATGCTGAATCTCTTCCTGCTTGTATCTCTCACCGAACATAGTAGATAAGTTCCTGCCTGATTTGATCGTCGAGATAGGATGAACCGTCTGCCCTCTTCCTCCCACCTAGAAGCCCAGTTCTCTCTCCTAGAAAATTTGTCACAGTCCTCCACCTCTTAGCAAAAATTTTTTGAGACTAAAGTCCCCAAATCTTACCCAAGACGTCCTTCCTTTGCATCTTTCCCAGATATAACCTTTCCATTTCTTCCCATGATCTTCAACGACAATATCTATCGACTTAGCCGGGACGAGAACTTCGTGCCTTGTCTTTCTCCTCTCTCAGTTCGCATCCTGAGAAGTAAGGTTCACATAGAAAACAGTATCGGAGTCGTTGGACAGGGAAGACAAATAGCTAAGAAAAGTCTTCAATGTGTTAGCGAGTTACCAAAAATCTCCAAAAAAGTAATGATATCCAAGTACCACACAATGAAACAGCTGTATGACCCCTGGTTTGGCCACGTAAGGATCTCAAATTTCTGAGGAGTCGCTGGCCGCGAGGAAGCCCAACGCGGCCCCACGCACCCGTGTCGCGCATATCTTCTAGATTCACGCGCAGGGACACCGCACGCCAGCCCGACCTCACCGTGACTTGTTATCTACACTTGTCGACGGTTGACGCACCTCCCTGTACCGACAAGGTGCTCCATGCTCTCTTGGCGATGGTAGATCTGTAGCTTCTAGTTTTCTTATCGATGTAGAAGACGATCAACCTTTTACGTCCATGGTCCACTCTTGTTATTCAACCAAAAGACAGTTTTGAATTTCCAAATCGAATATTCTTTTTATTTCCTTTTATGATCATGATTACAATGCATTGTTGTAATGTTTGTATTTATGCTATTTCATTTTTTTAATATATTATATAATATTTATGTGGTCACAAACAGCTTAAGCCTCCACGCTCTGCGCTTACGCCGCTCACAAATATGAAAACGCTCTCAAGATGCTTTCGCCTTTAAAAACACTGGTCATGAGCCTTAACTAATTTATGCACAATCTTAGATCTATGGCTTTATGAGCCTTTATTATTATTATTATTATTATTATTATTATTATTATTAGTATAATTTATAACAATCTAGATTTATGATTCAGTGAGCCTTAACTAATTTATTATTACCTTAGATCTATGGCTTCAAGAGCCTTTATTATTATATATGTCTTCCACAAATGCATTATGAGACTCCAACACCAGTTCTTTTATCATTTTATAATATTATTATACATGTCTTCCAAAAACGCATGATGAGAACCCAACACTAGTTCTCCTATCATTTTCTTCAACTATTAGTTAGCACTTCGGATAGAATTTTATGCAAAACTCAAATCCATAAGAGCCCCACTCTTTTTCAAAATCAACACTGCAAAGATGGAGTCTAACCTCTTCACAAAGTTTTCCCTTCCAAAAAATTTCCCAAAAGCTGATTTTCTCCTTCTTCACCAACTCCTAGCAATCTAGCCTAAAGGCTAAGGAAAGAACATCGTCCCAGAGTCAGATCCCTATTCAAGTCCCAGAAGGGCCACAAAGCGCCCCCCCCTCTTCTTTTTATGTGAAAAAAAAGCCTCTTCCAACTTGACTGTTCTCGGAAAAACGAAGAAAAATATGCCAAGCAAGTCCTCTATGCTTATTTTGGACAATTTGGAAGGTGAGGAATAGGGTAGTTTAAATGAAAAGCCCTTTTCTTTGCAAAAGACAAAGATATCCTTACTTTTCCTTCTATGGTCAAATACAAAAACAACTATAATAGATGGTTCTTCATTTATAGCTGGGTTTATTAATTGGGTGGGTTGTAAATAAATGGGCGCTTCCTTCGCGCTAAAGGAACTACTTCTCTTCTCAGACTGATCCTTTAGTCCTTAATACATATTTCTTTACCTATAAAAAATTGATTGTGTTCTCATTGCTCAACAACTTAAAAAGTAGGCCATTTGTGTTCAGTCTCCACTCCTCAACAAGTGCTAATAATAGCAACTTAACTTTGGTAAACAATCTTACTAGTAAAAAAAAAACGATGTAAACAATCTTTGTCACAAACTCTGATTCCTCAATTACCCAATCACCATTTATCTTGATTGTCCTAATGAGATTCTTACTGCAACTTGCATCGGTTATGGAAGATGTTGAACACAAAGTTGAAATTTTCTCCTACTTTACACCTTTAAACTGACAAACCAATAGACATTGTTAACCAAAGTTTAAGTGATTTATTTAGCTACCTAGTTAGAGAACACGCCACTAATTAGGATCACACCCTTCCAATGGCCGCTTGCATTATTAATGAACAGTAAATAAGTCTGCAGTTATAGCCCCTTAGATATCGTGTGGATTCGCTTGCTTCCTAAAAGTTTATTGATTTAGTTTCATTACCAATTGAGGCACAAACTTATTGAAACCAATGTTTTTATTAAACATATAAATGATTTTAAGTGATGATGTTCAAAGGAAGATTGCCTCAACAATGAGAAATGCAAGGTACATGCTGATTTGAAAAGAAAGTTTGTTACCTAACAAAAAGAGATATGCTTATGGTAAAGTTAAGGCTTAAATGACATGCTAAAAGCATATAAATTCCAAACTTCACTCAAAGGATGTTGATCCACACAGTGCTCAAGACAATTCCGGGCCCCAATGCTTATGTTCTGAATAAATTAAAAAATTAAGGGCGCCTAGGTCCTCACCCTATGTTGTAATTATGAGATGTTACATCTAATGGTGGCCCAAATGCTCACTTCCCATCAGCTTCTCAATTAAAGGAGGAAATTGAAGATGTTATTGACCACCAAATTGATTCAACTAGATGAGGGGTTTATCAGAAGTATCTTGTCAAATGGCACATGAAGCCATTTTCAAATTGCATATGGATCACATATAAGGAATCTAACACTCAAAGCATGCCTTCAACTCATTAGGGTCAACCAAAGCTTAGGAGAGTTGATGGAGACAAGTGGCAACCACCTTCAAAAGTTTATCGAAAGCACACAAACTTTAATTTTGTACCCTTTTGATGATAATGGGCTTAGTTGGGATCTTACATTATTTAGTATGGGTTCAAATTTTGAAAGCACTTTGAACACATTATGGATCTAGTCAATGGCGTCATAAGTCACCGCCATTTTCGTCACAAATATTATCATTTTCGAATAGTCCATAATGTGGTCTAGCAATTCGTCCAAGTTTTTTGTTATTTCAAATTGCATTATTACCATGTGACTAGTTCCAAGAAGTTACAAGTCTCAAGAAAAGTTCTATACCATAGTTGATTAGCCTTTTGAAAAGAATCAATAATTGATTGAGAAAATTTCCATCATTGACTGTTTTCTTTGTATGATGCAAAGAGCACTTGGATGTGAAGCCTAAAGATATCTAGAAGTGATTTCTAGAGTTCTTTCAATTGCACAAAACTTCATTCTTCAGCAGCATGGTTCAATCTACTCTACCTAGGCCTGTTTCTGATCACTTCATAATCCTTCTTGATGCCGATGGAATCCGGAGTGGCCTAACTCCTTTTTGTTTCGAAATCATGTGGCTTAAAAAGAAAAAGGTTTCAAGGACTTTTCGAAAAGCTGGCAAAGCCCGAATTACAACGACTCTTTTAATTTTATTTTATCTTGAAAGTTGAAGGGTTTTTTTTTTAAATCTTGGAATGGTGATGTTTTTGGTAGGTGGAGGTGAATAAATGCAAGGCATTGAGGAGGGCAAAGTTTTGCCTGAGTGTAAGTTATTGGGATGATCAAGAGAAGGAAATGTCAACCTCCCTTGAGGAATTTGAGGAGATGAACTTGGCCAAGGAGAGATATTGGTCCCTGTTGGAGGAAGTTTCTTGGAGACAAAATTCCAGAAAATTGTGGCTGAAGGAGGGTGATAGGAATATGGGCTTCTTTCACAAAATGGCTAATGCCCATAGGAGGAAGAACTTTTTGAAAATATTCAGGATCAACGAGAGATGGTTTTTTATTTTGATTTTGATTTTTTTATAGTATCAATGAGAGATGGTATTAAGAAGAGACTACTACGAAGAAGGGAGTTGTTGAAGAGCTTTGCCCTCGCTTCTCCAACCCCACAGGATGGCATCTAGCTATCAGCCTAACTTTTAATCAAGCTTGGGGTGGGGAGGTCATGGCTCGAAGATGTCTTCAATATGGAAGAAGTGCTCAGGCGCTGTATTTAAATGGGGACAAAAATCCTAGCCCGGATAACTCTCCTATTGCTTTGTGGCGCTTAGTAAGGGATTCTCAGAAAGGAGGAGGTCATGGGTTTTTTCAATGAATTTTATGAGCAAAGAAGGCTTATCATAGGTATCAACTCCACGTTTTTGGTGTTGATTCCTAGAAAGGGGGATGCAGTGGACATTAAGGATTTGCACCTATTAGTCTGGTGGGTGGTTTGAAATAAAATTCCCAGTTTCTGCTAATAAAGATAGAAGGGTGGTGGAATAGGTGGTGTCAGAGGCTCTGAACGCTTATGTGGAGGGAAGACAAATTTTAGCATGGCTCTTATAGCAAATGAGGCTATTGATGCATTGCTTAGAAAAAAGGAAAGTCAGATATTATGCAAGCTTTTGATACAATTTCCGAGAAGGAGCATGACCAATCTAGACTCGATTTTTGTCGAATGATGACTAAGATGTGTTTTCAAGCAAGTAAGTACGTTGATTGAAGTTGGTGTTTTTCTATGGCGACCTTTTCAAATCTCTGGGAGGCTCGAAGTGTGTGGATCATCTTTCCCCTTATCTCTTCTCATGATCGGGATGGAAGCTTTGAGCTCACAATGGGCTTCCCTTCTAGTTGCAAGCTCGAGGAAGAGGACTCGAAGGGCTTATTATATCTCATCTATTAATTGCTGATGGCACTATCTTGTTTCAGGAACCTACAGATTAGAGTCAGATCTGCTGGTTATTAGTGTGGCTTGAAGCTACACTCTGCTCAAGATTAATTTGAATAAAAGCAAAATCATTCTAGTGGGAAGTTGGAAAATGTGGAGGCTCTGGCAATTAAGTTGGGATGCAATATTAGGGTTCTTCCCTCCTCTTAACTAGGACTCCCATTGGGTGCTCAGCACAATTTGATGGCGGTTTGGGATGCTATAGAAGAGAGGTTTGGGAAGAGGCTTGCCTTGCGGAAGAGGCAATACATCTCCAAAAGAGGGAAGACTCACACTCCTTCGTAGTACACTTTCTAGTTTGCCTATCTATTGCATGTCTCTATTTTGGCTGCCAAGGAGAGTCAAGATGGGATTAGAGGGGATTAAAAGGGATTTCCTTTGGGGTCGAGACTCTTTAGACAAAAAACAGCATATGGTAAAGTGGGCTACCGTTTGCTCTAACAAAAGAGAAAGGGGATTGGGAGTCAGATGTTTCTATAAGCTTAATAGGGACCTTTTAAGCAAGTGGCTTTGGCGCTTTGCTAATGAGAGAGGCTCTCTCTGGAGGAAAGTTATTTGCTCAAGTTTGGGGAGGAAATGGGGGGATGGTGATATTGTGATGTGAGAGGTTCTTTTGGGACAGGAGTCTGAAAAGAAATTAGAAATGAGTGGGAGACTTTTCCCCTAGCAACTTGTGCTTAGTAGGGAATGGAAGGAGGGTCTAATTTTTTAATTTTTTTTTTTTGAACGATAAGAGAAGAAGAATATTAAAGACAAGACACTAAAATAGCAGCCTAAAAAGTACAAAGGAAAATACCTTACTCAACAAATAAACAAATCACACAAAGGAGAAGGTACAAAAAACTATTCTTCCCTATTAGCACCCGCCCAATCGAGAAAAGGAGAGTGCGTCTTTGGAAGGACATCTGGTGCAGGGAGGAGCCTTTATGTGTAGTTTTTCCTTTGTTTCCGCTTCTTAGCACAATATGAGGCTCAAGGTGAAGCGTATATTTAGAGTCTTCAATGGAGAGGGAGGGTGGTTCCTCGCTTTGTGGATCTTTCAAAGATTAGAATCGAGGAGTGTCTAAAAATATTCTATCATTCAAGGGAAGAGAATGGAAGGAGGGTGCGCTTTTGGAAGGACATCTGGTATGTGAAGGAGCCTTTATCTGTAGTTTTTCCCTCTTTGTTTGCTCTAACAGAAAATAAGGAGGCTGTGGTGGCAGAAAATAAGGAGGCTTTAACTACAACATACCAATGGAATAAGCATAAATCAAAGTCCTGGCCTTCAAAATGTAATGGAATATGCATCACAACCATAAAATCTCACAAACAGCAAAACAAATAAGCTCTATTATAAGGGTATTTAATATAGTACCAACATTTTGAGAGAGATAGGAAGGGAAAACTCACATAAAGGCACGTGTCACGAAAGGAAAAAATTGTTGGCCTCCAAGTTTATGAAAATTGAATTCATATACTTGTTTCTTAAGCGGAGTGACAGAGAACAGTTCTTCTCCTGGAACCCATAGGGAGCCTTCCAGTTTGAGTCTCTTGGATGAATAAGATGCATTCTTGTCTACCCTAAACACATCGATAATAATTCTCATTTTGCTTTCCATATAGTCAATACAAGGCACCAATGCACATGTATATCTAGGTCCCAGACCTAGACCCTGTTCCCTAGAATCAGCAATACGACTCATATCAGACTCGATGTCGTATTCAACATTAAGAGCCCTGTAATTTTCATACCAGTCATGGGCTTGATACAAGCATGGTTCAAGTAGATTAACTGTTAAAATTCCATCACCAATATAACGCAAATAAACGTCATTGTATCCAGGAGCCAGCACACCATGCAACCTATTCAACCGAAACACTTGACAGATCAGATTGATTCTTCTTCCATGTCCCGGTAATCAGTTATCACCACTGAAAACTTCGTACGTCCATTGTCGAAAAAATTCCTTCTGCCATACAAGAGCTCTGGTTACGCACTGACAGAGTGTAGGTAAGGATGCTCCGTTGCCCAGATCATAAAACCTCCCGCAACAAAATGATATCCATCCATAGAGCAAGATAATATAACAGAGGCTTAGATCTTTAGAATTTTATACTTTTTATAGGCACTTTTTTGACTCTTCACTTCTACTCCAATAAGTGGGTTTTGAATGAGGGTCACAGAGGTCCAACGTCATTACATCGTATCCAGGCTTCCCTAACCCAGATATCACACCGCCTACAAAACCATACGAATCATCTGTGAGAATTTCTCCCCCAAACATGTACAGGGTGTTCTCCAACTTCAAGCAACCCATGGCTGTCGGCAAATTGGCCTCCTCAAATTTGATCAATCTTTTCACAGGCGGCGACCTCACTGGACCTTTCCCGTTCGATTCCTCGCTCTCTAGTATCTCCTTCATGTCCAACATGACGACTGCTTCATCTGTGATAAGGCAAAGAACTTCCATTTTCTGCTTCTTCAGATTGCTTCTGCTGCTTTCATTTCTTCTGTTATCGGTTAGGTTAGGTCTCATGTTTGCTTGGACTCATATTCTTGCATGTTGTATTAGGATATCTACATTTTTGCATATTTTAGTTCAATGTTATCTCAGCCAAAAAGAAATATACATTCTGATTTGATAATGATTATGGTTCGTTTATTTTCAAAATTACTAAAGAATGTGATACCAAAACAAATGAAGAGAAATATAAAACAAAAGAAAACAAATAATTTTTTAAATAATTAAAATATCAACTAATGTTTATTAGAACTATAAAAATTAAAAATCCAATATAATGTGGGCTATTAAAAACAATTTCCTTCCTTTTAAAAACGAGGTCTTTTCCTTATTTCATCCGGTTACTGTGATATAGGAAAAGTGGTCACAGCTGTACTCTTCAAAAAATTTACTACTTTCTAATTAAATACATCACCTTTAAAAAAATTTTGTATATTTAAAGGTAAAAACAATTAAAAAATCTTTCATCAAGAATATACACAAATTCTTGAGTTTAAATCCATTATGATTCTGATGAAAATATTTTATTTTCCTAAAATATAATTATGGGTAAATAATTTCCAATTGATAGTTTGGTGATATGCCATATGATACCTTTTCTTTTCTTTTTTTTCTTTTTTTTAATTATCTAATTTTGTATCCTTTATCATTACGAGAAAAAGTAAAAAGAAATAATTCATATCAAAATGAATAAGGATTAAAAAATCTCTTAATGTTGAATTTAACTTCAAAATCAATTTCTAAATACAAAATAATTTGCTTCCCTTTTTTTTCCTTTAACCAAGAAATTATTTTCAAATTATGAAATCTAAATGGTAAATATCTTTTCAAAATTTAAAGTTCATTTTTCGATGAGGTTGAAAGCTAAATAGTAAATATCTTTTCAAATTTTAAAATTCATTTTTCAATGAGGCTGTGGACCCGCATTTTTCACGTGCGTCCCCACTCGATGGTAAGATTCGTTTTTTATTGAGAAAAGGTAAAATAAAATTCTTATAAATAAAATCTGACGCTTACTTATTTAATTTAAGCGAAAAACAAAATAGTTAAAATAAACTCTCATAACTCTTTATTTGCAAAGTTATTACGTCTGCAAACCAAAGTCCAAATCCTATGCTGCTTACCTATCGAGAAAGCACATAGTGAGTCGTAAAGACTCCCTCTAGACTGCAGAGATAATAATTCGGCCTCTACTAAACAAGCTTGCGAATCCACGATACCACTACGATACCAAGAAGTTAATCACATTACTCGATATATAAAAGAATAAATTTTATTCACTTATAAAGAGAGATTCAATTTTATTTTTAAAAAAAATTAAAAAAATCAAGGATCCAATTTAGTTACACGAATTATTTGTATTTATTTTATAAAAATATTTATTAAAAAATAAACTTTATTTAACTAATTTAGAAAAATTAAGCAGTAATCTTTATTTATAGAAAAAAAAAAAAGTTAAAAGTTATTTTATTTAAAAAGAAATGAACAATCTTATTTAAAAACAAATGAATGAAGGATTATGATTAGAAACAACATTTTGAATTTTTTCTTAAAACAAATTTTAAATTCTCTTAAAAAAAATCTTTCTATATTTCTTTTATTAGAAAAAAATATTCTAAAAAAACATATTATGAACTTGTTTTATTAGCTCAAAATTGTAGTATTCTTTTATTAATACAAATTATAAAGTTATGTGTTCAATTTTGTATACAATAATTAATTTATAAAATAATAGAATTTACAATAATATATATAAAAATAAAATTAAATATCAGTAGGGAAGTAAAAATAGTGTTAAAATGTCACTCTTTGTAATTTACGGTATTCGAGTAAGATTTGTTGAAGTCCAGTCTTAGAGCATGGTAATCAGAAATGCTATTCGACAAAAACATCAAGAGTAGGCCCATATAAGACAAAATAAGCACAAAAGAAAAAAAAAGGGCTCAAAGTAGGAAAAAGAAGGTGTTAATGAAGCCAAAATAAATATTAAGTCTAATAATAATAAGCCTAAAAGCAATATATAAACTTATCCAATTAATTTCATTCATGTTAATGGGCCCCAAATTAATAAATAAATTCTCAAGAAAATATTCAATATGTAAGCTAAACTAAGCCCAAAATTTCATATTAATAATTAACATAAAACATACTTTAATAAATTCACAAACAAACACTTCTTTTTTTTTAATTATTAAGCTCAATTTAATTTAAAGTTAAATATCATGCAATAATATTTTAATTTCATCTATATAACTTAAAAACACAATAAACCTAAATATGTCAAATTCATGACTAAAACATACACAAATTACACTTTGCTCAAAATCTGTCAATAATACTAATTTCATGCTAATACACAAACTAGTTTAACATTCTAAGGCCTAACAAATCTAAATATGTAAGAATTATACCCAAATATCAAAATTAATCATAAATACATAAAAACCAAGTTATCAAATATATACTAATAATACAATATGTCTTACATTATTCCAAGCCCAAACTTCTTAATAACATGTTAATTAAACATATAAGTAAGATCTAATATAACCAAAAAAATGCATTAAGCAAGTCAAAATGTAGAAATTATTTTAGGAAGAAAATTACACATTTTTTTAAGACTTAAAATGTAGTTTATGTTAAAGAAAGTAAGGGAAAAAAGTGTTTAGGTAGTGAGAAAATGAAAGGGAAATAATAAGATCTTTTGAATAATAAAAGAAAAGAAAGAAAATGGAGTGAATGAGAGATGAAGAGAAATGGAGGGGTCAGCTGCCGCGTGGGACTTCGGCTTGCCAGGTGAGGTGGTGAGTGGTGAAAAGAGGAAAAAGAAAAAAAATAAGAAAGAAAAAATGAGATGAAGAGAAATGGTAAATGTGAGTTTTTTGTTGTTTCATTTTGCTTATATTTCAACTTAAGTTTGGAAGAAAATGAAAAGAAAAATGGAATTGAAAGAAGAAAGGAAAGAAAGAAGAGAGGGCTTGAGAAGAAACTGGGAAGCAGGGGAGAAGGAGGGAAGGAAGTGAAGAGGAAGAGAAGACCGAGGTGGGGCCTTCCCAAAAGGAAGAGAAAAGAGAGAGAGGGGGGGTAGCGCCTCAAACACATAGGAGATGTTTATAATAATTTTATTATATTTCGGGTATGAATTAGTAAAGCGGTTTCAAGGCGGTAGAGTGTGAAAAATTAAGGAAATGAATATGTGAGCATATGATTAAATATTTATATCTTTAAAATGAAAAATTGATTGAGCAGGTAGTAAACCAGTGAAAAGGAGTAAATTTGGAATTTTATAAAATGAGAAAGTAAGGGTCGAGAATAGAGATAAGCTTAAATCTTTAAATGGAATTAAATGATAAATAGAAAATTAAATTAAGACCAAAGAGAAAAATGAGAAAAGGAATTTGTGTGTAAACGGCAGTGAGTGCTACCTTAAAATGAGAATAAGACCAAATGTGGTCTTAGAAGAGCACATTTATTCATTTAGACGAAAAGCAATTTGAGATGAGAAAGGAGAGGAAAAGAGCTAGAGGCGAGGTGAAAATATCGAGATTATTGGTGTGTGATTTACTTCCAAAATTCGCTCTTTTAAGTATTGACATCTTGGGTGAAGAAGATTCAAAAGAGATTTAAGATGAAATAGCATGAATTCTTTAAATGATATTTGGGTTAAAAAATCCCTAATCCATCCATGGGTTTTGCTCATTATTGGTTTAGGATTTATGATTTAGGATTTAGGATGTTATTAGGAGTGATTCCCATGATTTGTTTTGGGATTTTGAGGATTTTTGGAGACAAATCGCAAAATAACAAAACAGGAAATTTGGGCATATCGGGCTCCTACACTACAGCGTAGGGAGCCCACGCCGCGGCGTAGACATATGCCAAGGCGTGGGATGCCTCCTGCGTGACGGTCGAGTGCCAAATGGCTTCCTCGATGCAGCTACGGACATAGCTACGGTTCCGCAGGAGGGCCAAAATTTTGGATTTTGTTTGAAAGTCACAGTATTATTTTACTTAGATGGTTTAAGGACCCTAATAAATGATTAATGGGGGTTCAAACAAGGATAAAACTAAAAGAAAAATGTATCTTACCTCGCCATCTCGGCGAAGCGAATTTGTTAAGTGTGAGTAGTGCTAATTTACTAAATGTGATGAGTGTGATTTGCTAGGAGCCGGTGAGGATCACCTAACGGGGCAAGAGATTGAAGGCAAAGGCAAAGAAAGATAGGTGGTTTTATTCACATCTTCTTATTCTTGTTTGAATTTGGAAATGTTTGTTACATCTTACTCTGATACGATTGAGATTTGAAATGTTTGTTTTAAATGTAAAGGAAAGCATATTGATTTGTTTTAATTGATTTGAGGTAATTGATTGTGAAATGTTTGCATGAAAAATTACCTGAAGTGAAAATGTTGTTTATACAAATGTACATATTATCTTTACGTATTTTTGTTATAAAAGATTTGAGCATATAATAGAATGTGCTTAGTTTAATTCGCATTAAGGATAGATTGAGGGTATATCGATAAAGGATCAAATTAGCGATTACTACGAACAAATGTATTGATGTGTCACTCCGTCCCGAGCGTGACGGGGCGATTGTATCGGTAGTGTTATTTAATTGATTTTTAATATATAGGTTAAGCGACCTATTGGGGCCAGAACTATGTTATAAAGCAAAATGATGTTTTTATATGCGACTGTGACCCAGTGGGGCCGTGCGTGATTAAGAGTATCTTGTATCACCCAGAAAATATAGGTTAAATTCGTTAAGGGTAGAATTGAATTGATTTTGAGATTGTTGACAATATTGGAATTGAAAAGCATGATTGCAAATTGAAATGAAAAGAGCATTGTGAAATGCATGATTTGGTTATAAATGATTTTGATAAAGTGATATAGTGGTATCAGAGCATCCCAAATCCGGTTCGGACCCGCCATGTGACACCTTAAACTCGAGGGATCGGAACGACCCAATCCATCGACACGTGAATACATGTAGCCATTGAGTGTCTCGATGCCTGGCTTGAGTGTCTCTGCATGGGACTCGAACGCAAGTAAAAATAGCCACATCGAGGATCACACATCCATACTCACGAAATATAACCAACTACATTACAATAGCTTCAGAGTTAATTACTCTCACATGCAAACATGTATCAGTCGAATATTTCATATATGTTTTACAAAAATATTATCATCCAAGCAGCGTATCGGCTTTCTTCTGTGACCTCGTGTCGTCTCCTTGAATCTCCGTATACGAAGGGGGGATCCCACGACGGGGTAAGCGAGCGGTAGTGATAATCTTCTGAACTACTCCCACCTAAAATACTGTCTGTGTGCCAACCTGAAACATCCACATTCATCTGATTTACAATTCCTTACATGGAATGATTTATATAAATCACGTGAAATGTTTCGCGCCCGTACCGAGTCACTCGCGACTCCTCCACACATGCCTATGTCGAGAGTGTGACAATCGTCTTGTGTACGGTGACACCCATATATCGAGCCTTTGTGGCTCTGATACCTAATACAATTTGCGATGGTTACCCGATCCCAAGTCGATCCAGGCTCTTATCACTTTCGACTCTGGAGTGCAAGTGATAAATATGGCCCAGTGTGTTTTCACCAGACCTTGGAGATTTTTCGGATCACACCTCGGGTCTCTTACACTCATACATAATTTTTCGGATGATCTAGTGGTCTCTTACACCCAGAGTTCGAGCTTTCACTTGGGGATTAACGACCCCTTCTTGTTTAAGCCCCGAGCCACGCATTAATTACTTTTCATTTATGATTTGACTATGAGTCTTTATTGGACGTAGTCCCGAAATGAAACTCAATCTACATTCACGAGAGTGTGGTGAACAACCATGTAGATGCACTTACACACCGGAGCTCAACCTTGATATCACGTGAACATGGATGCAATGATGTAATTCATTATATCCATTTTCAATGGCTCATACACAGTATATTTCTTATAATTAAAAAAATCATGTTAACACATCAATTAGCATGCATTAACATATCATTTTCCGCCCCTGCATTTTAAACCATTCAATTGAGCAAATTTACATGGACAAATTCGGTCCAAACAAACAAATCGAAATTGTTTTAACGAGTCCCAGGCAGTCATTAGGTGTCGAGGGCGACCTCATCGAGCATCGGTTCCCTTCTTGGAACGAAAATCCATAGCCATTTAGTCTCCTGACACCAAACCATTTTCATGGCTTTTTAGACAAAAAATATCTAAGTAGAAGACCCTACCTCCGGGTTTGAAACTCCAAAATCACAGAGTACCTACGTGCCAGCTCTTGATGAGGATGTTTGTCTCTTATTATGAAACACAGAGGAAAATTCTAATTTTTACGAAAAATGAGTAAAATGGTAATTTCAGTCAAAACCGAAAATTTTCTAGATCTTGGATGTGAAACGGACTTCTCGTTAGAATCATCCGCAAAATCTAGCTAGCATGTCGAATTTAGGTCGAATTAGAGACGGTAGAATTCCGTTTTTTGAGCATCGGGTGTCGGGTGCTGTAAAACGACTTGTGAGAGACATGTGATGTGACAAATTTCACTTACTACATGTACCCATGTGACACATGTTGCATGATTAGTGAGATGATGGAGATGAATGACTTAGATTAAGCCATATGTCAAATAGTTAAATGAAGGGACAATGATGGAATTTTTGAAAAGTTTAAATGAATAAAACAAAAGATGAATAGTTTTCTTCATCAATTGAAGAACAAAAAAACGGGCAGTAGGTGTTAGATCCAGTTTTTAGAAAGAGAAAGAGTGACTTCTCTCTAGATTTCCTAACGTTCGGACCGTCGATTCTCGACGGAGCAAGAAGCAAAGTTGCTTTACTCGGTAAGGGATACGCGCGGGCACCGATTTTGTGGAGTTCCGACAACTCTAAGCTGTAGGGATCTTTTCCTACTTGGTTTATTCTTTGGCTAAGAGTCATTTTATGGATGGGGATTTATTTGGGGTCACAAAAATGTCGTGTTTCGGTCTCAAATCTTTGAGCCAAGTGGAGGAAATCCTATTGTGCGGTCGTGAGCGATCTTGAGCCAGGGTTTCACTTGTTCCACGTGATTGAACAATGTGATTTTGTGTTGTTGAGTTATTCAAAATGAATTGCTTGGATTTTTATTAGCCAATGTGAGCTAATTTTGGTGTTATTGATTATGAATTGAATAACATGAATTGTGTGAATTAATTTTGTTAGTATATACATGAAAAATATATTAGCATGAATATTTTGGAAATGGCATAATGCATTCCATACGCACCGAGGCACCTTAGATGGTAGGTGTGAGTGCATGACATAAAGGAAAATAAAAGAAAAGTAAAGCGATTGTGAAAATTTGAGAAGATTTTAGAAATTTGCCTTGCGGAGATTTGTCAAGCCAGTTCATACCGGAGCGGACCAGCCCAGCGTTGATATCCAGCAATTCACCTCGGAGGGTAGTCGATACTTTTCGCGGCTTCGGTGTGTGTTTCGAGAACAAAAAACTTGTTTGAAAAGCATATTTCTTCGCATTTGGCTTAGACATATGTGAGGGTGATGAGGACTGAGACATGGGATTGGGCGTATGAGCTTTCCGTAGGATCGTATGTTCTTGAGTGTGATTGTTTCCATGAGATGTGCACTTAGGTGGAGTAACCCATGTGAAATTATCGTGCGGGCATTGCTCACCACAATCGAGGGATCTAGTGTATTTCGGAATTACATGGGTGTAGGAGGGACGACACTTCTGCCCAGAATTTGTAGTTTTAGAGAAGAAAGCGGGGTTGTGGCTTGAGTATTCATGTTGTAAACATGTATTAGAATCACTAAATTTAGATATATGTTTTGATTAAGGTAATGTAATAGCTTCTTGAGCTATTGTAATATGGTTATTTGTATTTTGTGATGATGATGCATGGGCTAGTGGCCATTTTACTACATGGCGGACTGATGGTTGTTGTAAATGTTGGGACATGTTGTATTTTGGGTGAAACTCCCCGTTACAAGAGACTCACCCGATTTTAAATGGTGGTGTCGGGTTACCCAACATTATGATATTAAGCCAGTTGTGGGTTGTGACAAACCCCTTTGGAAATGGGGCATCACGTCTTATATAGCCAAGATTGACCGGACGTCGTCGTAAAATCTAGAGAAGTGAGGCTTCTCCTCTAAAAGCTCTTTCTCCCTCTCTCTTTGGTTTCCTCCTCTCTCTCCTTAGCACCACGACCCGTTTAGTGCAGATGGGTGAGAACTGTCTTACTTGCCACATTATCATTCTAAGTGGTGCATGGATTCTGTGTATCTCTTTATGTCTATTTTGATTTCTATCGATGACATAATTTTCACATGTCTCCTATGGCCATGAGCTCATTGTTTGACTCATCCTACACTTGACCATTGGCATTGTGAGCCTCATCTCGAACCCAGTGTCAGTGCTACTCTCGGTGCCTCGAACGTGAATTTTTGCGTCTGGAATTGTGAGAATTCGGCCTTGATAGCAGATTTGCGAGACGATCTGTGGTGAGTCAGTTTCGTCATCGAATCTTGAAAATTTTTAATTTGGCCAGAAATTACAATTTACCCTTTCTCGAAATTGAATTTCCTCGGGGTTTACACGCCAATTGGTCAGAGCAAGAAAGGGGTGCCTACGGGAGTAGGTTGGGTATTGGGAGTGATGGGGGTGTGAATAGGGAGGTAGGGGAATGGGGAGATAAGAAAATAAAAAATAAAATAAAATAAATAAATAATAATAATGATAAATAAATCAAAAATAAAAAAACAAAATCAAAAAGTAAAGTTTAATAATAATAATAATGTGTGAGCAAATTTTAGAATTCTGAGAATTTCATAAATGGTGAGTAGGTGGGCATAGGGAGGGGAGGGTCCACTTTAGGGTTTTAGTCCCATTTGAGACAAAATTATGAGGACACATAATATTAAGATGTAATGCAAAGTGAATAGATGTCTAAAAAAAGGTTTATTTAACAAAATTAATTAAAAACTAAAAAAAATTAAGATTAATTGACATGAATAATCTCAGCTTTCACACATTTTCTTTAATTAGTCCCATCTTGCGATTAGCTGAGAATAATCCCAAGTTTAAGGGGTGTCTTCTTGTTTTGGTCTCAACCAATTGCCGCAGCTTAGTAGGTTAGTATCATCGCGTAGGCCAATTAATAAATCCACGTATCGTGTCATTTATCTAATTGATCCATTATTCTTATCTCTGCTCCTCCCTTACTCCGTTTGTTGAATTAAGTCGCTATACAGCCGTCTCGACTTTGTCTCCACTTCAGGCGCCATCGATCCCGCCGTTGTGAAACAGCGCTGACATTGTCTGTACACCACTTCCAGCGCCCGGTCGTGTACCAATATTAAAATAAGTTAGAGCGTGTCAAAGGGGAGGCCATTGAAATTCTCGATCCGCCCCTCTCTCTCTTGCTTCTTTTAGTGCTGCTCCGATGTTGGTATTTGTTCCGTGAACTAAGCAAGGGACTGAATTGAAATCGAATTCATTCTCAACGAGAATCGGTGGCTTGAGTGATCTAGTAGCTACTAGTTTCCGGCTATTTACAACTTTGGTGATTCAAATTTTGACACATGCAATGTTTCGATTGTAATTCATCCGGTCCCTTACCTAAACGGGGTGGAACTTCGAACCAAATCAGGCATCCCCAACAACACTTCTCAACATTGGAGTCTGATCTTGCCTTCTTTCTACTTCATTCTTTTTGGTTCTCTGTTAAGTCCCTTTAACTTTCATGGGTTTTCTGGGATTATTAAAATTGTTGAAGAGGAGGCAGTGATGACGAGAATCGTATACCATCAAACTATGAAAGCTTGGAAACTTCTTGATATTATCTAAAATCATAACTCTCTGAGCCTTTTGTTCCTTTGAAAATTTTCTTCTAGATTATTCTAATACAATTAGGGTTATTATCTTTTATGATAGTGCATGGCAACAAATTAGAGTCTTTGAAACGCTTTTTCAATAGTGTTTTTAGCATTGTATGTTGCCTACAACAACAAGGGTTGAGATTCTGGCATTTGCCTTTTGTTTTCACTTGGTTAATGCATTATGTTCCAACATTGTTTTTGTGTGATCTTGTTGTAACTTGATTTCCCTTTGCTTTTTATGTAAGCGAGAGGAAGCAGATGCGATCTGAAAGAAATCAAAGAGGAAGGGTGGTGGGGTTTGTATAAATTTATGAGGTAAACGAAGCGGCACGGAGGTGATGAAGATGAAGGTGGAGGAGCGAGATTAGGGGTGCTGATCAAAACTAATCTTTAAAAAAATATAAAAAAAATTAGGAGTTAATTGAATGTGTACATGGCGAATCTGACAGAGATGTCATATAAATTTTTTACTCCTTGGTAGATCAGATTGGTGAGACCCGAAACAGAAGACACCCCAAAAGTTGAGTTTATTCCCAACAATCGGAAGGTGAAACTAATTAAAGAAGATGAGTGAAAATTGAAATTATTCATATTTATTATTCCAAGAAATTAAACATTTTCTCATTAATTGTTATTTTGAAAAATAGTTTAATAAACATAAAGTTTATATAAAAAAGTTTCCAAATTCCCCATTCAAATTAAAATTCAAAACTTGATTAAAATAAAATTTGTGACACCCCAAAACCCGGGGGTCCGTTGACTACCCGTCAACCCGCGGAATACTCGTGAATGTCGGGTGACCCGACATTTTTCTGAAAATCGGGCGAGTCTCCTTTATGCAGGGCTACCCAAATCATCGCCTGAAATCGCGTAAAGCAGTCGATATATTGCGATATGAGTAAGGCGGCCACTTGGGCCAATAAACAATACCATTGTACTACGACAACTATATCGATAGTTTCAAAAGAGTTAATAATTGCTCTTATAACATATATTAAAATTAGAAAAAATTCTAATACATGCAGGATATCGTCGAAGCCGAGCCACGATCCGGCTTTCTTTAATCTAGGTCTACAGGACGGCGGGTCCCCTCGCACGCTCGATTTTGTAAAATAAGGGGTCCCACGACGGGAGTGAGCTAAAGCTTCGGTGGGAGAATACTTCTGAAGTGTTTACTCACCACTAAGTGCGGTCTGATATTCGAGTAAGCGTGATTCAGCGAATGCGTGATCCTGTTGGATATGCTGCATGACCAACTCGGATCCAGAGTCTTCTTGAGCTCTCTCACACACTCCTTTAAGCCTCGTATGAGAATTATTGTTTTTATTAGTGGACAACCTCCGATGTATATATATCAATTGGTAGCTCAGACGATTGATATATTAGTTGTTTGTGGACTACCCATAGATGTGAATATCAGATTGGTAGCTCAGACAGATTGATATTTTTAGTTCGGACTACCCTCAGATCCTTAATAATTTTTTAGACTACCCTCAGAACCATTTTTCTACAGACTCATTCGTAAGCTAACTCCTGAGATCTAGGATGTTAGGTCGTATGGAATCTGTCTTAATGCGATTCAATTCGGTCTAATTCACATGTAAATATATATAAACGTGCGTATATTTAAGAAACAACCAGTCCCTTTGTGATAAGTATCGTAACCAAAATTAATTAATTCCTACGTCAAAATTAATTTCTTGTTGCCAATTAAATGCCAGCGAAGTAATTTAATTTAAATCCACTTTCGACCATGCGTATTTTCACAATATATTTAAATTATTAGGAATGGTGAAACCTAGTTTACTATTCGATGGAAATCCACAAGCAGCCGGTTCCTTAGTGAACCCGCAATCCAAACATTCAGAGCGTGCATATAAACAACCCACTTAATGCACAAGTTAAGCAAATACTGAGCAGCCCCTAGCGGCGGGAAGCGATCCGCGGATGGTGAGAAAATCCCAAAAGAATTTGCTATTGGTCCCATGTTTGGGATAGATCAATGACCCCTCACGGCCTCAGACCAATAGTATGGAAAACCGCCCAAAAATGGGAATAAAAAGCAGCGAGTAGGAGAAGCATATCTTTGGAGTTGTCAAAAGCTGCGCAAACCGGGGTCCGCAGCGGCCTTTTTGCTACGCGTCGAGCGTTTTCCCTTCTTGCTCAGTCGGCCCGTAAACGGTCGGATCATGTGTATTTACAGAGAGGAGGTCCTTCTCTCAGCTTCCTCCATTTTCGTTTTTCTTCCCCCCTATTGCATCTCCTCCCTTTCACGTTTTCCTTTTGCTTTTCATTTGAAGACAGCGTAAGCTCTTTGTGCTTTAGTTCATTTAATCCATTTTATTTATTAATTCCCTTCTTTATGGTTTGTTCGGCCTTGTGTCGACCGTGATTTTAAGTCATTTCTCTACTCATACCACTTATGGTACATGAGTACGTGCTATATGAGACTTTCGTCGCATCGAAAATCGATTCTGTTGTAAAAATGCGATACGCCGAGAAAAGCGTCTTGGCTGGTACAATACCGTGAGTGCCTTGAAATTTTACGTCTTACTTAGATTTGGCGAGACGATTCCAATGTTGCAATCAGTTTCATCATCCGAGATCTGAAGAATTAATTACGGATTTTCATAGTAATTACAATTTTTATGTCGAAATTTACAATTTTGCCCTTATTCGAGAAATTGGAATTTACCGGGTCTTCTGAAATTACATGTGGTTCATTTTTTGTTCATATTTTCAAAAGTTTTCTATAAAAAAAATACTTCTTTTAATATAGAAAAAAAATTGAAACTATCTATTTTTCAAATTTACGATTTCATTTTTTGCTCACATATTCAAAAGTTTCATATAAAAAAAACTACATCTTTTAATATAGAAAAAAAAATAAAAGTTATCTATTTTTCAAATTTATGAAAATTGGACAAGTGAAAGTAATTTTTTTTTGTTTGTTAAATTTTAATTACTAAAGGTAATAAAAGAGACTCTTTTAAAAGTCACAGATCCTAGTACAAGTTAGTTTTATCAATGTTTTAAAAATTGATTGGGAACTTTTTTTTTTTTGCACATTAAACTGGGTTTGGACGTCTCAACTACAATACCTAATGAAAACATTACTTTTTTTTTTTTTTTTTTGAAAGACTAATGATAACATTAGTTAAATCATCATCCCAAGTAAACATTAAATTAAATTACCTTTTTTAAGATGCTTTTTAGAATGTTAAAGATGGTAACTTTTAGCAAAAAAAAAAAAACCTTAAAACTTAAAATAAAACTAAAGCATTAAAAAAAAAAACAACCAACTATATACTTATTCTGAAAACGCAATGCCACACTCTCTCTTAATAATTCTCACCCCTCTCGACCTCTCCCAATAATCCCTTATTTAGACTTCAATATTCACAATAATCCTTTTACTAACTTTTCTCTTTCCTACTAATCCTTCTATGCATACTTTAACAACTTCCTTTTCCACATGCCCGTGTTTTAATTATTCTCATATTTTTCGTATTTTAATAATTTCCATATCTTTGTGCCTTAACAATTTTCATATTTTTCTTTTTTAAAATTTTTCTCCATTTACCAATTAACCCTCTCCTCTTAACATTTTTTTTTCTTTTCATTCAAGAGTTCCCATTATAAGTTTCTTTGTTTTAATAATTATCAACAACTTGCGTTTCTCTCTCTTAATATATTTTGCAAATCGCCATCATAAGTATCGAAAACACAACACTAATTCTCATGCTTCCGTATTCGATTCTCGTACTTTCATATTTTAATATATTTTTCTCATGATTCTATATTTAATATTCTTCTTCTCTCTCTTAGTAATTTTAAATATTATTTTTCTATCTTCTAGTTTTATCTTTTTATTATATAACCACAAATGCATTTTTCCCAAACCCATGCTTCTTAATTCTCATTCCCTTCCATATTTTAATAATTTGTAAATTCATATACTTTCTTCTGATATAGCTTTTCCCACACTTTAAAGCCTTAATTTCCGTTATTTATTAATTGATAATTTCTGTTTTGAATAATGCCTTAAATTTATGTTTCGAATAATGCTTTAACTTTGTGCTTTGAATAATGCCTTAACTTACGTGATCCAATCCCTTTAATTCCGTGATTTAATAATTGAACTTGTGAATAATTATGATATTTCTTTAATTCTACAAATAATCTTAATTACGTTGGTTTATTATTATTATTATTATTATTTTAGCTATCGGCTTATTAAATTCTCCTTCTAACCATATCTTTTTTAAATATAATAACATAAATTTTATAAAACTAAATCTTGTCTTCTTTAAATCTCAAAAAATAATAAAAATATTTTTATTTTATTTTAAAAATTCAAAGTTCTTTCTTCGTTATATTCTAAGGTCTTAAAAATTGTTTTATTTAATTTATAAAACATTAAAAATCACTTCTTTAATTTCTGAAAAGTTAATTTTTTTATTTTTTTTTAACTTTAACAAAAAAAAAATCGTTTCTGAAAGTAAAGTCATTTTCTTTAATTTACAAAATAATAATAATAATAATAATAATAATAATAATAATTCTCTTTAATTTCTTAAAAAAAAACAAAAGTAATTTTTCTTTAAATTTTAAAATTTTGAAAATCATCTTTTAAATAAAATAAAAAATCATTTACTTCAACTCTAAAACTCAAAAATCGTTCTTTGGTTTCTAAAATATAATTTTCTTTAATCACCAAAAAAATTTATCTTTAATTTTAAAAATTCCAAAATCACTTTCTTTAACTTTTAAAATTAAAAAAATCATTTTCTGTTAATTTAAAAAGTTTAAAAAATTTTAAATTATAAATGTTTCCATATATATTATTGCACTAACATTGTCTTTTGTAGAGAGCACCTTGATTTGCCACCAAGGTACGTATTCTATTCCCCTTTTTCTTTGTTGATTTATTTATTTATTTATTTACATGTTCATTCGTCATATGCTTGATGTACCCTTGTGTTATTACTAGAGATGATTCTTGGGATCTATTAGTTAATTAGTTGACTATCATAGATTCCTAAACATAATTAGTAGATATCGTTTGTATGCGGGCTTAGAGGAGTGTTACGACTCGTACGCTTCACGCTTCGATAGGTAACGCTGACTTGGTCGGACCGGTTTCGTATATTTGTTTTTCTAGAAAATGAGTCCACTTATTTAAGGTTTTTATTTTTTTATTTTGTTTTCTTACGAAAAATAACAAAATAAGTAGTATTTCGAAATAATTTAAATAGTTTTTAAAAAAAAAAAGTATCGCATTTTAAGTAGGAAAGACATCATAACCAAAATGCGGTGTCGTCATTTGTTTTTTTAACTGAATATTGAATATAACTTTTATGTAGCTGAATACTAAATAAAGCTTAATAGTATTAAATATGAAGTTATTTATTTTTTAATATTGTATTTATATCAAGTATTAAGTTGTTTGTTTTTTATAAATTAACATCTTAATTATATCCATAAAAAAATTTGTTTAACTTTATTCTTATAATAAAATGAAAAATATTTATATAATATATTTATAGCATTTTAACATATTAATAAAAAATAAAAATGAAAATGATAAAAAAATTTATTATTACATTGTTAAAAAAATAATAATTATATTTATCTATTTTATATAATTAAAATAGAATATATAAAATTAATAATTAAAAAAATAGATTGATGATAGTTCTTTTAAAATATGTTGATTGATTTTAAAAATATTATGTGTGGATTTTAAAGATTTTGGAATATATAGGGAAGATTATAAAATATTTTAGGAAGATTTTTAAATATACATTTTTCCTTTTCAAATATGGCTTTTTCTAAATATAAAAAGCCAAATATTTTGGCTTAGAAAATTTAAAAAATCTATAAATAAGTCATGTCAAAATAAAAAACAAACATTAAAAATTCTAAAAGCAAATTGCTCTTAGAAAAAAGCCATAGAGATATCTAGGCCGTAGAGAAGAGGAGATCGATTTTTGGGAAACACTGCTCACATACTTACATACCTTAGAGGTATTTATCAAAAGGATCTTCTCATTTTTTTTTCTAGTGGGTTATTTCATTGAGATGTTTGCAAATCTGCTTCTCGGTATCATTTGTTAATATTGTATTTTAATATTGTTCTTTTTAGATCATTATTTGTTGATTAATGGATGTGGGTCGTGTGTTTGAGATATGTACATTGATAGTTCATTTGAGATTGTTGCGAGTACCCACTTAAATTAATTATGGAGTCTTGAATCATAAATTTATTCTTCTTTTGTGTTAATTTCCTCTATGCAAAACTCATTCATGGAATATTGATCCCCACAATGCAACACTCTCTCTCTTAATAATTCTCACCCCTCTCGGCCTCTCCTAAGAATCCCTTATTTAGACTTCAATGTTCACAATAATCCTCTTACTAACTTTTCTCTCTCTTAGTAATCCTTCTATACATGCATACTTTAACAGCTTCCATTTTCCACATGCCTGTATTTTAATTATTATCATATTTTTCGTATTTTAATAATTTCTAGATCTTTGTGCCTTAACAATTTTCATATTTTTCTTTTTAAAATTTTTTCTCCATTTACCGACTAACCCTCTCCTCTTAATATTTTTTTTTGTTTTCATTCAAGAGTTCCCATATAAGTTTATTTGTTTTAATAATTATCAACTTTTGTTTCTCTCTTCTTAATCTGCTCGAGACTTTTGCAATTCATAACCCTCGTATCCAAACTTACTTTACTAATTCTCATACTTTCCTATTTTAATATTTTTTTATATATTTTAATATTCTTTCTATCTTCTGATTTTATATTTTAATAATCTTTTCTCTTTCTGGTATTTTCCTTTTTCCAAACCCACATGCTTCTTAATTCTCATACCCTTCCATATTTTAATAATTTTGCTTAATTCATATGCTTTCTTCTATTCTTAGCTTTTCCCACACTTTAAAGCCTTAATTCAAGTATGTCTTGAATAACTTCTTTTACTTATTTATTTTTCACACTTTAAAGCCTTAATTCCATGATTTTATTAATTGATAATTTCTGTTTTGAATACGCTCAAATTTATGTTTTGAATAATGCCTTAAATTTATGTTTTGAATAATGCCTTAACTTTCTATTTTGAATAATGCCTTAACTTATGTGATCCAATCCATGATTTAATAATTGAACATTCCTGTTGGGAATAATTATGATATTTCTTTAATTCTGCAAATAATCTTAATTACGTGGGTTTATTATTATTATGATTATTATTATTATTATTATTTTACCTATTGGCTTATTAAATTCTCCTTCTAACCATTTTTTTATTATAATATAATATCTTAAATTTTATAAAACTCAATCTTGTCTTCTTTAAATCTAAAAAATAATAAAACTCTTTTATTTTATTTTATAAATTCAAAGTTCTCTTCGTTATATTCTAAAGTCTTAAAATTTGTTTCTTTAATTTATAAAACATTAAAATCACTTCTTTAATATCTAAAAAGTTGACAATTTTTTTTCTTTAACTTTTAAAATGAAAAAAAAAAAAATCGTTTCTGAAAATCATCTTTTAAATAAAAAAAAATCATTTACTTCAACTTTAAAACTCAAAAATCGTTTCTTTAGTTTCTAAAATATAATTTTCTTTAATCTCCAATTTTTTTTTTATTTTTAATTTTAAAATTCCAAAATCACTTTCTTAACTTTTTAAAATTAAAAAAAAAAAAAATCATTTTCCTTTTAATTTAAAGTTTTAAAAATTTCTCTTCAATTTCAAAAGTTTAAAATTTATTTTCTTATATATTAAAAAAATTTCTATACGTATCTTAAATTTTCTAATAATCACTTTCTTTTAACTTCCAAATCAAATATTCCTTTTTCAAATATCTAAGTTTTAGATATCTTATTTTCCAAAGTGACATCCTTATTTTTTGAATCTAAAATCAAGTTTTCATTTTTCAAAATTACAAAATTCTAAAACTACTCCATAATTTCAATAAAATGGAGGCATATGGAATCGACTTACATGCTAAATAAATGAGCCTTGGTGGGTGTCTCGACATTCCATGTACACTTTATTAAATGATTTAACATTTGACTTATAACCCGATTTGCTAATTTAATTATAAATGTTTCCATATATATTATTGCACTAACCTTGTCTTTTATAGAGAGCATCTTCGATTTGCCACCAAGGTACGGATTCTATTCCCATTTTTCTTTGCTGATTTTTTTATTCATTTATTTACATGTTCATTCGTCATATGTTTGATATACCTTGTGTTACTAGTGGAGATGATTCTTGGTATCTATTAGTTAATTAGTTGATTGTCATAGTTCTCTAAATATAATTAGTAGATTACCTTTGTACGCTGGCTAGGCGGGACGCTGGCGACCACTACCTGTACATCCCACAGAATACGACCTCGTAATTTGGATTCCAAGTAATAGAGATTTGTTTCCTTTTCTAGAAAATGAGTCACACTGTGCTTTTTATTTCTTATTTTCGTTTTCTTTTCAAAAAATAAAACAAAATAAGCCATGACTACAAACAATTTTCTAAATAGTTTTTTCAAAATTAAAAAAATAACTCTCGCCTTTTAAGTAGGAAACGAGGTGTCTAAGCAAGCGTAAGATTTGTTTTTTAAATTTAACGCCAATATAACTTTTATGCTTAAATGCTAAATAAAGCTTAATAGTATTAAGTATGAAGTAATTTGTTTTTTTTTAATATTGTATTTCTATTGAATATTAAGTTGTTTGTTTTTTATATGCTTAAAATTAACATCTTAATTATACCCAAACACCAATTTGTTTAACTTTATTCTTATAATAAAATAAAAAATATTTATATAATATATGTATAGCATCTTAACATATTAATAAAAAAATTTAAAAAAAAGATAAATTTATTATGATAAAAAATAATTCTTATATTTATCTATTTTATATAATTAAAATATAATATATAAAATTAATTACTGGTAACTTTTAATTAATAATCATTTACTGGTAATATATAATATATTTATTTATTAATAATTATTATATATATCTATTTTATCTATTTTATATCTATTTAATAATCATTTTCTCAAAAACGTAACTTTTATGGAATCTCTCTTTTCAAAACATCATTCAAGGTTACATTACTGGTAATTGATTCAAAGGATCTCGAGACATATCGCCTTTGATGATACACAAAATATATTAAATTAATAATTTAAAGTTTTTTAAAGAGCTTATAAAATTATCACAAAAATCAGTATAATCACATAAATTAATAAATTAATATATATATATATATATATATATATATATATATATATTTCTATACACATTAAAATATATAATTGAAATTTTTTATTTGCAAATATTAAATAAAAAGCAAATAAATTTATTTTTTGTAATAATATTTAGTATTTGAATTGAATATTTATTTAAATACATAATCATACTTAAAAATATAAATATAAATTTTGACCAAATATATTTTAAGAAACCATTATAAAATATTAACTTTAAAATAAATATTTTTCAAAACATTCACTTCCCTCCTCTTCGGAGAACCCCTTCCCCTTCCTTTCTCTATCTCCCTCCTTTATCTCTCCCACAAACCAGCCCTTCTCCCCTTGTTTCTTTTTTCCTTTCTCCCCGACAAGCCCCTCCCCCTCCTCTTTTTTCCCCCCAACTTTTAACACTTTCTCTCTCTATTCACCCTCTTTCTCTTTGATAGAAACTAGTTAAAGCTACTTCATAGACAACAAACACTTTATCATTGTGACTGATTTCTCTCCTATAATTAAAAAACAGCTGATATTAGCCTATTCAAAACCCTAACCCTTAGTTTCAATAATCTACGCCTAATCATATTTTGCTTCACGCGTTTTTTTTTTCATCTTTTCTTCAAATTCGCAATGGAGGAAAGCCCGTGTGTTGTATTTCATAAAGACTTGGAAGTATATAATTATTGGTTGTACTTCATAAAGGTTTGAACCTCACCCATTTACAAGAGAAACCCAAAAAAAGAGCAAAGCGCCTCAAAAAAACACACTAAGCTCCCGCTCAATCAATGAAATAAACAAGGGTCATGGGCCCATACATTAAAGACAACTTACTTTCTAAATACAATGCCATTCCTTAGAGTGTCCAAAAAATGCACAAAGGACCCGCATTCCAAACTTTTCCCTTCTCCTTGGCAAAAAAAGTACCCTTCCACCCTAAGAGGAAATCCTTAACCGAAGAGGACAAAATCCAAGAGACTCCAAAAAGGGAGAGAAGCAAATCCCAAAGCACTCTTGTCTTAGAGCAATGAAGGACCGATTCCTCACTCTCTAAACAGAGGGGACAACAATTGGCAAGAGACAACATACAATGTGGTTGGCCTTGGCCTACCATTCAAATTTGTATTTTTATATTTTATTTTTTTTATTTATTCATTTTGACGATAAAATTGTGAAAGAGTGGAACTACTTATTTATCTAATTATTATTATTTATTTTTATCTTTTGTTTATCTATTCATTTATGATGAATGATCTATTTAGGTATATCGATGTCAATTTAGGTGAATTATCTATTTACGTATGATCATGAATTATCCATTTATTGTGGCACTGAAGTGATGCATTATGTAATATCTTCTTTTATTTATTTATATATTTATTATGATAAATTAAACACTCATATGCTTAGTTTTTATCAGATGAACTCTTTGTTAACTCTTAGTGAAACTCTCACACAAATGCTTCCCTTCTAGTCTACAATGAATCAACTTCTCAATTCTAGTGTAATCGCTGGATGCTCAAAAATAAAAGAGAAAACAAAACGATTATTACGAACGTTAACTCTTCACATCTAAGTGCTTTTTTTGAGAAGCAAAGAGTGTGAGATAGTGTATGTATTATTTTTTGTGTTATTTTCTTATAACCAAACCAAGGTTTTATTTATGTTTATAGTGCTTTATAAATGATGTATAAGGTATAAAGCTGTTACACTAATAATATGCTTATTTAGATAGTTTAATAATAACTTGGGGGTTAAATTAAATATAATGATAAATTAGATTTAAAATGTAGTTTTAGACTTTCATGTTGAGTTATCGGGTTGCTTCACTTCATTGTTGAGAATAATCTTTCTTAACCAAGAAATAATTCTACAGTCAGCACAATTAAAAATAAATGAAAATTAGAATATTGTTTGATTCTTTATTGTTTTCACGTCTTTATCAATAGGTGCTTGCTTTACAAGCTTAAAAATGTTCTAAAATGGTTCGTTTCGCAGTCTTAGAATATTTTTTGACAATTTCTTATTGCAAAATAGATTCATTTTACAGCCTTGTTTTGCAATATGTTGCTAGCCTTAGTTTTTTTTGAATGAATCATTATTTTACCTCTTTTAAAAATCCATGTAGTACTCAGGTGCGGTTCTACTTTCAATGTAGAGATCATGGCAGCTAGAGATAGCAGATAGTGTTTATTCGATACAATTCGCAAAGCCTGACGGCGTGCATGCATCTCCTCGTAAAGACGCACGGCTTAACACAAAGTCTATATCTACTCAGGCAAGTTTCATATGTTTTCCTCCTGTAAAGAAAGGCATTTTTTGTCTATGAGAAATACACACACTTCGCTTCGGTCGGATGTACAAAAGAGTCGTCGCCCCGAGATGGCCGATTTACTCAACAGCCATACATTTTGTTTCTGAGTTTTTTAACATGTCATTTTTTAAATATTTTAATGTTAGATCTCTGAGCAGTCAATTTGAAATATGATGGTTAGTAAGTACTCTTTTCGCTTTACTTCTTAATTAAGCAATGGTTTGTATTCTAGTTTTAGATTTGTTTTTATAAGTTTTTTGTAATGTAGCAAGGAAATCTCTTCCTGTTTGTACTTTCATTTAATATAGTTTAAGTCGATATAATGATGTTAAATAATAGATATATAGTATGACTGCCTAAAGCTAAATCTTTCAAGATTTTGATGGAAGTTATAGTTTCCCAAAATTAGTGAGGGTGTATCTAAGAGATAGAGGGGTTCATTTCTTGAAAGCAGAGGCTAGCTTTACAATGTCGTAATGGAAAGGGTCAATTTATTGAAGATTGCTGGGGTTTGGGAGCACAGAGAAACCAAAATAAAGTAAGGAAGGAGTGACATGTGCCTTTCACCAAGGCCCATAAGAAGGTTCTAAAAGGCACATGTCACTCCTTACTTGATTTTGGTTTTCTCTATTAACCAAACCCCATTAACCTTAATCTTCAATAAATTGTCCTTTCCCTTATGACATCATAAACTAGCCTCACCAAAACTTATCAAGAATAGACCCCTCTATATACCTCATAGATGCACCCTCTCAATTTTTGAGCTACAACTTCCACTAAAATCTTGAAAGATTTAGCTTTTAAGGCGATCTAACTCCTACATCCCATCATAGCTTGGCACCATCATATATGCTATCAAAAACTGAAACATATATTAAACAATAGAAGAAAGTATAAGAGAAGGAAAAGATTTCCTTGCTACAGTACAAAAACTTATAAAATCAAATCTAAAACTAGGAGATACAAACCGCTGCCTAATTAAGAAGTAAAATTGAAAGAGGAATCCCACCAACCATCATATTTGCTATAGAAAAACCAAATTGACTACTCTAAGGATTTAAGCATTAAAATATTTAAAAAAAAAATGACATGTTAAGCTCACTGTAAAATCTGTATAAACTAATGAGTAAATCTACCATCTCAGATAACATTTCTTTTGTCTTGCATCCATTCAAAGAAACAGCGTATTTCTCATGATAAAAATGCCTTTCTTTTAGGAGGAAAACATTCCAAGCTTGTGAGTAGATATATGCTCTTGTGTTCCTTACACATTTTGAAGGAGTGCGCATCTGCATCTTCAAGGTTTCGCCGAATTATTATCGAATGTGAGCCTCTCTTCCCCTTGTACAAAACACCTTGATTTTCTCTATTTGAAGTCGGGGTTCGCTTAACACTTGAATACAACTGTGCGGTCTCAAAATAAGAAGGTAAATCCCATGCTTCCATTCCAAAAGCTAAAGATTTGAAACATGTTCACAAAAACAAAAGGTTTGTAAATGTATCTATTTTTGCAATAAAAATTAATGAATCACATAAAAAAATTTGTAAGATACTCAAACAATTATTTTAAGAACACTTTTTAAACATAAGCAAACCTACCTATTATTCCAAAAAGACATTGAAAACAATAAAATTAAACAATATTCTAATTTTCATTTTATTTTTAATTTATTCTTATTCTTAAATTAATTTCTTGGTTTAAGAGTTAGTATTTCTCAACAATGAGAATTAGTAACCGATGCTTCAACATGGAAAGGAAAGTCCTAAAAAATTTTGTTTTAAGTCACAAATTTTATCCATTATGTTTTAATTTGACTTCTAAGTTTATTATTAAAAAGATCCTAAACAAACACATTCAGGTTGAGTTGTAACTCAAGCTCATACCAACTTACATCCCATTTATAAAGCACTATAGGTGAAATTAAAGCCTTTGTTTGATTATAGGAAAATAGCAAAAAAATAACCATACTATATCTCACACTCTTTTACAAACAAGAAACATTTGTGAATTTAACAAAGTAGCAAATTCCTATATTAAAAACTAAGCACTCTAGTATTTAATTTATCGCAATAAATAAATAAATAAATAAAACAGAGCATAACCATAATGCATCCCTTACCATGATAAATGGATAATTCATGTCATACATGAGCAAATAATTAGCTAAAATCAAACTATCTATATAGAATATTAAATGGCTAAATGAAAATAGATAAGCAAAAGACAAAAATAAATAATAATAATAATAATAATTAGATAAATAAGTAGTTTCTGTAGCACTCTGGCTTTGTGTCATAATGAACAAATAAAATAAAATAAAAATATAAAAATTAGAAGTGTCAAACGTGTTGGGTTCGGTTAAGCGATTCTGGGTTAAGCGGGTGGGTGAAAAACATGTAAACCGAACACGACCCATTTATTAAGCGGTGTTCGCGGGTTGACCCGTTTATCACCCGAACGGTTCGTCTCCTGAGCCGTTTAATCGGTTAATCGTGTCGGTTAATGCGTGTCGCGTTAGCGAATTTTAGCCAGGCCCTGATCGCGACCATTGGTAAAACGGCAGTAGGAAACAATGTTAAACGGGTAAACGGGTTATAAGCGCGGGTTATAATCTCTCACCGAACACGACCGTTTATTAAATGTGTTAAGCAGGTTGGCTTGGGTTATCACGGGCTCCGTTAGGTCTCTGAGCAGTTTAATCGGTTAATCGTGTCGTGTTGAATTTTGACAGGCCTAATAAAAATACAAATTTGAATGGTAGGCTAAGGCCAACCACATTGTATCTTTGTCCTTACTTGATTTATTGTCCTCTCTGTCTAGAGTGAGGGTCCCGGGTCGCCGTTTGCTCTAGGCTAATGCTATTCTTTATCCACTGGAGTCTCTCTGAACTTAATACGCTTAGTTGAGATTCCTCTTAAGGGTGGAAGAACTCTTATGGAGAAGAGAAAAGTTCAGATGAAGTCACTTACCAATGCGGCCTGAACATAAACGGAATGACATTGTATTTAGAAAGTAGTCTTTGAATGGATGAGCCCATGACCCTGTTCATTTCATTGATTGACAGGCTTTAGTATTTTGGCGCTGCCTCTTTGGAATTTCTCTGTAAAGAGGCCAGGCTGCTATATTACAACGGCTGCTCTGACGCTGAAATGCAACACACATCTTTTTCCATTGCGAGATTTGAAGAAAGATGAAAAAAAACACACACACATAGACGAGTCACGATTGACATAGACAATGAACTTACTAGGAGTTAGGAGACACGAAAGAGTCTATCCACCTTGGGAGTATCATTCTGATCAAAGGGAGTGTTTGTTGTCTAGCAAGTAACTATGAACTATCGAAGAAAGAAAAGAGGAGTGAGAATATTAAGATTGAAAGAGTGATAAGGGAGGGAGGGGGGCTCTATTAGGAGGAGAAAAGGAAAGAAACAAGGGAGAAGGTGGTTGTGGGAGAAGGCAGGAGGAGATAGAAGAGAAAGGAAAGGGGGGAAAGAGGAATACTCGAAGAGAGAGAGGCGGAAGGTGTTTACGAAAGAATATTTATTTTAAAGTTAATATTTTATAATGATTTTATTTAAAATATATTTGGTCCAAAAGAATTATATATTTTAAGTATGATTATGCTATTTAAGCGATATTCAATTCAAATAAATATTATTACAAAAATAAATTTATTGTTTTTATTTATGTTAACAAATACTTCAGTATATATTTAATAATATAAAAATTTATATATATATATATATATATATATATATATATTAGCCACATTTATGTGACTATACTGATTTTGTGATAATTTATAAGCTCTTTTAAGAATTTTAAATTGTTAATTTAACTATATTTTGTGTATCAAATCAATTCGATATGCCTTGGGATCCTTTGAATTAATTACCGAGTAATGGCTGCAGATGATGTTTTGAATTCCACAAAGACAAGGTTTTGAGAAAATGAAATAAGGGAAGCTAAATACATCTTTACGTGCATTAAAGAATGTTAATAGCAAATGCATTTTTAACCTTGACTTATCACTTAAATGTTAAGTTATAACCTTACCATATGTCAATATTGTTTTTCCCAAATTAAACATGTGTCAAGGTAATTTTCAAGAGGCTCATATATGTTATTGTTTTCAATCTTGATAGCTTACAATGACTTATATTTACATAAGTTAAGGAATTATCTATTAATGTAAACCATTTTTCTTTTATTGTTCTCTCTTGTTTTTTGGGTCACCTTTTTGGTGCCTCTTCTTTAATACATTTACTTAGGGGACGTTTGTTTTTTTGGCTTTTTTCTAAAAGCAATTTGCTTTCAGAATTTTGATCGTTTGTTTTTTTTTTTTTTTATTTCGACATGACTTATTTTTGAACTTTTAAAATTTTCTAAGCCAAATATTTGACTTTTTCTATTTACAAAAACCCATATTTGAAAAGGAAAAATGTATATTTTAAAATCTTCCTAAAATATTTTATATTCTTCCCAAAATATTCTAAAACAATCTTTAAAAAATCCACAAAAGAATATTTTTAAAATCACTTTCTAAATATTTTATAATCTTCCCAAAATATTCTAAATCTTTAAAATCACACATAATATTTTTTAAAATCAATCAGCATATTTTAAAAACAACTATCATCAATCTATTTTTAATTATTAATTTTAGATATTCTATTTCAATTATATAAAATACATAAATATAATAATTATGTTTTTAACAATGATAATAATAATTTTTTTATCATGATAATTTTATCATTTTTATTTTTATTTTTTTATTAATATGTTAAGATGCTAAACATATATTATGTGACATCCCAAATCCAGGGTGCATTGACAACGGGTTGGCACGTGGAAGGTTTGTGGATGTCGGGTAATTACGACACCAGCCTTGACACCCCAGGCAGGGGTTAGGTTGACTACCGATCCAACGCGGGTAAAGTGGATGTCGGGTTACGGCGCCGCAGATGTCGGGCGAGAGTCTCCTTTGGCCGGGGAGCTCTGCAGATACATTACATGACTTGTCAGCGGTCCGATATAATTCTGGCGTGAGTAAAGCGGCCACTTGGGCCCAGTAACAACCCTTTCGTCATAATACAACAACTATATCCCGATGATTCTGAGTTAAAATTTTTACTCTTATACAACACATATTAAATTCTAAAATTCTGTCACGTGTGATGCATCCTTTAATAAAGCGTATTCGGCTTTTCTTCTAGCGGCCATGATGGCGAGTCTCCACGTCTTGTTTCTGTACTGAAATAATAAATTCCCCTGACGGGGTATTTATCGCTCGATGATGGAATCACCCTAAATGAGTTACTCTCCACTAAGTGCATATCTGATACTCCAAATTAAACACGCATTCAAAAGCAAATGCATGATCCTACTTGAATGTCATGACCAACTCAGATCCAGGAGTCTCAGACTCTTTCACACTCCTTTAGCCTTGTATGAAATTATTGTTTTGTTAATTGGGCCAATGCCTCCGATGTATATGCTCCAATTGGTACGGCTTGACGATTAAAATATTGTTGTTTGTGGGTACCCTCAGATGAATATCAATTGGGCCGCTCAGACGATTGATATTTTAATTTGGACTTCTGTAGATAGTGTATTTTTAGACAGCCCTCAGAACTATTTTCTCTAGATAGATCTCATGCCTTAACTCTATGGTCCTAGGATGTTCAGGTGCGTATGGAATACATGCATGCCATTTCCATTACGATGCATAACACATGCCGAATATATAAACATGCATATATTCACATAAATTAAATCACACAATGTATGTAATTTCACATTTCCACACTCCAAAAAATTGCTAAACTTGGGCTAATGATCAAACAAACAATTCGGCAGATATTTCGACCAAACAATATTACCATGAAAATTTATTTGTGATCATTTGTTACAGGAGCAATAAAACCCTCGATTCTTTGTTCCTATCAAAATACGATTGCTCGATTTGACTGTGAACTCGTATTTCTCGGCGATTCAGGCCTCGTACACATCAAATACCATCCCATGGCATGAATCACACCGTTAGCCACGAAGCGGTCGGTGGCGATCCACGGTGTAAATTTAATTCCATAAATCCAAACAATTCGGTCGAGTTTTGGGACCGATCTATATTTTTCGGCACCGACCAACTCGAACATCAACATAGGTCTTAAACAAAGAATAAGCAAGTAGGGAGAAGCCTACCTCTCGAAGTTGAGGAAACTCTAATATACGGTACCCGCATGAGAAGCCCTCTCCGCGTAGAGCGGAGTTCTCCTTCTTGTCAGAAGATTGCAGGCGATTAGGATCTTTGTATTTCTGAAGAAGACTCTCATTAAAAATGAGAATCCAAAGCTGCGGATCTTTTTTCCTTCTCTCCCACGTTTTACTCCTTTTTCACTTTGGAGAAGACAAGTCACTATGTTTCTTTTGTCCTTTAGTGACTTAAACTTTTCTCTAAATGACTATTATGTCCCTTCATTTCCCAGATTTGATATTCGGCACTATCTCGGTCGTCCATTTTCATCATTTCTCTACTCATGCCACTTATGGCACATGAGTACGTGTTATATGTGACTTTCGTCGCATCGAAAATGCGTTTTGCGACACTCGAGCGCGATGCCTCAAGTAAAGCGTGTAACTGACTTGTCTCTCGAATTCTCACCAATTTTACGTGCTAGCTAGATTTGAGACGATTCTAACCGGTATGTCCATTCGTCATACGAGATCTAGAGAATAAATGGCAGTTTTAGCAAAATTAACAATTTTGTAATCGAAATTACGATTTTGCCATTTTTCCAGAAATTAGAATTTCTTGGGTCTTACAACCACACTATTGAGTCCACCGAGACCAGAATTTGCGAAAATGCATTGAGTCTCTTACTAAGACTCTACCCAAATACAACTGTGCAATTACATGGCGACATGACCCTGATATTATACTTGACCTCATTTAGGTCCATCTGAGTAAAATGGTCATGTAAATTTGTTTATCCCATCTTCGAACATATAAGCACATGATTATAAAACCATAGTTCATAAGAGTTTAAATTACAACACTCTTATACAAAACATATATCAAAATTAAGGATTCTAATACATGTTTTACAAAATATAAATTAAAGCCACAATCCAGCTTTCTTCTCAATATCGACCTCTAGTGAGTGTCGTCTCTCTGCACATTCCTTGTACCTGAAAGGGGTCCCACGACGGGGTGAGCAATGCCCAATAGAGAACAATTCCTACAAGGACTACTCCCCACCTAAGTGCACATGTAATGCCATTTCACACATTCAAGTAAAAACATACACATTCCTACTCAAATGTCTACATGCAATGGATGAGAATGTGACTTTCCCTGTCCCATGTCCTAAGCCCTCACCGACTCTCTCACACATGCATATGCTAAGTGTGAAAACCGTCATTTATGTTCCATCAATGACAATTTTTCCAAAACAAAAGCTTTTTGTTTTATAAATCAAAATCCATTGGGCAATCTTCGATATCAACTTGTTTTTACCAAGTTTCGTGTGTTTTTGTTTTTAAAACTCATTGGACATTCTCCGATAAATCGCTTTATTCAAAGCCATTGGACAATCTCCGATAAACAACTTTATTCAAAAGCATTGGACAGTCTCCAATAAACAGCTTTATTCAAAATCATTGGGCGATCTCAGATAATCCGCTTTAATAAAAAACGTTAAGCGATCTAGATAAATAACTGTTCAAAAGCATTGGCAGTCTCACGATAAACAACTTTATTCAAAAGCATTGGGCCAGTCTCAGATAAAGTAGCTTTGTCAGCATTGGAGCGGAGTCTCAGATAAATCGCTTTAATCAAAAGCTTTGGACAATCTCGAAAGCAGTTTGACTCTTTGGATTGTCCCTAGGCAGAACCGCACCATCGACACCATACGGTGTTAATTTACAACTATGAAGATTGTGGAGCTCTATTGGATGTCGTCGATATTATCGGTCCCGCCCGTTCACCAAGAATGGTGAATGACAACAACCATACACCCACCCGTTTTATGCACGATGTCCGTGCATATGAAATGGAGATACCAAATATGCCATTGCGTACTATATCATGCCATATATATGATGAGTGATATATGGACATTTTAAACCATGCATAATACCCATGCATCATTTGGACAATCATATCAATTAACATATAATTTCCAAATAAACCACACAATACATGTCAACATATTTTACACACATGTATTGACATCTACAAGTCATCACCAATTAAGCAATGACTTATATTATACCCTAAGCTTAATTGTGACACCATGTCCACAAATAGCCTACAACCAAGCCATGCAATGGCCTTGTTCATACACAAACACATCACAAGCCAAACCATTAGAACACATAATTTGGCTTCCAACATTTTAAACCATGCATAATACCCATGCATCATTTGGACAATCATATCAATTAACATACAATTTCCAAATAAATCACACAATACATGTCAACATATTATACATACATATATTGACATCTACAAGTCATCACCAATCAAAAATGACACATTATACCCTAAACAGTGTGACACCATGTCCACAAAATAGCTTACAACCAAACCATGCAATGGCCTTGTTCATCTGAAACACATCACAAGGCAAACCATTGGAACATAATTTGGCTTCAACATTTTAAACCATACCAATACCATGCATCATTGGACAATCATATCAATTAACATACAATTTTCAAATAAACCACACAATACATGTCAACATATTATACATACATATATTGACATCTACAATTCATCACCAATCAAGCAATGACTTACATTATACTTTAGGCTTAATTGTGACATCGTGTCCACAAATAGCCTATAACCAAGCCATGTAATGGCCTTGTTCATACACAAACACATGCATTTCCCTAAGCCTCATGGATAATTATATCAACATGCATATAATTATCAAAGAACATACACCAATTTCAAGGTATTAGACCGCGCATATCATCGCAACCAAGCAATTTGCACACTTGGTGTTACAATCAAATTTTTGAAAAATATGTGGGCACCAAATGCCATTCACAAGAACATGGCCAGATTATAGACTCAAGGATCTTTCCATAGAGTCAGGCACAAATTTAGATCCCCCAATGAAGGATTTTTGCAAGTTGAAAGACATGAAGAAAATCGCGACATTGTAGAACTGCGACGGAGGCTCACGCTGTTGGAAATCATTTTCGGACATAATATGAGCTCAAATTGCATTAAGCTATATATGGATGGATTCTAGAATCAAAGGGCTTTCCATAGACAAGAACTTGTGAATTGAAGTTCGGATGAGAAAGTTATGATTGTCCAAAGTTGGAGGCTTCACACGAACAGTGACCTACGCAGTAGCGTGGAAACTACACAATTTCTTGCTTGAGGCACCTTTGGAGCTCCCGTACATGCATTTTTTCAACCCAAAATCATCTAAGACAACCACTCAGCGACGAAAAACACGCCTAATTGAGACCAAATCGGCCATAAACATGGCCGCAAGCCGATCCCAAACAAAGCCCAAAATCAACTGAGTTTCGAGTTTAGTTTTAAACAACGCTTTGAGGCGTATAAACAGCTATAATTGTGATGTAAATCTCGGGGTCATTTATTTTATTTTTTTATTTTGTCCTTTGTCTAAATTACGTAGCATTGTGAGAGAAATCGTTATGTGACATAATTCGCTTTAATCGCTCGGCGTCCTTAATAGATGCCGCAGCGCCCAGGCCTTGTAGTGTCTTGTATGTGTTGTCGGCCGTGCGCTCAGGCCTTGTCATGTCGCCTGTAGGCGTTGTCACAGCAGCGCCCGGCCTGCAATGGTGCCAACTTCATCGTGACCGGTGTGCCGTAGTGACCACCTGACCTCCCTTGTCAAGACACAAACTTCGATCGCGACTAGGAAAATATCAAATCGCGGCCAGAGCACCGGTATAAGTTTGTACAAGTTTTTAAATGCGACCTAGAAATCTACATTTGCGATAGGATACCTGCATTTGTGCTCGCGTCGATCGCGTCTTGCATCGTATTGTGCGCACCAGCTGCATCGTGGTATAGGCTCCTCTGTCGTGCGTGATGGCGCCTGCGTCAGCCGCGCATCGCTTCCTTGTTGGCGACGTGGCGCCCCTTTGTGACGCCACAAACGAGTCCGTTGACTGCCCGTCGGCGCGGAATACAAGTGGATGTCGGGTTACCCGACACCATTTCAGAAAATCAGGCAGAGTCTCCTTTGTACGGGGAGCTTTACCCAAAATCTGACACCTATATAAACCTGTCCCAAGCAGGTCGATATAATCACAACATGAGTAAACGACCATGGGTAATAACTATACTCATCATGTCTGACAACTATATCCAATAGTTTCAAAAAGAGTTAATCAATTCTCTTTTATACAACACATATATTAAATTAGAGAATTCCTAATACATGTATGCATCCACAAAACCAAAGCCCTCAAATCAGACTTTTTCTTCTAAGCTTCGGCCTCTAGGACGGCGGAGTCTCCTCGTCAGCTCACGTACCTAAAAATATGTTCCCTCGATAGGAGTGAGCTAATGCTCGTAGAATCACCTAAGTGGGCTACTCTCCACCTAAGTGCATATGCAATGCTCCCAGGAAATAAACACACATTAGAGAAAATGCATGATCTGCTTGAATGTCCTATTATGCCTCCCAACTCCTATCACAGTCCTCATGAGCTCCTCACTACCTAAGCCATGTATGAAAAACTAGTTTTCAAACAAAGTTATTTGTTTATATTTGTGATACACCCTCCCCGTCCGTAGTGGCTTGTCTCCGTGTTATATTTGATGGACCCTTCTCGATGTATATCAATTGGTATCTCCCAGCGATTGATATTTTAGTATGGACTACCCTCAGTGTATATCCAATTGGAGCGTCCGACGATTGATATTTTAGTATGGATTACCCTCGATCATTTTAGTTTTAGATAACCCTCACGAACCCATTTCTCTAGACTCATCTCATGCACTCACTCTACTAGTCTGGTGTCCCGGTGCATATGGAATGCATGATGTCAATTCCATTACGATTTATAACACATGCAAATATATAAGCTTGTACATATATTCACATAAGAAGTTAAATCACACAATCTGTATTATGTAATTTCTCATTTCATCATCGAAATTAGCTCACGTGAACAATGATCCAAACGAGCAATTCTACTTGCATCGCTTGACGAACACATTAATTCTAGCAGAAATTTATTTTGTGAGCCTTTGACTAAGGAGCAGTCAAAACCTCGATTCTTGATTCTGTCAACTAAAAATTATCGGTTCACTTAGTGAACCGGGTTTTTCTCGAAGGCCTCATTCCAATCAATACATGCATCAACACACAAATGCTGAATTAATCACAAATCGTAGTGGACGATCTGTTTGCTCATTTAGTTTCAAAAATTATATGTCAGTCGGTCCGAGTTTGGGGCCAGATCACTTTCAACCATTCAAGACCTCGAAGCTAACGAAACATTGAAAAACACTTAAATAAGTGAACCCAGTGAACCCACACCTCTCGGAGTTTGAGAAACCCCACAAATCAATACCCCGCCTTGAAGCCCTCTCTGCGCGTAGAGTAGCTTTCCTTCTTGTCTAGAAGGCTGCAAATGATTAGGATCGTCCGTATTTCTAGAGAGAAGGAATACTCTCTCTCACTAAAAAATGCCATTTCAGTTTCTGGATCCCCTCTGCACGTTTTCTTTTCTCCTTTTTCAAATGGAGAAGGTCATTGTCCATTTGTGCTTTATTATAATTTAGACGAGTGCAAAATAAACCATTATATCTCGTTTCCGGTTTTTTGACATTCGGCACTATCTCGACCTTCATTTTAAATACGTTTACCTCTTCGTACAACATGGCACGCGAGTACTTGTTATATCTTGACTTTCATTGCATCGAAAATCATTTTCACGGCTTTGAGCAGTGCCTCGCGTGTCGCTCAGAGCGTCTCGGAATTTAATGAATTTTACGTTAACTGCTCTAGTTTAGCGAGGCGATTCCAGCGGTGAAATCCGTTTAGATCATCAAATCTAGAGAATAAATTTCGGATTTTTAGCAGAAATTACAATTTACGTGCGAAATTGATTTTGCCATTTTCAGTGGAATTTTCTTGGGTCTTACATTCTCCCCTCCTTAGAATTTTGTCGAGTGGACAATCACAATCACTCACATGCATATGCAACGTGCACTCTACCATGCACATGTATGATCATTTAAATCTTACTTGACTAAACCACGTACCTTCATCCTAAACAAGAAGGGATAGGTGGCCCACATACGTTTCCTCGTGCTCCACGTTGACTCCTGCTCATAGTGCTTCCATGGCACCTCACTGGCCTCATGGTCTTGCGCCATGAAACCTGATCACGGCCGTCAAAATGCACAGCGGTCCTCCTCGAAGGTCCGTCGGTGTCGACCTCGATCTGTCCCCGATCCACCACGCTGTTTGGATCACGGGTATACTTAGAACATGGAGTGTGAAATACCTCGTGGACTAACATCTTTGTCGCGATGGCGCTAACCGGTAGTGCTACGGTGCCTAACTCCCTCTCGAGAGTATCTCAGAAGGTCTAATAAACCTCGTGCTTCCCTCGCTTATCGAACTGGCTCACTCCTCTCTTAGGCATCACCTTGAGAAATTAGTGATCCCAAACCTCGAACTCTAAGGGTCGGCGTCTTTTTATCGGCATAGCTCTTACTGCCGACTTTGGCTAGACGAGAAAACGTTATGCGATATCAGCTTCATATACCGGTGACTCACAACAGTCGGAGTCAGGGATGGAGCTCTCTTCCACCTCGGTCGACATAACCGGTAATCTACATGGCCTTCCATACGATGCCTGCATATGGTGCCATTTGTATACTCGCGATGCTTGTTGTTGTAGGAGAATCCACTGAAGCGGGGTGCTCCTCTACCCTTATGATCGAGGCGTATGCTGCGGGCGTGTCGCCACAACACATGTATATAATCCACACAACGTGTAACCTACACAACCCTTACTTTATTATTATGGCTGACCTTCCAAGGTCCTGATCGGTGTTGAATCCAATAGTCGAATCAACCTAGTTCATGTATCACGTGACATCCGCTATCTGACCCCTTGTCGCTCAACAACACCAATCACGATTTTCAAAGGCATCCAAATCTCGAGTCACTCGAGCTCCTATCACTTAACTCTAAGTCGTGATAGCTTTGGCCAGTGTGTGTTTTCATCTCGATTAACTTAACTTTTCGGCTTACACTTCGAGCCTCTTACATTCATACGAAATTTGCAAGGATATCTCCCGAGGTCTCTTACCACAACTTTCCGTTCTCATTTGAGGTGACCTTTTTGCTTTATGACACTCTGAAATTACTCTTCGTTTACTAAATCAAACTATAGTCTTCCATTGGAGCGTGAATCCATAAAGACAAAACTAAACCATATCTTGAGTGGGCGAATAGTATTCATAATCGTTTTTTGGAACTCGACGTGATATTCACGTGCACCGAGTGATAATCACCATATGTGACGCAGATGGAACCACCGTGAAGCAGAATCACGAAGATCTCTCTTTCTTGATCAAATAACCGGTTAACTCTACTAGAACCGCAGAAAACTCTTCCACTGTGATGAACATCTGGCGACGACGTCGAACATAAACATCGTATTGTTGGGGTGCGCTTTGAGCGGCGGTTCCATAGACCGCCACGGAACGGGAGAACCGAAGCGTATCTCTCGCTGTTCTGAAGGCTAACTGGGTTTCGGCGTAAAAGTCGCTGGGATCTGCGCCATCAGGGCGATCAAAGTCTCGCGCCTAATCCGCATTTTTGAATGCGAAACGTGTGGAAAGCCGGAAGTCTTGCGCCTCGCCGCTGAACTATCAGAAGATTGGTCCTCCTGCTTTGCAAACCGCGTATGGAGCGTAGAACCACTCGATCCTCAACCTCTGCTAATGGTCGGAATGTCCGACCATGGATCCATGCATGTATAGGCCAGAATATAAGGATCTTACCGATGGACAGCTACCGACCATTCGCCAGTCGAATGCCGATGATGCGAACTAAATATCAGAGGACCGTGATGAATATCATCTGACTCATCGTTGCCACTCAGACCTTATAAGGGTGATGCGGCATCAAGTCATTTGAGCTGCCATGTTGTGCGAAAATCTCCACATAATAGAGCCAAGCTGGCATGTTTGGAACTTGTGTCATGAGCTGAGTGGAGTCTCTCAACATTCTCAAAAACTCAGTATAGATGAACACTCATTGCTCACATAAGGCGGGATAAGATCAGATATCAAATATGAATTAAATGACCAGATCCACAGATGAGTTTGGTTCACCTGTGCGTGAGATCCATGGATCATGTTGACATTCACAGTGAATCAGGCATCATTTGTAAAATCAGAAGTGTATAATTAGTCATAAAATATCAGGATATCATCTCCACAAACCACGAGCTGTGCGTAAGCGATCACGAAGATATCTTGAGAGTGGACTCAGCGCTCCTCAGTCAGTGACTCAAATCATCGTCCTTTCGACAATGATCACGGATTCGCCGATAATAGCTTTACCATTCATTTTTGAATAATGCCGATGAAGGGATCTTGCCTTGCTGCTAACAAAATAAAAACGGACGCCCGTGGTGATGCTGATCAATAAATCATATCTGATAGCTCTTTTATAGCGGACTGGGTTCTTTATCACAAACTCATTGTTATCTGTGGGATCAGTGAGGTCAGTGTAATGGAGTGTTTCAAATGAATCTGTATTTCTGTGGACAATCATTAACTGTCGGAAACACATCCACATATTTACTTTGACTGAGGTGAATAAGTCTGGTCTCTCCTAGTCCTCTAGAGATAAGGCTCACTAGCCAACCCCTTCAGTATCCCTAACACTTGGACTCGTATACGTACAGGGAAAAATATCATGCTTGTCCCCACTGAAATACCATACAGTCTGCAGATCCTGGCATTATGGCGGTAACCCTCTGCGCTCACAATCGATGCGACCACACGTAGGTGTACGCGGTCATCGGGATGACATCGAACTCGACATGTCCATGATCCTCGGGTCCACTTTGTGGTAAGTCCCCAGAGATCTAACTCTGAAAGCGCGATATATCATACCTATTCTACTCCCCAATCCTAGGGGAGAGCTCACATACAAAGGCTCCTCTAAGGTCTCAAGAGGTCCTTGCGATTTCCACCATATTTGGGCCTTACTCTCTGGGTGGAACAGTAGTCTAATCTGATGATGTCGAGAGGTAATCTCCATAGCCTCACAACACCTGGGTTCTATATGAGCCAATGGTGCGCCACCCTTCGGATCTCACTCCTCCTGTGAATGTGGGAGGATGATGCCTAAACCTCACGGGAGGTTACTAGGACCTCCACGTCTACGCTGCGCTAGCACGTGCGATAGCGGCGGCTATGATACCTCTGGCCTCTCAGCCAAAGGCACCTTGTAAATCTTGTGGTGCGACCCGGTACCACAGTAGACGCCACTCTACGTTCGATCTCGGTAGCCATCTACATATTTCCAATGTGAATCATTTAATTTTCATTTCGATCCCAACTAGCAATGCACATACGATTACTATGGGCTTGACAACTATGGCCCGACAGTTCATTTTCTAAGTGGCGATTAATTCAACCACTCAATTCATTGGCAATGAAAAATTCTAAACCTTCTTGTTCATTTAATTATCGAATCCTAAGGTCATAGTTCCTAACCTTAGCATTCACCGCTTCCTGCATCACATTACACCATGCATATAATTATCATAACAATCGTGCAATCATAATTCTCATATACACCATACGTGTATATGTCCTTTCACGCAATTTGAAACATGAAATCATAATGAAACATCTGACATTAATTTCTACGTATCTCAAGAGTGTAAATCACATTGAGACAACTATTCTTCTGAGAATGCGGTGTATACACCAAGTCCACTGCATTTCTGAGTAATCTGAGCACTTTCAATTCCACATTAAAACATTTTTAACAAAAATTTCATTTTGAAAATTTTTATTTTCTAAAAATTTTGTCATATTTGATTTGGTGATTTTCAAAAAAAAAAATTTTTTTCGAAATTTCTTTATTCCACAGTTTGGCCAGATCTGACTCATTCGCCCCATTCCTGGGTCTTGTTCGCGATTCTTTGTTCCTTGATTCTTTGGTAGTCCTGATACAATAAAATTGTGTTGCAATACACTTCGTGACCTTGTTGTCTTCTTTGTTCAATTAAACCTATTTGATACATTTCAATCTTGTACAATTCCTCCTTAAGCCCTCCACAATATAGGTAACTCCCTCATCTTTATGATACAATCTTACTATACTCTTGCAATACACTTTGGTGTATTGCAATACAATTTCTACCCATTACACATCCAAGTTGCAATACAATTCCCTTCTCTTGCAATACACTTGAACCCCAACTTATTTCGATATTGCAATCTGATACCTCGACCATTGCAAGCAGCTGCGTCTGATTCCTTCATGTGCAATACAATTTTCAAGGCCCCTTGATGCTGTATAGTACAAACCTTTGCCAAAAAGACTAAGTCACAATACTCAACGTTGGGCGTAGCCCCAAATCGGTTTACCAATTTTTTTCATTGTTATTTTCTTTTATTTCAATGATGGAAAACACTTAAAATACATACCCTTTTTCTTAAGTTTTTCATGAACACCCAAATAATTTATAAAATTTATTTTCTCTCATTTCTTTAGTTTTTTTCACTATAAAAACATAAAAATGATTTTTTTCATCTCTTTAACTGGAACCAAAAAAAACGTATCCATTTTTTTTTCTCCAGTACATCAAATAAACTTAGTAAAAAGTTTATTTATTTTCCCAATTGTACACTTATTTCACGGAACACCCAAACCTCTTGTCAAAAATTTTTCAACACCTCTTGGTCTAACACTAACCAAATAAAATTTATTAAAATTTTATTTCGTATCCCAAACGAATAAATTTATTAAAATTTATTTCTTCTTCCAGTTTTACTCATTGTAACACTCCAAGATATTTTCTAACACATCAATGTACTAACCACTAAGCACACATAAACAATCTCAACCCATAAAAACCATGTTATGCATATTTTTCACTATAACCATGCATCCGGCACACCACGAAACACACATGCGGTGTCTTAGTTTTACAATTACATTGCCTTCCTAGGTAATCTCATACCTAAAGTGAACATCAAACCACCGTGGTGATGGATACCCAAACCGAAGCCTAGGTATTCATTATGCTTAAATACGATACCAGGCATGGCATGAGCAGGAAATTAAGTTATTCTTAAATTAACGTGAATACAGTGGATGTCAGTTCTTGCGACGCCGGAAAATCGGTGAGTCTCCTTTATGGAACTCCCCGATACAACACTGTATAAAGCTATCCCAAAACGGTCAATATAATCACAACATGAGTAAGCGACCATAGGCAATAACTATACTCGTCATGATCAAACAACTATATCGATAGTTTCAAAAATTAAAATCATTATCTTTTATACAACACCATATTAAAATTAGAATTCTAATACATGTATACATCACAAAACCAAAGCTACAATCCGACTTTTCTTCTAAGCTTCGGCCTCTAGAGCCCGGCCGTCTCCTAGTGCAGCTCCTGTGCACGAAAATATGTTCCTCGACGGGGTGAGCTAATGCTCAGTAATTGGAATCACCTAAGTGGGCTACTCTCACCTAAGTGCATGCAATGCTCAAAATAAACACATTCAAGCAAATGCATGATCTACTTGAATGTCTAGCACCGCTCAACTCCTATCCAGGAGTCCTCACTGAAGCTCCTCACACTGCCTAAGCCATGTATGAAAACTAGTTTCAAACAAGTTATTTGTTTATATTTGTGGTCTACCCTCCGATCTAAGTAGTGGACTATCTGAGATATTATATTAGTGGACTACCCTCCGATGTATATCAATGGGCGTCTTGACGATTGATATTTTAATATGGACTACCCTCCTATGTATATCAATTGGGCCGTCTCTGACGATTGATATTTTTAGTATGGACTACCCTCCGATCATTTTTAGTTTTAGACAACCCTCTGAACCCATTTTCTCTAGACTCATCTCATGCACTCACTCCTACCGTCCTAGGGTGTCCCAGTGCATATGGAATGCATGATGTCAATTCCATTACAGTCTATAACACATGCAAATATATAAACATACATATATTCACATAAAAGTTAAATCACACAATCATGTTATGTAATTTCTCATTTCATTACATCAAAATTAGCTCACGTGGGGTAATGATCAAACACGAGCAATTCTACTTGCATCACTCGACCAAACACATTAATTCACAAAATTTATTTTGTGAGCACTGTTTCAGGAACAGTAAAACCCTCGGTTACTGTTCCTGTCAACACAAAAATTATCGGTTCACTTAGTGAACCCGGGTTTCTCGGCCATTTCCGGCCTCATTCCAATCAATACATGCATCAACACACAAATGCACAATTAATCCACCCAAATCAGCCGTGGACAGTCACGGGCTGCTCCATTTTGGTTTCAAAAATTATATCAGTTCGGTCCCGAGTTTTGGGGCGGATCAACATTTCATTCAAAGGCCTCAATCTAGCAAGAAGCATTGAAAAACACTTAAATAAAGTGTAAAACCTAAGTGGGGAGAAACCCTGCCTCTCGAGTTTGAGAAACCCCACCCAAATCCAGTACCACCTTGGCCTTCTACGCGTGAAGCAGGCTTTCCTTCTTGTCCTGAAGACTTAGATGGTGGATCGCGTATTTCTAGAAGGAAAAGACTCTCTCACTAAAAAAAACCATTTCAGTTTCTGGATCCCCTCTGCACGTTTTCTTTTCTCCTTTTTCAAATGGAAGGTCATATTCCCACTTTGTCTTATTATTATTTAGAATAAATTCCAAAATAACCATTATGTCCCTCGTTCCAGTTTTGACATTCGACCTTATCTCGGCCTTCCATTTCATCATTTTCTCTACTCATACCACTTATGGCACATAGTACTTGTTATATCATGACTTTCATCGCATCAAAAATGATTTCGGCACCTGAAACACGATGCCTCGAAAAACGTGTCAACTCATTTGTCTCGAAATTTAACTAAATTTTAAGTCTTGGTAGATTCATGAGATGATTATGATTGAAATCCTTTTAAGTCATCAGGGATCTAGAGAGATAAATTTGATTTTAATCGAAATTACAATTTAATGGCGTGATACGATTTTGCCCTTTTCGAGAAATTGGAATTTCTGGGTCTTCTGACCTTACCCCGCTGCCGTGACATGAAGCGTAATCGCGACATGGAATATATGTCTTGAGATTTTATGTCGAGGCGAAGAAAGAATACCGATCCATGACATAGAGAGATTCTCCCATGTTAGACAACTCTGTCGTGACATAATAACATTCCGTCTTGATAGGAATTTCCCTTCCTTAGCCAACTATGTCGTGACATAATTTCTCCTTACCTTGGCCAACTTTGTTGCGACATAAAATACTCAGTCACGATAGAAAATCTCTAACCTGGCAACACTGCATTGCGACATAAATCTCACCATTGCCAACTCTGTTGCGACATAAAAACATTCTGTCGCGACAAGAAAACTTCTAACCTGACTAAACTTTGTCACGACACAAAATGCTTTGTCGCAACACAAGGCCCCTTGATCTTGGCCACACTATGTCGTGATATAAAATACCTTGTTGCAACACAAAACCCTTTTGTCTTGGCTTGAACTGCATCAGCGACCTAAAAAATTCTATCGCGACAAAGAGACCGCTACTCTTAGCAAAAACTTCACATCACGATAAATGCTACGCCATTTACACAACCCCATGAAATCCTGTCTCGACAATTAAATTTTCTGTCGTGACCTGAAATTCCTTGGCCTTAACCAAGCTCTTGTCGCGACCCTGACCTCTAGTCGTGACCGTCTTGGTCGCGACAAGGGAAACTCTTTCGCGACATTGTCACGACAGAGAGAAACCATGACCGCGACCTAGGGACACCTTACGAAGGCGAATCTGCCGGACTACGCAAAACCCCTTTGTCGCGACCACGGAATCATAAAGCTACATCACGACGGAAAACCTTTGTCGCCTTAAACATCTTCTTGACATTGGCACTTTCTAGGCTTTAAATGCCTCCATCTCTCCACCCAATTACACATTAAATTCCATACTATTGCCTCTATACACATTCTGCAAGTAGTATAAAATTTGGAAAACTATTAACACTACACTAAACCAGTCCAAAAATAAGTTTTTTTATTACAAAACTTCTCATTTACATATACAGAAACTGGGTTCTCTGCCCAGAATTTTACAAAACACAGGAAAGCCAAAATCTGGCCTTTTTCACCACTAAGGTCTTAGATGTATTTCATCTCTTGGTGTATCTCTAGTACCTGAAAATATTTTCTCACAACGGGGTGAGCAATGCCTAGTAGAGGAATTCTCCTACAATTTACTCCCTTTAAGTGCACATGCAATAAACACAAACACATTCAAGTAAAATTATGCACATTCCTATTCGAATGCCTACATTGCCGTGCATATGCCAGTCTTGCAACTCACCTCAGCTGTCATTTGCCATGTATGAAAAACTGTTTTCAAAACAAATGATTTTTTTTTGAAAACTCATTGAACACAATCTTCGATATCAAAATTTATTGGGTATTATAAGAATTATAATTTATTGGACGTCACTCCCCAATAAGATTTGTTGGACAACCCTCCGATATAATTTATTAGACATCCTTTCATAAAATTTGTTCAAAAACCATGTTATGCACTCACACCCGTTTCACTCGATGTTCCCATGCATATAAAATGTGGAATGCCATTTCATGCCAATTCATGTTACATGCATGATGAGTACTACATGCAACATTAATAAATCATAGATAATTATGTTTTCTACATATAATCCACATCCATCAAGTAATCCATGTTAATACATCAAATAAGCATATATCAACTTGTGATTTTCACACGAAAACCACGAGGAAAAAAGAGCATGTTATTCATTTTCGGCAATAACACATAAACGGCACACCTGATCTAATAACGATCCATTTAGTCTGGACTACCCCAACGATCTAAAATTCCAACGTTTAGTCCCAAAATTTTGGGACTAAACTACACGACCACTCATGGCCCCAAGAACCTCATGCCATTAAATGGCTCTTAGACCAAAAATAACCAAGGTAGGAGAGAAACCCCTACCTCTTGGAGTTAATGAAAACCACACAGATTCTTATGCCCTCTGTGAGCTCTCGTCGCGTAGATGAACTTTGCTTCTTGATCCGATGAAATCCGGCCCGATCTCTGTAGATCTTAGAGAGAAGGTAGAACTTCTTACTCTTCTTTCCCTATTCTCCTTTCACGCACAACTCTCCCCCTTTCTTTTCTTTTTTTTTCCTTATTTTCTCTTTTTCTTTCTTTTCTCTTTTCTTCCTTTATGGTTTTCCTTTCTCTCACCTTATCCACCCAACACCCCTTATCCAAAGACTTGGATTTCCTTTCTCTAGGGGTATGACACATGGCCTCCATGGGTCACCCTTTAGACTTGCCCTTTTTGTTTGACTTATCTCCCCATTTGACACATAGCTCTAATATAAGACATGGATATTTTCCTTTTTACTATTCATGTGCCATGTGTCACATGGACACATGCATTAAGTGATAATTTCTACACCACATGGTTCTCATGCCACATGCACCCCTCACAAGCTGCCACGTGGCATCCACATGAATATTCCATGTGGCACCACTCATGTGGCACCTGACACTCGGTGCCTCGAAAAACGTGAAATTTCTATTGTCTCGGAATTCAATGAAATTTGATTGGGTAACTAGATTTCGCGAGATGATTCCATAGGTGAAGTCCGTTTCGTCATCTGAGATTTAGAAAAATTCCAGGTTTAACCCGATGTATTCTTGACAGTGCCGTTTTGCCTTTTTTTAGAAAAATTGAATTTTTCCCGGGTTTTACATTCTTTCATAAAAGAATTTAGATCGAAATTCCACACACTCCCACACATTGAACCATGCATTTCAGTGTCATTCTATTTCCGATTCATTTAAACAACGCACCTTCATCCTTAAATAGGAAAGGATAGGTGGCACGCATCGTGTCCTCGCGTTCCCATTTTGCCTCTTCCACTCCTCGGTGTTGCCACAACACCTTCACTAGCCTCACGGTCTTGCGTCGTAAAACCTGATCCCGGCTATCCATGATACGCATCGGTTCCTCCTCAAAGGTCCCATCTATATCAACAATAATCCCTCCCCAATCCACTACATGAGTTGGATCCGGAGTATACTTATGAAGCATGGAGACGTGGAACACCTCATGAACACCTTATAAACTCGGTGGTAATGCCAACCGGTACACAATTGTGCCCATCCTCTCGAGTATCTCGAAGGGCCCGATATACCTCGGTGATAGCTTCCCTCGCTTGCCGAACCTGACCACTCCTATCTTAGGCATCACCTTCAAGAAGAGGTAATCACCCACCTAAAACTCTAGAGTCGGCCGCGTGCTGTCGGTAGCTCTTTTCTTTGGCTACATTTGTGGGAGGCGGCCGTGATCAAACCTTACATTCTTAGAGGCGTCTCTAATCAAATCTGGACTAGTGATGTACACCTCTCCTACCTCTGTCCAACAAATCGGAGATCGACATGGCCTCCCATACAAAGCCTCATAGGGTGTCATCTGTATACTTGCCTGATAACTATTATTGTAGGCGAATTCCACTAAGGGTAAGTGCTCTTCCCAGCTACCCTTAAGATCGGAATAGTGCTCGTAGCATGTCCTAAGCTTGTATGGTCTCTCCGTGATCATCTGTCTTTGGATGGCTTGGTGCTCATCATCCCAGTGTGTCCTCATGGCCTTAAACTCTTAAAAGTGTGCGTAACGAGATCTACGTCGATACTATGGACACTGGTACTTCATGTAGCCGAAAAATCTCTCGAATATACAACCACCAGAATTCCTCTAGTGTGAAGGTCATCGCACTAACCCCAGAAAATGTCTTGAGCTTAGTGAAGCGGGTCCACTATCCCGCACCACATCATGCCTCCAGCGTGTCCACATGCGGGTAGGCTACAAAGTCCACAGTGGCGTGCTCCACTTCCGCTCGGTTACTTCTGAGCTGGAGTAGCCTTTGTTGGCTTGGTGGTCAGTAGCTACCTATTGACACGTGAGACATCTTTGAACAAAATCTGCAACGTGTCACTTCATCCCGCTGCAGTAATATTAGCGACGAAGATCATGGTACATCTTCGTGCCACCTGGATGCACAGTAAATAGAGAGCAATGGAACTCGCGAGGATCTCTCTCGAGATCTGATGCCCGGGAACCCTGACCCGTCCCTATCACAAAGGCTACCATCTATGTGGATGGCCGACGCCGTCATTAGGTACTATTTGTGCCGTCCTGATGGCCACTATTTATGTACTTGCCTGCGGGACTCAATCACTGCCTTAGTAGGGGAAAGCATAGCCCACTAAACTCCATTGTAGACAGTCTTTATGCGATGGACATGATCTAAACATCTGCCTCTGGAAACTGGATGATGGGTATTATAGTGATTTCTGGATTGGGCGTCAACCTTTGTTGCCACCGGGGTGGTATTGCAAAGTGAAGTCATAATCATGGCTTTCATCCACTTGCGTTGTCTCATGTTGAGGTCTCGTTGTGTGAAAATATACTTCAGACTCTTGTGGTCTGAAAATACTTCAAACTGCTCACCATACAAATAGTGGTGCCATATCTTTAAGGCAAAGACAATGGTTGCCAACTCCATGTCATGTGTGGGGTAATTCCGCTAATGATTCTTCAGCTGTCGAGAACCATAAGCTACTACCTTCGGTATCAAACGCATCGGCCAGTCATGAGCATCTGTACCTTATATACATTTGTCTCCTTTTCAAGACTATGGGAATAGAAGCTGGTAAGCCTCCTTTTTCAATTCTGGAATGCCTCTCACACGGAGTCATTCCTCGAACTCCCGACCTCCTTAGAGTCAATCTTGTCATAGGTCTTGCTAAGCGGGAGAAATCTCGATAACCTCTTGTAGTACCCGTAATCAGCGTGTATCTCGAGATTGACTTGGCCTCTCCCAACTCATAACAACTCCAGCCTCGGGGGTCTACTAACACATGAAGTTGACACAACGTGTCTTAAAATTTCACCTCGATGCCAAAATTCACATTTGCTAAACTTGGCATCCTGATTGATGGTCTCTCGGAAATTTGTAGAATGACCCTCGAATGAAGTCTCATATCATCCTGGACTTGGAGTAGATCAAAATGTGGATTATGAGCAACACCGACTGATCAAAATAAGGTTGGAATACCCTGCATGAGATCCATGAATCTTTGCTGCAGTGCATTCGTCGATCAGGCATCTTTGTGAACTCGAAATTCCCATATCGCGTCCTAAACGCTGTCTTAGGGATATCAACCTCCCTAACTCTCAACTGATGATAACCGGTGCGAAGGTCTATCTTGGAGTAAACTTGTGCCCCTTTCAGTTGATCAAACAAATCATCAATCCTCGGTAATGGATACCGATTCTTGATCGTAACCCTATTCAACTGTCGATAGTCAATGCATAGTTGAAGAGTCTTGTCATTCTTCTTAGCAAACAGAACCAGAGTGCCCCATAGTGAAGTGCTTGGTATAATAAAACCCTTTTCTAACAATTCCTGCAGTTGGACCTTGAGTTCATGCAACTCAACCGGTGCCATCCTATGAGGAGTCATAGACATGGGTGACATACTAGGGTGTAACTCAATGACAAAGTCTACATTCCTATGCGGAGGTCATTCTGGTAGTTCATTCGGAAAGACATCCTCATACTCACAACCACTCGAGGTAGACCCAAATCCTGTCTCCCCTAATCCTCTAGGATAAGGCTTGCTAGCCAACCCATCAACTGTCCATGTCACCTAGAGTCATGCACGGTCTAGGGTAAAGCATCATGCTTATCCCCTTGAAAGGTCACACGAATGCTAGTCCGATTGTGGTAATAATCTCCCTGGATCACAATCAATGATGACTCGATGTGCCGTCGACAGATCCGTCACCGAGGATGACATGAGCTTTGACATGTCCATGACCCTCGGGTCCTGATGAGTAGAATCCGGTCTTTCAACTTGCAACCCCGACATATAAGATCCACACTCACTGTAGTTCCTAGGAGAGAGCTTACATACAATGGATTTTTCAAGGTCTCAACCTCTAAGTCCAATTCTCTCACACATGATGCAACGATGAATAAATGCAATGCACCAGAATCAAACAACACTTTTGCCCATAGGCGAGATAGCGAAACATCATTTGTATAGTAGGCGATCGATTGGCTCGATGCGCGATTGGCGTGAGCACGCCCCACCGGGTCCCCGAAGTCCGGCTTGTGAGCCACATTATCATTTCTCGACTCATATCTGACTCTACGGCTGTCGTAGCGTAGTAAAGAGCTTGTCACGGCGCCTTGGGACGTACCTAGTTCCTCTAGCCCTTCTTTGGTCAGAAGAACATCTGATCCGTCCATGTCGCGATGATTGGGACTATCTTTGTCAAAACCACTGAGGATACTTGCCTCACGAGGCGATCAGCTTCATATGTCGAAACATGTCACTGGTATTGATTGGCTAGGAGTCGTGATATGACCTTGGCCCTGATAGCCGCGACCTTGTCCTTGAAATCCTTGTGAACTAGAAGCCTTCAGCTTCTTTCTCGAACTAGAAGAAGGCTGGCCCTCCTTCCTTTTGTCACTGGCACCCGCATCTCGGATGCTCCGTACATATTCTATCTCTCTCTATATGGCTATAGCCGTCCTGACCATAGAGTCCATGTCTTGTAGGAGGAATCCTCTGATGTTGCCGGATGGACGAAACACGGGCCATCCTGGAACTTCCTCACCTTGGCCATATCTGTGGCCACATAATCATCAGCAAAATGGGCTAACTTTGTGAACTTAGCCACGTATTCCATCACTGTCATCGTTCCTTGCTTTAGGTCTAGGCCCGGGCCTTTGCATATCTAGTAGTTGCCGGAAAATATTTTCTCATGAAGAGCTCATAGAACTTTGCCCAAGTCATTGCCTCTAAGTCCCTTGAGGTCTTGACGATCCACCATGGGATTCACCCTTTAATTTGGAATCATAGCTAGTCTAATCTTTATCGCATCGGTGTTCCATAGCCTCCAATATCTTCTCGATGCAGCCGAACCAATGGTCGACCACCATCGAATCCACCACTCAAAGTGAATCTTTAGAGGATGGCGTGCGTAAGCCTCTGGGGTTGTTTGACCCTCTCCTTGATCCCCCAGTGCCTTTAGCCTTTGTAATCTTGGTAGCCGCAGGTGCCCAGCCTCCATAAAGGCCTACTGGTTAAATACGGGTGATGGTTATCTATCATACAGTGGAACCTCGTCCTTGTCCTCGACTTGCCATCTACACATGTCCAATGAAAAATTGAGATTTCTTTCTCTTTATTCAATTAGTAGTGCATATGCCACCACTAATATATATCCCACTGATTTCCCGTATACTATTTACCAAGTATATGATTTATACAATATACAACATAGTATCATGCAACATATCACACATATTAATTTATCAAAATGCACAATGAATGCATGATCTAAACCCCAGTGCCATCAGTCTAGGTATTTGTATACTTAAGCTACGATACCAAACGTGTGCCTCGAATCAGGGTTTTATTTATTTATTTATTTATTTTTGTCGGCTTTGTCAGTGCGTCATTGATGAGAAATATCTATTGTGAGAATTCGCTGTTGCGCGCGTCCTTATCGTGTACGCACCGGAACATATCGTGTCTTTTTGGCCATTTGTCGTAGTGAGCGAGCAATGGGTAATGCGTGGGACAACGTGGTTAATGCGCCAGGCCACTGTCGGTACCAACTCTATCTTGACTCGGCTGTGCCATGTCGCGACAAGACCTCCTCGTTAAGATCCAAACTCAGCCGCGCCCTAGAATATCAAGTCGTGACAAAGCTTAGTACAAGTCTTATGTATAAGTCTGTCACGACAAAGAAATCTCTGTCGTGATAGGATACCTCTGTTGAACTCGCGCCTCTGTTGTGCGCACATCCCAGTCGCGCACATGCCTGTCATGCGCGGCAGAGTGCCTCTGTTGAGCACGCATCCTGCGTGGCAGCGTTTTACCCCACTGTCGTGACATAGAGCGCTATGTCGCGACATGGATTCTATGTCTGAGATTTTTATCATGACGAGAATACTCGGTCGCGGCAGTAAAATCTCCCATGTTAGACTGACTACGTCAGCGACATAACATTAAATCGGTATAGGAATTTCCCTTTCTTACGAGCTGTCATGACGCCAATTCTCGCCTGCAGCGGCTGACTGCAGTATAACGCAAAATGCTCGTTAAACGGAAGTCTCTAACCTTGGCAACACTCTGTCACGACGCTTTGAAATATTCTATTAGAGCATAAAAATCTCTCCACCATTTACTAACACATTTGCAACGCCAAAAACATTATGCTCGAGACAACTCCCCAACACGAATGAAACTTTACGGCGCAAAAATATTTTATGACCTAAGCTTCGCCAATCTTGTTTGTAAGATCGAAAATTCGATTTTACGAAAAGAGGCAAAATCGTAATTTGGTAAAATCACAAATTACCTAGATCTTGGATGAAAACGGACTTCACCGTTGGAATGCGTCGCGAAATCTAGCTACCACGTTGATTTTCATCCGAATTAAAGGCGTTCGAAATTTACGTTTTCCGAGGAAGCGGGCCGTGTAGGACACTTAGCATTTTGAGTGGCACCGCACGGTAGCTGCCACGTGTCAACACCATTTCAGTCAGAAGTTGAGCTCAGGTGGGGCCACATTGAACCTTTTAACAGCATGATGCCATTGGGTAGAAAAGAATCAAAATAGTGGAAGAAAGGACATAATTGATTTTGGAGTGTTATGAATGGGACAAAAATTTTGAATAGTGGTCTCTTCCTTTAGGAGACTAAAGCGTCTGGGGATGAAAACGTGATGTAAATGGGTTTTAATTTTTTAGAGAAATTAGGTAAGCTTCTCTTGAATCCCGACGATCGGATGGTAGTTCTTGGACGAAGGAAAGTTGCTCTGCAGTGAGGCCTACGCGTGACACCGGTTTAGGAAGCAAATGCGACTCCAAATTAAGGTAGGGGTTTTTCTCCTGCTTGGTTACTCTTGATTTAAGTCTTTTTAGCAATGCTTGGGTTGATTTGAGCCAGTGGTGGCCGTTTGATCGATCTCAAGGCTTGGGGCTAAAAATGTACGGAATTTTTGGGGCCCGTTTGAATGATAAGTGACTATGATGTAAGGAGGCTGTTTGAGCTTTGCTAGGTCATAATTTATCACGATATAAAATTATATTTTGGTGAGCGGAAATACCATGCGCCGATTCGGTTCTGAAAGTGAACCCGATGTGTCGTGAGTGGGGTACGCCCTGAGCCTGATCTGTTTTAGGTAAAAAGCAGTCCAGTTCAATGTAGGAGTGGACCAGCGTCCGCGCTAATGCGGTGTGTATGAAATTGTTTGAAATGAATGACTTGAGTTGAGTGGGAATTAATAGGTTAATGCATGAACTTAATGTGTTGACATGATGCCACAATTATATAGAACAAAATTGTGTGTGTAGGCCATTGGAAATGAGTTGTGTTCAGCTCAAGTGAGCTAATTTGGGAGATGGTTGATCAAAATTGAATGACATGAGTTATGATTGCAAATTTGAATATATGCTTAATTGATATATTGGTATATATTGTGTTGAAATGACATAATGCATTTCATATGCATCGGGGTAACCTAGAATTTGGGTGTGAGTGCATGACATGAAATTGAAAGAAAAACGAATATGGTTGCGAAAGGAATTTCAATGGATGATTTTCTGGAGAATTGTGTTGGGAGATGGTCAAACGGTTTCCACGCCGGAGAAGGCCAGCGGTTGTTTTGGAAGGTTCTCAACACATTAGCCTGGAGGATGAATCCCATATTTTTATCGGAAATTGGGTGGCCGTACCCCGAGAACAACGAGTTTTGTTTTGAAAATGGTGTTTTCTCATACATAAGCTTAGGCGAGTGTGAGGGAGTGGTGAGGACTTCAGTAGGTTGGGCATGTAGACATTCAAGTAGGATCACGTATTTGCCAGGTGTGTTTGTTGGATCATTGCATATGCACTTAGGTAGAGTAACCATTTAGGGATGGTTCGCTCTTTGAGAAGCTGATACTTCCATTACTAATGGGGAATATTGGCTTTCAGCGAGTCTGTAGAGCGTTGAGAAGGCGGCTCATCTTAGAGGCGATTTTGAAGAAAGTTGGAGTTCAATAGCTTTGGTGTTTAGTAAACATGTATTAAATTGTAAATTTTAATATATGTTTGTTTCAAATGTTATAACTCTTGAACTATTGGAATATAGTTAGGTGTATTTTGATGCGGGTATTGGTTTATGGGCCGAAAGGCGCCATTTTATCAGATGCTTGGTCTCGCGTCACAGAGGCAGTAAAAATTCCGTAGGGTTGACGGGTTGTCAACAGACACCCTGGGTTTGGGGTGTCACATTGGCCACACTCTGTCGCTACATAAAATACCCTATCGCGACAGAAAACCCTTTTGTCTTGTGAGCTTCTGTCTGCGACCTAAAAATGATACGTAAGCGTGAGACCTTTTTGAGTCTTGGCGAACTTTATCACGACGAAAATACTCTGTCGCGCGACACAGCCCCATGAAATCCTATAAGCGACACTAAAATTTTACGTTGCCGACACGAAATTCTGGTCTCGCCAAGCTCGCCCGCGACCTAACCTTTAGTCGTGATCGTCTTGGTCACGACAAGGGAACCTCTGTTGCGACATTGTCACGATAGAGAGCAACCACGGTCGTGACCGGGGGCGCCCCACGCGAGACCAATTACGTATCGCGACATAAAGCCCATTGTCGCGACCGCGGAACCAGAAAACTTTATCGCGATAAGAGAAAACCTACATCATCTATCAAACACCGCGACAAGCGTAGCCTTTAGGGCCTTTTCTGCACCTCAGCTCTCATCGATTGTAGTAAATTCCATCACTACGCCTCATACACATTGGCAAGCAGTATCAAGAGTTTGAAAAACTATTAACATTACACACTGAACCAGTCCAAAAATAAGTTTTTTTATTACAAAACTTCTCATTTACATATCTGAAAGCGGGTTCCTACGCCGAATATTATTACCAAACATAGGAAAGCCCAGAAATGCGGCCTTTTCACCTGAGTCTCGGGGATGTATTTCATCTCTGGTGTACCTCAGGTACCTGAAAATATTTTCCGACAGGTGGCTTGATATACAGTAGAGGAATTCTCCTATAAAGGCTCTCCACACCTAAATTGCACATGCAATGACAAACACATACACATTGAGTAAAGTGTACATTCCTACGCCAGATAATGCCACATATCATGCCCATTATCTTCGAGTCCTTACCAACTCTCACACAATATTTTCCATGTGCATGAAGAAGCTGTTTCAAGCAAAATTTTTGTTTTTTGAAAACTCATTGAACAATCACGATATTAAAATTTATTGGGCGACCTACGATATAATTTATTGGACAGCCTCGGATAAAATTTATTTCAAAAACCATGTTATGTACTCACCGTTTCTGATGTTCCGATGCATATAAAATTGAATGCCATTTCGTATCAATTTATGTTACAGCCACAGTGATGCTATGCAACATTATGTCAATCATGGATAATTATATTTTTCTACATATAATCCCGTCCATCAAGTAATCATCATTAATACATCAAACTAAGCATATATCAACATGATTTTTCACACAACCATGTTATTCATTTTCTAACAATACCATAACGTTTACAGTCAATGCGGTCAGAAATTCGATTTGATTGCATAGTCTAAAAAATTCCAACGTTTGGTCCCAAAATTTTGGGATGACACATGGCAGCTCTGTGACCACTAAGGAACCTCATGCCATTAGGATCTTGGATAAAAAATATGAGTGGGAAGAACCCTTCCTCCAGGTTTAGGCGGAAACCCCTAGATTCTTGTACCTACGCAAAGCTCTCGCCGCGTAGATGAACTTTGCCTCTTGCTCTGACGAAACTGACGGCCCGATCTCCGTAGATCTTAGAGAGCAGGTAGAGCTTCTCACTCCTCTTTCCCTCTTCTCCTCTCACGCTCGGCTCTCCGCCTTTCTTTTCTCTTTTTCTTTCTTTTCTTTTTTCTTCCTTTTTGGTTTTCCTTTCTCTTACATATCTACTAACACCTTATCAAAGTCTTAGATTTTGCTTTCTCTAGGTATGCCATAGCCTTCAGGTCGTTTCCCTTTTATTTGACTTATCTCTCCATTTTGACATGCTATAATTTGAGCCATGGATCTTTTCCACTTTATATTCACTTGGCCGCTGTGTCATGGACACATACGTAAGTGAAATTTCTACCACATGGTTCTCATGCCATGTGCACTCCTCCCAATCTTCCATGTGACATCCACATTACTCATACCATAATGGCACCACTCATGTCTGACGCCGGTGCCTCGAAAAACATCGAAATGCATCTTGTCTCGAGTCGATGAAATTTGTTGGGCAACTAGATTTTCTTGAGAGACGATTCAGCGGTGAAATCTATTTTATCATCGAGATCTATAAAATTATAGGTTTTCTTTGTACTATTGTGGCAATTATCGTTTGCCATTTTCGAAAAATTGAATTTTTCGGGTTTCAATGGGCTTCAACCATAGAGTGATCGAAACTGGTCAGTCATAACATAGCCAGTTGACCATCCACAGGCGTACTAAAAGCCAGCCCACGTAAATTGTCCATCCTTACATAGCTTGAACAACTTCGATTTAGTTCAAATGTGATTCGAAATTCAGTCAAAATTTATCATTTCAATATATCTTACGTATATATCTTTATTTTTTTATACAACGCACAGCCACCGTTATTCAGCTACGAGAAATAGCGCAAAGATCCATCCTTGATTTTAGGACCTTAATTGATAAGACCATACAGCCTCGAAACACACCTTGAACTAGTCATGGTTCAGTCCACTTTACCACTTCCAGTTTAGACCAAAAACAGCTTCAAACACCAAAACACACTACAAAACGAAGGTATTCAGGGACCAAACCAATCTGAAACAAGTCTGAATTGCCAAAAAATAAGTCCCGAAACATTCCAACATTGATCTTAAAATTTTGGGAGTGAACCTCCACATCCCTCATTGAAAACCATGCTATTAAATTTACTTTAGGCTAGAAATAGCAGTGAGAAACTACCTCTGAAGCGTGAACGCGACCCGAGAAATTTGCGAACACTTCGGGCAGAAGTAGCTTTGGAAGCTTCTCGAATCTTCCGTGAAACCTTGGCAGAAACTTGGGTTTCTGGTATCCAATCGTAGTCCTCGCCAAGTATAGACTTCAAACCTTAGCCCAGTCGAAGGCAACCACTGATCTCCGTAGATCATAGAAAGAAGGTGGAGATTTTCTCCTTCTCTCTCTCTTCTCTCCTCATTGTCCGATCCAGCCACAAAAAATGGGCTTTTCTTTCTTTTTTTCTTCAATTTTGTCTTTCTTGACTTATTTTGATGAGTGGCTCTTAAAAGCTGCCCAGCACCAAATGTGTCACGCGATCCCTATTTCGAGATCTGCCGAGAAACAATTTGTTTTCGTCTGGTTGAGTTAAGTTATTTTGAGGCTTGCTTGAGTTATTTTCTAACTCAGGATTCATAAAATCTAAATCCACAGATCTGCGACTCACCACCCAGAAAATTGAAAAAAAATTCCGACTGTCTCAAAATTCGATGAAACTTTTCTAGGTCACTAGATTTTGCAAGACGAATCCAATGGAGCATTCCATTTCGTCATCTAAGATCTAGAGAAATTTCTAGACTTTCCTGAGCCATTCCAGCAATTTTACTATTCTTGCCATTTTTCAGAAAATTTTAAATTTTCTCAAGTTTTACATATTATATAAATATATTTTATTTTATTATAAGTAGTTAAACAATTGTTTCTAGATATAATTAAGATGTGAATTTTAAGCATATAAAAACAAACAACTTAATACTCTAAAATACAATATTAAAAAAGCAAACAACTTAAATACTTAATACTATTAAGCACATTTAGCATTCAACTACATAAAAGTTATATTCAACATTCAGTTAAAAAAACGAATGCTCCTTTGTAGACACTGCATTTTGGCTATGATGCGTTTCCTACTTAAAAGGCAAGACTTGTAAAACTTGGGAAAATTTGAAATTTTCCGAAAAATGACAAAATGGTAAATTGCCGCTATAGTAAAGGTTGCAAACCTGAAATTTTTCTAGATCTTCGATGATGAAATGGACATCACCGTTGGATTCGTCTCATAAAATCTAGTTACCCAGACGAATTTCATTGAGACATTTGGATTTTCATGATTTTTGGGGTGACAAATGGACCCCAAAAACGGGATTTTGAAAAAAAAATTCTCGAAAAATGGAAATTTTTTTAAGTAAAGTTCATTTAAAATAAATTAAATTTGAACCGGGACTAAATACGTCGTTTGAGGCGAAGCGGACCGAACTTGATCGTGGGACGGGTGGCACACGACTTGAGCAACATTTAAGTTGTGGATAAGGTTAAAATCGAGATTTTGCAGGCGAAAATAAACAGTTTACTACTGCTGGAAGAAGCCGTAGAAAAAGAGGAGAGAGAAGGTAAGAGTGAGAAGCTGACTTCTCTTTCAGATCTACGAGACTCAGTTGCTTGGTTTTGTTGAGTACAGAACTAAAGTCCATCTGTGACAGGATGATATTATTAATAAATTAGTAATTGTGAAAGTTCAGGAAGTCGTCGTTTAGGTCTCAGTGACTTCCAGCTCGTCTTTGCTCTAGAGGTAAATTCTTCTGCTGGTTTATTTTCACCATTCTAGAGGCTGTTTGGAAAAAATAATGGGTCATGAATGAGTACTATTTTGACCCTATATGATCCTAGTTTGGGAGTGATTTTGGTTAGAAAAAGAGGTAATTTGGTCTAGTGTCCTTCATGAAAATTGTAGCTGAAGTTGTGAACTTGAGGTTAGGCTTTTAAATCACCCAAATTGGACCTTTATAGCCTAAGTTATGGTCCATTTTCCGGGGCTACCCTAGGTTGCCCTGTTTTGGCCGAACCTATTGTCTTGATTTTTGGGACTGAATTTCGATTGGGAAAAAGTGAGAATTTGGACTAGTATCCCTCAAGGAAATTGTAGCTCTATTTGAGAAATTGATGTTAGGCTTTTGAATCACCCAAATTTGACCTCTATAATTTAAGTTATGGTCCGTTTTTAGGGACTACTACAACTTAGACTGTTTAATGGTTTGTTAATGGATTTTGCGGTACATTGAGGGCTAGTTTACAGACAGGACTCCAGGAACTATCTATGTTTATATGACATTGCATGGAATGTTTTGTGGGCATCTCTATGCCACAATTGAGTCTTGAGGATCAGTTATCATTGCTGAGTTTGAAGACCCACGATGGTTGGTAGTGGCTAGTTGGATGTCAATATATTGTATCATAATGTATTGACATGTGGAGTATGTATGTGTGTGTATAGTATGTTGACATAATTTGTGTGATTTAATTTAAATTGTATGATGTTGATTATTAATTATACAAATGATGCATAGATTATATGTCGCATGAATGAAATTATCCATATAGCATCCATATATATTTGTGACATAGCATAAGCGTGAAATGACATAATTAATTTCATATGCCACGAGGGACCTCGCGCCTGAAATCGGTGTGTGCATAGTTGTTCAATCATTCACCATTCTTGGTGAATGAGTTGATGTTCTGGTTCAGCAGATGGCGTCCGATAAATTTCATGGTTTGAATGGTTGTAAATTATCTTCTTTGGTGTGATTGTAGGAGCAGGAAAATGGGACAATGTCCAAATTGAATTATGAGGTTTGGAAATGAAAATGAAATTATAATATAAGGTGAAAGCTTAGTTATCTTTTTGGTTACACATATGGATCCATGGTGAAAGCCCGTAAAAGTGTGGGAGGTTTGCGAAGCACAATATGGTGGGACCCAAGATTCGCCACCCTGAAAGACCACATGGATTTTTGAGAAAACAAATGATCATTGGAGTTGAACATCAAAAACTTTTGGTTTGAAAACAAAAGAATTAAATTTATTTGTAAAATGATCATTGGATCTGTAATCCAGAGTAGTGGATTTTATCCTCATGGGACAGTAGCATTGTGTGATATAAGTCGGTTAGGACTCAGGTTTGATGGAGTAGGTGAGGACTCGGTACATGGGACATGGTGAGTCGCATCTCATTCATGACATGTAGAATTCCATTCTAGGTTTGCATAATCTTGATTGGAATGTGTTTTTTGGTGACATGACCATTGCATATTCTGCCCAGGTGGGAGTAGCCTCGCATGAGGAGTGTACTCTACTCGCATTGTTCATCCAGTCGTGGGACCCCCTTCGATCTGAGAGGAGTGTAACAGGAAAGAGCGTGGCTCACTCAGGCGCCATTATGAAGAAAGCTGCGTTGTGGCTTTGGTTCTTAATTTTGTAAAATATATTAGAATAAACTTTTTTGATATATGTTTTTGTGTAAAGAGTGTTGTAATTAAACTCTTCAGTACTATGGTATTATAGCCTTGTGCATTATGTTTGAGTGTATGGATAAATGGACCACATCTTGGCATTTTGCTAGTAGATATGGACAGAAGAGGTCATGATATGATATTTGGCCCCAGATGGGTCATGCTATTATCTGTTGTACAAGTTGCATTTTTGGGTAGAGCTCACATACAAAGGCTTTGTATTCGGTTTTATTAGTATGGGTCTCGGTAAAGGACCCTGATAATGTAATGTCAGTTTTCCGACGCCACGCCAGTTTTAATGGTTGTGGTTGGTCAATGGACCTTGGTTTTGGGTCATAACTTGGTATCGAGCTTAAGCATCTGAACACCTAGGAGGGCTTAGTGGGTGTAGGTTATGCAGTTAATAATTTTAATGCCTAGGTTGCTATTACATGGTGCTTGATAGATCGGTACCAGCTTCACGACTTGAGTATGTCGGCACGTGATATCGTTACCTAGGACTTGATGGGCATGAGACCAAGACCATTGCATTCATTATGTGTTTTCATGTTTGGTGCCAATATCTTTATGATTGATAATGTGTGATGTGTGAGATTATATACATAGTAAATGTATATATAACAAGAGAAACTTAGGTTAGAAAACATAACCTTGGGAGTGTGATATGTGTTGTGTGAGATTATATACATGGTAAAATGTATATGGAAAAGAAGACACTAGGGATTTAGGAACATAACCTTAAGGAGTTCAAAAAATGAATGAGCAGATTAGTTTAGGATGTGAGGTCATTAAGTAGTTGGCACATGCACTGCTAGTTAGTAAGGAGGATCAGAAAGTTTATGGAGATCACCTCGATGCCATTAGGATAAGGCTAGGCTCTTTGATTAATTGAAAAGTGCTATTTTGAGCCCTATTAGATAGGTTTGAGTGCTTTTGCTCATAATCGTGCTCAGTTAACCAATTGAGGTGTTCGGGTCTACTGAGTATCACTTATATCTGTTCGAGAGGTTATTTGTGGTTATTTGCAGGTTTTTGCCAATGCCTAGTCCATTCGTCGAGATTGATATAAGATGTGTGTTGAACCATGAAGATTGAAACTATTTCCGACCATCAACATATAGGTGAAGTGATGAAGGCAAAGTGAAGATGGAGGGGATCGATGGGAATGCGTGTGCGGAAGCCGGTGAAAAACGAACAGCAGAAATTTAGCTATGATTGAAAAATTTATTTAGGATTACGAAATTTAAACCATAAGCGAAAATTCATAATCCTAAGCAAGAATGAACCATGTTCTGTGAAATTTCGCCTATAGCGAAAATCTTTGTGCCTAAGCGAAATTCTTCATTTAAGCTATCTCTCCCAATTTTAGCTAGGCTATGTGAAATTCGCATGCATAAGCGCGAAATTTTGTCGATTTAAGCTCTCTGTCCCGATTAGCTGACTAATGAAATTTTCCGCTATATGAAATTTCCTGCATAGCGAAATTCATTGCCACATTAATTTTGTAGTGTGTAAGCAGCCCGTTTTGGTGTGATACCTCCTTGTCCCTTGTGAGCCAATATTTTGGAAACTTTCTCTTTGTATTTTCTACCGCCTGGGCGCCTATACTGGCCCCAGCTGATTTTGTAACCTAAAGCTTTAATCTTTTAGTATTTTTGTTTCCGGTTTCCTCTCTTCTCTCTCCCTCTTTCTCTCCTTTCTTGGTTACCAAACACCCTCAAGGATGACAACTTGGAGGATGAGTGTAAACCTCTTCCTCCTTGAAGAGGAAGGCCCTATTTGGGAACCTTGCTTGATCTTAAGGTAACCTCTTGGGATTTCCCTTTGTTTTCACGCGGCAGTTTCCATTTTGGTTCCCAAATTTGCAACCCTAGGTTTAAAGCTTTTTATGCACTTTCTTTGGCCAATGCTTGGCAATCTTTTAGAGATTCGGTGTATTCTTAGCATTAGATACGCGATATCCATTAGTTGCTCTTCACGAACCCCTTTGGAGTAGGTTAAGGGTTGGATTTCAACTTTTTAGGTTAAAATCTCTTAAGCATGCTTTCTAATGTATTGGCAAGCTTTTAGGTTGATGGATACTTTTCGCTGAATTCAGCGATGCCTAATTAGTTGTCTCTTATTAGTTGATGAAGGGGTAGGTTTTGAGATATGTTTTCACTGAAGGAACCATAAATGTTAAATAAATGCTTTCTATCAAAAAGGAAAATTATTAGGGTTTAGTTTTCAAAGTTAAATGAAGATCCAGGTTCGGAGATATTATATGTCATCCTCCCGATGAGAGAAAGATCACAGGAACCCTCGGTTACCTAGGAGACAACCCCGAGTAGCCTAACAATTCAAGGAGTTCTATTTTACATTTTTATTTTATTTAAATTTCAGTTTTATAACCACCCTGTTTTTTAGCAAACCCCGAAATCGAATTTAATTCACCGATTTTGATTTCACTCCGTCATTTGTATGAAGAAAACCCATCCTGTAATTCGACCTGGAGCCACTATCTTGCGACGACTTGACTACGGCGTGGGAGATAGGATATAAATTTTGTTGATTAGGATCACCCCTCTTTGTGACACGAATGCGGTTGCATTCCGTGGGGTAAATCCCACTGGTATGGTGGGATTAGGTCAAAGCCATCGGAACTTAGGCAATGACATGAGAAGAGTTATGTGAGCTCTTCATGGACAAGTGTTTCCCGGCTTCTGCTCGACATGCAAGAGCTTAGGAGATCCTAAAACTGAAACAAGGGACAATGACAGTGCTCGAATATGTGGCTAAGTTCACTGAATTAGCCCGTTTCGCTGATGATTATGTGGCCACAGACATGGCCAAAGAGAGAAAGTTTGAGCATGGTTTGAAATTGTCCATCCGGGGTAAAATTGTGGGACTCCTCCTACAAGACACGGACTTGGTGGTCAAAGAACTATGTCCATTGAGAGGGAGGTGGACGACGCACTAAACATTTGAGAGGCGGGTGTTGAAGATAAGTGAGAGATTTGGGCTTAGAGGTTGAAACCTTGGAAGAGACATTGCATGTGAGTTCTCCCCTAGGAAATAGGGTAAGGGTTGATCAAATATGTCAGGATTGTGAGTTAGAGATCTCAAGGATTCTACTCACTATGGATTTAAGGGTCATGGACAAGTCAGAGTTTGATGTCATCCTTGGGATGGACTGGTTAACGGCACATCGAGTCGTCATTGATTATGATCGTAGGAGGGTTACTGCTTACACATTAGATGATATTTGTGTTATGTTTCAGGGGGATAAGCATGATGCTTTACCACCCCGGAACGTGCACGACTCTGGGTGGCGCGGTGGTTGATGGGTTAGGTGCGATACACCCCAGAAGAAGGCGAGACAGGAGTTGAGTTTGCCTCGAGTGGTTTATGAGTATGAGGATGTTTTTTTGGAAGAGCTGCCGGGATTACCTCCGTATAGGGATGTAGACTTCACCATTGAGTTATACCCTGGTGATTAGTGCCCAAAAAGTGCTATTTTGAGCCCTATTCAAGATAGGTTTTGAGTGCTTTTTGCCCGCACTAATCATATTAATTGAGCCAATTGACATGTGCAGGTCCACTTAGTACCCCTTGCAGTCCCATTTCGAGCTTGTTTTTGGTAATTTTACGAGGTTTGCGAGCATCAATAATAGTTTCAAGTACGATGTCAAGTTGGTCTTTGAATGATGAGGATTCACGGTGATTCACCAACCAAAAATGAAGAAATGTGAAGTGGAATTGATGAAAAGATGATGCGTGCTGACGGGAGAAACCAGTTTCGCTATGCATTGCGAAAATTTAAATGGGGATGCGAAAATTTCGCAATCATAAGCGAAAATTATAATCCTAAGCGAAACCACTGCTATGCAAAATTTTCGCTAAGCTAGCGAATTTCGCTAGCCTAGCGAAAATTACTGTTCATAGCGAAATTTTTTGATTTTCGCTATCTCTTGTAGACCCCAAGCTATCTTGCGAGAAATTTAACAACAAATACATGCTCTTGTGAAATTCCTGCATAGCGAGGGAAATCCCGACTCTTTGTGTTTTTGATGTTTTTGACTCCAAGCGACCACGTTTTGATTAATTACCATTTGTCCCTATTGTAATTTCATATTTTAGGCATTTTGCCATTTCACACATTAGGTTGGCTATAAGCCACCTTATAACTTTTGTAACCCTAACTTTTCCATTTATGAAGTTTCCCACATGACTTTTCATTTTAGGTTTTTGTTGCTCTCTTCTCTCTCCTCTTTCTCTCATTTCTCGGCTGCGAAACACACCGCGGGGATGACCTTTCAAGGGATGTAACTAAACTCAAAGCCTTGAAGAGGAGGGTTTCTAAAAAAGCTTGGTTTTGGGGCTCTGCGAGTTGTCCTCATGCTTTAAATAATCTGAGTCTTGCATTTATGGTTCAAACTTTCCAAAACTGGGTTTAATGCCATTGTCATCTTTCTTTGGTCAATACTTGTCATGCTTTAGGGTTGAGTGCATTCTTAATGGTAGATGCATTGACATTCTTTGAATGTCATTCGACCATTGAAATGAGGTTAAATGCTGGGGTTTCAAGTGTGGGACATTGAATGCTTAGTATTTGATTGACTCAAATAGGGTGGTTCTAGGGTTGGGTTTATATTAAACAAAGAATCCGGTTTGGCTTTTATTATGTCATTTGCCTGTCACGAGGAAATAACAGGACACTTTAATACCCCCATGTTATCAAGCTATTGACAGCCTTCAAGGTTACCGTTTCCACTTTTAGTTTAAGCTATTTCGGTTATCCGAGTGAACGACCAACTCCTGTTTTTAACAAAATCAAAAATCGAACAAAAGTCTCACCGTTTTCAAACATTAATCACGAGATCATTCGTGGGATGAGAAACCCATCCCGTGTTCGACCCTAGACCGCTACTCTTGCAATAGCTTGACTACGGCGTGTTAGGAGGGTTATAGGAAACAAATATTGGTGATTCCGGATCACCCCTACCGTGTACGAATCAAATGGCGCCAGATTCTTGGGGATGGTGTAAACTCTGAATGATGAGTTGAGATGTACTTGTAATCCACATTACAAGTGTTGGTGACCTTTCAATCCTTTTTGAATTTAGTGTGACTGCAAGTTTTCTTTACTTAGCGATTCTTGCCTTTGTTTTTGTTTTCTGATCGATTTTTGTTTTTTAGCTGCTGCCCGACCCTTTTTATGAGTTTGTTAGTGCTCTTTGCTTTGTGTCATTTTATTAATAACAGTGTTTATGCGCCCAGCAGGGCCCGAGGAGGATATCGGGTAGATTGCAAGAGTGAGTGCACCCGAGTTAAACAGGGGCGTGAAATCGGTGTGCCGCGATGACCAAATGGATCCTCTGCACGAGGGAGCGACAAAGTCGACAAGCACCCCCTATGAATCCAGCGGCATGCGGTCGATGAGGGATCACATACACCTCCTAGAGTTAGTGCCCCTTCTGCATCATACCTCCTAGCGAGGATGTAACATGTGAGACCCTACCTGGTACTTGCTTCCCACATTTCATGGTATGGAGAATGAAAATCCATATTCACATCTGGGATTTGAGGAAGTATGCATAACTTTAAGGAGGTATAGCAGATATGGAATTGTTGAGTTGAGCATTCCGTTAACCCTCAAGGACAAAGCCAAAATATGGCTCAATTCACTGAGGCCAAGGACAATTAGGAATTGGGCCGAACTTCAAGCTGAGTTTTTGAAGAAATTCTTCAGTGTAACCAAGACCAACAGTTTGAAGAGACAGATCTACACTTACTCGGCCTATGACAATGAGAAATACTATCAGTGTTGGGAGAGGTTCATGGAGACCATCAATGCATGTCCGCACCATGGTTTTGATACATGGATGCTAATTGAATGTTCTATAATGGTATGTCCCCCTACCATGAAGCAGCGCTTCAAACCATGTGTGGAGGTGATTTTTATTAGTAAAAATCGAGGATGAAGCCATGGATTTCTTGAATTATGTGGCTGAAATTTCCAAGGCTTGGGATGAATCGAATCCAAGGGAAATTGAAAGAATGAAGCCTTCGACCCACCAAAGGGGAGGCATTTATGCACTTTCTGAAGATATGGAAATGAAAGCAAGAATATCAACCCTAGCTAGGAAGATGGAAGAAGCTGGAAGAAAAGGCTCCATGAAGTGCGAGGCGGTGGCGAAAATCTTGCCTGAAACTGACCAATGCCATCAATTGTCAGCCTTTGTCCATCCAGGGGAGAACACTATCCGAATGCCCCTCAGTGAAGGATTTGATGTCAGAGCATGCTAATGCCATGGGCCAATACAAGCCACAACCTAATGCCCCATACGGTAATACGTACAATTCCAATTGGAAGAATCACCCCAATCTCTCCTGGAAACCTAATCCCCCTGCCTATGTGCCCCCTGGTGCTAAACAACAGTTTGGTTCCTCATCTCAACCACAACCACCACCATCTTCTTCCCCTGTGGAACAAGCTATATTGAATTTGAGCAAGGTGGTAGGCAATTTTGTGGAAGAACAAAAGGGGATCAACGTACAATTGGCACAAAGAATTGATACTGTAGAAAGTACATTGAACAAAAGAATAGATGGGCTTGAGAGCAATCTTAATCGGAAGTGACAACCTGCGTATTTAATCACAGATCAACAATTTCTTTGGAGATACGCGGAGAGGAAGGTTCCCTTCCCAAACATTGCCAAATCAAGGAGTCCATGAGGTAGGTTCATCCGATGGTCGGGGATGGATGAAGTGAAAGCTATCATCACTGCACGAGGAGTGGAAGAAATAGAGCAACCAGTGCCCATAACTGCTGAAGAAACATGCAAGGAAAAGGAAGCTGAGCCTGAAAGGGTAATAATCAGTGAAGATCCAGTGAAGAAAAGCATGCCCCCTCCATTTCCCCAAGCACTACGAGGCAAGAAAAAAATCCCAAACCAAGCTGAAATTTGGGAGGTGCTAAGGCAAGTGAAGGTAAACATTCCACTGCTCGACATGATTAAGCAGGTCCCAACCTATGCAAAGTTCTTGAAGGACACAGTACGATCGAGGGCTAGGCATTGAAAAAGCCTTAGCGACGAGTCAGTGCCATAATCTAGAGCAAGACCCAGGTCAAATCTGAGATCCGGGATCCCCACAATATCAATTAACATTGGTGGGACTTGCATAGACAAAGCACTATTTAGATTTGAGGCAGTGTAAACCTACCATACTCGGTGTATAAACGATTAGGTTTAGAACTTCAACCTACCAACATCACTTTGTCATTGGCTGATCGATCAGTGAAAATTCCTAAGGGAATAGTTGAGGATGTCTTGGTAAAGGTGGACAAATTCTACTACCCAGTAGACTTTGTAGTGCTTGATACCAAGCCAATAGCAAATGGGCCCAATCATGAAAGCTACAGCACAGGCCACTATCGAGGTTAAGGAGCTCCTCCTCCTTGACCCTCCATGAGTAAATCAGTGAAATTGAGCTGGTTTGGTGTCCACTTGAGACAAGCTATGACTCAAGAGCCACCCCAGTTTACTTAAAATTGGTCAATTTTCATAATATGCTATTTTTAGTAACTTTCCTTTTTAGTAATCTTGTTCTAATTTTATTTTATTTTTATTTTTAGGTTTATGTTAAAATAATTATTTTGATTTTTATACGCTAACTAAATTTTTATTTTTATTTTATTATTTTATTTAATTTGCAGATGGAATCCAGTGGCAAGAACTTCGCTATAGCGAAGTGGCTCGGTGACCCTTGGCTACCTCCACGACCTACGTATAAAGGGGAGGGCCACCTCACATTGATCCACATTCCTCAGGCACGCCTAGCGGTGAGCCATCCCGGTGCTGCGCGGTCTGTAGTCTCCCTTTGCTAGCCGCGCGGACCGCCCGGCTTTGCCGTGCCGCCCAGCCTGGCCCGCGTGACTTGCCTGCTCTCACGAGGCCACGAGACACGTCGAGTGCCCGTACCTACGCGGCGATCTTGCGGCCGGAAATCGGTGCGGCCACAATCTCTGGCTGCAGGCCACGATCCAACCTGGTGAAGCGCGCGATGCCTTTGCCACTCCAGTAGTGCGCCACCGCTGCGCTATGATCATTGCGAACATGGTCGTACCGGAGTGGTTCTGACTTAAGACGAGGTCGGTGAGCCGGGCACTTGGCCGGTTGCGGTGTCCATTGTCGGGCCTTCATGCGGATACACAACTGCGGAGGCCCGATTCAGATCCACGAGGGCCTCGGGGGATTCGGTATCAGGACTAGGATGGGACCGGGTCCGCTTTCGGTGCCTCGGGACCACGTGGGAGGGCGACCCTTTAAGGGCGGAGCCACTCCCAAGAAGGGCGGACATCGGGCCGGGGAGTCCTCGACATCTCGGCCTCAGCCATCACCTTCCCAGTGGAGGAAGTACATCGCCCCATCATCGCCCGGCCTCGGATCGGCGTCCATTGTTCCTTTGGGACCAGATTCGGGAATGTAGATGCACGGTGAGACTTCCATGGGAGGCGTATTACGATATTACCCGGCATTGGCCGTGACCGCCCAGTTCGAGACTCGATGAGGCTGATCACGCAGTACTCCCTGCTGCCATTTATGACACCTCGGCAGTTTTATTATCCCCGGATGGTGCTTCAGTTTTACCACTCCATGACTTCCCGAGGAGTGCCGAGTCTACTGGAGCTCCGATTCACCATTGACGATCGTTCGGGAGTACTCCGAGTTGCGGACATTTGGTTGCATTGGGCTGCCCGCAGTGGCGTGGTCCCCAGAGGATTCTGATGGCCCAGACCATCGCGCGAGGAGAGATGGTCCATTGTCTCGCTAGAATTTCTGGCGGGACCGTACTCTTCAGGAGGCAGCTTCCGCCTCAGATGCTTCTTGTGGACCACCTGCTCCGGACTTGCTTGTTTCCGTTGCAGCACTACGTACAGCGCAGGGGAGCCATACTCGAGGCCCTGTACCGGATCTCAGAGGGATTACAGTTCGATCCTCGGTAGTCATGGCCGCCCTACGCTTTAAGGATAAGGTCCGCCATGGGGCTTCCGGTTATTTGAGGTTCTGGTTGTTGATCTGCGTAACCTGGCGGGCGAGGTCTGGAGCATCTGGGATTCCCGGAGGAGCCCCGCATTGAGAGGAGGATTAGCTGCACTCAGGTCCTGTCTCTGGAGCGATCATTGACCATGCCGATCTCTTTTGTTCTCCAACAGCAGGATCAGGAGGAGGTACCAGATGAGATAGCAGAGGACTGAGGGTGAGGATCCACAATCACGAGGTGGAGGTAGAGGTGGAGAGGAGCCAGGTTCATGATTTATCTCCTCGAGTCTCCACCTCACCTCCTTTGCTAGGCCCTAGCGACACTGCCGATGGCTTCATCTCTGTGCCCGACACTCGAAACATGTCGAGGTCGGGACTCGCGGGAGCTATTTCTTTATCATGAATCTCTTTGTCTGTGGCCTTTGCTACCACGCGAGGCATCGTTGGACGGTTAGCTCGGTAGAGCCACTATGAAACCTGACCATGCCATGCTTCTACATATCTTGAGCCACCTCGGTACCGGCAGGCCTACACATCAGGGTCAGTCCGTGTTAGCCTCATTGGACATGCTAGTAGCGACATGACCGGATGCGGCACATCCACCACCACCGCGAGAGTGAGGTGGTCACACTCCTTTCTCTAGCTTTCCTATCCAGTGAGGCATGTTTATACTTTGGTTGGGAGGAAAAGCTAGAGTTAAGTATCATACATCATGTTTTATCTTTATTGACTTTATCAAGCTTGCCTACTCTCATTTTGTATAGGATTCATGTATTAGCCAATAGTAGGCAGTGATACTTTTGTTATGTTTAGCTATATTAAGCATGCATTAGCCATTTTGGTTATATCAAAAGCTTTATAGCATTATTTATAGTTTACTACACTTTTGCAAATCACTTTTGTTCCTACATTTTGTGTTTCTACTCTTGCCTTTAGTTGAAGAATTGAAGCCCTGTATGTTACCTTAATGATAGAACAACTCCATGCATGATTTAGTTTTTGGTCAAATTGAAGTTCCAGTATATTCAACTTTGAACATTCCCCTTTAAGCTAATTCACACACTTTGCACACAGTTGTACCAATAGGTTGAGAAACTGTTACCTCTTTTCACTTTGCAAAGCCGGCCTTAGATCTGTTGCTGACCCATAATAGGTTTGCGTTACCCATGTATGAAGACCAATGTAGTCTTCCAAATGAAAAAGAAAAAAGAAAAATAAAAGAAGAAAAAGAAGAATAAAAGCCGTGACGCTTTGCCTTGAAACCAGACACGGTCAGGATATATGGTGAAAGCCTTTAAAGCCCGATGCCTAAACATAAGTGGTTGGGAGTCATCTGACTTAGTGTTCTCTGCGGGTGGATGGGTGAAGTTTAGCGAGTTGTAGGTGCTTAATTCTCGAAGTCATTGATCGGTAGCTGTAGAGTTGTAGTCGATTGATCCTTTTGGCTTGATGCCTAAACTTTAATTGGTTGAGAGTCATCGGTGGACCCCGTTACGGACTTTGATGAAGTCGAGATTTAGCATACACCACAATGTAATCAAAGAAATAAGAGTGTAGCTGGTCCTATTTAGGTTGGTCAACGGCTTAAGGCCATGGCAGTAGCTAGGTTGGGGGGAAGGAATAGCTTTGCAATTTATTGGCTCAAGCTGGTTACTTTAGGAACAATTAGATTTTGGTGGTAGTTCAGGTTGACTTCCTTGGAACCTATGTTGCCCTAAAACTTGTTCTTACATGGTCTTTGTTCTTTCATGTCTGTATTCGTTCAGTGTGTAAATTGTTCATTGTAAAGGTAAAGCCTATCTGTACATACACTTTTTGAACCATAAACACTTTTGTAAAAACACAGCATGCATACCTTTATTGTTTTTAGCATTGCTAAGGGACTAGCAACGTGTCGGTTGGGGGGTGTGATTAGTGCCCAGTGCTATTTGGGAGGCCTGATGAGATAGGTTTTGAGTGCTTTGCGCACTAATCATATTAATTGAGCCGGGTTGACATGTGCAGGTCCATAGTACCACCCGATCCCATTCGAGCATGTTTTGGTAATTTGCGGGTTTGCGAGGCTGACCAGCCAGTTTCAAGTCGATGTCAAGTTAGTGCGGAATGATGAGGATTCACGAGTGATTTCACCAACCAAAAATGAAGAAATGTAGTAGATTGATGAAAGATGATCTGATGTAAGCGGGAAACCCTGATTTTCGCTGTCGTGCGCGAAAATTTGTGAGGGTTGCGAAAGTTTCGCCATCATATAGCGAAAATTTGCAATCTAAGCGAAATTTTAGCTATGCAAAATTTTCATTTAGCTAAGCGAAATTTCGGCTAACCCTAGCGAAATTGTTCATAGCGAAATTTTGATTTTAAGCTATCTCTTGTAATTCGCTATGCTAGCGAAATTTAAGCTAACAGCGAAATTTTCGCTATGCTAAGCGAAATTCACATAAGCGAGAAATCCAGCCCTGTGTTTTGATGTTTTTTGACTCCTAAAGCGACCACGTTTTGATTAATTACATTTTTGTCCCTATTGTAATTTCATATTTTAGGCATTTTTTGCCATTTCACACATTGGGTTGGCTATATAGCCACCTGCCAAATAACTGTAACCCTAACTTTTCCATTTTAACATGCAAGTTTCCATGACTTTTTCATTTTAGGTTTTATTTCTTCTCAACCTGCTCTCTTCTTTCTACCGTTTTAAGGCTGCCGAACACACCCCTTGAGGATGACCTTTCGAGGATGTAGCTAAGCCTCAAAGAAGCCTTGAGAGGAGGTTTCTAACAGTTTTGGAGACTCTGCGGGTTGTTCTCATGCTTTAAATGATAAGTCTTTGCATTTATGGTTCCAAACTTTCCAAACTAGGGTTTAATGCCATTTTAATGTCTTTCTTTTAGTCGATACTTGTCATGCTTTAGGGTTAGTGCATTCTTAATGGTAGATGCATTGACATTCTTTAGATATCATTCTGAGCCATTGAAATGAGGTTAAATGCTAGGAGTTTCAAAGCGTGGGACATTGAATGCTTAGTATTTGATTTGACTCGAAATAGGGTGGATTTATAGGGTTACGTTTATAGCTAAACAAAGATCCAGTTAAACGACTATATGTCATTTGCCTAATGCGAGGAAATAACCCGAGGACACTTTAATAATACCCCATGTTATCAAGCTAACCCAAGCCTTCAAGGTTACCATTTCACACTTTCGATTTAAAGCTATTTCGGTTATCTAGTGAACAACTTGACTCCTGTTTTACATGAAATCAAAGTCAAACAAAGTCTCACCATTTTCAAACGTGTCACGAATCGTGCATTGGGATGAAAACCCATCCCCGTGTTCGACCCTAGGCAGCTATCTTTGATGGCTGACCGTGATGGGAGAAATATAGGAAACAAAATATTGTTGATTCGGATCACCCTTCTGCGTGTACGAATCACAGTACATTACTATTTCTATGACACCACATATAATATGCTTTGTTGGATTGCAAGAGCTCCAAGGTCCAACTCACGAATTATTGGATAGGGGTTTGCTATTAGACCAAACCTTTACTTCACGCTTGGGTTGCTCGGTTATTTGCGAAGGAGGGACAAGACTCTTCGGCTATGCTTAGGCTATCGGCAGTTGAATAGTGCTACTGCTCGAGAATAAATTTACCCTTATCGATGATTGATGATTTTAGTCAGCGAGAGGCGGGTCTACTCAGATAGATCTCGCGTTACCATCGGTTGAGTTAGGGACAGGATATCCATAAGACGGCGTTTAGAACGCGATATGAGCATTTCGAGTTCACAGTGATGCCATTCGGGTTGACGAATGCTCTAGCGGCATTCATGGATCTTATGCATAGAGTGTTCTAGCCCTACCTAGATCGGTTCGTTATGGTTTTCGTGGACGATATCTTGATCTACTCTAAGTTTGAGGAGGATCATGAGGGTTATTTGAGGATTGTTCTCCAAACCTTGAGAGAACATTAGCTGTATGCCAAATTCAGCAAGTGTGAATTTTGGCTTACTAAGGTGAGATTCTTAGGGCACATGGTATCAGCTTCAAGGGTATCCATGGGCCCGAAGAAGGTTGAGGCAGTTATGAGTTGGGAGAGACAGAAGTCAGTCTTCGAGATACGCAGTTTCTTGGGATTGGTAGGGTACTATAGGAGGTTCATTGAGGACTTCTCTCGATTAGCTGCACCTATGACGAGATGGACTCGGAAGGAGGTCAAGTTTGAGTGGAATGATTTGTGTGAGAAGGCATTCCAGAAATTGAAGGAATCTTACTTGACTCCTATTACATTAGTCCCGGAAAGGGACAAAAGGTACCTGAGTGTATTGATGCCTTTAAGGATGGACTTGGGTGCGTTTTGATGTAGTTCGGGAGGGTTGTGGCTTATGGTTATTGGCAATTAAAGAACCACGAGCAGAGTTACTCCACTCATGATATGGAGTCGGGGGTCATTGTCTTCACTCTAAAGATTTGGCGCCACTATCTATACAGTGAGCATTTCGAGGTGTTTTCGGACCATAAGAGTCTGAAGTACATCTTTCCACAGAGGGACATGAACATGAGGCAACACGGGTGGATAGAGTATATGGAGGATTACGATTTCACTTTGCATTACCATCTCGGTAAGGCAAATGTGGTGGCTGATGCACTCAGCCGAAAATCACAAGTGTTGACTAGTATGGCTTCCTAGGAGTGGCAGATGCTCGAGAATATGGGGCAGTTCGGTCTACAATACAGTGATCAGACTCAAGTACCTTAGGGAGTTTAGTGGCTATGCCTTCCCTACTGAGTAGAGTGATTGAGGCCCATGGACAGGACAGATGGGTACAGGTGATGAAGGCTGGGCTATTCACAAGGATGGTAGTCTTCGGTATAAGGGAAGAGTTGTGGTTCCCCAGTTGGTAGATTTAAGAGAGGAGATCCTCAAGGAATTCCATTGCTCCCATTTGCTATGCACTCAGGTGGTACGAAGATGTAGCATGATCTTCATCGCCAGTATTATTGGAGTGGGATGAAGAAACACGTTGGGGAATTTGTTCATCGATGTATCACATGTCAACAAGTAAAGGTTGAGCACCAGAGGTGGGATTACTCCAGCCCTTGGAGGTAGCTGAGTTGAAGGGGGCATGTCACGATGGATTTTGTGACCCACTTTCCATGGACATCGCGAGGACATGACGCGGTGTGGGTGATAGTTGACCCGCTTACCAAATCGACACACTTTTTGGCCGTGCGGATGACCTGCACGTTAGAGGAATTTTGTAGGTTGTATATACGAGAGATTTTTCGGTTACATGGTGTGCGGTCTCTATAGTGGATCAGGATCCGGGTTTCACCGACTCATTTTAGGAGAGTTTCCGGCGAGCGTAGAACCTGATTGATGATGAGCACTACTTTTCATCCTCAGATGGACGATCAGTCAGAGAGGACCATCCAGAATTTAGAGGACGTGTTACGGGCATGCGTCCCAAGTTATGGTATGTTTTCCGTGACTGCCACAGGTTGCCTTGTTTTGGCCGAACCTACTCTCCAGATTTTTGGGATTGATTTTCAGTTCAGAAAAAGTGAGAATTTAGACTGGTATCCTTCAAGGAAATTGTAGCTCTATCTGAGAACTTGATGTTAGGCTTTTGAATCACCCAAATCGGACCTTTATAATTCAAGTTATGGTCCATTTTTCGAGACTACTATAGCTTAGTTTTTTTAATGTTTTGTGTCCAGATTTTGGGACTGTTAGGGAGCTAGTTTTCTGAACCGAGTTCAGAACTATCCTATTGTTTCTTATGGCTTGTTGTGTGGATTGTTTTGTGGAATGTTTTGTGGGCATCTCTATGCCGCAATTGGTCTTGAGGATGAGGTTGTCATTGCTTGAGTTAGAATGACATGCTTGATAGTATGTCAATATGTGTGTCCTAATGTATTGACATGTGGAGAGTATGTATGTGTGTATGAGTATGTTGACATGATTTGTGTGATTTAATTAGAAATTGTATGTTGATTGATATAATTGTCCAAATAATGCATGGGTGTAATGCATAAATGAAATTGTCCATATAGCATCCATATATATATGTGTGATATGGTATAAGCATGAAATGACATAATTGCATTTAATATGCACGGGGACATCGCATGAAATGGGTGTGTGTGCATGGTTGTTGTCATTCACAATTCTTGGTGAATGGGTAGTGGACACGGTTTCTTGAACGACGTCCAATAGGGTTCCACGGTTTGCATGGTTGTAAATTAACATTGCGTTTGGTGTTGATTGTGCGAGCTCGGAAAATGGGATAACGTCCAAATTGAGTCACACGGTTTGAAAATGAAAAACGAAATTATGTGTCAAGTGAAAGCTTTGTTATCTTTTTGGTTACACATATGGATCCATTGATGAAAGCCCGTAAAAGTGTGGGAAGGTTTGCGAAGCCTGCGGTGGGACCTTGGAAAATTCGCCACCCATAAAAGACACATGGATTTTTGAAAACAAATTATCATTAAGGTGAACATCTAAAAAGCTTTTGGTTTTAAAACAAAAGTTTTTGGATATAATCCAAGAATGATGGATTTTATCATGCATCGGTTTCGACATTGTAAAACCCGAGAAAAATTTAATTTTTCTGAAAAATGGCAAAAACAATAAAATTGCCGAAATGGTTCAGGGAAGCCTGAAAATTTTTCTAGATCTTGGATGATGAAGTGGACCTTACCGTTGGATTCATCTCGCGAAATCTAGTTACCTAGACGAATTTCGTTAAATTATGAGACGATCGGATTTTCATGATTTTCGGGGCGTATGGGACATGGTGGACCCAAAAACGGAATTTTTGAGAAAAACCTCGAAAGAGGAAAATAAATTAAGTAAAGTTCATTTAAAATAAATTGAACTTGAACCGAGATGAAATAAATTGTTTCGGGGCAAAAACGGACCCCTGGGTTTTGGGGCGTCACATCTATGCCACAATTGGTCTTGAGGATGAGGTTGTCATTGCTTGAGTTTGAATGACATGCTTGGTAGTAATTGATTGGGTGTCAATATGTGTGTCCTAATGTATTGACATGTGGAAGGTATGTATGTGTGTATAGATAATGTTGACATGATTTATTGTGATTTATTTGGAAATTTTATGTTGATTGTTCTCAATATAAATAATTATGATATAATATGATTAGTATCATATAATCAATATATATATATATATATATATATATATATATATATATATATATATATATATGTGTGTGACATGGCATAAGCATGAAATGACATAATTGCATTTCATATGCAGGACATCGCATGAAATGGGTGTGTGTGCATGGTTGTTGTCATTCACCATTCTTGGTGAATGGGTGGTGGACTCGGTACCTTGGACGACGTCCAATAGAGTTCCACGATTTGCATGGTTGTAAATTAACACTGCGTTTGGCTTGAAAAATGGGACAACGTCCAAATTGAGTCGCACGGTTTGAAAATGGAAAATGAAATTATGTGTAGAGTGAAAGATCCGTTATCTTTTTGGTTACACATATGGATCCATCGGTGAAAGCCCGTAAAAGTGTGGGAAGGTTTGCGAAGCTTGCGGTGGGACCTCAGAAAATTTGCCACCCATAAAAGACACATGGATTTTAGAAAACAAATGATCATTGAGGTGAACATCCAAAAAGATTTTTGTTTGAAAACAAATGAAAATTGTTTTGTAAAATGATCATTGGATGTAATTCAAGAATGATGAATTTTATCACGCATGGGTTTCGGCATTGTAAAACCCTGAAAAATTTAATTTTTTTGAAACATGGCAAAAACAGTAAAATTGCCGAAATGGTCCAGGGAATCTTTGAAATTTTTCTAGATCTCGGATGACAAAGTGGACCTTGCCGTTGGATTTGTCTTGCAAAATCTAGTTACCCAGACGAATTTCGTTAAATTCTGAGACGGTTGATTTCTCATGATTTTTGGGGCGTAGGGGACACGGTGAGCCCTAAAAACGGGATTTTTTTAGAAAAATCTTGAAAGAGGAAAATAAATTAAGTAAAGTTCATTTAAAATAATTTGAACTTGAACCGGGATGAAATAATTGTTTCGGGGCAAAAACCGACCCCCGGGTTTTTGGGAGTCACATCTATGCCACAATTGGTCTTGAGGATGAGGCTGTCATTGCTTGAGTTTGAATGACATGCTTGGTAGTAATTGATTGGATGTCAATATATGTGTCTTAATGTATTGACATGTGGAGAGCATGTATATGTGTATGAATATGTTGATATGATTTGTGTGATTTATTTGGAAATTGTATGTTGATTGATATAATTGTCCAAATGATTCATGGGTGTAATGCATGAATGAAATTGTCCATATAGCATCCATATATATGTGTGTGACATGGCATAGGCATGAAATGGCATAATTACATTTCATATGCACGGGAACATCGCATGAAATGGGTGTGTGTGCATGGTTGTTGTCATTCACCATTCTTGGTGAATGGGTAGTGGACACGGTACCTTGGACGATGTCCAACAGAGTTCCACGATTTGCATGGTTGTGAATTAACACTGTATTTGGTGTTGATTGTGCGGGCTTGGAAAATGGGACAACGTCCAAATTAAGTCGCACGGTTTGAAAATGGAAAATGAAATTATGTGTCGGGTGAAAGCTCCGTTATCTTTTTGGTTACACATATGGATCCATCGGTAAAAGCTTGTAAAAGTAGGGGAAAGTTTGCGAAGTTTGTGTTGGCACCCTAGAAATTCGCCACCCATAAAAGACATATGGATTTTTGAAAACAAATGATCATTGAGGTGTAACATCCAAAAAGCTTTTGGTTTGAAAAACAAATGAATTTTATTGTAAAATGATCATTGGATGTAATATAAGAATGATGGATTTTATCACGCATGAGTTTTGGCATTGTGTGATAGGAGTCGGTTGGGACTCGGGTTTGATGGAGTCGGTGAGGACTCGGTACGTGGGACATGGTGAGTCGCATCTCATTCACTGCTTGTAGAATTCCATTCTAGGTTTGCATAATCTTGATTGGAATATGTTTTTTTTTGTGACATGACCATTGCATGTGCACTTCGATGGGGAGTAGCATCTGTAGGAGTTTACTCTACTGGGCATTGCTCACCCTGTCGTAGGACCCCCTTGCAGGTACAAGGAGTGTGCAGGGAGATGACGCTCACTCAAGGCCACCATTATGAAAAAAGCCGGTTTGTGGCTTTGGTTCTTAATTTTGTAAAATATATTAGAACAAACTTTTTTTATATATGTTTTTGTGTAAAGAGTGTTGTAATTAAACTCTTAAGGCTATGGTATTATAGCCTTGTGCATTATGTTTGAGTATGGATAAATGGACCCTATGTGGTCATTTTTACTCGTGGATGGACTCGGAGAGGTCATGATATGATATTTGTCCCCGGATGGGCCATGCTATTATCTGTTGTATAGGTTGTATTTTTGGGTAGAGCTCTCTGTACAAATAAGACTCTGTTCGATTTTTGTAAATTATGGGTCCTGGTAAAGGGGACACAATAGTGTGATATTGGGTTACCCGACATCCACAAGTTTTCCTCAGGTTGACGGTTGGTCAACGGACCCCCGGGTTTTGGGAAGTCATAGCTTGGTATAAGAGCTTAGGTATACGAGTACCTAGGGCTTGAGGGGCATGGGCCTAGGCCATTACATTTATGGTGCATCTGATACCAGCTTCACAGCCTAGTATCAGAGCATAGGTATACGAATACCTAGGGCTCGATGGGCATGGGTCTAGAACATGCAGTTTTAGTATAAAGTTAAGGTATGCGAATTACCTGGAGCTCAATGTTTAGTACACGCATCACAACTTGGTATCAGAGCTTAGGTATACGAGTGCCTAGGGCATATGGGGCATGGGCCCAGGCCATGACATTTATGGTGCATTTGATACCAACTTCGACTTGGTATCGAGCATAGAATATATAAATACCTAGGAACCGATGGGCGTAGGGTCTAGAACGTACGAGTTTAATCTGAGCCAGGTATGCAAATTGCACGGGCGCTGATGTTTGGATGCAAGCATCCGCGACAGTATAACGGTGTTAGGGCTTAGGTTTATGATTACCTAGTGCTCGGTATTTGATGCTAGCGTGCGCGACTTGAGTATCGGGGGTCTAGGTAGGTGATTACCTAGGAGTTTATGGGACGGGTTTAGACCACTGCATGAATCGTGTGTTCCATGTTGTGCTCGGATGTGTGTTGCATGATTGTGATTGTGTGATTGTGTGTTACAAATTGCGTGAAATATATATACATGGTATGATGTATATAGGAAAAGCTGAACACTAGGTTAGAGAACATAACCTTAGGTGTTCAGGGAAATAAAGGAACATGATGGTTTGGGAATTGATGTTTGATAGTGTTTGGCATTATGCACAACTAACGAAATAAGAAAATGAGATCTCAATTTGCTATTTGACATGTGTAGATGGCAAGTTAAGGACGAGGGATGTAGAGGTCCTCCACGGGGCAATAGCCAACCACCACTTGTTTTTGACCAGCAGGCCTTTATAGAGGCTATGGGTGCTGCAGTTTGACATGTTTTGATATATGTTTTTGTGTAAAGAGTGTTGTAATTAAACTCTTAAGGCTATGGTATTATAGCCTTGTGCATTATGTTTGAGTATGGATAAATGGACCCTATGTGGTAATTTTTACTCGTAGACGGACCCGGAGAGGTCATGATATGATATTTGGTCCCGGATGGGCCATGCTATTATCTGTTATACAGGTTTTATTTTTGGGTAGAGCTCCTTATATAAAGGAGACTCTATCCGATTTTTGTTAAATTATGGGTCTTGGTAAAGGGGACATAATAGTGTGGTGAGTTGCAGAGCATCCATAGGATTTTTCCCAGTGGGTTGACGGTTGGTCGGTTTTTGGGAGTCACGGGAATTGTGTGATAAGTCGGTTGGGACTTCGGGTTTGATGGAGTCGGTGTGAGGACTTGGTACATGGGACATGGTAGTGCATCATTCATGGCATGTAAATTCCATTCTAGGTTTGCATAATCTTGATTGTAATGTGTTTTTTGGTGACATGACCATTGCATGTGCACTTAGGTGGGAGTAGCCTACGTAGGAGTTTTACTCTGACTGGGCATTGCTCACCTTGTCGTGGGATTTGCACAGGTACGGGGGCGATGCGGGAGATGCGGAGGTGATGGCTCACGGGGAGCCACCATTATGAAGAAAGCTGGGTTGTGGCTTTGGTTCTTACTTTTGTAAAATATATTAAAACAAACTATTTTTAATATGTTTTTGTGTAAAGAGTATTGTAATTAAACTCTTAAGGACTATGGTATTATAGCCTTGTGCATTATGTTTAAGTATGGATAAATGGACCATATGTGGTCATTTTTACTCGTAGATGGACCCGGACAGGTCATGATATGATATTTGGCCTCGGATGGGCCATGATATTATCTGTTGTACAAGTTGTATTTTTGGGTAGAGCTCTCTATACAAAGGAGATTCTATCCGATTTTTGTTAATTATGGGTCGTCGGGGACCCGGTAGTGTATGAATAGGTTACCGACATCGCGAGTTTTTCGCGGGTTGACGGTTGGTCGGCTGGACCCGGGTTTAAAGGGCGTCCGCAAGAATTTATTTTTATTTTTGAAAAACTATTTAGAATATGGTTTGGAGTCGTCACTTATATTTGTTTATTTTTTCAGAGGCAAAAACAAAATAAGAAATAAAAACCCTTGCATGACTCATTTTCTAGAAAAAACAAATTTACAGAACTGAGTTCGAATTCGGAGGTCATGTTACATATTGGAAAGGTACGGTAGTGAGCCGTAGCACCCCTCTAAGCCCGCATACAAATGGTCTCTACTAATTATGTTTAGGGAACTATGACAATCAACTGTGTTATGTGGTAGAGATTTACCACCCTTATGGTCCTTCCTGGCTCATATGAGGATTTGTTTGAGTGTGGTATGACTAAAATGCGCATTCCATATGTGCACGGACCTACTGAAGGCATCTCATAGTCTGCAAAAAAAAAAAAAAAAAAAAAACATCCGTCTTTAGTGACTTTGCAAAAATATATGCAACTTGATCTTCTAATTTATAAAACTCAAGTATGATCTTGTTATTTTTAACATGTTCCCTAATAAAATGAAATTTGATGCTTAAGTGTTTTGCCTCTACCATGAAACATTAGATTTTCCCTTGATAACAGATATATTGCTTACCTATCTCAATTTTTATTTTGCTACTTAGAAATGTGTCTAATATGATTTTCCCATAAGTTGACTGATAATTCCTACTTTGTAAGCTGTTGTGTGAAGTAGAACCCAAGTGATGAAGATTTCTTCCTATGCTCTTAAAACATTTGGAACTTACTAATTCTTTAGCACTTGCTTTGTCATCTTTATTTGCTTTGTGATAGGAGTGAGTATTAATTACTCATTTGATTCCATCTTGAATCACTTTAAAATGTCTATAGCATCATCTCGTAATTAAAATTTTCTCACCTGTTTAAAACATTTTTCATTTTTAAACACATTTCATCTCCTATTCCTATTTCTAAAATCTACCAAATTAAAAATTTAAGTTACATACGAATCAAATTATTCAATATTTTATTTTTTTATTAAAAATTAATTTTAACTTCTTGTGTAGTTAAATCATTAAAATAAATTGTCCTTAAGACCTAACTCAAGTAGTAAAAGGGTGTGATGGATTAATGAGAGATTATAGGTTCAGATCCAATAACAAAGTACTACAATGTTTATTATAGTACACACTTATTTTATTTTATTGTAAAACTAAACATGTGTTGTAAAATATATTATAAAATACAAAGAAAAATTGATGTAACCAAGAAATATATTATTCTCTTTAGAAAGAGAAAATGAATGTGAGAAAATTAAGAATCAAATGAGAGAAGGAGATAGATAGAGAAAGAGAGACAGAGGACTTCTTCATTGGATGATGAAATACAAAGAAAGGAGAAGCCTTTTATAGACTTTCTTGATCACCTAATACATGAACCGCATAAATAAGGTTCACAAAGGAAGTTTGTGAGCTCATAATGACCATAACAACATTCAATGAAGTGTTTATGGATGGAAGTTCATTCATGAACTTTAAGGCCACATTTTGTGAATGTGGTCATTCACCACATTACATAAAGACTCTTCATTTACAACCACATGATATATTTTTTATTTTTGTAAGATTCTCTTAGGAATTAAATATGGTGATCTAAGAAAAATACGAAAAAGAAAAAAAAATAGAGTTATTTTTTTTGAAGTTGGTGTTGAGCAAGGAAAATTAAATATAAAAATAAAAAATAAATTAAATTAAAAACAAATTTGAGCTAATATTTTATTTATTCACACTTCTTTTAAGTCATTTTATTTATTTTTTCTATATAAGTATTAATGGTTGATTACTTCAGTTATAGGAGATTGAAAGATATATGTTAGAAGTTGTTTTATAAATCCTACTCAAGGTTTTCCTTACTCGTTTATGACTTAAAAAAAAAAAAAAAAAAACTAACCAAACATTTAAAATTCCTTTTGACTAATTAAACATCCTGTGAGTATAATCATGTATTTCCTTAATGCTAGAACAACGTCCTATATAGCCAATTTCGACAAACAGACAATATAACAAAATATCAAAGATACGAGTGACCATGATCATACATGTAAGGAAAGTTTATCATCCAAAGGAATCTAGATTTTCCAGTTTATGTACCATAAATTAAAATTATAAATTAACAATATTTTTTGGCCATAAAGTTTCAGGAGAAACCCTTTTCGGGATGTTCCCTAAAGTTTAAATCGTACTAAAAACTAAATATATAAATTGTAAACAAGAAGTACAAACATTAAACAAACTTCATTAATGAAAACACACCTTGTACAATAAAGGAAGAGGAAAGCTTTGGATGAAAGTTTCTGAAAAGCTTGAGCCGAAAGCTTCTAAAAAATATCTTACAAAAGAAAGAAGAGGTGAGGTGAAGAGTGGATACAAGATGGAAGGGGAGGAAAAACTTCAAAAGGATTTTGGATCCCTTTGCATGAAGAAGGCTTCCTCTATTTATAAGGGAAAAGAAGATAAGAAAAGGAGATAAGGAAAAGATTGGAGAAACTATGAATGAAAAGATAAGGATAAGATCGAAGAATCTGATTTCAGGTGCTCATTGGGCCCCATTATCAAATCAAAGAAATCGATAAACAAGTAGTGGTTGAAAATAAAAGAAAATTTGGATATGGTGGGTTATTGATAAGATTACAACACATGGACGGTCACATTTATCCCTACTAAGGGAATCTTATCAATAGATGATCTAAAAAGAAAAAGATACAACTGCTTTTGTCAAATCTCCGTCTACTTTTAATATTCTTTAATATAGTTGCCCTCTGCTCCTATCAAATCGTCTTCGGCTTTATGTCAAATCTTGTTGAAAGTCTTCTTTGGTTTATTCAATCGTCTTTATCCTCCATTCTTTGGTTGTCTTTTGATCTTAGGCTTTTTGATTTTGCTTCCTTGTTGAAATATTTTTTAAGGATCTTAGCAACTTGTTGTGTTAGTTGGATAACGAGGTTTTTGGAAAGCCTCACTGTGCCAGTTTGATGTGTCTTTACACCCGGCCCTACCGTTTGAAATTTAGACTAGGTTCATTAAACTGGCCCAATGAACTAGGCTCTATCTCGACATTTTGGCTTGTCAAGTTAAGCTAAGTGTCCAGTTGGTTTTCTAAAATTGCAAAACTATTTGGATGTTCTAGTTTAAATTTCTTTCTTTCTAATGCCACATTTTTAGATCTAAGTTCTATTTCATTATCCACTTTGGTTTCATATAGTCTTTTCATAATTTGATAATCTTGTTATGATTTATCTTATTTATTTCTTAGTATTTCCAATTCTTCTCTAAGAAAGGATCTTGAGAAGTAAGTGGGGGAATCATGTGTCAAATTAAATGTCTTGTTTGTCTGGCTAGGTTCCGCAAGATTCAAATAAGATTTTCCATAATGATTTAAAAAATGTTTTACTAATGGGCTAATGTGACACCCCGATTTCTAGGGTTTAATTTTTTTTATTTTTTTTTTATTTTTTGGGTCCCATTGGATCGGAAACCAATTTTGGAAACCCCATGTGAACAGTGTCCATGTATAATGCCCGTATGCGGTCTTGTGAACGATAGCTGACGATTACCGCAAACACGTCTTGTGAGCTGCGGACGGCTGCAATGAAGCTTCTGTGTCGTGATAGGAGCGCATTACGAGCGCGTATTTGTATCACGCCCGTGTGTAAGCGCGACCCATGGCGAGCTGTGATCGCGCTGAGAAGCGCGCAACCTTGCCCCTCCGCAGCGGCGTGTCTCGCGTGGCGAGCTAGCATCACGCCGCCTTGCGCAGCTTGGCTAACGTCGCCACGACACTTTAAGTGACATGCAATACGATCGTGACTGGAGACCACGATACCAAACCTGTCGTGACGGAGGCCATTGTCGTGACATGGGACTAAGTCCTTTGTCGCGACGAGAGAGAGAGGGGGAGGGCCCCACGTCGCCCACAGCCCGCGTGCACGGCTGCGCGTGCATGCACATCATAGCGCTCCGGGGGCCTGATCTTATGCGCTTGGGTGTCTGTCGCGGCGAAATAGAAATCTTAGTCGCGATAGAGTTTACGTCCCAGACGGGATCACGTCGATGGGCAGTAACCCACCCTTCTCCATTCTCTGCACTTCCAAAATTTCCCTTATGTTTTTTATCCACTACTACTGCCTTTATACAATTTACACAGACAGTATAACCCAGGAAACTCCGTGCATAATACACTATACGAGTTCAAAACTAACTTTTTATTACAAAACTTATTATTTACATAAACAAAACTGGATATTCAATCCAGAATTACAAAATACATGAAAAGGCCACAATTCGGCCTTTTTCACAACAAATCTCTTGGACTGTTTCGACTCGTGTACCTCCGTACACAGAAGATATTTTCCCACCTGACGGGGTGGCTTGATGCCAGGTAGAGGAAATTCTCCTACGAGGGTTACACCCACTTTAAAATGCAAATCTTGATGACACATACATATATTAAAATCACATTCCATACGAGAAAATACAATCACATATGGAATATTTCATGTCATGCATGAGATGAGACTCCTCGTACCTATAACGTCGTGGCCAGGCTCCTGTATATTGCCACAAAACTTGAGGGGGTGTATACTCGAATACCATCTTTGTGACACTCGAAATAGAGTGCGGTTGACAACTTTCGTCGGCACGTGGAATGTCGTGGTTGCAGCACTACGTATATTTTTCAACACAAATGTACAAAAATTCTTATAATATTTTGAGAGTTTAATGTACAACTCTTTTCACACTTTTACATGCTGACATATATTAAAACTATATTGTTCTAATATAATTTACAAAATACTTCCAGCCATAGCAGGCCTTGATGCTCTTTGACTAGAAGGGCTGGCCGTCTTCTTGTATACAAAGGGTGAGGTCTACGGCGGGTGAGACAAAGCCCGGTAGATATATCTCTACCCAGAGGCTACTCCGCGGCCTGGAAGCGACATGCGATGCAGTACATCTGATCACGCGCGTTCAGTACCTATATACGATGTACGAATGTCTACATGTCATGAATCCGGTAGTATGCCTTAGACTCAAATCTTGAGTCCTCACTAACTCCCTCACACCTGCATATGCTAAGTGTGAAAAAGCGTGGCGTCATGGTGACCCTTTTTCAAAACAAAAAGCTTTTTGTTTTGTAATTAGACATAATTATGGATACCTAAGATATTCTTATTTCCTTGCAATCTTGTGTGTTATGCATTTGTGGGCCAACGATTTGAGTTCTCACCACGGGACACTTTGCGCTATCTGACATTTTACGAGTTTGGCGACGGTTTCATATCTAAACCATACCCGGGTTTTTCACGGGGGTGTCTATTCTGCCTTCACCCGTTTACCTGCATTGCTTTTCATGCCATGCAGCGAAGTGAGCCTCAAATTGGACGTTGTCCCATTTGCGAGCTCACCGTCGAACGCAGTACGGTGTCGATTAACCGTAATAACCCGCGGCGTACATCGACAGCCGCGACGGTGTCGATTTACCATGTCACCGAACGCCGAACACTAAACGCCAGTGTCGATTTACCGTAATTCGAACACGAGCGCGATTAATCGACCTCGACCATGCACACTCACACTTGACTCGGCGTAATGTCCGTACGCCGTCACGATGCAAATGTCATTGCATGCCATTTCATGCCTACGTATGCGCTCGTGTCACATCGCGACATATCGATACGCTCACAATGTCAAGTCTCATTGATAAATTATATTTAATACATATAATTATTTCAATTTTTTATCACACATATATCACATGTTCACCACGTTCGACATGTTATTCAATTTCACGGCAATAACACACGTCGCCCGTTCAGGCCATCATCCGGCCATGCCCGGCACCGAGAAATAATCTGGACTTAGTCCGGAAAGTCCATCTTGTGTCGATACCACCACGAAAAATTCAACCTGCGAATTCCCTTTACTCAAGCCCATCACGTAGCGAAGCATTTCGAATCACAATCGGTTAGCAGTTAGAAGCGGAATGGGTTATTCCTCATTGTCCGTGACCCGAGCTGAGTGTTGACCACGTTTTTGGGCGAACGCCGTCTTATAAAATTCTAGGCTTCGATGGGCTTTCGTGAGTCCGAAAACACGAGAATCGGGATTCGGAAGAAGAAAGTTATGAGGTAGATCGAAGTTGGCCAGCGACCCGATTTGCGGGTGTCACGGAAATTTGGGCACACACCCGGTTGCCTTTGTTTTTCTCGAGATTTTAAGATCCGAACCTGATGTTTGGTCTCGGGCGATCCAGAAACCGAGTGAAGCGGTCTTTGAGCGGAGTCACTGCTGACAACGAACCATACACATCTTAAATTCGCCCTGAAATGGGAAGAAACCATTAGGCCATTACGTGGCTCTTAGGCATAAAATAACCGGAGTAGAAGGAAACCTACCTCTCGTAGTGCGGTCCCCGAGTCCTTGCTATCGGTTTGCTCACTTTCCGGCCGTTGGTTCCAGTTCCTCCTCGTTTCCTTTCTTTCGCTTCTTTTCGCTTTCTCTTTTCTTGCTCTTACATTTTTTCTCCTCTCATGTTCTGGCTTTCCCTCACTCTCTCCTTGGCCTTCTCTCCTTTTGATTCCACGCACCTCCTCTCTCCTTTTTTTTTGGCTTTTCTCCTTTCTCTTCATTCTCTTATTTATTTATTATTATTATTTTTATTTATTTAGAACGGTGGGGGGTGAGTCACCTCCCCCACTCCCGCTTGCCTCCCGTGCGACTGCCCATGGCGGGCCCGGTGTTTACCGCTTGGTGCCTTTCGTACCCCGATTAATAATATTTTTTCGAAAAACAGAAATTAAACCGGTTCCCGAATTCGAATGGGAATCTTGGAATTTGTGAACGATTCAACGGTGAAATCAGTTTACCATCATCAGATCCCCAGAAAATCAAACTTCCTCGAGGACTATTCCCGACAAATTACCTTTTGCCATTTTTGAAAAGTTTAAATTCTGCAATTTCACGGGTTACCTCACATGCGATGCGAGTGTAAAAACCGGAGTCATTGATGTTTCATGATGACTGACCGATGGACAACCCTCCAATATTCATTTGAATTTTCCAAATCCCGTGTGTTTTTATGGGTAGCGAATTTCAAGGGTCTCACTATAGGCTTTGCACGCCTTGAGCACTTTCCACGCGAACTTTCATCGGCCCCGGATACATATATGTCTAACGAGAATAAATTTAGGTCTTCGCCTTTAGAGGATCCTACCCGTCTTGCCATGACACATGTGATTTATTGTGTGTGTTTTCTTGTTATACAATAAGTGAATCTCAATTTTTGGACGTTGTCCATTTTTCGGGATTCACCACACATTCACGAATGGTGAATGACCATTACCGATACACACCTTCGACTCGGCGCGATGTCCTGTGCATATGAAATGCGGAAGTCTTAAATTTCATGTCATATCATGTTACATGCATAATGAGAGCTACATCTGATATTGCAAACATGGATAATTATATTTTACACGTACTAAATTCCACATCCATCAAAGAGAATATATCACGTGATCTTTTCACACATAGCATGTTATTGATCGGCTTGACAACACCTGGAAATGACCCGATCTCGGACCGTAAAAACGAGCACCTCTTGAGGTCCCACTTCCCACTTGGTATAAATCATTTTGGTTCCATTCATCACTTAGAGATCAACTGTGATGCGAAAACACACGACAAAAACCCGAAGACATCGATCTTGGGATCGAAACAAATACCATACGATGCGAGACTATCGAGAACCGATCCCGAAAATTTCCAATTTTCAGTCCCAAAAATTTCCAATTTTCAGTCCCAAAATCTTAGGACTAAATCACATGGCCAGTTACGGCCCCGAAGAAAGCCTTATGCCATTAAATGACTTTTAGGTTAGAAATAATCAAAGTAGGAAAATTCCCAACCTCTTGGAGTTTAACGAAACTCCCAGATTTTGGTACCCACACGTAGCTCTCGATGCGTGGACCGACTTTGCCTTTTTCTCTGATGAAAACCTACGGTCTGATTTCCGTAAATCTTAGAGAGAAGTGGAACCCCTTTTTGTTTCTCTCTCTCTCCCTCTCCTGTTCGTTTCTTGCTTTCTCTTTTTGCTTTTTCCTCCTCCCTTATCCACCGAACTCCCTCTCTTTGTTTGCTCCCCATCCCATTTTCTCATTCCTCATTTTTCTCTTTTCCTTCATTTTCTCTTTTCTTACATTTTCTCTTTTCTTTTCTCTCTATTTGATCCTTATCTACCTACTTGTCCAAATGGGAAGCTTCCTCTCCACCTTCCTACTCTCCTCCCCACATGCCACATGTCATCATCACTTTTTTTTTTTTCTTAATTTTCTTGATTTTTTTCCCCACAATTTCCTCATTTAACACATGGCTCAATGTGGGCCATTCATCCAAGTTTGCTACACCACATGGCTACCATGCCATGTTTCACTCCTCTAAGGTGCCATGTGGCATCTACATGATCATGCCATGTGTCACCCGACACCCGTTGCCTCGAAAAATGTGAAATTCTGACTATCTCGGAATCCCAGAATTTGTGGGAGTAGCCCAGATTTAGTGACAATTCAGCGGTGAAATCCGTTTTGTCATCAGATCTAGAAAATTTTTCGTTTCAATCGAAATTCACCAGTTTTACCCCTACATTTAGAAAAATTGAATTTTCGGGTTTACATTCTTCCACGTAACGATTTAGGTCACGAAATTCACACATACTAACACCTGCAAAACACATGCATATGCAGTAATATTCTAGTGCGAATGTTAGACCATACACCTTCATCCTCAGGTGGAAAGGATAGGTGGCGCATCGTGTCCTTGATTTCGAGTTGTCTCCTCCGGCTCCTCGATTGTCGCCATATGCTTTCACTAGCCGCACGGTCTTTGCGTCGCCAAAACGTCTCGGCTATCAAGATATGCAACGGTCCTCCTCGAAGGTCTATCGATATCACTTGGTAATCTACTCCCGATCCACTTTGCATGAGTTGGTTGGAGTATGCCGAGCATGGAGACGTGAAACACCTCATGGACACTTGATAAACTCGGTGGTAGCACCAACGAATATGCAGCTGTGCCCACCCTCTCGAGGAGTACATCGAAGGGCTGATATCGCCTCGACGCTGACCGCCGACTTGCGAATCGTGACCCCTCTCTTAGGCCTCACCTTCAAGAAGGCGTGATCACCCACCTCGAACTCTAAAGGTCGACGCCGTCTGTCGGCGTAGCTTTTCTATTTATTCTAAGCCATAAGGAGGCGCTTCCGAATCAAATTCACTTTCTCAGAGGTGTCTCTAATTAGACCTAGACCAGTGATGAGACTTTCTCCCACATCCCAACCAAATCAAGGATCGACATGACCTCCCATATAAGGCCTCATAGGGTGCCATCTGTATACTAGCCTAATAATTGTTGTTATAGGTGAATTCCATTAAGGGTAAGTGCTCCTCCCAGCTACCCTTAAGATCCAAGATGCATGCTCGCAACATGTCCTTTAATCTGTATGGTCCTCTTGTTGACCATGTACGTGCCGGATGGCAGCGATTAACGATGTCAGCGTGTCACATGTTTTAGAAACTCTTCCCAGTGTGTCGTGAAGCACGAAATCCACGTCAGATACTTATGGACAGTGCGCCGTGTAGTAGGACAATCTCCCAATATACAGCAGGTAGAATTCCTCCGGTGTGAGAAGGTCATCGCCTTTGCCGTAAAATCTTGGAAACTTAGTGGCTTAGATCCATTATCGCATGCCGCGTCGTGCCTCGCGATTGTCGTGGCAGTGGGTCCTGAAGTCCATCGTGAGCGTTGCTCGAACTTTCCGCTCAGTTACCTCTGTGGTTGAAGCCAGCCTGCTGGCTTTTTGATGCTTAGCGCGGCCTGGCGGCCGCGTGAGACATCGTCGAACAAAATCTCAACGTGCCACGACCATTCCATCGGTAATATGCGCGGCGACGAAGATCTCGATACATCTTGGTGCCACACGGATTACATAGAAAAATAGGGCTTGATGCAGAACTCGGGAGGATCTCCTCTCTCGGATCGGTCGGTGGGGAACCATAACACGCCGCATCGCGAAGACTACCATCTGTGTGGATGGCGACCTTTGTCACTCGTACTGCGTGTACGGGTCACGATGGGCGATATCTACGCATCCTAACACAAGACTGTCGCTCTGCTTAGGAGGATGGGCGTGCTCCCTGGAGCGCTCCCAGTACAGCAGGCGATCTGATCTTTGTGTCAGAACTACCCCTACTTGCCGGCTCGGGAAGCTACCTTGGCTGAAGTACGCCTCGTGCTTCCGTTAGTGCATCACGACCGACATTTGCCTTACGGAGTTGGTAATGCCCGAGGAGTGAATTCATAATCCTCACGAGTATTAACCGTCCATCTGCGTTGCCTCGTGGTGGTCGGTGTGTGAATATACTTCGGACTCTTGTAGTGCGGCGAAAATACTTCAAGCTGTTCACCATACAGTAGTGGCGTTAGTTAAATCTTTGGAAGCGAAGAGCGATGGCCCGTGACTCCCGTATCATGTGTGGGAGGTAGTGCGCTCGTGATTCTTTAGGCATGCGGAACCATAAGCTACCACACTCCGGTTTGCATTAAGACACATCCCGGTCGGTCAGCCAGGGCATCCGATTACATCGTGGCACCTGCGTCATTCAGGGACTATCGGAATAGAATTTGTATTAGTAAGCCTGAATTTTCAATTCTGGAATGCCTTCTCACCGCAGGTCATCTTGGCCCATACACGGGTCCAATCCCCAGTCATAGGTGATGCTAGTAGGGAGAAATCTCGTGAACCTCATGTAGTACCTAGCTAGTCAGCTGCGTGTCTCGAGGCGACTTCAGCCTCTTGGAAGCTCATAGCGGCCTCGACCTTCTCGAGGTCACGGACACACCCAGTCCAGGCCAGGCGTGTCCCGAAAATTTCACGTCGGTAAGCGGCTTCGTACTTGCGAACTTGGCATACGTGATGGTCCACGAGTGCTTGGAGACAATCATAAAATGATCCTCATGCTCCTCCCTCGGGTGGGAGTAGATCAAAATGTTGTTAGCAAGACCACAACCAAGCGATCTAGAGTAGGGTTGGAATACCACATGAATGGGATCGTAAATCTTCTTGCGGAGTCATTAAATCGACTCGAAGGGGGCATCGCTGGAACTTCCCGAGGAGTACCCATGCACGTCCTAAATATTTGTCATCCCAGCCTCATAACTCTCACTGATGATAGTGGTATGAAGATCTATCTTGGAGTAGACTCGCACCCCTTTAACAAAGTATACGTCCCTGTGCGAAGGTAATCCTGATAGCTCGTTCGAAAAACATCCTCATACTCGCAAACCACCCAAGGTAGACCCAAATCCTGTCTCCCCTCATCCTTTAGGGTAAGGCTTGCTAGCTAACCTATCAATTGTCCACTCCACCTGGAGTCATGCATGGTATGGGGCAAAGCATCATGCTTCTCCCCCTGAAAAGTCACACGGATCTTTATCCGTGTGTAGGCGATGTCTCACACTATCCGCAATCCAATGGCGACGGGTGTCACGTCGGCGATCCGTACAAGAATGACATCAAATTTACAGTATGTCCATCGCTAGAAGGTCCGGTAGGCAGAATCACACAGGATCTCACAACTCCCATGACTCGACATATTTGACCCGATCCTCACCACCTGAATCTGGGAAGAACTCATGTAACGCGACTCTTCCAAGGTCTCCACCTACGAAGCCCCGAAAACATGCAGATCTGACGACAAAAGAATCACGTGCACGAATCAAAAGCGATATCTTTGCCCACGTAGGCGAGATGGTAAAGAAACATACTGCAGTATAGCCAGAGATGATCGGCGGCAGTGCGATTGTGATGGAGTAGACACGCCCACGGTCCTTGAAGTCTTAGCCCGTGAGCTACGTATCAGGCCTTGACCGAGGCTCCTGGCCTCTACAGCTATCTACATTGCGAGGCGCTGTCTTGACATACTGAGGCCCGGAGTGCGCCCGCTTTGGCTACCATTTGGGGTGAAAAGAGACAAGTGTATCTGCGCTGTCTCAGATGATTGGGGCCGAGGTGTCCACGTATCCACTGGGATCCCTGCGCCATGGGAAATCTCGTCTCCGCATTACCCGGTACGTGCTTGATGGAAACATATCGTAGAGATCTAATTATTTAAGCCACAATTACGGCGCCTTGTGATAGCGCGACCTTGTCCCTTAGGTGCTGAGGCATGCCGTTTCTTGGCTTCTTTCCCAGAACTGAAGAAGGGTGATCCTCCTTCACTCTTGCCTTAGTCTACGTCTAGGATACTTTCAGGTGCATCTATATCTCTTTCTACATGGCCATGGCCGAATCACGACCATAGAGTCCATGTCTTGTAGGAGGAATCCACCTGAGCTTGTCCCAGTGGACAACCGGGTCATCCTGAGCTTCTCACCTTGGCCATATGGCCACATGGTCATCCCAGCGTGCGATTCGGTGAACTTAGCTCGTATTCGAGCACGAGTCATACTTCCTTTGCTTCAACTCAAGAGACTCTCGAGGCCTTTGCATGTCTGGCGGCGATCTGCGGGAAAAACCTTGATGAAATAACGAACTCTCCCCATGTCATCGTCTTAAGATCCCTGCAGGCTACAACATAATCCGCGTATATGGGACTCGCCTCCCCGGCGAAATGTGTTGGCGATCTCGTAGCATGGAGGGTAATCTCGTAGCCTCCTGAATCCTCTCGACTTGTCGGAACCAATGATCGGCTAAACTGGATCCCTCCCAGATGAATGTCGGAGGATGATGTCTTACTCTTGGATTGGAGGTTACTTGGCGGCGGCTTTATGACCATAGGCACTGGCACGTGCGATGGCGGCGGTACGCTTACCCGTGGCCTCCTGAGGCACCATTGATGCGTTTCTGAAGTGAGGTGCCTCGCGGCCAACCCTGCGTCCTCTTCCTCGACTTGCCATCTACATATGTCAAATAGAAAATTGAGGTTTCTTTCTCTTTACTCAATTAGTAGTGCATATGCCACCACCAGCTTGCATATCATCTTGATTTTCCCATATACTGTTACAGTATATGATTTTCATAATATGTGCACATATCACACATATTTTGTTGTCAAAGCGCACGATGGGCGCATGATCTAAGCTTCGTGCCCATAGTCTAGGTATTTGTATACCTAAGCTTTGTCCGCAAGCTGTGACTCCTCGATTCTCGGGGGTCGATTTTTTCTTAAGATGCTACTAGAGTGGGACCAAATTTGGAAACCCCATGAGCGGATGTCCATGCCATAATGCCTGAATAATGCCAATGAGCGATAGCCCAGGCTTGTTACCACCGATGCGATCTTTGTGAGCTCTGGGAAACGAGACGAGCGCGCTCAGCGCGCGGTCTGTGTCGTAGCATCCGTCGTATTTATTGTCGGTAGCTGGGTATCCCTACTTGGATTATTTGAACACCTTGTGTCGCGACAGGGAAACAGAAATCTCTGTCGTGACAGAGAATTCTTTGTAGTGAGATCTAAAATGGGCGGGTAGCCCGCCGCCTCGTTCTGCACTTAAGAATTTTCCTTATGTTTTCATTCCTTTCGCTATCTTTGCCTTTATACAATTTACACGTGTATAACCCGGGGAAACTCCATTCATAATACATTGTATGAGTTCAAAATTAAGTTTTTATTACAAAACTGGATATTCAATCCAGAATTACAAAATACATGAAAAGGCCACAATCTGGCCTTTTTCACAACAAATCTCTTATACTTGTTTCAGCTCCCTGTGTACCTCCGGTACACGAAAACAATACTGACGGGGTGGCTTGATACCCGTGAAATTCTCCCTCTGAGGGCTACTCCCCCCTAAAATACACACATGCAATGGCATACATATATTAAACCACATTCTAAATACAGGAAAATGCAATCTAATATGAAATATTTCATGTCATACGTGAGATGAAACTCCTCATGCATGCCCATAACACAGTCGTGACCAGACGCTCTCTCGCACATGCGTACCCAGTGTGAAAACCGATCATTGGTGTTCCTTGATGACTCAATGTGGACAACCCTCCAATATTCATTTAAATTTTCCAAATCCCATGTGTTTTTATGGGTAGTGAATTTCTAGGGTCTCACCGTAGGCTTCGCACGCCTTCCGACACTTTCACGAAAGTTTATCACTAGATACATATGTGTCGAGAATAAAATTTAGTCTTTCGCACGGGGATCACCTACCTCATACTTGCTTCACCAAACCTGCGTGATTTGAAGTATTATTATTGTTTTCCTATTATACAATCGTGAATCTCGATTTTTGGACGTTGTCCCATTTTCGAGTTCACCACACATTCACCAAGAATGGTGAATAACCATTACCATGAACACACACCGGCTCAACGCGATTCATGTCATATCATGTTACATGAATAATGAGAGCTACATGCAACATTACCAAACATGGATAATTATATTTTCTACATATAATTCACATCCATCAAAAGAGCATATATCACATGATCTTTTCATGTACCGCGACATGTTATTAGATCAGCGGCAAACCACGAAAATGACCTTTAATCTCGGACCCATAAAATCGGGGCACCTCAGGTCGCTTCCTGAGTTATGAACCATTTTTATTTCCATGCATCACGAATCATTGGCGATACGAAAACTCTGACAAAACCGAAGACATCGATCTCGGGATCAAAACAAATATCAACACGGTCGGAATTTGTTGAATCGATCCAAAAATTTCCAATATTTAGTCCCAAAAATTTCCAATATTTTGTATTGGGACTAAATCACCACTGACTTGATTATGGCCACAGAAGAAACCCTATGCCATCTGCTGTGGCTTTTGAGGCTAGAAAATAATCTAAATAGAAAAATTTGCCACCTCTTGGAGTTGTGAAACTCCCGGATTATTTTGGTACCGCGTAGCTCTCGATCGCGTGGGCCCGACTTGCATTTTGCTTAAACGAAGCTTATGGTCGGTTTCGATAAATCTTAGAAGTGGAACCCCTTTTTGTTTCTCTCTCTCTCCCTCTCCTGTTTTTTTCTCCCTTTCTCTTTTTTCTTTTTCCTCCCCCCTTATCCACTGAACTCCCTCTCTTTGTTTGCTCCCCATCCCATTTTCTCATTCCTCATTTTTCTCTTTCTTTTTCTCTTTTCCTTCATTTTCTCCTTTCTTACATTTTCTCTTTTCTCTTATCTCTATTTGATCCTCATCCATCGACTTGTCCAAAAGGGGAAGCTTCCTCCCCACGTTCCTACTTTCCTCCCCACGTTCCTCCCCACATTCCTACTTTCCTCCCCACATGCCACATGTCATCATCACTTTTTTTTTCTTAATTTTCTTGATTTTTTTCCACAATTTCCTCATTTGACACATGGCTCAATGCGAGCCATTCATCCAAGTTTGCTACACCACATGGCTATCATGCCATGTGTCACTCCTCTAAGGTGCCATGTGGCATCTACATGATCATGTCATATGTCACCTAACCCAGTGCCTCGAAAAACTTGAAATTCTGACTATCTTAGAATCGGAAGCGAATTGACGGCCAGCCTCATTGTGAGACGGGTGAGTGGTGAAATCAGTTTTGATAGTAGGATCTAAGAAAATTTATCTGGTTTCCAGCAGAAATTTCACTTTTACCTGTTGGAAAAATTCAGACACTGCAGGAGTTTCTGACTAATAAAATAATCATTCCCTATATTTGATTTACATTGATCTAAGGCCTAGTTTAAATCATAAAAACCTATGAAAAATGATGCAAAATTTGATTTGAAATATTAGGAAGTTCAGTGTTTAAAATTCTTGTTTTATGGCCTTGGTATATAACATAAAAGCTAAAAATTGTACTACCATTATTTCTTTTATAAAGATATTTAGATAAGCTATTTAAGAAAGTGATAAAATACTTTATATCAAGATTTTTATTAATCCGATTACTAAAAATCTGATTAAATCTAATCCAAAGATTGTCTATAATACATTTTTGTTCTTAATCTAATTCTAGATGTGGCAATAGATTAAAAGTTATATTACTTTTAGGGTATGCTTTAAGAGAGTTCTTTCCGTAATTAAATACCTTTTCTTGGCTCCTATTGGAAGAATAGGTAGGAATAATCCTTATTATCTGCTTGTCCATCTGTAACATAAAAATTAATTTATTAATCTTCTTAATGAATATTCTAAACTATTATCTTTACCTCTAATATGTTCTATTTCTATTTTTACACCTATATTAATTATTCTTTCTGTAAAATTTAACCATCTCCTTTGAGAAGATCTTTTTTCATTTTTTTAGTTCATAAAAATTTACTATTGCTTTATAGTCTGTTCTTATTGTAATTTCTCTTTTCGAAATTATGAAGATTCTAAAGTTATCTAACGCATATATGATTGCTAAAACTTCTGCATCTATGCTACTTATGTTTCCTTTTTCTTTATACTTTCAGCATATCGCAAAATTTTATGTTTTTCTTTACGAGCATATTTATAGGGTTTCTTTAAAGTCTGACTCCCAATCCCTAAGCTACACCGTGGGTTTCTATTATTAAATAATCATTTATTACGGGTAAAGCTAAAGGTGGTAATTTTGTTACTATAGTTTTAATCTTTTTAATTAGATTAATATCCTCTTGGTTAAAGTATTTTTGTCCCTTTTTTCCTATTTTATTGAATAAAGGTTCAACAATTTTACTTAAGTCTTTTATAAATGGTCTTGCATAATTTAATAATCCTAAAAATTTTTGTAACTCTTTTGTTTCTCTATTTTATCTGGAAAATTTAAGATTTTTTTCTGATATATGTGGTTGTAGTACGATTTGTCCCGTTCCTATTACTACCCCTAAAACTTCTATAGTAGTCTAAAAAAGTTGTATTTTAGGTTTACTAATCATGATACCAAGTTGTTCAAAATTTTTAATTACTAATTGGAGATGTCCTATGTGTTTCTTTTTATTTTCACTATAGACTAATATATCATTTATGTGTATGGCTACAAAAGAATCATATTCCCTGAATATACTATCCGTTTTTCTTTGAAATATAGAAGGTGCATTTTTCAGACCAAATGGCATAATTAGCCATTCAAAATGTCCTTCTAGACATGAAAAAGCTATCCAAGGTATACTATCTTCATGCATCTTAACTTGCCAAAATCCTGATTTATAGTCAAATTTCCTAAATATATTGCAATTCTTAATTTTTCCTAGTAAATAGTCTTTAGTAGGTATATCATATCCATCATCTTCTGTATTATCATTAAGTCTTTTATAGTTTATAACCACTCTACTTTTTTCTCTTTTTTTTCACTATGTTTATTAACTAGAAAAGCTGTTGATCTATGGGGTGACTCTGATCTTCTAATTACTCATAGTTTTAATAAGTCATTTATATGTATTTTATAATCTTCTCTATCTTTATCAGTTGCTTCTATTTTAACTGTTTTTATCTTGTACTCTGGATTTTTTAATCTTTAAAATACATTGTATCTTATCTTTTTCCCAATATTTTAACACATTTTCTCTTATAATTTCTAGTTTTTCTAGTCTGTCTATTATATTGTGTATATGTTCTTCATTTATCATTAAATAGTTTATCTTACTATTTATTCTTACCAACTCACCTAATTCTTCTTCATTTAATATTTCTTCTTTTAATTCATTTTATTCCTTGCCCTCTTCCTTACAGAGTTTCATTTTTTAAACTACATTCTCCTTCTTCTTTACATTTACATTCTTTATTATTAATTTTCTTTTTCTGGGAATGTTTTATTTGTGACACCCCAAAATCCAGGGGCCCGTTGATTTAACCATCAACTTGCGGAAATACTTATGGACATCGTGTAACCCGATACCACCTATTATGTCCCATTTATTGGGATTCATTTATCCATATTTTTACAAAACATTCAAGTATATATATATATATATATATTAAAAACAGTTTACATGTTTTTAATTACAATTCTTTTACACCAAAAATACATGTCAAGCAAGCTTGCTCAACAAATTTTACAAAAATGAATTATCAAAGCCATATGTCGGCTTTCTTCATATTTGCGGTTCCAAATGAGAGCCGCCCACCGATGCATGTCCCGCACTTGAAATATTTTTCCCATATAGGGTGAGCCACGCTTAATAGGGAAAATTCTTACAAAGGCTACTCTCCACCTAAGTGCACATGCAATGTTCACTTACATTCACATTAACAATTCCAAACAAGAATATGTAATCCTATGTTGGAATTCTACACGCCATGCCATGAAATGAGATGAGACCCACTTATGCACCATACCCGAGTCTTTACCAACTCCTACCACACAATGTGACACCAATGTGTGATAAAATCCGTCATTGATGGATTACATCCAATGATCATTTGCAAACAAATTTTATTTGTTTATAAACCAAAAGCTTTTTGGATGTTACACCTCAAATGATCATTTCATTTACAAAACTCATGTGTCTTTTCGGGCAGCGCATTTTCAGGGTCTCACCACAGGCTCCGCACGCCTTCCAACACTTTTTAGACTTTCACCGTTTATATGAATGCAAGGACATTGTGTATGAAATATTTTTTCTGTATATGAATAGTGTCTCAAGGCTATGTTTGCGCCTTAGAGACACTGCATTGAATATTAACTTTCCATTTGACATGTGTGAATGGCTTGAGTTGTGTGGAAATTAATAGGTTAATGCATGAACTTAATGTGTTAACATGATGCCACAAGTATATAAAATATAATGGTGTGTGTATGCCATTGGAAATGGAATTGTGATTAGCTCAAGTGAGCTAATTTGGGTGTTGGTTGATCAAAATTGAATAACATGTGGTATGAGTGCAAATTTGAGAATATATGCATAATTGATATATTGATACAAATTGTGTTGAAATGGCATAATGCATTCATATGCATCGGGGTGACTAGGAAATTAGGGTGAGTGCATGATGAAGGAAAAAGAAAAAACGAACATGGTTTGAAAGGAATTTGATGGATGATTTTTCAGGAGAATTGTGTTGGGAGATGGTCCAGCAATTACACGTCGGAGGGCCCCATGGTGTTTAGGAAGGTTCTCCAGCAATTAAGCCTCGGAGGGTAGTCAATACTTTTCACCAGAAATTGGTAGTGTGTTTTTCAAGAACAACGGGTTTTGTTTTGAAAGCGGTGTTTTCTCATACATGGCAGGCGGGGGGTGGCGAGGGGGAGTCGGTGAGGACTCGGGACATGTGGGATTGGGCGTGTAGACATTCAGTAGGATCGCGTATATCTTGAGTGTGTGTTTACATTGGAGGATTGCATATGCACTTAGGCGGGGAAGTAACCTATTTCCCCAAGATTAATTCCGCTCTTGGGTTTATTCTTTGTACTGTCGAGGAATATTGGCTTCGGGTACGGGAGCGTTCGAGAGGCAGAGAGGCTCATTTTAGGGCGATTTTGAGCCGGGGTTATTGGCTTTGGTAGTTATTTTGTATACATGTATTAGAAATTGTAAACTTTTAATATGTGTTTGTATTAAGAGTAATGTAAAAAATCTTGAACCATGTAGTATATTTTGGTTGGGATATGTTTGTTGTGAGTATTAATGCAGGGGCCTAAGTGGCCATTTTTACTCATTTTAATTGGATATGAACCCGATGTGGTCATAAGTTGATTGTTGGGTTGGAGTTTGTACCTTGGAGTAAACTTCGAGTATAAAGGAGACTCTGCTTTGGATTTTCATAGTGGTGTCGGTAACGGGCATCCCACGAAAGTATTGCGAGGTTGACGGGTTGTCAACGGACCGGGTTTGGGCGTCACGGTTGAACCCGGTCAGGAGCCTTTCTTGAGGAGTATCTAGCCCTTGCTGTATTGCGAGCCACTGATTTTACCATTTCATATAATCGTGTGACTTTATTGGACTTCTTCAATGATGCGAACCCGCGATCAATCACCTAATGTGTGGTGTTGATTCTAACCATGCACTTTCCACATCCATAAAATCTGATGTTTCGAATTGCATATGCAATGCGATGCGCCATTGCATGCCAATCTGTGTCGTATGCAATGCATGCCACATGGAAAATTTAAACCATACATTTCATCATGTATTATGGACAATTATATCAACATGCATGTGTGACTCCCAAAACCGGGGTCGGTGTTCCAATGTCGGCAGCGGAAAACTTGTGGATATCGGGTAACTTGCGTACCACACTAATGAACCACTACGGGACCCATAATTTAATAAAAATCGGACAAAATCTCTTTTGTACAGGGAGCTCTACCAAAAAATACAACTTGTACAACAGATAATAGCATGACCCATTCGGGGCCAAATATTATATCATGACCTCTCGGGTCCATCTACGAGTAAAAATGACCACATAGGGTCCATTTATCCATACTCAAACATAATGCACAAGGTTATAATACCATAGTCCTTGAGAGTTTAATTACACTACTCTTTACACAAAAACATATATCAAAACAGTTTGTTATAATATATTTTACAAAAGTAAGAATCAAAGCTACAACCTGACTTTCTTCACGTTGGCCTTGGCGAGTGTCGATACTCCACGCACACTCCACACACACATTACACGAAGGGGGTCCCAGACGGGGTGGCTTGATGCCCGAGTAGAGTAAACTCCTACAAAGAAATTTACTCCTACCTAAGTGTACATGCAATGGTCATGTCACGAAAAAAAACATTCCCTATTAAGATTATGCAAAAAACCTAGAATGGAATTCTACGTACCATGAATGAAAGATCTGCATTTCGCCATGTCCCATATGGGAGTCCTCGGCGACTCCATCAGAAGCGGGAGTCCCGACGGACTCTTATGCACATCTGAGAAATGCATGCGTGATAAAATCCATCATTGGATTACATCTAATGATCATTTTACAAACAATTTCATTTGTTTTCAAGCAGCTTTTGGATGTTCATCTCGTGATCTTGTTTTCAAAAATCCATGTGTACATGGGTGGCGAAATTTACGGGAGGATCCCCGCAAGTATGCTTCGCAAACCTTCCCATACTTTTACGGGCTTTCATCGATAGATCCATACGAGTAACCAAAAAGATAACGAAGCTTTCACTCGACACATAATTTCAATTTCTTTTCAAACTGTGCGACTCAATTTGGACGTTGTCCCATTTTCCAAGCTTACGCAGTAATCGGCACAAGCGCGGTGTTAATTTTTAACCATGCAAGCGTGGAATTCTATTGAGCGTCGTCAGTACTATGTCCACTACCCATTCACTAAGAATGGTGAATGACAACGACCATGCACCCGCCGTTCATGCGATGTTCGGGTCGTATGAAATACGATTATGCCGTTTCATGCATGCCATGTCACACACATATATGGATGCTATATGGACAATTTCATTCATGCATTACACCCATGCATCATTTGGACAATTATATCAATCAACATACAATTTACAATTAAATCACACAAATCACATGTCAACATACTCGTACACACGTACATGCTCTCCATGTCGATACATTAGGACACATATTATTGACATCGATCGGAAATTCCTGACGAGCATGTCATTCAAACTCAAGCAATGACAACCTCATCCTCAAGACCCATTATGGCATAGAGATGCCCACAAAACATTCTAAAAAACAAGCCATAACAGACTATAGGATAGTTATGAACTCGATTCGAGAAGCAGCCACCTTGATCTAAAATACGGACCCTGAGCAATTAACAACCTAGGTACAGGAGTCCAAGCCGGCCATAGCAGGTTATAGAGTCGATTTAGGTGATTCAAGATCCTAACATCAAGTTCTCGAACAGAGCTATAATTTCCTTGAAGGATCTTGAGTCACAAATTCTCACTTTTCCCATCGAATCAGTCCCAAAATATGGACAATAGGTTCGGCGGCGACATGTGGCGATCTGAAAACGGACCATAACTTGGGTTATAGTGGTCCAATTGGGGTGATTCAAAAGCCTAACATCAATTTCTCATATAGAGCTACTGTAAAACTTGAGAAAATTCAATTTTCTGAGAAAGGGTAAAATTGTAATTTCAGTGGGAAAATCTAGGGTACTACTGAGATCTCGAATGATGAAGCAGAACCCCGTCACGGTATCTCGTAAATCTAACTCCCACATCGAATTTCGTTGAATTTGGAGACAGTTGAAATTTCATGTTTTTCGAGGCACTGAGGGTAGTACGGGACACTTGGCACATGTTGAGTGGTTCACAGTGTGCCACGTGTCAAGTGGAGAATAAGTCAAACAAAGAGCTCAAGTGGGTCCCATAGGAGACATGTGGCAACACGTGATTGAATGGAAATCCAAGGTAGATGGATAAGCTGATAAGGGTAATCCAAGGAGCCAATGGGGTATTGACATGTGGCAAAAAGTACTCTCCTAACTTGACTTTAGAGCAAGCAATTCGGTAGGAAGAGAGAAAGGAGGAAAAGAGAAAAGGGGGAGAAAGCTTAGAGAGAGAAGCTCCATCTTCTCTACAGGTTTCAGAAGCAGAATCGTCTTTAGTGGTTCACAGCGGATTAAGAAGAAAAGTGCTTCCCCTTGCAAAGAGTTTTCAGTAGAGACCGGAAACGGGGAGTTTCGATAAAGCTCGAGGGGTAGATAACCTGCTTTTGGTTATTTTTAACACAAGGGATTTGTGGTGGTGTTTTGCCTTTGCCCACCCCAAAGAACGTTTGGTTGCATTTTGAACCATGGGAAGTTACCACCACATTTTGATGGCCTTCGAATGGGACTTTGGGAGCGGATTTTTAGGTGGGGAAATAAAGGGAATTTGGAGAGTGAGTCCTTCCAGGTAAGTGTAGCCACATCGATGAGGCTTGATGTTAGGATTTTGAATTTCATCCAGGACCTCTGTCTTTAAGTTATGAAATTAAGTTTACCACTGAAAGGCAGTCTAAGTAGAAGGGCGCCGACTAGCCGGCTTCGTCAGTCGGTTGCTTGACGGGAGCCAATGGAGCTAGTGGCTAGGGCCAGCCGGCTAGCGATTAGGATAGCGGCACTTTAGGGTCAGGCTAGTAATAGTTAGGAGCTTAGGCTAGCGGTCGGGCTAGGCTAGCGGTTAGGGGAGCTGGCCCGGCTAGGGCGACTATTAGTATGGAGCTTGTTTGGACCGGCCAATAGCTTTGGGTTCGAACTCCGTTTCTAGACTCTATGGAAAGCCCATAGAGTCAAAATTCCAGCCAAATGCCTGTGGAGGATAGTGGGTGAACATAACTACTTGAAGCCATGTTTTTCAGTGTTGGTTGGCTAGGAGGCTGTCGACTAGGGCTGGCTATTCATGTATTGAGCCTCTCTCCCAACCGGTTGACCATAGCTTCTAGCCGTCCAGAACTCCGTTTCAGGTGTTCTTGGACTCTATGGAAAGCCCATTGAGTCAAGATTCCAGAAATATTCCTGTGGAGGACAGTGGGTGAACATAACCTCCTGAAATCTATGTTTTTCCTAGGGCTGCTGGTTGGCTGGGGCTGGCCGGCTATTCATATGTGACCTCTAACTTTGGACGGCCATAACTTCTTCGTCCGAACTCCGTTTCGGGTGTTCTTTGAATCTATGGAAATTTTATTAAGTCAAGATTTCATCCATGTGCATGTGGAGAACAGTAGGTGACCATATCATTGCTGAATTCTATGTTTTTCACCGAGTGTGCAGGTTTCTTAGCTGTGTCGATGCGAATAGCCGGGTTTTTACATGACCATTGCATGGCATGTTGTAGGCTGTTGTATTGGGTAGGAATTTCCATGAGTGAGCTTAAGGAAGGCTGTATGAAATCATTTGTTTAGTCATGGATTGATGTATGCTAATATGCTTGATATAATATTTATATATATTGGCATGAAATGTATGGAACTTATATGCTTGCATGGTAATTGACACGAAGTACAACTGATGAGAATGGTTCATGTAGTGTGCATCATACATGTAACATGAGAAATTCACGAGTGACGTGGCATTGCATATGCAGGGGACATCGGCGTGTGGGTGTGGGTGCATGGGTATGGTCATCCATCATCAGTGTTGATGAATGGGTAGTGAGCTCGTACTTTGGACGACGTCTAATAAATGAATCACGGTTCAAAGAATAAAGTGGAATAAAATTAATGTATGTTGGGTGGAGCAAGAAGGGGGCCGTTCATCCCCTAAGGTGAAAAGCCTGGAACATTGGGTGTAAGAGACCTGCGGTATGAGTTGAAAAGTTATGTTATGAGTGTAAGAGACTCACAGTGTAATCTGAAAAGTTCTATTGCCCAAAATAAGACACACGATTAACCGCATGGGCAGGTTGTGTGATAGGAGTTAGGATTGACTGCGGGATGCCCGTTGGCACTTGCCGGTGGGTGGCGGCGGTGGGGTTCCGATATATGTGTGGGTCATTGGTACTACCAATGACTAGGTTGTCACACTTGGCATAGGCATGTGTGAGGGAGTTAGTGAGTAACTCGAGATATGGGCATGATGACATCTCATGCATGACATACGACATTCATGTAGACACTTTAACTTGGATGTGTATGGGTTGGTTTGATCACTACATGAGCACTTAGGTGGGGAGTAACCCTTGTAGGAGATTATCACTACTGGGCTTTGCTCACCTCGTCATGGGATCCCCACTTTTCGGTGCATTGACGAGTCCGGTCTTAAGCCCGGCGACCGCGTATGGGATGAGAATTTGAATCTGACTGTTTTGTTATTTTTTTGTCTTGTATTATATTTGAGCAGAACCAAAACATGTACCCCTTTTTGCTATCAAAGGGACTGTAAATGACTGTGATTATAGTTTATCATATATTTTTGTATATTGTGAATTAAATATGCAAGAATAGGTCTCGATATATGAAACACATGAGTGTGATATCGGGGCGCAGATATCTCTGAGGTTTTGAGTAGGTTACTTGGGTTTCCAATGGGACCTCGGGATTTAAGGCGTCCGAAATTCTGATTTCCTTGAGGGATACTAATTAAAATTTCTACATTTTCCTAGCAGAAAATCAGCCCTGAAAACTAGACATCATAAACAGGGCACTATTCCCATAACCCATTATTTTTCCAAACAGCCACTTAGGGCAAAAAGGGCAAAACAACCCCTAGAATGGAAAATAAACCAAAGTAGGAAGAATCTCTACCCCTTAGAGCGAAGACGAAGCTTTCGGAAGTCCTAGAGACCAGAAACCCACGATCTCTTGAACTCTTCACTTGAATCTTCAGCGAAATCCTTTGTTCCCAGTACCCACGCGTAGCTCTCGTCGCGTAAATGGACTTTAGTTCTTGGCCCGACGAAAACCGAGCAACCGAGCTCCATAGATCGTAGAGAGAAGTAGGAGCTTCTCTCTCTATTCTCTTTTCTCCTCACTCATGTGTTCAACATTTTTCCCCAAGCCCGAGAAAATGCATACCCTTTCACCCTGAATATGATTTTCTAACTTATCCTTAAGTTTTAAAGACTAGGCCCACATCGCGCCACGTGTCCACGCCTGGTCTAGGTCCATTACTACCTCGAAACAAATTTATTTTCGTCTCGCTTCAAGTTCAATTTATTTTAAATGAACTTTACTTGGTATTTCTAACTCACCGGATTCTCATGAAATCTAGATCACGAGAGTCAGCTAGACGTCAGTTACCAGAAAATCGTAGAAAAAATTACATTTGTCTTGGGAATTTGTGAAAATTTTAAGGTAATCAGATTCCGCGAGACAAATCAGCGGTGAAGTCCATTTCGCCGTCGAAGTCTAGAAAAATTTCCAGGCTTCCCTAAACCATTTCGGCAATTTTACTGTTTTTGCCATTTTTCAGAAAAATTAAATTTTTCCCAGATTTTACACATATAATTTCCATATAAATACACATCCAAATGTCAATACATTAGTACACATATCAACATTTCATCACATCAACACCAACCAAGCAAGTCATTAAAAGATCAAGTAATAACTCCTTTGAAATTCAAGGCCCATTGTGAAATATAGATGCCTACAAAACAACCCACAATAGTCTGTAAACGAGCTATATAATAAGTCCCAAACAAGCCATTCATAGGCTTTAAACAGTCCCCGGAAACTTTGCCGCAAGAACTCTCAGGTTCTCTTAGGCGAAGGGATTTCGCCTAGGCGAAGGATCCTCAATCTAGGCGGAACAGTATTGTCCACTATCTTGCTCCCGAGTTCTCTAGGCGAACCTCTCACTTTCACTAAGCTGACCCTGCGGCGGAGCTTACTTCGCCGCTGGGCGAAGGAGGCTGATCTTCTGGGAAGGTCGTGTCTTCGCTAGCGAAGAGCTTGTCGAGCTGAAACTCATAAATCCCAGTTCTCAGCCCCAAAATAGCCTCTTAATCCACCCAAAGGTAGAAAATAAACCAAAGTAGGAAGGATCCCTACCTCTCGGAGCATAGAAACACCGATAGGAAGTCTAAAAAACACTTCACAGCTTTGAAGACTTTGATTTTCCTAAATCTCATTTCCTTAGATGCCCGGTAGAAATCCACCATTCTAGGTACTCACGTGTACCCCTCGTCGATGTGATGAACTTTAAGCCTTGGCCCGACGAAATCCGATCGACGGAACTTTGTAGATCGAAGAGAGAAGCTTGGAGTTCTCTCTTTTCTCACCCTTTCTCCTCTTTCACGGTTTCTAGCAGGAAAACAAAATGGGATATTTTGTCTCGAGCCCCTCACTTAAGTTTAGGAGGTGAGTGGCTCGCGATAGTGCACCTACGTGTCCCTCGACACCTTGGGTCGTTTTTGCCCCAGCTCCAAATTTGTATTTTGTTAGGTTTAGTTCAAATTATTTTAAAATGAACTTTACTTAAATTATTTTTCAAAAACAAGATTTTTCTCAAAAATCACATTTACGATTCACGGAACACCAGATTGTCCGAAAATCATGAAAAACCCGACCATCGCAAATTCAGCCGAGTCGTCTAGTAACCGGATTTAGCGAGGCGAATCGATGATGGTCCGTTTCATCAGCGAGGATCTAGAAAAATTCAAGGTTTGCAGCTTTGTACTGTAGAGAGGCAATTTGCAGTTTTGCCATTTTTAAATTTCCAATTTCTGGTTTTACTTTCATTTTGTTTTTAATTCTATAGAAGTTATTTTTCTCCGTTTTTTAATGGGCTGCATTATCTTATGTCTTGATAAACTAAAAAATCTTTACTAAAAGTTACTTGTCCGTTATCTTTTAACAAAAATGATAATCTTAATATTACTTGATGTCTAAGGTTTAAGGGTTTTATCCAAGTCTCGTCCTTGGGTAATGAGTATTCTAGGCTTGAATAACAATTTGTTATAAATGATATTTTAGCTCTTGCTTCTAATTCGTTTTACATTGGTTAAAGCTACCATCTACTTATTGGGCTACCATGGGCTTTTCTGCTAATATTATGAAATCTTTTGGTATTATCTTTTCATCTATTATTACATGGGTACATCCTGTATCTAAGAGTACATTTTTTTTAATCAAATAACTTCTTATTCTTTATTCCAATACATTCTACTTGCTTAAGGCTTTATATTTCTAATTGGTTCACTTGAATTTTTATGGGATGTATTATTGATTTCTTAAGTGCTCATTAATTCTTTGGAGATTTCTTCTAGTTTTTTGTTTTCCCAAATATTTCTCAAGTTTTTATGATTATATTAGTTGTCTTTTAGTAAGTCTATTTCATTTTCTAGATATACTATTATTTCTTAAGGAAAGTTAACTTTACTATTTATTTTTCTTCATTGGTTTTGGTTTCATCCTAACGAATGAAAATATTATTACAACCACATATTAGCCTACATCCTTCTAGAAAACATCCTAGTACATTTTGCTCACCATGTAATCTATCTGGAAACCATTTACATTTAAAACATCTAATACTATCTAAGCCACTGGTTTTTCTTCCAAGTATGTTCACATGCCTAGATAGATTTGATTCAATATCTAAATCTTCATTGTCACTTTTTGAATTTTCTTTCTCGTCTTTTATGCTTACTATTCTATATATTGTTTTTGTATCAGAATATCTTCATCTACTTCTACTAATTCTTCATTAATGCGTTCTAAGAGTAGGCTTTTGGTATTATATAGGTTTTTCTTTTTGTAACAATTATTGCTTAAGTGGTCTAATTCGCCATATGCATAACATCTTAGTTTATTTTTGTATATCCTTCTAGGATTACATTTTCTGACATGTTTGTTAGGATCTAGGTAAGGCTTTCTTCTAATTGATCTTTTTAGATAATATTTTTTATTATGCTTCTTATTTGGTTTGATTTTATTTTGAAAGACAAAGAGTTAAGAGAAAATACGAAAAACACATTTGGTTCTTTTTTTTTGTTCTAAAAAACATGGTAAATGAAAAAAAAAAGCACTAAATTTAGAGAACAAGAATAGTTTTTAGAGAACCCCAAAATTATGTTTTTTTCAAAAATCATTCTCAAAAATAGTTTTCAAAAATAGGAACCAAACAAACCTTAAATCTTTTAATTTTTTTAAAGCTAAATTTTGAAATATTTGAAATACAACATCTTTTCTAATCTTAATTAAATTATTATCAACCATGCCTATTCTTATAGTAAAATTTCATGTTTTATTGCTTAAATCATATAAAAGTATAATTTTAAAATTGTTTACATTTATATAAAAGGAATATACCATTTGTTTTGACAACTAAGCACTTTGTTACAATGTTGTAAACTGTCCATATTGGGACTTGAACCTAGTACCTCTCCCCTCCATGGATGTCCTGTCTTTTTCAACCTCTACCAATTGAGTTAGGCATGTGGACATATACCATATATTATTATCGTATTAAAAAGATAAGAATCTTTCATCCAAAAGCCCATAATACCTAGTTCATGTTGTAGAATGTTCATCGTTTAAAAAGGTAGGGCATAGGGAGAGAGGTGCAGGTTCGGAGGAGTCCTAGTAAGAACCCAATTTATAGCGCCCCCAGTCACGGGGAGTCATTTTTTTGGCTATTGGACAAGTACGTCGCGGCTTGAGTCCTTACTGCTGCGCGCTATCGTGTGTCTTTGTGCTAATGCGATGAAATATTGCGATAGCAAACACACCCGCCCGGTACAGTGAAGCTCTGTGCAATAAGCCCTAGAGCTTTGTCGATGCGTGCCCCTCGGGTGTTGTCATTTGCGCGCCCACGACTTTGGTTGCGACGACACGGAGTGTTCTCTTGTCGGAGCATGGGAGTGCTATGTCGTGACATGGGAATTCTGCCCATGGGGAAACTTTATCGCGACACAGAATTTCTCTGTCGTGACATGAAACCTTAGGCACGCAGCCAAACGTATGGCGACATAGAGCGAGGCTACATTTGCGACCAGAGAACTCGCATTTGCAACCGCAAGCGTTAGTTCGAGCCAAAATCGCGATATAGGGCCCTTTATTGCGACGCGAGGCCATAATAATTCTTTATCGCTGACGGGCGAAAAATGACGTAGCCCGTTTGGTGTACCTCCGGTTCCACTTTTTTTTCTTTCGAAACACCAAGTCGATATAAATTAGCATTTTTTTTTTTTTATTACAAAGGAGCAACATGAAACACAGAAGAAAACTTGCCAAAATGTATTAATCATTCAAAATGAGTTTAATTACAACTCTTTTCTTCTCACAAATACAGAAACTGGGTTTTCTACCCAAAATTTACAAAATACAAAAACAAAGCCAATATGGCCTTTTCTTCACAACTAATGTCTTGGATGTGTTTCATCCCTCAGTGTACCTCCAGTGCCTGAAAATATTTTCCTATGACCAGGGTAGGCATTGCGGTAGATGGTGCTTCTCTGAGGGCTGCTTCCCGCTTTAAGTGCGCATGCGATGGCAACACACATCCTTACCATGGAATATTTCTTACTTCAAAATATTTCATACGAAAATGCAATCCACATGTGGAATATTTCATGTTATGAATGAGGAAATGGACTTCGTCATGCCGTAACGAGTCGGCCAGGCTCTCTCACGCATCGCGACTCAGTGTGAAAACACGTCATTAGTGTTTCGCTGACTCTTTCTTAAAACAAAATCTTTTTTGTTTTTAAACCTTAAGAACACATTGGAAAATCCTCGATGTTCACATTTGATTTCATCGAATCCTGTATTGTTAGCCATTTGTGGGCCCGCGTATTTTTCGGGTTTTACACGGCGGGATCATCGTAGCAGCCTTTCCAACATTTTTTACGGTCTTTCACTTGCGCCAGATGATCATGTGTCGCAAATAATTTGGAGTGCTCACCCAGGGGGAAGTCTACCCCATCGCCGCCCCATCCGCGTATATTTATTTATTTTTTCATATTATGCAAGCGTGAATCAATTTTGGGCGTCGTCCATTTACGAACTCATACATATTCACGAGAATGGTGAATAACGATACCATGCACATCACACATTTCGGCAGCGATGTCCGTGCATATGAAATTCGAATATGCCATTTCATGTCATATCATGTTATATGCAAAATGAGGGTTACATACAACATTATCAAATCATGGCAATTAATTTTTTCATTCACCATAATTCTCATGTCAATTCATCTAAAGCATATATTTATGATTGATGGATAATTATATTTTTCTACAATATAATTCTCATCATCAAGCAACCCATGTTAATACATCAATTGAGCATGTAACAACATGATTTTCACACAACCATCATGTTATTCATTTTTTTTTTTGCAATAACACACAAAAACAACACCGCATACGATAACAGGTCGAATCGGTCTCGGGGCGCCCCAGCTTGATTTCAAAAATTCGGTTTTGAGCTTGCGAAAACAGTCCGGTATTTAAAACAGTCCCAAAATCCATTATTGGACTATCGGCGCGATCCACGAAAATCCCCAGCCCCGGAGACTATCGAAACGAGTCCCAAAGAATTCCAGGTCGGTCCAAAATTTTGTGACTAAGCGCCGCGACCATGGCCTAAACACCCCATCCATTTGAATGACTCTTAGACTAAGAATAAAACCAAGTAGGAGAAAAACCCCCACACCTCTCGGAGTTTGGTGAAATCCACTGATTTTGGTACCCACGTGTAGCTCTCATTGTGTGGACCAACTTTGCCTCTTGCTTTGACGAGAACCGACGACCCGATCACCATGAAATCTAGAGAGAAGTTTGAGCTTCTCACTCCTCTCTTCTTCTCTTTTCTTTTCTTTTCTTCTTCCTCTTTCTTTCTCCACTTTTACCCCTCTCTCCATCAGATTTGGTCCAACCATTCAAGTGGGAAGTCCCCTCCTTGCCACATGTCATTTCCCCATTGGTTCCCTTTTCTCTCACCTTATCCTCTTATTCAAAACTTGAATTTCCTTCTTCTAAGGGCTTGACACATGACCATTCCTTAGACTTTCTCATTTTGTTTGACTTGCCTCTCCATTAGACACATGGCTCTAAATGAGTCACTCAACCAAATGCCATGTATCACTTACTACACCCGGTGTCTCGAAAAACGTGAAATTCCGACTATCTCGGAATCCGATGAAATTCGATTGAGTGACTAGATTTCACGAGACGATTTCAATGGTGAAGTCTGTTTTGTCATCCGAGATTTAAAGAATTTTCAGGTTATCAACCGAAATTACCATTTTTCAGAAAAATTGTATTTTTCTCGGGTTTTACAATTTACTACTTTCTAACTAAAGTATTTACTTACCTTAAAAAAAAACTAAAGTGTTTAGCTGTTAATTTTTTTAAATCTTTCATCATGAATATACATGAACTCTTGAGTTTAAATCCACTATGATGCTGATGAAAATATTTTATTTTCCTAAAATATGATTATGGGTAAATAATTTCCAATTGATAGTTTGGTAATATGTCATACAATACCTTCTTTTTTTTTTCTTTTTTTTTAAATCGTCTAATTTTTTATCATTTATCATTACGAGAAAAAGTAAAAAGTACTAACTCATATAAAAATTAAAAAGGATTAAAAAATCTATTAATGTTGAATTTAACTTCAAAATTAATTTTTAAAAACAGAATAATTTACTTCCCTTTTTTTTTTCCTTTAACTAAGAAATTGTTTTCAAATTATGAAAGCTAAATAGTAAATATCATTTCAATTTTTAAAGTTCCTTTTTTAATGAAACCTAGCCTAACTCAAGTGGTTAAAGAGCTAGGTGGAGCAGCGGGAGGGTCAGCTCTGTGGGTTCCTAGAATCTTCGGGTCAGCGGATCACTTGGATCATACACCTATCTGCCTTGACTGCAAGCAGACGGCTAAAGAGCGGCGGGAGATCTCGCCGTTGCCTCTCAGCGATCTTTGAAGCTAGACCCTTTCTTTCTCACCAAAATCGAGATATTTCAGTCTAGAGGGCCTACCTTCTTTTCTGAAGTGACCTCCTTTTATCAGAGAGGAAGGGGATCCACTTTATGTGGAAAGTGGGTAATCTCTTCCCAAATCAGAAGGGGAAGGTGGCGCATATCTCGCATGCGGAGACTAGTTTTTCCTTTTAAAGGGAGGATTGGAGGGAGAAGGTGGGCGCGGCGTATATCGCGGCGTGGAGACTGATTCTTTGCGCTTTTAAGTGGACATATTTCCCGAATCACAGGGACCGAGGGGCAGCTTGTCCACCTTACATTCACGACGGCATGGAAAGTGCATGCTCTCCGGGGGAGTCCTGTCCCAGTTAGCACTTGTTAAATAAAGCCTCTCGGGGATATGACATCCGGGGAATGTCAACCCCTTCCCGGTTAGGAGAGGGTATCTAGATCTGGGCTCCTAAGTTGGCTCCTAAATTTGGCTCGTAGGCCAGGCGAGATGGGCCGGCCCAATTGTAACCTTCGGGTTTGTCGCTGGAGCTGCGAATTGGGGGCTTTGGTAAGCAGGGACACCCATGTGCCCTGGCACTCTCTTTGGGAGGCCGGTGTCTCGGAGTTGGAAAAAGAGAACATGCTTGTAGCATACCATATGATGGGGAGCATTGAAGCGTCGTCTTTGGTATGTTCGTGCGAACTTTCTAACTTTCTTGGATGTGCATTAGATGTCAAGTGGTCGTTTGAGAATACCCTAAGGTTGATGGCTGCTATAAAAGACCGGAGGATGACGGGGTCCGTTGTACCACTTGTTACCCACGTTTTTCCAGTGGAGAAGGATAATTGAATGTTGCTGAGGATCATATTTGGTGAACTACAGAATGAAGGATGATTGGGGTCGACCATTTGAGCGTGCTTCTCAAGCATGAATCGGACCAGAGATTGCATAGTTTGAGCGGAGTCGGAATAGACTATCCATGGTCTGGGTGGCCTTTGGGTGGTTCTAAAACTCGAATGGAATCCTCTGCATCTAAGGACACCCCCTATCCAAATCAGCGAGACTTTTACTCTTCTTGAGCCCCCTTTCCATATTTCCTCATTTTTTCCTTTTTTTTTTTTGGTAGCGATTTTGCTACTGCTTCGTCTTCCTCTTCGACTCCTGCTACTGCTTCTTCTTTAGCCTTGGCTCAATATTTGATTTAGACGAACTATGTAGCCACTTCAATATGATTGCTTAGTTGTTACTTGTAAGGATATGAATGTAATGATGAATTCCATTTGGCGTAGTCAATAAAATCATACTTTTTTTTTTTAACATTTATGCACTTTGTTCTACCTCGATGTCCCTATACTTTACTTTCTATCTCGAGGCATGGGCTAATCCATTGGCCATGGGAGTGGGATCTGGGTGACTCTACAGTTGTGGGGCAGCCAGGTGGGAGCAGCTTGGGTTTGGAATAACAAGAGAACCCATTGTCCGTCCCAGTATACCTGTGTGTGCCACTGGGGATTGGAGGGCGTCGCCCGGAAGCGAAGCAACTAGTGGTAGGTTAGTCTTGATGTAATGCGCTCGTAGGCCACTAGGTTGGTATATGGGAGTCATCATTGGAGAAGCACTTCTTTTCCCGTTCTTATCATCCTTGGGTTTTCCTTTCTGATTGAAACCATATGACTTAGTGTTTGTTGTTGAATCGCTCTTCCAGTCGTTTGTTCAGTTCCCATTTTTACAGGTAATCTCTTTCTCCCTTGTAAGTGTGTTGAATCTTCCCCACCCTGCGGCCCGCAGGAAGGGTCCCGGTATGAGGTAGGTGCAGGGCTTATTAGGCCCGGATGGTTTTTGCCTTCTTACTTGTTTGATGCGAGGCTTGGGGCTGATACTCGCTCTCTTTCCTCCCTCTGATATGTTTGTAGAATGGCAAGAGGTGAGGAAGAAACTTCCACCCAGTCGGGCGGTCGCGGGACGGGCTCGTGCGAAGTGGCGCGTTCTAGCGAAACCATATCGTCGTCGCGCCCGACAATGGAGGAATTGAGAATTTGCAGCGAGATCATGATGACATTGACTTGAAGTTAATGGGCCAGGCAGACGAGTCCACTGCAGGTGGGGAAGCGAGAATCTGGATGTTTTTACACGAAGCAACTACGGCGGACTTTGTTTTCGATTACTGTCCTTGTTAAGCAGTTTTACGACATTTTACGAGCGTAGGTAGATACCTTATTCATCCAAACATAATCGGATTCTAGCGGATCTTTGGCGTTGAGCACCTTATACCGGCTTGACCTTTCTCACAGTCGAGAGATTTGTTTTTGCCTGATTCTTTGACGCGCGAAGGCGGTGCATGTCGATCACCAGTTCCGTGTAGTCGTGAGATGGAATCCCCGATTCCCCTAAAACAAAGGCAAAGGGGGTTATTCTATTGAGGGGAACTTAGGTTGAGACTCCGGGCTCTCCCGGCCTACCATTTGATATTAATTGGTCACAGTCTTTCCCAGGTGTGTGTAGGAACTAGGAAGTGGGGCGAGTTTAGATACACACACACATGTCTTTCTGGCGCAGCGATTGTGAATTGCGGTGCGGGAAACGGAGGGCGGATTAGTGCACAGTGGGTAGAGAAGGCGAGCCTCGAGAAGATTTGTAGACTGTTGGAGGTCTCCGAATAGGAGCGCCATTATGAGGTTCTTCTCACATTAAAGAACCTTGCTGATGTGATGGAGCCCGCTCCCTACGGTCTTAGATTAACCCTAAATTACCTTTGCCCTTATAGATTATGGACCGAGGGGAACACTTAGTTACCTACGGTTCTTTAAGTTTGCTCAGGTGGTAGTGCGCAGAAATCATTGCAGGACCCGGAGGCGAGAAGCAGCGCCTGTAGGAGCAGCGCCTTGGGCCTGCGTCTATTCGAGTCGACCTCTGCCGGTGGGGGTTCCGGCTCGACCTCATTTGGGACTCGGTAGGGACTGAAAGGGTATCACTTCGACGAGGCTTCCTCTGCCCGAAAGGGGACCATTTACGCCCCTCGTATCCTGAGGCTTAGAAGAAGGGGGACGGGCGGGTGAAGAGTACTCAGGGGCCCAGTGGAAGATTTTATACCTTGGGTTCGTTTGAGACAGCGACATACGCTTTGGAAGAGGAAGAAGAGGAAGAAGAGAAAGAGGAAGAGAGATGACGGGTTGATCGTTATCTTTGCTGCCCGAGGAAGTGGGCGGCCGAGAGGATCTTAGGAAGCGGTTGGGTGAAGGATCGGTCAGGCTCCCAGCGGATGGGGGTTCGAGGGTCACGAACGTCGTGATTCGGGCTCTCCCAGGGACGGGATAATGACCGGTCGGGTTGAAGGACATCGCCGTGGAAACGGGCGGGCTCGGTCCGCTGCGGCTACGAGGTGGTCCGCCTACGACCCGAGTTGGAAAATTTGCCGAGCGATACTAGATTGCGTTACGAGGCGCGAGACCTTAAGCTTGATCGGATGTGCTAAACTCTTATCTCCCGGCTCGCGGCCACAGCCGGCGATGGAGGAAGTGGCAGAAACACCCGAACTGAACATCCAGGCTTCGTCACCCATCATTTATAAGCCTTTTGATCGGGCGAATCTGACCGTCGTCTACGAAGCGACTTGTACGAAGCATTCACGGATGCCCTATAACCATCCGGGAAGCTGGGTTGGGTGAAGAGTATTTTGTGGCGGTTCCTATGGGTACTATAAAAGAGGATATTCATCAGATAGTCCTGGACGGGATCTCTTGGTCGGAACCGTAATTTTTGTCGAGTCGGCGGAAATTTGGTAAAGTAGTGCTTCTGAAGCTCAGGAAACCATAGTTTTGTCGTCTTTTCTTTGCGAGGCCATCAGCTGGCAGATTACGAGCGTCCCTCGACCGCAGTGAGTTCGTCCCGATCGGCTAGGGATGCGAGAGAGGCTTGGTTGTATGTTCGGTGAGAGGACTTCTGCCTGGAGAGCTTGGATGCCTCTTTAAAGGAGGTTCGGTCTTGTGATGCTAGGAGTTGGAGGCCAAAGAAACTGCGGATAGGGCGGCTCGGGCGGAGGCGGAGAGGGATGCCACCCGACATGAAACTGTGATGGCGCGGTTGGAAACCGAGGTGGCGGGCAATGCCTGGGCACAGGTGGAGGTTGAATTGTTCCGGGTCTAATGCGCCTTGACTACAACGGATGGTGGCTGGCTGAAGGCTGACTTCAAACTTGACTCCGCTCGACAAGCCTTGGCATCTGTGAAGGAGGCCTGCCAGGGGGCGGAGGAAGAGAACAGTCACCTAACGGATGAGCGACTGTCCTTGCTTATGGAGCTAGGGGCCATCAAAGAGGACTTTACGGCTTTCCGGGCGAAGAGTTCCTTGGAGAAGTCGGCACTAGAGGCGGAATTTGATGCAGCAGTGATGTGATTTTTCGGTATAGCTCACGGCTATGTTTGTGCTTTTGCGCGTGTACGTGGAAGCAAACTGCTGATCTGGCCCCGGGATGCTAGACACATCAACACCTTTCAAAATTTTTGTGAATCCTCGTGCCCCGGGGCTCTTCATGTCTTTCATTGGCGAGCGTCGAGACTACTTCAGAGAGATTTTCAGTCAAAGATCTCAGTTCTTTGAAGAAAGGACTAGATATTCATGAGTCCACAGGTAAGCTTGGATGAGGGACCCAAAGTTGTTGTCGAGGGATAGGGATCGAAATTGTCATTTGCTCGTTGAGCGTACTCTTCTTGCTAGACATTTTATTCGCTGTTTTTGTACCTTTACATTTAAAAAGGCATTTTATCTTCTACTTTTTGGAGAAATACTCTTTTTTTTTTTAGCCTAGTAGAGTTATAATTATCTCGATCAAGCGGGATATCCCACTCTGCAATGGCTGTCGGGTTTATCTTGAGGTTGTCTTTGTCACCCGGGGTGCATTCTTAGAATCGAGATAACACTTATAATGGGCGGATGGAGGCTTACTGCCTGCGTATCCGGACTCGTATGGACCAGCCAAGTTATCAAACTATCTTGGTCGGGATAGGTCCATTTAATATTTATCCCGGACTTCGTATGGACAGCCAGGTATTAACTATCTTTGGGTGGGATAGGTCATTTCGGCGCCATTAGGGCTTTAGGTTGGCCAGTTTAGATATTTATCGGCCGGACCGGATGGAGTAATTTTAAATGTCCGGGACTCTTAAGTTGACTAGTTAGTGTTATCCTAGCAGGAAGTAGGATAGGTCGTTTTCCACATGTCGTTCGAGGCTTTAGGTTATTGATTATATGTTATCCCTAGCAGGGCCGTGGAAGTCATTTTCTACTCCATCAGGGCTTTAGGTTGACCGAGTTGGAATGTATCCCGACCGGTCAGGACGATCTGCGTTATCAGGGCTTTTAAGTTGTGATTAGATGTTATCTATGGTAGGATAGGTCATTTACTGCGCCATCAGGAACTTTAGATTGATACACCAGAGGAGAAAATAGGCGACATGCACCTTTGGATGTTCGTCATTCTTTATTGATAATACCTTAAGATGTGTGGCGTTCCATTACAGGTGAAGTCGTCAGTTTGTCTAATCATAGTAAGCTCTGGATTGTGGCTCGTCGTCACGAGATATGGTCCTTCCCGGTTAGGTTGGAACTTTCTGCATTCGGATCGGCTATATTCCTCGAATACTCTTCCCAAGACCAGTTCTGGGTTGGAGCGTTCGAGATTTGACGTTTTTGTAAATTGCTAGCATTTGTGGGGATGCTATGGGATTACCCTGAGACTCGCGATTGTCGGTGTGTGCTTGATCATGTGCATTAAATATGTATTCCCTTGTTTGGGGACGTCCTCCCGGATGGTAGGCATGCCAATTTCCATAAGGATTATAGCTTCCATCCAGTAGTGGTATGCGAGGATATACGGTGGGTTTGTGGGCGATGGATTACGTAAACTGAAATTTTTGGATGAGTTCATACCACTGTTACCTTTGGCTGAATCAGTAGACTTCTTTAGAACATTAACGAGGTTTTTGTTAAGAACTACCTTTGGCCATTGCTAATGGATCTTAGGTAAGTGAGTATAGATTTTTATGCGTTCTTGTAGTTTCGATAGACCGTATCGAATGGGTGATTATTAAGACACAATTGATGCGGGGATACTGACAGGCGCTCTGATATTCTTCCGGATAAAGCTGAGTGACATCTTATCTTTGATCGAAAATGCTTGACCTCGATCATTGTACAGAAATAGTGGGTGGCCACTAATAATAGCTTCTTTTAGGCTAGGGAGTAGGTAGTGGTCGACTATATCGATTCCCCCATTGAGCAAGGGCGAGGGCTTGAAATAGAATCGAATCTTACCGTTGATTTCGAGGGATGGGAGCGAGTCGTTGGCAATGATCCACACTTTTGTGTATAATTAGACTCTCATGGTTGGCCAATAGTACCCTGTCTGGGGCAGATAGATGTTCCACCACTTCAGGATGATTTCACATATCCATGTAAGGCGCTCACGCCTTTAACACGCTGTGGGGCAGCGTTTAGGAATACGGGCTGTGGATCGGTTGAATAATTGCCATCGAACTAAGAAAGTCTAGCTGACTGGAACGAGGTTTGTGGGCCTTATCTCTCCACTAAGGCGCTGGCTTTGTTGATCTGTGAAGTAGGGTCCATCCATGAAAGGGATTCACCATCCACCCGATTTATTGCATGGGGATCAGAGGCGAAGAAACTGCGATGGTAGATGAGCAAAAATATAGTTTCAGTGAGTGGTAGGGAAGCGACCACAGAAGCCAAGGCATTTGCCTTTTCGTTACGGTCCTTGGGAATGTGCTCCAGTTTCCAAGCTAGGAAACGCTCCAATATTTGTTTCACACGGACACATATTTCCTGTTCGGGAGTCATGGGATTAATTCTTCATTGACTTGCGACCATGTTGAATCTGCTGGATGAAGAGCTTGTTGGCAGACAAGGTGGTTGCTAGCTCAAGCCCAGCTAGGATGGCCTCGTACTCCGATTCATTGTTAGAGGCACCAAATCCAAGCGTGCACATTCAATCTTATCCGAATGGGGATCTTAGCTATGTAGATGCATGGGTTGTCCTAGGCCTCCATCGATGTGAGTATCCTCTGATCCAGTACATTCGGGCGTGCTTCATTGGGGATTTTGCTATGAAGTCTTCTAGCACCTGTCCCTTTTTTGAAAGCCATGGCCTATATTGGATTCCGTATTCGCTTAGTTTGATTGCCTAGCGATCCATTCTTCCAAATAAATCAAGCTTATGTATAGTGCTCCGGAGATGGAGAATAAGTTAATCTGACAAATGGGATGTGCACAGTAAGGATGAAGTTTCTTGGATGTATTAAGTTTGGGCGAGCTGCTCAAGACGACTACATACACAGTCTCTACATGTGACTAAGGGATTTGTTGTGAAGGGCCACGAAGCTATACGATTTTACCATCTTCATTCTCTTTGAACAATGCGAGCACTTCTTCTTGTATAAAGCTGCCGGTAGATGAAAACGATACCAGTTGGTGTCGGGACTTACTTGAATCGAGTTCGGATAAATCTTGTTTGATATGGATAAAGCCGTCACATTCTTCATTCCATCAGACCCCAGATTAAGCTCCCTTAGGGTAGTGAAAAATGGCTTTAAGTGGTTCGTGAACCGGGAAATAAATTGTCCTAAAGTAGCTAATTGACTCGTCAGCTGTTGCACCTCTTTTCTAGAGCTCGGGGTTGGAGATTCTAGGATGGCTTTAAGCTGGGATGGGTTGGCCTCAATCCAATCCCCCCTCTTCTTCGTCATGAATCGGGAACGGGACTTGCCGACCCAGGAATGCACATTTGCGGGATTGAGTTTCATACATGGAGTTACGAGAAGGTCAAATACCTGTTGCAAATGAGTAGCATGATCCGGCCACTCCTTGGACTTTATCAACATATCATCTATATACACTTCCATAGTTTTCCTAAGCAGCGGCCGAAATATTTTGGTTACTAAACTTTGGTAGGTGGCCCAGACATTCTTTAAGTCGAATGGCATTACGTTGTAGCAGTAGAGCCCGTGGGGGGTGATAAAGGATGTTTTCTCTGCATCAGGCGGGTACATGGGGATCTGATGATAATCGAAGGAAATGCTGTCCCCAGCGATGCTGCGCCATGCGGTTAATTCTATAGACAATCTAGTCTATCAGAGTGAGTAGAGCTATCCTTCCCAGGACACGGTGATAAGATCCATATAGTCTACGCATACTCTCCACTTGCCCCCTTTCTTTGGAACTACCACCACGTTAGCAAGCCATTCCGGGTATTTCACTTCTCTGATAAACCCAGCCTTCAAAAGGTTATCTACCTCGGCCTGGATGATCTGATGGCGGTCCGGGTGGAAGCGGCGCACTCTTTGCTGAACAGGTTTGGCGAATGGGAGGACATTCAACTTATGGGAGGCGTTCGCGAAGCTTATCCCTGTCATGTCCGAATGGACCCAGGCGAACACGTCAGTGTTAGCCTTTAGTACTCTTTACAGGCCCCGGACCGCTCCTCTTCGGTCGGGAGAACTTACATAGGTACACAATCGAAGCGCATACGAGCATGGATTACAGGGGATCTACAGCCAATTGTTCCTTGTCTTCTGAAGTGGCTTGGACAGCAGGCCTTAATTGCTATGATGAGGGTGAGTTTGGTTTAGTATCGGGGCTACCTTCGCATACGTGAATTGGCGGTGATATGTGGCCAGACTAATTGGCTTCCTTGGAGGTCAACCTGCCCATATGCAGTGAGATAACTGATAGTTTGGTGGTAGGTTGAGGGGATTGCTTTCATGGCGTGTAGCCAGGTTTGGCCTACGATAGCATTATATGGACCCAAATCTTCAATCACTGAAAACAATACCTGTTGAGTTAAAGGTCCCTTTCACGACGAGGAAGCAATATCACCTTGTCGGTGGTGGACCCATTGAATCGGGCAAAATCTGCCAGGCGGCGAGATGATTGAGGCGGGACTTTCATGCATAAAGCGAGGAAGTGCGGCGATTCGATCATGCTGCCGGGCTAACTGAAATCTGTGCACATCGGTGTTAATACATGGGTAGTATAAGTGCATCGTAATGGGAGTGATGACGGTCGGGTTTATAAGAGGAAGGATATGGGGCCATCGATTGGGTGAGCCGTGATACGCACTGCAGAATGCGTGGTGTTTACTCGGCTCTTCTTGTCTTCTGTGAAGCATTTTGCCTTTGCTTCTTAGACTAGTATTGATCATCAATTGGGCCTCCCAGTACATAGTTGATGGTGGGTCGGGGCTCTGATGGATGCTCAGTAGCCACGATAGCTCTGTTGGCTGCAGGAGTAGTTTAGGTTCCGCGGGATGGCTCCTTGATGAACCTTTTGAGGTGCCCAGTACGGATTAATTTTTATACCAAGAATTTCAGGCTTTGACATTGATTTGTTTCATAGTGCGTGGTCCTTGATAGTCACGCCTCGGCCGGTTGTATTAGTCGCGAGACTTGCGCATGGGCGGGAGCATTGAACTTCGGGGTGATCTCGGATGAGGGGAAGCAGCCGGTCGTAGGAGATGTTAAGAGGGGTGAATTGGGGAGGATCCCTTTTCTTTTCTGATTGTTCTTGCGGGCGCTTCTGGCCCTTGCTCTGGCTCCCTTTTTGTTAAGGCTGGCTCTTTGTGGCTACTTTGCCGCTCTGGGCAGTTATCATCACTGTTTGTGAGGCGGCCCGAATATTATCCTCCAGAGTGGAGTATTTGTCTGCCCGCCGTTACAGCTCTTCCATGGTTGCAGGTAGATGAAGGGAAAAGGATTGGAAGAAAGGAGTAGTCGACTGGCTTCTTGGAAGTTACGTAGGCCCAAATCCATCTTTATAAGTATCCCAGTTGTTGAACGGCTTGTTCAAATCTCCGGGTGAAGTCCCAGATGGATTCATCGTCTCGCTTGAAGATGGATTGGAGCAAGCTGATGTTTCATTTCTGCTGAACGGAGCACAGATACTGAGAGACAAATGCGGCCCATAATTCGTCGAATGAGTTTAGAGATCCTCTTGGGAGCTTGTGGAACCGGGCAGGCGGGCCCGCTTCCGGGCTGGTCGGGAATGCCACGCAGAAGTCGTCGTTCGGCGTTAGGATCGTGCCTAGTTAAAGTGCAGCATATGATCATATGGATCAAAAGAGTCGTCGTACATAGAAAATGGTGGAATGACGAATCCGTGATGGGGCTCGTAATCCAAAATATGCTGCTTTAAGGGCAAAAACTGACATGTTATACGGTCACGATGCAGGGGATAAGATCTTTAGCGTGCGGGGCGGGAGGCAACGATTAGTGCCCAAAGTGCTTGTTTGAGCCTTTGTTAAGATAGGTTTTGAGTGCTTTTGCGCCTTTAATCATATGAATTAAGCCAATTGTCATGTGCATGTCACACTTAGTGCCGATTTGTTTCGAGATTGTTTTGGATAGTTTCTTTGAGATGCTTAGGAGCTTCGGTCGGCTTGGCTTCTTATTGGTCTTGAGATGCGAAATCTCGATGATTTCAGGCGAGGCGTTAGCAAAATGTCGAATGCGTGAAGGTGAAGAGCGAAGTGATGAATAAAAGGTGCGGGGAAGTGATGCGTGGCAAAATAGAGCGGGGAACAATCCCGAGAGTTTTAGGATTGCGAAAATTTCGCAGGGATTGCGAAAATTTCGCAATCATAGCGAAAATTTCGCTAGCTAGCGAAATTTACTGTTGTTAGCGAAAATTCTCAATTTCACTATCTCACAAAAATTTCGCTAGGCTAACGAGAATTTAAGCTAGCTAACGAGAATTTTAAGCTATATAAGCGGAAATTGCTACTACTCTTGAATTGCTTTCGACTGTGTTTTTGGTGTTTTTGATTCTAAGCGACCACGTTTTGATAAATTTTCCATTTGTCCTATTGTAATTACATATTTTCGTATTTTGGTATTTCACATCTTGTATATGACTATATAAACCAACTTATGGCTTTTTGTAACCTAACTCCCAATCTTTCGGTACACGTCGACTTTGTTCGAGTTTTCTCTCTTCTCTCTCCTCTTTCTCTCATTTTCTCGGCTACGAACACTCCTGCGAGGATAATGACTCGGAGAATGTTTGAAACTAGACTCTTCCTCCTTGAAGAAGGAGGGCCATTGGGTGAATGTTTTAGGTAAAAGCTCAGGTCACTCATGTTTTCACGCAAGCATTTACATTCCCTTTTACATTTACGTATCTCACGTTTTAGGTTTGAATCTTGTGATGTACCCAGTGGCGTGCACGGCAAGCTTTCAGGTTGTGGATGCTAACGTGCGATCGCGCAGTGCCCATTTAGTTGTCATTTATGAGCTCTTGCGGAGTTAGATCCCGATGATGGTTTTTAACTATTTGAAGCATTAAGGGGTAACAAATGCTATACATTAGAAAAATAATTTGTTAGGTATGAGTTTTAATGCCAAATGAAGAATGGTTCGGGAAATGACTATATGTCATCCTCCCACGTAAGGAAAAGACGAAAGGACATGTTGAATGCCTTAGAACCTAAACCGATGGCCCAATGCTTCAGGAGTTCTATTTTACATTTTATTTTATTTATTTTCGGTTGCAACCAACCACCCCCTGTTTTTACCTAAACACTTAAATCAAATTTAATTCCGCAATTTGACTTCACTCGAATCTTTGTACGAGAAAACCCATCCCACAGTGTTCGACCTAGGCAGCTATCTTGCGTGGCTTGACTCTGGCCCGGTAGGAGAACAGGATATAAATTTTGTTGAGTCGGATCGCCCTTCTTGTAGCGCGAATCCAAATGGGCGCGTTAGCGGGGATGGTGCACAGGGTGCGTTGTATTTGTGGAACACTTGTGATCCTCGTCACAAGTTTTTGGTGAATTTCTTTTATATTTCATTGTCATTTTTATTTTATTTTTCATTTAAAAAAAAAAATTTTTCTCTGCCGGGATTGTTTTAGTGTTGCCTTATTTCTCTTTACTTGAGATTGAATGTTCGATGGAGTTTGAATTGTGACGATGGAAAGGAAGAAGCAATACAATGAGTATTCGAACAGAGAGTAACCCTAGGGCATATATGTCCATGAGGGACTACATAAACCAGTCATGGCAAAGTCGGCTTTGTGGAAAGGAACCCCAGTGAATATAGGTGGGGACTATAGAAACCAATGGATGAGTTCACCGTATGGTAGTGCTTCACGACCATATTTGGGAAATCACGATTACTCATGGGAGACAGACCTCCTGATATGCTCCTCTTGAACCTCCATTTTATGCCTCGACCCCTCGGTCACCTCCCGGTCACCTCAGCCCACCCGCGGTCAATCCCTCCATTTGAACGAGCCATTTTGGACCTTACCGAATGGTGGATGATGACTTTGTGGAAAGAGGCAAGGAGATTAATGCCCACATTCGAATCGAGAAAATTGTCGAGGGAAGACGAATTTGAACAAAAAATAGATGGGCTGAAAAATGACTGAGCATAAATGGACAGCTGCAGATTCGGAGCTTAATGATAAATATTCAATGTTGTCGCGCAGGAGGAAGAGTGCAAAAGTGACACCATGGCGAGCAGTGTCAGCAACTGACCTGCTTGAGGAGCTTATAGGATTTTATTGAATTATCACGAAGGAGTGTTTGAATCGCCAGTCACGTGTCTTTATTGTTTTCGAGGGAGAAGAAGAAATCTTTCCTTTATAAGTGAGGAGGCGGTGAAACAAGGTGGAAGAGCCCAAAGAATGTCCTTGACGATTCCTTGGCTGAACCCCAGCGCGCGCGAGCCGCTAAATGCCTTGCTAGTAGCCCCCTCCACTGACCAAGTGTATATTCTACCTTCACGCAACCTGATCCACACCCCGAAAACACCATCTCGAAGGCCACTCCGTCACTGCCATGCTGAAAAACTTCCAAGAGATTAGTGGCCATTGTACGAGGAATTTTGCCAGCACTGAAGCAAAGATGGCGGTACACGTCTTAGCATGGCATAGTGGTTGGTTCGGGTCTTGGTGCGGGTTGGAGCACTTGGACCTGGCATTCCATAAGCTCCACCAGTTTCTTTAATTTAATTGCTTAGTCTTGTTTAAGTTCCTATTTTGTTAAAAAAATTTGTGGTAATCAGTTGAGTGGCTTGTTTTTCTTTGTGTTAGTAGATACGACGACATCGACCACTTCATAGGCGGCACCTCGGCTTGCCCGGTGAGGATGATCCTTCTATCTGCCACCAGCGATTGAGGAGAGTACCACTCCGTCCTCTAGCTTTCTCATTCCCATGCAGGGATATTTGGTGTTAAATAATGTTCATATTTTTAATTTAGTTTTATTGGATTCACGCATGCTCTTGAGCCCGAATTTGTTTGTTAAATTGAGAGGCTTTTATTATTGTGCCTATATTTTTGTGTTTCTATACTCTTGCCTTTAGTTGAAAAATTAAAGCTACTGTATGTTACCTTAATGTTAGAACAATTCCATGCATGATTTAGTTTTTCGATTGATTGAATTTCGGTATATTGACCTTGAACATTCCCCACTTTAGCTAATTCACACCTTTGCACACGGATTATGCGATAGGTTGAGAAGCTTTGTACCTCTTTCGAGCTTTGCAAAGCTAGGCCTTAAATTTGTTGACGACCCATAATGGGTTTGTGTTACCCGTGTGAAGACCCGATGTAGTCTTCGAATGAAAAAGAAAGAAAAAGCAAAGAAAAAGAAAAGAGAAACGAGAAATAAAAGCGGTGACGCTTTGCCTTGAAACGAGCACGGTCAGGGTGGCGGCACAAAGTGATACTAAACATAGTGGTTGGGAGTAAATGGAAGCTTAGTGTTCGCTACACGGGTGGATAAGGTAGAGTTGCAGGGCGTTGTAGGTGCTTAATTCTCGAAGTCATTCGAAGTCTGGGGTAACTGCGAGTTTGTGGTCAGAAGTGATTCTTTTGAGAAGCGATGCTAAACCTTAATTGGTTGGGAGTCATCGGTGGACCCCGTTATACGGACTTTGGTGAAGTCGAGTTTTTAGCATTGCACCCTACATTGCCATCAAGGAAGAAATAAGAGTGTAGCTAGTCTTATTTAAGTTGGTCAACAGTTTAAGGCCATGGCAGTAGCTAGGTTGGGGGGAGGGAATAACTTTGCAATTTATTGGCTCAAACTGGTTACCTTGGGAACAATTAGATGTTGGTGGAAGTTCAGGTTGACTTCTTTGGAACCGATGCTGCCCTCAAACTTGTTCTTGCATGGTCTTTGTTCTTTCATGTCGGTATTCGTTCAGGGTCTGAATTGTTCATACTAAAGGTAAAGCTTACTTATACACACACTTTTTGAACCTTATGCACTTTTTGTAAAAACACAGCATACATACCTTTATTGTTTTTAGCATTACTGAGGACCCCAACAGCGTGTTGGTTGAGGGTGTGATTAGTGCTTGAGTGCTATTTTGAGCCTATTTAAGATAGGTTTTGAGTGCTTTTTGTGCGGTAATCATGAATTAAGCGGTGTCATGTGCATGTCCATAGTGCCGATTTGTTTCGAGATTGTTTTGGATAGTTTCTTGGTCTTGGGGCGATCGGCAAGCTTAAGCTTCTTATTAGTGCTGAATGCGAGAATCCTCGATGATTTCACTTACGTGAGGCGTGAAATGTCAAGATCGTTGAAGAATTGAAAGCGAAGTGATGAATAAAGGTGCGGGAAGTGATCACGGTGGCAAAGCAGGCGAGGAACAATCCCGAGGGATTTTTGCTAGGCTAGCCCGAAATTTCTTTGTTGCTGGCGAAAATTCTCAATTTAAACTATCTCACAAAAATTCGCTAGAAGTGCGAACCCAAACTAACTGGCAAATTTTTAAGCTATACTAGCGAGTTGGCATAAGCGAAAATTAGCCTTTGTGTTTTTGTTGTTTTGATTCTAAACGACCCGTTTTGATAAATTACCATTTTGTCCCTATTGTAATTACATATTTTAGGTATTTTTGAGTATTTCACACATCTTGTATGACTATATAAGCCAACATGGCTTTTGTATTCTTTCAATCTTTACAAGTACTACGACTTTTGTTCAGTTTCTCTCTTCTCTCTCCTCTTTCTCTCATTTCTCGGCTACCAAACACTCCTCCCAGGATGATAGCTTCGAGAGGATGTTTGGCTAGACTCTTCCTCCCTTGAAAGAGGAGGGCGGTGGAAGTGAATGTTTTAAGGTAAACCTTGTCCTCATGTTTTTCACGCCAATTTATTCTTGGCTACGTTTCTGTAATACCGTTTTAGGTTTTGAATCCTTTGTGATGTACCACACAGTGGCCCGGTGCACGGCAAGCTTTCAAGGTTGATGGATCTTCTTGTTAGATCCCGCGTGCCCATTTGTCATTATATGAGCTCACTGCGAGGTTAGATCCGATGACGATTTAGCTGTTTTGAAACATTAAGGAGTAACAATGCTATACATTAGAAGAAATAATTTTAGGGTATAGGTTTAATGCCAAATGAAGAATGGTTCGAGGAAATGACTATATGTCATCCTCCCCAGCGAGAAAAGACGAAAGGACATGTTGAATGCCTTAGAACCACTGAAGCCGGTGGCTGATGGCCGAGGAGTTCTATTCCCCATTTTATTTTTATTTATTTTCGGTTTACTGATAACCACCCCCTTGTTTTTACCCAAACCTTAAAAATCGAATTTAGTGCCAATTTTGACTTCACTCAAATCATTTGTCTGAAAACCCGTCCGTGTTCGACCTAGACCCATTATCTTTGCGGTAGCTTGACTACGGCGATGGGGCTCGGGTCTCATTTGTTGGTCGGATCGCCTGCGTAGTCGTTCGTGATTAGGATCATTGCACAGTTAAAGTACGACATATGATCATATGGATCAAAAAGAATTAAATCGTACATAGCAAATGGCGGAATGACGAATCCGTGATGGGGCTCGTAATCTAAAATATGCTAGCCTAAGGGCAAAGACAACATGTTATACGGTCACGTACGAGATAAGATCTTTGCATGTGGGGGGCGGGGCACCGTACGAGATGCTGCCGAGGAGGGAAGGGAGTGGGAGGCCATACCCTCGACTGGGTAGGCATATGTCTGAGACTGACTCGAATGGGGCCCGATCCTTACTAGCTTCTCTTCGCATCGGCGGCGCGTGCCAGCGATAGCCGTTGGAATGGCGGGGTGGTCTATTTACGTACTCGGCCTGCATTGCTCAGGGGTGGTGGTGACGGGAGTGCTGGGCTACGAAGGCTAACTCGTCGTCCCGCCGTGGGCTTCAGCCTTATGGTCCGGTAGAAGCGCTCTTTGCCCATATTCTTTCGGGTTGGGGGAGACATCTTTGGGAGCTTCTTGAGTTCTTGGTTCATCTCAGACGGACCGCTGGCGTTCGTTCTGCTGGCTGCCGAAGTCGCCGCTCTCACACAACTTTCGACTATCTTTGTTTAGCTTACTCCTCTGTCGCCTCCCGTCTCTGTCGCTAGTGGAGAAACTGATCCTCAACGGGTTGGTTAGCTGGGTTGCTAGTCATGACGATAAACTCCGACAGTCCGGTGGGATGAGCGAACTACGGATCTTGGTGCAGGGGAGATCAGCGGTGAATGAACCCGGGCTCTCGCGTAGCCTCACGAGATTTCTTGCTGGCGTTTCCCATGTGATGCCAGTGTAGGTTTCAAATCTTACGAGTCACTTTGGATCGCGGATCATACACTGTTGCAACGACTGCCAAAACAAGCGACTAAGAAGCGGTGAGGGGAGGGTCTGAGTCGCACTCCGTCTTGATTAGATATTTCTTTCTCAAAATCGAGATATGTCGGTCTAGAGAACTGCACCTTCTTTTTTGAAGTGACCTCCTTTTATCGGAGAAGGAAGGAGGATGCTTCTGCGTGGAAAGTAGATGTCTCTGTCGAAAGGGAAGGTGGCGTATCTGCATGCGGAGACTAGTTCTTCCTTTTAAAGGGAGGATCGGAGGGGAGAAAGGTGGCATATATCGCGTGTGGAGACCAGTTCTTCCTTTTAAGTGGACATATTTCCCGAATACAGGACCCCGGGAATGCTTGTCCACCTTGCATTCACGGTAAGGCATGGAAGGGTGCATGCTCTCTCCGGGGGAGTCTATCCGTCAGCACTTGTTACATAAAGCCTCTCCGGGATATGGCATCCGGGGAATGTCAACCCCTTCCCGGCTAGGAGAGGGTATCTGGATCCGGGCTCTTAAGTTGGCTCGCAAGCCAGGCCAGATGGGCCAGCCCAATTGTAACCTTTAGTTGTATTGTGCCTACGGACTAGAGGGCTTGGTGGCTTAGAGCCCCTGCGCTCATTTGAGGACAAGTATGATGACACAAAGGATTAGGATATATTACAAAGTGAATAGATGCCTTAAAAAATGTTCATTTAACAAAATTAATTAAAACTAGAGAAATTAAACATTTTCTCATTAATTATTATTTTGAAAAATGGTTTAATAAACATAAAGTTCATATAAAAAAGTTTCCAAGTTTTCCATTCAAATAAAAATTCAAAACGTGCATAAAAATAAAATCCATAATGATTAATTTTTGTTCATATTTTCAAAAGTTTTCTACAAAAAAAAAACATATTTTAAAATAGGAAAAAAAAATTGAAGCGATCTATCATTCAAATTTACAATTTCATTTTTTGTTCATATTTTCAAAAGTTTTCTATAAAAAATAACATATCTTTTAATGAAAAAAAAATAAAAGTTATCTATTTTTCAAATTTATGAAAATTGGACAAGTGAAAATAATTTTTTTTGGATAAAGCATAGATCAATTTTTCGGTTAGAAACTTCTTTTTGAACCAACTACACATTAAACCGGATTTGGACGTCCAAACCAATAGTCGAACAAAAACCCAAACACGTTCGGCCAAGGTGTATATTTTTGAAAAAGTGGGCCTCAAGTTCCAAGTGAATTCTCTTTGGTCAACTCAATGACTCAGCCTGTGAGTGTTTATTGAGCTTTTTATTTTGTGGGACAGTGAGCCCAGGGGACTCAGAGCCTAGGATCCTTTGCTTACCTAAGCTAACTGGCACGACTAACATTAGTTAAATCATCATACCTTTACCACGTAAACATTAAATTAAATTATCTTTTTAAGATGTTAGGATGTTAGATGGTGCATTTCAGCATATTAAACCAAACTCACCTCAAAAAAAAAAAAAGGAAAAACAAACTTAATACTTAAATAAGAAACTAAAATCACAGTAAAAAAAAAAAACAACAACCAACTATATACTTAATTCTAAATAGTGCAGTAAAAAAACAAAGCGCAATATTCTAGTCTTTCTTTCTTCCTTTTTCACCCCTTTTACTTTTTACTTTCATGTGGGCAGAATTTGATATCTTTTGACCTGTAAAAGCCCAATTTGGGCAGGCAGGCAGGCAGGCAAGCTGGTAAGGGCACAAACAGCTTCCACAGTCGATTTCTTGGACTAGGCATTTCTGGAAACAAGGGAAAGCCGAAAGAGGCAGAAAAATGAGGATTGAATGAAAATAAAAAATAAAAATAAAAAACATGTCATACTCCAATAACTTCAACTTCCAATGCTCAGGCGTCATACGTTCTCCTCCTTTTAAATCGTCAGATATGGTTGACCCAACCCCCCCAACGCTCAATTTAATAAAATATTTAAATGCAGATGTGAATCTGATGCAGTTATAAATATATGCAAAAGAACATTATGATAATGGGGATATTCAGCACAACAACCCCAAACCCAAACACATTCACATTCTTTTATCTTGTTCAATGTTACTATAAAAATAGGGACATACAAATTATGAAAAATAAACTATTAATCCAGTAGAAAGATTTGTCTCTGCTTGAACCAGAATATGATAAAAAGCTGATATTAAAATGTTTATTTTCTCTTCTTACAATAAGGCATTCATCGGTATGGTCAATCACTTAAATCTTAATAGCACCATGCCCTTATTATACCACAAAAGTAAAGTGCCAAACACTTATATCACAGTAGTAAGACATAAATAAGTCTAGAAACAAAAACCCACAACAGTATGACAGTTTGAAATCATCATCTTAAATCTTCCCACCATCCTCTTCATCCATGTGTTTGCAAGTCCAGGTGTCATAATATAAAAATCTTAAAAACTAACCACATCAACAATCCTCTCAAAATAAAAAATTCATTGCAACTCTTATTAATGATGAATATGTCCTCCATGAACCCAATTTGAAATCTATTTTGTAATCCATAATTGAAAGGGGCTGTCATACTACACAAATGAAATTCGAAGTTTCAAAAAAATAATCTAGACATCACAATGTCCAGCTAACATAGGGTTACCAACCATTTGTAAATTGAAAAATGTAAAGCAGGACTATCCAAATACTCTACAACACCCTCTGCGCAGTCAAATTTCATTGCAACATTCATAAAATGCTTAAATAAAAGCTGAAAACAAACCTGTCATTTGTCCCCCTCTTTACTCGTTCCTGATACTTGTGGCAAGCTCCATCTATTGTCATATTCCAATACCTTATAGTCCACATAACTCCCATGTTACTAGTTAAACATCACTCCTATATTACCTAAGCGGTTTATATGACAAACAAGGTTTGGTAATTACAAATGCGTGCGCACGCTATGCAAGCGCGCGCGTGCACACACACACACATATATATATCTTGGGAGATAGACAATCGGAGGAAAATAGTTTTAAATTCTATCATACATCCATTGTGACGCCTTAAAACCCAAGGGTCTCGTTGACAATCCGTTAACCCACGGAATTTCTACTTTAGGTCTTCGCGCACCAAAGTCTTGGTATCGGACCGGTACCAACTACTCGTGGACACGATTGCTCGGCACCACCTCGGCTGCGTCCACTTCAGGGGCCCATTCATTCATATTAAATTTAAACATGAATAATGTACATGATGGTCCAGTAAGTCAATCACGCGACCTCTTACCATGATGCATCTTGCATTATTTGAGCAATATTCTAGGATTCATTACAATTCTTTTATACAAGAGCGCACTTTACAAAAGTTTTATCAGAAAGGCTACATGTCGCCTTCTTCCGCAAACCACGGCCTCGTCGGAGCGTTCATCGGGTGAACCACTGAAGGGGGTCCCACGACGGGGTGAGCAATGCGCAGTAGAGAATAATTCCTACAGGAGCTACTCCACACATAAGTGCTCATCTGATGCCATTTCACACACATTCTACTCAAATGTCTACATGTCTCATGGATGAAATGTGACTCACCTTGTTCCATGTCCCGGAGGCCCTCGTGGGCACCCACCAGCGTATACGTCGAAGTGTGAAAACGTCATTTCGAATGACATCCTAATGATCATTCAAAACAAATTTCATTTTTATAAACGAACTTTTTTTTTTTTTTTTTTTTGATGATACATCACACTAATAATTTTTACTTTCAAATCATGTCTTGGCTTTATCGTGTAGCGGAAATTTTGGTGTACGCCTGCATGTGTTTCTCAAACTAGACATATGACCTTTCGCCGTTGGGGACTATGTCTGAACATAATTGACGAGTCTTTCACCTAGGAGGATGCGCTGACTTATTCGATACGACACATATTTTCTTTACCATTTCAATAAATTGTGCGACTCTGTTGGACGTTGTCCCATTTAATCGAGCCCACCCAATCAAACACCAAACACAGTGTTGATTACCAACCATGTACTCATGACATACCATCGAACACCAAACACAATGTCGATCTCTACCATGCACTCACACCCATGTCATGCGATGTCCCCGTGCATATGCAATGCAATAATGTCATTTCCTATTCATATCATGCTACATATATAATGAGTGTTATATGTACATGCCTACTCATGCATATTTACCCATGCATCATTTGGACATTTATATCAAAGACATAAAAATTCCAAACAAATCATACCATTCATGCCAACATATCATTACACGCATACATTGACATCACAAGTCACTACCGCTCGGTGCGACACAGCAACCTATAGGCCAGAGTTGTGACCACGAGCGTGTCCGACTAGCCTGTGACCATGCTATGGCCTTGTCCATACACACAACGTCACTTTCGATCATCGAAATTTATTTCAATCCGATATGTATGAGCACACGTATTGTCATTGACATGTCATCCCTTAACGAGGATGACATAAGTAATCGCATAATAGGCGCGAGCAAGCCTCGATCCAACGCGACCGGGCCGTGAAATCAATAACGAGTTGCACAACCTAGGCTTTGAACCAGCCCTAAAACAAGTCTCTCGAAAGATATTGTTCATTGAACTGTTGGCCAGATTTGACTGGCAGGTCGGCCGGAACTAATCGACAACAGGTTGACAGCTAGTCGACAACCGGTCGACGATTAATCCCACCCGGTTCCTCGTTGTCCAAGGTTAGATGCTCTTGCATCAATCGGGCGACGCCGTCGACTAATCAATCGACAGCACTCGTTTGTTGATAGGCGGCGGCTATTGCATCAGCCAGGATGACAGCCCGTCGACCAGTTCATACGTATTCATGGTTAGATGCTCACTACGTCAATTGGGCGACCTTCGATTGACCAGCCGTCGATCGGTTCCTCACGGAAATCAGGAAAAGCATTCTTTGCGCGTTAAGGAATTCTACGAACAGCCCCTAGGGCTGAGCAAGGCCAAAAGATGGCTCCTAAATGGAAAACAAGCCAGAGTCGAAAGTTTCCCTACCTCTTGAAGTGTGATACAAGGGTAGGATGCCTCCTAAACCTGAGAACCTCGAATTCTCGAAATCTCCCCTCTTGGAACTTCAGCAAAATCCCTCTTTTCAGGTATCCATGTGTACCTCTCGTTGATGCGATGAACTTTTGTTCATGGCCCGATGAAAATCGACCCACGGAACTCCATAGATCTTGGAAGGAAGCTTGGCTCTCCTCTTTCCCTCTTCTCCTTTCTCTCTCTCGTGAACAACAGGAAATGGGCTTCTCTTTGCTCTAATTCCCCTTTTGTCCCAACTTAATTTAAGTTGGATGTGTGGCCCACTTCGTGCCACGTGTCCACCATCGTTCGAGTCCGATTTTGGCCCGAAGCTATTTCTTCCATCTCAGTCCAAGTTCAAATTATATCCCATGAACTTAACCCAAGTCATTTCCCGATTTTCGAGATTTTCGTAAACAATCTCATCCCTGGAATTCACTCGACACCCATCACCCCGAAAAACGTGAAACTTCGACTTTCTTAGAATTTAATGAAATTCACCTAGGTGACTAGATTTACTTAAAGGCAGACAACGATGAAATCCGTTTCATCCCCTAAGATCTAGAGAATTTTTCAGGCTTCCCTGAACCATTATGACAATTTATTATTATTTTTGTAATTTTTCAGAAAAATTAAAATTTTCCCGGGTTTTTCACCCTTGTTTTTAATCAATTATAAGTATGACTATCTAGTAGCAACAAATTCTTGAAATATTAGCATTTGAAGTAGATAAGGACCACTATAGCTTCTTTGCACACACATTTGCCATGTCAACCTTACACATCTATGAACCTCTTCCATTTTTAAGAAGAGTGATGTGCAACTCCAACATCATCATCAGCAAAATTGATCTTGTTTGGAATGGAGAAAAATCAAACACCCTAGTCAGATTTTGCCAACTATTCCTCAAGCTTACATTACCTGATCTCTTTACTTGATTATTGAGGAAAAAACGTTCAAAGGAACAAATGGGAGTCCGCTTGGAAAAGGAAGACTTTCCATGTCGGGTTTAAAGGTGTAGCATGGAGGTACAGTTTTGCTTGATGAGCAAAACAAGGGCTTTGTTTTTTCTTTAGGTCTTGAGGAGGAAGAGGCTCGATGGTTACTTGAACATCTGAGAATACCGTTGAGCTAAAGATCTTTATGAGTTTCCTAAAAAATGCCAAGGAAAAACCAGATTTCACTTGATGGAGGTGAGTTTCAACCATAATGGCAAGTTTGTAAGTGTTTTAGAGTTTGCTCATAAGAGAAACACAACTTTTCTGGTTATACCTGAGGGTCAGAAAGACACAGGTTGAGATCAATTACTTTACATGATTTCTTTGCCGTTGGTAGTCCCCTCCACAGAGGTAGTGGCTAAGAAAAAGCAGTGCAAGGATGAAATAATAAAATGCAAAAAGCTAAAGCACTTTCTCTATCTCCATTTCCCACCCTAAATCATGAGATGAAACCACTTTCCATCACTCGTTTCAATAGAGAGCTTAAAGCTTCCATAACCAACCTGGTAGGGGATAAGGGTCCCTTGTCATGATCTCATATACTCGGAAAACACTTGAGAACCTCATTTACCAAGGCGAAAAACTCAGCTGAAAAATACAATCTAGATCCCACCCATTTAGCCCATTATTTCATACGCCTCCAAAGAGAACTCCTATTTACATGGTCATAACCCTTATATATGTCTAATTTATGCACAATCTTAAATCTATGGTTTCTTGAGGAATAAGGAAACATTATTGTTGTTATTGTTGTTGTCGTCGTTGTTGTTATTATTATTATTATTATTAAAAATAGTATATTGATCAAAAGAACCAAGAGGTTTAAAGGTACCTTTGGAAGTATACAGAGGAACGAGGCAGAAAAACATGAGAACGCTGAAACCTACCAACGAAAAATTGCCAACCATACCTACCGCAAGCCAGAATAAAAAGTCCACTAAAGAATTTGTGTTATCAACATATCTGATTTGCCCAGGTCACAAATTGCTTAAGTGAGATTTTTGTTTTTGAGCGTTAGTGACCTGATTGCATAAACACCACCCTATTTATTTCCCGCCATAAAGTCCAGAAAAGACATAAAGGAGTTGCCATCTAGATTTTTTTTCCTTTAATTTTTACCTACAGGCGCTCCTTGCCATGCTAGAAGGGTTTGAAGGACTGAGCTTAGAAAGACCCAATTGGTCCCAAATATCGTCAAAAAAAGGTCCCAAAGCATCCTACCTTTCTTATAATGAATTAATAGATGGTATATTGTCTCTTCATCCTCTTCACAAAACGACAATTGTTCAGACTCTTATGACGTTAAGGGCTGATCAGTGATACTTCCCCAGGAAGCTTCCCAAGCAAAAAAGCCAATTTTGGAGGGGATCACTAAGTTCCAAACTAAGTGGGAAGGAAAATCAATGTTAGGCGAGAGGTCTAACCCCCTGTACATGATCTTCACTGAAAAATTATCGTGACTGGATCCCTTCATAAGAAGTTTGTCCTCATTCGAAAGGCTGATTTTCTTCCTATGGATAGAGGAGAGGAATCTTTCCACTTCCTGCATCTCTAAATCATTAAAGGACCTTAGAAAGGTTGGAGACCATCCCCCTTCCTCTCTATTACAATCCCACAAATCTGCCACCATACCATCTTTTTGCACAACCAGGATAAACAAAAAGGGGAATAAAGACCGCAACGCCTCCTTGTCACACCAAACATCTTTCCAAAAGCTAATCCTCATTCCATCGCCTAAGGAAAATGCTGCATTTTAGAGGAAGAGAGGCCATTCTTTTCTGATTTCTTTCCACAGCCCAACACCAAAGCCACCCTTGATGTCACAAGTGTACCAACCCCTAGAAGTCTCACTACATTGCTACTCATAACCTTTCTCCAGAGGGCATTCTATTTATAAACCTCCAAATCAGATTTATTATTTAGAGCCTTATTTAGCCTGAAAAGTTTCTTCAATCCTAAACCCCTTTCTTCTTCTCTATACAAACAGCCCATTTAATCCAGGATGAGGATTCTTCTGTCCGCTCTGCCCCATAAAAATGTCTTTGAAAAGACAAGGAATAACTGAAGTTGACAATGCATCGTGGATAATGTAATCCTTCCACCCTTAGATATCGCATCCCTCCAGAGGCCAACCTCTTCCGAAACCTTTCTTCAACCGAGTCCCAAACCCCTATAGCCTTGTGGGGAGCTCCCAGGGGAAGGCCTAAATATGAGGTTGGGAAGGACCCAATCCCACACCTGAGCTCTAAGGCTAACTCATCCACATTGTCAACTGACCTTACCGGAATGATCTCACTCTTGATTAAATTAATTCTCAGACCTGACATCGCTTCAAACTACATGATCATAACCTTTATATGTGTCTAATTTATGTACAATCTTAGATCTATGGCTTCATGAGCAATAAGGAAACATTCTTCATGTCTAATTTAGGCACAATCTTAGATATATGGCTTCATGAGCAATAAGGAAACATTCTTCTTCTTCTTCAAACAATCTTCATGTCTAATTATGCACAATCTTAGATATATGGCTTCATGAGCAATAAGAAAACTATTATGACCCATACTGACTCCCACATCGCTAAGTTACGACTTAGCCTTGTGGTTTTATAACCTCTTGGGCTCCCTCCCCTGGACAACTAGCTTTTAAGGGACCCAAGACAGGGTCAAGGGTATCGTAGTTGTTCATTCATTGGGATGGCCTCATCTCGGTGAAGCCGTGGAGGCCGCTACCCATGTGGATCTCGCGAAGTCACCACGGGTGCCGTGGAGGCTGGCACCGTGGGGTCCGTGAAGTCACCAAGCTGCCATGGACGTCAGTTCTAAAAGAGGGATGGATTGTTATGACCCATTATGAGTCCCACATCGTTAAGTTACAACTTAGCCTTGTGGGTTTATAACCTCTTGGGCTCCCTCTCCTTGGCAACTAGCTTTTAAGGGAGAGTGAGTTCTACCCAAGTGGTTGTAACAAAAACATTCTTAATGTCTAATTTATGCACAATCTTAAATGTATGGCTTCATGAGCAATAAGGAAACATTCTTCATGTCTAATTTGTGCACAATCTTAGATCTATGTCTTCATGAGCAATAAGGAAACATTCTTAATACTATCCCATCACCTCCAAAAGAGAACTCCGATTTACATGGTCACAACCTTTCTATATGTCTAATTTATGCACAATCTTAGATCTATGGCTTCATGAACCTTATTATTATTATTATCATCATCATCATTATTGTTATTATTATTACATATGTCTTCCACAAAGGCATTATGAGAATCCAACACCAGTTCTCCTATCACTTTCTTCAACTAATAGTTGGGGCTTTAGCTAGACTTTTATGCAAAACTCAAATCTATAAGAGCCCCACCCTTTTTCAAAATCAAAACAGCAAAGATGGAGTCTAATCTCTTCACAAAGTTTTCCCTATAAAAAAAATCTCCAAAAAGCTCATTTTCTCCTTCTTCACCAACTCCTAGCAATCTTGCCAAAAGGCTACGGAAAGAACATCAAGTCCCTAGAGATATATTCAAATCTGTAAGGGCCTCAAAGGCCCCCTTTTATGTGAAAACCTCTTCTAACTTGACCGCGTTCTAGGAAAAAAAAAAAACAAAGAAAAATATGCTAAGTAAGTCCTCTTTGCTTATTTTGGACAATTTGGAAGGTGAGGAATAGGGTAGTTTTTAATGAAAAGCCTTTTTCTTTGCAGAGGACAAAGATTTCCTTTCTTTTCCTCTTATGGTTAGAAACTAAAACAACTATAATAGATGGTTCTTCATCTATAGGTGTGTTTATTGATTGGGTGGGTTGTAAATAATTCCTATGCTAAAGTAACTTTTGCCCTCTTCTTTATACTCAATCATTTTAGTTCTTTAATACATATTTCTTTACCTATAAAAAAAAATGACCGTGTTCTCATTGCTCAACAACTTAAAAAGCAGGTCATTTGTGTTAGGTCTCCACTCCTCAACAATTGCTGATAATAGCAACTTAAAGCGGTAAACAATCTTACTAATAAAAAAAAACGCAGTAAACAATCTTTGTCACAACCTCTAATTCCTCAATTATCCAATCTCCGTTTTTCTTGATTATCCTAATGAGATTCTTACTGCACCTTGCATCGGCTATGGAAGATGTTGAACACAAAGTTGAAATTTTCTCCTACTTTCCACCTTTAAACTAACAAACCAAACCAATAGATATTGTTAAGCAAAGTTTAAGTGATCTATTTTGCTACCTAGTTAGAGAACACGTCACTAATTAGGATCACACCATTCCAATGGCTGAGTTTGCATACAACAATTCAGCAAATAAGTCTACAAGTTACAACCCCTTAGATATCGTGACTTGCTTTCTTCCTAAAAGCCTATTGATTTAGTTTCATTACCAATTGAGGCACAACCAAATATGAAACCAATGTTTTTAATAAACATATACATGATTTAAGTGATGATGTTCGAAGGAAGATTGTTCTCAATAATGAGAAATATAAGGCACATGCTGATTTGAAAAGAAAGTTTGTTAATTTTAACAAAGGAGATATGCTTATGGTAAAGTTAAGGCTTAAATGACATGCTAAAAGCATATAAATGAAGCTTCACTCAAAGGATGTTGATCCACACAAAGTGCTTAAGACAATTTTGATTCAATGCTTATGTTCTAGATTTACCAAAAAAAAAAAATTATGGGCATCGAGGTTCACACCCTATGTTGTAATTATTTTTTATTTTTTATTTTTTTGAGCAATAAAAGAGCAGTATATTGACCAAAAAAAGAGTATACAAGGAGTACACAAAGAAAGGCCCCAAGGGCCAACAAGAAAAGGCTAGAGAACAAAAAGAAAAAACATACAAACCAACCCAAAAGGATAACATCCTTGATTCGCACGTAAACGTGTAGCTAGGCAACTCTAAACCAACAAAATTTATAAACCTATACCTTTTACTGCTGTAGCCTAGCTACTGTAGTATAACGGCTCTAGGGTCGAACTCAAGGATGAGTTTTCTTTGCGTAAAATGATTTACAGTGATTTAAAATGGTGAATTTCATTTTGGATTTAGGGTTTTCATAAAACAGTGGGTTGAATTGTTTGGAAACTGAAAATGAAATAAGTAAAAAATGTGTTAGAACCTTGAGGTGTTAGTCATCAAGTTGGATTCCTATGGCAACTGAGGGTTTCCATAGGTATTCACTTATGTTGGGGAGGATGACCTATAGTCATTTCCCGAACCGGATCTTCATTTAACTATAAAACCTAACCCTTAATAACTATCCTTTGAAAAATGGTATTCACGAGCATCGTTGGTCACCAGATAAAGGGAAAATAAGTCTCGTTGATTCACCTTCCAATGGATCATAGAAGGAAACTAATGAATCTCAAGTGATCTATCAACAAGCATCCACTCCAACCCTAAAAGCTTACCTTCAAATATTAACCATTCAAGGAGATTCGATGAAACCTATAAAGTTAGAAAGGAAACACAAAAATGCCAATGAGTACCGCATGAAGAACATGAACCTCCGCTGCCTCTCGAATCCTACACTCCAAAGCAAATCCTTCCCCTTCAAGGAGGAAAGGTTCCTAGCCACTCATCCTCCAAGTTGTCATCCTTGGAGGGTGTTTGGCTACCTAGAAAATGAGAGAAAAGGGGAGAAAATGAGAGAAAAGGAAAAGAGGCGGGAGAGTTGAAAGCTTCTTGCCAAAAAGAAACTTTATTAATGGAGAAGATGGCTTTATAGTGCTTATGTGGGGCTTTTATAGGCAAACCCCTTTACAAAATTACCAAAAACTACAAATCCAAACACTATTACAAGGAGAAAGTAGGAAGAAAACCAAAAAGTGAACAAAAATGAAAAGTCAAACTTGGCGTGCCAGAACACCAACATGGTTGAAAAGTGAATGCGTAGGGAGGCAAGCCAAGAACACTCGTGACATTGCAGGTTGCGAAAACAGAACCTACTTAGTTCTCGCAGGGTTGCGAATCTCGCAACCCTGCAAAATTCCTGCAATGACCCAATTTCCTTGCATTTTCTCATTTTCTTTCCTTCCATTTTCTCGACCAATGCCGAAGTTCGACTCAATTCTTCATGCTTGGATCGACTCAACAAATTTGGCATAAATAGCTTCTTGCAAAACTACAAAAATTAGCTACAAAATGCGATCAGTAGAATAATAGGGACCTTAGTGTGCCAATTGGGTTAATTACGCTGATTAGTACACAAAAAGTGCTCAAAACCTTCAATAATCAGGGTTCAAAATAGCACTTTTTGAGCATTAATCAATCCTAGGCATAGCCATAAAATCTATACAAAAGCAACCTAACAAATGAGATATTTGCGCTTGGAATACAACTAGCCCAAGTAAAAAAGGAACGGATAACAGAGAGTTTCAGTCTAAAGGTTGAAAAAGTGGCATCTTCAAAAATAACTCCATTCATTTCCTTCCAAATAGCCCAAAAAAGAATTAGGGGAGCTACCCTCCAAATAGATTTAGGCTTTTTCCTAACTGGAAAATGCAGCCAACTTTGAAGAAAATATTTCACAAGGAGGGGGCAGGTCCAAGACACATGAAAAGCATGTAGAAGATCAATCCACTATTCCCAAAATGGTGGACAGTGAATCAGAATGTGCTCCAACCCTTCTTCCTCCCTCCCACAGAAAAGACATTTTCTTGCTAAATGAAAGCCTATTTTCTTAAGCGGAGTTGAAGTGAGGACCTTAACCCACCAAGCCTCCCAGGAAAAAAAAAACAAATTTTGAAGGGACCTAAGGGTTCCACAACATATTGGTAGGGACTGAATAAGGAGAGGCACCTTCCAAGAGGTTAAAATAGACCTTAACCGTGAAGCAACCAAAAACATCACCCTTCCAAATCATTTTACCCTTTACCATAAGAGGAATAAAACTGGTGCTTGTTAAGCCAATAAAGGCCCGAATTGCATCCATCTCCCAATCATTGAAAGGCCTCACAAACTTGGGATCCCAAGTACCTAACCCTCCTTGATCCACCCACAAATATGCAACCATTGAACCCTTTGAGCCAGCAATGCTATAGAGATGAAGAAAGGCTTCACAAAAGGGTGCTTTTCCACACTACTTATCTTCCCAAAATATGATTTTCTTCCATCCCCCAACTTGAAAACACAGTCTTTCTTTTGCTGACCAGATTCTTTAGCAATAATTTTCCAAAGACCTACTCCATAGCTTCCTCTAGGTAAAGGAGTGAACCACCCCCCATTCTCAGTTCCATACTTTATAGTTATACAAGATTTCCAAACAGAGTTTTCCTCCACTGCATGCCTCCAAGCCCAATTACACAATAAATCCTTATTTAAAAGATCGAGGCTTCTAATCCCCAAACCACCCTTCTCCTTACCCTAGCTGACAGTCCTCCAATTTACAAGGTGAATTTTTCTATCTAAAGAGCCACCCTCCCAAAGAAAGTCTCTTTGGATTTTTTCCAGCCTACACTTAACGCTTTTGGGCAGCATGAATAAAGAAAGAAGGTAAATAGGAAAATTGGACAAAGTACTTCTAATAAGCGTGAGTCTACCTCCTTTTGAGATATATTGTCTCTTCCAAGCAGTAAGCCTTATTCTAAACTTTTCCTCAATCCCTTCCCAAATATTAATCGAGTTTTGTCTAGTGCCAAGCAGAAGGCCTAAGTAAGAAGAGGGGAGGGTCCTAACTCTGCAACCCAAATTTCATAAAGCAACCACCTAATATTCTCCACTTCACCCACGGCGTATCAACACCCTTTCCGCATTTACTCTTAGACTGGAGAGAGCTTTAAATCATAACAAAATCCAACTTAGAAACACCATTTTCTATTTAGTGTCTTTGCAGAAAACCAAGGTGTCATATGCAAATAACAAGTGGGAAATATTCATATCCACACAATTTCTACCCTTGATATTGTAACCTATGAGAAAACCTCCCATTTTTGCCTTATCAATCAGAAGAGAGAAAACTTCCATTCCCAAGACAAAAAGATAAGGGGTCCCCTTATCTTAACCCCCCTTGAGCTTTTGAAGAAGCTAGTCGGACTGCCATTAATAATAATCGAAAAAAAAAGGATATGGAGATACACCACTGAATCCATCCAATCCATTTATTACCAAACCCATATCCCTAAGAACCATAAGAAGAAACTTCCAATTTAGCTTGTCATAAGCCTTCTCTATATCTTATTTGCATAAGATGCCTTTTTCCTTCCTTCTCACCATTGATCCAATCACTTCATTAGCTATTAAGGAGGCATCCAGGATCTGCCTACCTTCCACAAAAGCGTTCTGGGCTTTGTTAACCACACTGCCCATCACTTTTTTCAATCTATTTTCTAGCACTGGGTAATTGAATAGAGACTACCCATGATTCACAGTCTAAAATCCTTAAAGTCATTAGCCCCTTCTTTCTTTGGAACCATCACTGAGAAAGTGAAATTCAGACTTTTCACAAACTTCCCAGTCACTAAGAAATCCCTGAGAACTATCATAACATCATCCTTTACAATATCCCAACTAAATTTCCAAAAAGCAGTTGTATACCCATCCGGTCCTGGAGCTTTCTCCCCATTCAACTCACGAAGGGTAGAAACAACTTATTCTTCCATGAAGGGCAGCTCCAAACTTACTACTTCCAAATTTCTTTCTACTTTTAGAAAACCAAACTTCTTAAATTAGGCTCTCTAGTCCCCAAGGTCAGTGAGCAAGGCTTGGAAAGCATCAACAATACCTTACTGCAAATCATGCCCTTCCCTGCACCAAACCCCATTTATTTTTAGCCTTGTAATATCGCTATGCTTTTTGTGGGAGTTTGCCATTTTATGGGAAAACCTTGTATTTATGTCACCTTCCTTAAGCCAGACTTCCCTAGATCTTTGTCTCCAATTGATCTCCTCAAGCAAGGCCCATTTTTTTAACTCCTCCACCTCTACGGATTTTCTTTCAAGCTTGTTTTGGGCAAGGGGTCTTTGAGCTCCAATAGTATCCCAAAAGGCCAAATTTTGCAAGGCTTGATTTTTTCTCTTATCGACCCTCCCGAAAACCTCCTTGTTCCAGCATTTGAGCTTAAGCTTAATAGCTTTTAGTTTCTCCGCCACCACATAACTGTTAGCTCCCCTAACTTCAATACCTTTCCACCACACGTCGATAAGATTTTTGAAACCCTCCACCCTAAGCCACATGTTTTCAAAACGGAACAGTAAAGGGCCTCTAACAATACTTCCACCGCATGTAAACATAATCAGGAAATGACCTGAAAGGGGTTTCGGCAAAATTTTCTGATTAACAATACCGAAATAATTTTCCCATTCATTTGAGATTAAGAATCTATCCAACCTAGCCATTCTCTAATTCCTCGATCCCCAAGCCCCTGTAAAATCACCTCCATGGAAGGGCAATCTTTCAACTCTAAGTCATCAATTACCTGAGAGAATCTTCTCATAGCTCCCGTCCATCTTTCTTCCCTATTTCTTTCCCCAGGGAATCTTAAGATATTAAAGTCACCCCTAGGGGCACCAGGGCCTCCCACTCCTCCTGATAGTCCCTGCATCCCTCCCCACAAGCTCCTTGCTCCCTTTGAGGGTCCTCAGAATTTAATAAAAATACAAGATAAATCATCCGCACATTTTTGAAATCTGCAGGACAAAGTATAACTACTTTCCTCCACCCCCACCAGCTGAACCACTCTAGTGTCCCACAATATCACAATCCCTCTAGAGGCTCCCTCGGAGCAAGCAGCAACCCAATCCACGAACCTACTAGAAGCCAAACTCCTTATAATCCCTTTAGAGTAGGCTTTCCACTTTGTTTCTTGAATGTAGACCACGTTTGCTTTCTGGGCTTTAAGGAAGACCTTAATTAATTTCCTTTTCATTTTGTCATTTGCCCCCCTCACATTCTAGGATAGAATTTTAATCTTCATTACCAGCCTACATGAATACCCTTGCCCCTTTGACTAGAACCCCCTCTATTGTTCTTCTCTTTCTCCTGCATTGTGCATTTCAAATTCTTAAGTTCTACATCAAACTTTGTTGTCCCTTGAACCCCCTTGCCTTTGAGCTTAACTCTTCTTTCATAGATACTGTTGTTAAAGACCTTTATTCTATATACCAAATTCCTGTCACTGCTACCTAGGACTATTCAGTCCCCGACAACGATTCCAAAAAAACCTGTTAACTGAGAATTATAAAATAATGTTTTCTGATATGTATGAAATTTTTGAAAATTTATATTAGGTCTAATTCTCTGCAAGTGCATAGGTCATACAAGTAATAAAGTGGATTTTAAATCCATATATCATTCCCACAAAGATCTGATGAGCGATCTAAGATCAATTACCCATACTACTTAAGATCTTTACCATTTGAACTCAAAAGTACAAATTGTTTTTCTTAACTAAAGAACGAACGAATGATTTAAAATTTTCAACTATAACAAAAATTCAAAATAAATTAGAATTGAGAGTTCATTGAGTAAAGTGAACACTGGGACATAGATCAGTGTATAATTATCAATTTCTACATCATTCCACAACATAGGTCAGCCATCAGTTTGAAATCTAAACTTGTCAAAGATGCAAGGTAGTATAGTTTGGATTCCTCCATACACTATACATTTCACTAATTAGAAAACCACACTCTTTCTAGACACATGGGTTTAATCAGTTAATTGCAGGATTTAATCCTCTTTCTAAGAACTGAGTACTTTTCCTTATAAGACTTCACAATTCGTTCCTAGGGCTTGAAGAATTCTTGACTTCAGTAGATAGGATAATAAGTCTTCCAATCTAATTGGTATCTTAAAGACCTTGCACTAGACCCTAGTAGTTTTATTACGCTTTGTAGTATAATAAAAAGTAAAATGTATTTTCCGACTTTGTGCTAAAGTGAAAAGGCTAAAGCTTGGATGAATACAAAAGTCAAGGTTAAATTGTAAATTGAAAATGAGGACTTAAAGGTCATTAAACAAGAGGATATGTTAAAATAGGAATTGTGATAAGTTCATTTGCAAATAGATGGGAGTCGAGACCAAATTGCAAAAGCCAAAAAGTGCTTCGTACTTGGGATGTTACTCAAACATGGTCTTAGAAATCTTCATTTTTGGCTTTGAAGGTTAGGGCATTCCAGTGGGGAGAAAGAGAGAAGAGAAGAAGGAAGAAGGAAGAAGAGAAGAAGAAGAAAATCCAGGTTTGGAATTCATGTTTGGAACTTTGGTTTGGAATATTTCCTTTGGAATGGAAAGTATGGAACCTATATATGGATTTGTTGGTTAGGAAACTATCCTAACTCTTTCTTTGTCTATGTTTGGGTTAGGAAAACCCTAACTCTTTAATACATGTGGATTTTGGTTGGTTCAAGTCAGTTTTGTGGTTGGTTTAGTTTTGGTTGGAAGATTTCTAGTGAAAATGGCCAGAACTGGCCATTTCTGCAGAAATCGCAGGTGAGTATCGGTACTGAAAGTTGAGTACTGGTACTCAATGTGGTTTTTAGCCTAGAGGATGTTGAGTACCGGTACTAATGTGGTTTTTAGCCTAGAGAATGTTGAGTACCGGTATTGAAGGTTGAGTACCGGTACTCAAAGTTGTTTTTGGTTTAGAGGATGTTAAGTACTGGTATTGAAAGTTGAGTACCGATACTCAAAGTGGATTAATGTCCAGAAGATGTTAAGTACCACTACTAAAAGTGTGAAACTCGAGAAAATTCAATTTTATGAGAAAGGGTAAAACTGTAATTTCAGTGAGAAAATCTGAAATTTTTCTAGATCTCGGATGTTGAAACGGACTTCACCATTGGAATCGTCTCACGAAATCTAGCTACCTAGTAGAACTTCACGAATTCCGAGATAGTCAGGATTTCACGTTTTTCGAGGCACCAAGGGTAACAAGTGACACTTGACACTTGTTTGGATGGCTCACAATGAGCCATGTGTCAAATGGAAAGGATAAGTCAAAAGTCCAAGGAGTGGCCATGTGTCATAATTTGATAGGATGGAAATCCAAAGTTTTGGATAAGTGGATAAGGGAAATCCAAAAATAACCAATGGTGAGGTGACATGTGGCCAGATGAGGCCTCCCACTTGACTTTGGACCAAACAAATTCGGTGGGGAGGAGATGAAGAGGGTGAGAAAAGAAAAAGAAAAAGAAAGAAGAGGGAAAGAGGAGAGAGAAGCTCCAACTTCTCTCTATGATCTACGGAGATCGATGGGTTGATTTTCGTTTGGCCAAGAACTAAAGATCATCTGCTCGACAAAGGCTACGTGTGGGTACTGAAAACATGAGCTTTTGCCGAGGATTCAAGTGAAGAGTTCGGGAAATCAAGGGTTTCGGGTTTAGGAATTGTCCACGGGACTTCCTAGAGCAACTTCTACGCTTCAAGAGGTAGATCTTCTCCTACTTTGGTTATTTTCTATCTTAAGGGTTGTTTGGTTGTGTCTTGCCCAAGAGGGATGTTTGGTTGCATTTTAAACTATGGGAAACTACCCTATTTTGATCCTACGCATTAGCTGAACTTTAGAACTGGTTTTCGGGTTGGAAACGAAGGGAATTTGGTCGTGTGTCCTTCATGTAAATTGTAGCCACATCAGTGAACTTGATGTTAGGCTTTTGAATTACCCAAATCGGACCTCTATAGCCTAAGTTATGGTCCGTGTACCTGAAATGACCTAAGTGGAAAGTCTGTCCGGCCAGGTTTTCCTGACCAGGTTTGTTCGGCTAGGTTTGTCCAGCTAGGTTTGTCTGGCCTTGGTTTGTCCGGCCAGGGTTGTTCAGCCAGGGTTGTCCGACCAGGGTTTTCCGGCTAGGTTTGTCTGGCTAGGTTTATCCGGCTGAGTTTGTCCAGCCAAGGTTGTCCGGCTAGGGTTGTCCGGCCAGGTTTGTCCGGCCAAGTCAGTCCGGCTGGGCTGACTATTCATGTGAGGCCTCCAACTTCGAACGACCATAATTTCTTTGTCCGAACTCCGTTTCGGGTGTTCTTGGACTCTATGGAAAGCCCATTGAGTCAAGATTCCAGCCACATTTCTATGGAGGACAGTGGGTGATCATAACTCTTTTGAAATCTATGTTTTGCACCGAGTGTGCAGGTTGCTTGGTTGTGTCGATGTGAATAGCTGGGTTTTGACATGACCATTGCATGACATGTTGTAGGCCATTGTATTGGGGTGTGGAATTACTATGAGTCACCAAGGAAGGCCGTGTGGGAGGACATAAATTGCTTGGGGTCATGGATTGATTTGGATGCTTATATGCTGATATATGTTTGTATGGCAATTGACATGAAGTACAAACTGACAGAGAATGGTTCAAGTATGCATCATACATGTAATTATGAGAAATCATAAAGGACATTAGCATTGCATATGCACTAGTGAACATCGCTCTAGCCTGGGTGGTGCGTAAAAAGGTAAGGTTAATTCACCATTCTTAGTGAATGTGTGGTGAGCTCAAAACGGACAGCAACCAATTGAGACTCACAGTGGTATAAAATGAAAAATGAAAATAAATATAAATATATACATGTGTTGGGAGTAGCAAGATGGGGGTAGATCCCATCCCCTCCCTGCGGTGGTGAACGACCAATTTATCAAAAGCCAGACATGATCACCGGCCGATGAAAGCCCATAAAATCAAATGCAAAAAGGCGCAAAGTGCGTCCCGCAGAAGTGTAAACTTCCGAAAATCTGTATGTCCCACAAATGCATACACAGCATGAGGGATTCGACCCCAACTTCAAATGAAGATTGGGGGTTTGTTTAATGGGTTATAAGTTTTAAAAACAAAAAGCTTTTGTTTTGGAGAAAAAGGGTCGCCAGGGGTGAAACACCAATGACAAGCCACAGCTTTTGGTATTTCCAGATGTGTGAGGGAGTCGGTGAGGACTCGGGACATAGGATAGGTGAGCCTGCCACATTCTCATCCATGGTATGTAGACATCTCGAGTAGAGGTGCATATTTCTACTTGAATGTGTGTGTGTTTTCATTGCATGTGCACTTAGGCTGAGTAGCCTCTATAGAAGTTTACTCTACTGGCATTGCTCAATTCCATCGCTGATCCCCTTTCGTGCATAGTCCAAATAAGCAGGCTTAATTAATCCGCATATGGGACCTCATATACGATGAGAGCTGGACACGACTTTGTTTTGTTTTGTTTTTGTCTTGTATTTTATTCGAGCAGAACCAAAACATGTACACTTTTTTGGTATCAAAGGGGCTGTAAAGAGACTATGATTATAGTCTACCATATATTTATATTGTGAATTGAATGATGTGGTGGAATGAGTCCCCCGATATATGAGACATGTGAGTAGGATGATCGGGCACCTAACATCCTAGGCTCACCGTCAACTGACCCCGAGACTGGGGCACCTACGCAAAAGTCGAGCACCCGCACTCAATGTCGTTTGCTGCCCTCAAGATGTTGCTACCGATACTAAAAAGTTAAGTATTGGTACACTCCGCTGTGGTCTGAGTACCGGTCTTGCAACCCTATTTCTGTTATGTTCTTCCATTAATTTCAAATGAAAGGGGTCCGTATATGTATAAAAGTTATATGAAAAATGCTCTATACCTCACCGCCGCGCGATCCCCGCTATTAGGGAAAACATTGCTTCTTGCCCTTCTTCAGGAATAAAGAATAAAATAACAAAATCGGAAACATATATAATTGTAGGCGTCATCGCATAATCGATAGTGAATGAATAGCACGCCCGTCGCTGCAACGACACTCGCGACTGCGCTACGACACCTCTCGTGTTACGTACAAGCACGCCTCTATTCAAAGGCTTTAACACACCTGCTAATGCTATGACACTTTTGTTACGTGGGCAAGCACGTCTCTGATTAGTGCTATGGCACTCCTACTAGTGCTACGACACTTCGTTATATTACGGGGCGCATGTATTGTGCTTCACACCTTCGTTTCTCATTACCGCACTCATACCTACGAAAATTCCATATGGTGTTTGCGGTCCTTATCATTCATCACATCGGTCTATACAGTAAACATTTATATGATAAGAATATGAATAATAAACGATAAGAAAGCATAAGTAATCAGTTTTGCTCTGTTCTGTAATGTACTTATGGGTACCCTCTGTACAAGATCTCTATTCTGAACTCCTATGGGAGATATGAAAACCGCGTCATAAGGATTAGGTTATATGAAAACTCCGTATGGGACTCATATATCGCAAACTCCGATATATGCATGCGTTATATGTATCCCTGTAATTATGGACCACCCTGTTTCGGCCATATTCCTTATCCTGCTTTCCCTCTGTTATAACTTAACACGTGTTTCATCCATGTAGGTACTAAAGAGGATGATCCGAGGCATTCTCGCATACCGATAGGCTAACACACAAAGAATAGAGTCCACTTGATGTAGGTTTTGATTTTTGGTTTTGGAATGTAAATGTAAAGGTTTTTGTAATAGTGGAATTTGTTTATGTACAAGTAAATGGGACTCGAGAATATGTACATGATAGTTTAAACACCACCAAGGTGGTAGTACTAGAAGTTTAATTTCCTTATGGATTTATATATGAAATGGGCCCACTAATGTCCGAAAAGCAGGTTAAAGAGTCCCGGTCCCGTGCCGCTCCTCCCTCTCTTCGCTCAGGTGGGGGTAAGGGCGTGACATATCTCATCCTACTAATTTGAGTAAACTCTCTATCTCTTTGATTAGATCTATGCAAACACGGGATCAAGATCATTTAGTCAAACAGAGGAGAAACCTCTGGTCAATTAAACTGATACATCAACCAACTAATCCTCAATTTCTGAGTAAATTAATGATCTATCAAAGTACTCTTTTAGATTTCATTAGTTCCATAATGTTAGTCTAGCATACCCCAAGTAACTGCTCTATACTCTCAGGAATCTCCATCTCTGTGTCACTCAAAGGGCCTCTTGGAAATCAGAGTAAGATACAACCCTTTTCTAGGTACAAGCTACTAATATTCGAAACAATTAATTTCAAGAACAACACCAATTAAATAAATTCAAAGTTCTAATGATGACATTCTTTCAAGTTGTGTAGAAAATGATAACCAATGTTAGTCCGCTTGGGAGAGTTCTTATTTCAAAAACTAGATTACAAATAACAAGGACTAGCCGAACAAAGAAAATTCACCGAATTTGCAAAGCAAATTGTAAAATGAATCCCCAGAAAATTTCCGATTCCATTGAATCTCGTGAAAGCAATGAAATCTAAATGTTTACAATGAACAAAGCTCGAAAACTTCAACCTAGATCACGGCTCAAATCCAAGAAAATACTAGCTAAAATGTTAGTTGAAACTAAATCTACCTTAAAGAAATAAAAGGAAAAATAATAATAATAATATACAAAGGAGACTCCAGCAATCTTTTGATGTTCCCTGGCTCGTCGAAGGCGCATAGTGCCCTATTTGCTTATATTTATAGATTTTCAAATGATGGGTCGCACTTTGAGGTTGAAATTATAGATCCCAAAAAATTAGTCCAAGTGGCGTCTTTGTTGCGACATAGAAAATTATGTCGCAACATTGATTTGTTTGTCCTCCAGATTTTTGTCGTGGCTTGTAGTGTTATGTCGTACGCTTCTCTCGTGTCTTTTATGGAACTATGTTGCAACATAGCTCAAAATTGTCATGACTTAGCTCACCGAATTTGTCTTACGTGATTGTCAAAAGTGGACATGCTTGTCGTGACATTTCTTGGCGGGCCTTGTAGTTTTACCTAGGGAAGAGCTTGTCCTCGCCTAGGAGAAGCTCAGCTCGCCTAGGCGAAGGACGCCCGACAGGAACTCGAACATCCACCATTTACAGCCCAAAAATGGAAAGTAAACCAAGGTGAAGAATCCTACCTCTCGTGAGCGCAGAAGAAACCCTGTAGCCTCGCGGAAACTTTCCTCCTAAACCTCGAAAACCTTTGATTTCGAATCCTCATTTGATCCTCTACGAAATCTCACGTTTTCTGGGCATCTACACGTAGCCCTCGGCTTGATGCGATGAACTTTCTCGTTGACCCGACGACCTCGACCGACAAAATCCCCCTAGATCAGAGAGAAGTCTTCAAATTCTTTTCTCTCTCCCCCCTTTCTTCTCATACAAGACACATCAACTTAAAATATGATTTTCTCGCCTCTAAGGATACGAACCCTTGTCAACTTGTGATGAGGACCAGTGGATCGAATTAGCTCCGAAGAACCGCCTAGTATTCGCTCGATGGATGATCGCGAAATTCATTGCTTATAAGGAAGCAAGAACTCGTATATGAGGTGACGCCTGCCAATCTGATGGAGATCCGATTGATAAGTCGATGGGATGAAGAAGTCACAATCAACTATGAAAGGGTTGATCGATAAGTCGATAGGATGAACGCCTTACTTTAAAAAATCCGATAAGTTCAAAAGTTCTCGAGAGAACCAAAGAGAAAGATAAACTCTCGATTTTTATTAATCAGAATGTAGAATGTGTGGATAACAAGCCTTTAAATAGGCCCAAAAATACGAAGAAAAGAAACTAAATATTTTGCCAAAAACTAGAAAGGAAACTAACATACTTTTTCCTAAACCACTACATACTAAAAACATCCATGGAGGAGAAAAGGAAACTAGATAACTTTTAGGACAAGACTTGCTAATAAAAATCAGCAGCAAATCAGAACAAATTAGTTTCCAAAATAGAAAGAAATCGTGAACAAATTAGGCTCCAAAATAATGAAGAAATCAAACAAATCAGCACTAAATCAGAACAAGTTAGCTCTAAAATAAAAGAGAAAAATCAGAACAAATCATCACCAAATCAGCAAAGAAATTAACACCAAATCAAGCTTAAATCTTTCTAAAAAGAAACAGAAACTCCTATTTTCCTAGCAAAACACACTTCTTAAATTAATAAAACAACTTCTACTTTGACTTGAGAATAAATCTTCTTAAAAAAACAACTCCAAATCAAAATAGTAATAAAAATTCAAAACACTTGAAAACGTAAATATATTCCCTATTGCCTGTTTCACAAATTCTCCCGAATCTCAATTTTCCATAATTAAGATTGAATTCTAATGAATCTCTTAGAAGCTCCCGCATCACGATCCTTTGTGCTTTGATTCTCATCATTCCCCTTCCCGAAAAGATCTGGCCCTTTTAAGTATATTATCATTCTAGTTGTTGGAAAACAACTCCCCACCATAGTATAAAAAAAAAAAAAAAAAAAAGGTCAAGAAACTTTGTGTCCTTTTTACCGTGGAGGATGTGTATTTATTTTCATGTCATCAACAACATTATGGTTAAGATTCGTTTTTTTTTTTTTTTTTTTTTTTATACTATGGTGGGGAGTTGTTTTCCAACAACTAGAATGATAATATACTTAAAAAAAATTCTGGTTTTTTTTTTTTTTTTCGGATTTTTTTCAATTTTTTTTTCCGGATTTATTTTTTTCGACCTTTTTTCGACCTTTTTTTCAACTAGATTCTTTTCCTTTACTTTTTTTTCTGTTTTTTTTTTTTTTTCAGTAACTTGGGATGGACAAATTCTACTAAAAAAAAAAAGAAACAATAAAAATTATATCCGATCAAGAATGAAGAAAATCGTACTGGGATGAAGTAGATAATAGGTTGTGAATGAAATTGGGGTTGAACGAATTTAGAAGGTATGGATGAAAGCTAAGGGCTAAGATGGTTCTGACAAAGAAAAAAATAATAATAATAAGAAGATAGCAAAACTTAAAAATAGAACTCATACTCTACTACTCAAAATGATACTTTAACCCCGTCTCAACTTGTGGAGAGACCCGTGGATCGAATTCAGCTCTAAGAATCGTCCCTAGTATTCAGCTTGATGGATGATCACGACTGCTTATAAGGAAGCAAGAACCTTGGTATATGAGGACAATCTATGACGGAGATCCGATTGATAAGTCTACGAATGAGACGCCACAATCAACTATGGAAAGGTCAGACGATAAGTCGACAGATTTAGAACGCCCACTAAAAATCCGATAAGTTCAAAAGTTCTTGAGAGAACCAAAGAGAAAGATAAACTCTCGATTTTTATTAATCTGTAATGTGTAGAATGTAGGGATAACAAGCCTTTAAATAGGCCCAAAAATACGAAGAAAAGAAACTAAATATTTTGCCAAAAACTAGAAAGGAAACTAACATACTTTTTCCTAAACCACTACATACTAAAAACATCCATGGAGGAGAAAAAGGAAACTAGATAACTTTTAGGACAAGACTTGGTAATAAAAATCAGCAGCAAATCAGGAACAAATCAGCTCTCCAAAATAGCAGCAAATCAGGAACAAATCAGCTCCAAAATAGCAGCAAATCAGGAACAAATCAGCACCAAATCAGGAACAAGTTAGCTCCAAAATAGCAGCAAATCAGGAACAAATCATCACCAAATCAGCAGCAAATTAACACCAAATCTGAAGCGAATCTTTTCTAAAAGAAATAGAAACTCCTATTTTCCTAGCAAAACACACTTTCTAAATTAAATAAAGCAACTTCTACTTTGACTTGGAGAATAAATCTTTCTAAAAAAAACAACTCCAAATCAAAATAGTAATAAAATTCAAAACACTTGGAAACAGAATATATTCCTATGGCCTGCTCTTTACAAATTCCTCCCGAACTGAATTTTCCATAATTAAGATTGAATTCCTAATGAATCTTCTAGAAGCTCCTGCATCACGGATCCTTTGTGCTTTGATTCTCATCACTAAGTCCCTTTTTGTCTTACAACTTAAGTCGTGGCCCACCTCGTGTCACATGTCCACACCTGCTTGGGTCCGATTTTGGCTCGAAACAATTATTTCTTCTTAGTTCAAGTTCAAATCATATTCCATGAACTTAACTCAAATTATTTCCTAACTTTCGAGATTTTCGTACAAATCTCATTCTTTTGCAAACAGACACCCTTCACCTCAAAAGACGGAAAACTCACCTGCCTTTAATTCAACGAAATTCGTCTGAGTATCTAGATTTCATTAGACGAATCCAACGGTGAGGTTCGTTTCATCATCCGAGATTTAGAAAATTTCTAAGTTTTTAACCTATATTAGAGCGACAAATTACTGTTTTGCCATTTTCCAGAAAAATTCGATTTTTCTTAGGTTTTACAAATAAGACCTACCTTAAGTGGCTTAGAGTGTAGCCAAACATTAGGAGAGAAGGGGTCTAGAGTTCGAGTTCTAATGAAGACAAATTTATGAAATAAATAGAATACTATGGGGTCGGAGAAACATAAGAAGTGGAGAAGGAGAAAGAAATAAGGAAATGAATGAGGGCTTTCTCGGGAGTGGAGGTTTTAAATAAAATAAATTATTTTTAGAACTTTTTATTCAAATGAAAAAAAATGGACAAATTTTTTATTTTAATGGTTTTATTTAGAGTATATTCAATAGAAAATGATATTTATATATTATTTTAAAGGATATTTAATAAAATTCCATTGTGCTCTATCTCAAAATTTTGTTTGATTAGAGGTCTTTGTTGTTGGGTATGTTTTCTTGTACGAAAATAGATTAATTTTTCTTTGGATACATGTAAAATGTTGCTTTAATTTTTTTATCTGTTTTCTGAAACCAAAGAGTAGGTTCAAGTTTTTCTTTAAACGCTTTTAACCTATCATTGCTATTGTTTAATGTTTTGAACCTTCGGATTTCATTTTGGAGTATGGGTTTAGCTAGAATTTTATTAAAATTAATAATCAGGGAGCATTATTTTGCAATGACATGAGAAAATGAATTGGCTTGAATTTATTATGATATTAAAGGTGAATATATTATGATTTTTACAGTTATATGATCAATCAAGATTATATATATTGATAAGTAAGTAAATATATTAAAGAAGAGGCAAAAAGGTGACCCAAAAAATAAGAGAGAACACTACAAGAAAAATGGTTTTCATTGACATATAATTCCTTATTCTATGTTAATATAAGTTATTGTAAGCTATCAAGATTGAAAACAATAATATATATAAGCCTCTTGAAGTTACCTTGACAAATGTTTAATTTGGGAAAAACAATATTGACATATGGTAAGGTTATAACTTAACCTTTAAGTGATAAGTCAAGGTTAAAAATGCATTTGCTATTAACATTCTCCAATGTACATAAGATGTATTTAGCATCCCTTATTTTATTTTCTCAAAAACCCAACTTTTTTAGAATCTCTCTTTTCAAAACATCATTCAGTCGTCACATTATCGGGGTCATCGATTCAAAGGGTTTCAGACATATCGGTCTCGGATGATACATCAAATATATTAAATTAAGAATTTCAAAATTTTAAAAGAGGTTAAAATTTCACAAAATCAGCATAATCACATAAATTAAAACTTTAAATATATATATATATATATATATATATATATATATATATATATATATATATATATATATATATATTATACAAATTAAAGCTTATAATTGTTTTGGTCAAGGAGTGATGCTTGGTGATGGGAGATCTATAGATTTGCTCGGGAATACGATATCATTTAAGGATAGTGATGATGCTTTTTCAACCGAAACTGGGCTTGAGCGTGCTGAATTTGTTGGGCCGGTCCGCTGACTCTGGACATTAGACTCCTTTGTAAAAACAAGAAACAAAAGGATCGGCGGGGGCTCGCCCGTTGCCTCTCCGATGCCTAAGTCAGTCCTTTCTGGTGGAAAAGAAGATCAACTGCTTAGGGAATGAAGTTTTGTGCATAAGTTCGTGTACCTTTCAATCACTTGGGTGGCCTCGGTATTTATAATAATAGATGACCATGATAATTTTCCTAGTTTGATATGACACAGAATAGTATCTTTCCTTGTTGGAGGATGATACGATATTTCTCCCATTGGGTGAGAGATTTTCTTTCCTTATCGTAAACCGCTTGATAAGGGATGATTGATAAGCAATAATTAGGAAATATCCTATTTTCCCGACAGCAGACGTAAGTTTTCCTAATACGGATTCCTCGAGCTACCATTTTAAAGCATGCAGTTGTGGCCTCAAGCTTGGCCCTGGATTTGGGGGATACCATTAAGGGCCTATTGCTAGTACTGGCCTGCTTAATCCCGACAAGCTGCTTACGCTCTCGCCACAGACCTATTATTTCAAACCCCATCAGATATAATTTTTGAAGATTGGAATTACTGGATTTTGGTATAATGTGATTGATGACATTTTTTTTTTTTAATTATTAAAGTATGGACTGTTGTAATTGAGTTTGATTATTTTAGAATGTTGCCCATTACTCGGAACAGGAATTTGGTAATTGGACACAATCTAATTTGAAAAAGTTTTAGGTCGTTTTTACACTCAAGCCTTCACAAATGACAGTTGATGCCCCTAATTGCTTCAGTTTGCATATTTTTGTTGATCGACTAATCACCTGAATCTTATGGAAGCCGTAAAGATTTCTACAATCATTAAGTTTGTTCATTATACGGGTTTATTCGTAAGTGCGGGAAATAAAAAAACAAAAACTAGAGTATTTGTTAATGGTATGAGTGAAGTGGTACAAATATCTTTGAACAAAAGTCAAGACTAGCAAGCTTTGAGAGAAAACGTACATTTCAATTTTTGTGACACTAGAACTAGCAAGTAGCAAGAGGGGAACTGCTAACATTGACACCCAAAAGATGGGGTGAAGATGATGATTTTTCTGTTGGAAGGACCAACCATACTCTACAGTCGTAAGTGGGTTTACTAATTTCAGATTCATGCCAACAACGACTTTATACAGTTTTTGTTAGAAAAAATGTGCACCTACATAAAGATGGTTAGTTCGAACAACATCAAAAACCAAAAGTGAAGTAATAGAGAGTAAAGGAGAAATAAAACCAAAGTAAGGAACAACCGAGTCTTGTGAAATTCACAATTTCCTTAAGACAAATTCTCCTTCTCCACTGGTGCTCTGAGATTCCCAAGGCATATGTCTCCTAGGATAAAACGGTTGTTGAATGGTCAACAAAAGCACATTGTCGCCACTCCAGCGAACTGATGATGTGTTCGCACTATCACCGACAAAAGAACGAAGGGAGGAAAACTCGAGGCTCAATGACCTTTTTGGGACACCCCTACTGAAATACCTCGACAACCTTTATAAAGGAGAGACACGACCTTTTGGAATGCCAAACATTTTTGGCTTCCTAAACCCTTAGAAATTCAAATTAAATTATTCATTGTATTCCGAATTAAATTATTAATTGAATTATGAATTAAATTATTAATTGAATTTCGAATTAAATTATTCATTGAATGTCATGAATTAAATTATTCATTGAATGTCATTAATTTCATATAACTGAAATTCATAGAATTCTGAACAAAGAGTTATTCAGTGAATGTCATTAATTTCATTCACTATTTCTAATAATTCCTGATATGAATGAAATTAATGATTAAAGACGAGACAGACTCGGTGATAGAATCAACGGTTGAAACCTGCATAGGATAGATAGGTGTTACCCTTTGAACCTTCCCTTGTAAAAATATGTTTATTTCTACTAGCTAAACAAAGAGATTACTTTATGTCCTTGAACTGCTCGCTTTATTTGTGTAGACGATGACATATCTCACATAGGAATCTTTCTAACACATTTCAGTTCTCATTTTTATGTCCATTTTGTCCATGGACATGCGCCTGGTTCTGCAAGAGTTTAATAGGAATTATGCCCTATTCAATTCCCTTTGAAGTAACCCCACTTCACTCTTACATAGGCGATCTCTTAAATTAAGAGTAGCTTATGTTACTCTTTCCAGTGCATAGAGATCATTAAAAGCATAGCTTAACCTACTTCGTATGAGCATCACTATTTCATCATAGGAATAAACAAGGGACGATCCTCACAGTGATATAACCAATTATTTTCAGTTTAGTTGTCCCTTTTGAACATAGATCTTAGGATCTCCAATCAACTAGGTTAGGTATCCACCATATCGACTTATTCTATTGTGGGCTTTAGTCCTATTCCCTTCAATGACATTTCAACTAACTCTCTATTTAACCATTTGGTTAGCAGATCCGCAATGTTATCCTTACACGTTACATAATCCAAAGAGATAACACAAACTGAGAGTAGTTGACTAATGGTAATATGTCTACGATTAATATGTCTAGACATACCATTATCTATACTGCTTAATGCTCTACTAAGAATCACAATGTATGGATATTAGACGCATAGGCTTTGGTCACCTGGAAATATCGTTTAAGAATTGTAACTCGTCGCTTCCTTCTCACTTTTTCTATCGTTATAAACTCCAAATTCCATACTGTGAATTTGGATAATAATCATTTGTTTTGAAAATTTCCATGAGACTCTGTAATTTTCAATAAACACATAATCATTGCAATTCAGTCACAACACCGTTATTGGATTCAAATATCATTTCCAAAATATTCAAGAAAATGTCAATTCCAATAATTCAACACAATCCCTAATTATAGCTTAAAGGTTTAGGTTCCCGATAGGCAATTAGGATCTTTGGCAATAAGGTCTCGTTCTATACTTGTCCTTGTAATCAAGCAGTAACAAGGATTTTCCAACCGCCTAACTCCTTGTATGCACTAACAAGTGATTTCCACAAAACCAACAAAACCATTAGTTTGGCAGAAATGTTTAGTTTTCAATCAAATGAGTTTTTTTCCTTAAAAAAAACATCAAACAACTCTTTTATGAATCCTTGTTTTAGACATTATTTTTGAAAAAAATAAATTATGGTTTTCCGGACACTTTTCCTTTCAAATAACATTCCTCCAATTGGTTCCTTCCCTTTTTCTACCAATTATTTTTTTTTTATATCCAATCATTTTTTTTGTCTGCCAAAGCTGTTTTAAACTACAACCGGATTTATTTTATTTTATTTCTAAAAGATAAACTCATTTTTGTGTACAAAAGGATAAACTCAATTGTTCCAAGTATCATTTCTTGGAAACTATAACCAGATTTCTCTATTTTTTCTGAAAGCCACAAATCATGAATTTGTTTTAACATAACCAAAAAAAAAATTTTCATTTCTTTTTTTCTTGTAAGAAGAGCCCCAACTCAGATAATCACAGTTTGTTGGTTATGTTTTTCCCCCTAAACAACAAACTGTATGTTTGTTTGTTTTTAAAAGGTTTTTCACAACTTTTCCCTATTCAAGAAACAAAAGAATTGTTTCTTTGCCAATAGAGGCAATGTAAACCGAAACACTGGGTTCTCGGGGTTTTGTTCTGGCACACGTAACAAACCAAATAGTTTGCTTAATTCAAACATCTCGGGTTCTAGCTTTTTCCACACGTAACAAACCAAATCATTTGTTTACTTGACTAAAGGAATTTTTCCTTTTTCCTTTTTTTTTTTTTTTTTTTTTTGTCCACAACCAAATCAATCAACAACTTCTTATGGAATTTGTCTTAAGATTGTTAGAAAAACATTGCACTTGCATAAAGCTGGTTAGCCTGAACAACACAAAACAAAAGTGAAGTACTAGAGAGTGAAGGAGAAATAAAAACCAAAGTAGAAACAAGCTGTGTCTTGTGAAATTCATAATTTCATTAAGACAAATTTGCCTTCTTCACTAGTACGATGAAATTCCCAAGGCGTATGTCTCTTAGGATAAAACTGTTGTCAAATGGTCGACAAAAGAACATTGCTGCCACTCTGGTGAACTGAGGATGTGTTTGCACTATCACGGACAAAAGGACGAAGGGAGGAAAACTCGAGACTCGATGACCTTTTTGAGACACCCCTACTGAAATACGCCGAAAACCTTTATAAAGGAGATACCCAACCTTTTTGAATGCCAAACATTTTTGGCTTCCAAAACCCTTAGAATTCAGAATAAAATTATTCATTGAATTCCGAATTAAATTATTAATTGAATTCTAAATTAAATTATTCATTGAATGTCATGAATTAAATTATTCATTGAATGTCATTAATTTCATATAAATGAAATTCATAGAATTTTGAACAAAGAGTTTTTTAGTGAATGTCATTCATTTCATTCACTATTTCCAATAGTTTTTTAAACCTTCTAGCTACTTTCTTGTGATAAAACCAAGAAGTATTAGGTAGGAATACTAATTAAGTGGACAAATATTTAAGTTAACTTGGGTTGGTTCTTGCTCTAGAAATCTAGATGCCAACAGATAAGAGCAGAGTACAAATGCTTGTTAACTGTCAACCTGTAAATGACATTATTTATAAATTTAAGAGACAATGTCATATTATTATTATGCCTTAAAAGAGAGCATTCCTTGGTGAGAGGATAAATGTTTGGAGAGTATTGAAGAATGGAAATTGGAACCTATTAAAAGGGTTGACATGGGGAATATAATCTTACATTACTAGTTCAACTTTGTTCTTTTTTGGACCTCAAATTGTTGTGCAAACGCACAAAATAATGCAACAAGTAGAATAACTAATGGCAGAGAAGAAAGAGAGCACACAAAATTTAACAAGGTTCGGTATAAATAGTTATGTCTTTGGGCACCAACGAACAACTTCAACTAATCAAAGAAAATTACAAACTTAGGGCCACAAATCAATTTCTTAAGAAATTGAGCCAAAAAATAAATATCGAAACAATTGGGCAATACTACAAATGCCCTAAGGAAGATGGGGAAGAGGTGCACATATTACATAAGGAGAAGCCCCTTTTATAGGCTATGAGATACAAGCAAAAACCCACTCTTTCCAATGTGGGATTTGCATAAGAAGTCAAAATATGACAAATCTCCACCTTGATGAATATGCCATCCCATCTCGAAACTTCTATTTGACAAAAGTTGCAATGCCTCAAAATGCACTCAATGGTGCAATCAAACTTTCACAATATTGATCAAGTCCAAATAATGATTAAACTTGATCATTGTCACCACCTTAGTCAACAAATCTGCGGGATTTTTTACAGTCTCAATCTTTTGAAATAAGATTCATCCTTCACTAATAATCTCCTACACAAACTGATAGTGAATATCAATATGCTTCGTAGACTTCCAATTTATTAGTGCTCCTGAAAGAGTAAACACATAAACTGTTGTTGACTATCATTTATCCAAGTCACTTGCACAATCTGAATTAACAAAGTCAATAGCATACTAATCACATGTATCATCTCACTCAAAGAGTAAGCCAACATCTAAAGTTTTCAATAAGTACCGTAGAACCCATTTCACTGCCTACCAATGTCCTTTACTAGGATCATGCCTATACCTGCTCACTTCTCCAACTATAGGCCCCAAACATCTATGCACAAACTAGTAATCTCTGAATCTTCACCACTACCAGAAACCGTGGCCACTACTCCAATCACTGTACTACCATTATAGTAATACAAGTTATTTCTTCTTATGCCTTTCATAACCAAAAGAGCGTCTGAAATTACATTTAGAACTTTATCTCGAATAATCATGACAAGGCTTTTAGACTCTAGGGCCCCTAAAAAGATGAGATTTTTTTTCAACTTCGGTACATACCAAACATTTGTCAAAACTCTAATTGATCCATCATGATTCCTCAACCGAATTAAACCCACCCTAGTGATATAGCTAACATCACCACTACCCATATAAACAACTCCACCATCAACTTCTTCAAACTTGAAGAACCACTCCTTATGTTGACATATCTGATAGGTACAACCCGAATCCGAAATCCATTCATCAAAACCAACAATAGTTTGATGAATAACTAAACATAACTCAAAATCACTAGAATCACCACCACGCTCAATAACACAAGCATCAAACATAGACTTGACCTTATCTTTCTTTTTCAACTTAGGACAATCTTTCTTCCAATGCCCCTCCTCATAACAAAAGGCACATACATCTTTTTCCAGTCTTCTCTTTGATGTCACATTTCCCTTTTTTATTTTCATATCACTTTTTCATAAGCTGAAATTATTTTGGCCATCAAAATTTTCAACATCTACTTTTGCATTTGTGATCGCTATTTTTTTTACCCAAATTTTGCCATCTTTCCACACAATTGCGTCTGCGAATACTAGGACAGTTCCTAGGAAATATTGAATTGACCACCACAGTCCCACTTAGACCAATCTCCTTAGACATAACAAAAGTTCCTAAGAAAGGCTGAATTGGTCCAAATGGTGTCAAAATACCAATCTTCTTACACAGAACGTCCATAGATATTCCAGAAAATGGAGCTTCTCTTGAACAAATTTCAATTGTTAGCAGTTCAAGAACAAATTTCTGATGTGAAAGATCGGGCTACACCGCAACCACATAACATACTTATAAAAGAACCTAAAGCTCTGATACCACTTGTTAAACAAACGCACCAAATAATGCAACAAGTAAAATAACTAATGATAGAGAAGAAAGAGAGCACACAAAATTTAACGAGGTTAGGAATGAAATATCATGGCCTGTTAACCTTAACAACTTCCACTAATCAAAGAGAATTACAAACTTAGGGCCACAAATTAATTTCCTAAGAAATTGAGCCAAAAAGTAAATACTCAAGCAATTGGGCAATACTACAAATACCCTAAGGAAGATGGGGAAGAGGTGCACATATTACATAAGGAGAAGCCCCTTTTATAGGCTATGAAATATAAGCAAAAACCCACTCTTTTCGATGTGGGATTTGCATAAGAAGTCAAAATATAACACAAACTTGTTTACTGTTGCTTAGCTTATGTACATGGAAGATTTATTTCTTCGAATGTGTCGTTTTTACTTTTCTTGGAGGCTTTATTCATTTGAAATTTTTGATATATTCAAATCCAAACTTGAGGAATTTCGAGCTAGAGGGCAGGCACATTTGACCAAATCAAGCAAGTCAGTAGTGTTGGGGAAAAACCTCGAGATCAACCTTAGCAAAATATCAACTATAACAGAGAAATAGACTAAGAAAAATAAATGGCACAAGGATTTACGTGGAAAACTCTTTTATCGAAGAAAAACCACGAGCCAAGCAAGATAAAATCCACTATGTAATAAATTTGTACAATTACATAGATTTTCACAACACCCACCCCACAAGAAAACCGAGACCAATACAAGAGAAAATATAAACCCAAAAACCAAGTTTTTACTACTATCCAAAGATAGCTACTCTATAAATCTCGTACTAAACCCGAGAAAGAACCCCTTTCTCTTTCTCTCAATCTTCTCTCACATTCTCGGATGATTAACTACTGAAGAATGAATTGCCTATTTATAGGAAAAATACCAAGTCAAGAGAAGAAATGTGTGTCAAAGAAAAGAGGTGTCAAAAAGGGGCGGCTGCTCTTTTCTTGATCAAAGAGCAGCCCACCCTTTTTGATTTTCTCCTTTATCCTTTCGCAACTTCTCTCTTTTTACTTTCCTTTCTTCATTTAGATAGCCTCATGAGAAGGACCCCTACTCATCAAGTAGTATCATGCATGGTTTGGTGAAGTCATTAATGTAAATATCATTGGCGCAGCCTCCTCTAGGCCTCCATGGCTAGAAATATAATCCTCTACTCCAGGAAACAACTTCAAGACCCAAACTCTGCAAGAACTTCGCAAAGGGATGTGATCTATGTCTCTCTCTCCTCTTCTCTTACCTTCTTCATTGGGCTAGGACCTTGACTCTTTGCAATGGCTTCTATCTCTTAATTCTCCGGATACATAGACAAAGACAAAGACGATTACAACATCAATCAAGAATTATTTTGGGAATCTCTATTGATTCATCTTTTGCTCTTTCCTTTGCCCCAATTAGCCCTTGATACAAAATCCTCCTCCTTTTGCCATATGATGGATGCTTAAGAACTGGTCCTTTATGGGGTGTGACTGCAATATTTTTCTAAGAATAATTTTCATTTAAGTAACCTAGGGAATTATTATATATGTGTATATGTAACACCCCAAACTTCAGACCAAAGGCGTTACTGTCAATTCACATATAAGACTCTAAACCCCACATGTAAATGACACATTCAAAATTTCATCTTATGAATCTTTTTTGTCCTAAATATGCTTACAAGAAAAATTAAACTAATTTCGTAAAATCGAAATCTTCCAATGACATGAAACCTTTCAAAATATAACAAAATGTCATTAAACCAACATCTTCCAACAAGATAATTTTCCAAAACTAATTTTCTCAAAAGGTAACATTCTAGCAACATAAAATCCTTCAAATAAAATTTTGCAAACATTCAATCACAGAGCATTAAAGTAGCTCAATAATCCTAAGTCTTTCCAACAAACACTAACTCAAAAATAGTTCTTAATCTCACCCATACTCTACCTCCCAAAATCACCTCATCGCCAAGGTTTAGGTACCCAAAATTATTAACAATAAGAGGTGAGCTAAAAAGCCCGATAAAGCGAGTGTTATCTGAGTTTCATGGATCCGATATTTTAAAGTACAAAATTGGAATATAACATATTTTTCTTTTTCTCATAAATTTCATAAATCAACGAAGAGTACAAATAAATAACATATAAATATATTTCAAACTGAGGTTCATCATATTTTATGTTTCTTAAACAATTCCATAGCATAATCAAATCCAAAAATGTTTTAAAACACAAATACTCATGGTTCTCAAAAATATTTGTTTCAAATAAAATTTCAAACTATTCAACCAGTTGACCAAGACCATAACTCTTGGTTCACGAACATATTGTTTCCAAATAGAATGCCGATATTCACCGACCATTAACAAGGGTCATTGTGAGACCTCGGATAAAGTAAACTGATAGACATAGGTTGCAAACTTGGAAATTCTCTAGATCTAGGATGACAATGCGGATCACACCGTTGAGTTTGTCTCATGAAATCTAGATACACATTCGAATTTCGTCAAATTCTAAGATAGTCGAAATTGCATGTATTTCGAGGTGGAATGGGCCAATCACGGGGCGACACATGGCACGAGAGTGCATGCCACGTGGCACCAAGCTTAGGGAACACTTGGTACCTAAGTGGCCAAGTGTCATACTCCTAGAATGCATGCAAATTAGTGGGAAGTGGTTGGTGCATGGCTTGGCATGGGTGACACTTAGTATGGAAGAGATGCTAGGTGTCAAAATGGTTTGAGAGGGAATTCTCCACCAAGACCAGATTAGTTCGGTGGAATATGGGAGAAAGGAAAGAAGGAGAGGGAAAGAGAAGGAAGAGAAAGAGAAGAAGAAAAAGGAAAAAAGAAATGAGGGGAAAAATAAAAGAGAAAGGAAAGAGAAAGAAAAAGAAGAAAGGAAAGGGAGAGAAGATGGGGGAAGTCAGGTTTTCTCTGGTTTTTCTGACACTCTAGCAAGGAGAGTCCACACATCGAAGGGGGTTGGTACACGCACTCAAGGTAGAAGTTCTTTTCCTACTACCATGGTTACTCTTGTCTAAGGGCCATCCAATAGCCATGAGAGTCTAACTTTAACGATGAGATTGTTTTGGAGATGGATTGTTTATTGATACGTTTTTGCTTGTATTCTAGTTTTCGAGGAACTACGGTTCAAGGATAGATTAGGTATACTAGTCTTGTGGGATGAACATGAAGATACGGAATGTGTGTATCTTTGTTTTTAAAGTTGGAAACTAAAAAAAATTCCAGTTTGCATGTTGGTTGCTTGGTTTGAATAACATGCAGTTTTTGTGAAAATGATGTTGGTATATGCCTGTTTGTTTGTTTTTTGTTTTTTTTTTATGGGCTGGAAAATATGAACTGGAAAATAGGTTGTGTTGCTAGAAAATATGAACTAGAAAATAGGTTGTGTTGCTGGAAAATATGAACTAGAGAATAGGTTGTGTTGCTGGAAAATATGAACTAGAAAATAGGTTGTTGCTGGAAAATATGGGCTGGAAAATAGGTTCTATTGCTAGAAACTATGGGTTAGAAAACGGGTTGTGTATGCAGTTTTTCTTGGGTTGAGACTAAAAAATCCAGTTGCATGTTGATTGCTTGATGAATAACATGCTGATATATGTGTGTTTGAAATATGAATCGAGTTATGTGGTAGGAATTACATACGGTAGATGTAGTTGCTATGATGCTTGGTATGAAGTAGGTAGCCGTGGTGTGTAAAAATTTACGCTATGTGCGCAAGTGCACCACGTCGCCCCAAGTAATATAGTGTACCAATGGAGTACGGATATCGATCACGGGGATAGGTGTGCGACTACGAGATTTATTTTAAATTATTATGCGGGTATATGTAATGTGTGAAAAGGGTACTAATATTTGAATGTAAGCTAAACTACTAATTTGACCGAATTACTATTGAATGGAGACTAGGGTTATGTTTCCCCCTGCCACTTTTGATGGATTATTCTTAAAGATGATATTAGTCAGTTTATTGTGATTATTAATAGAGTGATCTTGCTTGAGATACCTCTCTCGAGGTGTATTCGCTATCTAGCTAATTACTAAGAGGAATTAGAGAATTGTATCTCTACCTCCAGAAGCTGATGCTAGAAATCTTTAAATATTCTAACGCCCAGTGCCTTCGGGATCAGGAATATTTCTATTTTAGGAAATCAACCAAGGGCTGCTCTACTCATATCTAGGTATCCTCATCTCATAGAATCTCGGATCTACAGTATGATCATGCTAATGTTGGCGAGCACCACCGTATAAATTGATCCACGGTGTAAGCGAGATAATAATGAATCATAAATCAGCGAATAATATAAGTGTAAACTTTAATCCATTCAAGCTGGTAGTGAGGGTTCAACAAGATTTCGTGCCAAGATCTAGAACATAATGACGAAAATCCCAATATGTGATATAATAGCATCAAAGTGCAATATCGAAATAGGAAAATACAAATCACGAACAACAGCCGAGATGTTTGTCACCCTTGCTCGTTTCCGTTACTTTGGTCGTACCATTCCGTGCCTCCCAATCCGGCGCCTCCATTTGCTTTTAATGCTGACGAGAACTTCGCTAGCGTCAGCGGCGTTACCGCGTGCCCGATTGTTGACTTTTATATTGGCAACGTCAGCGTGGGCGTCACCGGCCGTGGGGCGTGTGACGTGACCATCATACCGCACTACCTCCTATTTGCTCAAAAATTGCTTCAAAAGCTATCGCTTTGCACCCATTTCACTGCATACACACGATCACCGTCGGGTATCGACCACGAAAACTACGACATTAAGTATAAATAAAACATGGAAACGAAAGACCGACGCGGGTATAATCTGAGTGTCTGAGACACTCATCATGAAGCATGATTTTTAAATATTCCATGTAGTTCTTTTGTATGCATGTAATATGTAAACTTCATGCAGTGGCATTAGCATTGCATGTGCACGGGACATCGCGTGAATCAGGTGTGAGTGCGTAGAGTAAACTTGAACAAGCGATTGTCGAAGGGTTGTCTAACAATAATTCTCGGAGCATGTCCACTAAATTATATCGGAGGGTTGTCCAAAAATATATCTCGGAGCATGTCCACTAAACTATATTTCGGAGCGTTGTCCAATATATATTTGATATCGGAGTATGTCCAATGAGTTTCAAAAACAAAAATCTTTTGTTTTGAAAAAAATAGATTTCATACATGGTAAATGCATATGTGAGGGAGTCAGTGAGGACTCAAGACATGGGGCATGACATGTAGACATTCATGTAGAAACATGCATATTTTTACTAAAAGTGTGTGGATGTGTGAACATGACATTGCATGTGCACTTAGATGGGGAGTAGCCCTTGTAGGAGTTTTTCTCTACTGGGCATTGCTCACCCTGCCATGGGACCACCCTTTCGGGTACACGAGAAGACGATGCTCCTTCGAGGCCGTGAGCCTGAGAAGGCGGGTTGTGTGGCGTTGAGAAGTATTTTTTGTAAAATATGTTAAGAATAATCTAGTTTTAATATGTTTTGGCATGTAAAAGTGTAAAAGAGTTGTACATGAGCTCTTGTAAAGATTATAAGCATTTGTGTATTTGTAAGGAAAATATACAGGGTTTCTTATACCCTTGTAATAAAAAGGTTGTTTTATACCGAATTTGAGGCGTATGGAAAATAAATAAATAAATAAAAATGATCCCCGGGATTTGGGGCGTCACAACTTGGTATCAGAACCTAGGTATGAGTTTACCTAAGGCTTGTTGGGTGTGGGTCTAGGACACGCAGTTACATTGGGTATGCGATTACCTGTAGCTTGGTGTTTGGTACAAGCATCATAGCTTGACACGGCATCGTGTGCATTGATTGTTTGTGTGTTCGACCATGTTCCGCGGAGTGTATTGTGTTTGTTGGTATGCATGATAGAACATATATAGAGGAAACTAGGGTTAGCGAACATAACCTTAGGGGTTCAGAAAAAAATAAGCATGATAACACATGAATGGCTATTTATTAGTGTTTGACATTATGCACCACTAATGTGATAAGTGAAAAGAGGGAATCTCAAATTGCTATCTTAACTTGTGTAGATGGCAGTCGAAGCCTTGAACACGGAGGTCGTCCACGAGCGATAACCGACCAACGCACGGCTTTGATCAACAGGCATTTGTGGAGGTGATGGGAGCTGCATTTACCACCATTGCATAAGCTAGTGCAGTTTGTGGTCAGGAAGGGCCGAGTGACCTCCAGAGATTTAGAGTGCATCATCCTCCTACATTTAGAGGGGGAGGGGACCCGGTGGTGGCTGACCATTGGTTCCGACAGGTAGAGAGAGTTTTGGAGGCTATGGAGATTACCTTTGATGTGACACGGATCCGTATGGAGACATTTCTACTAGAGGGTGAATCCCAAGTATGGTGGGATTGGGTGAAAACCTCTAGAGATTAGGAGGCCGTGACATGGGTAGATTTTCGAGAGCTCTTTATGCGCAAGTTTTTCTCGACATCTGCAAGGCATGCAAAAGCCCAGGAGTTCCTTGAGTTAAAACAAGGAAATATATATGTACTCGAATACATAGCTAAGTTCACCGAATTAGCACGTTTCGGGGATGACTATGTGGCCACAAACATGGCCAAGGTGAGGAAGTTTGAGGATGGTCTAAAGTTGTCCATCGGGGCAAGATCGTAGGATTCCTCCTACAGGATATGGACTCTATGGTCAGGACAGCTATGGCCATAGAGAGAGATAAAAGGATGCACGAATTATCGAGATCTGGTGCAGTGGCGAGAGAGGAAGGAAGGTCGGCCTTCTTCTAGTTCGGGGAAGAAATTTGAAGGTTTCAGTTCACGAGGGTTTTGGGGATAGAGTACAGTTGTCGGGGCGAGGCCGCCTCGGGACTCCCAGTAATCGGGGTGGTGACATGTTTTCATTAGCATCAACCTGGACATATGCGACGAGATTGCCCTTAGAGGCAGGGATCCCATGACTATGGGACACCTTAGTCCCAATTATTAGTGGGACGTGCACAGACACGATATGTTTCCTCCTTGCGGTACGTGCTGGGGAGCGGGTATTGGGGCTCACAGTGCTTTGCTGAAAGCACTGCGGCCGCAGCGGGCGAGGCCGGACCATGGGGTCGAGCGGAGGTTAGAGGCTACAGGACCCCGGCATTTCAGGGACCTAGGGGCATGTCTACGTGATGAGTCCAAAAACTCATTAGATTTTTAATCCATTTTTCTGAGCATATTACAAGATAAATGTTGATTTATATGCAGAAATGTGGATATTTTACTCAAATTTAATTTTGTAGGAAAATACAGCATAAGCTAAAATCTCAACAAAACAAAAGAAACCCATTGATAATGAATTGATCGCAGTGAAAATCGGGTCGCTGACGAGGAAGCTTAGTTGTCAGTCATTTCCAAGTCGTGACATCACCAAAATCAATTTTGAGGAAGAAATAGAAGACCTTAACAAGTGAAGTCGTGACTTGAAGAAGAGGTTGCGACAAAGGAAATGTGAAATTCGAGACTAAAGGGAGAAATATTCAAAAGAAGAATGCGCATGTCGACACCACTCACGATGTAGCGCCTTGATTGGATGTAACAAAGGTCGCGACGTCGATCCCGATGTCGCGACAAGGATGCTATCCGATGAGAACCCGCAGAGAGGTCTTTGCGAGTAAGTAGTTGCAACTAGTTTTTAAATGAAAGGCTCCATTTAAGGTCGCGACATACAGTTGAGGTCGGGACATAAAAACAGGAACTGGGGTCTCATCGGGAAGATTGAAGTTGCAACCAAAAATAGAGGTTGAAAGGAGAATTCGCGGCACGAAGCGAGCCGAAGCCCTTGCGAGCGAAGTTCACGACCATTTACTAATCAAGGATCATAAATGATGTCGCGACCACTCATTTATGGAGTCGTGACTGAAGAAGGCGACGAAGAAATTGGTCGCGACATCACCTTGAGGTCCTTGACACGGAATAAAGGTAGGAAGAGGAAATTGGGTTGCAACAAAGGGCGGGTTGCGACCGAAGAAGAAATGGGCGACAAAAGTGTGACCTTAAAATTGAAACACAGTGAAGCGAGACCATAACCTGATCGCGACCGGGGAAAGAAAGTCACAACATGAAGTCATCCTACAAGCGAAGACGGTCGCAACCCTAAAATTGAATTCACGACTCGGAAGCTAGCGAGGAAGAGAAAGACAATGATGTCACGACATGAAACCGTGGTCGCAACATCAATTCTGGAGAAACAATGAGCAAACAAGGTTGCGACCACAAACAATGTTGCGACCATTTATCAAGCATCTTTGCAGAATGGTTACATGTAGGAAAGCGACAAGGTCGCGGCAGGCCCGGAGCGAGCAAGAGGAAATTAATAACCAGCGCGACATCAACTTAAGGTACGCTGACGAAGAAGCAGTGAGCTAGGCTTTCTTTTGGGAATTCCACTTGGAGTTTTTGGGGATTCGACCTAATTCCTTTGACCCGATATAAATAGATAGAGTTAAGATAGTAAAGTAATACGTCTTCACTACGAAAAGGAAAGGAAGACTGGTGTATAGTCACAGAGTAGATTTTCTTTATTACAAGTTAATTTCTGTAGTTGATTTGATTAATGAACAGATCAGATATTTATTTTCCCATAATGTATATAAAGTGCGTGAAATTTGCAAATCTAGATAAATTGATTCTTCACCTGCAGGTGCCTGCAATTCGCAGTGTGTAAGTGATCGATCTCATTCACTGTTCGACCGAGTAAATCGGGTGCAGCTCTGGGTTAAATCCCACACATTTAGTTCTGATCTTTCTGCATAAATTTGGAGAACTTATTTGGAGTTGGATTTACTTATTTAGTGTCTTTGAATTAAAATGGGTTCCCAATAGTAGTCTAGAATACGGAGTTGAGGAATGTATCTTTGCTGATATCAGGGATGCCCTCTGCGTGACATAGAGATGGAGGTCGTGAAGTGAGCATTCTTTTAAGGTGTGCTAATTTGCCATTGTGACTGGCGAGCTTTGAGAGTTCATTTTGATAAATCCCCCATTCGCTCATAATTGAAGTTGGAGGGGAGTATTTAACAATATAAATGATCGAGTTCACCTTAATACGAAGACGAGTTCATAGCTCCAGTGTTGGTAGGGATCTGTCGAGGGAAAATAGCGACCCGAATAGATATGGAGGGTTGAGCCACCTTTTTAAGTGGTAAACTTTGCGAAAATCCGAGAAGGAAATGCAAGATCTGGCATAACAAGAAATGGGTGTGAAGTATTGAGAAAGAAAAATACCCGGATCTTGCGAGAGGATTAAGGAATACAAGTAGGTAGTTTTGATCTTGTCTTGAGAGAGAAGCAAGGGTATCGACCGGCGAATATATCAATTCCAAAATTTAGGAAATCTTGGACAAATCCAAATCCATACACAAAACAAAGCAATGTATTTTAGTGTAAGAATTGACTGTTTCATTGTAATTCACTGATAGTTTTCGTTTCTCATAGGAAACTTATTCGTCCGATATTTTAGTTACAATTTATTTTAATTATTAATTTGTTTTAGCTTAGTTAAGCAGTAGTTAATGATCTAATATCTTTATTTTCTAGATAACTTCCATTTTGAGTTTTAGTCCAAATAGCATGGAAGTTTGCGGGTTGGGAGTAGTTGATCTTTAATTCGTTTCCAATCTGCATGGGAATGATACTTTGGACTTATTCAAATTTTACTACTTGTATGACTGTGCACTTGCGGGTGTCATGGAGCTAAACCCTTATTTTTTAAATCATGAACCTTACGAGAAGGAAATATTTTATAAAGAAAATTTATCGAAGTGACATGGATGCAAGAGAGAAATGTAAAGTGCTACAGTATGTAATTTGAGGGTTTTTTAGTCTATATGAAAGGGACAAACAAGCTTTATGACACTTAGATTGCGGGGATTGAAAGAATTAAATAGATCCAATATTCGACAAAGAGGAAATGCTAATTTGGACATTTTAAAAAGAAAGAACAAAAATAGCTTTTGGCCCATTAGGTACATCTACGGCGATCCTTTGCAACCATGTTGAAAATATTTTGTTTAGTTTGACTAATCCTATTAATCGAGTGTGTTTTTGATTTCGGAAATCCTTTAATGCATAGAAGCGGGGATTCGGCATTTCGTAGTGAGTGGAAAAAGACACTCGAAGCTTAAGAAAAGAAAAAAAGAGTAAGCGCAGCTATGGTAGATGAGAGACATGACGAGTGAGGAGGAATAGAGGGCCAAACAACGAAGGCCTCTGTGCGGCTTACAATGGAGGATTTACGCGGAGGCACATCATTGAGAAGAATATTCTACGTCGATCGACCTACGTGGATGCAAATAACCGAACTAAAGTCATCTTTGATAACAATGGTGCGGCGGCATCGGTTCAGTCACCGCGAAGACCAACAAACACACAGGTAGATTTCGGGATGGCAATCTGAGTGAAGTTGAATGGTGTGAGGCCAGAGGATATAAAGTTACATCTCTTCCCATTTTCTTTAAGAGATATAGCAGCCACATGGTATGAATCATTACCGTATGGATTCGATTGACATGGGAAGAAGAGTTGGTAGAAGCATCACTTAGGCAAGTTCTTTCCCAATCGCCCCTCGAGAGAAGAAGAGAGATAATAGTGTTCAAACAAAGGGAAGATAGAGCTATATATAGCTTGGGAGAGATTCAAGGAGTTCTTTGAAGAGGTCCTATGCATGGAATTGATTTAAAAACCCGAGATGGATATAGTGTATCATGCCTTAAATAGTACATCTAAAGGCGACATTATCGATGCTTCATCTTTGTGGAGCATTGAAAGAAAAAGAGATCTTTGAAGAGGCTAGAGATCTTATAGAAGACCTGGCCAAATGTAATATGAGCTCCATCCCGAGTTTTCAAGGGAGTAATAAGCAGAGGAAAGGGGTCATGGAGCTGAGGTAAAATGACAAGCGAGTGGAGGCAAAGTTAGATGCCATCATGCACGGGATGAATGACGGGAAGAAAATGCACCTTGCTCATGAAATAGGAGCAATGGAAGAGAGCAGATGAGGAAAGAAGTCTTTGGGAAGTACCAACGAAAGAAAGATTCTTATGGTGATGAGAAGGAGGTTAAGTACGTGAATGAACCAAGAAATTTCCATTTCAAGCCCAAATCCTAACTTTGCCCACACATTCTGATCAATATTTGAGGAACCGTGAGAATTTCTCATATGGTGGAGGGGCATTACAAGGCTGAGGCATGGGCCAGAATCCTCAGCCCGAGGGATATCGGCGACCACGAGGTTCGGCGGCGGCATCAAAGGGGTGAAGCGAAATGAATATCAAGGTCAAGGAGGACTCAACCATTTGAAGAACAAATCACTGCCGGTTCATGGGAACTGACAAGAGGCTTATACACTTCCATGAGCTGGCTGTCGACTTGGAAGCTTTGAGTCGGCGCTCGAGTATTTCGGGAAGAATCTGAAAGTGCCTCATTGAAAACTTAAAGACACAAGTGAAATGAAATTTGGCCTGAATATGTGAATCGAGCAAGGGTACATTCCCTAGTGACATAAAAGAATCCAAAAGGCGCATGGCAATTCGGTTAAAGTGGGAAAGAAGTGAGGCTTGACAACGAAGGAAAGAAAGGAAAGAAGAGGCGAGGCGGAACAAGAGAAGAGACTAGAAAGGAAGGAGAGAAGAGCACATAGACTGGACAGCCTGAAGGAACTAATGAGCGAAACGAGAAGAAGGAGTACCGAAACGCAAACCTACGTGCCATTTCCTGCAGAGGCTTGGTAAAAATGGAAAGCCGATTTTCTAGATTCTTGGATATTTTTGAGAAAATAGAAATCAATATCCCATTTGCGAGGAGGTAATCTGCAAATGCTATTTGTAAAATTCCCGAAGGATACTAAGCAAGAAAGGAAGATAGGCGAGGAGGGGATAGTGAATTTGTGCTACACGTAGTGCGGAGTTATCCGGCCCAGCTCAGTGAAAATGAAGGACCACTGGCGGTTTCAAATTTCCTTGCTCCACGTAGGAAATATGAATTCAAGAAGGCTTTATGTGATTCTGGTGCTAGTATAAATTTGATGCCTCTATAAGTTGTTCAAAGACTTAGTTTGGGGGAACTTACCAACAGCAATTACATTGCAAATGGCTGACAAATCAATGGCACAACCAGAAGGTATTCTTGAAGATGTACTTGTCAAGGTTGGGAAATTCATGCTTTGGAGTGGATTTTATTATCATGAAGATGGAGGAAGATACCCCGAGTTCCTTTCTTTGCTAGAAAGACCTTTCTTAGCAGCTGGGCTATGATAGATGTGCGAGGGAAAGGTGAGCGCTCAGGGTGGGGAAGTAGACGTGCACTTTAATCTTAATAGGAGTTTGGAACATCGATGTAGATGCGAAAGTTGTATGGTGAAGAAAATAATAGTCTTCTCGGTGTTGAATTGAATTACATTGTATTCTTCAACATTCTATCAATGAGTGAGATGAATTTTAGTATCTTGAGTCTTGATTGTGAAATACTACCTTGAGTTGTTTAACAAAAACATTCTTGAGCATAAATGAAAGCAGTCGAGATGATATGCGGCGAGAAGCAGAAAAACTCGCTGAGCGAAACTAGCGTGAAAGTTGCTGTTGAAAGAAATTGCGCGATCATTTGAAATATGAGTTCTTAGAACCCGAAGAAAGCGGTCGTCATATCAATTTGCATTGATTGAAATTTGAAACGAAGAAGATTAGCAGATTACGAGAAAAATACAAGGAAGCTATTGCTTGATCGATTGAGGATCGAAGAGTATCAATCCCTCCATTTGCATGCACAAAATCTTCTTTGAATGATAATGCAAAAACTTCTATTGAGCATCAAGGAAGTGAGACAATGATGAAAGAAGTTGTTAGAAAGAAGTTACGAAATGGTTAAATGCGGGTTTATATATGCTATATCGAGATAGTTCTTGGGTGAGCCCGGTCGTGTGGTTCCCAGAAAGGTGGATTCAACTGTGGTAAGAAATGAAAGAATGAGGCGAGTTCCTGCAGGCGTGAGTTGGAGGTGTGTATTGACTACGAGAAAATTGAATCACGCAGCAAGGATCATTTTATTACGCTCATTGATCGGATCTTTGGATAGATTGGCGGGACACCCTCACTTTTGTTTTCTTGATGGATACTCTGGATATAATAAATTGCCATTACTAGGATTAGGAGAGGAAAACCACTTTTACATGTCCATTTGGTACTTTTGCTTTTAGGAGAATGCCATTTAGTTTTGTGTAATGCTCCCAGTACCTTCGAAGATGCATGATGTATATATTTTTCGATTTAGCGAGAAGAAGTTATGGAGATCTTCATGGATGATTTTAGGTGTATGGATCCGGTTTTGAGCGATTGCATAACTTGGGGACCCGGTACTTCAAAGGTGCAGGGCGAATCTAGCTCTGAATTGGGAAAAAGGCCATTTTATGGTTATAGAAGGAATTGTCTTGGGGCACATGATTTCTGCAACAGGGTTAGAGGTAGACCAAGAAAAAGTTTCAATTATAAGAAATTTAATGCCACCCACTACAGTCAAGGGAATTAGAAGTTTCTTAGGACATCTTTGGATTTTACGGAAGATTTATCGAGAGATTTCTCAAAAATTGCTAGACCACTATGCGGTGCTTTGGAAAGGATACTAAGTTACATTTTTGATGAATCTACCAGGAATTCTTTTGAAGAAATCAAATCTAGACTAGTTGAGCTCCCATCATGGCAAAGCAGTTAGGGCAGAGAATTTGAAATCATGTGTGATGCTAGTGATTTTGCAATGGGAATTGTATTAAGGCAGAAAGCTGAAAGGTATTCAAGGCAATATACTATGCCCGGCCAAAACCTTTAACGAAGCTCGGGAAAATTATTCTACTAATGAAAGGGATGTTGGCGATAGTATTTGCATGTGAAAAAGTGAGCCCTTACATTTTTGAGGTCCCATGTTATTATACACTGCGATCATGCGAGTAATTAAGTATCTAATGGCAAAGAGAAGCAAAGCCATTGATCAAGTGGGTATTGTTATTACGAGGTGATTTAGAAATAAAAACGAAGGTTGGCCAACTGATGTGATAGCTGATCCTTGTCAAGAGTGGAAAGAAACTGTTGAACAAAGAAGAAGAGAAATAGCGAGGAAAATTTCCGGATGACGGTTATTCCGTTGTCCTCCAAATACCTTGGTATCTTGTGTGTGAACTTCTTGGCTTGTGGAATTATGCCACGGAAATTCAGCTACCGTGAAAAGCTAAGGGCGACGACGGTTTTACATGCAGGATGACCCATCTTGTTTAAAGGGTGATGCGATTATAAGGAGATGTGTACTAGAGGTTGAGCAAAGCAAGATTTTACAAGAATGTCATGCATCATATGGAGGGGACATTTTTAGGAGATAAAACAGCCCACAAAATTCTCAATCGGGGGATTTTACTAGCCTACTATTTTAGGGTTGTTTTGAATAGATTTGAAGTTATGTGATCAATGCCAAAAATGGAAATATCGACCAAAAGGCATGAAATGCCCTACCATACAAAGGAAGATATACATCATGGTGGTGCAATTGTTTGATGTATGGGAATGGATTTTATGGGGCCTTTTCCGGCTTCATTTGGAAATGCTCACGTACTCTGGCGTGGATTATGTATCAAAATGGGTTGAGCGGCTTGTCCCAGAATTATGTAATACGGTTATGGGATTTTACAAAGAAATATTCTCGGCGGATTGGGACACCGAACCTGTCGGTGATGGAGGAAGCCACTTTGCAAATAAAGTGTTTGACAAACTCATTGAGCATATGGTATCAGAAGCACATTATGACTTGGCTTATCACCCACCCTGAACAAATGGGCGTTTGAAATTTCCAACGGGAGATAAAGAAAAATTCTTGAAAAGGCGCAAGTTCAATGAAGAGATTGGTCTTTGAAGCTTGATGATGCACTGCAGGCATACGGGTACCCTTTTAAAACTCCATTGGAATGTCACCACTCTGAGGGCTTTTCTTTGAAGGTATGTCACCTACCTCTTGAGCTACAATATAAAGCTATATGGGCCTTCAAGAAGCTAAATTTTGATTTCAAGGCTGCTAAAGAAGAGAGGCTACTCCAGCTAAATGAATTGGAAGAGTTAAGGAATTAAGCCTATGATGAATTTTGAGATCTACAAAAGATAAAACAAAAAATGGCATGATCAATTTTGAAGGAGGGAATTCAAGAAGGAGATCGAGTCACGGTATTCCAACTCCAGGACTAAGACTCTTTCTAGGAAAGCTTAAATCCAAATGGAGTGGACCATATACAATAGTATCAAGCACACAATTTGGGGCAGTGACACTTAGAACCAGCAATCATGCGGAATTTAAAGTTAATGGTCAGAGATTAAAGCACTACCTTGGGAGAAAGCAATTGGAAGAATGACTCTTAGTTGAATGAGAAATTTAAGAAACGAACTATGGCGGCCGGCAATGTAACGACCCCGTACCAAATAATACAGGATTTTTAAAATGTTGACCAAGTTTGACCAAGTTTGACCCGACAATTAGTATGTGGGCCTAAGTTGAATTTTCAGGATGAATAATTTTGGGTTGACTAAGACGCGCCATTTCGTAGGCCTTGTCGTCTGAGTTCATAGGCGAGTTGAGCGTCAAAAATCGACTTCACGGATAGAAAGTTATGGCACTGGAGTTGAGCAATAGGTACTTTAGCGTGTTGTCAAGTCGGTCAAGGTTTTTGCACAGCGACCCTAGGCTCTATATAAACCTAGTTTTGCTTGCCAAATAGAACCACAGCCCCAAAACACTCATTTGAGCTCAAAACCTAAGAAAAAGCTGAACCGTGAACACCCGAATTGGGTCGTTCAGGCCATTTTAGACCAAACGGGTTTGGCGGGTGGGTTCTAAATCACCGTACCCCCTTGCTGCAGTCCATGGAAGTGCCACCCTGAAGACAATCCGTCGGCCAGTTTCACGACAAACCAGTCGGACGGAATGAAATCGGGCCGATGGGCGGCCGCGAGTGGAGTCGTCGATTTTTCTATTTTCCGGCCAGTCCAGGCTGACCTATACCTCCCTCCCCCCATTTTTGGAACCTCTGAACTCATTCCCATGGTCCCACTTTTCTTGATTCCTCCAGTTTGTAAGATCTGACCAAAACAAATTTGGCCAAGTTGGATCTAGTTTTCGAGCCACCCACGGCCCAACCTTTGGACCAAGGTAGGTATACGTGTTCACGGCCTCTTGGGCTTCCAGTTGATATAAAGTTTGTAAATTTTGGACATCGTTTGGTTAGTTTTCATTTTTGGGTCATTCGGGTGTAGTAGGAAGGTTTGGACGAGTGGACGCAAATTAGTCAAATTAGGAAAAATTGAAGTTTGATTAGTGAAATTGGACATTTTTATGAGTTATTGGAAGGTTCAATTTCAAAAAATTAGCCTCCGGGTGAAAAGCCCCAATTTGGAGTAAGTACGTAGGAGCTGCTTGTATAATTGGACCTGTCGGGGTCCAATTTAGATAGTTTCATAGTTCTAAAGATTTTTATAAGACATTTGGGGAATCTCAATGTCTTTGGTTAAGTTATTGAAACCTAAATGGTATTTTTATGTTATTACAGGCACTCACGTTGAGCCTGGAGATGATCTTGCAGGGGAGCAGGACTGAGCATCTGTAGTCTGAGTGGTCTATATGTTTTAAATGATTTAGGGTATTATTATGATATATAATTGTGGTTAATTATTATATATAACTTATTTGATCGAACGGTTAGTTATGCATAAATATAATTATTTGTTTTTATATAAGCAGTTATCATTTCATGTGGATTTTGTCAACATTTTAAATATTTGAAAATTTTACTGAGTTCATGGATAAATTGGTGGTATTTATACATTTTGGTACATGGATTGAGGTTTTAAGCCACTTTGAAAATTTATTGATTTAAGAAATGGATTTTTGAGATTTTGTGAAATGATTATAATACAATATCGTTGGAAAGGAATATGTGAGTGAGAATACGGTGTTGGTTGTTATAAGTTGATGTACCATATAGTACAAGAGGTTCGATTCAGTACTTATATTACAGTGCACTGGGTTTGCCACGGTGTCGTGAGGTTGGTTCCATCCAATGGTTACATATTATTTCCACGGCTGTGATGTCGGGTTTACCCGAAGGTTTATTAGTTGACGGTTGGTTCCATCCAACGGTTACATATTATTTCCACGGCTGTGATGTCGAGTTTACTCGAAGGTTTATTAGCTGTCACGATGTTGTGAGGGGTTTTAGGTTTGAAACGGTTTACTATGAGTATATGGTCACGGTGCATTGTTGGTTTTACGAGTAGGTATAACCATTTCAATATTTATGGTTATTGTATTTTCATGATTATTTTTACGACATGATGGTCATATATATTTTATGCTCAATTTTTATGTTGTGAAAAAATTCAGGTTATAATTTTCTTAATAATCGTGTCGGTTAAATTTTTGAGCATGAATTTCATATTGTTGGACTTGGGTAAAGTTTGGGTTTTGTGAAATGATTCTAAACAGGGAACCTTACAAAAGAGTGGACGTGAGGTCTTGAGAGAAGAAATTTTCGAAAATAAAAACATTATTTTCCTTATAAATTATGCCACTCACTGAGATTTATTATCTCACGTTTTATTGTTTTAAATCGTTTCCTAGGTCCAGCAGTTGTAGAGGGCTTACACCTCGCGCTGCTTCTACATCACTATCTTTCTGCAGCGGTACACGAGTATTCTATCTTATCTATCAGTCTTTATTTTATTGGACTTATGTATTTCATTTGTACCCCAAATTCGAAAACACTCTTAGAATGCTCTGATCTTAGTATTGAACTCATATGAGTCTTTATTATGTGTGTTTGTGGTTATGACCTACAGTAAAATAGGTCGGTTGTGGATTTGAGCTGTTGTAGATCCTTATATGTATTTGAGGTATTATAATAATGCATGTGTCTACTTTCTTTCTTAAAGTGGGGTTCCATTGGATATTCCCTAGGGATTGCACAATGGGACTTCACTAGGCAGGGTTTCACGGGAATCTGGAAGGGTATCAGAGATTACGGGTCTTATCAAGCAAGTCATTAAAGACTAAAAAATGGCTTGACTTTGTGGAAGGCGATCCCACATTAGTTTGTTTAAGTTTTTTCTAGTTATATTTTTATTTTTAAATTTCTAATAGCTTCGTGTAATTTGATTCATTATTGATTGAAGAGTAGGTAAATATTTTTTGTTAGTTTTGCAGGACAATGAAAATTGTGCAAAAGGGGGAGCATCTACAATCAAACTTCAATCGGCATAAGAGACAAAAAAGGGGCAATATACTCTTCTTGATTTTTATTTAAATTTTGTCTACGATGGCATGATTAAAGTTTGGGGGAATTTTATTTTGTTCTGGTGCTTAAATTTTTGAATATGATGCATAGTGGATGATTTTATTGAATATTTGCATGATGAAGATGAATTGAGTTGTAGTTGTCATGATTGGATTTGAATAAATTAAAATAGTTGTGAATTTAATTGTTCAGGGAGACCTAAAAATTTTCTGGTCACAACTTTAATCCAAAGGTTGCAACCAAGAATGTTGGATGTGGAGACAATAAAATAGAAAAGAAAGTTTAAACAGTGAAACTGAGGTCACGACTTAAATAAAGAAAGGAAAGAAAAGAGCAATTGTGTGACATCACAAATCCCATGTCGTGACCACATTTCGGTCGCGACAAAAAACTCTTTACAGAGAAGTTCTGACCGGAATGATCGAAACTTCGATAAAAATTCATTTTAAACCTTTCATTTTGGATATTCATTAAAAATAGGATTCCTTGAAAATAAAATCATTAATTAAAAAACCCAAAAATTTGATGACGTGAAATAAATTAGGCAAAAGTCACTCCAATTTCAAAGAGTCGGTTCGATTCATCTTAACCCTTCCGGTTACGCATCATTTCATTAGAACCTAAAAATAGTGATTATTAATGCGAAAGCGAGAAACCAATGTCTTGATTAAGCAATTGGTTTAGTACGCTCGATTTCAAGGAATAATTCGAGAGAATTTAATAACTCCAGAAAAAGCGATCAAAATTTCCCACCAAATTCCCAAAACCTCATTGAAAATAGCAAAGAAGCATAATCAGAAACTTCATTTTTAATTCGTTCATGAAATCTGAAAGAATAAAGAACCTAGTAGTTCCAAAGAGCTATTGAAATCTGCACTATAAAAGGATGGAAAGCGAAGGAAAAATAGAAAGCAGCGAGGAATGAAGAGAGGAGAGATAGAGAAAAATAGGGACATAGGGAACATGACAGGCTTATGGAATGAATGAGTCGGAAAACAAACCAATTCCATTCATTTATTCCATAAAGCGCTATGTAATCAAGAGAGTGGTTGATGGGAGGGAATTGGAAGAAGGGTTAATTAGAGCCCATCATCGAGGCTCCAAGAAAAGGAAGGGAGGGGCGCAATTTGAACAACCTTGTTAGCAGTAGAGATCCTTGGGAGCGAGCTCTCAGTGCAGTGAGACCAAATAAAGCAGAAGCTACAGCCTTTAGAGGGAAGTTATAGGGTTTGAGATCAAGAAATAGAGTGTTTTTCTCTAATTTAGTTATAGTCTTATTTGTAAAGAAAGAAGATTGTACAATATCAAAATGTTTTGGATATTTGAATAAAACTCTTGTTGACTTACAAATTAGTTGTTTTGAGTTTCACGATTGATATCTGCGGAATTTTTGTGTCTTAATTCACATTTAGCATGAAAAGAATAAGTTCCTTGTCTGTGCAAGGATCAAATAAACAATTATGTTCTTTCCAAAGAACAAAAATGCAGGAAAAATAAAGGTGTAAATTAGTAAGGCTGGAATTAGGGTTAATTTGCATGTTTAAATTCAGTTTAGATACAAAAATTGAAAAAATAGTTATTTAACTGATGGAACAAAGTACTTGGTTGAAATAATGTAAATGGCATTAGATATTACAAGTCTTGAAGAAGCCACACTTAGATCCAACAAAACTCATGAAACTTTGAGAGGAATTAGGAACATCTTACAGGAAATTCGGATTAAGAGTCCATAGTCCTAGAACTTGTTGAATTTATTGATTGGCTGAAATCTTAGGTAAAAACGTAACAAAGAGTGATAGAGGCCATCCTTGGCGGAGTTTGAGCTTTCGACCTACACCCTCAATATATGCTAAAAGCATATCCTCTAGTTCCTTGATTTGAGCCAAACGAGCCTTATTTCTTCAATAAACAGAAACTGAAAACCTAAATTCCCTTCCTTGCAATATTAAGTACGGCAAGAGCCCCGAATTATCCAGTTTCCAGTACAGAAAAAGTCTATTGTAAAGGAAGAAACAAGTTTGGGGGAAAAATATTTCCAATTGTTATGAGGTATGAGGTGAAGAAGTAAAGAAGCAGAAATTAATGAAAAAGGGAATAAGTTTTGTCTTGTATTTATTCCTTGAACAATTAAGTTCGTAGGGGTGTTTTAACACCTAGTACCCTAATACTAACTGGTATGGGAGTTGCTAGCCCAAAGTTCTCTAAGAGTGATAGAAAGCCTAAGAAGACAAAACATTGCACTATTCCCAACCTTAGAAAAACAGAAGCAAAAGAGTTCTAGAACAAGGGAACTGGCCTGAATAAAGTGCATATGGAAATTAAAATTCCATAAAAAGAATTCAAAAAGATGAATCAGGCCAAGATTGAGGAGAATCAACAAATACAAAGAAGCAACAGGGTGAAAGCTGAAGGCAACAAGTACAAAGAAAAGGTGGAAACTGGGTGATTTGCAACTTAAATTTTCCATTATCTACCCAATTACCTCATGACATTACAAACTACGAAAGACACCTTGATCTTGAAGTTGAATTTACCTACATTAGTGGAAGTCAATATGAAAAACAAGCCTATGGGACTTTGACCAACAGTCCAAGGAAACTCCCAGAAAGATTAACTAAATTCAACATGAAGATGAAAAGGATTGAATACTGCTTTACCTGAGTAGGGCTTGTTGAATAAAGCATTTCAAATACATTATTTCATCGAAGAAATTAGTGATAAAAGTGTACCATTTCTTATTCTTGAATCGAAGCGAAATTTAAAATGATCACTGGAATCTCTTATTTCAAGTTAGAGGTGGAATGAGAAAAGGCGTAGTATGAATGAGAAAAACGCAAAAATTTTAAGCTTATTTGCTTGAGGACAAGCAATTCTTTCTTTTCTTTGTAGGGACAAGAAAAATTTTAAGTTTGAAATTTGATGAGTCCAAAAACTCGCTAGATTTTTAATCATTTTCTAAGCATATTACAAGATAAATGTTGATTTGTATGTAGAAATGGCGGATATTTTACTCAAAATTTAATTTTGTGGAAAATCGACGCAGCTAAAAATCTCAACAAAAACAAAAAGAAACCGACCTCTGACGAGTGAAGTCGCAGCGTGAAAATCGGAGTCGCAATAGGAAGCTTAGTTGTCAGTCATTTCCAAGTCATAACATCACCAAAATCAACTTTGAGGAAGAAATAGAAGACCTTAACAAGTGAAGTCATGACTTGAAGAAAGAGGTTGCGACAAAGGAAATGTGGTCGAGACTAAAGGAAATATTCAAAAGAAGAATCTGCATGTCGCGACACCACTCTGATGTCGTGACGCCAATTGAATGTATCAAGGTCGACATGTCGGTCGATGTCGCTGACGAGGATAAAGTCAATGAGGAAACCCACGAAAGGTCTTTGCAAGTAAATGAAGTTGCAACTAGTTTTTAAATGAAAGGCTCCATTTAAGGTCGCGAAATAAAAATAGGAACTGGGGTCTCATAAGGAAGATTGAAGTTGCAACCAAAAATAGAGGTTGAAAGGAGGTCGCAACCTGAAGCCAAATAGAAGCCCTTTCCAGAAGCTGAAGTTCACGACCATTTACTAATCAAGGATCGGAAATGATGTAGCGACCCACTCGACTATGTCGCGACACGAAGGCGGCGAGAAGAAATTGAGGTCGCGACATCACCTTGAGGTCGCGACCTAGAATAAAGGTGGGAAGGAGGAAATTGGTTGCAACAAAGAACTGAGGTTGCGACCCGAAGAAAATAAATGGGCAACAAAAGAGGTCGCGACATAAAATTAAAACTTGTGAAGGCAGAAGACCACCAACACAATCGCGACCAGGAAAGAAGTCCATGACATGAAGTCATCCTACAGGCTAGAAGATGAATCCATGACCTAAAATTGAGGGTGCGACTCGGAAACGGGGAGAGAAAGACAATGATGTCGCGACATGAAAGCAGGTAATTCGCAGCATCAGTGCGGAGAAACAATGAGCAAACAAGGTGCGACCACAAGCGATGTCGCGACCATTTATCGAGCATCTTTGCCCGAGGAATGCAGTCGCAACGAAGCTGACAAGGTCACGGCTTGGAGCAAACAAGGAAATTCATTTCACGACCAACGAGAGTCACGACAAGAGCAGTGAAGAGCTGGGCTTTCTTTTGGGAATTCCACTTGGAGTTTTTTGGGGATTCGGCCCAATTCCTTTTTACAGTATAAATAGATAGAGTTAGAATAGTAAAGTAGCTTCCATCTTCACTACCCGAGAAAAGGAAAGGAAGACTGGAGTGTATAGTTTAGAGTAGATTTTTATTTTTTATTTTTAGTTAATTTCTTTATGGATTTAGATTGCGAGAAGCGTGCGAGAAGCAGGTGGAGTTGTTGTTTTATTTATGTTATTTTCTTCTTAAAATTATTGCTAGAATTTATGGAAATCTAGACAAATTTATGGAATTCATTTCTTCTCAGTTTTATTGCAATTATAGTGGTTGTACGTGATTGGTACTCCATTTCTTAATTCGCAATGCAGTAATCGGAGTGCAGCTCTGCTGGATTTGATTTACATTTAGTTACAATCTTTCTTGCATAAATTTGGAGAACTTATTTGGGTTCGGATTTACTTATTTGGTGTCGTTTTTGAATTGATAAGTTCCCAATAGTAGTACGAATACCGGTTGAGGAATGTATCTTCTTCCGATACTCTAGGATGCCTGCGTGACACGAGATGAATTCTGAGTGAGCATTCTTTTCTGGGTGTGCTAGATATAATTGTTTGTTGAGCTTTGAGAGTTCATTTTGATAAATCCCCCATTCGCTCATAAGTGAAGTTGGAGGGGAGTATTTAACAATATAAATGATCAGAGAGTTCACCTTAATCTAAAGGCAAGTTCTTAACCCCGTCATTAGCTAAGATCTAATCAAGGAAAGAATGACCCAAATAGATGGGTTGAGGCCACCTTTTAAGTGGTAGAAACTTTGCGAAAATCCTGAGAAGGAAATGCAAAAGATCTGCTGTCAACAAGAAATGGGTGTGAAGTATTGAGAAAGAAAAATACCCAAATCTTGCAAGATGATTGGGAATACAAGTAGCTGGTTTGATCTTGTCTTGAGAAGCAAGGGTATCAACCCGATGAATATGGGAGAAAATCAATTCAAAATTTAGGAAATCTTGGACAAATCCAAATCCATACACAAAACAAACAATGTTTAATTGTAGAGATTGGCGTTCGTTGTATTCACTAATAGTTTTAAGATTTCTCACGAATGATTAGATCCAGTATTTAGTTACAATTTATTTTTAGTCATTTAATTTGTTTAGCTTAGTTAAACAGTAGTTAATAGTCTGAAATATCTTTATTTTCTAGATACAACTTCCATTTTGAGTTTTTAGTCCAAATAGCATGGAAGTTTAGTAGTTGGGGAGTAGTTGATCTTTAGTCGTACCAATCTACGTAGGAATGATACACGGACTTATATTCGACGGATTTTACTACTTGTATAACTTTATTACGCTTTGGAGTGTCATAGACTAAACCCTTATTTTAAATCATAGACCTTCTGAAGGAAATATTTTATAAAGCAAATTTATCCAAAGTGACATGGATGCAAGAGAAATGTAAGGCTCCTACAACTATGTGAATTTGAGGGGTTTTTAGTCTATATAGAAAGGGACAAACACTAAGCCATAGCACCACCGACTGAGCCTACGATCAGTTAGTTATTCAGGGTATGTTTTTGTTATCTCGCTTATGGGCAAGGATATTATTTGACTCTGGTGCATCGCATTCATTCATTGCTGCATCATGTGTGGAAGTGTTGGGCTTAGAGGTTGAGACCTTGGAAAAGTTGTTGTATGTGAGTTCTCGTCTCGGGATAAGCGTGAGTGTGAAACTGATATGTCGGAATTGTGAGTTAGAGATCTCCAAGATTCTACTCACGGTGGACATAAGGACCATGGATATGTCCGAGTTTGATGTTATTCTCAGCATGGACTGGTTGACGGCACACAAAGTCGTCATCGATTGCGATCGTAGGCGAGTTACTGCCTACACATGGGATGGAGTCCGTGTTGTGTTTCAGGGGGATAAGCATGGTGCTTTACCCCAGACCATATATGACTCCAGATGGCACGGACAGTTGTGGGGTTAGCTAGCAAGCCTTACCCTGGAGGATGAGGTGAGACGGGATGTGAGTCTACCTCGGGTAGTCTACGAGTACGAGGATGTTTTTCCAAATGAGCTACTGGGATTACCTCTACCTAGGGATGTAGACTTTTGCATTGAGTTACACCCTGGTACGTCTCCCATTTTTACGACTCCACATAGGATGGCGCCGATTAAGTTGCAGGAACTCAAGGTCCAGATACAGAAATTATTGGATAGGGGTTTCATTAGATCGAGCACTTCACCTTGGGGCGCTCCGGTTTTGTTTGCGAAAAAGAAGGATAAGACCCTTTGACTAAGTGACTACTGACAGTTGAACAGGGTTACAATCAGAATCGGTATCCCTTACTAAGGATTGATGATCTGTTTGATCAGTTGAGAGGGGCGCGAGTCTACTCTAAGATAGACCTTCGCATCGGTTATCATCAGTTGAGAGTTAGGGAGGCGAACGTATGAAGCAGCGTTCGGGACGTGGTATGGGCACTTGAGTTCATAGTGATGTACCTTTTGGGTTGACAAATGTCTTGAAGCCGGCATTCATGGATCTCATGCATGGATATTCCAACCTATCTGGGCTCCCGGTTATGGTGGTCTTTGTTGATGACATCTTGATCTACTCCCAGTCGAAGGAGGAGCATGAGGATCACTTGAAGATTGTTCTCTAGGCCCTTAGAGAACATCAGTTATATGCAAAGTTCAGTAAGTGCGAGTTTTGGCTCACTGAGGTGAGATTTTTGGGACATGTAGTATCAGCTTCGGGTGTCTCAATGGACCCGGAGAAGGTCGAGGCAGTTATGAGTTGGGAGAGACCGAAGTCAGTCTTTGAGATACGCAGTTTCTTGGGATTGGCAAGGTATTATAGGAGGTTCATTGAGGACTTCTCTTGACTAGCTGCACCTATGATGAGGTTGACCAATAAGGGGGTCAATTTTGAGTGGGATGACTTGTGTGGTGGGCATTCGGGGTGGAAAGCGGTGACTTGGCTCCTATTCGATAGTCTCGGAAGGGAGCCCGATGTACACGGTGTCTTGTGGCTGGCAGAAGGCAGACTAGGGTGTGTTGCAGTGCAATCAGGAAGGTTGTGGCTTATGGTTCTAGGCGGTGAAGAACCACAGTGAGTACCCCACATGATGTGGAGTTGGCCGCCATAGTCTTTGCCTTAAAATTTTGGCTTCACTATATATACGGTGAGCAGTTTTAGGTGTTTTCAAACCATAAAAGTCTTAAATACATCTTCACATAGCGAGACCTCAATATGAGGCAGCGCAGATGGATGAAATATCTAGAGGATTATGACTTCACTTTGCATAACCATCCAAGTAAGGCAAATGTGGTGGCTGATGCACTTTCGGTCGGAAGTCACGGGATGCGGCCGGTATGGCTTCAGGGAGTGGCGGTCTCAATCTTATCGGACAGTTTAGGAAGCGATGCAGTGAGTAGGCTCGGGAGATATAGGAGTTTGGTGGCTATATTTCCTGCGAAGAGTGATTGAGTCAGGTGAGGATCTTGAGTTGAGCATCCCATTAGGGACAGGGTATAGTCCATTATAGGTGAGGAGGGTTGGGCCATTCATACAGATGGTAGTCTTCAGTATAGGGGACTGGTTGCGGTTCCCCAGTTGACAGATTTGAGAAAGGAGATCCTCAGGGAGTTCTACTGCTCTTGGTTTGCAGTGCATCCAGGTGGCACAAAGATGTACCATTATCTTCGTCGCCAGTATTATTGGAGCGGGATGAAGAGACACGTTGGGGACTTTGTTGTGATTGTCTCCGTGACAGGTAAAGCGAGCACAAGAGGCCAGTGGGGCTACTCCAGCCGTTGGAGGTAGCAGAATGAAATTAAGAGACATGTCACGATGGACTGTGGCTCACTTGCCATGGGCGATCTGGCAGCGATGCGGTATGGGTGATAGTAAGCCCAGGCTCACTAAGTTAGCACATTTTCTAAATGATTGCGGATGACCTTCACCGCTGGGAATTCTACAGGCTATATATACGAGAGATAGTCCAACTGTGACACCCCGAATCCCGGAGGTCCGTTGACTACCCGTCAACCCGCGGAAAACTCGTGAATGTCGGGCAACTCGACACGACTCACGAAAATCGGGCGAAGTCTCGCATGCGGGGCACCCGAACCACTGTCCCAATCATCAACATCATCGGAGATAACATGAGTAAAAGCGACCACTTGGAACATAAAACAATACTTATAAACATACCAACTATATACCATAGTTCTGAGTTAAAATTTACTCTTATACAACATATATTAAATTCTAAATTCTAATACATGTAATACATCATAAAACCAAAACCCTGTTAAGCTTTCTTCATGACCTCTATGATGAGTCGTCTCCTCATTAATACTCAAATCCTCAAACTTCCTCACACTTGCCTAAGCCGTGTGAGAAAAATACCATTTTCAAAACAAAACTTGTTGTTCTTGAAAATATCACAGAGATGATAAAAGATGGGATACCGCCGGGCGAGTGTGTTGGAGAACTTCAGAAGGTCATGGTCCTCATCCGGAAATGATATGTTGAATTTGTCTCTGACCCCATTCTCAGGAAAAGGAAATCATCCTGTGAAATTCCTTTACTTAATCATGTTTATTTCGAAGAAAATTCATGTCATGCACTCACACCTAATTTCTAGGTTCAGTGCATAGATGCATTATTCCATTCCAATGTTTTATACAATATATATAGTGAATATATTCTCAAATTTACATTCACACAAGTAATTCAATAATATGGATCAACCGACACCCCAATTAGCTGTTGAGCAAATCATAAACCTAAAATATAATGGCCTATACACACAGTATATTCCATATAATTGATCACAATTCCCCCTCATCTCCAATGGCCTATACTCACAATTATATTCCATATAATTGAGCAAATCACAATTTCATCTCCAATGGCCTATACACACAATTATATTCCATATAATTGGCCTATACACACAATTATATTCCATATAATTGAGCAAATCATGTTAACACATCAAGCTTATGCATTAACCTATCTATTTCCACTCAACTCCAGGCATATTTCCTTACACACACAACCTATGGACGTTTCGGTCAAATTCACACAAGCAGGTTGTTTAATAGTCCCAACGGAATAGTGGAAATTTGTTCATGGGCGGCCCACTCTGAAACTGTCAGTTCACATTGGTGGAACCGAATTCCATGCCCATTTCAGTCTCCTACTCACCAAAAACACAATTTATTATATAAGTATGCCACAAACACTTAAATCGGTCCCTAAATGTACATTTGTCGAATGGATCTCTAAAATTTTCACATTTGGTTCCAAGTTTTGGGCAGATCAGCAACCTTTAAGCCTCAAGCGACTAAACATCACAAAACACTTAAATCAAGAGTAAAACAAGTAGGATAAAACCCCTACCTCCCGGGTTTGCCGAAACTCCTCAAAGCCGGATAGCTCGTTGCCCTCGCCGCGTAGAACGACTTTCCTTCTTGCTCCGTCGAAATCCGACGGTCCGATTGACCGAAAATCTAGAGATAAGGTGCTCTCTCTCTCTCTCTAAAAATATTAAGATCTCAAAAACCTAACTTTTTGCATCTTTTCTCTCCTTCTCCTTCACGTTTTGCCCTTTTGATTTGAGAAGGTCACTATTCATGTCTTGTCTCATTAATCAATTTCCCGAAATTACAATTTTGTGTTTCTTCACTATTTTGACTTTTCTATCCAATGACATCATGCCGTATGTTTCATAGGTCCCACCCAACCAGGCTCAAAGTTAGTATGAGGCCCGGAGCTTGACACGTGCGGCACCACATTCAACCTCAAATTTCGCCAAGTGTCTACTGCAATGTCGTTTCCTCAGCGATACAAATTTTGTTTGTCTCGAGATTCGAAAATCGGCGTGGTATGTAGATTTCTAAGGCAGTTTCAGGTGAAATACATTTCGACGATCGAGATCACAGAAAAATTTCGGATTTTACCGAAATTACAATTTTACCTTTTCGAAGATTGGAATTTTACGGGGTCGCCTGACTTCATGGAGTGCCAGTCTCTATTGTGTCGGATAGAGATCCCAGGTTTACGGCTCACTTTTGGAAGAGTTTCCAAAGGGCCATGTCGACATAGTTGATGATGAGCCTTTCATCCACGAGGCCCGATGGCTGTGGGAGAGAACCATACGGGTGTTAGGGACATCTTTGAGAGCTGCGTCCACGAATCTCGAGGGTATTGGGAAGAGCATTTTCCTTAATTAAGTTATCCTATAACAACGGTTATCAGGCGTGTATACAAATGGCACCCTATGAGGCTTTATATGGGAGGCCATGTCTATCTCCAGTTTATTGGACTAAGGTGGGAGAGAGATCCACCATGGGTCCGGATTTGATTAGAGACACCTCGGAGAAGGTGGGCGTCTGATAGCGTCTTCTCATGGCTCGGAGGCGACGGAAGGGTTCTGCATGACAGTGTGACGACCTCTAGAGTTTGAGGTGGGTGATCACGTCTTCTTGAAGGTGATGCCTAAGGGAGGTGGTCGGGGTTCGGCTGACGGAAGAATTTATCACTTGAAGTGGTATGGGCCCTTCGAGATGCTGGGGGTGGGCCTGGAGTTGCATATCGGTTGGCACTACCGCCAAGCTTATCCTAGTGTCCACGAGGTTTTCCATGTCTCCATGCTTGAGTATACTCGGATCCGGCTCATGTAGTGGATTGGGAGAGCTATTATTGTGCGGGCCAGACCTTTGAGGAGGACTTGTGCATATTTTGGATGCTTGAGATCACGTTTTCAATGCAAGACCATGAGTCTAGTGAAGGTGTTGTGGCGGCACCGAGAGTGGAGAAGGCAGCAGTGGGAGCATGGGGGGCTTGCGGTGTAGTGCGGATATCCTTTCCTCTTTGAGACCAGTGCACGTTATTAATGGTCATTTGGGATTTGAATAAATTGTATTGTAGTATATAGTATAGTATATATGTGTGTATTGAATTTCGGGGATGAAATTTTTTTAGGAGAGGGAGAATGTGAGACCACAGGATAAAGTAATAGATGGGCTGTGAGTTTTGACCTGGAAATTCTCTAGATCTTGGATGATGACGCGAATCACGCCGTTGAGTTCGTCTCAAGAAATCTAGATACAAGTCGGAGCTTCGTGGTCGAACAGTGGGATTGCATTATTTCGAGGAGGGTGGCCAATCACGGGCGACACATGGCACGAGTGCATGCCACATGGCACCGAGGCTTGAGGACACTTGGCACCCAGAGTGCCTAAGTGTCATACTCTAAATGCATGAATTAAGTGGGGTGGTTGGTGCGGCTGGCATGGGTGACACTTGGTATGGAAGAGATGCTAGGTGTCAAAATGGTTTGAGAAGGAATTCTCCACCAAGACTAGATCAGTTCGGTTAGGAATAGGGGAGAAAGGAAAGAAGGGAAAAAAGAGAAAGGAAGAGAAAGAAGTAGAGAAAAGAAAGAAAGAAAGGAAAGGAAGATGAGGAAGTCCGGTTTTGCGGTTTCGACACTCTAGCAAGGAAGTCCCGCGTCCAAAAGGGAGTGGGCACTCTAAGGTAGGGTTCTTTTTCTACTATGGTTACTCTTGTGGGTCATCTGTGCAGGTCCCCATTTAATAGGTGAGGTCGTTTAGAGACAATTTGAACTAAAGCGTGATGCGTTTTGGCTTGTATTACGGTTTTGAAGCTGAGTTAAGGACGAGATTAGTATACTAGTATTGTAGGATCGAACATGAAGAATGCGGAATGTGTGTATGTTGTTTTACAGGTTAGGCAGAAAAAAAAAATTCGGTTGCATGTTGGTTGCTTGGTTTGAATAACATGCAGTTTTTGTAAAAATGATGTTGGTATATACATAACTTTTTTCTAATTTGGAAAATATAGGCTGGAAAATAGGTTGTGTTTACTGGAAAATATAGACAAAAAACCAAGTTTGTTCTTTGAAATATGACTGGAAAATAAGGTTGTAATTCTTTGGAAAATATCTTTGGAAAATGGGTTGTGTTGCCCACCAAAATATGGGCTAGAAAACGAGTTGTGTATGCAGTTTTTCTTGGGTTGAGACTGAAAAATCCGTTGCATGTTGATTGCTTGATGAATAACATGTTGATATATGTGTGTTTGAAATATGAATACATATTATGTATGGGTAGGAATTACATGTAGTAGATGTAGTTGCCCATGATGCTTGGTATGAAGCCTGATTTTTAAATATTCCATGTAGTTCCTTTGTATGCTTGTAATATGTAAACTTCATGCAGTGGCATTAGCATTGCACGTGCACGGGACATCGCGTGAATCGGGTGTGAATGCATGAAATGGATTTTGAACAAGCAGATTTATCGGAGGGTTGTTCAATAATAATTCTCGAAGCATGTCCACTAAATTATATCGGAGAGTTGTCCAACAATATATCTCGGAGCATGTCCACTAAACTATATTTCGGAGGGTTGTCCAATATATATTTGATATCGGAATATGTTCAATGAGTTTCAAAAACAAAAATCTTTTGTTTTGAAAAAAATAGATTTCATACATGGTAAATACATGTGTAAGAGAGTCGGTAAGGACTCGAGACATAGGGCATGACATGTAGACATTCATGTAGAAACATGCATATTTTTACTGAATGTGTGTGGATGTGTGAACATGGCATTGCATGTGCACTTAGATGGGGAGTGGCCCAGCAGCAGGAGATTTTCTTTCTTGGGGCGTTGCTGCGTGTCGTGGTACCACCCTTTCAAGTACATGAGAAGACGGCGCTCCTTCGAGGCCGTGAGTACGAAGAAGTCCGGGTTGTGGCCTTGAGAAATATTTTTTTTAAATATATTAGAACAATTTAGTTTTAATAAATTTTGGCATGTAAAAGAGTTGTACATCAAACTCTTGTAAAAGATTATAAGCATTTGTGTATTTGTAAGAAAAATATACAAGGTTTCGTATGCCCTTGTAATAAAAAGGTTGTTTAATACCGAATTTGAGGGGTATGGAAAATAAATAAATAAATAAAAATGATCCGTGGGATTTGGGGCATCACAGTCATTTTAAAACGCTTATGCATTTGGTTCCCAAAATATATTTGTTTCAAATAGAATGTCAACTATTCTAACCTGTTGACAGGGGCTGTTCCAAAATACTTACACTCTAGGTTCTCAAAACATATTTGTTTCAAATAAAATGTCAATTATTCTAACCCATTAACAAGAGTCATTTCAAAACGCTTATGCATTTGATTCTCAAAAGATATTTGTTTCAAATAGAATGTCAACTATTATAAGCCATTAACAAGGGCCATCTTGTCAACTATGATAACCCATTGATCGGGGTTGTATTGTCAACTATTATAACCCATTGACAGATGTCGTATTGTGAACTATTATAACCCATTGACCGAGGTCATATTTGTCAATTATGATAACCCATTGACGAGGCCATATTTGTCAATTACTATAACCCATTTATGGGGACCGTATTTGTCAATTTTTATAACCCATTAACGGAGCCATATTTGTCAACTACTATAACCCATTGATGGGGGGCCATATTTTTCAAGTTTATATCTATTATTTAGGCCATGTTGTCATTATTGTACGTTGATTTGGGTCATATAAAACAAAGTTAAATATTCCTTCATGTTTCCAATTTCACAAAAATTCAAAAATTATATCTCCATAACTTTCAATATTTATCATAAACATTCTCAAATATATTTTCCATTGAAAACATATATTTGATCCATGTATATGATTTAAATAAATAGAAATTTCCAAAACTCATAATTACATATAACAACAAGATATTTTGTTTATATAGGAAAAGTAACATTAATCTTCCTTACCTGATATTCCAATATATTATTAAAACCAAAAAGTCTCAAAAGATTCATAAATCACCTAAATAATATGAACAATATCCTATTAGACAAAAATAATATTTTCTTCGTACTCATAGGTTTTATATCTCCTAGGCTCTTTAGCTAGAGAATTTCAAATAAATTATGACATTTTCCCAAAAGCCTTAACATCACCAATTTTTTAAATCCATCAATTCCTTAAATCCCCAAAATTAGGGATTTTACTATAAAACATAATTTTTTGGTTGAAATCCTTAAATCTCTTATGAACAAATGGTTCTTTGTAACTTGTAGGAAATCCTTTAGGGTTTTAAATCTAAAGCTTGGTAGCCCAAGAATGACCAAAATATATCAAATGCCCATTCCTAAACAAATTATATAATTACTATGTCTTTCTTACATTTCTAGGGTTTCACATTTAAAATTTTAGGAAACACTAAGTTTTCAAATCTAAGATTCTAAGAGTTTGAAAACTCACCCAAATATATCAAACATCAAACCCAAACCAAGATTCTTGTTTCTATGAATTTCAATCATTTATAAGGTTTCAAATCTAAAGTAATAGAAAGCCCTAAGCTTTCAAATCTAGACTTTTAAAAACCTTAATTACCAAAAAAATCAAAGGGGAAGGAAATACTTACTTGGGATTGAAGTTCTTAAGGCTTAAAATCTCTCCATTTTTGAAATCCTAGCTATTTTCTCTCCTTTTCTCTTCCTCTCTCTCTAGAAAAATGAAATGAAAAATGGGTCATATTAGTTGAAAAGCCTTTTTATATTAAGACAAATTCCACTTTTCCCCCAAAGCCTATTCATCTTCTAAAAATCGCAAAACAACCCATCTTCTTTCTTTTCTTTTATTTGTTAGAAAATCAGGGGTATTACAATATACATTCCTTTTCTTTTTTTAATTCCAAAATTTTAAAGGAAACAAACCGAATCAAAGAATGATTTTTGTTGGGTTGATATATCCATCAATTTTCATTTAACAGTTGGAATTTATTCTTTTCAACGGAAGCTGACATATAGACTCCAAATAAAATTTTCCCCTTCGTCTCCCATGCTCTGTTCTAGTTTTTTATTTTTTATTTTTAATTTATAAGAGCTAACTGGTCGGATTTTATTCCTTATTTGATTATATTTTTATGTCTTAAATCAAACGGATTAAACCATGAATTGGGCTGAAGAGTTGAGCCATGAATTGCTGGGACTCACGTTGGTATTGATAATATTTTTGTTAAAATAAATATTATATTGCATTTATAATTCAACACAATGACAAGCATATTTATAATACTAATTGTTCTGGCGCTATTAGACCAAAATAAATAAATAAATCTAACATATAAAACTATATATATTTTTTAAATTCTTAGCATTCTTATAATTTTATTTTAGCTCAGACAATAATTTTAATAACCTTTAACGATAAAGTTAATTATACCAAGCATAATCTTCAAATGTTCACATACATCGTCTTTAGTACCATCGGCCCATTTGGATTTATGCTCCGAGAAGCAATCTAGGCAGTTGATCAGAGCCTTAGTAATAATAGGTCATAGGATCCCCAAAGCCCAGCTCATTAGATGACAGCTCATTAGCGATTATTAAGATACAGAAGGGCCATTATTGGGCCCAAGGTATAAAACCCCTAGGAGGATTAGGGTTGCGATGTATAAATACAGCGCTTACTAGCCTGGGGTTTTAAGTTTCATGTTATTTTAGAGATTGAGAATCTCGTGAAAAAACACGCCGAGGAAAGCATCAAATTGTAAGGTTTGAGTGTTTTCAGATTAACTTTCTAGTTCTTTTGTGATCAGATGCGCCTGAGAGCGGATCGTCACATAGAGAATAGATTGGAAGGTCTTATTAGTTCTAGAAGGGAATTTTTGCACTACTACGGGTTAGTAATGGGTGATGAAAATATATACATCATACATTGTATTTGCTTTGTGCGATTCAGCTTCCGGTATATGATTCACTTGCAGATTGGTATGGAGCATGGTTGAATCGGTGTGTGATAAGATTGAATCCATATTTTATTTCTCATGTATATGTGATGTATATTAGATATATGGCACCTAGGATTATATTATTTATGATGTTATAATTTTTGTATTATGAATGAATGATTTGGTTTGGCTTGTAATCCATGGTAGATTTTGCTTGTATAATTTTTTTGGGGATGTAACAAAGGCTAATTATAAGATTAGTTTCCTCCTTGATTTTATTTATTTATTTATTTTTCCTGCAATTTTATTTGAATTTTTTTATATGTAAATTCAGATTTATTAAAAAAAATGTAAAGGGGCTTTGTTGTCGAATGGGCTGGGGATTTTTTTGTAAGGTGATTCTCGGACGGAGTGCTCTACCTCCCTGTAAAATTTCGTGACAATCCGAGTTTTGTGTGGCGGTCGGCGACCGTTTTGGTGCTCGGGTTCAATAGGGGACATGTTAGGGTTTTGTGTTTTTGGGCAAAAACCCTAAAAACCCAGTCCCAACTTGGCCTTATACAGTGGAGCTAGAGACCCGAGAAGAAAGAAGATACGGGCCAGATATCCAAGTTAGACTTCTTGGCCACTATTGGGCTTATAATTTTCTTTCCCCAGGAAACATGGATTAGGGCTGTGGTATTCTATATTTATAATTGTTTAAATTATATGGATATAACATGTGATATGTGCTTAACATGCCATTTAGAATAGGTGGTGCCATATAATTTATCATTTCCATATATACATGTGCATAATAATATTTGTTTTATCTAGATAATATTATTGTAAACCTAATTAATTGATAATAAAAATATTGAATGGGTGAAGGTTAAAATTAATTTAAATTAATTTGAAACCTACGGGCTCCATTAAGGGTTCAATAATAAAATGGTTATGTGATACCCCAACGGATAAGCATGGCCGGATTTTATTGGATTGGATCTAAAATAATTTCAAAATTTTAATAAGGTTGTACGACCCAACGTCGACAATGCTTAGATATTAAAGATAATTTTGAAATTAAATTAATGGTTATTACATTCAATTTTAATAATATTAATAACTCTCCTAACGAGGCTCACATCAATGTTATTAAAGGCTGAAAGAATATTGAAACAATGGTTGTTTTTTTAAATCGATTTTGAATGGTGTGTGTTAGTGTTATCTAGGAAGGCTCTGTCTAAGAAGGTAGGTTTTTAAGGAGTTTGAGACCCACCTCACCTTCACGGAGCTAACCCAGTAGGACACTAGACATCTTATGTTCAAAGTTTAGTTTATTACACAAATGTCTTGCCTTACTTGTAAGTATTTGTAATGGAAACTAGTATTGTTGCAAAAAACATTAATAATAAGTAGTTTTGAGGATCTACATATTTGTATGTTTCTTTGTGTGGATTACGTGTTAATATATGTGCTTTTTTAAATTTCAGAAAATGACATCCTTTAATCCTCTAGCTACAATTTTGAGTCAAAAGCCATTGGATGGAAATAACTACGACCTATGGAAAACCAATCTTTTCATTGTCCTTGATTTTGAAATAAAATTCATTACATGACTCAGAAACCCCGAAGCCTTTGCTAATGCTTGAGAGAAACTAAGAAGCAATTTGTAGATTGGCTTGTGAGCAAATACGACGGCTATTTGTTATATTCTTGCAGCGTTAGAACATCTGTAAAGCAAGTGTGATGCGGAGAGTGTATTAGAAATAATTCAGACTCTAGATGGGATGTTTGCTAAAAGTAGCGATCTTTGCTAAATAGTAGCCATAGGGCACTAATGAACACTCGTGTGAATTTGGAGGAAATATCTTGCAGGACCATTGTCTAAAAATGATGGGGCACATCAATACTGCGGAGGTGATGGGGGCTAAGCTGGATCAAGAGATGAAGATTAAGGCACTGATCCTAGAATCTCTACCCATGCTTTAGTGGAGTTCAAAATGTAGATTATAATATGAACAAAAGTGAAACATACATTGAACTTATGCACGAGCTTGAAAGAGTCTTTGAAAGGTCTCGTGAAGCGGGGAGATTCTTATTATGCTAAAAGTTCTTCAAAACCTAAGGGAAACCTAGGCGGAAAGAAGAGCAAAAGCGAGGAAAGGAAACAAGTCCCGACTATTAAACCAAGCATTAGAAGAAGCTAGAAAGGCAAGTGCTTCCAGTGCGAGCGAAGGTCACTTTGGAAGAAGGATTTACTTTGAGAAACCAGGTATGGGTAGTATAAATGTTGTTGAGGCTTGTTTAGTGGAGAATTACAATGATAAATGGATCATTGATTCAGGAGCCACTAACCATGTTTGTTACTCTTTGTAGTGGTTCAAACAAAGCAGCCTCAGTAAAGGACAAAGAAGCTTGAAGTTGGGAAGCTTGGGGAATATGTCTCGTAATGGCGTGGACTAGTGGAGTTATGTTTTAATAATAAGACTTTATGTTTATCAATTTTATTTGTTAGGATTTAAGAGGAATTTGGTTTATGTTAGTTGTTTAGTTGAACATGGTTTAACAATGCAGTTTAATTCCTCGAGTTTCAATAAAGGCGATCCGCTTTTATTTGTTCAGTTATTATTGTGGTATATATTTTTAACTCCTATGTCCTATAGTATTAATGCTATTGAAGAAAATATTGATGATGAGCAATTTCCTTTATCTAAGAAAGGGTTTCAAATGAAACCTATATGTAGCATTCTGATTGGGTCATATTAATTCTAATAGAATTCATGGTTTGGTTAAAAGTGGAATTTTAAATTCCTTGATCTTTGAACCTATACCAGTATGTTAATCATGTTTAGAATTGAATGATGAAAGAGGCCTTTCAAGGCCAAAAGGAAATCGATGCCACTACTCTGATTGGAAATTAGTACACACTGATGTATGTGGACCAATGAGCGTTCAAGCCCGAGGCGGGTATGAGTATTTTATCACATTTACTATTAATACTCAAGATATGGTTATGTTTACCTAATGCGCCATAAATTACGAAGCTTTTGATAAATTTCGAGTATAAATTTGAAGAGCGAAGAACGATTGGGTGTCCATATCAGCGACTTCAGGAATGCGGCAGAAGTGGTGAATACTTATCTGGAGAGTTCAAGTCTTACTTGGCTCCAGAGGATAATATCTCAATTATCATCTCCCAGAACGCCTCAGCAAAATGGAGTCTCTGAAAGGAGAAATAGAACCCTTTTAGATATGGTGAGGACGATGCTCAGTTATTCATCATTACCTAAATCGTTTTGGGGATATGCCTTAGAAACAACTGCATACATACTAAATTTAGTTCCGTCTAAATCTGTTTCAAAGACACCCATAGAATTATGGAAAGGCATAAGCCCAACCAGACAGTATTAGGATTTGGGGTGCTCCGGCTGCGTCTTAGTACGAAACAACAAAGTTGGAATCTCGAGCAGAAATGTGTATGTTTATTGGCTACCTAAAGGGCGAGAGGTGGAATATTCTATAATCCAAAAGGAAAAGAAGGTGATAGTGAGTACTCATGCCTTTCTTAGAAAAGTTATATGAACAATTTTAAACCTAAGAGTAAAGTGGTTCTTGAAGAGCTTGACTCGGTTGAGATCCACACCACAAACTCTGTTTTCCACCCACATTTCCTTTGTTGATGTTCAAGAGGGAAAATGTACAAAATGTACCCGAAGGTGAACAAACACGAGGAAACGACTCGAGACAAATTCAAGAAACTTCGAGAACAAGAACATAATGAAAGATTGGTAATCCACGAGCCTTAAAACTTGGATCATACGTACATATTACAACAGCCAATGCGACAAACTCGTGGGAAGCGTACGTAAGCGTGCAAGGTATGCCTTGTTAGGAGGGAACTTATCAAGTCGTTTTGGATAATCTGATGACGGCTACCACATACGAAGAGGCATTGGAGGGATGTTGATGCGAGTGGAGAAAAAAGGCAATGGGCCAGAGTGAGATGAAATCTATGGGTTAACTGGAGTTTGGTCTCTTGTGAGAAGCACCTAAAGGGGTAAAACCAATTGGGTGTAAGTGGATCTACAAAGAGAAAGAGAGGACCGGATGGGAAGGGTTGTTCTTCAAAGCTAGATTGGTGGCAAAGGTTACACAAGGGCATAGATTATGATGAGAGCTTTTCGCCGGCGGCCATGCTTAAATATGTCGGATTCTCTTAGGCGCAGGCGGCTCGATTACGAGATTTGGCAAATGGATGTCAAAACATATTTTCTAAATGGAGAGCTAGAAGAGGATATCTATGTCTGACAACGAAAGGATTCATAGCCTTGGAGTCGAGAACACATGGTTTGCAAGTTGCATAGGTCACATTTATGGGCTTAGCGAGCATCCGAGGTCTCTGTAAGACATCAGGTTTGATCAAGTTATCAAATTATGGATTTGAAAGAAGTCCTAATGAACCATGTGTGTATAAGAATTCAAGGAATAGTGGTAGTCTTTTTGGTACTTTACGTAGATGATATTATGTTAATTGGAAACAGTGTGAAAGTGTTGTCAGACGTAAAGGGTTACCTGAAAAAGCAGTTTGATATGAAGGACTTGGGTGAAGCTAACTATATTCTAGAGTCAAACTTTTCACGAGGCAGGAAGAATAAGGTGTTAGCTTTATCCCAAGCCTCCCTACATTGATAAAATAGTAGTAGTTTGGCATGGAAAATTCGAGGGGACTTCTACCCTTGACCTTAAATTCATCTTTCTAAGACAATCGGCCAAAAACTCACGAGAGAAGAACTCATGAGTAAGAAACCTTGTAAGCCGGTACATTGGTAGTCTCATGTATGCTATGCTGTATCTTAGGCGGATATACGCTATGCGGTGGGAGTAGTAGAGTCGGTACCAATCGGATCCGGGTAGAACAGACGGCGATTGGAAACATATACTCAAGTATTTAAAGAGAGCGAGGATTATATGTTGGTGTATTCCGGTGGGGTCTTAAAACACTTGGTTATCTGATTTCAGTTTTCAAGGGATATTGACTCGAGAGTAAATCCCAGCATCGGGATATGTGTTTACCTAAATGGGGGGGAACCATTTGTTGGAGGAGTGTTAAGCAGTTTGTGTTGCGACTTCCACGACTAAAAGCCCAAGTGTGGCTGCATCTGAAGCTGCAAAGGAAGTTGTATGGCTTAAGAAATTCCTTTTGGATCTTCATGTGATACCAAGTGCAGATCGGCCCATTACCCTTTACTGTGATAACAGTGGGGCGTGCACGATCCCGAGAACAGGTCTCACAAAAGCGAAACACATATTAAGAAAGTACCACTTGATCCGTGATTTCATTAATAGAGGAATCTGATGGTTACTAAAATAGCATGGGGAGAACCCTAGTAGACCCAGCACACTAAGTCTCTTCTGTGAGCGTGTGTTTGAAACATATAGAATTGTATGGGTCTTAAGAGGGTCCCAGGCTTACTTTAGAGTGAGTGGGAGTTGGTTACATTTGTGCTCTAGGAGCAAGACAAGTTGTAATTTCATTTTATGATATAATAATATGAAGTTTTTTGCACATTATATTTTACGCATAAGGTCCAAATTAATTATGTAGTATATGATCCTTGAATAGTATAGAAGACATGATCACGGGTTCTCATAATTAATGAATTGTCTACATGATTGTTAAATAAAGTTGGGCACTTTATTTAGGCGCAATATTTTATAAATGATCGGTCTTGGATTTATTATAAAATATTGGAATGAATTATAGTCATTCTGAGAGGATCGAAAGAAGTTTAATCAAGGATAAATTTACGACGAAAGGAATTAAATCTCAGAGCGATATTAGATATGTTATTTTCTTAATCATGAGTATATTATAAATAGATAATTAAGTTACTATGGTTCTTTGGAGTTATCAATAAGTGAGGTCTATTTTAAACGACCAATATCTTGATAATTTGGGGATTATGGTATTTTGATTATCAAGTATTTATGAAATATACAAAATGGAATTTGTATGAAATATCCTCTTGACATGTTTCGGTACTTGGATATTGAAAGTCACTGGCCGGTGCATGGGATAATTAGAGAAGCGATAAGTCGAGAGAATAAATAATTGTGGTTGATTCTGAAAAATTATCAATTAATTATTGATATTTTACAAGGAAAATACATTTGATATAGAACATTAATAATTTGGAATTCACATATGGGCTTTGGATGGGGTAGCCCAGATAGATTACGGTCCGAGACTTGCTTCATGAGTGGGAGGTGTTAGTTATGCTCTAGAAGCAATCTAGACCGTTGATCAAGAGCCTTGGTAATAATGGGCCATAGGATCCCCAAGAAGCTGGCTCGATTAGATGACGAGGAATTAAGTTAGCGATTATTAAGATAAGAAGGAGACCATTGGGCCCCAGTTGTTATAAAACCTAGGAGGATTAGGGTTACTTGGAGTCTATAAATACAACATTTTCTAGCCTCCAGGGGTTTTAAAGTTTCATATTATTTTAGAGATTGGGAATCTCGGTAGAAAAAAAACACCTTGAGAGAGAAAGCGAAGCGTAAGGTTTCGAGTGTTTTCATATTAACCTTCTAGTTTCTTTTGTGATGGTGCGCGCGCACGAGATACATCCACGTGAGACTGGCAGAGTCTGTGGATCCTAGAGAAGAGATTTACGCACTACTACAATTAAGTAATAGGTGATAATATATATATATCATCTGTTATTATTCTTCAATGCGATTCTGACTTCCATTTGTATGATTTTGTACGAACATGTAGATAAGATGGTTGGGGTATCTCTGAACTTAACCAGCGGTCTCGTGTTCGAGCCTCGAAAATGAAGTTGTGTTATGTGGTAGAGTTTTACCGTCCTTGTGATCCCTCTAAGCTCATATGAGGATTAATCTGAATGTAGTATGACTTAAAAGCGCATTCCATGTGTGCACGGGCTGCTCAAAATACCTCATAGTCTGACCCAAAAAAAAAAAAAAACATTCGTCTTTAGTAACTTTGTAAAAATATATGCAACTTGATCATCTAATTTATAAAACTCAAGTATGATCTTGTTATTTTTAACATGTTCCCTAATAAAATGAAATTTGATTAAGTGTTTTGCTTCTACGTTGAAACATTGGATTTTCCTTGATAATTACTTAAAAATGTGTCTAATATGATTTTCCCATAAATTGACTGATAATTCCTACTTTGTAAGCTATTGCGAGAAGTAGAACCCAAGTGATGAAGATTTCTTCCTATGCTATTAAAACATTTGGAACTTACTAATTCTTTAGCACTTGCTTTGTCATCTTGATTTGCTTTGCGATGGGAGTGAGTATTAATTACTCATTTGATTCCATCTTCAATCACTTTAAAATGTCTATAGCAGGCTTCTTTTGTGATATAAATATACCATCATCTCATTGTTCGACTTCAATTCCAAGAAAATAGAATGATAATCTAAGATTCGTCATATCAAATCATTGTTTCATAGCCTCCTTAAATTCTTTAAACATCTGTTTATAATTTCGTATAAAAATTAAATAATCTATATAGAGGCATGCAACAATTGCATCACCATTAAAATTTGATTTTCTGATTAAAATAGCTCTTTTGAAATCCATCATGTCATAAATACCCATCAATCCACATCTATCAAGCATGTGGTGCCCGTTTTAACCTTTATAATGGCTTTCTAAGTTTGTAAATTTGTTTCGTTAAACAAAAAATTCTTCTTCAACTATATCATTAAGAAAACATCAATTGGATAAAATTTCTATCATTTTTGAGTTGTAAGTGCAATTATTATTATTATTATTTGAGCTTAATGTCAAATAGTATTTAATAGCATTAAGTATTAAGTTATTTGTTTTTTAACATTGGGTAGTGAATAGGGATAGCAGCGGGCGGTTATTTAGTTCAGCCCCGTAGATCATTTCTTAATGTGATGAGTTTGGTTTAAGCCCCATTATCGGGTTTTGCGGGTTTTGGTTTATTTTGTTTTCAATTTGAGACGAGTTCGGATTCGAGGGTATTATTACTCAATACACTTGTACTGGTTATATTTTAAAAATATTATTTTATTATTTTATTTTATACTTTAATATAAATAATAATAATAATAATTAAGTGTTTTTAATAAATAATTTATAAAAATTCCTAATATTCTTATTTTTATGAATATATTTATTTTAATATAACAAAAATAAAAAAGCAAATTTAAAAAAATTTAACAATGAAAATAAAAGTAATCAGTATAAGCGGGCGGGTTTGAGAATTTTCCTATTCCTGTCCCGTCCCGTTTAATTTTTAAAATGAGATAGGTTTGGGAATTTGAAAAAATAAACGAGTCTGGTCGGGATGGGCCCACCACGTCTCAAACCCTCCCGTTGTCATCCCTAGTAGTGATTATTGCTAGCCATATCTTGTGAAATGATGATGAAATTTTCTTTGTTTTTTATGGAAAATGAACTTACGAATAGAAAAAAGCCACGAATATTTTAATTTTATTCGCTAAATTTTTTAAAATTTGATGTATGTGAATTTTGAAAAACAAACATGTTAAAAATTTGAAAGTTATTCGGTCGAAACAAACAGCATAGTCTATGATCACTCCCAAAACATATTTTCTTCCAAGGACAATTTAGGATGATATTTGTGCAATAAGGACACATACACATGCACTGGAACAGTACATGATATTAGGGAAGAAATTACCCTCAACACTTTTAGGTGGAATTTGCATCGACCTCTCTTTCCTTTCTCTCTACTTATGTGGGTTCGATTACACTAAAATAATAAAACTGTTACATTATTAAAATTTTCTCACATGTTTTAAACGTTTTTCATTTTTAAACAGATTTCATCTCCTATTCCTATTTTTAAAATCTACCAAATTAAAATTTTAAGTTCTATTTTTTAATACGCATCAAATTATTCAATATTTTATTTTTTATTAAAAATTTATTTTAATTTCATGTGTAGTTAAATCATTAAAATAAATTGTCTTTTAGACTTAGTTTAACTGGTAAAAGGGTGTGATGGGTTAATGGGAGATCATAGGTTCGAATTCAACAACAAATTACTACAATGTTTATTATAGTACACACTTCTTTTATTTTATTGTAAAACTAAACCTGATATTTTTTGTTTTTTAAGATTCTTTTAGGAATTAAATATGAAAAATATGAAAAAGAAAAAAAAATAGAGTTTTTTTTATGAAGTTAGTATTGAGGAGGAAATAAAATATAAAAATAGAAATAAATTAAATTAAAAAAAATTTAAGCTCAATTTTATTTATTCACTTCTTTTAAGTCATTCTATTTATTTTTCTTAATATGTATTAAATGATTTCTTTATTGAATAAATTTAAATTTTTATTTTAAAAAACAAAGAGAACAAAAGCAGAAAACACATTTGATTATGTTTTTTTTTTTGTTCCAAAAACACAATAAATACAAAAAAAAACTAAATTTATGGAACAAGAATGGTTTTAAAGAACCCGAAAATGGTGTTTTTTTAAAAAACCATTCTCAATAACAAATTTTCAGAAATAGGAACCCCAAAATGATGATTTTTGTGAATGTCACTTCAACATACATAATGACAATTAGAAACATGCGCGGGTGTGGCAGGAAATTAAAGTGTTTCAAAACTAATCATGCCCCGAAATCAAACTTACGATCATCACGAAAAATTAGGTTACTGGTTCCCTTGAAAGCCGGTCCACTAAAATCCCACAAGTAAAGAAATGCTCGATAATGCAGAATAAAATAATTAAAAGCCCTAAAAAATTGTATATTTCACTAGAGAGAAAAGCTGAGAAATAAAGGAATCAAACGTAGAAATTGCTAGAGAAATCGTTGTATTTCATTGGAAAAATTGAAATGACAAAGTATTACAAAAATAAAAGAAGCTTGAAAAATTATACTAGAATGACTAAACTGCTAGAAGTGATTCATTGTTGTTGATTAATTGGTTGTTAGTTCCTTCCTTGTGAAAACTCCTCCTTTATAGTGCTTTGAATAACTCACCCAAGTTCTTTGCCCACTCTGTTTTCTCGCTCTGCATGCACTCAAGTAAGTCTTACATCTCCTTTAGGGAGGCTTGCTTCCCCCAAATTTTCTCTATACTCAAATAACCCTTGCATCTTTTGTGTCGACTTTGAGAAAAAGTCTCGTTTGATTTCATAAAAATTTTAAAATTTTTAGAAATACCCTTAGACTTTTATATGAGCTTACGCAAATGAATCTAGGTATATTTCTCTTGGATTTTTACTCGTGGCTTGAGCTCAGTCCAAAATACAATTTGTGGATTATGCCAAAATTTAATCTGAGTGCAAACACTTATAGTAAAATTTCATTTTTTATTGCTTAATTCATGTAAAAGTATAATTTTAAAATTGTTTACATTTATATAAAAGGAATATACTATTTTCTTAACTTTGAACCTAGGATCCCTCCCCTCCTTGAATGTCTTGCATTTTTAAACTTTGAACTTTGAGATAGGACAAAATTATGAGGACACATAATACTAAGATGTAATGTAAAGTGAATAGATGCCTAACAAAAATTCATTTAACAAAATTAATTAAAAACTAAAGAAATTAAATATTTTCTCATTAATTATTATTTGGAAAATTAGTTTAATAAACATAAAGTTAACGTAAAAAAGTTTCGAAGTTTTCCATTCAAATAAAATTTCAAAACTTGCATAAAAATAAAATCCATAATGATTTCATTTTTTGTTCATAATTTCAAAAGTTTTCTATAAAAAGTACATCTTTTAATATAGAAAGAAAATGAAGTTATCTATTTTTCAAATTTAAGATTTCTTTTTTTTTGTTCATATTTTCAAAACTTTTCTATAAAAAATACCACATCTTTTAATATAGAAAAAAAAATTAAAGTTATCTAATTTTCAAATTTACGAAAATTGGACAAGTGAAAGTAATTTTTTGGATAAATCAATTCTCGTTATCTATTTTCCATTCTAATTTTTTTTTTTCACTTTTTCTTTTATTTAAATAATTTTTATATACTAAAAGTAATAAATAGTCTCTTTTAGATGATCTCTTCTAGTAAAGTATCATCCATTAAAAGTCATTTTTGGAAGCCCCATCAATTGGATAGAGCCTAATACAAGTTAGTTCAATTGTCCTATCAATGTTTTAAAAACCAGCTTACCGTCCATCGGTTTGGAACCTTTTGAACTGTATACCCATTAAATCAGATTTGGACGTCCAAACCAATAGTCGAACAAAGCCTAAGTCTGAGTTAGTTCGATTGTGTTGCTCCAGTGATATTTTAAAGCGGCTGCAGTAAAATTTGGTTTGAAAGTCTTTTGAACCGCCTACCCGTCGTCGGTTGGAAGTCCAAACCAATAGTCGAACAAAAGCTTAGTACAAGTTAGTTCAATTGTGTTATTAATGTTTTAAAAATCGGTCTACCGTCTATCGGTTTAGAAAGTATTTTTGAACCGCCTACCCATTAAATCGCATTTGGACGTCCAAACCAATAGTCGAACAAAAGCCTAATAAAAGTTAGTTCAATTGTGTTATCAATGTTTTAAAAATCGGCCTACTGTCCATTGGTTTAGAAAGTCTTTTTGAACCGCCTACCCATTAAATCGGATTTGGATGTCCAAACCAATAGTCGAACAAAAACCCAAAAGGTTATATATTTTTGATAAAGTTCAACTGAATTGTGTCCCTCGCAAGCAATTCTCTAGTGGTTGACTGACCAGTGTAAATAGAGAGCTTTTTATTTTCCGATGTGGGATTGGAACCGAGCTCAGGATCAAATGCTAACACCTAGACTACTGTACCTAATGTTTTGTACAAATCTTTTTTAAGATGTTTGGATGTTAAGATTGTTACTTTTAGCATATAAAGAAACAAAACTTATTACTTAAATAAAACTAAAGTATTAAAAAATAAACAACCAATCATATATTTAATACTATTAAACACTGTTCAGAATTAAGTAAAAAAAACAAAGCTCAATATTATGTTAAGCTCTTTTTCTTTCTTTTTTCACCCCTTTTACTTTTACTTTCACGTGTGCAAAATTTGATTTCTTTTGACCTTATAAAACCCAAATTGGGCAGGCAGGCAGGCAGCAGGCAGGCATGCTGCTAAGGGCACAAACAGCTACCACAGTGGATTTCTTGGACATGGGTCTCTCTACTAGGCATTTCTGGAAACAAGGGAAAGAGGGAGAAAAATGAGGATTGGATAAAAATCAAAATAAAAATAAATAAATAAAAATGTCATACTCAAAAAACTTCAACTTCCAATGCTCAGGCATCATATATTCTCCTTTTAAATCGTCAGATGTGGTTGACCCCCAATGCTGAATATTGGAAAAGAAAAGACAGAACAAAGAGGGAGAGAGAGATGAGAGAGAAAATTGTGGAGAAAATATTTCCCTTATATTTTCTATCAAATGCGACAAAGCTATATTATATTATTTTACTGCTGTCAAACTAAATATAAGAATATATTTAAAACTAATTGTAAACTAATAAACTCTAATTAATGTTAGCTCCAATACTCACCCTCAAGGTGGCTGATGAAGATTAAGGATTGCCATCTTGGACAATAATGGAACCAGGGTAGATCCTGGAAGTGCTTTAGTGAAAACATCAGCATGTTGATGATGAGTTCTGATAGGAAGGAGCTTGATCGAACCAGCAGTAACTTTCTCACGTACAAAATGGCAATCCAGCTCAATATGTTTAGTTCGTTCGTGAAAAACTGGATTGGAAGCAATATGGATTGCAGCTTGGTTGTCGCAAAAAGAGAAGGGGTGGTGAAGAAGAAGACACTTCAAAGGTGCGAAGGAGTTGTTGAAGCCAAACCAAAAGTTCCACGGGGCCTGGCTAAAGCTGATACTGAGCCTCAACAGATGAACAAGATACAGTTGCTTGGTTCTTGACTTTCCAAGATATCAAAGAATCTCCAAGAAAAACACAGAACCCTGTAACTGATCTTTGTGAATCTAAGCAAGCACCCCAATCAGCATCAGCAAATGCTCAAAGTTGGAAACTAAATTGAGGCTGAAAAAAATAATACCCAGGCCTGGAGAAGATTTCAAGGTAACGAAGATGATGAAGGCTGCATTAAGTTGAGGCTGGCACGGCTGAAACATACTGACTAAGTTTATGGACAGCAAAGTGATGTCAGGCCCAAAGAAATAGTCAAATAAAATCAACCTGCCAACAAGCCTACGATGTAGAAGCATCACCATAAAAATCACCCTCAAAGCATTCAACGAGATTAGGATCCATAGGCAAGAAGCGGGTATGCATCCAAGAGAGAACCAGCATCTTCAGGATTTGTTGAGCGTAATGTCTTTGAGAGAGAAAAATACCCTTCCCAGGATCTGGCAAGTTCAAGTCCAAGAAGAAAATACTTGAGGAACCAAGATCTTTCAGCAGATTTACTATGAAGAAAGGACTTCATGTGATCGATAAATGAGAATCAGCCTCACTAAGGATAATATCATCGACATACACCAAGAGAGCAACGAAGGAAGGACATGTGCCTTTAGTGAACAATGAATAATCAGCTTTACAGTTTACACTGCTGAAAACCAGAAGCAATAAGAACTGTAGAGAACTAGAAAACCACTGTCTGGAGGCCTGTTTTAGTCCATAAATGGACTTATGCAGTTTGCAAACTAATTTCTCCCCCCCTGAATCCAAGAACGAGAAGAAGGATGGTACCCAAGTGCTAAGTCTGTGTAAACTTCTTCAAACAAATCGCCATTAAGAAAAGCATTATTCACATCAAGCTGAACAAGAGGCCAAGAATTACTAGCTGCAATGGCTAGAAGAACACAAACAGTCACCAACTTAGCCACAGGAGAAGAATTCAATAAAATCCAAGCCTTCTTGCTGTGTATGGCCCTTGGCTACAAAACGGGCCTTATGTCTTTCAATGGAACCATCAGATTTGTACTTCACTTTATAAATCCATTTCAATAACAGCATCTTTTATTTAGGTAAGGCATGACAGTCAAGTGGTTGAGTTCATGGCCTACAGTTCTTTGGACATAGCATCCCTCTAATGAGCATCTGGGACCGCCTGATGATAAAATTGAGGCTCAAAAGTGGAAGAAATATTACAAAGAGAAGAAACACCTGTGAGTAAGAAAGAGTATAGGATAAAGAATCTGCTTGAGTTGGGTAAAGTGGAATCAAAATGGAGGAATGAAAGAATTAGATAAAAGAGATTGCAATGAAATCCTAGAAGATTCAAGAAGGGAGTTTAGTATTTATGATGGACCTTTTAGGTAAGGGAGCATGATGAGAAATAGTGGGACTATAATGAAGAGGATCATTGGACAAAGGTAGAGATGCAGTGGTAATGAGAGGAATAAAAACATGGGAGTTAGGAAATGAGAGTTCTGGTGAGGAAACAATATCAAGAGATGATGAAGGTAAAACAATGTCATGAAAAGGGTCAATTCACCAATGGGAGGTGGAGAAACAGTGTAAGAAAGGGAAAAACTGTTTCATGAAAACAACATCTCTAGAGATAAAGAAATGTTTAGAAGTAATGTCATATACTTTGTAGCCCTAAAGTTCAGGAGAATAGCCAACAAAAACACACATGGTGGCTCTAGGAGAAAATTTATTTCTATTTATAGATAAAGTGAGGCAAGCAAAACAACCAAATACCGAAAAAATCATAATCAAATGCTTTCTCATATAGCAAGGTGTATGGATTATTGTCATGCAATAAGGGGAAGGTGTTATTGATTAAGAAAGTGGCAGTCAAAATGCATTCGCCCCAAAAGGATATAGGAGCTTTAGACTGAAAAAATAATGCCTGGGCTACATTAAGAAGATGTTGGTGTTTTCTTTCTACTACAGCATTCTGTTCAGGTCTTTCCACACAAGAAAACTGATGTAATACACCTTTGGATTGAAAAAAATTATGAAAGCAGAGTTCAGGAGCATTGTCAGACCTAAACTGCTAAATCTTGACACCAAACTGAGTTTCAACATGCTGGAAAAATCTTGGAACAATGACAGTAGCCTCAGACTTATGTTTCATCAGATAAGTCCAAGTAAATCTGGTGCAATCATCAACTAGAATCAAGAAATATCTGTAACCATTGTGTGCAGGTTTGTGAAATGACCCCCAAGTGTCACAATGGATCAAGTCAAAGGCATGGGCAGAAATTTTGTTGTGAGAAACAAAGGACAACCTCTTCTGCTTAGCTAGGTAGGCAAATGTACAAGGATGGACAAGTGGAGCTTTAAAGATTTAAACGATCTTGTAACAAACCGAGTCTTCTATTACAGGACAAAATGACCTAACCTGTGATACTTCAAATCTGGGCATTCACATTAATAACAACAAAGAAAGAAACATTACAGGTCAGATTAGAAAGGAAGGCTTTAGCAGAGGATTCATTGTCTTTAGCAGCAAACTTGTCAGAATCCAAGATATAGAGGTCATTCACTCGATCACCCCTGCCAATCATCTTCTTGCAGAGATGATCTTGAAATATGCAAGAATTAAGGAGGAATAAGACAATCAATAGTGATGATTTAGTCAGGGCACTCACTGACATCAAGTTAAACCTGAACTGAGGCACATATAGAACATCTGAAGAGAATCAAATGAGAGAAGCTTCACAGACCCAATGGAAGTAAACAGGTATTTTACTTCGGTCCAGGCAGGAATAGCTATAAACATCTTGAACAGGTTTTTTAGAGTAAGCATATTTGCAATAACAAATATGACTGGTAGCCCCAAAATCAACAATCCAACATTTTGAAGAATATAGAGTAGTATCAGCTGGTACAGATGACAAGTACCTTTAACTGAAGTAGAGGCAGAGTTATCATCAAGTTTTGCTTCCTTTAAGTGCGAGCACAACATAGACAACAACTGAGAGTACTGAGAAGGATTCAGCATCTGGACAAAATTGTCGCCTGAAGCCATTGCAGATTCCAAGACTTGGTTAACTAGAGGAGCTGAATTGGTGGTTGAAGACTATACAACTTGTGGAGTCTCACGTGTCAAGTGTCTGGATCAGAACATTCTGCTCCTCCTTTTACACATAAGGCTGTATTTGTTTTATTGAAATTGTAGTCTTGCCATGATGTAATAGACTTTCAGATTTCAATAAAGCAGAATCAGAGTTTCTTACTTTACCTTTACATGGTATCAGAGCAGGACTATTCCTGTGAAAAATTTTCTTTTACTTTCTCGTGAACCAAACAAGAAGATTGCATCAGAAATCTGATGAATATAGGGATGGCGACTGATCAACAAGGATCTAGATCAAGTCGTGTGACATTTGAAAATCTCAAAGGAGTGAGCTCTTCTCATCATCTTCTCGAGGATGAGTCAATGATCCTTCATAATTCCAATCATCCAGGAATGATCACCAATTGTCAGCACCACTAACTAGAAACAATTACCTGACTTGGAGTAGATCAATACAAATAGCGTTGGGACGAAACGAAATAAACTTCATCAACGGAACATCTACACCGCCAAGTAAGATTCCACCACATTTTTCCAATAGGAAAAAGGCGTATTGTATGGTTTTGTCATGGCTGTTGAATTCCATATCAAAGGATATCTCGGAATCTTTCATCTATGCAAGCTCCTCGCGGGATCTTTGGCTAGAGATTGAATCACGATTCGGGGAGAGCAATGGTCCTATGATATACCAGATCTAGAGCAAATCAACACTACAACTCAAGGTAATTTGACTATTACACAATATTATTCGAAACTCAAAAGATTGTGGGACGAGTTAGCATGTTTAGAGCCAATTCCTGTGTGTACTTGCGGATTTGCAAAGGCTATTGGAGACATTGTTGAATCTCACAAACTTATGCAGTTTTTAATGGGACTCGGGGAAGATTATGATAACTCAAAGGATCAGATACTTCTTATGCAACCTCTACCGTCGATAAGCAAGGTTTACTCCACGATGCTGAAAGTTGAAAAACAGAGAGCCACACACATGATGAATACAGAAAGTTCAAAAGTCACAACGTTCATGGCATAATCTCAGATCTTCAGCAACGGAAGTGGACAAGGAGGAAGAGGCATTCCTCAAACAAAACCTGGATATAATGTTGGCAATTTATACACTAACACCAAAGGAATCTCTACACGAAAGGGAACCTACATAAGAACTGAAGAGGCTACTCGAGATAAGGAGAATCAATACTATGAACACCATTAGGATGATAAGTCACACCATAGAAATTGTTTTAAAAAAATTCACGGGTATCTAGATTGATATAAGACACTCAAACAACAGAAATGAAAAGGACCTATGAGCAAATTTTTTGGAACACTACCAAACATGGATGCGTGAGACTCCATAGAGGTATATAGTCTTCATGAGACGCCACTGGATTATAATGGCTCTGATAGGCTCCTCATGAGAATGTTGGTCATTTCCCAACCTCAAATGACATAGATCTATCAAGCATTATACATAGGGAAATAGCAAAGTATTTGAAGGATAAAGGGAGCTCTGCACAGGCTCTTTTTGCTTAGACAAATTTTGCAGGTATACCTTTGAATCCAATATTGAGTTGCAACCTACATTCTTCTGAGTATACAACTAGAAAAGGGTTCTTGGATAATAGACAAAGGAGCTTCGAATCACATGTGTCATATTCATTATGTTAATGAAATCTGCACAAACCACACTACCTCATTTGCCAGGTGAAATATATTTTAGTCAGATAAAATGGCAGTAGCTCCCTCTCAGATATCTCTCTACCTACCTAGTTTCAATTTCAATTTCAATTTGTTGTCTGTTCATGCTCTTTGTGCTTCTACTAATCTCAGTTTTATCTTCTCTTTTGTCTCTTGTTCCTTGCAGGACCCGAAGACTAGAGAAGTGTTGGTTGTGGGCAAGGTTGTGGGTACACTTTACATCCTTGATCACATTGTTGCTCCTACTGTTCGTCTCACCTTTGTAGCACTCAATGTGCACTCTACTACTCCCATTAGTACTAAACATCCACATATGAATAAGGATGCAAAATTTGTAAGCCTTTGGCATAAACGTATTGGCCATGCCTCAGCTGAACCTTTAAAACACATTTCTTTCTTATCTGAGATTGCATTTTCCAATTTTACAAAATGTGATGTATGTCCTTTAGCAAAGCAGTCATGCTTACCTTTCTATCCCCGTGTCACTCATACCAATTCCGTTTTTGAATTAATCCATGTGGATCTTTGGGGACCTTATCAGCATGAGTGTCAAAGTGGTACTCGTTTTATGGTCACCATTGTTGATGACCATAGTCGTGCAACTTGGACCTTCCTTATTTCCCGCAAATCACAAACTTGATCCATCCTTACCAAGTTTATCAAAATGGTTGCAGTGCACTTTCACAAAAATATTAAAACCCAGCGTTCGGATAATGGAATTGAATTTTGCAACACTGCTTTCCAATCCCTTCTTGCACACCACGACATCCTTCATCAAAGATTGTATACACCCATAACAAAACGATGTTGTCAAATGCAAACACAAACATCTACTACAAATCGCCCAAGCATTACTCTTCCAATCTTCTCTTCCTAAATTTTTTTGGGACCATGCCCTCCTTTTGGCCTCGTTCTTAATAAATTGTCTACCTTCCTCCATTTTAGATTGGAAGACCCCTTATGAAATTCTTTATAATAAGCCTCCTGATTATTTAGTTCTTCGATGTTTTGGGTGTTTGTGTTATGCCACCAATATTCAACCTCACAAAGACAAGTTTTCACCTCGAGCTTCCAGATGCATTTTCCTTGGTTTTTAGCATGGTTTCAAGGCATATAAACTGTATGACCTCCACTCTCATGTTGTTTTCTTTTCTCGGGATGTAGTTTTCCATGAGGACACTCTTCCTTTTTCTTCTTCCATCCCATCATCTCCACCACTATCCCTGTCCCTACCAGTACGTGACACCACTTCTCCACCACCACAATCCACCCTTTCTCCTTCTTCCTCTGGTCATTTGTCTTCACCTCCTCCATCACCTGTTTGTTCTCAATTTCAGCCCTCTTCTCCTTCTCTGCAATCACTCCAGCACCTCACTAGACTTCGCCATCCACCTGCTTGGCTTCATGACTACGTGACCAACTGTACAGTGACCATGCCCACACCCAATTTTCAGGCTTCTACTATGGGTCCTTCCAACTTGCCTCCAGCCTAACCACTTCCAGCCATCATCTCTCCCTGATACTCCATCCTATGACCAAGCTTGCTCCTTCCCAGAATGGCATCTAATAGTCATGCAGAGGAAATCAAGCATTGGAGACTAACAACACTTGGGAGGTCACCTCTCTTCCTTCAGAAAAAAACTCCAATTGAACTTTCGATGGATCTTCAAAGGCAGCTTTCAATCCGATGGTTCTGTTCACCGCTACATGGCTCGGCTTGTAGTACACATGGTATAATCAGGTTAAGAGGCGTCTGACATTTTTATAGCTTTCTCCTGCTTAAAGTTAGTTACAATTCGTATATTCTTGAATCCCTCGTTGCTGCTCTCGTTCTTAAGCTCATTCACCAACTTGACATTAACAATGCGTTTCTCCACGGCTTCTTAGATGAGGAGGTCTATATGCTCCCCCCTCCTGGTTACACTGGTGCGCAGCCTGGAGATGTTTGTCTCCTCTGTAGATCCCTCTATGGCCTCAAATAGGCCTCTAGACAATGGAATATAAAGCTTTCCTCCAAACTTCTTTCCTATGGTTTCCAGCAATCTGCATTTGAAACGTGCCTCTTCTTCCGGCGCACCTCCACATCCTTCTTGGCCTTAGTTGTTTACATGGATGATGTCCTTCTTGCCGGCTCCCTTGAATCCGATATCCTTCAAGCTAAGACATTCCTTCACTCTGTTTTTAATATCAAAGATTTGGGACTTGCTACATATTTTCTTGGGGTTGAGCTTTAGCGCCATTCCCGTGGCATCCATCTTCATCAACGCAAATATATTCTGGACCTCCTTATTAATGTTGGTATCATGAGTGCTCGATCAGTCACTACTCCTTTACCCAAAGGACACAAACTCACTGTTGGGTCCGGTCTTGTACTTCCAGACCCTGCTCAATATCGCCGTCTCGTGGGCAGACTATTGTACCTCAATTTTACTCATTCGGACATCACCTATATCGTCCAGCAACTTAGTCAGTTCGTTGGGGATCCCCGTAAGCCTCATTGGGAGGTTGCCACCCATCTACTCTGATATCTATAGGGGTTTCCTTCCAAGGGCCTATTTTTTCCTGCAACAAATTCACTCTGCCTTGCAGCCTTTTCAGACGCTGACTGGGCTTCTTGCCCTGAGCCTCGTCGATCCCTCACTAGCTATTGCATATGGAAGACCAAGAAGCAGAATACAGTGTCACGGTCTTCAGCAAAGGCCAGATATCAAAGCATGAAATGCCGCGTATGGAGCTCCAATGGTGTGCTTCCCTCCTCCGTGATTTTGTTGTTTCAGTTCACCTCCCCGTTCCTCTATGGTGCGACAACCAGGCACCCTTACATATCACTCGTAATCCAGTGTTTCATGAACGTACAAAACACTTGGACATTGATTGTCATATTGTGCGGGAACGCTATCAGTCTGGATTACTTCTTCCTTGGCACATCTCTTCTTCTTTCTTCTCAGCCTGCTAATGTCTTCACGAAATCATTGTCTGCTCCCTTTTTTCATCGTTTTCTTTGCAAGCTGGGCATGGTTGACTCTATTCAACCAGCTCCATCTTGAGGGGGGGATGAAGACTATACGCTTGTGGAGTCTCACGTGTCCAAGTGTCTGGATCCAGAACATTCTGCTCCACTCCATTTACACGAGGGCTGTATTTGTTTAGCTATAGAGTGTAGTCTTGTCACTTGATGTAATAGACTTTCCAGTTCAATAAAGCAGAATCAGAGTTTCTTGCTTTACCTTTATAGATCATATTATTATTATAATTGAGACTTTTGTGGTTTATAAGACGTCTAAAATGGGTTAATAAACGTAAGCGTTTTGGTACCGAATAGTCTTGAGGATTTAGGTAAGAACTTTGGGTAAAAACGTCTCAGGCTGAGTGAAGCGTCTAAGTTCAATCTTATCATAAATCTGATGAGTTTCATATTTCTATTGTGGCCCAATTCGTAAGTATGCAAGCGTTCGTTATGTCGCTCAAATCTGTTTAATAAGATTGATTTAAAAAGATAAGCTAAATATTTAATTAAAATTTAAAATAAATATAAAGATTAAATTAAAAATAAAAATGGCTGCTAAATATTTAATTAATTGATAAAAATAAATATAAATATTTTGAATTAATAATTTCAATAGTTGAGCTTTTAGGGTTCTGAATATTAATAAATTTTAAAATTTTTGTAGTTCTTATAAAAAATAATAGAAAAATATTTGTAAAAATTTAATAAAATAAATTAATTAATATCAGATAAACATTTTATTTTAAATTTGTATTTTAAATTATTAAAAATATATGATTTATAGTTTTTTTATTTATTAATAATATTTTATTTATAATATTATTTTGAAAATAATTAAAAATTAATAAAATTATTTGTAAGGCTAATAAAAATAAATTAATTCGTATAAAGTAAAAAAATTTTATTTTAATTCGTATTTTAAAGTATTGCAAAAAATATGATTTAAAGTTTTGTTATTTTTCATTTCAAATAACTTGTAGGTTTATTTTTGATTTCAAAAACCAAACCCAAATGAGCTTTGGGAAGGGAACCAGGTGGGGTGGGGAGGGAACCAGGGACGGTGGGGGGTGCGGGCTGGGGAGGGAAGAGAACTTCAGCGCCAGTTTATTGAAGTGGGGAAGAGATCGCCAACGAGGAAGGAGAGATCGCCGACGAGGAAGAAGATCGCCGACGCGGGGCGGGGGGAGAAGAGATCGCCGACGGGGGAGGGGGCGTGGGAACGGATGACGGTGAACGGCGATGACGACGGCGAGGCTCCGACTTGCAGCAAATGGGTTGGCTTCCCTCACTATTCTTCCCTTCTTGGCTCCGTTTATTGCGATTTCCTCAGATCTGTAAATCGTTTCCATTTTTTGGTGATTTATAGAATTTTTTGTTTCATTTGTTGGAAGCCAAAATGGTTCACAGGTCTGGATTTTTGTCAGAGAATAAAATTATTTTCATGCCAGTTTGATTGTTGTGTAATTTTCTGGTTCATGGTTCACGAGTGTTTTCAATTTGGCTCCCAACGGTTATATTGAGGTAGAATGGGTTTGGCTGAGTTTCTTTGATGAGGCGGTGATCAATGCTTATCTTTGCTTGATTTTGGCTGTCGGCTATTCACTTAATTGTTCGGGTTTTGGTGGCTAGCGGAGGCGTTTTGGAGTTTAGCGTCCCAAAAATGTTTGGAGCAGGTTTTGGCTGTTCTTGTGGATGCTAGTAGGGTGGATATCGAAATTGTAACTTGTAAGTTGTAACATTTGTCAATGGTGTGTCCCAAATATCCACAGTGTGTGCAGATAGAACGATGTCTGACCTATGTTGCTCGGACTCGAGTGCGGTTGTAGGATACCAATACATATCTAAGAGTCGGATTCGTCAATTCTCAAAATTTAGAATAAGGGAATACGGTTAGTAGGTATCGAAATTTGGATACGGAGTCTTGGGGTGTGTTTGTGAATCGTATCTACGAATGATATTAAGCTATATAATAATAAATGATTTTTATTTAATTTCCAATTCACAATATAATGGATGATAATTGTAAGTGACAGTATAATATTTTTTATTATTTGATTTATTATTTAATAAAGTAGCATATTATATTTAAATAATATTTTAAAATATATTTATTATTCATATATTTTAGATAAAATATTTATTAAATTAAATATATTTATTTATTATATGTTTTAAAGATAAAATATATAAGTTATTATTCACATTTTTTTATAAAATATTTATTTTATAAAATAACACAGTATATTTAGATAATGCTTTAGATAATGACATTATTTAAATATATATAATGTTTTAAAATATATTTAGATAATGTTTTAAAATATATTTATTATATATATAAGATTAATTATTATCAGTATTTGGCTTATTTTTTTATTTGGCAGCCAAACCCATTTTTGGTGTATGGAGCAGGTGTGTGACATGTGTCGTGTCATTATTAAACGAAGTGCTTCAGGGACTTGAAGAGTCCGAGCATCACAGTCTCTGACTAAATCTATTCCCCATATTGGACCTATTCTGGTCATTCTTGACAGCAAAAGCCATAGAAAACAAGAGCAAACACTTTATTGATTGAGGGAATGGGATCCATGAGAAGAATCTGGCCTCTAACTTGGGAAAAACTTTCATTCAAACCCATAAAAAATGACATTACATACTCCATATGATAATGCTCAGCCAATTAATTATTTCCTTCACAAGAACATTTGCCACAAGTACAAGACGGTTTGTGATTGGACAATTCTTCCCAAATGATTTTTAGTTTCATAAAATAGGCACTAACAAACAATTGTCCTTGAGTGTGATTCATTAGGTCACGATGAAGTTGAAAAATCCATAGTCCATTTCGTTGTTGAAAACGTTCCTTGAGATCATTCCATATCTCGAAAGCAGATTGAGAAAAAATTACAGAAGTCGAAAGAGATTTCGAAACTGAATTGAGAATCCAAGAAATGACAATATTGTTGTTTCTAATCCAGGAATTGAGAAGAGAATCTGTACCTCCGGGTATTAGAATAGATTCCATCAAGAAACCCTAATTTGTTCTTTACAGATAGTGCAGTCGTGTTACTTTCGACCAGGATGCGTAATTAGCTAAGCGATCAGGGAGGTTGCGAGCAAGAACACGACCTGGAATATCGGAATGATGAAGGAAATAAGGGCTTGATACATCTTCAATGGCGGAATTGCTCATCGCAAGTCCAGACAATCCAACAGAGTTGGAATCTACAACCATTGTGCAAAATCGATCAAGGAGAAAACCTCAAGAAACGGGGGCGTATTCTAGCTCGGATACCATGTGGAACAGAAAGACCAAGAACAAAAGAGGAGGAACATGAGAGAAAATTGTGGAGAAAATATTTCCCTTTCTTATATTTTTATGTCAAATGCAACAAAAAGTTATATTATATTATATTACCACTGTCAAACTAAATATAGAATATGATTAAAACTAATTGTAAACTAATCAACTCCTAATTATTGGCTCAATACTCCAATTTAATGAAATATTTAAATGCAGCAGCAGGATGTGAATCAGATGCAGTTATAAATATATGCAAAAGCAACATTATATTAATGGGGGATGATATTCGAACAACCCCCCCAAACCCAAACACATTCACATTCTTTTATCTTGTTCAATGTTACTAGAAAAATAATAAGAACATACAAATTATGAAAAATCGACTATTAACCCAGTAGAAAGATTTGTCTCTGCTTGAACCAGAATATGATAAAAAGCTAATATTAAAATGTTTATTTTGTATTCTTAGAATAAGGCATTCATCGGTATGGTCAATCACTTAATCCATGTGTTTGCAAGTCCAAGAGCCATGATATAAAAATCTTAAAAACTAACCACATCAACAATCCTTTGAAAATAAAAAATTCATTGCAACTCTTGTGTGGTGAATATGTCCTCCAGAGACCCAAATTGAAATCTATTTTCTAATCCATAATTGAAAGAGGTTATACTACATACATGAAATTCAAAGTTTCAAAAAAAAAAAATCTAAACCTGACAATGTCCAGCTAACATAGGGTTACCAACCATTTGTAAAATGCAAAATGTAAGGCAGGACCATCCAAATACTCTCTACAACACCCTCTGAACAGTCAGATTTCATTGCAACATTCATAAAATGCTCAAATTAAAGCTGAAAACAAACCTGTCATTCGTCCATCTCTTTACTCGTTCCTGATACTTGTGGCAAGCTCCATCTATTGTCATATTCAAAGAAAGAAACCATCAAAATCTGCTAATTTTTTTAAACTTCCAATACATTTTACAATCCACCCCTAACTCCCATGTTACTAAGTTAAACAAAAACTGGAAACAATGCTTTAAATACCAATCATCTTTGAAAAGGTTGTTCAAATTCTCTCTTGGATAATGCCCCAAAAGTTTCTGAACTCACCTCTATATTACCTAAGCAGTTTATATGACGAACAAGGTTTGGTAGTTACACTTGTGCACGTATATATATATATATATATTTGTGACAGCTACGAATGGACTTGGGTTATAGACAATTGGAGGAAAATAAATTTTTATTTCTATCATACACCCTTGTTTTTAATCAATTATAAGTATGACTATCTAGTAGCAACAAATTCCTGAATTATTCAAAGCTGAAGTAGATGAGGACCACTATAGCTTACTGCACACACATTTGCCATGTCAACCTTACACCTCTATGAACCCTCTTCCATTTTTAAGTGATGTGCAACTCAACATCATCATCAACGACAATTGATCTTGTTTGGAATGGAAAAATCAAACACCCAAAATCAGATTTTGCCAACTATTCCTCAAAAACTGCTCTTGATCTCTTTGCGGTTATTAAAGGCAGAGTTCCAAAGGAACGAATGAGGTCCCGCTTGGAAAAGGAAGACTTTCCATGTCAAGTTTGAAGGTGTGTATGGAGGTACTTGGTAGCCCCCTCCATAGAGGTAGTGGCTGCGAAAAAGCAGTGCAAGGATGAAATTATAAAATGCAAAAAAGGTGGTTGCTTTGAACCAATCTATGCAAGAGTAATCAAGGGGGAAGGATCAAGGAGACAAAGCATCATTCCATATAGGATATGGATGAGAGTAGTCATTTGCAAGTGCCCAGCATCTATTGTTGATTGATCGAGAGTGGTTGGGCTGCAGTGAAACTCTTAGGTAAAAAAGGTGTGGTGACCATCATGCCTAGAGAAGGATTACTTTTTGTAGAAAAGTGGAGAAAGCTTCCTTTCTTCGGGGTTGAGTTCTTGAGATTGGGGAAGGATGCATGAGTCAATGAGAAGGTGGTGTCCCTAGAGGAATATATAGACAGCGGGAAGTTTAGAAGAAGGTAGTTCGAATTGTGGAGTTTGCCCTTTCACTTATGGATTGAGGAACATTTGAAGAGAATTGTGGAGCTATAGAGGAAGGTGGTCAATATTGATTGGCAAAAACTTGAGCTATTTGACTTATCTAAGGCAAGGATGACAAGAAGACAATATCTACTATCTCAATAAAGTCCACTCTTTCTTACATATCAAAATAATAATAATAATAATAATAATAATAAAATAAAGTAAAATAAGTCCCCTCTTGCTCAAATGAATCTTCAAACCTAATGAAGCCTCAAACTAAAGCAAACCTATGCTAAATAAGTGAATTGATGCAGTTAAAGTTACTAAAGAAGGTTTTAAGTTGCAAATAAGAAGGTGAAATTCAAACACTTTCTCACCTCCCTCTCCCACTAAATCATGAGATGAAACCACTTTCCATCGCTCGTTTCAAAGAGGCTTAAAGCTTCCATAGCTTGACACAAAAGCTAAGGGGATAAGGGTCTTCTTTATCATAATCTCATATACTCACTTTGGAAAAAAACTTGAGGAACCTCATTTACCAAGACTAAAAAGCTAGTTAAGAAAATGCAATCCTAGATCCACCCATTTCTAATCGAAGCCCATTATTCCCATCACCAAAAGAGAACTCCTATTTACATGGTCATAACCTTGCTATATGTCTAATTTATGCACAATCTTAAATCTATGGTTTCTTGAGCAATAAGGAAAAATTATTATTGTTGTTGTTGTTGTTGTCGTTGTTATTATTATTATTATTATTATCCCATCACCTCCCAAAGAGAACTCCTATTTCCATGGTCTCTTTTTTTATAGATAAGAGCAAAAGAACAAAACAGATACATGGTATACATGAACCTATTTACATGATCATAACCTTTCTATATGTCTAATTTATGCACACTCTTAGATCTATGGATTCATGAGCAATAAGGAAACATTCTTCATGTCTAATTTATGCACAATCTTAGATCTATGACTTCATGAGCAATAAGGAAACATTCTTCTTCTTTTTCTTCTTCTTCTTCTTCTTTTTCTTCTTCTTCAAACAATCTTCATGTCTAATTTATGCACAATCTTAGATCTATGGCTTCATGATCAATAAGGAAACATTCTTAATATGATCCCATCACCTCCAAAAGAGAACTATTAACATGGTCATTTTTTTTACACAGAAGAGCAAACGAACAAAGCAGATACATGGGATACAGGAACCTATTTACATGGTCATAACCTTTCTATATGTCTAATTTATGCACAATCTTAGATCTATGGATTCATGAGCCTCAGCTAATTTATGCACAATCTTAGATCTATAGCTTCATGAGCCTTATTATTATAATTATTATATATGTTTTCCATAAACGCATAATGAGAATCGACACCGGTTCTCCACATCATTTTCTTGACTATTAGTTGAGGTGGCTAGAATTTTATGCAAAACTCATATCTGTAAGAGCCCCACCCTTTCTCAAAATCAACACTGCAAAGATGGAGTCTAATCTCTTCACAAAGTTTTCCCTTTCAAAAAATTCTCCAAAAAGCTCATTTTCTTAACTGTGCAACTCCTATGATCTTGCCAAAAGGCTAAGGAAAGAACATCAAGTCCCTAGAGTTGTATCCCTATTCAAGTCCGTAAGGGCCTCAAAGGCCCCCTTTTATGTGAAAGCCTCTTCTAACTTGACCGTGTTCTCAGAAAAAAAAAAAAAAAACGAAGAAAAATATGCCAAGCGAGTCCTCTTTGCTTATTTTGGACAATTTGGAAGGTGATGAATAGAGTAGTTTTTAATGAAAAGCCTTTTTCTCTACAGAGGACAAAGATTTCCTTTCTTTTCCTCCTATGGTCAGAAACTAAAACAACTATAATAGATGGTTCTTCATCTATAGTTGGGTTTATTGAATGGGTGGGTTGTAAATGAATGGGGGCTTCCCTTCTTGCGCTAAAGGAACTTTTGCCCTCTTCTTTGTACTCAATCCTTTTAGTTCTTTAATACATATTTCTTTACCTATCAAAAAAAAAAAAAAAAGATTGGTTCTCATTGCTCAACAACCTTAAAAGTAGGCCATCTGTGTGAGGTCTCCACTCCTCAACAAGTGCTGATAATAGCAACTTAAAGCGGTAAAGAATCTTACTTATCAAAAAAAAAAAAAAAAAAAAACGCAGTAAACAATCTTTGTTGCAACCTCTGATTCCTCAATTACCCAATCTCCATTTATCTTGATTGTGCTAATGAGATTCTTATTGCACCTTGCATCAGCTATGGAAGATGTAGAACAAGTTGAAATTTTCTCCTACTTTCCACCTTTAAACTGACAAACCAATAGACATTGTAAACCAAAGTTTAAGTGATCTATTTTGCTACCTAGTTAGAGAACAAGTCACTAATTAGGATCACACCATTCCAATGGCCGAGTTTGCATACAACAGTTTAGTAAATAAGTCTACAAGTTACAACCCCTTAGATATTGTGATTCACTTGCTTCTTAAAAGCCTATTGATTTAGTTTCATTACCAATTGAGGCCTGACAAGTGTGAAACCAATGTTTTTAATAAACGTATATATGATTTAAATGATGATGTTTCAAGGAAGATTGTTCTCAACAATGAGAAATATAAGGTACATGCTGATGATGTTCATTGTTCTCAACAATAAACATATATGCTTATGGTAAAGTTCAAAGGATGTTGATCCACACAAAGTGCTCAAAGGCAAATTACCCCGATACTTATGTTCTTGATTTACCAAAAATTATGGGCATCGAGTCCTCACCTATATTTATGGTCGAGATGTTACATCAAATGGTGGCTGATATCTTTGCCCATCAACTTCGATTAAAGGAGGAAATTAAGTGTTATTGACCCTTTGAGTGTTTCAACTAGATAAGGGGTTTATCAGAAGTATCTTGTCAAATGGCGCACAAAGCCACTTTCAAATTGCATATGGATCACATATAAGGAATCTAACACTCAAATCATGCCTTCAACTCATCGGAATTGACTAAGCTTAGGAGAGTTGATGGAGGTGATGTGACAGCGCCCAGTTTATCAAAGCCTGAAAATTATTCTCGAGGCCCACGATCTTTAATTTTGCACCTTTTTGATGATAATGGAAGCAGTTGAGGATCTTGTGACCAGTATGGGTTTTAGCCTTGAAAGCACTTTCCAGAAATCACATTATGGATCTAGTCGGTGGTATAGTAACCATTTCCAGTCATAGAATCACCATTTTCCAATAGTCCATAATGTTGTCTAGCAATTCGTCCAAGTTTTTTGCAATTTCAAATTGCATTATTACCATGTGACTAGTTCCAAGTCTCTAGAAAAGTTCTATACCATAGTTGATTAACCTTTTGAAAAGAATCAATAATTGAGTGAGAAAATTTCCATCATCGACTGTTTTCTTTGTGTGATGCAAAGAGCACTTGATGTGAAGCCTAAAGGTGGTATCTAGAAGTGATATCTAGAGTTCTTTCAATTGCACACTACTTCATTCTTCAGCAGTGTGGTTCAATCTACTATGCCTAGGTCTGTTTCTGATCACTTCCCGATCCCTCTTGATGCTTGTAGAATCCGGAGTGGCCCTACTCCTTTTTGTTTTGAAATCATGTGGCTTAAAAAGCTAAAGGTTTCAAGGACTTGTCGAAAAGCTGGCAAAGCCTGAATTACAACGTATCTTTTAGTTTTATTCTAGTTGGCAAAAGGTTTTAGTTTCAAGGTCTTTTAGTCTTCAAGGGAGGAGGGGTGGTTCCCTTGTTTCTATAGATCTTTTAATGATTGGGAATTAGAAGGGTTCAGAATTTTCTTCTAGTCATTCAAGGGAAGAGAATTATCCATAACCAGGAGAATATTTTGCTTATGAAGGAGGTTAAAGATGGCCGATTTTGGGTTAAACATTTTTATATGCCTTTGGCTAAACTTACACTTCGTGTTCATAAATGTTATACCCCACCCAAGAGGGGGCTTTAACGACTACATACCAATGGAATAAGCATAAATCAAAGTCCTGACCTTCAAAAAGTAATGGAATATGCATCACAACCATAAAATCTTACAAACAGCATAATAAATAAGCACATTATGAGTGGCCTTTAATATACAATTAACATTTTGAGAAAGCAGATGGAATAAAAGAGAGAGATTAGAAGGGAAAACTCACATAAAGGCATGTGTCACGAAAGGAAGAATTTGTAGGCCTCGAAGTTTATGAAAATTGAATTCATATACTTGTTTCTTAAGCGAAGTGACAAAGAACAGTTCCTCTCCTGGAACCCATAGGGGGCCTTCCAATTTGAGTCTCTTGGATGAATAAGATGCATTCTTGTCTACCCTAAACACATCAATAATAATTCTCATTTTGCTTTTCTTATAGTCAATACAAGGCACCAATGCACATGTTTATTTAGGTCCCAGACCTAGAACCTGCTCCCTAGAATCAGCAATACTACTCATATCAGACTCCATGTGGTATTCAACATTAAGAGCCCTAATTTTATACCAGTCATAGGCTTGATACAAGCTAGGTTCAAGTAGATTAACTATTTAAAGTTCCATCACCACCATACCGCAAATAAACGTCATTGTATCCAGGAGCCAGCACCCCATCAGCCTATTTTAATCATAAGAATTACTTAAATCGGATTAATTTTATTTTTGATTGCTTTCGTTACCTTCCAAATCTAGTCATCAATGTGAAAAAAGCCCTTTCATATTCTTTTGACCAGAACAATTCCTTTCAGTGAGAGTAGCCTATTATAGTGCCAATTTGATAAGAATTGGGTGAGAAAACGCTTCCCTGGTTACCGGATCCCAAACTTCAAAATTGTGCTGATGATCCATGACCATGGTGGAGAATATATATATTTTGGACTTGAATTCGAAAGCTATTGGGAGAATTTTTGGACCCTTCAATTTACCCACACAAGTGGGTTTTGAATGAGGGTCTCAGAGGTCCAACGTCATTACATCGTATCCAGGCACAACCCAAGATATCACACCGCCTAGAAAACCATACAGAATCATCTGGCAATTTCTCCCCAAACATGTACAGAGTGTTCTCCAAGTTCAAGCAACCCATGGCTATCGGAAAATTGGCCTCCTCAAATTCGATCAATCTTTTCACCGGCGGTGACCTCACTGGACCTTTCCCGTTCCACTCCTCGCTCTCTAGTATCTCCTTCATGTCCAACATGACGACAACTTCATCTGTGATAAGGCAAAGAACTTCCATTTTCTGCTTCTTCAGATTGCTTCTGCTGCTTTATCTCTTCTGTTATCAGTTAGGGTTAGGGTTCTTTATATTTGTTTTGGGAGTCTTATTATTCTTTATACGGCCAGATACTCATATTTCTGAGTTTTGTACGGAAGTAGAAGTACTGTAATTTGAGAAAAAAAAAGATTAAATTAGTTTCTTGTCGCGAACTATTAACAAAATGGTGCGTAATCTGTCGTCGAGAATGTGAATGGTCAATGGCCGTCGACTGAGCAACTGATGGCCAAAAAAAGCCCAATTCTTGTGAGTCCTAGCAATGACATTTAAAAAACTAATTACGCGGTTTTCAATGACGGCATTTTAGTTGATAAAAAAGAAAGCGAAAATTACCGTAGATTGTGTGACATTGAAAAAACTGAAAAACTAATTCTTGCCCGTCACAATGTGACATTTGAACCTCTGCATTTCGACCGACTTACCCCAAACAGCGCATGTCGACAAAGCAAAGAAAATCCCCATATTTCACTTTATGGAAACAAAACTATATTCATGATTCCATGATTCCATATTTATTTTGCTCGGTTTGGTGTTTGTGAGGTGTGAAGAAACTTTAATGCAATCGAATGATGATGAGAAGGGTTAGAGCAACTCCAAGGGAAGTTGCTAAAAATGGGGTGCAAAATCTCATTTGCAACTAGAGTGTTTGGCGCCACAGGCAGTATTTTGCTCCAATGGTAGGTGCCAAAATGGGGTGCCATTTTAATAATTAAATGTTTTTAAAAAAAAAATAAAAATCTAATCAATTTAAAAAATGAGCAATTTATAAAGTATCTGAATAAATGCTCCCGATTATAAAATTTCTAATTAATTTATTGAATGAGCAATTTATCAATTAAAAATTATAAATTTATCAATTTAAATTTAAAAAATCAATTTGTCAATTTAAATAATGAGCAATTTATAAAGTATACAAATAAATATATCAATTATAAAATTTCTAATTAATTTAAAGAATAAGCAATTTATCAATTAAAAAATTATAAATTTATCAATTTAAATTTAAAAAATCAATTTGTCAATTTAAAGAATGAGCAATTTATTAATTAAAAAATTATAATCAATTTAAAAAATAAGTAATTTATGAAGTATATAAATGAATATCAAAAAATAAAATTTATAATAAATTACAAAATTAGCAATATATCAGTTTAAGTCAAACATTTAAATTCTGATTTATAAGAATGAGATTTACTAATTTAAAAGTATGGCAGTAGATTTAATAAAGAGAATAACACTACGGCCTAAAGGATACGCCTCTTCCTCCTCCCACTAAAACGAGTTCTGCGCTGCTGCTGCATCTCACTCGCCATACGTTCTGTCTTCCTCTATCTACTCTGCACTCTGTAGTCTTCTTCCTTCTTTTCTTTCTTCCTTCTTTTCTTCCTCTTCCCTCACTCGCTTCTTTCTTTCCTCTTCCTGCTTTCTGCCTTTAGAAACGAGGGTTCGGACAAAGGAAGCTAGGGTTTCAAAGGCAAGGATTCAAGGTATGTTTTTTTCTTGAATCTACGGATTTTATTATTTTGAAATCTGATATAAGCCAGTTGAAATAGCGGATTGAGATGCACGGGGGCCATCAATGGCTATTTTTAATCCTTAGTCTACTCAAGGGTGCCAAATATGGCACCTGAAATCAAAGATGGCATTTGCGTACTCGAATCTGTCCGGATTGGAGCATGGTTTTTAGTGATTGGGTGCCATTTGCGATTCACGGATATAGCACCCGGGATACGACTCAGTTAGGTTACTCTTAATGTCTGTCAGCTCATCATCATCCTTCCTCCACTGCCGACGTTTCTTCTTCAGATTTTGCATTTTTGAATAGATGTAATTAGTTTCTTTTAAAGCATCTTGATCCAGCTCATCTTGATGTAATTTCCCCATAATTCCTTTTGTTTCTCATGTATACCATCTCCGCGCATGTCGTGACTCTCGCTGAACTAACGAAATGCAGGAAAATTCAAATGTCGTCGTTGGGGACGACGGTGGTGGATTTTTTTTTGGTTTTCAAATACGAGTCATTGGGGACGTCGATTAGTTTTTTCAAATGCCACGTTGGGGACGGCAGTCGTTTTAAGGTAAGTAGATTCGGGTTCACCGGCTTTGCTAGGATTCATTTCAGTCATCCGACGGCGGCATTCATATCATTTTGTTAATAGTTTACACAGTAAACCAATTTAATCTTTTTTCCCAAATTATAGTACTTCCGTACAAAACTCCATATTTCTTATATTTTTAATTTTGCCATTACTTCAAAATAAAAGTAAAAAGAAATATACATTTTGATTTTAATCAGTTTCGTTTGGTTTTTAAAATTTTTGAAAGAATATGATGTCAAAAAACAAAAATGGAGAGAATGCAAAACAAAGAAAAATAATTTAAAATAATTAAAATATCAACTATCTTTTATAAGAACTATAAAAAACTAAAAAAAAAAATCCATTATAATGTAATATTAAGAAAATTTTACTTATCCGAGGCCTAAAAAATGTTGTCTCCTTAACGAGAGGGTGGTTTTTCTCCCTAAATGATATCAAGATTTGTTTTCTAGAGTTTTTTTTGTTTTTGAGTTTTATCCATATGGAAGATCGTTCCATATACACATTTTATTTTATATTTAGTATAAAATTAGTTTTTTAAATTTTTGGTTGGTTAATCAAAACCCACAGTTTTTATATTTAGCCAAACCTAAATCGAAATCGAAATTATATAAAACAAAAACCAAAACCCCCTTGATTCGATTAGCACATTTATCGGTTGATTTCGATTTGGTTTTACCGATCGATTCGATTTCTTAGATTTTTGTTCTACCCCTACTTAAAGCTAAAACTTATAGCAGTAGAGTTATTTCGCAGCATGCCTTAATCCCATTGTCCCCATCCACGATTTCAACCATAAGTATTAATAAACTACTTTAACAACTATATATACCTTCATAGGTAGATTAAGATGTGAAATTTAATTTCTTACAAAGCCAACCATAAGATAATCATTAACTAAAAAAGGAATCTTGTGTTTATCTACATCAGTTTGAAAATATTAGTAAAATTGAAAATAAAAATGGGTTTTACATAATTCAGGCTGTTGTTAGAAAAAATAATTAAAAATCTAGTAAAAAAGTGATGATGGCAAAACATAACCCCAAAAGACCCTTGCTCTAAAACCTATCCCCACTTGCCCCCTCCTCTCCTCCCTTTAAGCAAAAAAAAAAAACATGAACATCATCTTCTTCTTCCTCCTTGATCATTGTTGGATGAGCGTGGGTCGAGTTCCTCCCTTCTCGTCCACAGTAAACCCCCTTGATCATATCTTGGGTAAAATTCTTCAAAATCAACATCATAAAACCACATCTATTCTTCCTCCTTGGATCACAAAGCCATTATAGGTGAGGGTTCTTTCCTCTTGTCATGTCGACCTCGTTGAAGCATCTGTAGGTAAGGTAATCCCAATACCCTAACAACATCTTCTTCATTAGAACCCCTCTTCTTCATTGGAACAACCCGTCACTTAGGATTTACGTGGGAAGGGAAGAAAACTACCCTCATGAAGTTTACGTTGTAGTATGCTATGGAAATTATTTTGTAAATATTTGTACTAGCATAATATACGAATTTGCATTGGATGAGCTCCCTTGTTTTCACAATTAGTACTACCATAACATACCGGGGGTACTACCATAAGATATTGGAGGTATTACTATAACATATTGGGGGTACTACCATAATAAAAAATTGCTCAAAACCCCCATACAAATATGTACAATAGTTGCTATTCTAGTGTTTATGTTTGTTATGAGTCAGGCCATTTGTTAGAATCAGTGAGGTTGCTTATTTGGAAATAATGACTTTGAAGAAATATTCTTTATTGCTATGTAATTTCTTGCATAATCTTCAACATATTTTACACATTTAAAATAATGATTATTTCACTTATTTTAAGCATTAAACCATTTATTGTTCTACAAAAACCCTCATACCATGTGCCATCTAAAACTTGAACAACAATTCCATAAGCATTTATTAGTTGAACTTGTTTTTTTTTTTTTGAAAGAAAATTCTTAATTATAGTATAATTAACTATTATTACTTATCCTTTCAAAAATCTAAAATGGAAACCGATTGAATCGTTTTTGTTGGGAGGCTTTGACTTTTGGTTTGAATGTCAATGAAGGGTGTTATTCTATGAATGTGGTGCACACAAAGCTTATACTTACAGAGATGAAGCAATGCAAGTATGTGTGCTATAGACACCAAGATGGACCTGCTACATTTCTTCACTAACTCCAAGATATGAACATGAAGACAACCAATATATGCAAAATAGTTCAAGTGCATTACTGATGTAACTCATTTATTAATATTGTTAATTATTGTATAATATAAATTATGAACTTCACCAATGAAGTAATACATTTATAATAGTTGAACAAGTGCAAAACTGTGAATGGAAGGGAACATTTACTGTAATATGTACTTTATATGGCTTATTATTCATTTTTTTTACCGTAATTTAAACATTTTTCTTTCCATTGTTGTGTGGTTCCATAGAAATCCAAATGGTGAAGACTTATTTTATAATTTTTGCTTATGTTTTGTGTGTTGTTCGTATTTTTTGTCATTTATGGTCGAATTTAGTCTACGGTGAAGAAAGTTGAAGTTAGATGAAGTAGGTGCTTCCGATCGAGGGTGCTTTTGTTGTGTAGTCAAGTGGACGTACCTTTCGAACACGATATGCTATCAGTTTGTTTTTATTTTTAAGTGTTTTCATCCATTTCTATGGGTGTTTTGTTGACATGTTGAAGTCTAGAGCTGATATATTTTGTGATTACAAGAAGTGTACTTGAAAGAAAAAAATTGAATTTCATTCATATCAAAGTAAAGATTACAATCAATGTTCATTCCATAAACAAGATAATGATACCATTTCAAGAAAATTTTCATTCAGCACAATTTACTTAAGACATTACAATAATTATCCCTTCTGATCATATACGTTAATGCTATTACGACCCAAATAATGAAACAACTATACATAGCTGTGGACCCTACCTGATCCACGGGCCGACGCGACTCGCTTTTAAATGAAAAGAAAATGTGGGTTGATTTTCGAATTTTAGAAAATCGGTCCACAGGAGGCTTTATTTTTCTTTGGAGTCGCCACTTACTTTTGTTGTTATTTTATAAAGGGAAAACCAAGTAAGAACAAAAAACTGATGACTCAGAAGTATGGAAGCGGTTTGCGAAAACTAGATTTTTTAGATTAGGGGATCAGATTACCTATCAGGAAGGTACCTCATATGAGGTAGCACCCCTCTAGGCCCGGAACTCGGTCTCTACTAGTGAATTGGGTATGTGGGAGCATATGGGTCACAGATCAGATAGTCTCCTAGGCTAAACATACAACTTGGATCAGACCAACCTAATTGGTATCTAGCATGCTTAAAAACACTCAACCAAAAAGGCAAATGGCGCATACCTGTGGTCCCTAGCCAAGCGCTGCAAGATTCACAACTATTCCCCCCTTTTTCTTCTTTCTTTCCGCTTCCAAAACCAGGTATCCACTCCTTCAAATCCGTCGGAACTCCTCTTCAAAACCAGAGAGACCACGCCCCTCCGGATTTAGATAAACTCTCATTTCCTCCTTTTCTCCCTTTCTCCTCTCTTCTTCCTCCCTTCCCTTTTTGATCACCTCTCCACCTTTTTTTCTTCCATTTCTCTCTCCCTTTCTCTTTGAGCCCACTCCATTTTGCACCTTCGGTCGGGAACTCCCCATGAGTCTCGAACTTCCCCGACTTCATAAACACTCCTTTATTCCCAAAGTCCATAGGCGGCCATTGCTCCTTTAACCCAACCACCAGTATCCAAGTGGACCCAAGGTGGGTTGCAAGCAACCCATAACATGGTCCAAAACTGGATCCAACCCATGCCTAGGACTGATCTGGGGCTTATGGGCCCGATCCATATAGGATTTGGGCACCAAAATCATAAAAATTAGCGCCCCACGCAAGCTAGCTCGATGCAGCTGCTATACAGTTCCCAACTGGTTGATTCGATTGAGAAAAAATCTGAAATTTTGATAGAATATTCCTTGAAGAATAAGGAGTCCATGAAAAAAAAACGGTGCTTGATTCCGAGTCTGGGTGAGGGAGATATTACCAAAACAAGCCTTAGTGCTCCGAATTCAAACCTGCTCTAGTAATGAACTTCAATTCAAATCAATTGAGCTGGATGATCCAGTTACTAAAAATTCTCAAATTTTTTCAGTTACTTCCTCAATGAGTAAGGAATCCAAAAAAACGAGCTCAATTCCAGAGTTCGGATGGGGAGATATGATCGAAACAGTCCAAGTGCTCGAGATTGACATACTCTAATAAACTCCGATTGAGCTAAACCCTTGGGGGGCCCCACTTGCTTCCTATGGCACGATGCCAATAACTAAAAAAAAGAAGCCACGATGACACTCTAAAGTGAACTACATACGCACTCAATGGACCATATACAAGCCCCTGGGGCGTGGGAGGCAGACTAAGCCTAAGGGCCTATTGGTTTTATATGAGAACGATGGGTGAGTGTAATGGCCCGAAAAGGATAAATGCAAGTGCTGAGGGACAAAATTGAGGGTCTAATGCGCACTTGAATACTTTCCATTTTTTTTTTTTGTCTTCATGTCCCTGATTGGAGATGAGATGTTCAACACCGTATCCATCGAGAGTTTCTTACATCTTGGTGGATATAACACCCATGATCGTATAGCTTCGTCTTTGGAATTGTAGCCTTTGTATATACCCCCTTTGTAGAATACCACATTTCTTTGACATTCATTCCATGAATCGCATACGTCACGTTTCCAACCAACAAATACAACATAATAGTTTGTCAATTTTTCTATGGATTTAATTTACATGTAAGCATAACTACTACTTGTTAGGCATCCATAATAGGTCAAATAATAACCAAAGTGTTATGGTAGTGGATATTTTACCAGGTATGTTTGGTAGTACAGTATATTATGGTAGTACTACCTATTCTAAAGAGGTAGCTTACCAATGGTCTAACTCATTACAACCATAAACATATATATAATAGGTTAGGTGTGTAACATACTTATTTGTATGCGGTCTTGGCCATTTTTTTTCAAATTGGCTATTTTTTCATTATGGTAGTACCAAGTAGTACCCTCAATATGTTATGGTGGTACCCCGAGTATATTATGGTGTTATGAATGCAACAACTGATGCCAACCAGTGACCTAAATGATCCATAACAATTCCCCGATTCATTACAAACCTAGAAATGGAATAAAACATTAATTAACATATTTGTATGAGGTCTTAAGCAACTATTTGTTATGGTAGTCCTAAGTAATACAATGCAATGTTATGGTAGTACCAATTTGACTTCAAGGAAGCTAAATCACGGAATCTAATCAGTACTCATTACTAGGAAAAATAGAATAAAAATGTAATGTACATATAAACAAATGGGGTTTTGACATATCCAACAATGGCGTTGTGATCGATCAAGGAGAAAGAAGAAGATGATGTTTATCATTTTTCCTTAAAGGTGGGAAGTAGAGTGGATAGGGGTGAGTTTTACAATGGGGTATTTTGGGGTTATGTTTTGCCATCATTATTTTTTTACTATATTTATAATTATTTTTTTATGACAGGAGGTTGAATAATGTAAAACCCATTCTTGTTTTCAATTTTGCTAATATTTTCAAGCGTGTAGGCTATAAAGTCGGGAAAATTTAATTTTACGAAAAGAAGATAAACGATAGTACAATTGGAAACCATAAATTTTCTAAATTTTGGATGAAAAAACGGACTTCATCGTTGAATTAGTCTCGTGAAATCTAGCTACCTAGTCGAATTTCGTTAAATTCCAAGACAGTCGGAATTTCACGTTTTTCGAGACACCTGGTGTCGGGTGACACATGGCATGACCATGTGATGCCACATGACATGATAGTCATGTGGTGTGGCAAGTGACACATGACACTTGCATGGATGGCTCATATTGAGCCATGTGTCAAATGTAGTAATAAAGGGAATAAAGTCAAATGGAGAAACAAATGAAAAAAAAAAAAAAGAGTGGGAGCGAACAAAAGATAAATTCGGTGGGATAAGAACAAGGAAAAAAAAAGAAAAAAAAGGAAGAAAGAAGACCAATAAGAAGAAAGAAAAGAAAAGAAAATAAATGAGAAAAATGGGATGAAGACAAGTGGCAAGTAGGAGGAGAGGAGGAAAAGGAGGAAGTTTCCCGGGGATCGGTCGATAGAGATAGGATCAATTCGAATTTGGGAGAGAGAAAGAAGGAGAAACGAGGTGAAGAGAAACGGAGGAAGAAAGAGGAAAAAATGGAAAAAGGGAAATTTTTCGGCGTTTCGACGGTCAAAGCTTGACGGTTCGAGAGTTGAGTCAATACATTCAACGAGAGCTAAGCGTGGGTACCAAAATCAGGGAGTTTCGTTAAACTCCAAGAGGTAGAGAATTTTCCTACTTGGGTTATTTCTAGCGTAAAGGTCATTTAATGGCTTGGGGTTTTTGAGGCCGTGAGAGACCATAAATTTAAGTCTCAAAATCTTGGGATTGAGTGTAGGAATTTTCGGGACTATTTTTGAATAGTCCGAACGGAATTTGGAATTTGTTTTCGGATGGTCGAAGACATAATTTTGGTGTTTTCTAACGGTCAGACAATTTTGGGATTGTTTTCGGACGATCTGGTGAATTTTTGGATTGTTTCGGATAGTCAGTGAATTTTGGGATTTGTTTCGGGCAGTCCGGGATTGATTTTCGGAATGTGTGTGCTGTTTTTTTTATGTGTTATTGAAAAAATTTTGAATAACATGTTGGTTGTGTGAAAATCATGTTAATGCATGCTTATGGATGTATTGACATGGAATTTATGATGAATGTAAATTATATATAGAAAATATAATTATCCATGTGTTGAATATGTTACATCTAGTTCTCATTTTGCATGTAACATGTTATAGTATGAAATGACATAAGAATTGCATTTCATAATGCGGGGAACATCCTCGTCAAGTCGGGTGTGTGTGCATGGTATTGGTTATTCACCATTATTGGTGAATGTGTAGTAAGCTCAGAAATGGAACGACGTCCAAAATTGAGACTCATGGGTGCATAAAATAATAATAATAAATTTCATGTGTTTGGGTGAAGCAAGATGGGGTAGATCCCTCCCCCCCTAGGGTGAAAGACCCAAATTTTATTCTTGGTTAGACATATGGATCCAGCGATGAAAGTTCGCGAAAGTGTCGGAAGGCGTGCGAAGCTGCTTGTGAGACCACCGGAAGTCGTTACCCACAAAAACACATAGGTTTGATAAATTAAAATAAATGCTCCGGAGGGTTGTCCGATAGGATTTAAGTCATTAGGTGAAACGCCCGATGGCCCAGTTTCCTTGATGTTGCATGTGTGAGGGAGTTAGTCGAGACTCGGGTTTATGGGCATGAGGAGTCTCATCTCATGCATGACATGAAATATTCCATATAGGATTTCATTTTCTGTATGGAATGTGGTTTGATGTATGTATGTCATTGCATGTGCATTTAGGTGGGGAATAGCCCTTGTAGGAGAAATTGTCTACTAGGCATTACTCACCCCGTTGTGGGACCCCCTTTCAGGTACATGTAGTGTACAGGGAGACGGCGCTCCAATGAGGCCATAATTGTGAAGGAGGCCGACATGTGGCCTTGAGTAACATTTTTGTAAAAGTGTTTTTTATAAAATTCTTTTGGACTATTGTATAAATAGTCGGGTATGTAATTATGGTAAGAGGGCCGTGATCGGACCTCTGGAGAGCTATGGTATTCATTTCTTTTCATATTTTAGATTTAAATATGAATGAATAGGTCTAGGTGAAGGGATGTATGGAAGTGGTGCCGAGTAACTCGGTGTCCATGGGTAGTTAGTACTGGTCCGGTACCAAGACTTAGGTGTAGATGACTGGGACGGAAGTTTCACATGTTGGTTGTCGGCGGGACCCGAGAGTGGGCGTCCTGACTTGTTATCAGCTTAGGTAAATGACTACTGGGAGCTCGGGTGTGGGTATCCCACAAGTATGGTCCTCATCTTGGCTCGTCTGTTGGGTATCAAGAGTCTAGGTACACAGTCTAGGGGCGATGGGCGAGGAGTTAAGATCATGCATTGTTGTGTGTTCTTTGTGTTTGCATTGCTAACATCTTTGGCGTAATGATATGGGCGTGAGTTTGTGTGAATAATATACATGGTAGATTGTATATGGAACGTGGGTTAAAAACATAACCTTAGGGGTTCGGAAAACAAAATGAACATGATAGTTCGGAGGCTGATGGAGTATTAGTGTTTGGTATTATGCACCACTAAGGAAAAAGGGATGAACGGTGTAGTTCATGATGTTAAAGTCTATTAGTGGTTTGCATGTGCACTACTAGTTAGACTAAGATAGAAATTTGATAACTCTCTTGCTATCTGACACGTGTAGATGGCTAGTAGAGGAAGAGGACGTCGGGGTGGTGGGTGGAGTAAAATGGAGTGTGGCCAGCGCCACCTGATGTTACGTGATGGAGGATGGACCCTTATAGGGTATTTGTTCTTTGTATTCTTAACCTTATGCGATCGGGTGTTATTCTTTGCCACCGTCGCACGAAGCTAGTGCGATTGGGAACCAAAGGGGAGTTAAGTAACCTCTATAGGTTTGAGGCACATCATCCTCCAGCCCTCAAGGGAGGAGGAGACCCGATGGTGGCGAGTCATTGGTTTTTATTAGTCGGAAATGATATGGGCGCTAGTGATAAGAGGAAGGAGAGTCAATCTTCTTCTAGCTCTAGGAAGAAGCATAAGACTTTTGCTGCACACGGATCTCAAGGACAGGGCCTTGGCCCAGGAGTTAAGGCGAGGTCGATCATTGAGGGTGGGGAGACACTTTAGGGCTCCTGGCCGATCGGGAGTAGAGCGTGTTTCCATTGTCACCGAGCTGGACATGAGTGGGATTACCCTCGAGAGCGGGATCAGGGTTTTGGGATCGCTGGTCGGTCATCGATGGGACGGCGCGGACCACGGTTTGTTCCTTCTCACCTGAGTGTGGGCCCGAAGGAACCAGCATCGGTCTCTTGCGCCGGTCGAGGGTTTAGGTCGGGTCGGAATGGGGCTCGCGGTAGAGACCCGGGGGACCCCCAGGGCGTGTCTACGCCATCACACCACAAGGCGAGCCGATTAGTGGGTGGGTTTATCTGCGGGGTATGTTTTTGCTATCTCTTTATGAGCAAGATATTGTTTGATTCTGGTGCATCGCATTCTTTTGTTGCTATATCTAGTGTGGATATTTTGGGCTTAGAGGTGGGGACCTTGGATGAGCCGTTACATGTGAGTTCTCCTTTAGGGACTAGGGTAAGGATTGATCAGATATGTCGGGATTGTGAGTTAGAGATCTCAGGGATTCTGCTCACGGTGGACCTTCAGGTAATGGACATATCAGATTTTAATGTCATTCTTGGCATGGATTAGTTGACGGCACACCGGGTCGTCATTGATTGTGATAGTAGGAGGATTACTACCTATACATGGGATGGTATCCGTGTGACTTTTCAAGGGAAGAAGCATGATGCTTTACCCCAGATCGTGCATGACTCAAAGTGGAGTGGACAGTTAATGGGTTGGCTAGCAAGCCTTACCCTAGAGGATGAGGGTTGTTCTACCTCGGGTGGTTTGCGAGTATGAGGATGTTTTTCCGAACGAGCTACCGGGATTACCTCCACATAGGGATGTAGACTTTGTTATTGAGTTACACCCTGTGCAGCTGCTGGCTTTACTGACTCCTCATAGGATAGCCTTAGGTTTTGGTGCGAGAACTCGGACAAGGGTTTTATAAGACCAAGCACTTCACCATGGGGCGCTTCGGTTTTGTTTGCTAATAAAAAGGATAAGACTCTTCGAATGTGCGTTGATTATAGACAATTGAATAAGGTTACGGTCAAGAATCGATATCCATTGCAGAAGTTGATGATTTGACACTATCGAGTTTAAAGGCGCGAGTCTAATCGAGACAGACCTTCGCACCGATTATCATCGATTGAGGATTAGGGGCCCGTATCCTGAGACAACGTTTAGGACGCAGTATGGGCATTTCGAGTTCATAGTGATGTCATTCGAGTTGATGAATGCACCGACAACATTCGTGGATCTCATGCATAGGGTATTCCAACCCTACTTAGATTAGTTTGTTGTGGTCTTTGTTGATGACATTTTGATCTACTCCTAGTATGAGGAGAAGCATGAGGATCATTTGCGGATTGTTCTCCAAGCACTCAAGGACCATTATTTGTATGTCAAGTTCAGCAAATATGAATTTTGGCTTACTAGAATTGAAATTCTTGAGGGCGCGTTGTGTCGAGCACGGTGTGTCAGTGGGCCCAGTGAGGAAGGTTGAGGTGGTATGAGTTGGGAGGGGCGAAGTCGGAGTCTTCGAGATAAAGCGATTTCTTGGGAGTGGCGAGGGTCGCACAAAATTCATTGAGGATTTCTCTTGGCTAGCCGCACCATTGACCAGATTGACTCGGAAGGGGGTCAAGTTTGAGTGGGATGACCTGTGAAGAAGGCGTGCAGGAATTGAGGAGCTTCTGACTCCCATTCGGTAGTCTGAGCGAGGGACGGAGGTGCGCAATGTCTTTGTGATGCCTCCCAGGGACGGAATTTAGGATGTGTCTTGATGCGTCAGGGAGGGTTGTAGCTTATGGTTCCAGGCGACTAAGTCATAGAGCGAAATTACCACTACACATGATGCAGGTTAGGCGGCCATTGTCTTTGCCTTAAGATTTGGCGCCCTTATTTGTATGTTGAAGCGGTTCGAAGTGTTCAAACCCTGAGAGTGCGAAGTATATTTTCCTGCGGTGGGACCTCGACATGAGCGGCGCGGTCGGATGGAATATATAGAGGATTATGACTTCATTTGAATTACCATCCTGGTAAGAGATAAATATTTATTAGTTGATACGCACTTAGTTGGAAGTCCGCGGGGTGCAGCTGGTGTAGCTCTGGGAGTGAGATGCTCAGATTATTAGAGACGATTTAGTTACATTATCGGGATCGGGCTCGGGGGTACTTTGGGGGTCACGGTGCCTGCGCCATCCTTCTTGAGCAAGGTGATTGGAGTCCCGAGGGCAAGGCGTGAGATATCGATCCATCGGGGATCGAGTGCAGTTGGGTCATTGTAATGAAGAATTTGGGCCATCCACGGATGGTAGTCTTGGTATAGGGGACGGGTTGTGGATTCCACTAGTTGGCCGGAGTATAAGGAGATCCTCGGGGAGTTCCCGGTGCTCCGATTTTACGGCATCAAGTGGCACGAGATGCAAATGATCTTAAGTCGCGGTATTACTAGAGCGGGATAAACCCCGGAGCGTTGGAAATTTTGTTCAGCGGTGTCTCACGTGTTAGTAGGTAAAGAAATTTGAGCATCGAGAAGCCGATGGGCTACTCACAACCATTGGAGGTAGTTGAGGTGGAAGTCGGGCACATCATGATGGATTTTATAGCCCTTGCCATGTGGACACCGGAGGCATGATCTTGTGTGGGTGATTGGCCCGGAATGGCTCACTAAAGATCAGGCACATTTCTAGCGGTCTCAGAGATGACCTTCATATTGGAGGAATTATGCTGGTTGTACATTAAAGAGATTGTCCGGTTACATGGAGTGCTAGTCTCTATCGTATCGGACAGGGGTCCTAGGTTTACGGCCCACTTTTGGAAAAGTTTCCAAAAGGCCATGGGCACATAGTTGGAGATGAACACTGTTTTTCATCCGCAGACAGATGGTCAGTCGGAGAGGACCATACAGGTTTTAGAGCATGCGTCTTGGATCTTAAGGGTAGTTAGGAGGGCACACCGCAGTGGGTTCTCCTCTGACAAGTAGTTATCGAGGCGGGTATCTGAGATGACACCTAATGAGGCTTTATATGGGAGACCGTATTTGTTCCCAGGTTGTTGGACAAAGGTGGAAGAGCGTTCCATCAACGGTCGGATACGATTAGAGCCACCTCACGAGAGGATGGATTGATACGGAGCGTCTTCTCATGGCAGAGTCGACGGAAAATTTGCAATAGATGAACAACGTCGACCTCTAAGAGTTTAAGGTGGGTGGTCACATCTTCTTGAAGGTGATGCCTAAGAGAGGAGTGGTTAGATTCGGAAAGCGATGGAAGCTAGCGCCAAGGTATATTGGACCCTTTGAGATACTCGAGAGGTGGGGCGCGGTGCGTATCGGTTGGCGCCGCAGTTTATTAGATTTGTCATTGAGATGTTCCATGTCTCCATGTCTCCATGCTCCGGAAGTATACTCCAGGTCCAGCTCATGTTGTGGATTGAGGAGAGATTGTGTCTGAGATGGGGGACCTTGAAGGGACCGGTGCGTATCTTGGATAGCGGATCACGTTTTTGCGGCCAGCGAGACCATGCGGCTAGTGAAGTCTTGTGGCAACAGGAGCGGTGGAGGGAACTGGGAGCAGCGAGGGGGCATGATGCGGGCCACCTATCCTTTTCTGTTGAGGGACGAGATGTACGTTAATGCAAAAAATTAACTAGAATAGTGTGCATATGCATGTCTTTGTGTGTGCTAGTATGTGTGAATTTCGGGAACGAAATTCTGTTAAGGGGGGAAGAATGTAAAACCCGGGAAAAATTCAATTTTTCTGAAAAATGGTAAAACGATAATTTCGGTTGAAAACCGAAAATTTTCTAGATTTAGGACGATGAAACGAACTTCGTTTTTGAATTTGTCTCATGAAATCTAGCTACCAAGTCGAATTTCGTTGAATTACGAGACAGTCGTAATTTCACGTTTTTCGAGATACCGGGTGTTGGGTGACACATGACATGACCATGTGATGCCACATGGAACCCTAGGAGATGGACACATGGCATGATAGCCATTTGAACAATGAGTGCTGTGAAAGCCTTGACACTTGCATGGATGGCTCATATTGAGCCATGTGTCAAATGGAGTAATAAAGGGAACAAAGTCAAATGGAGAAATAAATGAAAACAAAAAATGAGAGTGGGAGCAAACAAAAGATAACTTCGGTGGGATAAGAAAAAGGAAAAAAAAAAAGAAGAAATAAAAGGAAGAATGAAGACCAATAAGAAGAAAGAAAAGAAAAGAAAAGAAAAGAAATTAAGAGAAAATGGGATAAAGAGACAAGTGGCAAGTAAGGAGGAGAGGAGGAAAATGGGAGGAAGTTTCCCAGGGGGATCAATTCAGTATAGATAGGATCAATTCGGCTAGGAGAGAAAATAGAAAGGGAAAGCAGGAGGAAGAAACGGGAAGGAAATGGGAAGAAAGGAAAAGGAGATTTTAAATGTTCTAGACGATCAAAGCTCGACGGTCGAGAGTTAAAGTCGTCGAGTACAGCGAAGGCTAGCGTGGGTACCAAAATTAGGGAGTTTAGTCGAGCTCGAGGGTAGGAATTTTCCTACTTGGGTTATTTCTAGCTAAGGAATTAACTGTGGCACGGGTTTTTTGTGGCCTTGAGAGGCCATAAATTTAAGTCCCAAAATCTTGGGGCCCGGGTGTAGGAAATTTTAGGTTATTTTTTGGACCGGTCTGGACTTAATTTTGGGGCCCATTTTTTGAGCGTTCGAGACAAAATTTTTGGGATTGTTTTGAACCAATCGGACTTAGCCACCGGAATTTGTTTTCGAACTGATGCAGGCTGAATTTTAATTTGTTGCACCAGACGGTCGAGCTGGGAAGCCTGAAATTTGTTTTAGACCAATCAAACGGGATTTTAGGATTGTTTTAGGCGGTCGGGTGATTTTGATTTGTGTGTGTGCTTGTTTTTGTGTTATTGAAAAAATTTGAATAACATGTTGGTTGTGTGAAAATCATGTTAATGCATGCTTATGGATGTATTGACATGGAATTTATGATGGATGTAAATTATATGTAGAAAATATAATTATCCATGTGTTGAATATGTTGCATGTAGTTCTCATTTGCAAGTAACATGTTATATTATGAAATGACACAATTGCATTTCATATGCATGGGGACATCGCGTTAAGTCGGGTGTGTGTGCATGGTATTGGTTATTCACCATTCTTGGTGAATGTGTAGTGAGCTCAGAAATGGGATGACGTCTAAAATTGAGACTCCCACTTGGGTGCATAAAGTAATAATAAATTTCGTGTGTTTGGGTGAAGCAAGATGGGGTAGATCCCCCCCAGGATGAAAGACCCGAATTCTATTTTTGGTTAGACATATGGATCCAGGGATGAAAGTTTGTGAAAGTGTCGAAGGCGTGTGAAAGCCTACGGTGAGACCCCAGAAATTCGCTACCCACAAAAACACACGGGATTTGATAAATTAAAATAAATATTGAAGGGTTGTCCAATGGGTTAAGTCATTGGGTGAAACACAATGGCGGTTTCACACCCAGCGTTACGTAATGTGAAGTCGATTTAGGACTCGGGTTTATAAGCATGAGGAGTCTCATCTCATGCATGACATGAAATATTCCATATAGGATTTCATTTTATGTATGGAATGTAGTTTGATGTATGTATGCCATTGCATGTGCATTTAGGTGGGGAGTAGCCCTTGTAGGAGAATTTTTCTATTGGGCATTGCTCACCCCTCTTGGGACCCCTTTGGTCTGAGGGTGTACGGGGAGAGAGCGCTCAGGCAGGGCGCGTGATCTCAAGGAGGCAAACATGTGGCCTTGAGTAACATTTTTGTAAAAGTGTTTTGTATAAAATGATTTTTATAAAGTCTTGGACTATTATCACAATGGTCTGGGTATATCATTATGGTAAGAGTGTCATGATTGGACCTCTATGGACTATAATTATTCATTTTCTTTTCATATTTTAGATTTAAATATAAATGAATGGGTCCGGTGAAGACGTAATGCAAAAGTGATCTTAGAGAGTAACTTGGTGTCCATGGGTGGTTGAGTGCGATCAGGTACAAAGACTTAGGTCTGAGCGATTTAAGGCAGAAATTAGCGGGTTGTTCCGGTTGGTTAACGAGACCCGGAGTAGGGCGTCACATAGACAAACACAAGATTCTCATTAAAAAAAAGCACTAAATGTGTTTTCTTTAATTATCCTTAAAATTTTTAGTTGAATTATCGTTTGGAATACCAAGCAATTATAAGAGAAGTATCATATAAGTGCCACAACCCTTATCTTCAGCCTTCTTGCACTCCAAGAAACCTCGAAGTTTACTAGGTGGTAAAGTCTCTTCATTTGAATCATTTTGTTCCTCTTGATCTTGTTTTCACCACCACCTTTCGTCAAGTCTTCCACAACCTTGACCTTCATAAGCTCTCAAACAGTGTTGTAGACATTGAACAACAATCTCAAGATCAATGATACGTTTTTGCTCTTTAGTATGCATAACACTTGAACCATGACTAGAACTCTTCTCCTTAAAACAAAAAACGCCTTTTAGTTTTTGATCATCCATCAAACCACAAGATCTAATACCAATATAATATGGAGATAAACTGTGATGGATTATTTTAGTGGTTTAGACAAGTTAATGTATTGGTTTGTGGTGTTATAGGGACATCAGGTTTGACTTTGATAAGTAAGGAGCAAATTTGGTTTCAAGGATTCTATGAAAAAATTAGGGTTAGATATAGTATAATTAAGGTTTAGAATGAAAGATTTTAGGTTTGGGAACATTCAGGTTTGATTTGATGCAAAATAACCTTGTTTTGACCTAACTTGGTAGTTTTAAGGTTTTTAAAAGCAGATTAGGGTTTAGAACAAAATTTGTGTTTCTCTAGGTTAAGGATGGTGGTATTTAGAGTTTTTAGGATGAAACAAAGTATATTGGATGGTTTTAGAAGTATGGAATTAGATTTGGGATGATTTGAGTTGAGTTTGAAGAATCGGTTATAGAGAGGTTAAGAATAAGATAATAAAATAGGTTGAGGTTGTAGAATGATAGGGACACAGTTGGCCACACAAGGAATCCATCAAGGAATAAGAAGCCACGAACTCACCTTTCAAAGAAATCCACCTAAGAGATAAAAGAATAAGAGAGAACTCTGAAAAGTAAGAAATGTGAAAATTATATTAAACTTTAATTAAATGAAAGAGTACATTGGAGAGGTTTATATACATAGGCAAAGCCCATATCTTATTCTCCTAATCCTAATTGAAATAGGACTCCTTTCTGCCCTCATTTTCCTAATCCTAATTGAAGTATGACTCCCCTAATTAAAGAAACATCTTTTTGGGAATTAAATAAAATAACTCTTACTTTGACTAGGAAAACATGAAAAAACCTATTTTTTAACTAATGAGACTTCAAATCAAACTAGGTTTTAAGGATAATAGTAGGGGTTACGTCCCACGAACTCCATTTGCCACCATCTCATGAAACTCACCCTTTGCACTTGATTGAGCTACCACTTTTTTCTTCTTACTTCACTAAGTTTCTAAGTTCTTCCCGACAAACATGAAGTAACCGGTGGTGGACTAGCGATCAGTTTGATTTCCAGCCCAATCTATATCTGTATATCCACTAACCTCTTGGTTCCCAGTTTTAGTAAATAACAATCCTTTTCTAGGGGTAGATTTTAAGTATTGTAGGATTTGATAAATTGCGTCCATAAATGTCTGGTCTCGTTTATGATAAGTAAATTAACCTTCCAACTAACCTTTGATATCTCTCTTTATTTGTTGGAATTTGATTTTTCTGAATTGTTAACTTGTGGTTCATTTCTATAGGGGTTTCAGCAGTTTTACATTTGAGCATGCTAATTTTGGTTAAAATATCCAACACATACTTTCTTTAACAAAGAGAAATACCATGGACTGACTTTGCAACTCAATGCCTAAGAAATATTTCAACTGACCAAGGTCTTTAAGCTCAAACTCAGTTGCCAAGTATTTTTGAACAGTAGATATCTTACTTGAGTCATTTCCTATAACAACCATATCATCAACATAAACAATAAGGGTTGTGATCTTACCCAATTTTAGAAGCAATAAGAGATTGTGATGCATCACTTTGTTTGTACCTTAATCTTCTTCATGAATTTTTAGAATCTCCCAAACCACGCTCGAGGTGATTACTTTAGGCCATACAAAGCTTTATTTAACTTGCACACTTTACCAACACACTTTGTCCCTGTTAGTAGGTCCATGTACACTTCTTCCTCTAAAGTTCCATTAAGGTAGACATTTTTTCCCGTCAAACTGATGTAGGGGCCAATCGAGATTTGCTATTATAGAGATAAGAATCCTCATGGTATTTATTTTTGCTACAGGAGCAAAAGTATCCCCATAATCAATTCCATACTTCTGTATACACCCTTTTATGACCAATCACCCTTGTATCAATCAATGCTATCATCGGGATTGAGCTTTACTGTGAACACCCATCTACAACCTACAATATTTTTTCCTTTAGGTAAAGGAACAAGATTCCATGTAGAGGTTTTTTGTAAAGCTTCCATTTGATCATTCATAACCTTTTTCCACTTTGGGTCTGCTAAAGCTCCTGCACATTACTAGGAATAGATACCAAGGATAATTGATTAACAGTAAATGCGTGTGATCTTGACAAATGATGGGGTTTAGCACAAAGATCAGGATCATACTGTTGCTTAGGGATTCCTCTATTTATCCTAATTGGGTATCTCGATTCCACATTGGAAGAAGCTAGATCATGGGTTAAAGGAGATGGAAGTACCTGAAAAGACACATATGGAAGTTCCATAGTTGTTGGTGAAGATTGGGGAGTTGTTCTATGTTGATCTTTATGCACATATTCATAAGGACTAGGATATGGTAGTGGTGCAATAATATGTTCAGTTTCCCTTTGTCTTGGTTGATCATCATAACTTTGATCATTTTGTTCAAGTTGATGATCTACTTCAACAAACTCCTCAGCACCAACTTGTCCATTGATGGTTTGAGTATAATCCAGTGGTTGTGTACCAACTTGTTTATCAACTTGTCCATTGATGATCTGAGTGTCATCTTCTTAGTTATGGTTTAGTGGTGTCTCCCCTTGAAGAGGGCACTTAGAACTAGGAAAGTATGAGACATCTTCATGGAAGGTGACATCTCTGGTCAAATAGAGGTTCTGTATATGAGGATCATAGCAACAATACCCTTTTTTTAAGATCAACATACCCAACAAACACACACCAGACGACACAAGGATCTAATTTTTCGTGAGAGTGATTAGGAATATGAACATAGGCAATACAAATAAACACCTGTAATTCAAGATTCGGGAGAGTAGGTGCAGATACATGTAACTGAAGCTTTTGGTGAGGAGTTTGGAAACCAAGTACTCGTGATGGAGTACGATTAATAAGATATGCCGCAGATTGAACAACTTCCCATTGGAAGTCAGAGTCACTAACATGTGAAAATAAATTCGGTTTCAATTTGCAAAGATAATAAAAGATAAATGCCCAAGGCGACGATGCCATAACCATACTCGTCTTGTCAACTTGAATCCCAAGAGCACTATTGACTTGTCCCAATTGTTGAGTCCCTCTAGCCTTCAAATACAAATAGTACAACTTTCCCTGTCTAACACCATAGCCAAGAATCCGATGTGTTGTAATGTTCTAGAATAAACAATAGTCAGGCAAGAAATTGACAGTGCAATTCAAGTTGTTAGAAATTTGGATAACAGATAAAAGATTAGAGGAGAGACAAGGAACAACAAGGACATTCTCAAGAGTAAGGGAATGAGACATTGATATTGATCCTTCACAAGTAACAGGAGAGACTCCCCCATTAGCAATTGAGATATGTTATTGAGTTGATGAACGAATAGATGTCAGGTGATGGGGGTCATTTGTCATATGATCAGTAGCACCTGCATCAATAATCCACGTGCTATTCATAGTAAAGTATGTAGTAGACATACCAAGATTACCAGTAAGGGTGACATGTATTATAGTTGGATGAGAAATGGAGGAATCATCATCTTCGGTGGTGGCAACGACGACATGGTTGATATTCTTTCGAGGTTTTTCAGTAAAATCCCACCATTCTGAGTAACCAATGATTTCATAGCAGTGTTGCTTGGAGTGGCCGCTCTCACCACAATGAGTACATGTGAAGCTGTTAGCTCTATTGCCTAAAGTTTTTCCTTTTGATGGATGAGTATGCCCAAGACAGTTCTGAGTACATAGAAAATTGCATTATCAGGCATAGCCTTAGGTTCCTCCATAGTGTGTCACTGGTTGTGATCCTTGTGGACATATGCATAACATGATTCTATATCAAGGGGAGGATCATTTTTCAAAATCTCACTTCGAGCATGGTTGAATTCTGAATCCAGAATGGCCAGAAAAATATGACTCGAAGGCGAGTCATGGCCTTGTGCAGAGAGATGATGCCGATGACGCTCTCTTCTTGTGTTTTAGTATGAGCATTAACATCTAGAAATATGCCAACCCATTCATTATAGGTAGTAGATAAGGATCTACCTGTAACACCCTGAAATATACCATAGCAGTTTTCGGACATGTTAGGGTGTAATAAAAACTAAATTGAATTTTTGAAAAATAAAACGAGACTTGGAATTAGTACTAAAATCAAGGGTAAAGTGGTAATTCACCACTTGAGGACCCAAATGTCGTAATATAAGAAGAGCATATATCCAAGAGGAATTAAGAAATTAATGTGTAAATAGAAGAAGAAGGATTTAGAATGCAAATAAAAACTTAAAGCGAGAATAGTAAAATTCTTTAGATAGCTCGGGGAAGCTGAAAATTATCTAGATCTCGGATAATGGCTTGATTTGTGTAGTTGGATCGGAGTCTCGCGAGAAATCTGGTGATCAGAACTAGTTGGATTCGAAATGGTGGAATTCCATGATTTTCGAGAGGCGATAGGTGTCGGGTGAGCCGAAAGCGGATTTTTAAAATCTCAAAAAATTAATGATATTTAAAGAATTTCCATTATGTGTGAAACTTAAGCGGAATGAAATAAATTGTTTCGAGCTGAAATGGGCAAGAGGACAAGGGGCATGGGCCCCACCTTAAGCACTTATATATATATATATATATATATATATATATATATATATATATATATATATATATATATATATATATATATATATATATATATGATAAGGAGGAAGCGGATTTTACGTGGTAGACGAGAGAGATGAGCATGAGAGTTTTTTTATTTTTTATTTTCTTCTCTTCTCTTTTTTGATACATGGGTTTCGTAGTCGGGTCGTCGGGCGAAGCAGTTCATCTACTCGACGAGGTATGCGTAGTACCAAAAAGAAACACGGGATTTAATGAGAATTCAAAGTAAGTTAGAAAAATCCACAAGTTTCGATATTTTGGGGATCTACGGCGTTTTGACGGTCAGAATTGGTCGGACTAAGAGACAAAGTTGATCCACGCATCGCGAGCTACGCGTGGGTAGCAAAATCTTGGAGTTTCGTCAAACTTCACGAGGTAAGGAATTTTCCCTACTTGGAATATTTTTAGCCTAAAAGCCATGTAATGGCATAGGTTGTTTCGAGGCCAGAATAGGCCATGTGATTTAGTCCAAAGATTTTGGGACTGAATATTGGAAATTTTTGGGACTAGATTTCGAAGCGAGTCCGGATGTATTGAAGGATATAAGAATTAGATAAAGAATAAGAATATATATATGAATATATGATATGATGAATAGATGAATAATATGAATATAGGAATATATGAAATGAATATATGATAGAAATACATGAGATTAGGAAGTATACGATTGAAACTGACACATGCTAGAAATTCACCAAATGATAGGAAAATAGTTACATGTATGGTAAAGAATTCTTCTGATCAGGTAAATTGAAGTTAAAGATATAGAAAAATGCAAAGATACAAATATATGGTTGTAAATATAGCATATGATTCAGAATAACAATAATTATTCGGGAATATGAATATGTCTTGAATATGAAACTCTCAGCCCAGTTATGCCTTAGAACCTAGTAGAGGGATAGATGGGCATGCCTATTAGGGAAAAACAAGTCTGCAGCATACTGATCAGTTGGCCTTGTTTGGGTCATTACAGCGCCTTCGGGCCCTTATAGATGGTCATTGTCTTGTACAATGATAACAGCGCCTTCGGGCCCTTATAGACCACTGTTTCGTACAGTGAGTACAGCGCCTTCGGGCCCTTATAGTTTCCTTTATCCACTTCTAAGGTTTATGCAGACATGAAACATAAAACAAATGATAAGTATGCACATGATTCGAAAATGATAAAAGTACATGACATGATATGAGAAGCATATCATTGCTATGTAATGACAAGTATACAAGTACAAGAAATAAAGTGTCAATGACACGAAATGTATATGACAGATAAAGTATATGAAAAGCATATGAAAGTATAGCATAAAAAAAGCACAGTATATGAAAATCATAGGAAAGTATAGTATATGAAAAGTATAAGATGAATACTTAGAAGTCTGATATGACGGTCTGAAGATGAAATGAAAGTATGTAATGAAAATGTCTGAAATTACATGAAATCGCATTGCTCTTGAATGACAAACACTGACAAAGATTCCCTCTCGAATCTGTAAGTGAATATCAATTCTATAGTCAAGAGTGAATCATGCAGATTAAATGTGAAATCACATTGCTACTGAATGACAAACATGACGAGATTCCCTCTCGAATATGTCGTGAATGCCAATTCTATAGTCAAAGTGAATCATACTGTTAAATACGAAATCACATTGCTATTGAATGACAAATAGGACGAGGTTCCCTCTCGAATCTGTCATGAATGCCAATTCTATAGTCAGAGTGAAAACGCAAATGCAAAGTATATGACAATGGTCATTATAAGAAAATATATGATAAAACAATATGTAAAGAAATGAATAGTATAGCATGGGCGTGTAGCCACTACATGGAAGAAGGCATGATATAGGTACGGGATAAGAAATGATATATGTAATAGTACATAGAATGTAATAAATTATAGGCTTGAAAGATAGAAAAGACTAGAAGCAATTAAAAGACATATGAAAGCATTTGAATAAACTGCGGCGATCAATGTTATTGGTCGATCCATGTATATGTTTTCCCCCTTCAGCGTAAAACATGCGGGTTTTAATCGGGTGTAGGTCACGAAGCGAAGGCGAGAAGATGGGACATCCGCATCGGCACGAGGCCATCTCGAGTAGGTGCTCCACCCGCCTTTATTCATAATTCACGATTTTCATTGGACGAGGTATATGTATAGTTTGTAATAGTGAAATTGTAATAATTTTAAAGTAAAGGGACTTCAGTATATGTGTTATAGAATATAATGAATCTTGCATTGAGTGTGCGATATAATGTATATGTAAAGAATTTTTGTTATTACGAAATTGTGCATATGAATGAGAAAATAGATGCAGGTGTCGGCTCGAGGAAAGAAAGGTTAAAAGAGTCCCGAGTCCGAAGTGTGACACCCTCACTTGACACCCCATCGGGTGCCGGGTTGGGGGCACCACACTACCTATAAGACCCGAGAAATTTCAATTTCTGGAAAAAGGGTAAAATCTTAATTTCGGTAAAAATTCAGAAATTTATTCTCTAGATCTCGGATGATGAAATAGATTTCACCGTTGGAATCGTCTCGCGAAATCTAGCTAGCACGTCAAATTTCGTCGAATTCTGAGACAGTTGGAGTTGGCACGTTTTTCGAGATATCGCAATTCGGGTGTCGTAAGACGATTTTCGATGCGATGAAAGTCACATATAACATGTACTTAGGTGCCATAAGTGGCATGAGTAGAGAAATGATCAAAATGGATGGCCGAGGTAGTGCCGAGTGTCAAAACTGGGAAAAGAATGACATAAATGTCATTTTTGGAATTGTTTAAGTTAGAAAAAGACAAACAAGGAATAGTGTTTGTCTTCTCAAATGCAAAAAGGGGAGAAAACGTGAGAGGGAGGAGGAAAAATTACAGTGGCTGCTGGAATGAAGTTTTAGAGTGAGAAGGTTAGACTTCTCTCTAAGTTTTCGGCAAATCCGACCGTCGGAATTCGTCGAGACAAGAAGGAAAGCTGCTCTACGCGAAGAGGGCTTCGCGTGAGTACTGGATTTAAGGAGTTTCGACAAACTCCTTGAGGTAGGGGTTTCTTCCTACTTGGGTTTTATTCTTCGTTTAAGTACTTTGTTAATGTTTGAGTTGAATGAGATCGTGAGGGGCCGTTTGATCGGTTCCAAATCTTAGGCAGGGTGATGGATTTTGAAACCCAGTGGACGATCGTGGCTCATCCCACCGGGCCTAGTGGGTTGCTAGTTGTGCAATCATGTGTTAATGTATGCTTTGATGTAAAAAGTAGGGAATGGCCAAGTGAAATTCGGGTTCACTAAGTGAGCCGATGATTGGTGATTCAGGGAATAATGTAGGGTTTCTATTCAGAGAATAGTGTTCACAAAATAATTTTTATGAAATAATGTCTTTGGTTGAGTAATTCAAATCGAGTTGCTCGTGTTTGATCATTAGCCCACGTGAGCTAATTTCGATGTAATTGATGGTGAAATTACATGACATGTTTTATGTGATTTAATTATGTTAATATATTTACATGTGTTATATGATTGAATTGGAATTGGCATCATGCATTCCATATGCACTGGGGCACCCTAGAGCGATAGGAGTGAGTGCATGAGATGGTTCATTGAGAGGTGGTTTTTGGAGGGTTGACTAATAATAATAAATATCGAATTCGGTCCATTACTTATATCGGAGGGTAGTCCATCTGAAAATATCAATCGTCGGTCGACCCCGATTGATATATCTCGGAGGGTAGTCCATTAAATATAACATCGGAGACAGTCCACAACTTATATCGGAGGGCAGTCCACAAATAATAACAAACATCTTTGTTTAGAAAATAATGTTTCTCATACGAGGCTTAGGCAAGTGTGAGGGAGTCGGTGATGACTCGGGGTATGAGTTGTACAGGTAGACATTCAAGTAGGATCATGCGTTGCTTGGATATTGTGTTTACTGGGCGTTGCGTATGCATTTAGGTGGAGAGTAGCCCGTTTAGGGTGGTTCCACTGCCGAGCATTAATTTCCATGCTGTCGGGAACATATTTTTCGGGTGAGGAGCGCCTGAGGAGGCGGCTCGTGGTAGAGGCGGCTTTAGAAGAAAGCTAGGGGTGTGGCTTTGGCATCGTTTGTATATATGTATTAAGTGCAGGAGATTTTTTAATATATGTTTTGTAGAGTAAATAATTAACTCTTGTAACTATGATACATAGTTGATATGTTTTATGAGTATGGTTTTTATCGGCCCAGTGGCCGTTTATAATATTTACGGATTATGTTGGATAGATGATGGAATATGAGAGTTGTGAGTATAAATGCGGGGGGCCCGAGGTCATTTTCACTGCAGTATGGTTGTATATGAGACCTGTGTGGTCATTGATGTTGATTAGGACGGGTTATATACGGGTGATGTATTTGGGTAGAGCTCCGTACAAAGGGACTAGATTTTGTGAAATGTCGGGTTACTTTGACATTCCTAGAAATATTCCCTAGAGGTTGTGGGTGGTCAACGGACCCCCGGGTTTTGGGGCGTCACACTACCATTTTGACGAATGACAAATGAACGTCAATTCAACTCAAACAACTGGGTTTCATCGCAGCCGTCATAGAACATTTTTGAAACAACATCCTAGATTTCCTTAGTTGTTTAGAGGCGAATAAACCGCTGAATCAAGGTTGGATTTATAGAGTCAATAAGCCAACTCTTAACTCGGTTGTTGTCAACTAGCCAAGTCTCCCACTTTGTGTCTCCTACAGAAGGTTTTGGAGTAGCATCGGTGAGGAAACGAGACTTGTTTCGAGCGCCAATGTGCATCTCCATGAGCTGTGACCATAGCGGAAAATTCGTATCATCCACGATGATTACGGATGGGAATTGGGTGTTATCCAGCAGGACTTGCTGGACAGTAACCTAAGGTTCATGTGGGATAATGGTGGAGGTTTCGGCCATGGTTGTAGATTAATGATAAGAGTGCTTTGCTGATAGTATGAGAACTCTCCACCTCCAGCGTGATGGTTTTTCCAGAGTCTTCATGAAGATTTGCATACCTTTACGCAAACAAAGCACCAAGTGGAGGGTTGACTCTTTCTGAATGTTGCAATCAGCAAGAGTTCGTCCATGGTGGAGGGTTGCTATGATACTATGTCAAATAAGAGAGCTAAAAATGGTTTGAATAATTTATGTACTATATTTTCCATTGATATGTTCACCTTTATATAATATATACAAGATACACTAATTTTAATTCTACCAAGTACCATAATCACTCTAGAATTATCTCACTTCCATATATATAAAAATTATCTCCTAAACTTATGGTGATTATCATCAAACTCCATGATTCTCGGATAATTTCCTTAGCTCACGCTAACAACTATGATCGGAGAAACATAAAAATATAAAGAAGGAGAGAGAAATAGGAAACCAAAGGAGGGGTTTCTTGAGGAGGGTGAAGGTTTTAAATAAAAAATATTTATTTTTAGAACTTTTTATTAAAATGAAAATGAAAATGACAAAATTTTTACTTTTTAATGGTTTTATTTAGAGTATATTCGATAGAAAAAATGATATTTATATATTTTTTAAAATGACATTTAATAAAATTCCATTGCGTTCTATCTCAAAATTTTGTTTGATTAGAGGTCTTTCTTGTTGGGTATGTTTTCTTGTACAAAAATAGATTAGATTTTCTTTAGATACAGGTAAAATGTTGCTTTAATCTTTTTCTCTTTTTTCTTGGAAACCAAACAGTAGGTTCAGGTTTTTCTTTAAATGCTTTTAACCTGTCATTGGTATTGTTTAATGTTTTGAAGTTCCAGATTTCATTTTGGACTATGGGTTTAGCTAAAATTTTATTAAAATTAATTATCAAGGAGCTATAAGTGTCATGGTCTCTAGAACCCATTACTCGATGGAGCACAGAGTCCGCCAGCCCCTGTGTAAACGGTCAATCCGTTTACTACTTAACCATCAGACGAGAAACCCGGATGGGAGGGTTGAGGCAGATCTGGGGACTAGAGCTGTTCTCCCAGTTTGGCTTTAGGCTGATCGTGCGGGATTTCAAAATTACGGTAGGCCATTCCACCATATTTAGAAAGTTCGTTATGGGTATATACATTGAGGCAGAAAATACGCAAAAGGTATTTATCCACGGATTTCCTATTTTTCAAATCCCTTACTTCTCGGAAGATTAATCTTTGATAAGGAAGAATTAGTCTTTGATAATGAAAGAGTGATTTTATCGCCAAAATCATGAGATTTTCTTTCCTTAAATCAAGGAGAAATTAGAATATAAAAGAGAAAGACTTCCCATGAGGAGAAGGTAAGGAATTCCAACTATGCCTATTCTATTATCTTTTTCCATCATTTTGCTAACTTAATCATCGGAGTGGCCTACCGCAGTCGTAGAATGAATCCTTTTTGCGGGTTCACATTGCGCGATGATCTTTGAAGAATCGGCCTGATCGAGGCCCACGACTTGAGGCCACGGGGATCAGATGATCCACCGGTCTCGATAATTGAATAGCATGCTATTGGGAATTGAATAGAAGTCTAGATCTACAGGGCTCTGAGGCTTGGCTTCCAGCATTGTCTAGTAACGCCGTCACAGACTCTATCGAGTCCCGGAATTCCATATCTAGTCGTCCTCGCGGTCGCGATGTCAGCGGCTTTGATGAACCAATCACCAGAAGATCAATTCTTCCAGTGGCGTCAAGACATGGAGAGAAAGCAGGAGGAACAAGCTAGAAAGATGAAGGAGTTGCAAAGTAATGTTGAACGCTTAAAACGTGAGAATGACCAGTTGCGGACTTAGATCGGAGAAAGCCACGATCTTGGAAGAGGTATTATCAATAAAGTTTTCTTTAAAGCATTCTCTTTCAATCTTTGTAATAGCTCACTCACAAAAGTCTAGATATAACTGATATCCTGCTGGCACTCACAAAAGTCTAGATATGGTTGATATCCTGCTGGCACTCACAAAGTCGAGATATTTAATATCTACTGTGGCTCTAAAAAGAATAAATTGTAGCTCTCTAGCTTCTTGAACCTTCAATTAATTTGGTAAAGCTCTATTTTGATCTTGGCAACGTCAAAAAGACATTTGTGACTCTAAACTCTTGCATCTTTCAAAAGACCAGTGGTTAAGCACACATTGGAATTATCAGACGAACTATGCCTCGAAGCTGTGGCACTCTTAAAGACCAAATTGTGGCTACCCAAGCACCTTCTTGTCAGACTGGTGTGGCTCTAGTAGATTAGCATTGTCAAAAGACGGATTGTGGCTCACAAGCTTCTGACACTCTCAGGCAGGACTTTGGCTCTAGCTTACTAGTACTATCAAGACCGAATTTGTGGCTCTAAGCTGTTGGCACTCAGTAGGTATGTTTCTGAGCACTACGACACTTTCAAAGACCCCGATTTGTGGGCATAAGCTTGCTAGCACTCAGACTTGATTGTGGCTCCTAAGCATGCGCACTTTCAAAGACGAGTTGTGGTTTTAGCATGCTGGCACTTTCCTGATGCTAAATGAGGTCCTTAACATCTTTGAGTGCAGTCTTTAGCAGGCTCGGCCTTAGCTCGCCCACTTGGGGCGAACCTGAAGGGTACCTAGCTGGATATAACTTAACCTTGGTGTCTCTAAGGCAACTATCCTAGCCGAAGTTTGTACAAAGAGTACCAAAAGTTATATCTCATAATTATGCCAATGGAATCATTAATTACAAGATGATATATGTCCAAGCGGCCATATTGGGCCCATTACAAAAAAGTTATATTTTGTAAATATGCCAATGACGTCATTAGTTACATGATGATATATGCCCAAGTGGCCATATTGGGACCATTACAAAAAAGGAGAAAGTCAAAGAAAAAGAGAAACTAAAGATGTTCCACTTAAATCCCCAAAGAGGACACTTCTCTCGAGCTCCTCTGCTGTCTCTCTATGATGCACCTACGACTTTAGAGGATGTTGGGACAAGGAAGCACCTAGGACTCACGAAGAACTCTGGAAGATGAGGGATAGCAGAGTCGGGTATACCATCTGGAACCTCTGGTTGGTCTCCACAAATGTTGTGTTTGAACACACAACATCCACAGTCATAGGAGAAAAATAGCTCTAGAGCCTTTTGGTAGTCTTCCTCCATGGCTCCTTTATCTTTGTTGGTTCATAAAAGCAAAGGAGGAAAGAAATCGCAACAAGTGAAAGACTTAGCGGAATAGTCAAAGAGGTAACATCCTACCCCCTATAGATAGGGGTGAAACGTCAACAGATGCATTAAATGCGTCATCAGAAAATCATGCACCGCAAACACGCTAGGACATGTACGCTACTCACACGCTTTGTGACCAATCACGCTTCACCTTCCAACACACTTTATATGCGCATTAATTTTCCAGTCTTTCTAGCTTTTTATACTTAAGGTTTAGAAGACAATATCATTCAAACCCACTATTACATAGGCCAAGGGCTTGTTTGGCCTGAGGCTCGCCTGACTCGCAATGCGAAGTGGTCAAAGCCCACCTACTATACTAAAACCGGGGGGCACGACTCTAAGCTTGCTTGCACTTCTAAAAAGAGAAACTAGATAAGACCTCCAGCCTGCTGGTACACGATCAAGCCCTATGGTAGTCTGTGGCCTATTGGCTACAACTAAGGCCCAAAGATGGTGTCTTGCCTGCTGGAATGAGGGAAAACCTTGCCAGCTCCTAACTTAACATTGATGTCCTAAGGCGACCATCCTAACCAAGAATTAAGGTAAGGGGTTGCACGATGGAAGGAATCAACAATTAGAAATTATAAGAGCGCAAATGGCGTCTAGAGATTACATAAATGATGGCAGTCGAACCAGAAAAAAAAGAAAGGAAAATTACAAAATGAGAACGGAAAAAGAGGGACTAGAGTCTTTTCTAGTCCTTGACAACAACAGCTTCCATGGGTTCCTTGGCTATTTCGCTTGGGGGTACTTTAGTCTTTGTGGCCTCGGTAGCCTCTTGGGGAGGGGGGCACCTAGGATTCACAAAGAACCCAGCGTGTTGACGGAGTTGGGCATACCATCTGGGACCTCTGGATGGTCTCCACAGATGTTGTGTTTGAACACACAACACCCGTACCCATAGGCAAAGATCACCTCCAAAGCCTTCTGATACTCTTCCTCTATAGCCTCTTTGTCCCTACCCGCCTAAGAATGGAGGGAGGACACCTCATCTTTGGTCGCCTAGAGCTCTAGCAGGAGAGATGTCCGCTCAACCTCTAGGTGGGCAGTCCTAACCTCCGCCTTGTGTCTCCCCTTCTCTGTAGCTACTAGGGCTTCTTAGATCTTAGCCAAGTCCTCCTCTACCCTTGCCCTAGCATAGCCTGTTGCACTAGCCACCAAGCGGGTCACCTTAGCCTCTTGTTTGGCTTCATCCCTTTCCTGCTCCATCCGTGCAATCTTCTCCCTACAGGCCTTAGCCTCCAGCTCCTAGTGCTTTGACCTGGACTTCGCCTTGGCTAAGGAAGTGTCTAACGCCTTGTGCTTGGAGACGACCGATTGAGCATAGAGCCACAGCTTCTCAGCATTGTTCGGCCGGGATTGGAATTCCCTATGCTGACGATCCATGTTACGAATTGTAGTCACCGCCTAGAAAAGGAAAGATGTCAGAAGAAAATCACAACCCAAAATTAACAATCAGGTACTAAAAATCAAAACTTACCAGCTCAGCCGACTGGTGAAAGTAGTGATTGTGGATTAGCATTCTGTCTTTGGCCACACGTTGGAAGGTCTCCTTATCCATGTAGTCGGGAAACGGGATAGAATACTTCTCAACACAAGCCCCCACTGGCACCCGGAGAAGAGTGGGATAGAGGTCACACATGTGCGTAATCGAAGACTCCCTCTTGTTGAATAAGCTCCAGTGGTCAATGATTTCTCGGGCGCCCTCTGGGCTAGGAGCCACTGTGTCCGCTGAAGGATGGACCTACTCCTGCAGGAGAACGTACGAGCTTAGCAGCATCTGGTCAGGCATCCTTGGCTTGTGAGGTCTAACGCTTGTGAGCCTGCTCGTAATTGATGGAGTAGCGGCTACCACTAACAAAGCCTTCGCCACAACTCCTTCAACATCAGGGGATCCCCCGTTTAGGATCCCATCCTCCGATGGTGCATAATTCTCTCTACAGGCATCTTGGGGGGCAACCTCCAAAGCCGGTTGAGCATCGAAGGCTTGGTCTAGGGAGTCCACAGTAATCGCCATCGGACTCTTCTGAGCCTCTTCATCTAGGCCAGGTAGCTTTGGACGCTTTCCGCTAGGCAGTTCATAGCCAGGGGAAATCTCCCCTTAAGAACTAGCTGTTCGCTTGCGCATCCTCGCAACAAAACCAGAAACAAGGCCAGACATCTCAATCTCCTCCTCCTCCATCGACTAACTCTCAGATTCATCGAATCTACGAACCCCTCCAATCCTGCACCGGTAGCCTTCGCCTTCCCGGTCTTTTTTTTTCTTCCTTGTCGCTTGGGGGACAAACATGGGGTCCCGTACGGCTAGAGGTAGATGATATGACTAGACAGGGGGTTCTGGAGCGGCCTCCACCTAGGAAAAGCCTCATGGAAACAACTTCAGAAAGTCCGTAAGAACAAAATGCTTACCCTCGATGACCACACTAGGCAGAGGACGGGGAAGAACATGCACTATGTAGGAGAAAGGACTGGTGCCTAACTCTTGCAGATTCTTCACAAATAGAAGGAGCTCGTGATGGCGCTCCCTCTTTGTGATCTCAAGCAACCGGTATATGAGGTCCAGTTGGCCTCGCCTTTGCCTACCTACAAATCATTAAAGAAACAGAGGCATGTCAATACCCAAAACCCCTAGGAAAATATGTGTGGCATCCAAACTGAGACAAACCTGAGAACGACTTGGACTGATTCATGTCAAAGGGAAGCCCTAGAGAGCCAAAAGTCTCGTGCCATGGGTCCCTTAACCAAGAAAACCCCTCCGTTTTGGGGGAGTTAGGGAGCCTAGTTACAAATTGTAGCCGGGGGGACTATGGGCTGACATAGACAGATGGCCCCCGATCCCCAGTTTCAAATTATAAATGAAACAAATCTTCACCAGCGAGATATCCAGTTGGTATAAAGAGTTCAGCACACTGCAGCCCGTTAGAATCTGAAAAACATTCAGGTGTATGAGTGTAGGAGGTGCCCGGGTAAAGTGTAGAAACTGCTTCACCAACGATGGGATGGGGAAGCGGAGGCCTGTAGCGAACTACTCTCGGGTGAAGTAGATGGCGTTATCTGCCTCCTCTACAGTTGAGGTAGCCTGGTTGTTTGATACCTCTAGACTGATTTCGGTAGGAACTTGACTATACAACCTCAGTTCCTTTACAGACTTAGCAGCAACTACACTGCTTGTAGTAGGCGTTTCTCGGGGGGGTCCCCCTCCTACGCCCAACCTGACTTGTCGAAACCTCTTTGTGACCTTTTGCCATTCTATAGACCAAAAAAAAAAAACAAACGGGGGAGAAGAAGGAGTCAGCTTGGGTTCCTTTAAGCTAAAATGGGAACAAAACCCTCAAAAGATAAGAAAAAATCTCCTCTAGAGGTTTAATATCCCACTGATGACAAAACCTAAGAAACACGAACCGAACACCTTTGTAGAACCTAGCGGGGCGCCCCCAATCATAAACACTCAAATAAACCTACAACGTAAGTAAGGTTTGAGTTGCAAACACTCACCGGAAAACTGAAAGTCGTCGAAGAGTGACGGATCTCCGCTGGCTCCTTCGAAAGGGAAGCTCACAGAAGCACACAAGAAGTAGAAGTGCAGAAGTCAGAAAAACTCTGTGAAAATGTAAAAGAAACTTCTCTTGAAGTCCCTACCCCTATTTATAGGGATAAGGCATCGACTGCGCCATTAAAACTCGCTAAAGTTAATAAATGTGTCGCCAAGACAAAGTGGGTCAGAGCAAATGACGGAAACAAGTGTTTCCACGTGCTTTAAAACCCACAAAAGCATACCCGTCAACTTTCAAATTTTCCAAGTCGTGGATTTAAAACAATAGTATTTTCCTGGCTGAGAAAGCACAAGACTCGTACCGAGGAAAAGCGGGTTGTAAGTGCCATGGTCTTATAACTCCATTACTTAATAGTCTATGTCTACGTGTGTAAGTGTGTAATACTAAATATACCCTAGTTGTTTTCAACATGTTTAGGGTATTTTGTAAGCATAATTGAATTTTTCGTAAATTTAATTCGAAAATATGGAAAGTTAGAAACCCGAAAATTTTATACAAGTTATAAGGACAAAAGAGTAATTTGTAAAAAGGGGGCATAAAAGTCATAATTTGATAAGACTATGGGCCAAAGTAGAAATAATAGGAATTGTTGTGTAATTCCTAGAAGGATGGAGGACTAAAAGCTAAATAACCTAAAGATTAATTATAATGTAGGAGGAGACCAAAATGGATTATTTGGTCTCCAAACAAGGCTCAAGGTAGCGAGACGAAGAGGAAGAAAGGGGGAAATCAAGCCAAGGTATGATCTCGCATGAATACATCACTTCGTATGATTTTTGTACACATGAATTACTGGGGCATGATTTGCTGGTTTTCCTTGAAGATTAAATCGTTCCTTTTCTAGGTTTTTTAGGAACACATCCTAACTCTAGAATTAAGGGAAGTTTGGTTGAAAATCCCAGTTGATCATAATTAAAAATGGAGTCCTTCACACCTGCTCTGTAGAATCGGTGAACTCGGGCATGAATCCTTGATTCTTTGACTAATTAAAAGTAATTGTGGAGTTGTTTGAAAGGATTTCATGTTGATTCTTGATGAGGAGTGAAATAGAAGTGAATTATAGAAGAGAAGTGCATGAAAAATGGTGAAAACACCATTTCTGGGCAAATTTCGGAGACCTGTATCGGCAGGCCACTTTCAACCTGCACGAGACACCTTTGAACCCGTATCGGCACAAAGCATGCGAGCCAAACTGCACCGGTATAGCCTAAACTTTGTACCGTACTAGCTCCTCCAGATCAACCCGCACGGTGACAGTCGAGTTGTACCGGCATGTGGTTCCCTTGCAGCCCTGCTTTTGCCGTTCAGGTATTTAAGCTAAAATACGCATTCCGGAAGTATAGAAAATGATGAAATCAAGTGAGAAATGTATCGTGCCTCGGCGAGTTCGATGGGAGCAAAGTTCATGCCCCAATAATAAGATAGGAAATATATGAACACATACAATCGTAGGAATGCCTAAGACTAAGTATTAAATGCATTGACAAAGACTTGCTCCCGATTAGTACTTCTGGCATTCTCGCGCTGCTTCCTACACTCCCGCCCCGATTAGTACTTCGATAACTCGTTAGCGCTTCCTATGACTCCTATCCCGATTAGTACTCTAAGACTTTATCACACGACACTGCTCTGATTAGTGCTACGCGACTGCTCTGATTAGTACAACACTCTATTCCGATTACCGCTACAACACTCCTATTCCTCGATTAAGCTATGACACTGCTCGATTGGTGCTTCCTAAGACCCGCTTGTGATACTAAGACTGCATCAGATATAGTATCTTCGGATACTTATTGTGCTGTGTCTTACACTTTTATTAGCACTGGTTTAGGTATTCCCATAGTTATATGATAATAACTTGAATAATGAATAAGAGGAAACGAAGGTGTATCGTTATGATCTGTAATACCTATGAGTATTTCCTCAATACGACAAGCTCAGAATTCCTACTGGAGTCCCGACAAACATAAGTCCGTTATAAGTATGTTATGAATACGAATAACCTCCTCAGAATTCCTACTGAGTCCCGACAAACATAAGTCCGTTATAAAGTATAAGTTCGAATACGACAAGCTAGCTCAGAATCCCCATGTGAGTCCCGAATAAACATAAGTCTGTTATAAGTATAAGTTCTGAATACGAATAAGCTCTGTAACTCCTACGGGAGTCCCGAATAAACATAAGTCTGTTATAAGTATAAGTTCTGAATACGATTAAGCTTTGTTATAAGCATAAGTATTGGTATAAGTCCATGATATGAATGCATGAAATTTCTGATATATGTTATTGTTATATGCTTATTATAACTGTGCATATGCATATTACCTATGTTTCCCACTAAGCGTAAAGCTTAGCACGGGTTTTTAATCCGTGTAGGTACAGAAGAAAGAGACAGCGATATTCCGCATTCTGCCAGGCCAACACACGAGTAGGGGTTCATCACTGTAGGTTCCGCACTCTGATCAACAAATGTAAATGTATAGTTTTTGAATATGTAAATGGGACTCAGTATTGTATTTATGATATCGAAACACCACTACGGGGTGGTAGTTTCATTTTCGACTTTTTAGATATGATATGTCGATATATTATAAGACTCAATATACCAAATGTCCGATTGGCGTGCGCAGTTAGCCCCAAGATATATTCTCGCATCTCCGAATCCCTGCCTCGATCCGCCAATCGGGCCTGACCGAACTCCGGATGTGACACAAGACCCAAGAAAATTCCAATTTTCTCAAAAAGGGCAAAACAGTAATTCCGATAAAAAAATTTGAAATTTATTTTCTAGATCTCAGATGATGAAACGGATTTCACCGTTGGAATCGTCTCATGAATCTAAATTAACTCCACAAATTCGTCGACCTCGAGACAATCGAAATTTGCACGCTTTTCGAGGCGCCGAGTATCTAAAAGCCGTAAACAAATGCGACATAAAAGCTACCTATAACACGTATCATGTGACATGTTACATGAGTAGAGAAATGATAAACGTGACTCGCTTCTAGATAGTGCCAAGTGGCAAAAAATATGTATGGCACATGTGATGTCATTTGTAAATTTTGTTCATAATAAGACTTAAATACGTATAAGTGGTCATCTTTACCTTCAAAAAAGCCAAGAGAAAACGTAAGAGAAAAGGGGAGAGACGCAGAGGCCGATTTTGTGATTTTCTTTTAGATAAGACCTTCTCTCTAAGATCCCTAGCAATCGTGACCGTCAATTCTTCTGAGCAGCATGAAATCGCTCTACGCAGAAGACCTATGCAGATTCTGCTTTAGGAGTTTTGACAAACCCGTGAGGTAGGGGTTTTATCCTACTTGAGTTACACTCTCGCTTAAGTGTATCGTTAATGATTGAGTTGATTCTCGTGCCCATCGAAACAGCTTGATTCTGCATCCCAAACTCGGGACCGAATTGTTGGAATTTTAGAGCTCGCTTGGATAATCCACTCTGACCGATTGGTCGCCAGGTTGTGATTAAAATGTTTCGTGTGAACGAGGCCCTGAATGGTTATTAATATCGATCTCAAAAGCTTTGAATCGAGTGAGAAAATTTCTATTTTGAGTGGTCGTGAACAATAACCCGAGGGTTTTATTGTTCATATGAATAGTAACATGAATAGTGACATGAATAGTAACATGAATAGTGATGTGAATAGTAATGAATAGCGGACACCAAATTTGGTGTGAAATGTGTCGGGTCGAGCGATTTGCAACGACCGTCATGTTTGTTAATTAGCCTATGTGAGCTAATTTCGTGTAATTGATTGTGAATTTGCATAACATGTTTTTGTGATTTAATTATGTTAATATATATGTATGAATATATTAGCATGAAGGTTTTGACTGCATCATGCATTCCATATGCACTAGGGCACCCTAGAATATTAGGAGTGAGTACATGACATGAAATGAAACAAAAATGAAAATATTTGTGAAAAGAATTTCAAGGAAGATTTTCCGAAGAATTGCTTCCTGAGGGACGCCCAACGTATCACTTCGGGATGGAGAGGACCATGATCAAGCCGTGAGAGTTATCCGAAGAATTCATTTCGAGGGTAGTCCAATATTTTTACCGAAACTAGGTAGTAAGTTTTCTCAAGAACAAAAGATTTGCTGCGGAAAACTCGTATTTTTACTGCATTCGCTTAGGCATGGAGGAGCCTGAGGACTCTCGATACTGATCGGGTCATGTATATCTGGAAAGTGTCATGAAATTACTTGAATGTGATTGTTTGCCATCATGTGCACTTAGGTGGGTAGTAACCCATGTAGGAAATTATCTCTACTGGGCTTTGCTCACCCTGTCGAGGGACCACTATTTCGTAATGAGTGTGCACGAGACGACGCCGCTAGAGGCCGCTGCTTTAGAAGAAAGCTATCAGGGCTTTGGTATTGATTTTCAGAGCAACATGTATTAGAATTGTGCATTTTAATATATGTTGTATTAAGAGTAATGTAAAAACTCTTGAACCATGTAATAGCTTTGGTTGAGATATGTATTTGTGAGTATTGATGCAAGGGCCCAAATGGCCATTATTTTACTCGCATATGGACCCTGTGTGGTCATTGTAAACTTGTTGGGATGTGTTCAGACTGGGTAGATCTCTCGTACAGCTGGCACTCGCCGATTTTCGCGAAGCGGTGTCTTAACCCGACATCCACCAATATTCCGCTGGTTGACTCGGTTGTCAACGGACCCCAAGCCAAGGCCAACATGGGCCTCCAGGAGCCCACTGCCCATATTATGAACAAAACTAAAGCCCAATCCGCTTACCGCCCCTAAACCAAGCGAACACTTCCCGGACGGGAGGGTTTAGAAAGACTGTCTGGGAGGACCAGAGCCCATTCTCCCAAGCTAGCTTCAGGCGATCCGTCTAGGATTTCAAGTCCCCCAGCCGGCCATTCTACCACATTTGGAAAGTTCAAGCATGGTAAATACGAGGCGAAAAATACTAGTGCGATTTGCAGATCCACCCGATTCTAATTTCCAATCCCTTACTTATCGAAAGATTAACCTGATAGTAAAGAATAGATCTGATAGAAAGAAGGGATTTATCAAATCATTTAGGATTTGACTTCATTAACTAAGAGAAATCTTAATATAGAAAGAAGATCTAAGAGGGAGAAGGTAAGGAATTCCAACTATGCCTATTTTATTCTCCATCTCCATCATTTTGCTAACTTAATCTTCGGAGAGGCGGCCGACCCATCATTGCCGAACCATCCTTTTTTTATAGGTTCACATTACGCCGCTGATGCTCAGGGAATATGAAGATTAAGGCCCCTACGACTTGAGGCCCAAGGGATCCGACGATCATAGTCCCAACAGGAGCATTATTTTGCAATGACATGAGAAAATGAATTGGCTTGAATTTATTATGATATTAAAGGTGAATATATTATGATTTTTATGGTTATATAATAAATCAAGATTTTTTTTAATAAGTAAATATAATAAAGAAGAGGCACCAAAAAGGTTACCTAAAAAACAAGAGAGAACAATACAAGAAAAATGGTTTTCGTTGATAAATAATTCCTTAACTTATGTAAATATAAGTCATTATAAGCTATCAAGATTTAAATAAATAACATATATGAGCCTCTTGAAAGTTACGTCGATAGATGTTTAATTTGGGGAAAACAATATTGACATACGATAAGGTTATAACTTAACATTTAAGTGATAAGTCAAGGTTAAAAATGCATATACTATTAACATTCTCTAATAATATACATAAAGATGTATTTAGCTTTCCGATTTCATTTTCTCAAAAGCCCAATTTTTATGGAATCTTTTTTTCCGAAACATCATTCAAGGTCATATTACTGGTCATTGATTCAAAGGGTCCCAAGGCATATCGGTCTCGGATGATACACAAATTATATTAAATTAAGAATTTTAAAAGAGTTGCTAAAATTATCACAAAAATCGACATAATCACATAAATTAAAAAAATTAATATATATATATATATATATATATATATATATATATATATATACTATATATATATATATATATATATATATATATATATATATATATAATTATTTCATACAAATTAAAGCATATAATTAAAATTTTATTTGCTAAATATTAAATAAAAGAAAATAAATTTATTTTTGTAATAATATTTATTTGAATTGAATATTTATTTAAATAAGCATAACCATACTTAAAAATATAAATATAATTTTCGAACAAATATATTTTAAATAAAACCATTATAAAATTGTATTAAATTTTAACTTCAATTTTTTTTTTTTTTTTTCGAAACACCACCACTTCCCCCTCCTTTCTCAAGAAACCCCTTCCTATCTCTTTGTCTCCCTGCTCCATCTCTTCCACAAAACTTGCCCATCTCCCCTTGTCTATTTTGTCCTCTCTCCCTGATAAGCCCTCCCCCTTTTCTTTACCTTTATGCTTTTCTCCCCCCTCAATTTCTAGCACTTTCTCTCTCTACTGTTTCTCTAAAAACCCTCTATCTCTTCAATAGAAACTGGCAAGCTACTCTTTCCAGATAATAAATACCCCTTTCATTGATATGATCTATCATTAGACCAATTTCTTCAGTATCGTCCATAGAGGTGGTTAAGAGCAATGTTTTAAAAATTAGACCGGACAAGCATGTCCGACTGTCGATCAGCGACGATATATTTATTTTTGTAATAAAATTTATTTGAATTGAATATTTATTTAAATAAGCATAATCATACTTAAAAATATAAATATAATTTTTGACCAAATATATTTAAAATAAAACCATTATAAAATTTTAACTTTAAAATAATTTTTTTTTCAAAACACCACAACTTCCCCCTCCCTCCTCGAGAAACCCCTTCCTCTTCCTCTCTTTTTGTTTCCTTGCTCTATCTCTCCCACAAAATCGCCCATTTTCCCCTTGTCTCTTGTCTCTTTTTTCCTCTTTCCCCGATAAGACCTCCCCTATTTTCTTTATCTCTCTGCTTTTCCTCTTTAACTTCTAACATTTTCTCTCTCTACTATTTCTTTGAAAACCCTCTCTTTCTTCAAAAGAAACAGACAAGCTACTCCCTGCAAACAACAAATATCCATTTCATTGATATGATCTATCATTAGACTGATTTCTTCGGTACTGACCATAGAGGTGGATATGAGCAATGTTTTAAGAAGATGGTAGACCCAGGTCGGTCGGACCGTCTATCGACAGGTCAAGCGACGATGTGTATACTATCATCATACCAGTTGATCTTATTAAGCCAGCAATCATACCAAATACTCATGCATCTTTTTGTTGGTATCTTTGTGTGTGCATTGCTATTTGTTTTGAAATAACACACCTCGCATCTCTCGCCTCTTCCTCTAAGATGCTCTGTTTCCTCTCTCTTCTCATATCTCATGATTATTCTCCTCTTCAGTGTTCCTCTCTGACACCCTCCTTATCCCCTTCTATTTTCTTCTGCTATTTCACGCTCACCTCTCTGTCAGTGACAACTATTTCTAGACAACAAACCTCCCATTTTTATTGATATGATCTCATTGGGCGATTTCTCGGTGTCAACCATGAGGTGGATACGAACGATGTTGTAAAGTGGTAGGACGAGTTGATCAACGATGGGTGAGTTCTGGTTGTCGATCGGCTTGATTAGTTGCCAATCGATGGTCGACGACTATATATTTATTTTTGTAATAATATTTATTTGAATTGAATATTTGTTTAAATAAGCATAATCATGCTTAAAAATATAAATATAAATTTTGACCAATTATATTTTAAATAAAACCATTATAAAATTTTATTAAATTTTAACTTTAAAATGTATTTTCAAAACACCACAGCCATATCCTCGAAGCGTAGCCCTCTTCCCTACTCTCTTGTCTCCTTGCTTCATCTCTCTCACAAAACTCACCCTTCTCCCGTGTCTCTTTTCCTCTCACAGATAAGTCCCCTCCTCTTTCCTCTACCTTTTCTCCTCTCATTCTAGTATACCCTCTAAAAGTCCTATCTCTCTTTCTAGACAACAAATACCCCTTTCATTGATATGATCTATCATTAGACAATTCTGGTGTTAAACCATAGGGTGGACATGACAATGTTATAAAATTAGACCGGATAGAGCTGTCCGTATTGATTAAGCAAACGATATATTTCTTTTTGTAATAAAATTTAATTGAATTCAATATTTATTTAAATAAGCATAATCATACTTAAAAATATAAATATTTTTTGATAAATATATTAAATAAAACCATTATAAGAATTTAACTTTAAAATATTTTTTCAAACACCACCACTTCCCCTTCCCTCCTCAGCCCCTTCCTCTTATCTCTTTGTTTCTGGCTCTATCTCTCCCATAAAACCTTTTCCCTTTACTCTTTTTCCTCTTTCCCCAATAAGGCCCCCCTCCCCCCTGTTTTCTTTACCTCTTTGCTTTTCCTCCTCAACTTCTAGCATTTTCTCTCTCTACTATTTCTTTGAAAACCCTCTCTTTCTTCAATAGAAACTAAAAAAGCTACTCTCTCACAGGACAACAAATATCCATTGTTGATGATCTCTATCTATATTGATTTCTTTAGTACCGACCATAGAGGTGGATATGAGCAATGTTTTAAAAATTAGATTGGACGGGTCGGTCGGACCGATAACGATATATTTATTTTTGTAATCATATTTATTGGACTTGAATATTTATTTATATAAGCATAATCATACTTAAAAGGCCATAAATATAACTTTGACCAAATATATTTAAAATAAAGCCATTATAGAATTTATTAAATTTTAACTTTAAAATAACTTTTTCAAAACACCATGGCTTCCCTCTTCCTCCTCGAAACTATTCTTGTTCTCTCTCATTCTCTCTCAGCTCTATCTCTCCCATTAAACTCGCCCTTCTCCTCTTGTCTCTTTTTTCCTCTTTCCTTGATAAGCCCCTTCCCCCCTTCTTTTATCCCCCTCAGCTCTAATACTTTCTCTCTCTACTATTTCTTTGATAACTCTTTCTCTCTTTGATAGAAGCGGCGAAGACTACTATTTCTAGATAACAAACACTAATTTATTGATATGATCTATCATTAGACAGTTCTCGGTGACCTGACCATTGAGGTGGATCTGAAGCAATGTTTTAAAAATTAGGCAGGACGAGCCTGTCAATTATTGATCATTTGACGTTCTGTTGTACAATAAATTAATTGATTCAATATTGTTTTAAATAACAATCATACTTATCATAATATTTTGATAAATACTGTTTAAATCAAATGTTATAAAATTTGCTTTTAAATGTTTTTCAAACACACTTCCCCTTCACTTCTCCTTGAGAAACCTTCCTTTTCCTCTCTTTGTTTCTGCTCTATATACTCTGGCTTGCTCTTTCCCCCTTAAGCTCTTTTCCCTCTTACGATAGGAGCCCTTCCCCCCTGTTTTCTTTACCTCTCTGCTTTTCCTCCTCAACTTCTAGCATTTTCTCTCTCTACTATTTCTTTGAAAAACCTCTCTTTCTTCAATAAAAACTAACAAGCTACTCTCTACAGACAACATATCCATTTCATTGATATGATGATCTATCCATAGGCCCGATTTCTTTAGTAAGACCATAGGGTTGGATCTCAAGACAACATTTAAAAATTGAAATTTGGACGGTCGGTCGAGCCAGGCATAATGCCTTTATTTTTGTAATCATATTTATTTGACTTGAATATTTATTTATGTAGTATAATCATACTTAAAATATAAATATAACTTTTGACCAAATATATTTAAATAAAACCATTATAGAGATTTATTAAATTTTAACTTTAAAATAAACTTTTGTTTCAAAACACCATCGCTTCCCTCTTCCTCCTCGAGAAACCCCTTCTTATTCCTCTCTCATTCTCTCTCAGCTTTATATCTCCCATAAAACTTGCCCTTCTCCTCTTGTCTCTTTTTTCCTCTTTCCTTGATAAGCCCCCCCCCCCCTTCTTTTATCCCCCCTCAACTCCTAACACTTTCTCTCTCTACTATTTCTTTGATAACTCTTTCTCTCTTTGGTAGAAAATGGCAAACTACTATTTCTAGATAACAAACACTCATTTTATTGATATGATCTATCATTAGACAGTTCTCGGTGTGACCACGGAGGTGAATCTGAGCAATGTTTTAAAATTAGGCCAGGACAAGCTGTCGTGTTGATCGATTACGAATATATTTATTTATTTTTGTAATAAAATTTAATTGAATTCAATATTTATTTAAATAAGCATAATCATACTTTAAAATATAAATATTTTTTTGACCAAATATATATAAAATAAAATCATTATAAAATTTTAACTTTAAAATATATTTTTTTCAAAACACCACCACTTCCCCTTCCCTCCTCGAGAAACCCCTTCCTCTTCCTCTCTTTGTTTCCCTGCTCTATCTCTCCCACAAAACTTGCCCCTTTTCCCCTTGACTCTTTTCTCCTCTTTCCCCGATAAGGCCCCCCTCCCCTCTGTTTTCTTTACCTCTCTGCTTTTCCTCCTCAACTTCTAGCATTTTCTCTCTCTACTATTTCTTTGAAAACACTCTCTTTCTTCAACAGAAACTAACAAACTACTCTCTACTGACAACAATATGCATTTCATTGATATGATCTATCATAAGACTGATTTCTTTAGTACCGACCATAGAGGTGGATATGAGCAATGTTTTAAAAATTAGACTGGACGGGTCGGTCGGACCGACAACGATATATTTATTTTTGTAATAATATTTATTTGACTTGAATATTTATTTATATAAGCATAATCATACTTAAAAATATAAATATAACTTTTGACCAAATATATTTTAAATAAAACCATTATAGAATTTTATTAAATTTTAACTTTAAAATAAACTTTTTTTTCAAAACACCATCGCTTCCCTCTTCCTCTTCTAGAAACCCCTTCTTATTCCTCTCTCATTCTCTCTCAGCTCTATCTCTCCCATAAAACTCGCCCTTCTAATCTTATCTCTTTTTTCCTCTTTCCTTGATAAGCCCCCTCATCCCTTCTTTTATCCCCCCTCAACTCCTAGCACTTTCTCTCTCTACTATTTCTTTGATAACTCTTTCTCTCTTTGATAGAAACTAGCAAACTAATATTTCTAGACAACAAACACTCATTTTATTGATATGATCTATCATTAGACCGATTTCTCCGGTATTTACCATAGAGGTGGATACGAGCAATGTTTTAAAAATTGGACCGGACAGGTCTGTCCGACTGTTGATCAGCGACGATATATTTATTTTTGTAATAAAATTTAATTGAATTCAATATTTATTTAAATAAGCATAATTATACTTAAAAATATAAATATTTTTTTGACCAAATATATATAAAATAAAACCATTATAAAATGTTAACTTTAAAATAATTTTTTTTCAAAACACCACCACTTCCCCCTCCCTCCTCGAGAAACCCCTTCCCCTTCCTCTCTTTGTTTCCTTGCTCTATCTCTCCCACAAAACTTGCCCTTTTTCCCCTTAACTCTTTTTTCCTCTTTCCCCGATAAGGCCCCCCTCCCCCCTGTTTTCTTTACCTCTCTACTTTTCCTCCTCAACTTCTAGCATTTTCTCTCTCTACTATTTCTTTGAAAACCCTATCTTTCTTCAATAGAAACTAACAAGCTACTCTCTACAGACAACAAATATCCATTTCATTGATATGATCTATCATAAAACTGATTTCTTCAGTACTGACCATAGAGGTGGATATGAGCAATGTTTTAAAAATTATACTTGACGGGTCGGTAGGACTGACAACGATATATTTATTTTTGTAATAATATTTATTTGACTTGAATATTTATTTATATAAGCATAATCATACATAAAAATATAAATATAACTTTTGACCAAATATATTTTAAATAAAACCATTATAGAATTTTATTAAATTTTAACTTAAATTTTTTTTTTTTAAATACCACCGCTTACCTCTCCCTCCTCTAGAAACCCCATCTCATTCCCTTCTCTTTCTCTCCCACAAAACTTGCCCTTCTCCTCCTGTCTCCTTTTTCCTCTTTCCTTGATAAGCCCCCTTCCCCCTTCTTTTTACCTCTCTGCTTTTCTCCCCCCTCAACTTCTTGCACTTTTTCTCTCCACTATTTCTTTGAAAACCCTCTCTTTCTTTGATAGAAACTAGCAAACTACTATTTCCATACAGCAAATACTCATTTCATTGATATGATCTATCATTAGACCGATTTCTCCGGTACCAACCATAGAGGTGGATACGAGCAATGGTTTAAAAATTAGAACGGACGGGCCGATCCGACCGTCGACCAGTTGGACTTTCGATCGATGGTCGAATTGCCAATCGATGGTTGACGACTATATATTAATTTTTGTAATAATATTTATTTGAATTGAATATTTGTTTAAATAAGCATAATCATGCTTAAAAATATAAATATAAATTTTTACCAATTTTATTTTAAATAAACCATTATAAAATTTTATTAAATTTTAACTTTAAAATAATTTTTTTTTCAAAACACCACCATTTCCCCTTCCCTCCTCGAGAAACGCCTTCCTCTTCCTCTCTCTTTGTTTCCCTGCTCTATCTCTCCCACAAAACTTGCCCCTTTTCCCCTTGACTCTTTTTTCCTCTTTCCCCGATAAGGCCCTCCTCCCCCCTGTTTTCTTTACCTCTCTGCTTTTCCTCCTCAACTTCTAGCATTTTCTCTCTCTACTATTTCTTTCAAAACCCTCTCTTTCTTCAATAGAAACTAACAAGCTACTCTTTGCAGACAACATATATCCATTTCATTGATATGATCTATCATAAGGCCAGTTTCTTTAATCACAGAGCCAGGGTGAATAAGAGCAATGTTTTTAAAAAATGGCCGGATGGGTTGGTGGATAAGACGATATATTTATTTTTGTAATAATATTTATTTCACTTGAATATTTTTTTATATAAGCATAATCATACTTAAAAATATAAATATAACTTTTGACCAAATATATTTTAAATAAAACCATTATAGAATTTTATTAAATTTTAACTTTAAATTATTTTTTTTTTCAAAACACCATTGCTTCCCTCTCCTTCCTCTAGAAACCCCATCTCATTCCTCTCTCTTTCTCTCCCTGCTCTATCTCTCACACAAAACTTGCCCTTCTCCTCTTGTTTCTTTTTTCCTCTTTCCTTGATAAGCCCCCTCCCCCCTTCTTTTTACCTCTCTGCTTTTCTCCCCCTCAACTTCTAGCACTTTTTCTCTCTACTATTTCTTTGAAAACCCTCTCTCTCTTCGATAGAAACTGGCAAACTACTATTTCCATACAGCAAATACTCATTTCATTGATATGGTCTATCATTAAACCGATTTCTTTGGTACCAACCATAGAGGTGGATACGAGCAATGTTGTAAAAATTAGATTGGACGGGCCGATCCAACCGTCGACCAGTTGGACTTTTGATCGGTGGTCGAATTGCCAATCGATGGTCGACGACTATATATTTATTTTTGTAATAATATTTATTTGAATTGAATATTTGTTTAAATAAGCATAATCATGCTTAAAAATATAAATATAAATTTTGACCAATTATATTTTAAATAAAACCATTATAAAGTTTTATTAAATTTTAACTTTAAAATAATATTTTTTCCAAACACCACCACTTCCCCCTCCCTCCTCCAGAAACGCCTTCCTCTTCCTCTCTCTTTGTCTCCTTGCTTTATCTCTCTCACAAAACTCACCCTTCTCCCCATGTCTCTTTTTTCCTCTCTCCCCGATAAGTCCCCCTCCTCTTTACCTCTCTACTTTTCTCCCCCTCAAATTCTAGTACATTCTCTAAAAGTCCTATCTCTCTTTCTAGACAACAAATACCCCTTTCATTGATATGATCTATCATTAGACCGATTTCTCAGTATTGACCATAGAGGTGGATACAAGCAATGTTTTAAAAACAAGACATGATGGGCTGTCATTTGTCGATCGGAGGATTGGTAGTTGATGTGGTCAGTATTAAGTAAAAACTAGATTCGACCGTCAGCGAAAGTGATGACCTATTCGACCATCAATCGACCGATTTGACCATCGATCGATCGGTCCGGTCGATCAACAGTTGGGGGCGATATATTTATTTTTGTAATAATATTTATCTGAATTGAATATTTATTTGAATAAGCATAATCATACTTAAAAATATAAATATATTATTTTTGACCAAATATATTTTTAAATAAAACCATTATAAATTTTATTAAATTTCCCAACTTTAGAATAAAACACCACCTTCACTCCTTCTCGAAACCCCTTCCTTCTCCTCTCAAATCTTAAGCTCTATCTATCACATAAGGCACTTGCTTTTACGTCTTTTACTATATCTTTGATAAGTCCTCCTATCCTCTTTACCTCTCTCATTTCTCCCCCTCAGCTTCTGTCTTTCTTTCTACTCTTATAAACTCTATCTCTCTTTGATAAAAACTGGCAAACTACTCTTTCTAGACAACAAATTGTAAATCTCGGGAAAAATGCAATTTTTCTGAAAAAGGGAAAAACGGTAATTTACCATTGCAAAATGCAGGTTTTGAAAACTTCAAGTACCACAATCTCGAATAGCGAAAGCGGACTTCATATTTGAATTGTCTTGCAAATCGTGTAAGTTGATTTCGGTTGGATTAAAGGAGCAGTTGGAATTTCACGTATTTTGAGGCACGAGTGTTGGATGACACATGAAATAATGCTACATTGCATGACCATGTGGATGCCACATGGAAAGCTTAGAGGCCACATGGCATGAGAGCCATGTGGTGTGGCATTTGCCACCTAGTGCATGTGTCCATGTGACACATGACACATGGAGCGTGGATCACAAAATGTGACAGGAATAGGAAAGTGAGAGGAAGTTTCTCTTACTTTGATCAAACTAAGGAAAACAAAAGAAAGGAGAAAAAAAGAAAAGAAAGGAAGAAAGAAAAGAAAGGGGAGGAAGACAAAAGAGAGAAGGAAAAACAACATGTGTGTGGGAAGGAGAAAGGAAAAAAGAAGAAGGAAAAGGGCGCCGATTCCTGGTTTTCCGATTGTTGGAAGTCGTTACTCTGAGAATTAAAGTTAGAGTCTGCTCAGACGAGAATCAGTGAGTGCCAAAAAGAAATTGAGGTCTTCTTCTACACTTTGGATTTCCTCTTAATCTAAGGGCCGTAAATGGCAGTGTGGTTCAGCCCCAACCATAGGACTGAGTTTTCGGACGTTAGGACTATTTTAAAATTTGAGGTTGAGGACATTTCATATTTGAATTTATAGTTGTTAATGACAGTCTTGAAATTTGTAAAAATAAATAAATAAAAAAATAAAAAGCTGAAATTTCTGAGCCAGGAGTCTAGGTGGTACAAAAGAATTCGAAACATGGTAGGAATGACTAGTTGTGTGGATCTTTGTATCATTATTCTTGAATTTACATAACATCTTTGAATGTGTTGTAAATATCTTTGAGAATATATTGGTGTTATATATATATATATATATATATATATATATACTCATATATATATATATATATATATACCATATATGTATATATATATATATATATATATATATATATACTAGCATGAATGGATGTAAATTATATGTTTTCGATATAATTATCCATGGTACTTGACATAAAAGTATGATTTATAAATTGTTCCATGTAGTGTTCATTATGCATGTAACATGAGATAACATGTAGTGGCATTTTGCATTTATATACACGGGAAGCATTGCATTTCATGGGGTGTGAGTGCATGGTTGGTAAATCCACTGCTTGTGTTGTTTGATGTTTGATTGGGTGAGCTTATTAAACTGGGATAATAATGAGTCACAGTTGCATGAAACAAAAAATATGTGTCGGGTATCGACGCAAGGATGAGTCTATGGGGTGAAAAACGCCAGTGTATGGTCGGACATAGTTTCCGTGATTGAAGGCCTTAAAGTGTTTGGGTTGCGGGCCAGTGAACACAAAATCCTCTACCCCACAAAGGTGCATGGTTTGAATATAAAATGATCATTGTGATGTAACATCCCAAAAGTAGCACTGGTTTATAAACAAATGAGTGGTTTGAAAATGATCATTGGATGTCATCCTAGAATGTGGTTTCCACACTTGGTATAGCATAGGTGAGAGAGTCGAGCAGGGACTCGGGACATAGAGGCATGATGAGTCTCATCTCATTTCATGACATGTAGAGTTCCATGTAAATTGGCATATTCTTCGTTGAACGATGATGTGTACCAGTGTTGTGACATGGTATTGCATGTGCACTTAGGTGGGGAACTAGCCGCCTTAGGGTTATCCTTCTTGGGCATTGCTCACCATCATGGGACCCCCTTTCAGAGTGCGGTTTATGTCTGGAGCGGGGTTGACCCTGTAGGGAGGCTTCTGAGTGTGAAGAAATTGATACGTGGCTTTAGGAATATTTTGTATATAAGAGAGTTGTAACTCGAACTCTTATGAACCGTTTTGATAATATTGTATATATTTCTAAAATATATATGCATGAATGGATCTCGGTGAATGGGACGCAATATGGTGGTATCGAGATATGCGATACCCACAGGTAATTCGCGCGTTGACGGCTTGTTAATGGGACCCCTTGGTTTTGGTGTGTCACAACTTGGTATCAGAGCTTAGGTATACGAGTACTTAGGGCTTGGTGAGCATGGGTTTAGGACATGCGGTTATAGTACAAAGCTTAAGTTATGAATGCCTAGGGTTCGATGTCTGATATCAGAGTCATAGCTTGGTATCAAAGTATTCATCATGCATTCTTGTGAATCGTTGTGTGATGATTGTGTTACATAATGTGTGTTACATATTGTGTTGATTATATGCATGATAGGTTGTATATAGAAATGAAGAACACTAGGGTTAGGGAACATAACCTTAGGGGTTCTGAAAATAAATGAGCATGATAGTCCAGGAACGGATATTTATTAGTGTTTAACATTATGTATCACTAAGGAAATAAGAAAACAAAAAATCTCATCTTGCTAATTGACATGTGTAGATGGCAAGTCGAGGACGGGGACGTAGAGGTCGTCCACGAGGCAATAGCCAACCACCACCTGTTTTTTTACCCATAGGCCTTTATGGAGGCTATGGGCGCTATAGTTGCCACCATTGCACAGGCTAGTGTGGCTGGGGGTTAGGGAGGGTCGAGTAACCTCCAGAGGTTTAAAGCACATCATCCCCCAACATTTATAGGAGGGGGGGTTTCGATGGTGGCTGACAATTGGTTCCAATAGATCGGGAAGGTATTGGAGGCTATGGAGATCACCTCCAATGCGGTAAAGATAAGATTAGTTGTGTTCTAGCTGGAAGGTGAGTCCCAAGTATGGTGGGATTGGATTAAGGCCTCCAGGAATCTAAAGGCAATGACATAGGGAGAATTTCGAGAGCTCTTCATGGGCAAGTTCTTCCTAGCATCGGCTAGACATGCTAAGGCTCGGAGTTTCTAGAGTTAAGACAGGGAGCCATGACACTATTGGAATACATGGCTAAGTTTACTGAATTAGCATATTTCGTGGTTGATTACATGGCCACAGATATGGAAAAAGTGAGGAAGTTTGAGGATGGTCTGAAATTATCCATTCGAGGCAAGATTATGGGACTTCTCTTACAAGATATGGACTTTATGGTCAGAACAACTATGACCTTCAAGCTCGGGAAAGAAGCAGAGGACTTTTGCTCCACTAGGGTTTCGGGAGGCAGAATTCGGGCTCTGAAGCCATGGCGGGGATCAGGTCATCCCCAGATGGGAGAGCACTTGAGGCTCTGGCCCAGCTGGGGTAGAGGTGTGTTTCGGTGTCGCGCTGGACACTTTAGATGAGATTGCCCTCAGAGGCAGGGATCCTAGAGTTATGGGACACTGCAGTCCCAGTCATCAATGGGACGTGCCTGGAACCATGATTTGTTCCTCCTTACCCGATGCGGGCTAAGGGAGCAGTATCGGTCGGGGTGCTATCTGGCACCTCTTATTTCCGCAGAACGAGGCTAGAGAATGGGTCGAGGTCGGGACGGGGCTCCGCCGGCGGGGACACTTCAGGACTTCCGGCGTGTCTACGCCTTTACACCATAGATTGAGCTTGCAGATCAGTCAATTTTACAGGGTATGTTTATGCTATCTTGCCTTTGGGTAAGGATACTGTTTGATTATGGTGCATCACATTCATTCATCGCTGCATCATGTGTGAAAGAATTAGGCCTAGAGGTTGAGACCTTAGAAAAGCTGTTGCATGTAAGCTCTCCCCTAGGAACTAGGGTGAGTGTTGATATGATATGTTGGGATTGTGAGTTAGAAGTCTTTGGGGATCCTCTGGATTTAATGGACTAACGGTCATGGACATGTAAATTTTGATGTCCATCTATGGATGTTGGTTGGCGACTGCAGAGTCATCATTGATTGCGATCGTAGGAGAGTTACTGCATACACATAGGATGGTGTTTGTGTTATGTTTTAGGGAGATAAGCACGGTGCTTTACCCTAGACCTTGTACGACTCCAGGTGGCACAGATAGTTGATGGGTTGGCTAGCAAGCCTTACCCTGGAGGATGAGGTGAGACAGGGTTTGAGTCTACCTCGGGTAGTTTGAGAATTCGGGGATGTCTTTCCGGATGAGCTACCGGGATTACCCCCGTAGAGGGATGTAGACTTCATCATCGAGTTACACCCTAGTACATCGCTCATTTCTATGACTCCGCATAGGATGGTGCTAGTAGAGTTGCAGGAACTCAAGGTCAAGATAAAGGAATTGTTGGACAAGGGTTTCATTAGACTGAGTACTTCACCTTAGGGCGCTCCATTTTTTTTTGCTAAGAAGAAGGATAAGACCCTTCAACCATGCGTAGACTACCGATAGTTGAACAGGGTTACGATTAAGATTCAGTATCCTTTAATGATGATTGTATTTGACGCCCAGAAGGGCGCATGTCTACTCCAAAGATAGATTTCTTACCTACGTTTCTTTGAGAGTTGGGGACCGATGTCCCTACAGATAGCATTCGTGACGCGGTACAAGCATTTTGAATAAGCAAAGATGCTTTCGTATTGACGAATATGCCAACAGATCATGGATCTCATTTAGGGTGTTCCAGCCTATTTAGATCGCAATATGTAGTCTTCTATCGACGAGATCTCTCGATCTACTCCCAAGATGCAGGAGAAGCATGAGTATCATTTGAGGATTGTTCTCAAGGCCCTCATACGACAAGTCAAAGGAAAAAGGTTTCAGCCATCATAAGGTGAAATTAAATATGTACATATCTTGGGTACTGGACCCAAGAAGGCAGAGGCAAAGCATGATTTGGGAGAGTCTTGCTAGTCTTCGAGATACATATAGCTGATTGGTAGTACTACCGTAGATTTGATATTCGAGGATTTTCTCCCAACAGCTGCACCTAAGGAAAAGATTGACTCGGAAAGAGGTTAATTTTGAGTGGAATGACCAATGTGAGAAGGCATTCAGAATTAAAAAGGGAGGCTATTTCAGCTTATTCTTGATAGTCCCGAAATAAAGGACATGTAATACAGTAAAATGCTGATGTTTTTAAGAGAGGATCGATGTGTTTTGATGCAACCAAGAGGGTGATACTTTATGGTTCTAAACAAAGAACGATGAGCTTAACAATTCCCACACATGACATGGAGTTGGCATCTATAGTTTTTTCCTCAAGATCCGGGCGCCATTGTCTATACGTGTGAACAGCTTAAAGTATTCCCTTGATCTTCAAAAAGTCTAAAGTATATCTTTACACAACCCGGACCTTAACACATATAACGCAGAAGGGAGGAGTAACTGATATCATGGTCACTGGTCACGATCCCGTAAGGAAAATGTGGTGGCGATGCACTCACCGAAAGTCACTTCGTGAGCATCAATAGGTGTAGCCTATAGAAGCAGGAATGGAAGATGCTCAGCTAGGGATGGCTTAGGGATCACAAAGATAAGATCAACTCAGGGTGTTTTTTGGGAGCTTCAAAGGCTACGCTTCCTCATCGAGCAAAGCAGCATTGAGTCCTAGACAGACGAGATATCGCGCTCATCGTGACCGGGCATGTCAAGCATGGTTTATGAAAGTCAAATATCTAAGAAATTAATGATAGCTCTTCGATATAAGGGACGTGGTCAGGTTCCCCGGGGCCGGATAGATAGAGAGGAGATTCTCGCAGTTCCATTGCTCGCGGCAATGTGATCCACAACAGTATGTACTCCCAGAATCTTCGGTCACAATATTATTGCGTGGGATGGTTAAACATGTGGTGGACTTCGGTCAATGGCGCCTCATCGGCAAGAAAGTCGAGTATTAGAGGCCGCAGGTTATCGCTCGGAAGCAGCTTCGGAGCGTGAGCGGGGAACATATCACGATGGATTTTGTGATCACTTGGCTACGTGCATCGCAGGCGCATGATGTGTGTGGGTGCTATGGACCCGCTTACTAAGTCTTCATTTTCCTCGCTACGCGACGACCTTCATGATCTGGGAGGAATTCAGCAAGTTATACATATGAGATCGTCAATATATGGATGCCAGCCTCTATCTTATCAAACCTAGATCCTGTGTGTTTATGACTCACATTTCAAGAGCTTCCAAAGAGCCAAAGGGAACACAAATGATGATGAGTTAATCGCTTTATCCACTTACTGACGTCTGTACTCATGACCATATTGTGTTTGAGGGCATGCTACTGTGTGCATGCGTTCCAGACTCAAGGGTGGTGTAAAGAGCATTTGCCCTTAGTAGAGCTCCGCCATAACAATGCTTATCGTGCGGAAAGATATAGAATGGATAACCCTATGAGGCTTTATAAGGGAGGCCACGCTTCTGATCTTAGATTTGTCGGACGGAGGTGCAGAGAGATCCACCACTGTCTGATTTTGACCGCAGACACCTCGAGAAGGTGGATTGATACATAAACCATGTCCCTCATACCAAAGCCGACAGTTACGCCGAAAATGGTGACCACCTCTAGAGTTTATGCGGTGATCATGCCTTCAAGGCGTATGCCTAAGAGATGAGTGATTAGGTTCCAAACGGGGAAACCATCGCCAGGTATATATCTGGCCCCCGAGATACTCGAGAGGGTAGGTACGATTGCATATCTACTGCTTAACGCTGTAAATGATCTGGTGTCTGTGAGCTATTCCATGTCTCCATGTCTCGCAAATACACCCATATCTCGACCATGTAGTGATCGCTGAAATATTATTGATATGATGAGACCTTGGCTGAGGGATCGATATCATGGATAGCTCTGATCTATTTATGGAAGCAAGATCGCTGAGGTTGGGTTGAAGGTGCATGGCAAAAGACCGAGAGTGGAAGAGACAACATGGGAAATGTGAGGACACGATGCTTGCCACTTATCCTTCTTTATTTAAGGACGAAGGTATGTTGTTCACCATTCGTACTTAAATGATTATTGCATTTAGTGAGATCAGAGGGCAATGTGTGTAATTTTCGTTGGGGACGGAATTTTTTAAAGAGGGGGAATGTAACCTAGGAAAATGCAATTTTTCAAAATGCAATTTTTCTAAAATGGCAAACAGCATCACAACAGAAGATAGGTTGAGAACTTGAAATTTTATAGATCTCGGATGGTGAAACGAACTTTACCATTGGAATCGTCTCGCGAAATCTAGCTAGCCAATCGAATTTTGTTGGATTTTGAGATAATCTGAATTTCACGTATTTCGAGGCTTGGGTGTCGGATGATACATGGAATGGTGCCACATGGCATGACCATGTGGATGCCACATGGAAAGCTTAGAGGAGGGCACATGGCATGAGAGCCATGTGGTGTGGCATTTTCCACCTAATGCATGTGTCCATGTGACACATGGCACATAGAGCCTGGATCACAAAATGTGAGAGGAATAGGAAAGTGAGGGGAAGTTTCTTCTCACTTTGATAAAACCAAAGAAAACAAAAGAAATGAGAAAAAAAAAAAAAGAAAGGAAGAAAGAAAAGAAAGGGGAGGAAGACAAAAGAGAGGAGGAAAAACAAGACGTGTGTGGGAAGGAGAAAGGAAAAAAAGAAGAAGGAAAAGGGCTCCGATTCCCGGTGTTCCGACTGTCGAAAGTCGTTTGTCTGAGAATTAAAGTTATTCATCGACGAGAGCTATGAGAGAGGCGCCAAAACAAAAAGAGGTTAATCTATAATGTAAATGGTCGTGTGGTTCAACCCCACCATGAGACTGAAGTTTTTTCAGACGCTGGGACTATTTTTCGAGACAGCTTTTCGGCCGAGTTTTGAGGACTCCAAGTCACGGGCTGAATTTATAGCCATTAGTCAGATAGTCTGAAATTTGTAAAAATAAATAAATAAATAAGTCAAAAACAAAGTTGAAATTTCTAGATCAAGTCTAGATTATTCCGTTGGCCCAGCACGCAGATTTACGGCCTTGAATGGCTAGTTTGTGGACTATTTTTGTGTATACATCGAAATTTTATAACATGCCGAATGTGTGTTGTAAATATGCCGGTATATCGTGTTATATATATTAGTATGAATGAAATGTAAATTAGGCTTTCTGATATAATTATCCATGGTACTTTAACATAGCACGCAGTTATAAATCGCTCCATGTAATTCACCACACGCATGAGATAACATGCGCGTATTCAGACATATGCATCGAACATCGCATTTGCCGGGTGAAGTGCATGGTCAAAATCGACATTGTGTTCGTGCTCGATCGGTGGGCTTCGGTAATGGACAACGTCCAACAGAGTCGAGACGGCTGTATGAAATGAAAAATATGTCAGGCATCGCGAAGATGGGATGATCCCTCCTGCGAAAAACCCGCCAATATGGTCAAACATACTCCTGGGCCAGTGAGTGCGCCGTAAAGTGTCTAGGGTTTAAGGAGTCTGCTTATGAGACACCAAAACTGCTACTCCACAAAAAGGCATATGGATTTTTGAATAAAATGATCATTGTGATATAATAACCAAAAAGCTTTTGGTTTATAAACAAATGAAATCGTTTTGAAAATGATCATCGGATGTCATCCGTATCGATGGTTTTTCACACTCAGCATAAGCATGTGTGAGGTTTGTGAGGACTCGGGACATCAAAATGATGAGTCTCATTTAATTTCACGGCATGGTGGTTCCATGGAACACATATTTAACATGGCATTGTGCATGTGCACTTAGACGCCAGAGTACTTTGTAGGAGTTATTCTGATCGGCATTGCTCACTCTGTCGGGACCCCCTTTCAAAAAGTGCGTGTTATAAAGTGTGGGCCACTTTCATCCGGACCGTGTGTGTGAAGAAAGCCAAACTGTGGCTTTGGAGAATATTTTGTGTAAGGCAGAGTTGTAACTTGAACTCTTATGAATCGCTGATAAAATCAGATATTTTTCTAAAATATATACGATGAATGGATTCTCGTGAATGGACTAAATATGGTGGTATCGTGATATGCGATACCACGTATTCCTCGCGTTTGACGGGTTGCTGATCCGGACTTCGGGCCAGTCAACAAATACCCTTTCATTGATATAATCTATCATCAGACTGATTTCTCTAGTACCAAGGTGAATACGAGCAATGTTTTAAAAAACGGACCGGACAGGTCGGTATGACCGTCGACCGATGTTCAAGATCTCCCTTTCCTCTCCAACAATAGTAACAACAACACCATATTTCTTGTTGTATAAAAGCATAAACTCCCCCTTCCTTTGGCTAGATGGCAATTCCACCATAATAGGGCAACCTCGCGATTCTACCCCAATAGGGTGACGACAACGAAAATTCCACGATAATAGTGCAACGACAACGACAATTCCACAATAATAGCATCACGACGACTCCTCTAATGGCACCACGTCCTCAAACAACATCCTTCTACGACAACTTGTTGGAGTGAATGACATTCATTGGCGCATATGAATTTCATTTACTACGTGGGAGAAGTCTAAAGGTTGAGCCCCAAACGTCATCACTGGAGTCGAGGTCTCACCTGCCCTTATAACTGTGAGGCTTCTTGTTTAAGAAAAAAGAATTTTCCTTTGAGTTTATCAGGTGAAAAAGCAAGGAGGAAGAGTGAGTTCGCGAAGTGCCTGCCCGAGAGTGTTGATTTGGTGATAGTTTCGATCATAGTTTCGTCACGGAGTAGTATCAAGGTGCCGGTGCCGCTTATATGCCGTTTATCCCGAGAGATAGACGATGTGCTTTTCTCCAAGCACCAAGGAGGCGGCTGATATGTTTTAAGGGATCGTGACTCCTCACGACTAAGACTCCTCACGCAGACTGGCTTTCACCGGGTCTCGATTAACACCATTTCAGAATTGTTTTCTATTTTCTTCAGAAAATTTTCTTCCTCCTTCTTTGTTTCCTCGTATGAGGAGAAGTTAGTAACATTCTTAAAACAGATTCATGGGAAAAAAAAATGTGGAACCAATAAAGTTGGTTCATTGGAAAAGTGATAGAGGAAGATTTTGGGAAAAAAGACATAAAGGAAATGATGAGTTTTTGTTTTTGGAAATTTTTTTTTTTAATTTGGTTAGTTTTTTTTTTTCCACTGAGCTTTTTTTTTTTTTTAATGGGTATCTGGTTTTGTTTTGGAAAAATAAAATTTAGTATTCTGGGCCGATTCGGGGCTTTTCTAGAAAAAATAAAAAAATGAATTCATTCCGTTCGGGGAAAAGAGGGAAATTTCTTTAAGAATTCGCCGATTATGTTTTTTTTGGGGGAAAAAAAGGACTTTATTTTTAAGTTTTCACGACTTATTTTCTGGAAAAAAAAAAATCTTTGGAATGTAATTTTTAAGGAAGGAGATAAGTTGAAGGGATGGGGCTTGATTTCCTTTTTGAATTTTGAAAGAGCTTCCAAAAAAAAATTGCCATGCTTTTTAAGGAAGGAGATAAGTTCATGAGTTAGTTGGATTTATTTTTGAATTCTATGAGCCAAAAATAAAATCTAAAAAAATTCCTTTGAATGTTTTTTTAAGGGTATGAGATAAGTTGGAAGTGGGATAGTTGATTTCCTTTTGAATTTTGTTGTTTCACAAAAAAAAAAATTTGGCATGTTTTTTACATGAGATAGTCGATTTCCTTTTGATTTCACCATGAATAAAAAAAAACCGTGGGAAGTTTTTTTTTTTGCTGAAGGAGATAAGTTCAGAGGAAAACCTTTTTTTTTAAAAGAAAAACTTTATAAAACCAAACAAACAAGTGGTTTGTTGGATTACTAAAGGGAAATCTCAGTACAAAAGTACGAGGAAGGGTTTTAAACCTAGGACCAAGCGTTCAAATGGTAAATGCTCTACCACTAAGCTACATGCTTAGTTGTGATATTCCCTACGAGGAATATATGATAAGGAGAGAAGCCTTTTAGGCTAAAACTCTACACTCACTTTGTGAGTTTGGGCCAATTTCTTTGTGGTCTTAAGAAGTTGAAAATTACAAAACAGAGACGTTTGTCAAAGGAGTTTTGATTTTAAGTGGGACTGTTTGTGACCCCTCTAGTCTTTCCTAAGAATACTCTATTATTTGTTATTTTCAATTATTTTGGGAATTGGTTTTTGGGAATAGGAAAAATTGACACACGTTCTACAATTTTACAGATAAATGGACTCTGGTTCAAACACTATCGTTCTAGACACATTCTCGCCGGCGGTTCCCATCGTGGCACAAGCGCCAATGATGCCTACCACTGTGCCTATCTCTATCTCACCTAGAGAAAAACTAGAGAAATTCAATGGACTTAATTTCAAAAGGTGGCAACAAAAGATGTTGTTCTACCTGACAACCTTGAATCTTGCAAGATTCTTGACGGAAGAAGCTCCAAAGCTCAAAGAAGATGAGCATGATATCCAAGTCATCAGCGCCTATGCAGGAACTACGTCATGAATGCATTGACTGATTCTCTATACAATGTGTATACAGATAAGAAAACAACTAAGGAGCTATAGGAATCACTAGACCGAAAATATAAAATCGAGGATGCCAGGGCCAAAAAGTTTGTCAGAAATGATTCTCATTATAAAATGGTAGATTCCAAGATCGTGGTCACTCAAGTCCAAGAACTTCAAGTAATCCTCCACAATATCCATGCTGAAGGAATGATGTTGAGCGAAACTTTTCAAGTGACAACTATTATTGAGAATACTCTGAAAGACTTTAAGAACTACCCCAAGCATAAGAAAGAAAGGAGATTTAGCATCAAAGATATGTTGCCAGATCAGATCAAGAAGACAATGTGAGGATTTGAGAAGAAAATGGCACGCAATCCCAATGAGGCTATGGCTAAGGCTAACTTTGTGGAACATGGTCAAAGTTCCAAGTTTAAGAAAGGTAACAACAAAGGGAAAAGCACTAAGTTGGGACCTAAAGGTGAGTCTCCCAAGAAGACAGGCCAAGGAAATGCTTCAATTGTGCTAAGGTCAAAAATCTTCCGAGGGTAGACTTCCAAAGAGGAACAAACCCAAGGAAGCCACTGTGGATGACAGACATCTCCAAGATGTGTCTCGATATCGACTTCATCGTAATAATCTCTCGAGGTGAATCTCGTGGGTCTAACCTCAACAAATGGATCGACATCAAAGCATTTTCGCCATGTGTGTTCTCGACAAGATGTCTCACCTTAATCAATTGAGATCGGAGAAAGGTGTTCAGGGAACTCACTGTATATCAAAGTGGCAGTGGCGTGGTCTTCAAGATATTGGGGAAAGAGCCGACTTTGACAATGTTTTATATGTACCTCAAACTGCAAGAATCTGTGTCCGTTCTTTCAATAGTCATGGATTTTATTGTGGTCGAAAAGATAAATTTGTTTTTATCAAAGAGCGAATGCCATTTAAAGGGCATATGGAGTATGGGATGTGGAAGATTAATGTCATGATATCATTAAGTCAGATATGGAATAAAGTTAGTTCTTTCGTTTATATTCTCGAGTCATTTAATCTATGACATGGTAGATTAGACATAATTTATGATACATTGCGTAAATTAATAATTAAATCATATACCACCCTTCAAATTGATGCAAAGTATATGTGAAACTGTGGTTTGAGGTAAAACTAACTGTGCCATCTTTTCAAAGTGTCAAACACACATCAACCCCTTATCGCAATCCATGTTGATATATGTGATTTCAAGTTTGCATGTTCATCAAGAGTAGTAATAAATATTTTATTACCTTGTGATGATAGCATTGATGTGTTATATGAAAATACGGCAAGGGAGTGAATGTGGTAAATACTCAAAACCGATTCAAATAAAAGTATGTACTCAAAAACTCGAAACAAGTATTACTAACACTCAACCTTTCCGCAAGTGCACGTCATACAAGTAATAAAGCTGGACTTAGAGTCCGTATCGTGACTCCACGAGATCGAGGTTCTCTCTAATTGGAATTTGATCACCCGACATAAGTGGTTCTTCACTATTAGAGATCAAAATAGATGTAATAAACAATTTAATTGAAACAAAAATTGATTTAAAACTAATCCAAAAATCTACTACAAATAAAACAACTACTTAACTAAAAGGTATGAAGAGAGTCACTAGGATGGGGATAATTATTCACAAACGTTTGCATTTCCTGAAAGTCGCAGCAATTGTAAGTTGAATGCTAGATTTGTCCAAGAGCAAAGATATGTATAACTCGGATTTCTCCCGTCACTATAAATTTCACTATCTAACACACCATATTCCTTTCAGACAAATCTGCCCAACATTCATCAGAAACTCCAGCCTCTTTGGGCATTTGATTGCTTTTTCAATACTTCACAACCATTTCTTAGGAATTGAAAAAATTCGCTTCCCATAGACAGAAATGCAAGCCTTCCAATGTAATTGCATTCATTCCTTCAAATCTAATAAAATTTTCTATCTCCTCGATTAGATCTTTGCTAACACTTTAATCAAAGATCCTTTCATCGTACTAAGGAGAAAACCTCTGATCAACTAAATTGATACATCATCTAATTAATCCTCACACCATGAAAGGAATTAAAGGATCTACCAAAGTAATTTTTCGTGAGTTCATTAGTTCCAAGATATTGTGTCTAACATACCCCTGGTTACCGCTCTTTACTCAGAATTCCATCTCTCGTGTCACTCGTGAGGGCCTCGGAAATCGCAGCAAAGATACAACTCTTTTCTCGGTATGTTACTAATATTCGAATAGTTCAGCTGTATGAATAATACCACTATATAAATTCAGCCAAACCCACAAAATAACCGAAAATCAGCAAATTTGAATGTTCAACAATTAATCCTCACCTCTGCAGGTGTTTAATGTTCCATTATCGATTCCAATCATCATCAATCAAACAAAAGTAAGTAAATGAAGAAAAGAAATCAAGAGACAAGGAGTGAGAGAAAAATCCGCATTTAGCTTCAATCCTTGTCTGTCAAAGAATGAAATCTGAATCAATTATATAGCACTGAAATCTCTTCAATAGAAATAAAAATCCGTCAAACTACTCTAAGATTTATTAAAAATAAAAAATATGCAAAGAAAAAACTAAGAAAATCAAGTAGAGAGAAACCCATGAGAGAGAAAAAATCCAGATTTTAGCTTCAATCTGTCTGAACATTAGTGAAATCTGAATTTATTATATTAAAGACCAAATCTTTCAATACAAAGAAAATCATTAAAAATTACCTAAGATCTACAAAAAATCAAAATTCAGAGAAAACCGGAAAAATGTGGCACAGAGAGAGAAACCCCATGAGAGAGGTTCCCTCCAATCTTCTCCCGCTGCCCTTCTACCTAAAAAAACCAGGTATATATATGGTCATAGGGTGAAATGGGCTTGGTAATAGGCAAACACACTGACTTTAGTTTTCTCCACGCTTTTGGTCGCGATTACGCTTTTTTGGTCACGGCATCAGTTTCTCGGGTTATGGCTAATGTAGCTTTTTTGGTCAGACCAAGTTTCCCGGTCGACGCTTTCTAGACAACAACTCGCTTTTCTTCTCCAACTTGTCGTGGGCCATAACTTCTTCGCTTTAACCCTGGATTGGGCGCAGTGAGTACTCGTTGAAAGCTATTTGAATGTAGAACCATGAAAATTTTAAACCATTTGATGTTCCAGATGGTACAGAAAAAATTTATCTTTCTATGGCGCACAGAGAGACTCCCATTGACTCTTCTTTGGAAATATATTGCTCATTTCTTACAATCACTTGCTTTTCATCAATAATCCTACAAAACCAAGTTTAGAGGAATTTTATGAGTTTACATGAATATGGATACAAATGCACAAAACAAATTAGAAATGAACTCTTAAACATAGATGAGTTTTGTACTTATCAAACACCCCCAACTTGAAGTTTTGCTTGTCCTCAAGCAAAGAAAAGAAAGAAGTTGTCATTCCTAAGCAACGGAAGAGAAGCAGCTCCTATTTCACCTTTTTATTTAACCAAACTAAGTATGAATCAAGCTTCCAAGGGGGTATGTGATATGTGTCTCAAGAATTACCCTTATAAGGAGTATATAGGGAATATGATCAAGATAATTTATTCATTTTTAATAGTAACTAATCTCACAATAGACAGCCTTAGATCATGGTTCTTAATAGTGTGTGTGTGGTCTTCCCCTATCCAACAATTGCAAGCTAGATGAGTTTATGAGAATTGAGATAAGTACGCTGACTCTAAGATAATTTATTTAGGTTCCATAGGCTTGTTGTTCTGTATCACTCTCCACCAATGTGAAAATACACATAACTCTTTAAGATCAAGTAGGTCTTTATAAGCTTGTAATGTGGCGCTTCTGGGTAAGGGTAGTCGAGTAGTCATTTTAGCTAAAACTTACTCAAACATGTACATATTTTTCTGCATTAACAGCCCTAGTCCATCCTCGATTCTTTACCATCAAAGATAGTGACACCTCAAGCACCCCAAAACTGCTTAGGTGCATCCTTCCATACTCCCTCATCACCTTTCGCACAAATTCCGATTCTTCAACAAACACCAAGAAGCATTTTCTTTAAGACAAGGTCAGAGGGCGCAAATGTCAAACCCCCCTTAAGCTTTCTACCAACCCTTAACGAGCTTTAAATCAATAGCTCCTAGATTCAATCAGTTTGAAAGACTAGGTGTTGAGACACCCCTTAGGATTTACTTGCTCTAGGGAAGGAAGGCTACAAGGCTAGACTCACTCTTACTTGACTTTTTATTGTATTTTTACTTCTTTTACACTTGATTTTTTTTATTTTTTTTCCTTTTTACCAACCACTTTTGATTTTCAACTTAACTCATTTCAACCAATTTGGAGTTATTTTTCCTATGGAAAAATAACTCCCCCAAACTTGCTCCTCACCACATTTCTCAATTATGTTCAAATCCTCATGTTATGGGTGAGTTTGGTTCTTACTGAGGATAATGATGTATAGGAAGGTTATCGACTTCAAACTTGGTTTTCATAAACAGAATTTGGCTTTTTAAGGCTCAACATCTTAGTACTAGAGGAATATGCAGTTGCATATTAATAGTGGTTAGTTTGGAAGGCACACCTTTCCAAGGATGACCTATATCATTTCTCAATTGTCAGGTTGCTAAGGATTTCACTACGATAATAAACAAGTTCTAGAACCTATGGAGATCAAATGAAGATGGATTTCCTCATATAAACCTTCTCTAACCTAAGCAAAATCGTTTCAAGGGCACTTAGTGACCATGGATTTTGAGAAAACCAAATGACTAAATAGCCTATTAAAGAGATAACTTATTGCTACATTAAGTCCTATTATCTCTAATATTGTCCATATATCCTGCGTTCATTTATGGTCCTATTGATATCATAACTCCAAGCACCAATTAACTCCAATAAACTCTAATTTAAACAAAAACATACCAAACTAAGATGTGTTAGAAGCATCAAACAAAGTCATTATCCATAAAAGACTAGAGTAATTTCATCCTCAAAGTTGTCATGTGAATATACAAAGTGACATGATAAACTAAACTAAAAATAAACACCCCAAACTGAGATGAACATTGTCCTAAATGTCTAGCAATGAGCAAAAGGAAGCACAAGTAAAAGGGTAATAGCAGTTGGGAAAGGAACCCCCTTTCAGAGTCTCTGCCACTTAATAGGGAACTTTCTGAGGGATTATTCTAGTTGATCCCTAATCCTGATTAACTCATGAACATGAGGGGACTCTGCATCTGGTAATGGATATAGAAACTTTTCCCTTAAACAAATAAATAAAATCCATGGAGCCAACCCCTTACAATCCTAACATATCTTTAGAAAACACACGCTAACAAACAAAAAATCTTTTTTTCTTTCTTTTCAAACACTGATTTTTCGTAAAACTGCCGCAGTTTCCGCTTTTCTGACTCTCAATTTATAAATACCCGTATAAACATTTAAAAACACTCTAATCTTCCAATTTTCAAACTTCCTATAGGACTCCTTGTCCACAATCCAATCAACCTAATATATACACATATATATATATTCATTTCAATTATCAAAACATTCTTAAACTTCTTCAATTCCATGCATTTTTTTTTATCAAAAGATTGGGCTTGAGCCGGACTTAAGCCGACCGCCTAAGTAGTTCCTTTTCAAAATATATCCATATATGCATATATACATGACAAAGTATTAGACATATAAAATATGCAAATTATTTATACAATGCAACTCACATGCTGCCTCTCGATGGCTCAACTCATCGCACAAGAGGGTACTCACGGCGCACCCGTCTCGTCCTCAAAATATTTTTGGAAATATATGGAAAAGAATGAGCTAAAGGAGCCCAAAGGAGTGTACATTTTCATTAAGATACATTTTCGCATATAGTGTCAAAGTAATAAATACTTATACAATTAAAATCCATTTATGCCTTAAACATTTATGCCTCAAACTTTTCTTCTTTCTTTATAATAAATACTTATACAATAAAAATCCATTTATGCCTTAAACAATTATGCCTCAAACTTTCTTCCTTATTTTTCTCTTTCCATTTTAACCCAAAGAACATTAATCATCAGCTCGGCACTACTGAGGACTCTGGCCATGTCCACTACAAGAGAAAATCACGTTTCAGATGTGGTTCCACTATAGCACTCCATCACGTGGTATGATATTACTCTGTGACACCCCAATCTCTCCCCGGCTGAACCTATAACTTTACCCTCTAAACCTACACGCTAAGGCAATTTCAATCGATATCACTACAATACTTCATACGTGGGTTAGTGGTAACCATCAAGAAACATTTATCAAAATACATTTATAAATCCATTTAAATCCTTTTTACTTTATCATGAAAACCTCATATATATATATATATGCAAATATATGCATTCTTACACATTTTTAAATTTTCATAATGCCTTAACATAGTGCATACATATATAATTTAATATAAATATATATATATATATATATATATATATTGATGCAAGATAAACATGTACATTAAAATTTTCATTTACATCAAAACTTTTCATTTAGTAATATAAACATTTACATTAAACTTTTCATTTTAACATCAAAATCATTCACTCTTTTAAAACTCAATTTGCAAAACATCATTTTACACTACAGCTTCACTCATCTAATCTTGTTTGTTTCTCGTCGAATTCTGCTTCATCCGATAGTCATTTTCACCTTCAAGAAAAAACGTAATCCAACCATTAACCATAACTTCCATTTAATCTACCATACACATTCATTTCACCCAACCACATCACATTCACTCTAAAACCCATTTAACCATACTTAAAAATGCTATAATCAAGGAAACACCAAATTACCTTTTTCTTTACAAATGACCTTAATGCCTCAATTCAAATCCTTTCTTGTCTCTCTATGAATCTACTTTACTTAGAAATTGGAATCATTCCAATTGACTTCCAACCAAGTTATGGTATTTTCATGCCAAACTAGTCATTTTACCGATTTTACACTGGGACTCTTTGACATACCCATTTTCCATGTCTTGACCTTATTTGACACTGGTTCTGGCACTCTTGGTTAAAGTGTTAAGGGTTCTTCTCCAATTGAATTACCCAAATCTGAGCATCAAAACTCACGTTACGCCCAAAACAAATCCGGCTAATCTATATTCAGAAAAATCGAACCAAAAAGTGGCTTACATGGACCCTATTTTGAATGAATTTTTGGGGCCACATAGAACTTCAGAATCTGACAATGTCATTTCTGATGTTTGGTTTGCCTTGAAGTCTAGTTTAACAATAATTTGAATACTCAAATCGAATAAGAAATGAGAAAGTTATGACTAAAATACAAAACTGGTTGAAATAGAAAATAAGAGCATTTCACTGGTATCGGCCTCCAAATGCCTAGAATGTGCCTGCATTTTTTCCATATTTTTCCATCCAATTCTTTATAAAACCACATAATTTTGATGATTCCATGCTTACTTTACACCAATTGGGGTTTTACTCTCACAACCCCAACAATTCAAGAGTTTGTGTGCTCTTTGCACAAACCTAGACTAAAGGAGAAACAAATTTCCATCCAAAACCTTAGGATTCATATCAAAAATCCAAACATGATTCCACACCACTCTTGATCTTGTCCTCCTTCTCCTTCCCTTTTCCTTCTTCCTTCTCCTTTCTCCCTTCTTCTTCTTAAAAACCGTGGAAGTTCCTAAAATTGAGATGAGACTCAAAAATGAGTTTTGGCCTACTCATGTCCCTTTAGGCCAAAATTTTCCTTAATCGTACACTTAAGTCCGCTACATCTACACATCAGACATTAACTCCTCAGTATTTACATTAAGATGGCTTCATCTCTAACTTAATTATGCCTTACATATCCTTTTGGTTAAATGACAATTGTAATTCCTTCTTTATTACCACATTCGGCTTCTTGTAAATTACTTCATTTCATAATTTCATCTCCAAAATATTACAATGTAACATTTAATAATGTATACGCCTCATCTATCATGTGTAATCAGACACTCTCTAGACTTGGGTGTTACATTATCGCATTGACATTGCACATACCCCTTGATACACTCTTCTTGCTTTTTTGAGCCATGAGTGGCTTGATATTCTTCCTCCTTCCCCTCTCCTCCCAACTCACCTCAATAATACTGCACACAAGGCATATGGCAAACACTGGTGTGCACCAACTTCCTTCACCTCAAACGAAGTGAAGCCGACTCTTCAAACCTCCTTCAATACATGCAATCAATACTCCACAATCAACAATGATCCACAAAGAAATCCAAAAAACAAACAACCAAGGACAAAATTTTTTCTTCCATTGTAACTCCCTCTTTGATGCTTGGAATGATGGATGGAAAATTGCTCCAACAAATGTAAGTTTGTGGGTTTGTGGATTGGTTTCAAGCTCAAGACGTATGGAGATGATCGGGGAGGAATGTGATTTAGGATTTGAGTGGATGGGAGATGTTCTGAGTGGTTAGGGTAGTTGCAAGGTTGAGGAAAGAGGATGGCGGTGATGGAGTATAAAGTGCAGGAAGATGAAAAATGGTTTTGAAGGTTAAAGAGCCTCGTTCGCGGGATCTGGTGCTGGCCACGTCGCACTCAAGCCAACACTCGTTTTTTTTATCCAACTTGTTATACTCATATCTCCTTTCATTTTGTAGCCTGAATTGATGTATGACTCATTGAAAGCTTTTTTTCAATGAATGTGCTCATGGGCTGAGGTGAACAATTTGGAGCCTCAATCAATACAGAAAAATCAGAATGTTCAATGCTGTCCAAGGTAGATTATTTCTTGACTCCTTAGGTCTCCTACGGTTCTTGCCCATATCACTCGCATCCCTTCAAAAGTCCTTCATGATTATATTTCAAAATTCCCTCCAATAGCAACCCTAATGCTTTCTATCCATGCTTAACCATCTCTTGTCTTCAATTCTCCTCAAGTATGATCATGAACCTTCCAACTTTATATTTCCCGCTTCACCTGCTCATTTCATCTCAAAAACCCGAAATTGATGAACATCTCCACACCATTTTTTTTTCTACACTTCAAGCACTATAATTACATCAACCACTTCCAACTTCTTGCCTTCGCTCTGCAAACTAGTCATGACAACATGTTGAACTTGAACCTACTTTATTCCGAAAAACACTAACAAATAAAGTTAAAACATCGGCCGGAATTTTCATCATGAGTAAAAAAACATAATAAATAGCACCAAAAAAAACAGAAAAAGAAAAAGAGAGTGGAGAACTTATTACTTATCCTGGGTTGCCTTCCAAGAAATCGGTCTGCTTAGAGTCCACTAGACTATTGGAAAAGTACTAGTGCTTCCATTCGCTGGCCATTCATCTCTGAAAGCACTCTTATAACCATTCAACCAGACAGTTTTCTTCGTAGATTGAATAGGGGAAGAAACCTGTAATCCCTTTAATTATAGCTGGTGGTTCAGCCACAATTTCTTCAAAACAGTCCCTCCCATATGTGAAGTAGATGTAAAAACACATTTATGCTTAAGGACTGTCAAACATGTGTCTTTCGATTAAGTAAGGCCGCACTTTCGTGACATGGCTCTTCGTCTCCGTCAAAGGTAAAGGGTTGGTAAGATTGAACTTTGCTTTCTCCCCACCCGTAAGGTGAGCTCCCTTGTTATTGTCAACTATTGCTTGGCTTGAGGAAAGAAGTGGTCTTCAGTTCAGAATTATATTCCTTCACTTTCCAAGTCACAAAATCCATGGAAAAATGTCAATCTTCACTTTAAAATAAGCCAAATAGCCATTACTCACTTTCTTCTCTTCAAATTTAAGTTTATCCACTAATGGCTCTTCATCCTGCTACGGGAGAGTGTTCCTGTTCTCAATTTCCAACTCCTTTTCACCTTATTCCACATATTTTGCATGAAATTTCATCATTTAAACGTAGCTCATGCATTCAATGGATTTTCAAAGGTCTCATTGCAGAGGTCCTAGAAAATTGATCCTTGAATGCTTGAAATCAAGGGGTCCACCTGAGCTTCATTTTTTTCTTAATCTAGCAATTAGTGCCACTTGGGAAGGTATCTAAAATGTCATAAAAGATTACTCATCTTCTTGTTCTCATCCATTTCGGTAAAATTCTGCTCCTTAGCAAGAAACAATTTTCTTCTTTGAAAATGTGGGGTTGAACTCCTTGATAAGGCAATACTTCCTGTTCCATGAGTGAGTCATTTTGAATTCTTGATTCAAATATGAATAAGGAAGTAAGTTATTTTCTATGGAGGAAATTCTGACCTACTTGAATATTCCTCCATGGTACCACAAATAAGAAGAAAAACAAAAGAAAATAAAGTACAAAATAATAATAGTAAAAAATAAAAATAAAAAATAAAATTACCTAAGAAACAACTAATAACAAAAAAATGCCTCAATTAGTAACCTTGCTCTTCAAAATGTCAACTTCCAATGAGAGTGAACCGGCGCCAATCCCCTACAATGACGCCATAAACTTGTTTTGACCAAATGATGTATGTAGTAATATGGCCAAGGAGGAATGTGGTAAATTAAAACCGATTTTGAAACAAAAGTAAGTGTACTCAAAACCATAATACGAAAAGTATTACTAACACTCAACCCTTCAAGTGCACTGTCATATTAAGTAATAGCTGACTCTGTGGAGTCCTGATATCAATTCCACGGTATCGAGGTTCTCTCTAATTGGAATTTGATCACCCCAATTACAAGGGCTCTTCACTATTTAGCGCATCAAATGATGTGGAATAAAATTTTAATTTGAATCAAAACAAAAACTCGATTTAAAACTAATCCTAAAATCTGCACAAATGTTAACTACTTAATTCTCCTAAAAGGTATAGAAGAGAGTCACTAGGATGTGGATAATTATTCACAAAACAAATTTTTGCATTTCCTTGAAAGCGCAACATTTGTAAGTTGAATGCTGGATTTGTCCAAGTGAGCAAGATAGTATAACCTGGATTTCTCCCGCCACTATAAATTTCCAATATCTAACACAACCATATTCTTTCTTCAGACAAATGGGTCTAAATATCTACTTTAAAACTCCAGTCTCTTTAATATTTGATTGTTTTTCTTTTCAACATCAGCCAAACCATTTCTTAGACTGAAAATTTTGCCCCCAGGGGAAGGAAAAAAATGCCCTTCTCCAAACGAATCGTATCTCATTCCTTCAAATCTAATAAAATTTTCATCTCCCTTTGATTAGATCTTGCTAACACTAGATCAAGATCCTTTCATCAGACTAAGGAGAAACCTTTGATCAACTAAATTGATACATCATCTAATTAATCCTCACACCATGAGTAAATTAGTGATCAAAGTAAATTTTTCAGAGTTCATTAGTTCCAATGATATTAGCCCACTTTAAGTTACCATTTTGCTCTCGTGAATCTCCCCCATCTCTGCGTCACTCAGATTCTCCTGAATCGCAGCAAGATACAACTCTTTTCTGGGTATAAGCCATTAATATACCGAATAGTCTAATATTATATGAATATCAATTATATAAATTTAGTTTTCAAATAACACAACAGTAATACTATCAACAATGGGTCAATAACACAAAGTGTTAAGAGAACCCACAAATAATCGAAAAATTCAAATCTAAATGTTAAACAATTAACTCTAATTCTGTGAGGGTGTTTAATGTCGCATTATTATCCAATCATCATCAATAAAAAAAAAGGCAATGAAGAGAAATCAAGAGCATGTTAGAGTAGAGAGAAAAATCTAGATTTGTGTAGCTTCAACTTTGTCCGAGTCAAAGAATGGAAATCAATCACCATAGCAGAATCAAATCTCTTCAATAGAAATAAAAAATATGCTCTAAAACTACTTAAGATCTATTAAAAATAAAACTCAGAGCAAAACTAAGAAAATGGGCATTTAAAGAGAGAAAACCCAATGGAAGAGAGAAAACTTGTGATTAGTCATTTTGTCCTAACATTAGTGAAATCTGAATCTCTCATGAGAGCAAAGATCGAAATCTCTTCAATACAAAGAAAATCATAAAAATTACTCAAGATCTATAAAAATCAAATCAGAAAACTGGAAAAAATTGGCAGCTTAGAGAGAGAAACCCCATGAGAGAGGTCTCCAATCTTCCCGCTGTCTTCTTACCAAAAACGAAAGTATATATATGGTCCTAGGGTAGAAATGGGCTTGAACAAGCAAACATCAATTTTCTACTTTTTAGCCGTGCTGCTGTCATGATACGCTTCGGTCATGGACTGTGCTCTCGGTCGCGACCGCTTTTGGTCGCTGATAATCGCTTTTGGTCGCGACACCGCTTTTGGTCGCCGTTCAAGCTCGTCGCGACCGCTATTTTTGTCTATAGTTTCCGACAACAACTTGTTTTTCTTCTCCAACTTGTCGGTGCCATAACTTCTTCGTTTTAACTCGGATTTGGGTGTGTGAGTACTCGTTGGAAAGCTATTTGAATGTAGAATGCAACCATAAGGAAATTTGAACCATTTTATGTTCCAAATGGTACAGAAAATTTTATCTTCCCAGTGGTGCGTTGTGAGACTCCCAGTTGACTTTTCTTTTGGAAATATATTGCTCATTTCTTTTCAAATCACTTGCTTTTCATCAATAATCCTACAAAACCAAGTTTAGAGGAAATTTTATGAGTTTTACATGAATATGGATACAAAATGCACAAAATAGCATGTGAAATGAACTCAAAACATAGATGAGTTTTGCACTCATCAAGCACCAAGTATTGTTATGTGTACTTACTCAAAAGTAAGGATGAGGCGATAGATAAATTTTTTCTCTACAAAAACGAAGTTGAGAATCAATGCAAAACTGACCAAGTCATCTTTTCAAAGTGTTGAAAGATACACTGAACCTCTTGACTCAATCCATAGTGATATATGTGATTTGAAGTTTCAGATAAGTCAAGAGAGGTGGTGTTGAATATTTTATTACCTTGTGGATGATAGTACTAGCACTGCTATGTGTACTTACTCAAAATTAAGGATGAGGCGATAGGAATTTTGGTTTTCTACAGTAAAAACGAAGTCGAATCAACTCAACAAGAAAATTAAAGTGTCGAGAAGGATCGAGGTAGTGAGTATGAATCCTGGCCATTTGTTGACCTTCAGGTTTTAACATGGGATTATACATGAAACCATAACACCTTATTCACTAATCCAATGATGCCAGCTAAGAATCGCACTTAAAGGAAAATGTAATGTTAAAAGAAAGGAAGACTCATATGAGTTATGAAAGGAATAAATCCATCCAAATAGTTGCAGTGGGATGTCTCGCTAGCGGCGCACTCTCCACCCAAAAAGGTGAAAAGGCCAGGACCTAAAACTATTGATCAGATCTTTCATCGTTATGCACATAATGGTTGCCATCGATTTTCTGCTCATGAGTCGAATATCTCGGATATTCACAAGAACACGATAATGGAATTGAGGAATGCATCTTTCTTTGAAGATGTATTTCCGTGTAAATCCAAAGTAGAGCCAAATTCATCAAAACGAGATTTTGAGACTATTAATGAAAATAGTCAAGATGGAAATGATACTGGTGAGGTTGAACCTCGACGCTGTAAGAGAGCAAGGGTAGAAAAATCTTTTGGTCTATATTTTCTGACTTACATGCTCGAAGGAACCTCAAACTTATAAAGAGGCAAAGAATTCTACAAGAGGGTCTCATGTGGAAAGAGGCCAATAGTGAAATTGAATCCATATCGCAAAACCTTACTGGGAACTCTGTGACCTTCCACCGGGGTTGTAAACCTTTGAGTTCCAAGTGGGTTTTCAAGAGGAAAAGAAAAGTAGACGGATCAATTGACAAGTACAAAGAAAGACTTGTGATCAAAGGCTACAAACAAACTGAGGGCCTAGATTATTTTGACACATATTCTCTTGTAACGAGAATAAATTCTATAAGGATGGTGTGCTTGCAATCGCAAAGAGATTGGAAACCTTGAAGTACATCGTATGGATGTGAAAAACAACCTTTAATGGAGATTTAGAAGAAGAAACTACATTGAGTGTCACTGGGGTTTTTCTCTCGCTGACAAGAAAAAGTCTCAGAACCGGTAAAATCCTTATATGGATTAAAGCAAGCACCAAAACAATGGTACTTATAAAATTTCTGATAATATAATGATGTCACATGGATTCAAAATCAATGAATGCGTGGCAAAAGGCCAAAGATACTACACTCGATATGTCACAGCTTGTATGTAGATGACATGCTGAAGGCCGGTAAAGGATGATAAGATGATTGCATCTACAAAGAACATGTTGAACTCAAGGTTTGACATGAAAGACATGGGACTTGCTGATGTAATTATGGGAATAAAAATCAAAAGAACATCAAAATGGCCCATTCTAAGTCAATTACATTATGTTGACAATATTCTTGGGAAGTTTGATAAGGATAACTTTTGTATAGCCAAAACACTGGTAGATGTAACTCTACACTTGTCCAAGAATAAAGGAGAGAGTGTTTCTCAAGTAGAATACTCAAGGGTGATAGGCATCCTAATGTAATTTAATACAGTTGTACAAGACCGTATATTATTTCAGTGCGCTTAATAACCAGTAGATACACGAGTAATCCCGAGCTATGCATCAACATGAATGAGAGTATTAAAATACTTACGATTCACTGTGATCTACGCGGGTCGCACTACACAAGATATCCTATTGTATCAATGGTTAAGAAACATGCTAATCGGATATCTAATGTTAAAGACTTAAAAATCCCAAAGTGGTTATAAGGTCTTTACATCGAGGTGCCGCAAAGATCATGGAAGTCCTCAAAACAAACTGGTTATTGTCGATCCACAATGGAAGAGAGCTATATAATGAAAAATGTGGGGAAGAAGTGGAATGGCTACTTTTCCAATTTCTAGAGATATTCTGTAAGGTGTGGCTGTGGTTCCTTCCCTAATATGTACATATTGTGACAATTAACTGCTTATCACGGTATACAAAGTATGTACAATGGTAAGTCTAGGCATATTCGTCGTAAAAAATATCATTAGACAACTACTTTCAACCTGAGTTATCTCTCAGATTATGTAAAACCCATGATTAACATTGCGTATCCGCTAACCAAAAGGCAAACAGAGAGCCGGGTCAGGTGCCAATATGGAAACTAGACTCAAGCCTGTGAAAAGAATGTTTATGCGAATGGATACCCAACTCACCGGATCGAGATCCGTCAAGATTTAGGTTCAGACAAACTAACAAGTTCGATACAAATCATTGTGGGATGATTGTTCATCTCATGTGATGAACAATACGCTCATAAGAAGTGTTTAAAACTTTTTTTTATGCTTTAATGATCCTATGTATTGGCGAAGAGTAACATGAGCTACTCTTAATTTATAGAGAGATCACCTATGTAAAAGTAAAGTGGGGCCACTTTAGAGGTAATTGAATAAAGCACAATTCCTATTAATGTGAAACCCCAGAAAATCCGAATTTTCAAAAAGTAAATGTAATGCAATAAAAACCGAATTAGATTCAATGACTAAAACAGACTTCACTGTTGAAATTGTCTCACGAAATCTAGCTACCACGTCGACTTCACAATCTCCACACAACAGGGAATTGCACCGAGGCTGCATAGGTGCCTTAGCGACATGGCATGGTTAAGGAGATGCCATGGCACCCTAAGAGAGTGACACATCAAAAGGAGCCATGGTCTTCAAAAAAAGGAATGCACTCATATCGAGCCACATGGGTGCATGATTCCATGGTCACATTGCCGCGTAGGTATGATGTCATAAAAAAAGTGGCAAAATATGAAAATGAGGGCCACACAAATGGCATGATGTAGTTGGGAGGAAGCTCTTCCTTGATTGAATGTCGAACTGATCCAAAAGGAGAGAAAAGAAAGAAAAACTTCGAGCTGGTTAAACTGCATAAGGTAGGATTTTTCCTACTAAGTTTACTTGAGTCTAAAGGCCATAAATGGTATATTGCTTATGGAGCATGAGAGGCTATAAAAATTTAGTTCCAAAATTATCGATGGTAGAGATTTTATGTTTCGCTGCCACTGTACTATCGTGTCAGATTTCGAGCTCCGAGATTGATGGCCCTGCTCAAAGCTGCTTGTCTTGGTGATGAAATGATGTGGTGATGGCGAACCAAACCTGCTTCTGTTTGTGGAGGGACCGAGGTACTCATGGATGGTCCAAGATTGTGACCTTGGTTGTGCTATTGCTTCTATAATAACATGCCGGTGAAGAGTATCAAGGCGTTAGTATATGCTATTTGATATTAACATGACGTGGCTGAATGTAAATTATGGCAAAAATTATAATTTGTCCATGGTGTATTAATGCTTTGTAGGCACCTTATATACATGTAACATGAAGGCATCGTATCAAGATCATGGATTTCCATATGACCATTAATTGCCAGCCGCAAAAGTGCATGGTACTGAAACATTCATCTGTCAGGAATGAGCTCTAGATTTAAAGTCCAAAGGCTGAGACTCACCATGCTTTAAATCGACTGTTCGATAACATATGTTTGTGGAGAGAGCAATAGGTAGATCCCCTCCCCTCCTCTGTAGTGGTGAAAGACCAAATGGTTCACGACATGAATCCCATGATGTAAGTTCGAAAAATGTTGGAAAGGTATGTGGCGTCTTGCGGTGAAAACATGAAAATCCATGGCCCATAAAAGAGTTAAAATCATGAAATTACAATTAAAATGAGGTTCAATGATAAGTCATTAGGTTGTCAATAAATGATCGGTTTCCCACACTGCACCATGTGGGGAAGTCTATTGGGACTCAGTTGTGAGCATTTAGGGTCAGACTCATGTAGACACGAAACATTTCATATAATGTTACTGAACAGAAGTAAAATGATTGATGTTTATGTACTAAGTCATTGCATGCATTTTAGCGGAGTAACTTTGAAGGAAAATTTATCGGGCATTGTCTCACCCTGGCCATGGGGACTTCTTTCGTACAAACAGTGTAATTCACCACATATGGGACCGTATGAGGCCGAGAGCCTGATGCATGAGCTTTGTTTTATTTGTTTTGCTTTGTCTTCAGATATATTCGCAACCAAACATGCACCTTTTATTGCATAAAAGGACTGTTAAATGAACTCCGGCTGGGTTAAATAAATTATCATATATTTTCAGATATTTGTAAATTAAATATGTAGGGGAATGGGTCTCAATATATGAGACAAATGAGGTGATATCGGGGAGGTCTGAGACAGTGTTTCCAGAGGGGCTGATGGGTTGTCAACTGACCTCCGGATGTGGGTGTCAAGCAATTAAACCCTGTAACCAAAGGCGATGTCCATGGCTGCAAAATGGGACATAAAAGTGAGAACCCAAATAAGAAGATTCCTGTGTGAATATGCTATCGCCTACAACTGTAATGGAAAACAATTCATGACGCTTTGCTCATCAAGCGAAGAAACATATTTCAAGGGAAGGTTCCAAAGTGGTATCACCTACCTCTCCCATGTGCCTCAAACCGATGAATTCATCACCCCACTTTAGATCTTTAGTCATGAATGTCAATTCATGGGAATTGTTTGAGTGAATGATATCTGCATTATATATGAATGTCATTTACCGGTGTGGAGAAGTCTAAAGGTTTGTAGGCTTCCTAAATGTCAGTTTGCCAAACGTCAGCACAAGGCTCGAGGGTCTCACCTCATTGGTCGCAGGAAGAAGGTAGAGGGAAGAATGAGTCTCGCTAGGTACTATCCGAGAGTGTTGATCGGGTGATAGTTTCGATCATGGGCTTCATCACGAGAAAATTACCATCAAGGTACCGAGCTGCTCGTGATGCCGCTTTTATCCCGAGACTGATGCCGATGTGTTTTTCTCTCCTCAGCACCAAGGAGGCGGTGACCATGGTTAGAGACCTGTGGACTCCTTACGGAACCAAATTTCACCATTTCTGATTAACACTATTTCTCTTGTAATTGTTTCCTTATTTTTCTTTGTAAAATTTTCTCTGCCCTTCTTTTGTTCCCTTGTAAGGAGAGAAAGTTAGTAACACAACTTCCCTAAACCCACCTTCCTCCAATGGCGTCCCCAAACCCACCGACAAATAAAGTGAATTTTACATTTTAATCGTTTTGATATTTATGATATACTTGATTTAGAATTATGATTTTTTAGGTATTTAATTTTATATTTATGATTTAAATTTTTAAATATAAAATATTTTTTTAAACAAATTTTAGGATTTTTAAAAATAAAATGGTCTTATATCAATATAAATAAATTCTACCTGTGATTTAAATTATTTAAAATATTTTATTTGATTTATTCAAAAATATATATTTTATTTGAATTTAAACAAATGTATGATTTTAAAATATTTGTTTTACCAAATATATTTTTAACATATCTAAAAATTATTCATTAAATTTTCAATATTTTTGAATTGGTTATTTAACCATACTAATAAATGGTACTTGAAATAGTGTCTAGAAGCCATAAAATATTTATATTTTAAAATTTAGATAATTATGACTTTTTTTTTGAAAAGATATAATTATAATTTTTTTAAAGTTATCATAACTAGCAATATAATTAATATTATTTGAAAATGATATGCATTATTAATTATTTTTATGTAAATAATATAAATAAGTAGCTTATAAGATTGCCAATTGCTCATCAAGGAACTGATAACTTTCCAATTCTGATGACCGATCCTGTTTAAACATTGAGAGAGCTCCTTCAAAAACCCTTCTAACGCTTGGTAAGTTCAATAATCTATGCCTTAATCGTAATTGTGTGTGTAAGTGTGTTTTTTTTTTCTTTTTCATATTTTCTTCAAATTTGCAATGAGGAAAGCTCTAAATATGTGTTGTATTTCATAAAGGCTTGGAAGTATCTAATCACTGGTTATATTTCATAAGGGTTCGAACCTCATGCCCTTACAAGAGAAACCCCAAAAAAGAGCAAAACGCCTCAAAAAACACACTAAGCTCCCACTAAATCAATAAAATGAACAAGGGTCATGGGTCCATCCACTAAGGACACCTTACTCTCTAAATACAATGTCATTCCTTGTCTTCTAGAGTGTTCAAAAAATGCACAAAGGACCCGCATTCCAAACTTTTCCCTTCTCCTTGGCAAGAAAAGTACCCTTCCACCCTAAGAGGGAATCCTTAACCAAAGAGGACAAAATCCAAGAAACTCCAAAAAAGGAGAAAAGCAAATCCCAAAGAACTCTTGTCTTAGAGCAATGAAGGACCTATTCCTCGCTCTCTAGATAGAGGGGACAACAATTGGCAAGGGACAACTGGCCGCATCTCGTCCCTCGTATCACCCGAAGCAGAGTACGAACCGATCCAGATATGCCCTTCTTTTTACAAATCCTCGACATAATTTCTTTTCTCAATAAAACACATTTCAAATACTCATTTTGTAAAGGATAATTATCCTGCGAAAATATATACGTATATATCACATTAACTTAAAGGGGCCCCATCATTTTGCTCTCAATAATATTTAATTCAATATGCATTATATGCCCATTTGCTCAATTTCCCACCTTTATACATTACGACATTTATGCCGCTTAGCCATAAAAACATTTACAAACATTTATCAGAGTTCAATTTTCACAACATAGTTTTAATACAAAAAGTATCAAAAAGAGATCATGGGGTTTCATGTATGTATGGTCGGAGCTTTACTTTTACTCCGTGCGGCTTTTGATGATGACTATGCGCTTGCACGATCTTTCTTTGAACTTGCTCACTGGTACTATGCGATGATAAAATAATGCGCTAAGCATTTTCTATGCTTAGTGGTTCTACGCTTATCTTTCATTTTATTTTAACACAAATCATGCGAATCTTCAGCAAAGGTTAACCTCACTAATGCATCAATGCAATACAATACGTATATATATTCATTTCATATACATTCATTTACAATTCTCATCATTCCAAATATGCACTTTCATATGCAATAACCTATCAAAACTCAAATCATGTATTTCACAAATATTCTTACTATTTCGTTCTTAAACTATTTAACTAATGTTTTTGGTGATAATCTTAATCATCTAACGGTCTCATTGGCTACAGCCGGTATAAAAGGTTTTATAACACGCATTTACTCCTGGCTGGTTGCCGATCGTTATTAAAATCATTTTATGAACACTATCGACATCAGTCTCACTGGCTACGGATCTGAGTGATACTACATTACGCTCTTGCCTACAAGATCGCTTGCCTGAATTCTCTTATTAGTATACCAATCTATCCTTAACTCGACAAAGACTGGATAATATCTTCATTAAGGGCATTACAAATCAATCATAGAAATTTACAATATGGTATATACATTTATACTCAAATAGCACATTTCAATACTCATGCAAATTTTTTCATGGCAATCATTTCACAATCAATTTTCTCAAATCGCTTAAAATAAATTAATATGTAGTTTTGTCACTCAATAATTGCGCAACAATTTTTGATAATTTTGAAATAAGAATAGAAGAATAGAGAATCTAACCAAAAATATCGGGCAGACTTCGATTCTAATCCTCTTATCTGACTTCCACCCTGGGTTTTCTGGTCATAACTCCCTAATCCATCACAATTAGAGAACAATATCAGTTGGCTTATTTAAGTTTCCAGTTAGGGTTGTTTTCTACCTAATATACCTTCACTTGTAATTTTTTTTTCTGGGAACAAATGAGCTATATTTTACCCAACTTCCTTCAAGTCCATTGTTCCTCTATAATTATATTTTGTCTTAAATTGAATCATTCAATTCCTAAGACCGGCTCCAGATATGTCCTAAAACATTCTGGGATTATTCCATTTTCAAATTAACTTAATTTGCTCAAAGACAAGGCTCCCTTTAGACGAATTTATGGGTTTAATGGGGTTCAAATTTGAATACAACTATTTTAGGGAAATTTGTTTTCCTATAAGTCTAGTTTACCTAGAAATTTGAATCACTCAATTTGGATGAGTGAAACTCAACTTATGGCCGAAATACCAAAACTATTTGGAAACACCAAAATTGTATCAGAACTGAACCAGAATTGACAGAAAACAGAGCCTCACTTTGACGAATTTTCTGGGTCTAATGGGATCCAAATTGGGATACACTTATTTCAGGGAGATTTATTCTCCTAGAAGTCTAGTTTACCTAGAAATTTAAATCACTCAATTTGGATAAGTGATGGGAAAGTTATGGACAAGACAAAAACATAGTTTTTAGAAAATTTTGACAACATCTTTCCTAAAAACCCAACATTTCCTTTATACAAAAATTCCTCAACACCAATTCAAACCACAATACACCTTAAAAACTAACCCAATACAACCCCAAAACAAACAAATAATGAATTAGGAAGGGTTTCTAACCTTGATTCTCTTGCAACTTGAAATCCTAGCTCCCTTTTTACCTTCTCTTCTTTTCCTTCACTTTACTTGCAAAACCTTGGACCAAATGAGGGACAATCAACCCGACAAGGTTTCTCCCTTCTCAAAACGTGAGAGCCCTAGCTCTCAAATGTGAATGCCCAAAATAAGCTCCTTCTAAGACCAAATTTTGGTCTTATCCCATTTTATTTTTTAGGCCATGTTTGGCTAGCACATTTTAATCATCTATTCTCATTTTTGCATTAAAGACCTCATATTCTCCCTATTTGACATTCCACTTCTCAATATTCTCACTTTGGCATTTATTCTTTTTCATTTATGCGACTGGTCCTCATTTGATATTTTTACTAAATTTATTCGACTATGTATAATTTACGGGTATTTTTTTAATTCGTTTAGCCATTTAAAGCCGTAAAAATATAATATAATTTATTGGTACTTTAAACATGTTGGAGTAAATTGTTTAAGGTATTTTCAGCAAGCATAAACCCTCTCTCTTCAGAATCATCACAGTTAAAATTTTGGCCCACTTTCGCCTCCTCTGTGCAAAGAACCAATTTTTGGGTGAAGTGAACACAAGTCATCCAAATGATCATATAATAAATTCCTCAATTTTAATCAAATAATAACCCAATAAAAATATGGGGAATAGGAAATAAGTGATAGTGCCCTAAGAAGAAATATATATACTAAAGTTTCCTTATTATTGTTGAGAAACCATTCAAGGTAGTTTCCATTGCATTTTTCAGATCTTTTTTCTCACTTAGGATCCACTCCACTTTTAGCTATAATCTAAGCTTTTGTTTTTTTTTTTTTTTGCTTGCACTTAGCTGATTAAAAAAATGTCTATTGGAAGTGGATCATGTTTTGGGAGCAACTTTTTGTTGATGAAATACAAGGGCTAAAAGTGGATTATGATTGAGGGGGAGTAGCAGAAGAAGACATTTTTTGGACTAGGTTTTTTTTTTTTTTTTAAAAGTGAAATACAAGGGCTGAAAGTGGATTATGATTGAGGGGGAGTAGAAGAAAACATGTTTTGGACTAGGTTATTTTTTAAAGAAAAAAGTAAAAATCTTCCTAGGAGAAGAACAAGAGAAGTTGCATATCATGTGTTTGGCCTTGGCCTAGCATTCAAATTTGTATTTTTATATTTTATTTTATTTATTTACTCATTATGACAATAAAATTGTGAAAGAGTGGAACTACTTATTTATCTAATAATAATAATTATTTTTTATCTTTTATTTATCTCTTCATTTATGATGAATTATCTATTTAGGTATATAGATGTTAATTTAGGTGAATTATCTATTTAGGTATGATCATGAATTCATCTTACTTATTATATATCAAGATCATTATGCAAGATCCTGTGCTTTCTTATTTGTCTGTCACTCTATTATGATAAATTAAACATTAATGTGCTTAGTTTTTATCACATGAACTTTTTATTAACTCATAGTCTAGCCTCACTAATAAACCTGTTTCCTTTTCTAGTTCAGTGAATCAACTTCTAGTTTAGTAGAATCGTTTGGATGCTCACAAAATAAAGAGAAAACAAAATGATTATTACAAATGTTAACTCTTCATCATCTAAGGTTCTTTTTTTTTTGAGAGTAAAAAGATTGTGAGCAATGTTTTAAATCGATCGACCGCTCACCCAACCGATCGATCATAACTAGTAACAAAATGCGCCTGATTCAAAGGTTAAAACCTTTTTCTTCAACGGCTTGTAAACCGACGAACCGGTTTGCTGAGTCCGGTCAACCATTTATAATTATTTTCTTTATTTTTAATATACAATTATCTATTTATGACGCCACCTGGCTCAACCACTTCCGCTTTTGATTGCTCCGCTCAACCACGTGAACCTGTGGAATCTATAACTTTTCCCACTGAATATCTATCCGATTTTTAAAACATTGATTGTGAGATATACTATGATTATTTTTTTTTTGCTATTTTCCTAATAACCAAACCAAGGCTTTAATTTCACCTATTTAGGATCTTTTAAAAAAATAAACTTAGAAGCCAAATTAAAACATAATGGATAAAAATTGAGACTTAAAACAAAAAATTTTAGTCTTTCCATGTTGAAGCATCAATTACTAATTCTCATTGTTGAGAAATACTAACTCTAATGAAGTAATCTAACCCGATACTTCCTCTTCTCGTAACTCGAGGATTCCTCCCAAGACTCATACTGATTTGAGAAAACATTTATTTTAAACCCTTCAAAAGTTAATCCGCTGAAATAACCCATATATACAGCTACATCTTCCATTAAAAACCTTATTAAATATGGTGGAGTTTCTTTCTTTCAAACATTAAACCCTTTTATACGGTTAAACATTTTGCGTAAAAATCTGATGCAGATTCCTCTCGCTTTTTCGACATCTCCAATTGAGCAACACCACAAACATTTTACACGCCAAAAATATTCATTTGTTTACTCCACATCCAACTACTGACATCAAGTCCAATTACAAGAAATTTCAAATCAAAATTTAAAATCCTTTTCTAAACACCATAGAAATATAAACAATATTTTAAAACATATATACATTACAAAATAAAGGTGCACAAGAAGTTATTTAAAATAAAGTCTATAAGTTTTCAAAAAGTGTCATGCTACGGAGGCTAAGTGAGATTACCAGGCCCTCGAGGATGCTTGAACCGCTGTCATCATCGAAACATTTTATAAAACATTTGGAAAGAATGTGAGCTAAAAGAGCTCATTGAGAGTACGCCAGAAAATAATGTTTTATGAGGATCAGAAGAAAGAGGTGTAACAACAGAACACAGTATGTGCAAAAGGTAAGTCCCTCCCCACTCACAGGTCCCACATAATGGGAAAACAATTATAAATATCTAATTTCAATACATATTTACTTTACTTTATTTTCCTTCTAGATATAATTCAAATACAATGTGTAAAAAAACAACAAACATCTCATTTCACAAAACATTTACTTTACTTTTCATTTTCGAATCATATCCAATGGAATCGCCATCATAATCCACCGTTGGCCCATGAAAGAACCTTCATGAAATACCACATTTCATTCCATGGCCTGAAAAGGGAACTTCCTCAAATCGTGCCTTTCTTTGTAGATATCATCGCATTATAGAATAAATCACATCAGTATAAGCAGCACATTTTCGATTCTTCCTGCAGGTACGCGATATGCACTCACTTTCGCTTCATAAAAAAAAATCCATCCCTTCCCATACCTGGCGACGCTGAAGATCTTAGTCGACTTTCCTTTAAACTTCACCTTGTAACATAGGTAATCAGCAGAATTCAATCATAAACCTCTTTTCTATATAAACATGTATATGCATATAGAATATACATTTATAAACATTTTTATTTATATGGAGTTCAAGAAATCATGAAAACCACATTTCCTTTTTCTATTTAAACATTTATCTATAAACATTTCATTTAATATGGAAACTATAAATAATGCTTTTTATAAAACTATGGAAACCATAATCATTTCATATTTTCTCAACATAAGTAAAGTCAAGAAAACCACATTTCCTTTTTCATTTAAACATAGATATGAAAACATATACATTTGTAAACATTAATATATATATTTTCAAAAACATTTACATTTTCCCTCACCTTAGCTATTAAAGCCATTTTTCCTCCTTTAAAAACTTTCCACCTCCACCTTGTCCCAATCACTTCCTCCATGTCACATTTATGCATAAAATCTATTAACATCATACCTTAACAATATTAAATTAAACCCTTAACTATAATATACTTTCTATTAAATTTGAAAGCAACCCTTAAGCATTTCCTTATTCAACTTAATCTCAACTTTTCCAATTCACTTCCAATTAAATCAAGGCTCATGACAACATCATTATGTTCTTAAATCAAGTTTAATAGCATGCTTGAAAAAGTAAAAAACCCATAATTCCTTCACTCTAAAAAAATTACATTTATACCTTTAATCAATTCTTTTCTCTTAAAACTTAATTCTAACACATTCCATTTAGGCATTTAATCTTCCAATTGATTAAAATCAATGGAAAACTCAACTCTTTTCATACTTCTCCTAAGGTGGTCAACCACATGTCACCCCGCATCATTATTTCTTCACTTCTTCCATTTTCCTTCAACAAATTACATTTGATGGGTCTATCCTATGCCATTGATTCACTTAAACTAAATCAAATCAATGCATTTCCACTAAACTCTCTGCCTAACCCTCTCCATAATATATTCTATTTTCTTTTCAACTTTTAATTCCATTAATTCCTTCAAGTATTCATGTAATGTCATTAAATCAATTAAAAACAATCAAACAACATCACTTCCTTTAACATCCAAGGTTGACCTAAATTTACAATCCTCATAATCTCATTCTTTCTTCTCAATTTCTTAACAAAATCAACCTAGAATCATGTCAATTTAATAGTTAATGCCTTAATTTAACTCAATTGAAGGTTTAGATAAATAATCCATAAAACCCTAATTGCTTACCTTAAGAGTTTTGGTGTCTTGATGGTAACTTGAATTCCAATGAAATCTCTTGTTCAAATCTACATAAAGACATGCCAAGAAACTCATTTACACCATCATATAACAATTTCCTCCATTAACCTTCAATTTTGCATAAACTAGTAAGTGATCTCACCTTAAAAACTTGATCTTTCACTTAGGAGTTGATCTAGGGCAATTTGCTTTATACATGCACACTTGAGTTTTGAATTTGAAAATGGCATGAGAATCACTTGAAAAGCTTGGACAGGGGCTGCAGAAATTTCCTCCCTTCCATGGACGTTTTTGGCTTCACTTTTGCCTTTAAATTTGTCTCAACCGTATGCACCCCAAAGCCAAGCCAAATTGCACTTAAATGATCCTTTTTCATGCCTAATTTGCCCTCCAATTGTCCTTACATTAACAACATGCCATTGGTTAGCATCCTTGCATTCCCATTGGTCCATATGTAACCATATAGTCCAAAAGCAACCAAAACCATTTGAGGGTCCATAAAATCCCACTAACTTAAACCATAGTTAGCTTAACTAACTCTCATGGTTAGCTAACACAAACATCACTTTAACTTGAGTTAAATTTAACTCATCAACTAACCAAAGTTAAGTCTCCTCAACTAACGAAGGTTAAGTTAACTACTTTATGATAAATATCAAAGTTAATAGAATCTACATGGCAAGCTCTCATAGGTCCATTCTTGATCACATGGATGACCAAGCTTACATGGCACCATTCTATTGGTTCTTGATTTGCTTACTTAGATTAGGGTTACTCATCAAATGACTTAAATGCCCTCCTTGCAAATAATACCCCTATACTGATAAAAATTCCTAAAATATTCGATGATCGTCCAATCATAAAATTGACCATAGAAATAGTTGTAAATTCGACATTTTGGTGTTAGTTCCATAAATAAGGAAGGGCTGAAGGTCTTATATATTTTAATCCGATTAGCTTGGTAGGAAGTCTTTATAATTTACTAGCAAAGATTTTAGCTAATAGGTTAAAGAAAGAAATGAGTAAGGTGTTGTCTCTTGCTCAGAGTGCTTTTGCTAAAGGGAGACATTCTTGATGCTTCCCTCGTTTCCAATGAGGCTATTGACTCTATTTTGGAAAAAAAAATGAGAGGGGTGTATTTTGTAAACATAGAGAAGGTGTCTTCCTACCTTGTGAAGTGGAAGACGGTTTGTATTGACAGAGGCAATGGAGGTCTAGGTGTTAGATGCTTTTCTTCTATGAATATGGCTCTCATTTTCTTATCTAAAAAAAAAAAGAAGAATATGGCTCTCCATTGCAAGTGGAATTGGAAATTTTGCAGCGGAAAGGGACTCCTTTTGGAAAGTTGTTATCAACCTTATGTATAGGGACGAAAAGGGAGGCTAGTACGCCTGTGATGTAAAAAGGGGCTATGGTGTGGGATGTGGAAGGTGATAAAAGGGAAGTAATCCTATTAGCTAACTTTAGCATATCTGAAGTGGGGGACGAGAGAAGAGTTTATTTTTTGGAGGACAAGTGGTATGGTGAAGAGCCTTTATGTGTGATATCCCTTGCTTTATACAACAGTTGCTTCCAAAGAGGCGAATGTGGTAGAGATTTGGGATCATTCAGGTGAGGTGGGTGGATGGAATCCCAGGTTTTTAAGGTCCTTTAATGATTGGATGTTGGAGTTGGTGTAAGGCTTCATCTCTTTAATTTAAGAAGAGGGTTTGCCTAGAAATCGAGGATAAGATGGTGTGGAGAAAATCTAAAGATAATTTCAGTTAAATCTCTCTATGGCGATTTGGAATGGTGGGGCAAAGTGACGACCTTGGATCAACTAAAGAAACTGGGAAGACATTATTCCAATAGATTCTCCCTTTGTGGTGAGAATGAAAAGGCCATTGAACATATCCTGACTCATTATTTAAAGGGTAATGGGTTTGTTGTCTTTTCTTTTTGCTCTCTTCAGCATCGCTTGGTTCTCCCTTATTGTGAGAGACTCTACTTGGTTGGCAGGTTCTTCTGTGAGGAAAAACAGAAAAACATTTGGATAACAACATCCCTTTGCCTCTTTTGGATAGTGCGAAGGGAGAGAAAGAGGACGGTCTTTGATGATGAGACACCATATGTTCAAGAGATGAAAATCTCCTTTCCCTATTCTCTTTGGTCTTAGTCTTGGCTGGTTACAAATTTTGAGCCTTTACATGTAACTAATTTTTCTTTTGTCTCGGGGAGCCAGCCAGGGCTGTCAGTCTTGTTGAGGCCTCTGCATTTCTTTATGTTTCCTGAGGCTCATGTAGTTTACTTCTTGTACACTTTTAGGCTAGTTCTTCAGCTTCTTTCTCTTTTTAATTTTTAATATAAATTTTTGATTTACTTATTAAAAAAAGGTTAGGTTTAGTTCAAGATATTACTAAAAATAGGTTTGCTTACAACCAAGATATTACTTATAATGAAAGGAATGGGGTTGTTTTTGACAATGAAGACTCCGCCTATAGGATGAATTCTACCTTTATTAGCAACTTATGGGCTTGGGCAAACTTGTATAGTGTGGATAACATAGATTCTTTAGTGGATTTTTTGACTTGCTTAGGTTATAGGTAAGGTTGGTGGGTGTTCTTGTGGGCTGGTGGTTGGTTTTGTAAATGTGTTCTTTTTTGTATGCTCTTGGTGCCTTTTTTACTACACTTCAAGTATACTGTTTGGTTGCTAGTGTTTTTTTGTGATTAATACTCTACTATTTACCGATAAAAAAAAAGTATTACTAAGAAAAAAATGTTTGTAGTTGTACCATGGAAAATATAAAAAAGAAAAAGAAATATAATTAATATTACTTCAAGACTTCTGCCTCTCTTATTGATATTTCCCTTGAACATTATGTTGGGATCCTTCAATTCTTAGGCCTTGATGAGAACAAAGACAAATAATCCCTCAAGAGAACACCAATGGTTTGAGCAAAAACAAATACACTCTTTCATTCTTCTTTTCCCTTTATTCTGTTTTCGAAATTTACTAGTAAATTAGAAGTCCAATTCAAATGATATCAAAATATAAGTCATCAATTTGTCATTTTAAACTATTAAAATTTGTCTAATGGTTTTCAATTTTATATAGTAATATGAGGTACAATTGTCAACTGTAGATCCATTTTAGTCAATATTTTCCATGTGGAAGGCGTTACGAGAGAGTGGAGAGGGTGTCCTGATAGAATTGAATAATATAGGGATTGTCGAACAAATATTTCAATAGAGTGTTTTTGCCCCTATACAAAAGATTCTGGACCAGTTCCAATCACTGTTTCAACTCACTCTGGGTTTGCCTCCTCGTTGTGCCTGCGACCATGTTATCACCCCGCATTTGAGCACACCTCCCATTAATGTTAGGCCTTATCGATACCTGTAGGTTCAAAAGGTTGAAATTGAGCGTCTGGTGAAAGAAATGTTGACTGCAGGGAATATACAATCAAGTACTAGCCACTTTTCGAGCCCTGTTTTTCTTGTTCGGAAGAAGGATGGTGGTTGGCGTTTCTGTGTCAACTATTGTGTACTCTATAAGGCCATTGTACCCGACAAATTCCTAATTCCCCTGATTGATGAATTACTGGACGAGTTACATGGAGCTTCCATCTTCTCCAAGCTTGACCTATGCTCAATCTATCACCAAATCCGTGTGTAGCCGTATGACATTCCTAAGACAACATTTTGAACACATGAAAGCCACTACGAGTTTTTGGTTATGCCTTTTGGCCTCAAAAACGCGCCAACTACCTTTTAATCCGTCATGAATGAGGTTTTCAAGGAATGTCTACGAAAATTCGTCTTAGATTTTTTTTTTTTTTTTTTTTTTGTGATATCCTAGTATACAGTCACAAGAACACCAACTCCACCTCTATCATGTGTTGAATATTTTGGAGACTCAAGAACTCGTAGCTAATGCCAAAAAATTCAAATTTGGTCAATCCAATGTACAATATTTGGGATATATTGATGAGTATTTTAAATACTCATTTTATCCCTATGTTTTGTTTAGGTTTTAGTATTTTTATGATATAAAGAAGTGTCCTAATGCTCTATTTTCTCAATTTTGTGATTAGACCAACCTTTGAGCGGAAATGAGCGAAATCGAAGAAAAATCGGCAAAGTCATCATGTAGTTGCAGCAAAAACGTGATCCATTCACCTGCATGATTTCCTGATAGGACTCCCTCATTGGTATGAGCAGATTCTACACTCCGAGGGCTTTCCGTAGACACGAAGATCGCGCGATTCGAAGTCTGGATGAAGAAGTTATGAAGGAAGGAGTGAAGGATGCAAAACAAGAAGATACTGGCGAGTTGAAGAACAACTCACGCTAAGGCATGAGTGGCTTCATGCTATAGTGTGATTCCACTCATGCTGTAGTGTGAGTGTTCTCACTCTCCAGCATGAGTGCACTCACGTTGCAGCGTGGGTTTTCACGCTTCAGCATGGTTTAGCTTTGAGTCTTCTAGTATCCCCCCATTTTCTCCACGTCATAGCGTAGATTTGTCGCGCTACAGTGTGGATGTCGGGCCCATTTTTTTTCCAAGCCCATCGCCTCTCTTTTTTGGCTATTAAAAGGGAAATTAGGGCATTAGAATAGGGGGTTCGCAGGGGGGCATTTTTGGAGGTTCGAAATCGACGAGAGGAGCCCTTAGGTTCCTCCGTATCACCCCCAAAATATGCCCTAAACGCTTTATAACATGTTTCGGTATTTTGTAGGGGTATGAATTTGAATTTTTCAGAATTATAATTTTCTAAGTGAGAAAATTTCAAAACCTGAATTTGTACAAGATACAAGGGTATATTAGTAATTTTTTCAAAGTATATGAAAGGCATAATATGGAGAAGAGGAGGTGCATTATAGAAATAAGAAAATTGGGTTGCAAATAGAAGAGAGTATAAGGACTAAAAAGTAATAAAGGAAAATTTAAAATATGTAAGGATAGAGACCAAATTTGGTCTCACATTCTAGGGCTTCACGTTTGGAGTAAAGAAGAGAGAAAATAAGAGAAGAAGAAGAGGAAGAAGAAGGAAGAGAAGAGCAAAAGGTATAGAAGTCTAGTTTCATTTTTTTGTATGGATTTTGTCTTGAATTGTATGGAATATGTTTGTTTTCCTTTATCATTCTAGCTTTGTTCGGGGTCCCGGTGAAAAATGTGGGAATCGAAAAGGTTAACAAGAATTTAATTGATTGGCTTAGTATGGGTATTTGTTGATCGAGTATGGAATGTGCGGAATTAGCTTCGATTGTATGGAAAACCTTGTTTGTTTCATATGAAAATTTAAAGCCACGAATTTTTATATTCTATTTTTCGTTTGGTGGCCGAGTGAATGAAGGAAATTGAAAGATGAAAAAGGAAATCCTAATTTCATACATGGATAAAACATATATATATCCTCTTAGAAACGGAATGGAATAGATGAATGAAGTTTATTTTCTCGAGATCCAAACTTAAAGGTCCTAGTGAATATTTGTGGAGAGTTCAAAGATATTGTAACAAGGTTGAATTTACAGAAGTATGAGTGTATTTTAGCTTATTTCATTGATTTTAGCACCAATTTTGATATAGGCCCTGTTTTGCATCGACATTGAGAAACCAAAAATTTTACTTTAAGCTCAATAAGAGCTTCTATATCTAGCCTGTGACTTAAAGAATCTAAGCCGAGAAAACGCTAAGCTCCACACATGTTCGCTAATTTTATTGATTTCTATAAAAACAAATGAGGGCATCAATGGTAGGCTGGTATATATCGAAATGTTAGGTGCATGAAATTTATTCCCTTAGGAAGCTACCTTGGACTCGCTTGCTTTTGATGACTGTTTTTGTTTTCATTAGCTACAAAAAATCAAGGATTGTTTTAAGAATACAAAGATCGAGGGTATATAGAGAATGTTCGCATTGAAAGTCGAGCACTCGAACTAGAAATTGATAAAGCTCTTTGTGGAGATTGTATGCTTTGTTATATTGGTTTTTGTTAGGAACTTTGTTTAAAATGTATGGATACATGTTTGGGTTGTATGGACTCAAGTATGGAATTTGTCTAAAATGTATGGATGTTCTTTTCTAGGGTTTTTGAGGGGAAACTACTCCTACCCTAGAATTGAGCGTGTTCGGGTTTGGGGAAAACCAAAGATTGTTTAAGATATGTATCAAGGAAGTCCCTTGAGTTTATTATAGTCCATAAGAAGTGTTTAGAGAATTTTAGAGTGAGTTTTGGGGATTTTCAAAAATGACAAAACCATATCGCCACATCGCCGCAAGTGATGCTTCTAATTTCTTCATGGCTGCAATTTGCATAACTCCTTCAGACTCCGCTGCGTTCTGTATTCCGGCGGAAGCTCCTTATTCAAAGGTAAATCCATCCGCTATAGTAAGCCGCCGAGATGTTAACACCCCGAGCTGGGTAATAAGTCCGAAAATGACAAAAACCAGTGGCTGCTGTTACTGCTGCAAGTGCTGCAAGTTTTTGATTTTTCATGATTTGCAATTTGCATAACTCCTTCAGACTGGGTTGCGTTATTGTGACTTCATGGAAAGCTCTTTGAGTCTAGAATCCATCCATATATATCTTGATAATCTTGAGCTTATAATAAGTCTGAAAATGACAAAAACCAGTGGCTGCTGCTACTGCTGCAAGTTTCTGATTTCTTCATGACTTGCAATTTGCATAACACCTTCGTTAGGACTCCGTTTTGGGTGTTCTTGAACTTTATGGAAAGATCATTGAGTCTAGAATCTAACCATATGCTATTTAAGGGCATTTGGTGCCTACATCTTTTCTGAAAATTGAATTGTTGTACCAAGTGTACTAATCGCTTGGTTAAAGTTAATTGGAATACATGGTAAGAAAGGATGTAGATATGAACAAGAAATAACAATATATGTAGATTTGATATATAAAGGAGTATAGATAAGAAAGGTACCTACAGGTATCAAAGGAAGAGTCTCTGTTTTGTACTCCTACGGGAGATAGGACAGTTTGATAAAGTACAAGAAAAACGTACAAGTATAGGAATGTATAGGTATATGTCATAAGATATGATAGTTTGATAAAGTACATGAAGATATAAGTTAACAAGATATAAGATACTACAAGTAGATGACATGATATGAATATAAGAGTATATGATATGAATATATGATTGTCATACATAAACGAATAGATGAAACATGATAGGAACATGAATGAGTAAACTTGCGTGGTAAATATAGAAGAACCTGAGATAGCTAAATCATGATAAAGCCCCGTGATGCCTTTTTTGGCCGGGCTGGGCTGGGCGTGTAGAGTCATTTGGGCTCGTTTCAGTTGTTTATGAAATTTTGGGATGCAGGCTCTGGATTCTCTGGGGCACGAGGTAGGGTCATTTACCTTTGTTGATCTGCAAGCTGCGGGCCGTAGCACTCCTGCAAAAACAAGGAAAAGAAATTCGGCGAGGGCTTCGCCCGTGTAGCTCTAATGCCTAAGTTAGTTTCTTTCTTGAGAAAAGAAGGTACAGCAGAGGGTGAATCTGTTGCGTATGAGTATGCGTCTAGAGGCGTACCTTTCAGTGGTGGCCATGTATTTATAGTAGATATCTGACGGGTTGTCTTTGTAACATAGGATTTGCTCCCATTAGATGAGGTTTTCTTATCAATATGGATTGGTAATGGATTTAGAAAAGAGAATTTGTTTATTTGGGATAATCTTCCTTTATGTTGGGAGGAATCCAGCCCAGTGATAATATGTTATTATTTTCCTTTCCTTACGATAAGATTTGGTTGGATTGGCGGGATGATATCTGTTAGAAATTTATTCTATTTTATTGGCGAAATACAATCTAATTTGCAGGATATGGACCTTCTAATTCATCCAAGATCGTCCTTCAGACCCTAGCGAGTCGGACGCCGTTTTGGGCTGTGAATGCAGGGAGCTGAAGCATTCTGCGTTAGGTCTTGTACTCTTCTTTGACCCCGGTGAGTGGGCTGCGACCAGCTGCAGCTCCCTATCGGTTGCCCCGGCCCTTGGGTATGGTGTGCGTGGGCAAGAATTTGTATCGTTCTTGCATCAGGATGCGAATTTCCGTGTCACGTTGGAGGTTGGGTTAGTTAAGGCTTGTGTGAGTCATATGTCTTAATGATAATGATGACTCCCAGGTTTTTTGCGCTCGTTTCCCCTACCTCTTCTAGTTTCTTTCAGTTTCTTTCGCAGACCTCCTTTGTCCTGTGCTTCTCTTGTCCTCCAACCTCTTCCGCGATCTCGTACTTTATTTGCTCAGAGTTCTCTGTTTGACCCTTTTGTGCAGAGTCTTTTTTTGGCATTTTTGTAGTTTCTTCCTCCTTTATTCCCACTTGGACCACTGGCATACCTCTTTGGTTTCATAACGCCGATTGAGTGGCGAAGCTAGTTAGAATTGATTAACGTTGATTGCTTTTATTAGGTCGGGTGGTTCTTTGCTTCTTTACGTATTGGCGTGACTCTTCGGTTGTTGCCGGTTGCAGGCAGGTTAGGGATCTTCAGAAATTTTACGTTCGGCCGTGGTTGAACCCGAAGCGTTCTTGAGCACCTCCTCGCTCCCTTAGATAAGGGATAAAGGAAAAGCCGGCCTAATTAAATATCACGGGAGTCAGTTACCTTGTCTGCCGTCAACATGCTGTATTTGTGGGACCGGCCAAGGTGGATCGCCGCGTAGGGTTACCTTTGCTGAACGTTATCGACCTCCCCCTGGCGTCCGAGTATGGACCCCTGACGTCTTGACTTTTTATGTAGCTTTCGTGCCTGGGATGGTATGTTTCTTTGAGGTCGCCTTTGATAATGGTCTTCGTTTTCCACTGCACCCCTTCATGAAAGGGGTTCTGCAACATTTCAATGTTTGTCCTTCCCAACTCGCTCCTAACGGTTGGGGTATTTTGAATGGAACTTTATTGGCCTTTTTTAGGGACAGGGGGCTCGGCGTCCCTAGTGTGGCTTTGCTCCTCTATCTTTTAGACCAAGGAGACCGCAGGGCTTCCTTTATTTCTCCGGTAGCAGAGCCATGCGGTGATCTCTGATCTTCCTTCCTCCCATAGGTCGTGGAAGGGACACTATTTCTTTGTGAGCGGTCGCAACTGGGAATATGATCCTTCCGACAAGGACGACACTCTGGGCGTTTCGGTGGCTTGGACCACCCCTGATAATCTTTGTGAGTGTTTGCTCTGTTTTCGGTATAACTTGTGTGAAGGTTGCTGAATATTTATGATTTGGCATTATTCTCATGCTTGGTGCTCGACTTGACCTTATCTTTGAGGAATAATGTCGTAGCTGCGGGTGGTAGTTGAAGCGAGGCTTTGGAGGTCAGGGGTGAGAGCTCCATGTTCTTTTGAATGATCTTACGGGGGATAGGATGGATCCCTCGGCCACGAGCTTAGACGGTTAGGATAGAATTTCGTCACATCGGGCGGCTGGGGTAAAGGGCTAAACGTGCGGCCAATGGCGATCGTGTGATAAAGTAAGCGCTGACTAGCCGTGTGGCTGATGGCGAGCCTCACGGTATTTGCTAGACCGCGGCTCGTCGTGAGGCCTCATTTAATAAATTCGATGGATCAATTTGAATGAGGAGTGTCGCGGATTGCGCGGGGATCTTCACCAGCAAATATCCTTGGTTGCTCAGAGGGATGATGTTATTAGCAGACTGAGGGACCAAGCCAGTGCTCAATGGGCCTCTGGGTGGCTCGCTTTTTTAATTAGAAAGGTACATTAACATCGACGGACTTGGACTTCAGCAGATGCCAGTGATGAGGAGCGGGTCTTTCTCTGCAAATTATTCTCAAGAACCGGATACTCCTGCTGAAGCCCATTCCCCCTCTTCATCGTCTGTTCCTCCTGCTGACGCCTAGGTTTCTGTACTCATTTCTGCCCGCCTGATATCGACTTTTATATTTTTCTTTTATGTACACTCAGCTTTTTCGGACTGGGGCTCGAGACATATGTAGCTCTTCACCCACCACACATACACACACACACACACAATATTGTTTCTCGTCTGCGTTCTCAGCGTAGTATTTAAACACTGTACAAAAGCGATCATCACGGCCCGAATTGAGAGATGCGAGGTTGAAGCCGGTCGCTCGTCGAGGCTAAAGTCGTTGAGGCCGTGAGCTAATTTGTATGAAGCCGGGCCCGATTCCTTGGTTGCATGACACCATTTTTAGGCGAGAACTCGTCGGCGAGCGGTGATCTCGTCCGGTACGACTTGCATGGGTTGAATAGATTCAGCAGGTTTATGACCTATTTTGGCGAGCTTCGTCGGCAGGCGGCTGATCTCCGGTCGGTGACTTGCATAGTGAATAGATTCCTTAGGTTGCATGACTATTTTGTGAGCTCGTCGACGAAGCGGTGATCTCGGTTTAGTTCCGTGAACTGGATCCAATTGCGAGCGGTACAGGCGGGGCTCGTCTGTGGACTTCTGGAAGGCTCTCGTCCAATACGAACGGTTGGGCGAGTATCCATGTGGCTACTAGGAAAGGCTGCGTGCGTGCGGCCCTGTCGGGTAGAGCTGATCCATGTGAGGCTACTGGGAAGAGCTAGATCAATATGGTGAGTTGGGGCGAGCTCGTCCATGTGGACTTCTAGGAAGAGCTCGTCTGCGCGAACTGTCGGTTAGGGCTCGCCCATGTGAATTGCTAGGAAGAGCTCGTCAGCATGGTATTGTTGGGTGGGCCGTCCGTGTAGTTATTGGGCTCACGTGTTTGAGTTAATGCGAGCCCCGAGATGGCTCCTTAGGTAGCGTGACCTGTCCAGAGTAGACGAACTCGTCAAAGTGAGCTGCTTGGCTCTTGGCACCGTGGCCTTGGTGGCGTTCCAGCCTGAGTTGATCTGACTCGTTTGTGTCGCCTATCTTTGGAGTGGATCGCCTCGTCGATGTGTTTTGCTTGGCTCTGGCGTGGCCGCGGTGGCGTTCGGTAGAATGGCGATAGCCCCAGAAGTGGCAATGTGGTTTGGGCGATCTGACTCCCCGGCGTGGCTGTGCGAGTAGATGAGCTCATCAAAGTGAGTGCCAGCTCTGGCGATGTGGCCTTGGTGGGCGTTCGGTAGGAGGTGGCGATGGCCCAGAGTGTGATGTAACTGGCGATCGACTCTGGCGGCGTAGCTGTGCGAGTAGATGAACTCGTCAAAGTGAGGCACCTTGGCTCCTTTGCAGGTAGCGCCCAGTGGCGTTCCAACTGAAGTTGATCACGACTCGTTTGGCGGCGTGGCCTATCTTGGGTGGATCACCTTGTCAATGTGGAGCTGCTTTGGCTCCTCGCGCTCGTGGTCTTTGGTGGCGCTCCAAACGGCGTGGCTATAGCCGAAAGTGGCAAATGAGCCCGAGCTTAACTGACTTCCGAGCGCCGTGGCCTGTGCAGAGGTAGATGTTCGCCAAAGTGAGTCAGTTGCCTGGCCGCACACCGCTTGGATTGAATCACGGATGGTCTAATTCTCCGACATTCTTCTTGAAAGGTGTGAACGCTTTAATGCCGACGCGAGAATTTGGAACGCTCAGTGACTTGAAGTGCTTCTGGGCCTTCTTATAAATGGTGGCTTTGTTGCTGTGGGGCTTATACTTTGTATATTTTGCTTTCTCTGGTGTGTAACCGGAATCTGGGTGAGATGAATCATCGGAGTCTGGTCGTCTTCGCTGGGGATCCTTCCGAAGATTTGGGATCGGATCTGCTGTTCTTCTACATGTGGGAGTTGTGTTTTTCCCTAGTCTCCCCTTTATGGGAGTCATGCATTCCCAGCTTCGTGCTGTGGACGCTCTGCGAGAGCGATAGCCATGCCGCCTTCCATTTCCCCGTTTCTTCTTCTCTTTCTTTCCTCCTTTCTCCGTCTTCTCTTCTTTCATCTTTTCCACATCTCATTCTCCCTTTTTGTTTCTTTCGCATGTTCCTTCCATCCCTTTCTTCTTCTCCTCTCTTTTCCACTTCTCCCTTCCTTCTCCTTATCTTCATTCTTCTTTCTCCTTCGCTTTTTTTTTTTTTTTTTTTTAGGAACTCGCTTGTACCGATTGTAATCGACTTATATCAACATTGTAACCGAATGTAACCCAATTGGAATAAAGAGTGGCTTTTATGTTCAGAACCTCTCTCATTATGTATTTCAAAATCTTATATATCCGAATCAAGCCGAGATATCTAACCAAATAACCGCTGAACGCTCAACTCCGCTACATAAGAATCACAAGGCTTTATTTGCATTACAAACCGACGCCATCGGTAAAAACGCTTTAAGATGCTCTCCAGATTCCATGTATGCAAAAGAAGATTTTTCCTTCCTTTGTCTGGAGCTCATAATTGCCCGTACCGACGACTCAGATATGATGTGACATTCCCAAATGGGGCCCGCTTCCATGCGCCTCGGTTCTTCCTCGATGGCGTGAGTTTTTAAGACTAAATCACCCTGCATAGCTTCTAGGTTTGACTTTGATTGCAGTACCTCGCCGCCTTCCTTTGATAGTCCTCCGTGTGCTTTGTGACGGCTTGCGCTTTCATCTAGGAGATCTAAATTCTAGACGAAGGGCCTCATTATCAGGTTCCACCGATGCTAACTCGATCCCGGAGACTTTATCTCGACCCCAACGGGCTAACGGCCTAAAGGTCAAGGCGTAATGGGGTTTCCCTGCCATCGACTCGTGTCAGCCCTATAGGCCCAGTAGTACTGGGAGGTATTCACCCAATTTCCTTTAAGGTCTTCCAATTTGGTCTCAAGGCGGCTTTAAGGGTTCCGATAGTGACTGGTCGCCCGCTTGGATTGCGGGCGTTGAGATGAGTAATAATTTTAATTCCGAGCTCTAATACTGTAAACCCTAAATTTGGCGCTGTCGAATCAAGTTGTCTAATGCGGCTCTGGGATACTAAACTCGCATACGACGGTTTCGCTACAAAATTGCGTATCTTCCGCTCTCAGACCTGCGGGCTGGGGCCCGGCTCGCCACTTGGTGAAGTAATCCACTACGACGATTATGAATTTGCACTGGCCCTTCCCAATGGGCATGGGTCCCAAAGATAAACCAAACCCCACCGTTGGAACCGACTGGTGGGCTCGTGATCGATGCCATGGGCTCACGGGAGGCGTGAGATTCGCGTAGTTCTCGCGCAGATTATGCATTTCAGCCAGGTCGGTCGCATCTTTAAGCATAGCCAAGAGTATCCCCGCTCAAGACTTTTCCCGCTAATGCTCGAAATCCGATATGACCCTGATATGCCCTCGTACTTCTTCAAAGACGCATCGTCTTCCCGTTATGCATTTAAGGAAAGGTGTGAAAATCCCGCCAGTAGAGGCTTCCCTCGTGATCGTAAACCCGCGCACTTCGCCTTACATCTTGGGCCGTCTTTCGGTCGTCAGTAGGCTTCCGTCTATAATATAATCCCATATGGGGTTTCATCTAGGCTCATTGACCCGACCGGCAACTTCCTCGCCATGTAGATCAATTGAGGGTTCCCATGTAGGTGATTCATGGTGCGGCTCACTCCTCGCCGAGGTCTTCTTGTGAGGTTGTGGCTAGCTTTGCCAAGGCGTTGACTCGGGAGTTCTCTGCTCTAGGGACATGCTTGACCTGAACCAACACGAATTTTTTTAATATGTCACGAAAATTTCGGAGGTATAGAATCATCCTTTCACTTTTGGCCTCGTAGGTATCTTCTATTTGTCTGACCACCAACTGGGAGTCACCGAGACCTCAGCTGGTCGACTTAATTAGGCGCAGGTTGAGGCCTCACAGTGACGGCCCCCATACTCCGGCTTCGCTAAGGAAGCGATGGAATCCAAACTGGCGCGTACCAATGCCCATTCCCTCCGGGAAGTTAGATAAGACCCGCCCTCCACTTTCGTTGCCTAAGCTCCATCTACGTGAGTTTCAAGTGGGAGGTCGGTCGTTGTCAAGGCCCTTAGCGGGTTCCTACGATAAACTCCATGGACGGCCTACAAGATCACCCTTTATTGCGCTTTTGGCCCCGTACCGAGCACGAACTCGTCAAATTCTATGGCCCACTTCACGCCTTCCGAGGTCTCGGGCCTATGCAACACTTGTTCTCTTACCTGCATTCGTTGAACTTATGTATGAGCCCGAAATACGGGCGAGCTTCCGAGCCGGCGGCCGGTGAGCAAAATTAACTTTCCATTCTTAGTACCTCCGCTCCTCTTTTAAAGCTCCTACGTAATAACCTGGTGCCGAACTCGCTTCTTTATCTCTCGACGAGGACAACGCTTAGTTGAAAAACCACACTACTTAAGTATAGAGCAAGGAGCTCCTTCTGATGTGACTTTACTAGGAATGGAGGGGAACTCAGGTATGTTTTCAAAGCTGAAAATGCTTCTTCACACTTTGTATCCCATTGAAAGGCTTTCTTCAAAACATGGAAGAAAGGCTGGCATTTATCACTTGCCCTAGATACGAACCGGCTCAAAGTCGCAATCCTCCATGTCGCGTCAGATTTTTATACCAGGGTGACTAAAAGATGTCGGCATCGCCTTTATCTTTTCGATTTGCCTCAATTCCCGTTGTTCACTATGAAACCCGTGAATTTTTCTACTGCACGCCGGCGCACACGGTCGGATTTAGCTTCATGTTGTAATTTCTAAGATTTGGAACGCCTGCGAGAGACGAGTGATGAAGGTCGATGTGGCGGATTTTACCAAAGATGTCGCCTATGTATACCTCATAGTTGCGCCTTATCCTTCGAAACATCCGTCTACCAACCTCTGGTAGGTGGCCTCGCGCTTCGGGAGTCCAAACGCATCACCCGGCTAACAATAGTTCCTCAGGCCGATCGCACCCAGGTCTTTTCGGTCAGTCGTCCATAATCGACCGCTGGAGCCTAGTGCTGCATTCAGTAAAACCGGTAGTCTATGGCCCGCGGGTGGTGTCCACGAAGAAATATCCGCAAAGGAAGTTTGGCCCTTGGGCATGCTTTGTTTATGCCTAGTCGCGAAGTCGCCACTTGCCATTTGCTTTCTTGACGAGCACGACGTTTTCCAACCACTCAGGATACTCCACCTCTCTGATCGCTCCCGCTTGGAGGAGCTTGCCGACCTCCTCGTTGATGGCTTTTTGTCTTTCTGGTGCGAAGCTCCTTCGCTTTTGCTTGACCGGTTTGAAGGACGGCTACAGGTTCACCGCTGCGACACGAGATCACCCTCCCATGTCCGCCGTCCCATGCCAAGACGCCCGTTCCGCCTCAAAACCGAGTAAGGAGGCTTTAAGGTCTTCCGCTAATCCTTGATCCAATGTAGGCGATGCTCCGTGCCCGCCATCCAAAGAATATCGTTCTAGTTCTTCGATGGCTCCCGCCTCGCTCTGGTCGGGCGACACCTCGCCGCGCATGTCGAGCTCATCCAGTATATGTTGTCCACCGCCTTTGTTTTGTTGTGGAGGCCAGAGCATCTTCCGGGCCACCCATTGACGTCTTCCTCGAACCATCCCTAACGGCGTATGGTCGAAACTTGATTTTATCATGTGGTACGCGAGGGGATGTCCATTTGGCTGAGAGAGGGTCTACCTAACAACATGTATTATGTCGATAGCCTACAATGAGGAATCTTGCTGTCGTCACCGCGGCATTCTGGGTGAGCACCGCTTGGATTGAGCCCAAAGGTAGCACCTTTCCCCGTAAACCCTACAGACAGAAGGTCGACGGCCCGCTTTTTCTCTCCCAACGTAAATCTTATCGAAGGCGACGCAAAGATGATGTCAGCCGAACTCCCGTTGTCAATTAGGACCCGATGAACTGTCTTGTTGGCCACTACTGCACGAACTACCAACGGGTCGCCGTGAGGGTGTTGCATCCTCTAGATCCGAAATGAGAATGCGATGGATGTGTCGAGTCTTACAGCTTGATACCGATTGATTTCCCTATTTCGCCACCGAGCGTCGTTACGATGGGCTTTCCGCTAAACGGACTCTCCTCCTCCCGCGAATCCTCCCGAGATCACTGGATTGGCAGGTTGCTGCGCCGAAGTCGCCATCCGCCGGCCTACGTACGCTGAAAGGGGACTGCTCGTCTTGACTTAGGCCTGATTCTGCCCGACTCTCGAGATATGAAACGGAGGTATCCGCGCCGCACAAATACTCTATTTCTCTCTTGAGTTGTATGCGCCGTCGCGCGAAGGTCCGTAGTCCCTATGGAACTCGCAGCATTCGGAGTCGCCTCGTCAGAGGATCTCGACTTCACAGAGTTGGCCATCTCGTGAATTGTTCGTTGCATTTCGCAGACTTGTGACACCGAGGCCGTCAGGTGAAGCGATGGCGTAATAACGCCGCCGCCTTCTTGACCGCGGTGGACCCAGACGATCTCTGAGGCTGCCACGCCGGGATCATTCTCTTCATTTTCGAGATCCTCTTCTTGGTCGCTTTGTCTTCTTTGGGGCTTCAGCCCTCGTCGTTTGTCCGTTCCAGAAATTCTTCTTTATGGGTGGAGGAGCTCTCCTTCTGGATACAGGCTTCTTCACCGTTTATAGGCTCTCGTCATGAGCACTCTCGCCTACAAGCCATTGGAGGGTTTCGAGATGGAAAACATCGATCCTCTGACTACACTCCTAACCCAAAGCAATGAATGTAGACGAATTTTTCATCGTATGTCTATCTTCGTGGACTCGTGTTGAATCTTGCACGTAGGACTTCGACTTTTCCCGCGAGCCCTTGACGATCAGTAGATGGTAACTCGGTTTTTTGTATGTCCCGCCCTCGATGAAGGAGACGAACGCAATGATAGTTCTCTCGAACAAGAGATTGATGAAGGTGGAATTTATTAAAACCAAGCCAAGGTCGCCCTTTAGTGTAGCGAAGCTCCCTGAGATCGCACAGGGTCCTAATACCCATGTAACTCCATTTGATTTTTGTAAGTATTGAGGTGGTCGACGGACTTTATCTCACTTAATGTTTCCACTTGTGGCATTCTAAATTTCGCTGGAAGGGGGTAGCGTAGCACCTCGGCTGTGAAGGGTGATTTAGTTTTCTATACCAAGGTGTCCATAGTGTCTAGGGCACGTCCTTTAACCACCTCCTTCACACGGCTGAGTTCTTGAAGGCTCTTAAACCTCTGCTCCCATGATTGTTCTCCTGCTCCTGACTGAGGGTGAGGTAGTTCTTCGTTCCCGACATGTCCTCCGAGCATTGCTCGGTTTCCCTCTTCCGCCGGGGTCGACTGTGGACCGTGCCCTCGCCCTGGCCGACTTTGCTTCGCTTTCAGCCACCCGGAACGTCGTGGATCGTGTCGCTTCCTCACGGAAAGTTATGACCTTCTCGGGTCTCGCCGTGTCTCCCGTGGAGGTTGTGATCCGTGTCCCGTAAGTTGCTCTAACTCTTCTATCAAACATTGGACGAGGCGAGCCCAATTTCGTCAGAGATTGGTCAGATTGCTCCCACGTATCTAGAGGCCCATTATTCACGCCGTCTGGCTGGATCCTCGTGATCCTCGCGCGATACGCGGCTCCCCGCCAGGTTCTCGCCATACCATCAAGAATCGAGAATTCAGCTTATTTATAAAGGAACCGCCGTTCTACGCATTCCGCCAATCGATACGCCTCTTTTTGACCGAAACTGGTCGGAGCGTGTCGCGCGTCACCGGGTCGGACCCTTGATTGCTCAGGGGCTGGCGCCCTCGTGATTCTTCGGGCCGCAGGTAGGTAGCCGCACTATTGATCCGTTGTGCCTCGACGTAGCACCTCTCGCAAAGTCAAGGAAATGGGGCTGGCGAGGGCTTCACTGCGGGTCGCCTCGGGATGCCTAAGCTTCATTCTTCTCGGTGGTGAAGACTGCTTAGCATGGTAATTTATCAGAGGGTATGCGTCAAAGAGGGCGACCTTCTGTCATCAAAGTGGCTATAGTATTTATAGATGTCCAACCACTATACTATAACTCAAGATTTGCTCCCATTGGATGGGTTTTTCTTATCAAGACGGATTTGCAATGGATTAGAAAGAGTCATTTATTTGGGATAATCTCTCCTTCCTTATGGGAGGAGATCCAAATTCACGATAGACCTTCAGCGGTTATTTTTCCTTTCCCATCGATATAAAGATTTGGTCGATTGGCAGGATGATATCTGAGAGTTATGGTTGGTCTTATTTTCAGATTACGAAATACAACTGATTTGTAGATATGCACTTCTAATCTATCCAAGATTGTCCTTCGCCTAGCGGTCAGCCTTCGCCAAATAACAGGCAACAGGTTCGGCATCATACATGCATTTCTATTCTTCGGGGCTTGGTGGAGTGGGCTCATGAAACATTTTTCAAACCCTATCAGAAACGCATAAAGGATATGATGCATAAAGGATATAAAGGGATATGAGTAGATAAAGATATATATGAATATATGAATACAAGAGTGCATAGATGTATTCATGATGTATGATAGATTGCTATATGATACAAGACAAAACTAAATGATAGAAAAGATATGGAATATACGTATTGTAAAAGAAATATGAGAACAAACAATACGGCTTTGAAATATGTGAAGGTATTACGCACGAAATAATATTAGTGTATATCTCATCGCATATAATAACAATACAGATCAAGGTAGATGAGAAAAAGAGATATACTAAAATGTAATAAAAATGAATTTGTCTCGCTTAGAACCCGGTAGAGGGATAGATTGGCATGTCTATTAGGAAAATGTTCAAGATAATGACGCTTGGCCTCGTTTGTCATTACAATACGGCTCTATAGATGGTCATTGTCTCATACACGATAACAAAGGCCGCCTCAGATGGCCGCTCACACGATAACAACGCCTTCGGGCCCTTATAGTTTCTTTTATCCACTTCTAAGGTTTATGCACGCATGAAACATAAACAAATGACAAGTATATGCAAATGATTCGAAAATGATAAAAGTACATGACATGATATGAGAAGCATAACATTGCTATGTGATGAAATGTAAACAAGGATAAAGTAGCGTTGATAAGAACAAGAAAATGTAAACGACCTAATGAAACATGATATGATAAGAAAGTATAAGATTGCATAAGCATGTAAATTATATGTATGGAAACATATATAAGCATGTGTATATGACTGCTATAAAATATGACATAAGTATACATATTTTATATGTATATGTAAATGTGTAAAGTGAGATGACTCTTATTAGTGGTCGCTCACGAAGTTATTCCCACCTGCCGCAGCTTAGCACGGGTTTTCATGTAGTACTAAGCAAAGAGGCAAGAGGACAAGACAATTTGCATCGCCTCTAAGGTCACATCATTAGTCGCTCACTTGAAGACTTTTTCGGTCTATTTGTATACGTATTATCCTTTTGTTGTTTTGTAAACAAATGAAACAATGTAATATTGTAAATGTTGAACACTTCATGTAATGGAGCTTGTATATATTTTTGTAACTACGCTACAAGATATAGTACAAGTAAGTGTTTAACATTATATGATTGAATGTTTAAAGGCTATAAGTTTATAAATTAAAAAAATTGATGACACCTCATTGACATTGAGTGCGGTCAAAGGCCATCCTCCGCTCTTGACGATTTTGACCCTTCTCTAGGGTTTAGTTGCAGTTTTTGGGAGAGAAAGACAACTTGAGGAAGAAGAAGATGATGGAGGAGAAGAACAGAGCTTCAATTTCGGATTTGTTTTCTTTCATTCCTCTTTCTTTTGATAGTTGTATTTCTTCTTCCATATATGTTCTAGTTAGTTTTCTTAGGGTTTAGATGTAGCCAAAGACATGTTTGTATGAATCTCTACTAATTTCTATTGACTGATGTTTTATTTCATATTTATGTTGAGTATTTCATCTTGATCTTAATGCTTGTGAGTATTTAGCCAACATTTGCATGATTTGTGGTTTAATTCAAGATCTGAGAGGTGAGACTTAAAATTAGACCATGGATGATTTACCATCTAATTATCATGAGATAGAGATATAAATGAGATTAGGTAAAATAGGATTTCGTGTTTAATGCGCCTTTAAAATCTAGTGGTCAGAGCAGAGATGCAAAATACCTTAACTTAAGGTAGTGCATGGATGCTCGAGAGAGATTCACATAGACACTAGTGAAATCACCATCTTCATGATGAAATAAACATTGATTAATTGGGTTAGGAGGTTCATACATCATTGTTTAGGTGAAGTCTTTGCCCGAAGACCTTTTTGTCTTGTTGAAGTCATTTTTGCATATTTAGTTAGTGTAATTTAGATTTTCTACAAATTTTCAACCATTCAAATGGAGCCTAGGTTAGATTAGAGTTGGTACTTAGCAACCCAATTCTCCGTGGGATAATACTTTTACTTTCATTATTTACTTGGGGCAACGCGTGCACTTGTGCGTATAGGCGTACTACTTTATATAACACATGTTCGCCTATCATATATCATCTCTGACAATGGCGTGGCTACAAACAAAGCAAAAATTGAGGTGATGTTAAACTAGCCTCTTCCTCATTCATTAAAAGAACTCCGTGGATTTTTAGGATTAACTAGTTACTATCATCGTTTTGTAGCCTAATACGGCAGCCTAGCCTGGTCATTGACTGAATTACTCAAGAAGGACAATTTTAAATGGGATCCAGCAGCGGATGCCACATTCCAGGCTGGACTGCAATGTCTAATGTCCCTTTTCTGGCTCTTCCAAATTTCTCTAAACCATTTGTGGTGGAAACAGATCGGTAGTTCTAGCTCTATCCAGCCTCATTCCTCTAAAATTACATGATTGTCATGATAGTCCTACAGGCAGACATTCGGAATTCCTCAAAACCCTCAAAAAAATTTCAGCTACTTTATATTGATCAGGCATGAAACGAGATATTTAGTCCTATGTTGCTGCATGTACAGTTTACCAACTTAATAAATATTCCACTCTATCTCCAAACGGACTCCTTCAACCGTTCTCAATTTTGAATCAAATTTGGGAGGACCTTTCCTTGGATTTTATTGAAGGTTTACCAAAGTCTAAAGGTTTGGGATTCAATATTAATTATTGTGGATCGTTTGAGCAAATATGACCATTTAATCGTGTTTCTCTCATCTCCTTCTGATGCTCTCTTTCCTTTCTCCTCCGTATACTCTCTCACATGATCACATCTATCCTCTCTCCTCTACACATGGGTTCGGGTGGTACAATAACATATGGGTTCTTACACTATAATAATAAAACTGTTATATTATTAAAATTTTCTCACTGTTTAAAACGTTTTTCATTTTTAAACACATTTCATCTCTTATTCCTATTTTTAAAATCTACCAAATTAAAAAGTTAAGTTATATTTTTTAATACGAATCAAATTATTCAATAATTCATTTTTTTATTAAAAAATTATTTTAACTTCATACATAATTAAATCATTAAAATAAATTGTCTGTGAGACCTATTTCAAGTGCTAAATGGGTGCAATGGGTTAATGGGAAATTAAATGTTCGAATTTTTTAAGATGATTTTTCAAGTTCGAATTTTTCAAGTGCTGAATGTTTTTATACACTTCTTTTATTTTATTGTAAACCTAAATATGATTTTTTTTTTTAAAGATTCTTTCGGGAATTAAATATGGTAATCTAAGAAAAATATGAAAACAAAATAGAGTTTTTTTTATGAAGTTGGTGTTGAGGGAGGGAAATAAATATAAAAACAAAAAATAAATTAAATTTAAAAAAAAAAAATTAAGCTCAATATTTTACTTATTCACACTTCTTGTAAGTCATTTTATTTATTTTTTTCTATATAAGTATTTAATGATTTGCTGTTGAATAAGTTTAAAATTTTTTATTTTGAAAAACAAAGAAAATACAAAAAACACATTTGGTTCTTTTTTTGTTCTAAAAAACACGGTAAATATAAAAAAACCCTAAATTTAGAGAACAATAATAATTTTCAGATAAATCAAAATGGTGTTTTTGTTTCAAAAACCGAACAGACCTTAAATCTTTTAATTGTTTTTCAAGCTAAATTTTGAAATATTTGAAATACAACATCTTTTCCAATCTTAATTAAATTATTATCAACAATGCCTATTCTTATAGTAAATTTAATTATTTTTATTGCTTAATTCAAAATTTCATTTTTTGTTGCTTAATTCATGTAAAAGTATAATTTTAAAATTGTTTACATTTATATAAAAAGAATATGACCTAGTTTGTTGGCGAGCATTTTGAATCAAAATTAGAGGATTTGACCCATTTTAAAGGATTGATCGGTCAAAACCTCTAATATTGCTGTTAGGTAAAAAAATGATTAGAAGAGTTGATTGGGCCCAATCCGCTAGTTTAAAAAACACTGTTGGGAGTAGCGTTTTCAAATAAAGGAATGCATATGTGGCGTTGAAAATACAAGTTTGTCTCAAAGTTGTCAATAATTACTGCTTTTATCCTAAGGTTCTCAAAAGAGCTCACTAGCCAATTGCCTCATCTTCAATAATTAATATCTAATTACTATGAAGAAATTGACATATTAAGAAATTGACATATTTATCACTAATTTACATAAAATAATTTGTTCACTACTCTATTGATAAACTAATAGTAATATTTATCTATTTGTACAAAGTTAATATTTTTGTAAATTAGCAACTCAAAAAATTTGTATATTTTAAAATTTTAAAATGACTTTTTTTTTTTTTTTGTAAATGATGTTTTAATTCCTCAATAGTAGTATACCTTACTTCCAATAAACTCACATTATAAATCTAAATGATTAACAAAAAAAATACCCAACAATAAATTGTGTCAATGTCATTATTGGTCATTTTACACAATTAAGTAGTTATCAACTATCAGCTATTAGCTAACAACTAAATTTTATCAAACACATTTATACAAACAACTAATAGAATCGATTGCTCGAATCAGATAATAACAAACAACTAAACTATCAACTGTTAAGCTATCAGCTATCCGCTAGTTGCCAAACAGGGTCTAAACCATTTTTTTGACAATGTAGAAAATTGTTCCCACTATGACTCGAACTTGAAACCCTCCCCCTCCCTAGATGTATTACTTTTTTAAACTTTACCACATATTATTATTTTATTAAGAAGATACATAAATCTTTTATCTAGAATTTCATCATGCGTAGCTTATGTTGTAGAATGTTCACCGTTTAAAAGGATAAGTCATAAGGAGGAAGGGTTCAAGGTTCAAGTCCCAGTGAGAACAGTTTACCACATTCTAACTAAAGTGTTTATTAATTACCTCCAAAAAAAAATTTAAAGTGTTTAGCTGCATCATGAATATACAGGAACTCTCGAGTATAAATCCAGTATGATGTTGATGAAAATAATTTATTCCTACAATATGATATAAATAATTTCCAATCGATAGTTTTGTATTATGTCATACAATACCTTTTAAAAAAAAAAATTTATCTAATTTTTTATCCTAAAAAAAGTAAAAAGTACTAATTCATAGCAAAATGAATAATGATTAAAAAAACTCTTAATGCTGAATTTAACTTCAAAATTAATTTTTAAATACAAAACAATTTACTTCCCTTTTTTCATTTTTCAATGAGGCTTAGCTCAAGTGGTTAAAGAGCTAGATGGGCAAAGAGAGGGAAAGGGTTCACTCAAATTATGAGGACACAAAATACTATGATGTAATGCAAAATGAATAAATACTTAAAAATAGGTTCATTTAACAAAATTAATTAAAAACTAAATAAATTAAATATTTTCTTATTAATTGTTATTTTGAAAAATAGTTTAATTAACATAAAGTTCATATAAAAAAGTTTCCAAGTTTTCCATTCAAATAAAAATTCAAAACGAGCATAAAAATAAAATTCATAATGATTTCATTGTTTGTTCATATTTTCAAAAGTTTTGTACAAGAAATACATATTTTCTTTTTTACAGAAAAAAATACATCTTTTAATATAGAAAAAAAATTGAAGTTATCTATTTTTCAAATTTACGATTTCATTTTTTGTTCATATTTTCAAAAGTTTTCTATAAAAAATAACACATCTTTTAATATAGAAAAAAAAATTAAAGTTATCTATTTTTCAAATTTACGAAAATTGGACAAGTGAAAGTAATTATTTTTGGATAAATGAATTCCCATTTTCTATTTTTCCTTGCTAATTTTTTTCTTTGTTAATTTTTTTTTATACTAAAAGTAATAAATAGACTCTTTTAGATGATCTCTTCTAGTATAGCATCCTCCATAAAAAGTCATTTTTGGAAGCCCGATCAATCGAAACCGGCCGATAACCAGTAGTCACGGTCAATCGGTCAACTTTTCGGTTTAGAACTATTTTTTGAACCGCCTACATATTAAATCGGATTTGGATGTCCAAACCAATGACAGCCTGTGTGAGAGTGTGTTCATAGAGCTTTTTATTTTCCAACTCCTTACCGACGTGGGACAGTGAGCAAGTATTAAAAAAATAAAAATAAAACCCAACTATATACTTAATTCTGAAACAAAAGCAATTATAGTCTTTTGACCTTGTAAAAACCCAATTTGGGCAGGCAGGCAGGCAGGCAGGCATGCATGCTGCTAAGGGCACAAACAGCTTCCACAGTCGATTTCTTGGACATGGGTCTCTCTACTAGGCATTTCTGGAAACAAGGGAAAGAGGGAGAAAAATGAGGATTGGATGAAAAATAAATAAATAAATAAACATAAAAATGTTATACTCCAAAAACTTCACTTCCAATGCTCAGGGTTCATATATTCTCCTCCTTTTAAATCGTCAGATATGGTTGACCCACCCCCAATGCTCAATTTAATGAAATATTTAAATGCAGCAGCAGCTGGAAAATGTGAATCTGATGCAGTTATAAATATTATATGCAAAAGCAACATTATATTAATGGGGGATGATATTCGAAAAACAGCCCCCCATTCTTTTAACTTGTTCAATGTTCCTAGAAAAATAAGGACATACAAATTATGAAAATTCAACTATTGATCCATTAGAAAGATATGTCTCTACTTGAACCAGAATATGATAAAAAGCTAATATTAAAATGTTTATTTTGTATTCTTAGAATAAGGCATTCATCTGTATGGTCAATCACTTAATCCATGTGTTTGCAAGTCCAAGAGTCATAATATAAAAATCTTAAAAACTAACCACATCAACAATCCTCTCAAAATAAGAAAAATCCATTGTAACTCTTATTAATGATATGAATATGTTCCTCCACGAACCCAAATTGAAATCTATTTTCTAATCCATGACTAAAGCAAGCATATAAGCTACATAAAATGAAATTGAAGTTTCAAAAATCTCAACTGATAATGTCCAGCTAACATAGGTTACCAACCATTTGTAAATTGCAAATGTGTAAAAGCAGACCATCCAAATACTTACAACACTCCTCTGAGCAGTCAGATTTCAGCCAGTAAATATCTATAAATGCTCAAATAAAAGCTTGAAAACAACCTGGTTATCTGTTCATCTTTACTCGTTCCTGATACTCTAAGCCCATCTATTGTCATATTCAAAGAAAGAAACCATCAAAATCCGTTAATATTGTTTTTTTAAACTTCCAATACCTTACAGTCCGCCTTACTCCCATGTTACTAGTTAAACAAAAACTGGAAACAACGCTTTAAATACCAATCATCACTGAAAAGGTTATTCGAAGTCACTCTTGGATAAGGCAATTTTTTTGGGATCAATGCTCAAAAGTTTCTGAACTCGCCTCTAAAAAGAACGAGTGAAACATAAACCTATATTACCTAAGCAGTTTATATGACTAACAAGGTTTGGTAGTTACACATGCACGCACACACACACATCCTTGTTTTCAATGGGCACTCGAATGGATTTGGGAGAGAGACAATTGGAGGAAAATAATTTTTTATTTCTATCATACATCCTTGTTTTTAATCAATTCTAAGTATGACTATCTAGTAGCAACAAATTCCTGAATTATTCAAAGCTGAAGTAGATGAGGACCACTATAGCTTTACTGCACACATTTGTCATGTCAACCTTACACATCTATGAACCTTCCATTTTTAAGTGATGTGCAACTCAAAATCATCATCAAATCACAATTGATCTTGTTTGGAGTTCTGGAAAATCAAACACCCAAAAATCAGATTTTGCCAACTATTCCTCAAAAAACAGCACATAAGCACAATTGATCTCTTTTCCCAGTTATTAAGGAAAAACCAGAGTTCCAAAGGAATGAATGAGGTCCCGCCTAGAAAAGGAAGACTTTCCAGGTCAGGTTTGAAGGTGTGTATGGAGGTACTTGGTTTTCGCTTATAGCAGAGCAAGGGCTTTGTTTTTTCTTTAGGTCTTGAGGAGGAAGAGGCTGGATGGTTACTTGAACATCTAAGAATACCATTGAGCTGAAGAGCTTTATGAGTTTCCAACCAAAAAAAAAAAAAAAAAATGCCAAGGAAAAACCAGAGTTCACTTGATGGAGGTGAGTTTCAACCATAATGGCAAGTTTGTTAGTCTTTTAGAGTTTGCTCATAAGAGAAACTCAACTTTTCTGGTTATACCTGAGGGTTAGAAAGACACAAGTTGAGATCGATTGCTTTACATGATTTCTTTGGTGTTGGTAGTCCCCTCCATAGAGGTAGTAGTGGCTACGAAAAAGCAATGGAAGGATGAAATAATAAAATGAAAAAAAAAAAAAAGAGGCTCCTTTGAACCAATCCTAAATGAGTAATCAAGGGGGAAGGATCAAGGAGATGAGGCATCATTCCTACCAGGGATATAGATGAGAGAAACAGCTCTGAAAGTGCCCAACATCTACGTTGATCGGGTCGAGAGTGGGAAAGCCAGTTCCGTGCTGAAACTTAGGGACAGAAGGTGTGATGACTATCATGCCCTTCATAGTTGGAGAAGGATTACTTTTTGTAGAAAAGTGGAGAAAGCTTCCTTGCTTCGGGAGTTGGAGTTCTTTGAGAATCAAGAAGGATACATAGTCCAACTGAGAAGATGGTGTCCCTAAGAAAATATGCAAGCATTGAGGAAATTTACAAGAAGGTAGTTCGAAATGTGGAGTTTGCCCATTCCACTTATGGTTTGAGGAACATTTGAAGAGAATTGTCGTCAATATTGATTGGCAAACACTTGAGTTGTTTGACTTATCTAAGGCAAGGATGACAAAAAAGAAGATAATATCTACTATCTCAATAAGTCCACTCTTTCATACTTATCAAAATAATAATCATAATCATAATAATAATAAAGTAAAATAAGTCCCCTCTTGTTCAAATGAATCTTCAAACCTAATGAAGCCTCAAACTAAAGCAAACCTATGCTAAATAAGTGAATTGATATGGACAATGATTACCAAAAAGAAGAGTTTCACTTGCAAATAAGAGGTGAGAAATTCGAACACTTTCTCTACCTCCCTCTCCCACCCTAAATCATGAGATGAAACCACTTTCCATCACTCGTTTCAAAAGAAAGCTTAAAGCTTCCATAACCAACACAAAGCTAAGGGACAGGTCCCCTTTGTCGCACCTCCTTATACTCCAGAAAAAACTTGAGGAACCTCATTTACCAAGACTGAAAAGATAGCTATGAAAATGCAATCCTAGATCTACCCATTTCTGATTGAACCCATCACCTCCAAAAGAGAACTCCTATTTACATGGTCCTAACTTTTCTATATGTCTTATTTATGTACAATCTTAAATCTATGGTTTCTTGAGCAATAGGGAAACATTATTATTGTTGTTGTTGTTGTTGTTGTTGTTGTTGTTATTATTATCACATCACCTCCAAAAGAGAACTCCTATTTACATGGTCTCTGTTTTTTTTATAAATAAGAGCAAACGAACAAAACAGATACATGGTATACATGAACCTATTTACATGATCATAACCTTTCTATATGTCTAATTTATGCACAATCTTAGATCTATGGCTTCAATATTGTTATAGCATATATCTACTTTACATATAGAGTTGTAATCTATTAGGAAGGTTAGATAGGTTTTTGTATATATATATATATATATATATATTCACAATGGATCAATGAAATTTACAAGGAATTCTTTCCACCAATTCCTCTCTTTTATTCTTTCTACATGGTATCAGAGTGAGAAGAGTTTCTCGGAGTACACAGTAGAAGGTGTGAGGGGTGTTTTTTGAAACACCCAATTCGAGGGTGAGTGAATCGACACCGCCGAAATTGGAAGAAGTGTCAGTTGCCGACAAGTCAGGCCACCAAGTTTGGTGGTTGGAACCCTAGCGTGTGATGCTCACACGCCCATCTAGCATATCTACCCTATGGTGCACGCGCGGCGCTTGGAACGCGCATGAGGGCGCATGGAGAACCCGATCCTCTTCCGGAAACCATTGGGTGGTGCGTCTCTCTCTCTCATGGATCGATTAATGTGTTTTGTGGTGCTAGACTCCAACTAGTTTGGGGATTTCTGAGGCTTTTTGTTGCGGGATCTAGGGTTTTTCAGGGGAATTCTTACGATTTGGTTTCTGAAGGTGTTCTTCTACCCTAATTTCTTGTCTTTGACTTCATAATGAGTAGTTCAGATTCTTCAGATGTTAAGAAGCTAGTTTCTGCCCGGCGGTCTCGATGATGTTCAAAAAACACGAGGACAAACCGATTAAATTTCAATTACTTCTGATTGAAGTAAAACAATTTGCCTTTACTTGAGGAGTATTCGTATGGCCAATCATCTGGAAAAGGACCCTCCTACGAATGATTCGAAAGATTGATGGCTGGAGGATGAAGCCCGTCTCTTCCTACAAATTCGTAATTCCATTGATGGTAAAGTACTCACCCTCATTAATCATTGTGAGTATGTTAAGGAACTAATGGAATATTTGGAATTTGTATATTCTAGCAAAGGGAATATTTCTCGCATATTTGATGTATGTAGAACCTTTTATCATAATGAGAAACAAGATCGATCTGTAATGCCCCAACCCTCGCATAGGCGGATGATGGGGGCGCCACACAGGACTGGGACTCCTTTACCTGATTTTCTGCTCCTTTACCTGATTTTCTGACATTGGTAGGCCCATTTCAAAATATAAATCCATATATCAGAATATAACTTGTAAAACTACCACCGTAGTGGTGTTTAAAATGTCCTCAGATATTATATTCTCGAGTCCCATTTACTCAGGATTTACACAAGTTCACTATTACAAAATTTGCATTTACATAACAAAACAGAGTCGACTCTACATATGGTGGACTCTATCGTTATGTTGTCCCGGCGACGCGAATGCCCTGATGTCCTCTTTAGCATCTGGCACATGAAACACTATGTTGTTTATAGCTTGAGCGAGAAAACAGATAATACATATATGACCACAATAATGGTTCTCAATTACAGTATACGTATTCAACAGTTCATATATCAGAATTTCATATCTCCTGTAAGAGTGCAAAACAGAAATCTTGTATAGAGGGTACCCGTTTGCCCGTATAGACCGAAAATAATGAATGAGAGGGACATAACACAATGGTACCCGAAGGTATGGTACAAGATCGAACAGAGGTGTCACACAGATGAGGCACTTCAGCCAGTTCACAACAAAATGAGCACTAGCGTGAGTGTTGTAGCACTAAATGCAGATCGTCGGCACTAATCGTAGATGTGTCTGCAATGACGCTACGTATGCCACAGCACTAGCAAGAGCAAGGCAAGACCGCATCGTAGATGCCTATTCATTCGCTATTCAGTCTTAAGTAGGCATACAATTATATGTATTACTAAGCTTGTTATATTGTTCTTAATCACATTAGCAAATAAGGGCAAGAAATAATGTTTACCCACCTTCTCTTCACCTTGGCGACAAGGTTTAGAGCTTTTTTCATATAACTTTTCTACTTGTACGGAACCTTTCATTCACTTGTTAGGATCCTCATTAATCTAATGGATGGTCTCTAGAATTAATAAAAGACATGAACAAAAGCAGTATTTCAGGTTCGCCTAGGCGAAGAGAACCTTCGCCTAGGCAAAGTAACCTTCGCTGAGGCGAGGCCGATACTGGGAAAAATCCTCTTCGCCAAGGCAAGGCCGAGACTAGGAAAAATTGGGCATCGAGTTCTCCTAGGTGAATTCGCCTAGGCAAACCAACCTTCGCCTAAGCGAAGGGGTGTCGGGCTGAAAACTGGGATGGGGTATTTTTCCCCCTTTTTACCGGAAATTTTCCTTCCAAATCAAAACCAAAACAAATCAACCTTCAAAACTGGACTTTAACCAACCAAAAACACCTTTATTAGGATTTTTCCTACACAACCTAGACAAGGAGGGATTTGTGATAGTTTCCATACCTTGCTTTTCATAACACCTTCAACTAGCGTTCTTTTTCCTTATCTTCTTCCTTCCTTCCCACTTGAAAAAGGAACACCAAGAATTAGAGAACTCAACCCCAAACTTCTTGCTCCTATCCCAAACCGTAAATTCCCTAGCCAAAGCCAACAAAATGGGAACTCCCCTATCTAACAAGGCCATGTTTGGTTTAAAGCATTTTGGCCCTCAATTCTTTTCTCTTTTTCATTTTAGTCCTTTATCTTTCTTTCATTTGCAAATGATTAGTGCCCAAAAAGTGCTATTTTGAACCCTATTTATTATAGGTTTTGAGTGCTTTGTATACTAATCATTCTAATTAACCCGATTTGAGACATTGCTGTCCCTACTATTCCCATCGACGTATTTTGTGCAAATTTTGCGCTTGATAAAATTGTCGAATGATCCAAGCATGAAGAATTCGAAATAAATTCAACATCGTGGGATCGTAGACCAAGAGGAAAGAAGAGCAAAAAACAGAAGAAAAATGAAGCAGAGCAAATTTTGGTCACAACCTGTGAAATTGCTCCTGCCCGCCACTATTCATCCTACCACTGTTCACATTTCACCTTTCCTGCAGTTACACGCTTTTGTTGTTTTTGTTACAGTTTTTGGTTTTTTCCCATTTTATCCTTGTAATAGCTTTTAGTTTCAGTTTTTTTTTAATTTCTCGTCAGCCAGAGTATAACGTAGAGTCAAGGTTTGTAACAATCAATCACTTCATCATGGCAAGGACTAGATGTGCGCTCGCCGCTTACTTCCTCCTTTCTCCATTTTCTCTCCCTTTCTCGGCTACAAAACACTCCTCCGAGGATGACAACTCAGAGGATGCTTGGATAGACCTCTTTCTCCTTGAAGAGGAGGGCTGCTGGCTAGGATTTGAGGTAAACTAACGGTCCTCTGTTTTTAACGTAGGCATTTATTTTCATTTATGTTCCTATTTCTCACTTAGGTTAACCCTTTGATGTGCCTTCTTCGATCAGTATTCGCAATCTTTGTGGTTCAAGATGCTTATTGCTAGATCCACTGAGATTCATTAGTTGCTTTCTATTTATCAATGTGAGGTAGATCAGGGAGGCACATTTTCACTGTCTGGGAGCATTAATGTTCAATAAATGCTGTTTTTCAAAATGGAAAATCATAGGGTTTAGTTTTTAAAGCTAAACTAAGATCCGCTCAGGAAATGACTATAGTGTCATCCTCCCCTAACGCGGCGAAAAGCACTGCGACACGTTGTCATTTTAAACCCTAAACCAAAGGGTCTCGACACTTCAAGGGGTTCTATTTTACATTTTTTTTTTCTTATTTTAGTTTCAGCCTCTGTGACAAATAATCCAACTCCCCCCGTTTTTACCAAACCCGAAATCCAAATTTAATTCACCTAGCTTTAATCTCATCAGAATCATTTTCAGGACAAGAAACTCATCCTCAGCCTCAATCTCTAGAGCCACTATACTGCAGTAGTAATGCTACGGTAGTAGGAGGAATTTAAGATACAAATTTTGTTGATTTCGATCACCCCGGCTGTGGCATTTAATCAAAATGGCACCGTGCTCTGGACGGCGCCTAAGTGCGAATGATGACCTATTGAACACTTGTGATCCTCATCACAAGTTTTGGTGAATTTTCTTGTATATATATCCTTTTAGCGTTTTCAGTGTGTTTAATTTTGTTTCATTTTATTTTATTTTTAGCTAACTTTACCCTTTTTGGTAGAGTTGTTTTTTCTCGTTGTGCTCGCTTGTTCTCATTTCATAGGGTTCGGTTCTACTGATAGAGTTTCCTCTAATCAATGTTGGAATTTGAACCCAATGGAAAGAGTGGACAAGGATGGTCAAGATGTGGCAGGGGTAAACCTAGGTGCATATAGGGTCCATGAGGACTATAGAAACCAATGATGAGTTCACCATATGGTGTACTTACAACCATAGTCAGGGGAATCACACAAATCTCCTCATGGGGAACCAAGACCTCCACAAGATGCACCCTCAACCTCCGATATTATGCGCTTCAACTCACACCCTCACCCACCACAAATAATCCCTCTCTCCATTTGAACAAGCCATTTTGGACCTTACCCAGATAGTGGATGACTTTGTGGCAGAGCAGAAGGGGATTAATGCCCATTCGAATAAGAGAATTGTCACTATGGAAGACAATTTGAACAAGAAATTGGATGGGCTGAAAAATGACTTTGAGCATAAATGGGACAACCTGCAAGACTCCATTGAAAACCTAATCAATCAACAACAATGTCCACCAGAGGAAGAGTGCCAAAGTGACACCAACAACAACCACACTGGCTTATAGAGGATTTTATTGAATTGTCTAAAGGATTGTCTGAATCCTCAGATATGTGTGATGTTGTTTTTCCAAGGGAGAACCAAGAAGAAATCTTTCCCTTTATAACTGAGGAGGGAAGTGGAAAAGAAGGAGTGGATGAGCCCAAAAAGCATACTAACCATTTCCTTACGTAATTGAACCCCACTGCCAATGCCCAGGCCACCTACAACCCACTGCCAGTAGCACTCTATCCTGAACCATTGCATATCCTGCTTATACCTGCAACACAGTTCACACCTGAGAGAACTGGTACCACAAAGGCCACCTAATTTGCTATGCCTGCCCTGCAAAACTTCAAGACATTAGTGGCCACTATAAGAGCCTTTGCCACTACATCCAAGACATTAGCAGCCACTACGTTGCATGCAGCATAGTGATGGTCTTGGTGCTCTGCCTCGCATTTGGAGCACCCGAACCTCAAAGATTTTAAGCTCCACCAGCTCCTCTGAAGACCACCGACAAGACTCCGAGCAATCGGTTTAGGTGAACAAAGTTCACTCATTTTTTGTTTTGATTTTTCTGATTTGATTTTGTTTTTTTTTAGTTTATTTTGATTTCTTTAATTTTTCTTTCGATTTCTCTAATTTTAAATTAATTCTTTGTTCAGTTTTGAGAGCCACTTTTCGTAATTTTTCTTAATTTTTCTCAGATACTTGCGCTTTGAGTGAAAATTCTAAGTAGAAGATCGAAAAGTTTAGAGCAAGGTTGAGAATGGAAAATTTTGCTATTATAAAGAAAATTTTAAATAATAAATTTTCGCAATTATAGTGATTTAGCACTCTCGTCAGCTTACGTAGTTAGAAATTGATGTACGGAATGCTCCTCATATAAGACAAATTTTGAACAAAGGAAGTAAAAAAGTATTTTATTTTATCAAAATTTATTTTATTTTTATAAAAAATTGTCTCTAAAAAAAAAAAAGAATGAAAATTTTTTTTCGCTATGCTACAAAGAGCAAATCTCATGCAACCCCACGAAACATACTGCTTTGCCTCCTGATTTTGTTTTGAGCATAACTTTCTCATCCAAACTCCGTTTTAGGCGTTTTTGGTACCATTGGAAAGCTTAGAGAGTGTAGAATCCAAATATAGCCAGAAAGAACACTTTTGAAATTATTATGAAGGTGTAATTTTCAAAATTCTCCAACTGATCACTTTTTTCTCTCTCTTTTCTTCTCCTAACTTGTTTATTTGAAGCCCAAACGGAGTAAATAAGGTGTCGATGGAAAGCTTGTGAAGTATCCTATCCAAAAACGATCACATATCATCAAGGAGGTAACACTTCCTTCCCTAACTTTCCAATTCGAGCCCCATTGCGGACAATGAGACATTTTGTTGGGGGGGAGAGTTAGCGAAGGAAGTGGCTTTTGCATTTATGTTTTTTTTACTATTTTGAGCAAGCCTATTTTGTGATGTTCAAAGGGGTTTGGTCGGTTTTCCTTTTGTGAAGTCATATACTATACAAATTTACTTTTTAAAAAATTAGACCAATTTTGCATCCAAAATTTTTTGTGTTATGCTTAACCTATAGTTTGAAAAATTGAAGCACTGTCCAATTCTATTGATGTTAGATTGGTTCCATGCCTAGTTGAGTGGATGATCAGCTGAACTCTTGTTGCTTTCGACCATTTTTGTTCTACCTTTAGCTAACCACACACCAAACACATCAGGTTTCTTCAATAACCTGAAAAACTGCCTAGCCTCTTAAGCCTCGCAATAACCTACCCTAGTTTCGTTGACCACCTGTAATAGGTTAAGGACCCCTATGAATAGAAAGCCAACGTGTCTTCCAAAATAAAAGAAGAGAAAAAGAAAAAGAAAAGAAAAAGAAAAAGAAGAAACAGATGCCAGCTCAAACCCGAAAGTACAACCGAGGGGGTTTACGGCGAAGCCTTAAAGCTCAGTCTTTAAGTCCTGTCAGAGCCACCCGATTTAGTGTTAGCCACACTGGGTGGATGGGCTTGAGTTTAGCGAGTCATGTGTGCTGGAGGTCCGAAATCATTCAAGTCCAGGTGAAACCCATAGCTCTGTGGTCGAAAGATCCTCATGACTTCCTGATGCCCTAAACCTTCACCGGCTGTTGTCAGCATCCCCGTTACACGGATTTTGGTGAAGTCAAACCTTCTTAACATTTCACCCTTGCCAACGCAAAAGAGTTGTGGCAAAAGTGGGTCCGATCTATTTAGGCTGGTTAGCAGTCCTGTATGCGTAGCTTCGGTCAGAGAGTGCGCTTTAGCGCTTTATTGGTCGGTGAACCGATCAAACAAACACTTAGATTTTGGTGGAGGTCTCTAGTTGATTCAAAGAAGAAGGAGGCCTTTGATACTCAATTTTGTATGGCATTCATTTCTCAAGATAGTTATTGGGCATGGGTTTGATGATTCTTACTTAGGTTAGTATTAGTTTGACCACAACCTTTTGAAATATATTTTTCAGGACATGGTTTTTAATTTTGTTTGTATGCCCTCTTTCTTTTCTTTTTTCTTTTCATTGCTAAGGGACTAGCAATGTGTAGGTTGGGTGTGGATTAGTGCCCAAAAAGTGCTATTTTTGAACCTTATTTATTATAGGTTTCCTGAAGTTCTTTTGTATAATAATCATTCTAATTAACCCGATTTGCACATTAAGGTCCCTACTATTCTACCGATTCGATTTTGGCGAAATTTTGCGCTTTTTGCGCAGCTAATCATGCCAAAATTGTTGAGTCGATCCAAGTATGAAGAATTCGAGTCAAACTCAGCATCATAGATCATAGACCAAGAGGAAAGAAGAGCGTGAAAAATAAGAAAATGAAGGTAGCAAATTTTGGTCATAACCTGTGAAGTTGCTCCTGCCCGCTACTATTCATCCTGCCACTATTCACATTTCACCTTTCCTGCAGTTACACGCTTTTGTTGTTTTTGTTACAGTTTTTGGTTTTTTCCCATTTTATCCTTGTAATAGCTTTTAGTTTCAGTTTTTTTTTTTTTGTAATTTCCCTTGCTCTGAGCCGTATATAAGCTAGAGTCAAGGTTTGTAACAATCAATCACTCACGTCAGTAATAGATCTGCATGCGCTGGGCCACGCTCTCCTTTCTCCATTTTCTTTCATTTTCTCCTTCTAAGTACAAAACACTCCCTCCAGGGATGACAAATTACGTAGGGGATGCTTGGCTAGACCTCTAAGCAGGAGTGGTCACTAGGATTGAGGTAAACCGACTGGCCCTTTGTTTTTAACGTAGGCATTTATTTTCATTTATGTTCTTATTTCTCACTCTAGGTTAGAACTCCTTTGATGTGCCTTCCTTTGATCGCATTTGGCAATCTTTTAGGGTCTTGATGCTATCGTTAGATCAACTCCAGATCATTAAGTTACTTTCATTTATCATTGTGATAGAGATCAAGGAGGCACGCCACCGTCTGGGAGCACACCACCAACAAATGTTGTTTTTCAAAATAAAATCATAGGGTTTAGTTTTTAAAGCTAAATGAAGATCCCGTCAGAAAATGACTTTATATGTCATCCCCAAAGATTCAGAGGTATATGTTAAGCTGTCAAAACCCTAAACCAAAGGTCCGACACTTCAAGCTTATTTCTATTTTACATTTTTTTCTATTTTAGTTTCAAATTTCGTGAACAACCAATTCAACTCCCCTTCGTTTTACCAAAACTAAAATCCAAATTTAATTCAATCGCTTAACTCATTTAAATCATTTCAGCATTTAAGGTCCCACCCTCGAAGTTCGAATCTAGAGCCACTCATATATCAGAGTAGTAATGCTACGCAAGAAGAGAGGAGGAATTTAGGGATACAAATTTTGTTGGATTGATCACCCTACCGTGGCACGAATCAAATGGCACGCTGCCGGATGGTGCCTATGCGAATGATTTGACCCGTTGAACACTTGTGATCCCACCTGCTCCGTGAATTTTCTCAGATATATCTTTTAGCGCTTTTAAGTGTGTTTAATTTTATTTCATTTATTTTATTTTTAGCTAACTTACCCTCTTTTGGTAGAGTTGTTTTTTTTTCGCTGTGTTTGGTTTATTCTTGTTGTGGGTCTGTGGTTCCAATGGGATAGAGTTTCTTAATCAAGGTTGAATTTGAAACCAATGAAGAGGGACGCATTTTGGCCAAGATGTAAGGTGGGGGTAACCTAGCATAAGATGAGTCCATGAGGGACTATAGAAACCAATGGATGAGCTCACCATATGGTAATACTTAAACCATAGTCGGATTCACACACAAATTCTGGAACCAAGACCTCCACAGTGATGTGCACTCCTTAACCTCTCTATATTATGCCTTTTCAACTCCTCAATATTTTTAGCTAATTACTAATCCTCCATTTGAATGTTTATTTGAATCTTACCTGAGAAAGATGACTTTGTGGTAGAGCAGAAGGGGATTAATGCCCATTCAATAAGAGAATCAATACTATGGAAGACACTGAATTGGGTGAAACATATCGAAAAATGACTGAGGCATAAATGGGACAAACTCCGCAAGACCTCCATTGAAAACCCAATCGATCAAGAAGAATGTCCACTGACAAGAGTGCCAAAGTACACCTTGGCAAAGTATAGTGTCAACAACAGCCACACCGGGGCTTATGAGATTCCATTGAATTGCCTAAAGGACTGTCTCTAATCCTCGTATATGTGTGATGTTGTTTTTCCAAGGTGAGAACCAAGAAGAAATCTTTCCTTGATAAACAGGAGGGAAGTGGAAAAGAAGCAAGTGAGAGCCCAAAAAAGCATGTTCTCAACTATTTCCATGAATGAACCCCATCGCTAATGCCCAGCTAATTCCATACAACCACCCACAGTAGCACTCTATCCTGAACCATTCCATATCCTGCTTATACCTGCAACACAGTTCACACCTGAGAGAACTGGTACCACAAAGGCCACCCAATTTGCTATGCCTGCCCTGCAAAACTTCAAGACATTAGTGGCCACTTTAAGAGCCTTTGCCACTACATCCAAGACATTAGCCCACTCAATGCCGTACGGCATGCTGGATCGCCTGCCTGTACTGGAGCACCCGAACCCCAGATTTCTAAGCTCCACCCAGCCTCTGGAAGACCAATTCCACAAGACCGAGTATCGTTTAAGTGAACAAAGTTCACCATTTTTGTTTTGATTTTTCTATTTTATTTTGTTTTTGCTTTTAGTTTATTTTGATTCTTTAATTTTTCGATTTTCTCAATTTTAATTAATTCTGCCTAGCTCATTTCTTTTGCAATTTTTCTTAATTTTTCTTGTTTTAATTTTTGTAATTTGATGAAATTTTAGCTTAAGATCAAAAGCTGCGGAGCAAGCAAGCAGCATCATACACTCTTACTATTATAGCTGCACTTAATAATAGTTTAAAATCATGCTAATAATAGCTAAATTTGAATTATATAAAGTAGAAATTTCGCTACGTAGCAAAATTTCGCTATGTAGTGAAATTGATGTATGGAAGGCTCCATATAAGATATAAATGAAACATATAAAATATATATATATATATTTTATAAAAAAAAATTTTTTATTTTTTATTTTTATAAAAAAAAATTTGTCTCTCAAAAAAAACAAAATGAATGAAATTTTTTTTTCGCTATGCTACAATAGCAAATTTTCGCTACTCCAAATAAATTGCCTCCTCAAGCTGGCTTCTCCGGCAGAACCTTCGCTAAGGCGAGGTCAAGGTCGAAAATCCTCGCGCAAGGCTGGCATCAGAGTGCCAGAACAGCTCCCGCTGACATTGTGCAACCAACCTTTCGCCAGCAAAAGTGCCTGCTGTTCGGATGGGGCTCTATTTTTAATCAAACTTTCCTTCCAGTTCAAAACCAAACATCCAACCTAAACTGATCAATCAACCAACATCTTATTAGATTCTTTCCCATACAACTGCATGTTAGTGACTATGATAGTTCTCCACACCTGCTTTCGCAACACCTTCAATCCAGCTTTCTTCTTATTCTCTTCTTCACTCGGAAAAGGAACACCAAGAATTGTAGAACTCAACCCTGTAAACTTCGCTTCCTATCCCAAACCAGAATTCCCTAGCCAAAGCCAACAAAATGGGAACTCCCCATCTATATACCATGTTCGCTTTAAGACATTTGGCCCTCAATTTTTCTTTTCATTTTAGTCCTTTATCTTTTCTTTCATTTGCAAATCAACTATCCAAATTCTACAATAACATAATCACTTTCTCAGTTATGACCTTTCGTCCTTAATGACATTTTACCATTTTAACCTTTTTCCCACTTTAAACTTAATTTCCGAAAAATGCAAATTTTAACTTACATTATACCCTAAACATGTAATAAACTACTAGGGTATAATTTTGGGTGTTACACGATCCCTCACAGAAATCTTCATGGATTATAAGAAGACATATGAGGAATTGAATACACTACTTTAATTTAGCCCAAATGTTAAGGTTCAGCAAGCTCAACGGGAAAAGATGGTTGTGATGGGTTTCCTAGCTGCACTACCATCAGAGTATGATTATATTAAAGCGCAGATTCTGTCTAAACCAGAGATCTCATCCTTCCAAGAAAATTCAACAGATACCTGCTGAAAGACCTCCTCTCTAGCCGCCACCTAGATGAGTAGCACTCCAGCTGCTGGAATAGTGGTGAGTCAAGAAACCATGCAGAGAATACAGTGATCCGTGCGGTAAGCCCAGCGTATGTCGTGTGAGTTATTACCGCCATAAGCCCTGACATTTGATATGAGACTTATAAGAGCTAAAGAGGTCACAAAGTGGTGCATTTCCATAGCTTCTTTCCTGCTTCATCAACGGCTTCCCGCCGCTTCTTCCCAAGCTCAGGGCTGGAGACGGGCGCATCCCTTTCCCCTTATCTCTTGCCATCTAATGCCTTTACGGGCTTAATAAACCGCACTGTTGAAGGAAATTATCTTTTTGGTAGCAAGATTGCAGATAGGAGAGGTGAGGATTTGGTTATTTCCCACCTTCTCTACACCGATGACACGCTCCTCTTTTACGAGGCCGATAAAGATCAGTTAAAGTTTATAAGATGGAATTTGATGTGGTTTGAAGCAGTGTCGGGTTTGAGAATTAACTTAAGCAAGAGTGAAATCATCCCAATCAGTCTGTGGTTAATGTGGGAGGAGCGAATTTCAAGTCAGTCTGCAGTTGAATCCTCTGCACGCCCACGAGAGGTCTTCCTAGCCAAACAAGGCACTAGGTAAGCCTGGGACTCATTGAAGAGAGATTCCAAAAGAGGTTGGCATCTGGAAGATTCAATACATTTCGGCTGAAGGCAAAACTGGCTCACAGTAGTTTGTCTGGGGCCTCCCAATCAATTATCTATCTCTTTTCCGAATGCCTCAGAAAGTTTGTGCTAGATTGGAAAGGATTCAAAGATAGTTTCTTCGAGAGAGATCTGATAAGAAAGTTTTCCTGGTGAGCCATTAACAGAGCACAAATAAGTGGCAGGCAAATTTGACAAAGTTTCTAGATTAACAAGGCTTGTTAAAATGCAACAAGGCTTGCTAAACGGTTTAAACTTGCTTTTGAGAAAGGTTATTCAATTAAATTTGGCAGACTAATGAGGTTGGCACACCCGTGATCTTGTGAGAAAGGTGGGATTAGTTTGGCCAGCTGAAAATAGAATAATGCCTAGCTTTTCTCGACCGCGGCCCTCCCAGGGATTGAAAAAGAGAACATCCAACCTCCGAAGATGTCTGGTGCGAGAAGGGGCCAGGTTCTTATTTATCCTCCTTTGATCAGTTACGGAATAAAGAGGCCACAGCTGCACATGTGATGGCCATGGAGCAGGTCAACCTAACCTTCCCAAGACCCTCCTCAACGATTAAAACAGAAAGGTAGAAAGATCTCTACAAACTCAATGCGATAAAATTTTTCCTTCTGGTGAGACAAGCCATTTTCAAGGAGGTCATGAAAAGAGTTCAAAAGATCATGTATAAAGGTTTAAATCCCTCCCCGCCACTGAAGTCTCTACCGCTTCCGTGAGAATTGCAAATGTGCTCCAAAATAGACTTTCCGTGAAGCTTAATCGGTAAAGCCACATGCTTGATCAACTTAAACGCTGCGAAATGACTTTTTGCAAATAGATGTTTTCTATGTGAGGGAGGACTATATGACCATGACCTGGCCTTTGTTGATCCACAAAGAAAAGGAGCAAAAAATTGTTGCGGAATCCTTTGCCTACTGCAGGCTACTGCCTTTCCTACGCTGCTCAGCTCCACAATCTTGATAATGGCAAGGAGCCTCATCAAAGCAAAAATGGACATGGAAACACTCGCGCTCGTTGACTCTCGCCACTGAAATAGCTGGTGCCTCTAGAGAGGTTACCTCGTCAAAGGACAAGCCAAACTCGTAATCCACGGTGACTGGCTAACTCATGTGTATTTAAAGTTGATAATATCAACTCCTCGTTTCTTGAATTCCCCACTCGTCGCAGGTGCAGGCTTCGGGTTTGTTCCCGATCAATTTTTTTGCTCCTTTTGCTCACAACCTCAGGTAATTGAACTCTTTCTATCTTTATAATATTTTTATTGATAAAAAATTAAAAGCGACAAGGTCAAATTAGAGATTTGATGTCCCGCCGCCAGCTCCAACGAATGAGGATCGATCGCCGCCTCCAATACAAATAGGCGAATTAACTGTCCATCCATATCAGCTGAATCATCAGTCACCATTCATCTAATTAATACTAATGTCAGCCCAGTGTAACTCAATAAATGTCTGTCCCCTTCTCTCAGCCCTCCCAATGATCATTGATTCCTCGGAGCATAGATCAGCTACTGATATGCACTCTGGCTTATTCTTTACCTTCAACACAAACCTTCAACTTCTAATCGTCACTTTGGGGAGTCGGTCACAACTACGTGTACTGGGTCAGCACACCTTTTCCCAACTGCCCTCAGCTATCTTAATTCTTGAATCTGATGCATGTGAGAAAATTAACCGCACCAAGAGATCTCCATTCCTTCCTGGATTGGTCTCTGGGAATCTTAAGTGATTTAAGTAGATTATCAGGTAGACGTGAGTCCGAGAGTCTCTGCCATCTCACCAGCGCACTGGTGATCTCACGCTTGCATCGGGAGTTACACATCATCGATACTGTCATTCCTTGTTGAAAAGTCAACCGTCGACTTTCTAGAATCGCCGTCAGATTATGAGTTCACACTCAGAAGCATCATCGCTCTTCATTCTAGTCCCGAGTCAATAAACGAAGCCAGGCTCCATTTAAATTAGTCCATTCCGCATGCCGGGGCCCGCGTCCAACTGTGTCCCCAAACTAGTTCACTACTTGTCACTTATCATTACGATTATTCACAAACCACTTAGTTAAATTTAATGAAAAATCATTATGAGTCAAGCTTTGTCATTTTCTGCCTTCATGTCATAGATACATACTTCAATTTCACATGTTTATATTTTAAAGTCCTAAGAAGTAAGACACAAAGCCAAAAGAATAATGCCGGTGTTCATTTTCATCATTGTGGTTAAAATGACATCCTTCTCATCACCTCCCATGACACGAGTAATAACCTTCCTCACAGACTGAGTAGTCGAGATAAGAATCGACACCCCTAAACCTTCAGCTCTTTATTTCAAACGCAAGCGCCCAAGCATTTCTCAATAAATGTCAAGCTCAATCGCTATTTCTTTAATTGAACTGATGCCTCTGTTGCTCCAGAATCGACACCCTGTATTTGCATCTTTTCCAAATAAAACCATTGAGCCCCAGCTCCTGATATTTGAATTTACAATGCTTGTCCCAGACCAATATTTCTCTGCACGGTTCAAACTCTGATCCCAAGTCATGTATCTTCCCTGGTTTCTCTGCCTGTATGCAAGGTGTGTTATTGGCTGTCCTAACTTCTGAAAATTATTTTATGTTAATGTCACTTTTTCTGAATGCCTTTTCTCAGACCAATCCATAATTATTTATATTAATTGACTGCACTGTTATACTTTCATTGCCAGTCTCGCCTCCATCCCATATGATAAAGTCTTCACGCCAGGGTCTACACTAGACGCTAATCCCAGCCTGGTGCCTCCACACCAACTTCTTTCGATATATCATCCATTCCAATGATGATCTCCAAAGGTAAAACGCCAACATTTGTTCACCCAATTTCCCATTGCTCTGGTAACCACTGGTCACCACACTGTTTTAATGCATCCCCTGATTCTATCTCTCCGCCTAACACTCGTCTATGAGGCTTTGATCCCACCCCGGTTAGCGTGAGGCACGCAAAGAAACGCAGGGCTTTCAGTGAGAATGGTACTTGAAACTCGTACAGCACCTACGGGAAGAAAGCCAACGATGTCGCCTGGCTTTTTGGTGCAAAGTTAATCCCGATGGTTCATGCTCTCGTTTAAAAACACGACTTCAGGCTAAGGGTACGCCGACTCTCCAGTGGATCTATCTTACACTTTTTCCCGCTGCTAAGAGATGACATATGTCTCGCGCTTTATTTCCTCGCTGCCACTTATAACTGGGATCTCCACCAAATCTTGATATTAGAATGTCTTTCTTCATTACACCTGTGAAGAGGGGTGTATATGGAGCAACCTCCGTGGTTTGTTACTCGTGGGACAGTTGCCTGTTGTCTTCAAAAGTCTTTATATGGTTTGAAACAAAGCCCTTGTTCGTGGTTTGGTAAATTCTAGCTGCTAGCTGAATAATTTGGTAAGGTGTACAGTAAATATGAACATTCCTTCTTCTATAGGAACCCGCCTGTGTATCATTTTGTTTTTTTTCAGTAATAATATATTGTTAACACCCTGAGGACTCTAAAGGTATCTCATCTCTTAAGTCCTTTCTTCATGCTAATTCCACACAAAGGGGACTTGGGTGATGCTAAGACACTTTTAGCATTGAAGTTAGTGCAGCCAATGTGAATTCTTCCTTATCTCAAAGGAAATATGTGTTTCAACTGAATATTCGAGACTAGAAAAAGTCAAAACCAGTTTAGGTCTCCCTAGCCTAAAGTGCATAATCTATTGTGGTGTAAACATTTGAGGGTCCTAAGAGATATAGAAGACTAGTAAATAAATTATTACCTTGCATAAAGAATACGCCCTGGATATCATACTGGTTAATGCAGTTTCAGCATATGTCTTCTCCAACCCATCAGCATCATCAAGTAACCATAGAACATATCACCGGGAAGGGAGCCTCAAGACATGGTACTTTACACAATACCAGGACATGCACAATTTCAGTGTTTCACGACATTGAACAAGGTGGATCTATGAGGATAAGAGGTCTATTTTGGGGTACTGTGTGTTTGTTGGAGGGAATCTAGTCTCATGAAAGAGTAAGAAACAGAGTGTTATCTCTCTATCTAGTGCAGAGTTTAAATATAGAGTGATGACACCATGCACGCGAGATTATGTGTACTTCCATCAACTCTCATGAGTCAGACAAGACATCACCCCAACAAATCTGGTGATAACCAGGGGTCATTTCTTCACATGCTTCTAACTCGTAGATTCCATGAACGAATCCAAGTATACTGAGATAGATTGTCATTTCATTCGTGAGAAAATACAACTCTACTGATTTCACAAGATATGTACACTGGAAACAACTGGTAATATCTTCACAAAGCAGCTCTAAATGGGGATCTAAGCTATCTATGTAACAAGTTGAATGATTGGGCCATCTATGTTCCAACTGAGGGCATTATATATTTCACTTATATAGAAGCATAACTTATTAGGAAACTTATCTGTTAAGGTTGTAATCTATTAGGAAACTCAATGTTAGTGGTCAGAATCTATTAGAAGGTTATTAATATAAAGATTATGATGCATAGGAGCTCATTAATCCATCGGGAATATATATATATATATATATATATATATATATATATATATATATATATATATATATATATATATGGTATATATCACAATGGATTAATGAAATTTACAAAGAATTCTTTCCTCCAATTCCTCTCTTTGATTCTTTCTACAATGAGCAATAAGGAAACATTCTTCATGTCTAATTTATAAACAATCTTAGATCTATGGCTTCATGAGCAATAAGGAAACATTCTTAATATTATCCCATCACCTCCAAGAGAACTCCTATTTACATGGTCATTTTTTTTCATAGATAAGTGCAAAAGAACAAATACATACATGGGATATAGAACTATTTCATAATATGTAACCTTTCTATATGTCTAATTTATGCACAATCTTAGATCTAATGGATTCATGAGCCTGAATTTACTTATGCAAATAATTCAGATCATGGCTTCACAGTTTTTATTATTATATTATATTATATGTTCTCCACAAACTGACAAGAGAATCCAACACTAGTTCTTCTCTTGTTTTCTTCAACTATTAGTTGGACTCACAAATTTTACAAAACTTCAAACTGTAAGAGCCTCCACCCTTTTTCAAAAACTACACCAAAGATGAGCTCAACTTTCTACAGCAAAAGTTTGATCTTTAAAAATTCTCTCCCAAAAAGCAATTTTCTTCTTCTGAACAACTCAGAATCGCCTCAAAGGCTATGGAAAGAACATCAGTCCCCATAACTAGATCCTGGTCTTGTCCAAAACTTTGTACAAATCTTTTTATGTTTCTTCAACCCAATTACACTTGTTAATAGAAAATGATATGCAAGTACTACTAGCTTTGGAAATTTGGCAGATAACATGGTATTGTTAAAAACCCTTTTCTCTCTCAGAGAATAAAGATTTCTTCTTCCCAATGTAAACTGAAACAACTTTGATTAGATTATTTTCATTGAGAAGATTTATTGATTGAGTACAAATAATAAATTTCTTCTTGTGCAAAGAACTTTCACTTTCCGGGACTCAATCATTTTAGTCTCTTTATCATATTTCTTACCTATCGCACAAAACACGCTTTCTCATCGCTTCAATACAAAAGCAAAGCATCTGCAGTTAGTCTCCACCTCCAACAAGATAAGAGTTAACTGGTGCTTTGAATAATCATTTATAAAAACTCACTGTGGTTCAATTGTTTGAACTTTGATCTTCAATTTATCTTAATTTCCATTTAATTTCTATTATCTAATGAGATTATTACTATTAACTAATACTAAGGTAAGATGGTTGAACATTGTGTTAAATTTTCTTCCATTTCTGTCCTTAAACCTAATAAACTAATAATATGTAAACAGTTTAAGGACTATTTTACAATGGAAGAGAGAACATGTCACTAATGAGACCACAACCTTTAATTAATGAGTTTAATGTTAATGAAAATAAGTCTACAAGTTAAGGCAAAAAACCTTTAGATATTCTGATCTCATTGTTTTCCAAAAGCTACTGATTTAGTTCATTACCAATTGGCGCAAAACTAAGTATTTAAAGTAATGTTTCAATAAATATTAAGGATTTAAGACATGTTCAAAGTGAAGAGATTGTCTCTCAATAATAAGAAATATATACATCTAATTAAAGAGAAAGTTTGTTAATTTTAACAAAGGAGATATGTTTATGCAAAAGTTATGCTTTAACGATATGCGAATAAACGAAAAGATCAAACTCAAAGGATGTCGATCCACACAAAGTGCTCAAGATAACACAACCAACGTTTATATGTTCTTATCACTAAAATCATAAGATCAGTCCTCACCCTATGTTATAACCCGAAGATATACATCATAAAACAAATATCACCCATTAGCTTCAATTACAAGAGGAAACTGAAGATGTTGGCTGGAGCAAACAAACGTTTAACCATCGAGGGTCACTAAGCATCTTGTCAAATGGCTTAACGCTTCACTTTCAAATTACATATGGATCACATATATAGAATCTAACACTTAAATCATGGCTCAACTCACCATATCAATCGGTTTGAGAAAGGATGGAGAGAAGTGGCAACCAATTCTCTTCAAAAAGTTTAATGGGCAGAATATAGATATCTTCTCCCATGTCTAACCTTAATTCTGTGTCCATTTCTGAAGATATAATAGCTGACCTACACATTTAGGTAAGGAAACAAACCCTTTAAAATCACTTTCCAGAAATCACATTATGGATTTTTTCAGTGGTCATAAGTTACCATTTTTAGTCATGAGTATTGTCATTAGCTCCAATAGTCCAAGAATGTGGTTCAGTACATCCAGTTTTTGTTATTCAAATCAGATTATTACCGTGACTTATCTCCAAGAAGTTACAAGTCTCTAGGAAAAGTTCTAAACCATAATGATTAGCCTCTTTGGTGAAAATCAATAATTTGGTTTGGCACCCACCATCAATTGCTGTGATGCAAAGACACTTTGTATGTGGAAGCCTAGTATCTGGTAAAGGATCTCGTAGTCTTTCAATCATAACACAATGTCATTCTTCTTCAAAGAAGCATATTCATCTATCTACCCAGTTTAAGTTTCTAATCATTTCGATCCTTCCAATGTCAGGAATCACGCGTTCCCACTTCTTTTAATGAATCATGTAATAAAAGAAAAGGTCCATGACTTTGTTTAAAAGTCAATAAAGCCTAAATTACAACGACTATTTTAGTTTTATTCTAGCTTGAAAGTTGAAGGTTTTTTTTTTGGAAGTCATGTGAGGGATGTTTTGTGGTGGAGGTGAACAAATGCAAGGTATCATGTAGAGGGTAAATTATCATTATAAACGGTCGATGATCAGAGAAGATACTAACTTGAGGAATTCGTGAGAGAACCTGTATCGTGCCTGAAGATATTAACCCAGAGGAATTTTCTTAGAGACAAATCTTAAAATTGTCAAGTGAATGAGGTAAGTGCTAGGAATACGGCTTCTTTTCCACTATGAATGGCTAATGCCCATAGGAGGAAGAACTTTTTGAAAAGGTCAAGATCAATGAGAGATGGTTTTTTATTTTTATTTTAATTTTTTTAATAGTATCAATGGGAGATGGCATTAAGAAGAGACTACTATTAAGAGGGAGTTGTTGAAGCATTTCATCGCCTGCTCTCTAACCTTGTGGATGGTGTCTTAGCCTATCAAGCCTGACTTTTAAGCAGGTTAGGGGGGAGGCTGCCAACTTGAAGATGTCTTCAACGTGGAAGAAGTGTTTGAGGTAGTTTCAAATTTTAATGGGGGTAAAACTCCTAGCCCGGATAGCTCTCCTATTGCTTTGTGGCAGTTTAGTTGGGATTTTGTAAAGGAGGAGGTCATGGGTTTTTCAATGAATTTTACTGAGCAAGAAGGGTTGTATTTATAACAACTCACGCTTTTCGTGTTGATTCATGAAATGAGATAGGGACCCTAAGGATCAAACGATTAATCAAAAATGTTTGAACAAAATTTTTATAAAGTTCTTACATGTCATAGAAGGATGGGTGAGATATGGTAATGCAGGCCTTTAAACGCTTATGGAGGCAGATAAATTTGATGGTCTTGATGGTAAATATAATACTGACACTGGTTTAGAGGAAGGAAAGCTAGGAGTGATTATGCTTGATACCAAGAAGGAGCATGACCACCCAGATTTGGTGATTTGCTGAATGTGATGACTAAGACGGTTTTTAAACATAGGTAAGTTGGATAAGTTGGTGTATTTCACGTGAGATTTAATCTTTCTCCTTGAATGGATCCTCTTCCGCTTCAGTTCCAAAGCCTCAGAGGTTTGAGGCAATTAGATCCTCTTTCCCCTTATCTCTTCATGATTGGATGGAATCTTTGAGCTCCGCTGATGGGGCTCTTTTGCTGTAAGTTTGAGATGTGAGGACATGAAGGGTCACAGGTCCTACCCAGTTTACATGACTATCTTGTTATGGAACTCAAGCAAGATCAATGCCGTGATTTATGCTAGCCACATGTGGCTTTCCAGTTTTGGTATTAGGTAAGACACTCTGAATAAAGCTACATCATTCTAAAGGGAAATAGGAAATGTGGGAGTGCAGGGCCAATGGGAGTGGAAGAATAAAGGGTCTTCCTTCCTTTTAACTAGGACTCCCATTGGGTGCTCAACACAATTTGATGGTAATTTGGGATGCTATAGAAGAGAGGTTTGGGAGGAGGATTGCCTTGTGGAAGAGGCAACACAACTCCAAAATGGGGAAGACTCACACTCCTTCGTAGTACACTTTCTAGCATGCCTATCTATTACATGTCTCTATTTTGGTTGATAAGGAGAGTCAAGATTATATTAAAGAAGATTCAAAGGGATTTCCTTTGGGGTCGAAGCTCCTTAGATAAAAAACCGCATATGGTAAAATGGGCTATTGTTTCCTCTGACAAAAGAGAAGGGGGATTGGGAATCAAATGTTTCTATGTTTCCTTTAATAGGACCTTTACAAGTATTACAGCTTTGTTAATGAGAGACACTCTCTCAAGAGGAAAGTTATTTGCTCGAAGATTGGGGAGGAAATAGGGGGATGGTGTTCTTGTGATGTGAGAGGTTCTTTTGGGATAGGAGTCTAGAAAGAAATTAGAAATGAGTGGGAGACATTTTCCCTAGCAAATTTAAAGAAAAATGGAAAGAGGTGCATTTTTTTCAACCGTAAGAGAAGAGGGAATATTAAAGAAGAGAATGAAAATAAGGAGGCCTTGGGGTGTAAGAAAGTGACTTACCCTTACAGAAAACATAAACACAAAGGAGAAGGCATAAAAAACTATTCTTCCTATTAGCACCCTGCTCCATGAGGTGTCTTTGGAATGACACCCTGGTGTGGGGAGGAGCCTTTATCTATAGCTCTTTCCTTTGTCATTTCTAGCAATAAAATAAGGAGGCTTTGGTGGAAGGTGCAGTGAAAATAGAGTCTTCAATGAGAGGAGCTGCCTCAAGTTTCTCTATCTTTCCAAAGATTAGAACTGGAGGAGGTTCATAATTTTTTCTATCATTCAAGGGAAGAGGATGGAAGGAGGGTGCGCTTTTGGAAGGACATCTGGTATGTGAAGGAGCCTTTATCTGTAGTTTTTCCCTCTTTGTTTTGCTCACAACGACAAATAAAGAGAAGCTAGTGACGAATGTTGGAAGTCTTCGGGGGAGGGAGGGGATGGTTCCTTGTTTCTATAGATCTTTCAGCGATTGGGAATTGAAAGGGTTCGAGAATTTCCTTCTAGTCACTCGAGGAGAAATTGCTCCTATAGGAGATGTGGCTATGAAGGAAGTTAGCTTTTTCATATGTCTTTGGCTAACTTACGCCGTGTTCATAAATTTTATACCCCTTGAAGGAGGCTTCTTGCAACAAGTAATAGAATATGCATCACAACCATAAAATCTCACAAACAGCATAATAAATAAGCACATTATAAGTGGCATTTAATATGCAATTAACGTTTTGAGAGAGGAGATGGAATAAGAGAGAAAGAGAGAGATTGGAAGGGAAAACTCACATAAAGGCATGTGTGTTTGCCTTTTTCTATATAGACTAAAACCCCTCAAATTAACATAGCTACAAGAGCCTTACAATTCTCTTGTATCCATGTCACTTTGGATGAGTTTGTTTGCTAAAATAAATTTCTCTAAATGTGGATTAAAATAAGGGTTCGTCATGACCTTTGCGAGTGCACGAAGCCATACAGTAGTGAAATCTGGATGTAAGTCCGGTGTCATTCCCACGATTGATGGCGAATTACGGTCAACTACTCAAACTACTAAAATTTCATACTATTTTGACTCAAAACTCATAATGATTGTTTTATCAAAACTACAAAATTAAAATCCTATACCATTGAATATATTCGAACTAAAAGCTAAAACAAAGTAAATGACTACAAAATAAATTGTATATAAAAGAATGTGATTGAATCAGTTTCACGTGACTTGAAAACCATCAATGAAATACAATGGAACTGATCCAATTCAGGCACTAAATCCATTGCTCTGTTTTATGTATGGATCTTATTTTGTCCAAGATTTACTAATTGCGATTGGTTCTCATATTCCTTTGGTTTGATATCTAACATATAGAAGTCGAAGTCAAACCATTCACATATTCAAAATCTTGCAAGATAAGGTATTTTCTTTCTCTCAATACTTCCACCCATTTCTGTTGTGGTAGAACACCTCTACCTTCTCGGGATTTTGCTTAAATTCTTACCTTGGTGGTGCTCGACCTCCCGGATCTATGGATTTATCCCTTTCCGCGATCGGATCCTATTGCTCCCAGAGATTACAGAACTTACCCATAGATTAAGGTGAACTCGATTATTTATATTATTATCCACTGCCCCTCCCGAGCTTCCAGTGTGTGAATAGAGTTTATCAAAATGAACTCTCGAGCTCGGAGTTGTTGATGGTAGTGAACATACCCGAAAGAATGCTCTCGACTCGGGAATCTCAGTCTACGTATTGTCACTCGGAGGAGATCCACGGATGTCGAGTAGATACATTCTCTCAAATGGTATTAGGTACTATTGGGAACTTATCCATTAAAACGACAGACTAAGTAAAATCAAACTAATTAATTCTCCATAAATGTGCGAGGAAAAGTGTAACTAAATGTAAATCAAATCCAGTCTTTATTTAGGTTAAATTCTGCATTGCAATTAGAAATAGATGCAGATCCGCCTTGACCTTTGTAATTACTGATAAAGCGAAGAAATGAATTCGAAATTTGTCTAGATTTCATAAATTTCCGAGGCGGTAATGCTTAGAAAAATAATAAAACCTTAAAATCGCTCTACTCGTCTACTACTTGAGTTCATGATTCAAAACCAGAAAATAAAACTAAAAAAATCTAAAAATTAAATAAAAATCTACTCTATAATATACATTGAGTTTCTCTTTCTTTTCCCTTTTGAATTCGTGAAGGAAAACTACTTTACCATTCTAAAGCTATCTATTTGCTCTTTGTAAAAAGAATGCAGTGAATCCACGAAATGCTCGGTGGAAATCGAAAAAAAGCCCGACTCAGCATTGTCTTCGCGACCTCAAATTGATGTCGCGACATAAGTTTCTCTTGATGACTCATTGATCGGTTCTGACCTCTTCCTTTACGATGCAACGATTTGTCTTACGATGCCTTGATCGATAATTACATGACGCCAGTCGTATCGCGACATCATTTGTTGATGTTCGCCGGTGTCAATGTCGCGACCTCAGTCCCATGTCGTGACATCATTTTCTTTCATTCTTTCGGCCCACGATTGCGACATCAATTTGGAGTTGCGACCACTTTGTTGTTTGTATGGCGACTTCATGTTGTGACTTTGATTTCTTGGTATGTCCGTGTTGGTAGTCTTTTGCCTTCATATGTATCAATTTTATGTCGCGACTTCATGGTGATCTTCGCGACCTCTTTCTTCCTATTTCTTTTCTTGAGGTTGCAGCCTCGGTTCTACGTTGCAACTAATTTCTTTCTTCCCAACTATTTCCCAGGTCGCGACATCAAGGTGGTGTCGTGACCTCACTTTCTTCTGCTCAGCTCTTCTTCAGGTCGCGACCTTATTGAGTGGTCGTGACATCATCTCTGGTCCTTGATCTTGAATCTTCCTGTTTTATGTCGTGACATCAGAGTGATGTCGCGACATCAATTATGTCCTTTGGCCATGGCATATCGCCTGAGTCATGACTTCACTTGTTCACGTTCGAGTTTCTTATTAAGCCAATTTGTTGATGTCGTGACTGGAGATAGGCATGGCCAGGCTTCTGTCGCGACCTAACTTCGGTCATGACCTGATTATAGCATGTTGATTTCTTCGATTTTGCTAAAATTTGAGTTTCTGTTTGTATTTTCTGCCAAAATGAAATTTGAGTCTAATTATCCACTTTTTCTTAGTCAGACCAACATTTATCTCATAATAAAGTCAGAAAAATGGATTAAAAACCTAATGAGCTCTTAAACTCATTAATGTGTCATAAAAGGAAGAAATGTCGGCCTCGAAGTTTATGAAAATTGAATTCATATACTTTTTTTCTTATGCAGTAATGAAGAAGCAGTTCTTCTTTGGAACCCATAGGAGCCTTGGTTGAGTCTATGAATGAATAAGATGCATTTCTTGTCTACCTAAACACCTTGCCAGTAGTATTCTCATTTTTTCTTTTCTTATAGTCAATACAAGGCACCAATGCACATGTATATCTAGGTCCGAGCCTAGACCACAGCCTGAGATAATGATATGACTCATATCAGACTCGATGTGGTATTCAACATTAAGAGCCCTATAATTTTTATACTAGTCATGGGCTTGATACAAGCAAGGTTCAAGTAGATTAACTGTTAAAATTCCATCACCAACATAACGCAAATAAACGTCATTGTATCTAGGATCCAACACCCCATCCAACCTATTTAAATCTTGGAAGTTACTTGAATAGGATTCATTTGGTTTTGATTGCTTTATGGGAACCTCCCAAATCTGGTCATCAATGTCGAAAAAAAACCTTTCATATTTGTCCACGCCCAGAACAATTCCCCTTTCAGTGAGGAAGTAGCCTCTTATAGAGGCAAATTTCGATGGGGGAGGTGGGAGAGAAGACGCTTCCTTGGTTACCGAATCCCAAACTTCAAAATTGTGCCGATTATCCTTGACCTTGGTAGAGAATGATTAGTGCTCAAAAAGTGCAATTTTGAACCCTATATTAGATAGGTTTTGAGTACTTTTTGATCATTAATCATGTCATATATCCCAATTGAAGTGTTCATGTTACCTTAGTAACACTTATACCAACAGGGAGGTGTTTTTGGTTGTTTTTGTAGACTTTTATACACATTTGGACTTCAACCTCAGTGATGATCGATCATGAGGTTGGAAGTTTAGTCTGACCATCTGACAAGCCCGAATCGATGTAAAAACAAAGGCAAAATTGAAGGAAATGAGATCTGGAGTTGAAGAGATAGGATGGAAAGCAGGAAGAAACGACAATCTGCCAATTTATGATCAATTCGCAATCTTAGCAAATTGCATAACCAACTCGCAAAGCCCCATTCGCAATCTCGGCCTGAGTACGAAATTATTTAACCAACACCTTGTGCATTTGCGAAATTAAACTTCTCACTTGACAATTTCGCTGGCTTGGCAGAAATTTAGCTATTTAGCGAAATTTATTATGTGAATTTGTTCATGAAGTCGCTAAAAACCTTGCCGATTCGCTAAGCCATTTGCCAAATTCGCTAACCACTTGCGAGTCGCTAGTGCTTGAAATTCTCACCTCTAGCGAAATTTGGGCCTTGTCATCCTCTGTAGTGTCTGTAGCCTTCCAAACTTGGTTTATTACCCGATTGTCTCTAACTTAGCCTAGTTATTAGGGTTTGGTAATTTCATACTTTGAGGAGGCTTATAAATACCACTCATGTCTTGTAATAAAAGGAGGGGATAGAAAGGTGAATGAAGTTTTTGTTGATTTGTAAGTTATTTTCCTTTTCACTGCTTTTGTAATAAAGTTTTTAGGTCTTGCTTTTTATTTACGTTTCTCTCTTCTCTCTCTTCTTTCTCTCCTTTTCTTGGGCGCGAGCACCTCTTGAGGATGACAACTCGAGAGATGCTTGGGGCTAAGCCTCCTTTCTTTGAGGAAGGAAGCTGCAAAAGCAGTGGTGGGACATATGCATGTTGTCCTCTTGTATTAAAAATACGGGTGGTGTATTTATAGCTCTTATTCTCAAACTTAGTTGCATAACATGGGATGTTATTGATTTGGCCAATACTCTCCATGCTTTAGAATTTGTTGTTCTTTAGATGGTTTCACGAGCCTACGAGATAATATTTATGTTAGGGTTCTTCAAATTAGGTTCATAGCATTTCTTGTTATTATTTTTGGCCGCTACTCTCCATGCTTTGGGATGCGGTGCTCGGGTGAGAGATGCCTTTGTTGTTAACTAGATGGTCTTCTGACCTCCCCAAAATGATAATTGAATGTTTAGGGTTTTAAACTAAAGGGGCCATAGCGCATGCTACACTGTTTTGACTTTCGAATGGAATGTTTCATGGGTGAGGTTTGCTAGTTAAATATAGATCAGGTTATGCCATGGACTATATGTTGCATGTCATGTAGCGAGGATAAAACGAGGACACTTGTTTCATACTGGCTTTACCCAGTTTAGTAACTAAATCTTGAGTTAACTTTTTTTCACACTTAACTTCGGTTTACAATTTTCGAGTTTCAAACCATTCCCCTTTGTTTTGAAACCCAAATCCGAAGAGTCGAATAAGCCTTACCTTCATGCACTAATGCAAACCATTTTAGGATGAAAACCCGTCCCAGTGTTGACCACTGAACCTTATCTGCGTGCTTGACTACGGCGGTATTAAAATTTCGTGTATATAAATTTTGGATTTTAGCTTCGACTCGTAGCGTCCGGAGAATATATATATTTTGGACTTGAATTCGAAAATTATTGGGTGAATTTTTGGACCATTGATTTACCCGCCAAAGTGGGTTTGAATGAGGGCAGTCCACGAGTTCCAATGTCATTACATCGTATCCGAGGGCTACCCAACCCCGTCTCCTGCGCTATATTATCACAGATCATCGTGGAATTTCTCCCCCGAACATGTCTGAGTGTTCTCGAGAGTTAAGCGACCCGGCCGTGCTCGGAAGAATTGGCTCACTCCAGGTCGATCAATCTTTTCACCGGCGGTGACCTCACTGGACCTTTCCCGTTCCACTCCTCGCTCTCTAGTATCTCCTTCATGTTCAACATGACTGTAGTCTCTGGAATTCTTTGAGTCAACTGGATCATTGAAACGCCATCCCAGCTATGTGACGTAAAGCAATGGCCCAGAAAGCGGCGGGAGAGTGCTGTCGTCGCACCGATGCTCTTGATTAGATCTCTCTTGTCTTCTTTCAAAGATTGGGAGTTTCGAGCCTTGAGTTTCATACCTTATTTCGTGTCATGACTTCCTTTTATCAGAGAGGAAGGGGATCCACTTTTCTTGGTAAGTGGATGATTTCCTCCCAAATCAGAAGGAGAAGGTGGCGCATATCCCGTGGACGGAGACTAGTTCTTCCTTTTAAACGAAAGACCGGAGGGAGAGTGGGGCGCATGTTCCGCGCATGAGGATTGATTCTCATATTTTAGTGGACTCATTTCCCGAATGCAGGACCCCGAAGGAGTTTGTCCATCCCGAATTCATGGTGAGGCATGGGAGGGTGCATCTTCTCTTCGGGGGAGCCTATTCGTCGACCTGATAAATAAAGCCTCTACAGGAAATGAAACGTCCAGAAATTCAATCCTTCTTGCGCTTAGAAGAGAGATTTATGCGGATATGGGCTCCTAAGTTGGGCTTGCAGGCCAGATAGACCGGGTCGGCTCAACTATAGCCTTTACTTATAAGGGGCTTACTGGCTGGAGGGCTTGGGTGTTGGTCCAAGGTACCCACAATGCCCCCCTTGTTCCTACGGGGGAGGGCGATTGTCCTTGGCTAGAAAAAGAGAACATGCTTGACAGTCATATCATGGGGAATAGTAGGCAATCAATGTTGTTAGGTTTCAATGTGAATTTTCTAACTTTTTTGAAAGTGCATTAGATGTCACGTAGTCGCTTGAGATGATCCCGGAGCTGGAGGCTGCTATAAAAGGCTGGATGATGACGGGGTCCGTAGTGCCACCAATTATCCACGTTCCTCCGTCAGAAAAGGATAACTGAACATTGATGTAAATCAGATTTTGTGGGTTATTGAATGAAGGATGATTGTGATCGTCGACTTGATCATGCTTTCCAAGCATGAATTAGATCGAAGATCGAATGGTTTGAGCGGAGTCGGAATGGAGTGTTCATGCTTTGGTAGGCTTTCGGGAGGTTCTTAAGCTTCGAATGGAATCCTCTGCATCCGAGGACACCCCTTGCCGGATCAGGGGGGTTTTTCGATTTCATCTCCCCCTCCTTGAGCCCCCTTTCCATCTTTCTTTGCTTTCAGTAGCGTAGTTGCTACTGCGTCTTCTTTGGCCTCCGCTACTACTTCTTCTTCTTCTCTACTGCTTATTCTTCTTCTTCTCTACTGATTCTTCTTCTCCTCCTATACTGCTTTTTCTTCTTCTCTGGCCTTCGCTCAGCATTTGATTTAAGGAAATTATGTAACTATTCTAATATGGTTGCCTAACTGTAAAGGCATGAATGTAATGATGAGTACCGTTTGACGTAATTAATAAAATTGTACTTCGTTGACATTTATGTACTTTGTTCTACCTTGGAATCTTGCACTTTATTTTTTGTTTCAGGGCAGGGGTAGATCCGTTGGCCCTCGGCTGGGATACTTAGTGATCCCGGTTAATGAAATGGCTTTGGATAAGGGCCCAACATGTTTGGACAATAGGAGGGCCCACTAACCTGGCCCGTATTCCCCAACTGTGCCCTAGGAGTCGGAGCGTCGTCAGGAAACGAAATGATTGGAGGGGTGATGGGCTGGCGTCGCATTTAATGCGCTCGTAGGTCCTAAGCGGTTGGTATGTAAGGGGTCATTATTAGATTTTCCTTTTTCCTATTCCTATCATCCTTGGGTTAACATTCCCTTCAACAATTCGACACCTTCTGCGTATACACTATTGCAACTTTGCGTTTGTTTGTGGATCATTTTTTCAGGCGCCTACTCAGTTCTCAGTTTACAGGTAATCACTATTCCCCTTGCAAGTGTCTTGAATCTTCTTCATCGGCCTTCTTCCGGCCGTAGAAAGTTATGGGGTGAGGGTAGGTCTAGGGCTTATTAGGCCCGGGCGATTTTCACGTAGGTTTAGTGGTTTTGCCTTTTTGCCCGTTTGATGTACGGCTTGGGGCTGATACTCTCTCTCTTCCCTCCCTCTGATTTGTTTGTAGAATGGCGAGGGGAAATTTGCGAGGAAAATTCCACCGGTCGGTAGGTAGCGAGACGGGGGCTGCGCGAGGGCAGCGTTCTACGAAGCCATATTATCTACGTCTGCGATAATGGAGAAATTGAGAATCTTTGCGCGAGATCCAGATGACATTGACTTGAAGTTAATGGGCCAGTAGGATGAGTCCTGGGTGGGAACACGTGCGTGTTTTGCACGAAACGACTTGTGAGGTCGGGCCGTTTCCCAGTGCCGCCCTTGTTAAATAGTTTTGCACTTTACGGGCGCATACCCTTGTTCATCCCAGCGTAATCAAGTTCTTATCAGTGCGGTCATTACGAACTTCTTATACCATTTCGACCTTTCATTGATGAGATTTACGCCGCTACTCTCGATATTAAGGGAGAGAGTAGGATGTCACCCAATCGATATTGGACTCCCGGCTGCAGTTTGTGAATGGGCTCCCCGATTCTCTTAAAACGGAGGCGAAGGGGGTTATTCTAGTAAAGGGGCCTTGGGACGAGACCTCGGGCTCTCCTGACCTACCGTTTGACATAAACCGGTCGTAGTGCTTCTCAGGTGTGTGTAGGAACTAGGAAGTAGGACAAATTTAGATTCATGGATATACATTTATGACTTTACGCACGACTGATTGTGGATTACTGGTGTAGGGAAAAACTGGAGAGGTAGGTTGGTGTAGTGGGTAGAGAAGGCGAGCATTGAGAAGATTCATAAACTGTTGGAGGTTTCCAAACAGGATTGCCATTGTGAGGTTCTTCTGACTTTGAAGAACCTTGTTGAAGTGAGACGGAGCCACACTCCCTGAGTCTCAGGTGTTCTCGCTATTGCCATCGGGGTGTGGGCCGGAGAGCCGCCCGTTTACCGCCGATGCGCTCGGTTGCTTGCAAGCCGTGAAGTAAATCACCAGGGGCTAGTGGTAGAAGCATTGGTGGGAGCAAGCATTATGGGCCTCGTCATTCCTCGACATCCAGCGGGGATTACAGCTACGCCTTACCGTCAATTGGCGAAGTATTTGTCCGGCGGGGCTTCCCCTACCAAGAAAAAGGATCGGTCCTGTCTCCCGGGTATTAAAGATAAAAAAAGAAGGGGACCATCAAAGGAAGGGAGTCTTTCGCGGGGCCAGGTAGAAGATTTTGCTCTGTAGGTTCGTTCTGAGCCTAACTGGCCCTCTCATTCGGAAGGAAGAAGGAGGAAGAGATGTGAGATTACTAACGTTTTATCGCTACAGCGAGGGAAAACAGCAATGGGAAGTTGGCGGGAAGTAGGAAGCGTTTAGAAAAGGTCTGACCCAGATCCCCCATAGATGGAGTTCGGAGAATCCCAAAGCAATCGTGATCCAGGCCTCTCTGAGATGAGGTCCTAATGATGTCGGGCTCGGAGGACATTTCAAATGAGGCAGAGGATGCTAATTCCTCTTTTGCTACAAGTGGTCGCACTCCCCAAGCTTGGTAGAATCTTGGTCAGGAACCTCCCAAGATAGCACTAATGGCGCGAGCCGTGCAACCCGGCCAGGATACTGCGAAACTCTTATCACGCTTTGGCGTGACTCATTGATGGAGAAGTGATAGTACTCGGACTTGACGACATCAAGTCCATTCTCTACCATTGGAAGCCTTTCAATAGGGGTGAATCTGCAGCTGATCATCTAGACAATTTATACCCGAGGAAGCTACGGATGCTTCGTGGCAGAGTAAGACGGGGTGAAGTCGCCGATGGCGGTTCTGTCGATACTATAAGGAGGATATTTCAAGAGTGAAGGCGAAGATGCAGTCATAATGGAACTGTCCGTTGACCGAGAAGTGGTGGCTAGTAAAATTATATATATATATATATATATATATATATATATATATATATATATATATATATATATATATATATATATATATATATATATATATATATATAACTCTACGAAGTCGTTGTTGTGTCGTTTAATTAAACACTGCACTTTTTTCGCGAGCCCGTTACTATCGTTCGCAACATGTCCCTCCAGCACCGTGAATTCATTACTCGGCTAAGGGATGCTGAGCGGCTTCGGCTATATGTTGAGTCAGGGCTTTCCGCTCGAGAGAGCTTCGACACCTCTTTGAAAGAGGCCCAGTTGACCGTCCGGTGTTTGGAGCTAGAGGCTAAAGAAGACACGGATAGGGCGACTCGGGCAGAAGCTAAGAGGGATGCTGCCCAACACGAGATGGTGATGGTGCGGTTGGAGACTGAGGTAGCAAGGAGTGCCCTGGCGCAGGTTGAGCTGGAACTGTCCTGGGTCCAAAGCGCTTTGACCACATCAGAAGGCAGCCAGTTGAAGGCGAAGTTTGAACTTGACTCTGTTCAACACGCCTTGGTTGCTGCAAAGGAGGCCTGCCGGAGGGTAGAGAAAGAGAATGGTTGCCTAACGGATGAGCGACTGTCTCTATTCATGAAGCTGGGGGCCACCAAAGATGACTTCGCTGCTTTCCGGGAGAAGAGTTATGTTGAGAGGTCGGCACTGGAGGCGGAGTTTGATGCGAGCAACGACCGTGATTTTTAACTATGGTTACGAATGTTGTGCCTTTGTGCATGATATACGTGGGAGCAAGCCTATGATCCAAACTGGGATGTCGGATACATCTACTCCTCTGACTCCGAAATTTTTAGTGAATCCTCGATGCCCCTTAGGTTCTTCATCTGTCTTGTCCACTGTTGAGCCCGTCAAGACTGTCGGAGAAGATTTGGCATACAAGGGCCTCCCGGGTGCTGAGGGAGGAGTTGACATTCTATTGGGGCCCCTGGCTAAGCCGGATAAGGCTACTGAGGGCTAGGGCCTAAAATCATCGAATGTATTTTGCATGACAATCTATTCTCTGCTTTTGTATTTAGACATTTTATTTCTTGCTTTTTGAGTAACGTACTTCTTTCTGGGTTAACTAAGTGGCGCAGAGTTATAATTGCCCTAATCGGACAGGATATCTTACTCCGTAATCCTAAGCCCGGGACGTTAGGCTGAGAGTTGAGTGATGTCTTTCGGGGTGTCGCTGCGAATTAGATAATAGATTCCTAAATCGAGCCTAATAGGCCATTTTACGCACCGTTCGGGCTTTGAATGTTGACCAGTTAAATATTATCTATATTGGGCTGGATGGGTCATTTTACCGCGCCATCTAGGCTTTGAATGTTGACCGGGTAGATGTTATCTATACCAGGCCGAACAGGTCATTTTACTGTGACATCCGGTCTTTTGAATGTTGACCGGTTAGATGTTATCTATCTTAGGGCCGGGCCGAGTCATTTCTTGCGTCATCAGTCTTTTTGAATGTTATTAGGTTAGATGTTATTATCTGGGCAGACCAGGTCATTCTTGCGTACATCCAGGGCTTTGAATGTTGTAGGTTAGATGTTATCTATCTGGGCGAACGGGTCCTTCTTTAGTCATCAGGCTTTGAGTGTTGATCATATAAGAGGAGAAAAATATTGTTTTTATGTATGTTGATGTTGAATCATTCTTTATTGATAATACCTCTTAAGATGTGTTGCGTTCCACATTCTAAGTCTGGTCTCATTAAGTTTATTAATGCAAGTGTAGCCCAGTTTGGCTTCAGCGTTATAAGATATGGTCCCTTCCAGTTGGGTTGGAATTTTCTTCTTGATTTGGGTCGGTATTTTTCAAATACTTTTCTTAGTGCAATTCGCTGGGTTGGAATGCTCGAAACTGACGAGTTTATTGTAAAATCTTTCAATGGCGGTAGGATCTTCTTGTGCGGTGCTGTACGACTCTTGCGATTGTCGGTGTGAGCTCCTTGATCATTAATTTTGTACTCCCTTGTTGGGGTGTTACGTTCCGGATCAGTGACTGCTAATTTCATAGGGATTATATCTTTACATCATGCGTGATTGTGAATGGAGACATCTTAGGTTGGTTTGCGGGCCCGTAGTTACGTAAGCTAGAAGTACCTCGGGAGTTCATCCTTGTTTACTTTATTTGGATCGGTAGTTTTTGAGATTATCGATAGGGTTTTGTTGGAGGCCTCTGCCAGGCCATTGCTCTATGAATTACAAGGTGGAGTCTAAGATTTTTATCTTCGATTCGACGAAGTTTCGATATACATTTGTCCAGGTGGGGCCCATTGTCGGAGGTGATTGATCTACGGGGATCTTGAGCCCAGGCATACAATATTCTTCGGATAAAGCCCGAGTAACATCGATCTTTGATCGGGGAGAATGCTGGCCTCGATCCACTCCGATGAATAAAGTGGCCACGAAAACAACTTCTTTTGGGAGGTGGGGTAATGGCGGTGAATACGACATATCGATCTCCCCATTATCACGAAGGGCGAGGGCTAAAGATAAGAGATCGGGTCTTATGCCGGTGTTTTAGGATGGGAGCACGTGTGGCGGTGATCACTTTCTAATGTCGACGTGGGCTCATGGACTGGCCCGATAATGCCCTTGAGTGTGGGCTAGATGGAGCCGGGGGTTATATTTACCGGGGTTATTTCCACATATTCCTTCATGCTGGCTCATTATCTGTCTGCGGCTCTGTTCAGTGTCAAGCATTTCGAGATCTGGCCCTTGAGGATCGTTTGAATAGTTATACCCATGTGACAGAGGAAAATCACATTCTTTAGATTTGGAAGCTTGTGGACCTTGTCCCTCTTCGTTGGGAGTTGTCCTATGCTTAGGTATAGTGTGATGGGGTCCATCCAGGACGGGGGGTCCTTGTCTACTTGATTTACTTGGGGATCTCAATTTAAATAGGCGAGAAATGCTCGTTTTATTGGTTGGTAGAAGCGACCACAGAGGCGATCGTCTGCCTTTTCATTGGGAGTCAGCAGGGACGTATCGGTTCCAAAGCTGGAAGAACATTCAAGCATTGTTTCACCGGGAGGCGTATTTAGCCATTTGAGGGTCTCGAGTTGAATTCGCCGTTAACTGCAGGTATGCGTGTTGGAGATCACTTTAAATCAAGAGTCTGGCAAACCAGAACCAGGCGATTGCGATTCGAGCACAGTTTAGGATGTCCTCGTACTCTGACTCGTTGTTAGAGGCATTGAACCTGAGCCTGATTGCCTGCTCGATTTTATCCCCGGACGGAGTTCTTAGCGTAAACAATTCGCCGGATTGTCGGGCGCCCGGAAATCATGTTAAGTCCGCAGTGGCTTGTTAGGCGTGTTTAGAAACAGGGGAGTTCTGCTATGAAATTAAACACCACCTGCCTTTTTTTTTAAAGCCTCGACTTGTATTGGATGTCGTACTCGCTTAGTTCGATTGCCCAGCGAGCCATTCTTCCCGATAAGTTAGGTTTATGTATAGTGCTCCGGAGGGGGAGGTTGGTGTGTGATGGGATGCGCTAGAAGTAAGAGGCCAGTTTCTTGGCCGCTATCAGGAGGGCTAAATGACACATAGGAGATGGATTATCTGGTTTCTGCCTTGACTAAGTTCTTGTGAAAGAACTACAGGTCCTTTGTTTTCCATCTTCGTTCTCTTTGACGGTCTGGGCCTTCTGCTTTGTATCGAGGCTGGGAGTAGACGGAAAACTGAGTTTCCAGTGTCGGGACTTACGAGAATCGGGGGTTCGGCTAAATCTTTGCTTGATTTGAGTAAGGCCCGATCCACATTCCTCATTCCATCAGGCCCCGTTCAAACCTCTTAAATTGTGAAAAGGGCTTCTGCTTGAGTTGTGAATCGGAAGCCAGCCAGATCAGGCGGCTAATCGGCCCCGGAGTCGGTTGTTGTGCCTGCTAGAGCTCGGGGCTGGAGACTCTAAAATGGCTTTAAGTTGGGAAGGGTTGGCCTCTATCCCCCTATGTGTCATCATGAAGCCCGAGGAAGCCCGACTGCGTTGACATTGAATGCACATTTTAAGGTTCGATTTCATACCATAGGTTCTAAAGTGAGTCCTGTTTCAAATGGTTAAGCGTGATCAAATGACTCCTTGGATTTTATCAGGCATATCATCTATATATACTTCCATAGTTTTTTTCGACGATATGACAGGAAACATCTTAGTTGATCGATGGGTGAAAGCCGACGTTCTTTAACCCTAATGGCATTCTGATTTGTAGCGGAAGGCGTGAGGGTGATGAAGGTCTTTTTCTCTGACGTCGGTGGAGTGCAGCCGGGGATCGATGGTAGTGGAGAATGCATCTAAGAATGACAACATGCCGTACTTTCGGTAGATGTGTTGTGATTTGATGATGCGGGGCGGAGAGCGCCTCCTTAAGATGATGGATTAAGATAAAGTGTGATCTCATTACACAGCCACTGCCTCTTTTTTTAGGAACTACTACCACGTTAACCAAGCCATTCGGAATTATTTTACTTCTCGATAAACCCAGCCTTTAAGATTGTCTACCTTGGCTGGATGATGCGGTGGCGGTCAGTTGGAAGCCGTACTTTATCTTGAATCGATTACGGCGGATGGGAGGGCGTTCAACTTGTGGGAGCGTTCTGGGGTTTATCCTGTCATGTTTTGATCGTTAAGAGCCGTATGTCGGCGTTCTTGGATGCGCTGTAGTAGCACGGGCCTTCTCTCTTTTTCGGTCGGGAGGACGACATAGGTACACTGTCCCGGTACACCGACGTATGAGTTACGAGGGGTCTGACCCGATTGTTTGTCTTTTGGGCGGCAGACCAGTGAGCCTTAATTTCTATGAAGATGGGTGAGCCGGCGAGCGAGACTACTCCCGGAGTCCTTTATGCTTTCACGCTCGTGAATTATTGATAACTGCTTGATGAGCGGATTAATTCGCCGTTTGCCGAAGGTCAACTGCCGGGATGCGATTAAATTGGCCCGATGGTTGGTGGTAGGTCGAAGTGTGCTTTCATGGCATGCAGCCAGGTTTGGCCTATGATAGCATTGTACGGGCCCAAATCTTTAACCACTGAAAACAACACTTGTTGAGTTACTAGTCCTGCCTTGACAGAGATAGCAATATCACCCACTATTAGCGTGGTGGACCCATTGAACCAGGATAAAACTCTACTGGCCGAGCTGAGATGACTGAGCGGGACTTTCATCTGCGTAAGGGTTGGGAGGTGCAATAATTCGGTTGCGCTACTCGGATCGATAAGGACCCTATGCACATCAAAATTGTTAATACATAAGGTGAGTATAAGTGCATCATGATAGGGAGTGATGATCCGGGTCGGATCTATAGGAGGAAAGGATACAGGGCCATCGATCAGTTTGAAACCTTTGTCGCGCTCTTTGGGGTCGCGATGGTGTTTATTTTGAAAAGAAGCTGATTGAGGAATTTGCGTGGAGCATTTTTTGTCTCTGCCTCCACAGGCGGTATTGATCGTGGCGGGCCTCCAGGTATAAAGTTGATGGTAGGTCGGGCTTTGGCGGATGCTCGGTAGCGATGTGTATTGGGGCGGGGCGGTTTGATTTGCGGGTTGGCTCGAAGGAACCTTTTAAGGTGCCTTCAGTTAATCTACCACATCATGAATTTCAAGCCTTAGCATTGATTCATTTCATGGTCGTGGTCCCTATGGTAGTCACACCTGTTGGCTAGGTTGCATTAAGTCCGGGTTTGCCCTCATGGGGAGGCCGTAAGCTTCGAGGCGGTCGGATGAGGGAGACGGTGGTCGTAGGAGATGTTAAGGGGGGTGAATTGGGTAGGATCCATTTTCTTTTCTGATTGCTCTTGGGGGCGCTTTTGGCCCTTGCTCTGGCTTCATTTATGCTCGGGTTGACTCTTTGTGGCGGCTTTGCCCCTTTGTGCCGTTATCATCACTATTTCTTGAAGGCCGGCTGGATATTCTCCTCAAAATTAGATGTTTAATACGCCGTAGATATAGTTCTTCCATGGTTGTAGGCGGATCAAGGGAGAGGGACTGGAAGAAAGAAGTAGTTGGCCCAAAGCTTCTTCGGAAATTTGAAATTTGCATCCATACTATAAAGAATCAATTGTTGGGCTGACTTGTCAGTCTTGGTGAAGTCGGGGATGGATTAGATCATCACGCTTGAGGATGGATTGGAGGCCAGTATTGTTTCCTTTGCCGAGCGAACACGAGATCTTGAGACAAATGTGACCCTAATTCGTAGAATAGGTTCGAGGAGATCCTCTTAGGCTTGTGGAACCATGCTAAGAGAGGTCCTTCGGGCTATGAAAACCTTGCCTGAAGTCGATCGTTCTGGCATTAAGGATCATTGCTAGTTAAAGTCACGGCATATGATCTCATATGGATTAGAGGCCGTCGTACATAGTGGCTTGGCGGAATGACGAATCACGAGGCTCATAGTTCAAAATATGCGGTCCCGAGGGAGGCTTGACATGTCGTACGGTCCCAGGATAAGGGGATAGGTGCTACATTAAGTGGGAGCGCCGGGATGGAGTCTTGTCGCAGTAGAAGCGAGGGTAATACCGAGCCGGGTGGTAATATGCTCGAGGGGGCGATTACGAGCAGGTGCATCTTCTTTGGCCTCTTTTCACATTTAGGCGGCGCACCCTCATAGCCGATTTGGAGCGGCGATGAGGTCTTTGCAGACTCGGCCACACTGCTTTGCTCTAGGGTGGTGACGACGGGGAAGTGGAAGGCGTTTGAAGGGAACTCGTCATCGGTAGGATGGTCGATATGGTCGAGTAGGCGGGCTCTTTTCCACTTGTCGCACAGGTTAAGGTTACATGATGGGCGGCTGCTTGTGGGTTGTGGACTGTTGTCTCAATGGTTGTGTAATTCAGTTCTCTGTTGTAAGCGGTCGCGCGTGTTCGTGGTCGGCCATTTATGCGGCTGCTCCCTCTTGCTTCGCCTCCATCTCTTGGCGCCAGCGGAGAAAATGATCTTCGATGGGTCGGTTTGTTGGGTTCAATTGAGACCTGGCGATAAATTGATGTCCCGGTGGGTTATTGAGGCCGCAAACCCTGGGTAGCAGGAGATCATGGGAGGCGGATGAACCGAGGGCATGCGCATTATCGTCTTTAAGATTTCCTGCTAGGCGTTTCCCACAGACGGCGCCAATTGTAGTCTCCAGAATTCTCTGAGTCACTAGATCGTCGGAACATACCGCTATGGCCTCTAGAAATAAACAATTAAGAAAGCGGCGGGAGGTCTCCATACGTACGCCTCCGTCTCCCGAGTTAGATCTCTCTTGTCTTCTTTCAAAGATTGGGAGTTTCGAGCCTTGAGTTTCATACCTTATTTCGTGTCATGACTTCCTTTTATCAGAGAGAAAGGGGATCCACTTTTCGTGGTAAGTTGATGATTTCCTCCCAAATCAAAAGGAGAAGGTGGCGTATATCCCGCGGACGGAGACTAGTTCTTCCTTTTAGCGCGGAAGACGGAGGAGGGTGTGGCGCGTGTTTGCGCGTGAGGGCCGATTCTCATCTTTAAGTGGGACGCATTTTCTGAATCACGGGACCCAGATGGGGTTTGTCCATCCGGGTGTAGCGAGGCATGGGAGGGTGCATCTTCTCTTCGGGAGCCTGTTGTCAACCTGTTAAATAAAACCTCTCAGGAAATGGCGTCAGAAATGCCCAATCCGCAACCTGGTAGAGGAGGGTGTACGGATCTATGCTCCTAAGTTAGGCTTCTTGTTAGGACGAATGGCGAGCTGACTATAGCTAGTTATAAGGGCCTCTTTGGTTGGAGGGCTGGGCCCGACGTCTAGAGTACCAGCGGCTTCACTTGTGATAAGGCAAAGAACTTCCATTTTACCTTCTTGGATTGCCTGGCACCTTTATCTCTTGTTGCTCAGTTAGGGTTAGGGTTCTTTATGTTTGTTTTGGGGACTTATTATTCTTTATATAGCCAGATAGATGGGCCTCATATTTCTTATATTTTTATTTTTGCCGTTACATCAAAATAAAAGTAAAAAGACATATACATTTTGATTTTACGATTAAAGTTTCGTTTGGTTTTTAAAAATTTGAAGAATGTGATGTCAAAAAACAAATGGAGAGAATACAAACAAGAAAATAATAATAATTAAAATATCAACTATCTTTTATTAGAACTATAATTTTTTTTTTAAAAAAATCAATTATAATGTAATATTAAGAAAATTTTCCTTATCTGAGGCCTAAAAAAAGTTGTCTCTCTTCATGACAACGTGGTTTTCCTCTCTAAATGAGATCTTTCTAGATTTTTTTTGTTTTTTAGTTTTTATCCATAAGAATGAGATTGTTTCATATCCTTCTACTTAGATTATGATGCTAACAACAACTATGTAGGGTTTTGCGAGAGTTTATGAGAAATAGAGTGCAAATGGATTGATGTTAGACTCTCATTAAAGAGATAGAAAAAGATCAGACCAATGGGTGGGGATTGGTCTGTACTCAATTTTAAATTTTAAATATGAAAGGCTTAGTGTGTTTTTTGTTTTATTTGTGGTGTCATGGGGCGCATAGACAAAATTTGTTCTCAAATTTTCAATAAGACAGAAGTCAGATATTAAATGCGTCTCAATTGGAATAGTTTACTACAATAAATGCATTATTCCTTATCTTATTCAAAAGATAAGAAATCTTTCAACCAGAAGCTCATCATGTCTAGCCCATGTTGTAGAACGTTTACCCTTTAAAAGAACAGGATATAAAAAGGGAGAGGTCTTGGGTTCGAGTCTTGGTGGAAAAATTTTACTACCTTCTAATTAAAGTGTTTAATTACCTTCAATAAAAAAAATAAAAAAACTAAAATGTTTAGCTGCAAAAAAAATAATAATTAAAAAATCTTTCATCAAGAATATACACCAATTTTGAGTTCAAATCCACCATGATAGTGATGAAAATATTTTATTTTCCTAAAATATGATTATGGGTAAATAATTTCCAATTTAAAGTCCTAATTCATATCAAAATGAATAAGGATTAAAAAAAATCTTAATGTTGAATTTAACTTCAAAATTAATTTTTAAATACAAAATAATTTACTTCCCTTTTTTTTCCTTTAACCAAAAAATTATTTTCAAATTATGAAAGCTAAATAGTAAATATCTTTTCAAATTTTACATTTCATTTTTTGATGAGGTTGAAAACTACATAGTAAATATATTTTCAAATTTTAAAGTTTATTTTTCAATGCGGCCTAATGGCCTAACGTAAGTGGTTAAACAGCTAGGTGGGCATAGGAAGGGGAGTGTAATATCCTAAATTATACCATAACAGTTTTATAACATGTTTAGAGTATAATAAAAGTAAATGTATATTTTTCCGGAATAAAATAATGCTAAAAATAAAATAAGCAAAACTCAGAATTAATACAAAAGTTGAGGGTAAATTAGTAATTTACTAATTCTGGACCCAAAGGTTATATGATAATAAGATTATAGGCTAAAGTGGAAATATGAATAACTTGATTTGCAAATAGAGGAGATGAAGGACGAATAACAAAAAGGAAAAGAAGAAGCCAAGAATGGGTTGCCAGCTCATGGCGCCCAAAATTTTAAAAGGGAGAATAAAGGTAAAATCATCTCATTTTGGTCTTGTATTAGAACCGTCGGTTGAAGAAAAAAAAGAAAAGAAGAAGAAGAGAAGAAAGAAGAAGAGAAGAAGAAGAAATGAGGTATGGAACTTGTTAGGAAGCTTTGGTATGGATTTTGCTCATGGATTTTGGTATGAATTTTTGTATGAATCTTTGTTTGGGGTTTGGAATACTCTTTTTTGTGTAGAATCCTTGTTTGGAATGGTTGTTTGGTTTATTTGTGGTCGCCGATTGAGAAAAATTTGTATAGAAAATGTTGTGTTTTAGGAGATGTTATGCGTTTTTTAAACCCATGTTTTGTTTTGATCATAACTTGGCCATCAATTACTCAAATTGAGTGATTAATTTTTGGATAAACAGACATCACAGAACAAATATCCCGAGAAATAGATGTCTCTAAATTTGAATGCAGGAGTGCAAAAAGAATTCGTCAGTGAGGCTCTATTTTCGTGTTAATTCTAATACAATTTTGGGTTTCGGAGTAGTTTTGGTATTTAGGCCATAAGTTGAGTTTCACTCATCCAAATTGAGTGATTCAAATTAATAGGTAAAATAAACTTCTAGGATAACAAATATTCCTGAAATAAGTATATCCAAATTTGGACCTCATTGGACCTAGAAAATTCGTCAAAGTAAGGGAACAATTCGGTCCCTGAAATCTGTCTCAGAACAGTCCCCTAAATTGGAGTAATTCCGATTGTTTAAATCATAACTTGAGTTATACTCATCAAAATGAGATGATTCAAATTTCAATACAAACTAGACATTTGGGAGAACAACTTTCATTAAGAAACTATGATCAAATTATGTCTCTAATGTTCCCAGAAAAATTTTCAAATATAGGATACAATTTAGTTACGTTTTACGGAAATTGTCTAGGAATGATTCGAATGTTTAGACTCATCTCTCGAATTAAAAGTCCAAATGACATGATGTTTAAACCAGGAAACTTAAGACATAGGGGGTATATTGGATTAGAATATCACTTTCTCTAACAATCCAGTTTAGGGGTCAAAATGCAATGAAATGGACTTGAGTACACCTAAACAATTCAAGCGGAAATTGATTATGGAAACTAAAATTGTATAAAGGTTATATAAATGTATTGTTATATGAAAGCTAAGAGAATATACGTATAATTGTGTTATATGAAAAATTGCAAAGAAATACAGGTTAAATGTTTATAAGAGATTATTTGATAATGGTCTCTCCTTAAGTATACATTATAGTTATTCCTTATATGAGATATCTTTTACGATACTTGAGATTGGTAGAAAACATAATAAAGCGATTAATACGCTTATGACCAGGGTAGTTTGATAGATAGGCATGCTATAAAGAATCTGATTCTTTGTAGCATACGGTTCTGAGATATCGAGGCCAGGATTTAGGTCGATGACATAGATCCTGTTTGAATCATTATATCGACCCCGTTTGAGTCATATATATAGAAATTACTGTCTCGTACAATGATAGTACCTTCGGGTATATATAGTTCTTTCCTGTATCCACTTCTAAGGTATTTACATGCATGAAACATAAGATAAATGACAAGAATATGTAAATGACATGACATGATATGAGAAGCATAGCATTGCTATGTGATGTCATGTGATGATAAGTCTGAGAACAAAAGCGCAAATGAAGATGATATGAAATGAAACATGATAAAGACGAATAAGTATGATATATGTAGAAGCATATCTATAAATGATATGTTCGAAAACATGAATAAGCATGTGTATATGTAAATGAATGTTAAGTTATATCTGATTGTCTAAGAAGTGTGATGACTTTGATTAAGTCGTCTATATGTATTTATTCCCACTAAACTATAATCTTATACGGGTGTTTCATCAGGTGTAGATATGAAACCGGAGGATGAGACGTCGCATCAACGATTAGTCGATACATCACTAGGTACCCACTAGAAGACCATTTGGTCTAATGTATATGTGTTTTTGTTTCTTTTGTAAGCAATGTAAATATTGTAAATGTTGAATACTTCCATTTATGGAGCTTGTATATATTTTGTAATTCGCTACTATAGAATATATTACAAGTTAAATGTTTAACATTATATGAATAAACAAGCTTAAAGTTTATAAGTTTATAGTAAACATGAAAAAAAAATGACACCCTCATTTGACAGCAGGTGCCGAGTTGGGGGCGTCACAGCGAGGGTCCACTCTCGAGTTCAAGTCCAATTTGGGACAAAATTACAAGGGCGCAAAATATTAGGATGTAATGCAAAATGAATAGATGCCTAAAAAAGGTTCATTTAACAAAATTAATTAAAAACTAAATAAATTAATTTTAATTGACATAAATAATATCAGCTTTCACACATCTTCTTTAATTAGTCGCATCTTGTGAATGACTAGGAATAATCCCAACTTTATGGGGTGCCTTCTTGTTTTGGTCTTAATCGGTTACTTACTGACATAGCAGGTTAACCTATCCTACGTGGCATGGACCATTATGTCATCACATACCATGTGTCACTATCTAATTGGTCAAATTTATTCCCACCTCTCTCCTTTCTCTCCTCCATCGCTATCCGCCTTCGTTTCCAACTCTATCACCACTTTCGACGCCATTGATCCCATCGCCGTGAACAACGCCAATTTTGTCATGTACACCATTTTCACCATCTTTGGAGGTCGTGTACCAACAATAAATAGTTGAACGTGTTGAAGGAGGCTGTCAAGATTCTCAATCCCACCCTCTCTCTCTTCTTCCCTCTTTTTGATACTCCCAACGTTGGTGTTTGTTTCGTGAACACAACAAATGACTGAACCGAAATTGAATTCATTCTCAATGGGAATCAAAGGCATGAGCGATCTAGTGGTTGATGGTTTCCGGCTATTTACAACTTTGGTGATTCAAAATTTGACATAGGCAATGTTTCGGCTGTAATTTGTCCTGTCCCTTACCCAAACGGGTGGAACTTCGGACCAACTCAAGCGTCCCGAGTAGTAGTTCTCAGCGTTGAGGCTTGATCTTACCTTCTTTCTACTTCATTCTTTTTGGTTCTTTGTTAAGTCCCTTTTAACATTCATGGGTTTTATGGGATTATCAAAATTATGAGAATCGTATACCATCAAACTATGAAAGCTTGGAAACTTGTTGCTAATATCTAAAATCATAACTCTCTGAGCCTTTTGTTCCTTTGAAATTATTCTTCTAGATTATCCTATTGCAATTGGGGTTATCTCTTATGATAGTGCATGGTAAGAAATTAGAGTCTCTAAAACGCTTTTCCAATAGCGTTTTCAGTGTTGTACGTTGCCTACAACAATAGGGGTTGAGAGTCTTGCAATTGCCTTTTGTTTTCACTTGGTTAATGCATTCAGATGTTTCGACATTGTTTTTGTGTGATCTTGTTGTAACTTGATTCCCCTTTGCTTTACCCATATGAAAGCCGGGAGGAAGCGAATGCTGATGCAGGGAAATCAAAGAGGAAGGGTGGTGGGGTTTGTATAAATTTATTAGGTAAACGGAGCGGCGCGGAGGTGATGAAGATGAAGGTGGAGAAAGTGATAACGGGTGGAGATCAAAATTGATCTTTTAAAAAAAAAATGGGAGCCAATTAGATAATGACATGTGGAGAGAGAAGAGAAATGCCACATAGGATTTTTTTAACTCCTTTAGCTGGTCACCGGTCGATGGTGACAAAAACAAGAAGACACCCCTAAAAGTTGAGTTTATTCCCAATAATCGTAAGGTGAAACTAATTACAGAAGATGAGTGAAAATTGAGATTATTCATGTCCATTATTCCAAGAAATTAATCATTTTCTCGTTAATTGTTATTTTGAAAAATAGTTTAATAAACATAAAGTTCATATAAAAAAGTTTCCAAGTTTTCCATTCAAATAAAAATTCAAAACTTGATTAAAATAAAATCCATAATGATTTCATTTTTTGTTCATAGTTTCAAAAGTTTTCTATAAAAAATACATATTTTATTATAGAAAAAATTGAAGTTATCTATTTTTCAAATTTACGATTACATTTTTTGTTCACATTTTCAAAAGTTTGATATAAAAAATACATCTTTTAATATAGAAAAAAAAAAAAATAAAGTTATCTATTTTGAATTTATGAAAATTGGACAAGTGAAAGTAATTTTTTTTTTTCGAATTTTCTATTTTTCCTTGTTAATTTTTTTATTTGTTCAATTTTTATATACTAAAAGTTATAAATAGACTATGTTAGATGATCTCTTCTAGTGAAGTATCGTCCATAAAAAGTCATTTTTGGAACCTCATCAATTGAATAGAGGCTAGTACAAGTTAGTTCAATCGTTTTCATGTTTTAGAAACCAACCTACCGTCCGTCAATAAACTTCGTTATCAGTGTTTTGAAAACCAGCTATCGTCCATCAATCAACTTTTTCGAAACTTCTTTTTGAAACGTCTACCCATTAAACCAGATTTGGACATCCAAACCAATAGTTGAACAAAAACCCAAACACGATCGGCCAGGGTGTATATTTTTGACCAGGTAGGCCTCATGTTCAACACAATGACTCAACCTCTGTGAGAGTGTTTATAGAAAGCCTTTTATTTGATGTGGGACAGTGAGCCAGGGGACTCAAGAGCTTAGGATCAAATGCTAACACCTAGGCTAACGTACCTAATGATAACATTTGTTTTTTTTTTTTTGAAATAATGATAACATTAGTTAAACCATCATACAAGTAAACATAAAATTAAATTATCTTTTTTAGGATGTTAAGATGGTAAGTTTTAGCATATAAATAAAACAAAACTTAATACTTAAGTAAAACTAAAGTATTAAAAAAAAAACAGCTCAATTATTTACTTAATTCTGAATAGTGCAGTAAAAAAAACAAACGCAATTCTAGTCTTTTTTTTTTTTTTTACCCCTTTTACTTTTACTTTCACGTGTGCAGAATTTGATTTCTTTTGACCTTGTAAAACCCCAATTTGGGCAGACCGGCAGACATGGTGGTAGGGCACAAACAGCTTCCATAGTCGATTTCTTGGACTAGGCATTTCTGGAAACAAGGGAAAACGGGAGAAAATTGAGGATTGGATTAAAACATAAAATAAAATAAAATAATGACATGCAAATGATGAAAAATCAACTATTGATCCAGTAGAAAGATTTGTCTCTGCTTGAACTCAGAATATGATAAAAAGCTAATATTAAAATGTTTATTTTGTATTCTTATAATAAGGAGTGTATGCGGTATTAACTATATATCACCATGCCCTTATTATATTACAAAAATAAAGTACCAAACACTTATATCACAATAGTAAGACATAAATAAGTCTAGAAGCAATCGCCAAGACAAAAACCCACAGCAGTATATTGGTTGAAATCATCATCTTAAATCCTCCCACCATCCTCTTCATTCATGTTTTTGCAAGTCCAAGAGTCATAATATAAAAATCTCTTAAAGCAGACCATATCAACAATCCTCTCAAAATCAAAAATTCATTGCAACTCTTACTAATGATGAATATGTCCTCCAGGAACCCAAATTGAAATCTATTTTCTAATCCATAATTGAAAGTGGTTATACTAAATAAATGAAATTCAAAGTTTCAAAAAAGTAATCTAAACCTGACAATCTCTAGCTAACATAGGGTTGGGTTACCAACCATTTGTAAATTGCAAAATGTAAAATAGGACCATCCAAATACTCTACAACACCCTCTAAGCAGTCACATTTCATTGCAACATTCATAAAATGCTCAAATAAAAGCTGAAAAAAAACCCTGTCATTTGTCCCCCTCTTTACTCGTTCCTGATACTTGTGGCAAGCTCCATCTATTGTCATATTCAAAGAAAGAAACCATCAAAATCCGTTAATATTGTTTTTTTAAACTTCCAATACCTTACCGTCCACCTAACTCCCATGTTACTAGTTAAACAAAAACTGGAAACAGTGCTTTAAATACCAATCATCACTGAAAAGGTTGTTCAAATTCACTCTTGGATAAGGCAATTTTTTTGGGATCAATGCTCACAAGTTTCTGAACTCACCTCTAAAAAGGAGTGAAACATAAACCTATATTACCTAAGCAGTTTATATGACTAACAAGGTTTGGTAGTTGCACATGCGCGCACGTACATACATACATACATATATATATATATATATATATATATATATATATATATATATATATATATATATATATATATATATATATATATCGAATGGACTTGGGAGATAGACAATTGGAGGAAAATAATTTTTTATTTCTATCCTATATCCTTGTTTTTAATCAATTCTAAGTTTGACTATCTAGTAGCAACAAATTCCTGAATTATTCAAAATTTGAAGTAGATGAGTTCGCTATAACTACGCACACATTTGTCATGTCAACCTTACACATCTATGAACCGCTTCCATTTTTAAGTGATGTGAAACTCCACATCATCATCAACCACAATTGATCTTGTTTGGAATGGAAAAATCAAACACCCAAAATAAGATTTTGCCAACTATTCCTCAAACACATAACACAACGATCTCTTTGCCCAATTATTAAGGAAAAACTAGAGTTCTAAAGGAACGAATGAGGTCCCGCCTAGAAAAGGAAGACTTTCCATGTCAGGTTTGAAGATGTGTGTGGAGGTACTTGGTTTTAAACATAAGAAGCAAAGCAAGGGCTTTGTTTTCTTCGGTCTTGAGGAGGAAGAATTTAGATGGTTACTTGAACATCTGAGAATACCCGTGAGCTTAAGAGCTTTATAGGTTCCTAAAATACACAGGAAAAACTGAGTTCATGATGGAGGTGAGTTTCAACCATAATGGCCGAGTTGTTAGTCTTTTAGAGTTTGCTCATAAGAGAAACACAACTTTTCTAGTAATACCTGAGAGTTAGAAAGACACAAGTTGAGATCGATTACTTTACATGATTTCTTTGCTATTAGTACTCCCCTCCATAGAGGTAGTGGCTATAAAAAAGCAGTGCAAGGATGAAATAATAAAATGCAAAAAAAAAAAATGGTTCCTTTGAACCAATCCTATGTAAGAGTAATCAAGGGGGAAGGATAAAGAAGATGAGGCATCATTCCAGTTAGGATATGGATGAGAGTAATCATCTGCAAGTGCCCAACATCTATTATTAATTGGTTGAGAGCGGTTGGGCTGCAGTGAAACTCTTAGGTCAATAAAGGTGTGGTGACTATCATGCCCGTCATAGTTAGAGAAGAATTACTTTTTGTAGAAAAGTGGAGAAAGCTTCCTTTCTTTAGGAGTTGGGGTTCTTTCAGGATCTTATGACGAAGTAGATTATTGGTAGAGGACGTGAGTTTGGGGGTCTCTACATTCTTGATCATGCAGTACCAAGACCTGCCGCTTGTTCTGGAGTTACTACACCATTTGAGACGCATTGTTGATTAGGCCATCCTTATCTTCCCTTGTTGAAAAAGTTTTATCCACAGTTTTCAAGTTTGTCATCATTAGATTGTGAGTCTTGTCAATTTTTGAATCATCATCGTATTCACTCTAGTCCTATAGTCAATAAACGAGTTAGTATGCCATTTGAATTAGTCCATTCACATGTGTGGGGTCCATATCCAGTTGTGTCCCTAATTGGGTTTCAATACTTTGTCACTTTTGTTGATGATTATTCACAAACCACTTGGTTATATTTAATGAAAAATCGTTATGAGTTATTTTCTCATTTCTATGCCTTTCATGTTGAGATACACACTCAATTTTATGTTTCTATTCAAAGTCCGAGAAGTGATAATGCTAAATAATATGTTTCAAAACAATTTGAGTCATTCATACTTCAAAATGACATCCTTCATCAAACCTTCTGTGTTGATACTCCTTCAAAAATGGAGTGGCTGAGAGGAAGAATAGACACTTCCTTGAAATTGCCAGAGCTCTTTTATTTCAAATACAGGTGTCCAAGCATTTTTGGGTCGATGTTATTTCCACCGCTTGTTTTTTTATTAACCACATGCCTTCCTCAATCTTGAATTGGGACACTCTGTATCACATCATTTTTCCAAATAAACCTCTATTTCCCATTGAGCCTCGGATATTTGGATGTACTTGTTTTGTTCGGGATGTCCTTCTTCATGTGTCTAAACTTGATTTGAAGTCATGGAAGTGTATCTTCCTTGGTTACTCACAGGTTCATAAGGGGTATAGGTGTTATTGTCATAGTCTTCGTAGGTACTTAGTTTCTACTGATGTCACTTTTCTTGAGGATGATTCATTCTTCTTTTCTCATGATCCTTCGATCCAATTGAAGTTAAGGAGGATCACAATTTCGCTTATATCTACTGGCCACTCTCCGCTTGTGCCTCAACAAAGCCTCATCACCTGCTCACTCACGCCAACACTCCCAATCCTCGAGCCTTTACCAATCGCTTTCGGCACATCAACCATTTCCAATGATGATCTTCCACTGTTTTGAAGTTTGAAGGTAGACGCATGAGCTCACCTGAATTTCTTGTTTTGTTCTATAACCATTTTTCATCACATTTCTGATGTCTTTATCAGATCCTGATTTTATCTTCTCGCCTGGGCAACATCGTTCGTGAGGTTTTATCTTACCTCGGTCGGGCCTAGATAGCATGGAAGAAACGCAGTGCTTTAGATGACATTGCGCTGGATCTGGCATAAAGCCATTGATGGGAAGAAACCATCATCGTTGCAGCCAGAGTTAAAGTTAATCCCAGAGTCAGCAAGTTTGTTGAGGCACAACTAGGCTAATGGGTACTCGTGACTTATGAATGACTATTTCTGGGCACTTCTTTCCATGTCGCTAAGAGATGACATATGTTCAAGTTTTGGCTTTCCTTTAGTCGCCACTTATAATTTGACTCACCATTTGATATTAAGAATGTCTTCTTCATGGCTAATCTTCAAGAGGAGTAGGTATATAGAGCAAACTGGTTTGTTGTTCAGTGGGGAAGATAATGGTCACGCCTTCTCAGCCCAGATTTGCCTGAAATAGAGCCCTCTGCATGGCCTGCAATCACAAGGCTGAGGAATTCCAAATGTAAGAAAATCGACCATCTGCTTATAGGAACCCAATCTGTATCATTTTGTCAAGGTATGTGGATGATATTGTTATCACTGGGAGTGACTCTACTGCATTCATCTTTAGTCTCATAGCCAATTCCTATTGGTGGATTTAGGATGCTAAGATACTCTCTCTGGCATTGAAGCTATGCTAAGCAAACATAATCTTCATTCAAAGGAAATATAAAAGCTTGGCCTTCATATTCGAGACTGAAGTCGGGGTAAAACCACAGCTCCTCTATGGTTCGCTTTCTTAACTTTACCTGAGAAGGTAAACATTCTGAGGGGTCCCGAGAGATGTAGAATGACTAGTCAGAAGCTTAATTCATCTTAAAGTAATAACACTCGATATCAGATACCTATTAGGTGCAGTGTCAGGTACACATGTCTTCTCCATCACTGATCATCGTGAGTCAGATGTAACGCATTCTATAACATTTGGAAAGGAGCCCTGGACGTATATTCCAAATAAGAATCATATGAATATTTGAGTGTTTCAATTAATACATCAAGGTGATCTAAGGAGGATAGGAGGTCCACTTCGAGGTACAATGTGTTTGTTGGAGGGAATCTATTCTCATGAAAGAGTAAGAAACAGAGTGTTGTCTCTCGATCTAGTGTAGATTCTGAATATAGAGCAATGAAATAGTCCCTATGTGAGATTATGTGGTTTCATCAACTCTTGATGGAAGTCGACATTAAGACATCATCCCAAACTCTCTAGTGATAACTATACGCCTCTTCAGATGACATAGGTTATAACTGCATTCCATGAACAAACTGTATCGATAGATTTTCATTTCGCTTCGCGAAAATACAACTTTCGCCTTTATTTCAAGATATGTAATGACCGGAGAACAATCGAGCCGATGTCTTCACAAAGGCTCTAAACGGGACTGGTCAAGTTATCTATGTAAAAGTCGGGCACATCAATATCTATGTTCCAAACTTCTGAGGGGAGGCGTTATATCATATATCTACTTTACATATGTATCAACCTTAATATAAAACCTGACTGGAAATAAACTCATTACGGTGTTGACCACTATATATATATTCAAGATGATCAAATAAAACTCACGCGAATTCTTTCTCCAATCTTCTTTCGATTCTTTCTTGCCAATGAGCAATAAGGAAACATTCTTCATGTCTAATTTATGCACAATCTTAGACCTATGGTTTCATGAGCAATAAGGAAACATTCTTAATATTATCCTGTATCATCCATAAAAGAGAACCCTTTCAGTTTTGTATGGCTTATTTTTTTATAGATTATGCAAAAGAACGAAGTAGATACATACTATATGGTTTTATCACATATGGTCATAACCTTTCTATATCTCTAATTTATGCATTAGATCTATGGATTCATGAGCCTTAATTAATTTATGCACAATCTTAATGCGCTTCATCACCTGTGTATTATTATATTATGCTTCCAATAAACTAATTATGAGAATCCAACACCAATTCTCCTAATAGCTTTCTCAACCATTAGTCGGGATCACAAATTTGCGCAAAACTCAACCAGTGAAGAGAGCTCCCGTAATCTTTTTCTAAAATTAACGCTACAAAGATGGAATCTAATCTCTTCACAAAAGCCTCAGTACCCTCCAGAAAGTTAATTTTCTTTTCTTCATTAACTCCTGGCATCTTGGGCCAAAAGGCTAAGGAGCACCATCAGGTCTTTTATGATAACCCCATTCAGTCCGTAAGGGCCTAGCGCGCCTCTTTATGTGAAAGCCTCTTCTAACTTGACCGTGTTCTCAGAAAACAAAAAAATGAAGAAAAATATGTCAAGCAAGTGCTCTTTTCTTATTTTGAACAATTTGGAAGGTGAGGAATATGATAGTTTTTAATGAAAGTTTCTTTCTTCCAGAGAGACACATTTCTTTCTTTTTTCCGTGGGTCTAATAAATAACTTTAAGATACTTTCAATGAGAATGGATTTATCGATAGGAGCTTAGTTAAAATAAGTACTTCTTCGCCAAGGAACTTTTGCTCCTTTTCGAAAATTAATCATTTTAATTCTTAAACACATTTCTTTAATGGTAAATATAAAAAGAAAGATCACATTCTCATTACTCAACAATAAAATGAGGCCACTGAAGAGTCCTACTCCATCCATGGATATAGCAACTTAACTTAGGAATTAATCTTGCTGCAAATCCTATATGATTCCTCATCACTCATAAATTCTCGATTGACTATGGAAGATGATAAACACAAAGTTGAAATTTTCTCCTACTTTCAACCTTTTTTTTTTTTTTTTTTTTGATAGTAAAACTAAACTGGTATATGATATGAGAGAAAGGACTGCTCAGCATAAAGGGAGTATACAAAGGCACCAAAAGAGAGAACGATGTAGAAAGAAAGAAAGAAAGAACCGGGCCAGCCCCTAAATAGTGAATTCAAAGGACCCAAAAACTATTACATTCACTCGCTTGAATATTTGAGTTGGTCACGCTCACGACTGGCAGACAAACATCAAAGAGTTCTTCATCCTTTAGGCTGAAAGCACCAAATCCTTAAATCTTTCTTTCCAAACTATCCATAGCAAGCATAAAGGGGCAGCCATCCAAACATTTCTCAGGGATTTTCTGGATGATGGATCGCTTCATCCCGCTTAAAGTATCTCATGATCTAGATAACCAATTAACCCAAAATTGTAAAAAATGAAGGCTCAAAGGTTAGTTTTAGTATAAAGGCAAAGAAGAATGGTCCAAACTTCCTCATCCTCACAGAGGACATCACTTATGCCAGTTTCCTCTTTCAAGTTGCTTATGAAGGACTCATCCACCAAACTTCCTGCCAAAGAGACTAATTTCAGGATGCAATTGTTCCAATTAACTTTCAGTAGTCTTCAACACTACTCCCATGAGCTCGCTTATAACAAAGATTTCGATAAAGAAAAATGCCATTCTCGATAAGCTCCAAACCAGTTTCTTCCTTTCTAAGGATTTAAGCCTTACACCGTGGAAGGTACAAGAAGCTTAAGATAATACTGAATCTCCCAAACAAGAAAGACCGAGAAAGTCGATTCCATCCCCTTCCTAGACTGGTCCCAAAAATCTTCAAGATAGGCATCCTTTCAGAGTACCATTGTGTAAATGTGCTGTGGAAAGTCTCACTTAAAGGTTCCGTCTGACCATGCCTTCAAAGAGAAAACGTGCTTCCATCCCCAAATCAACAAAATTATACTATGTTTTAGCACCATGTTTTATTAATATCCTTTCACAAACTACACCCAAGTGCACCTCCTGCATTTTGGTGAACCAGCCTCGGTCTAATATCTTACAATTAAGGCTAATGATTTTCTTCCACATCAGTTTATCCTTAGTTGCAAACCTCCATGCCCATTTGGTAAGCAGGGCCTTGTTTAGAGTTCCAAGGCATATAACACCTGTTTCCCTTTGCCTCTTGTGGTTTGGAACAAATTTTCCACTTCATAAGGTAATTTTTCTTAGTGGCCTCTCCTCCATGAACCCAGTCAATTTTCTCGTTCCATTTTTACCTTTTCGATCCATAGAGATGAAAACAACAAATATGTATCTTTGAACAAAGTATCTATAAGGTTGAACCACCCACTTCCGAAACGTGTTTTCGTTTCCATAACGCTAACCTTTTTCGATATCTTTCCTCAACACCATCCCAAACGGATTCGAATTTTGCGATTGGCACCCAACTGGCAAACCCAGAGCAGGCCTTGGTCACCAATTTCAGATCCACTCTCTTCCGTGCTCTCAAACATTTTCACTCTTCCATTAGATGATGGAACTCCTTCATATTGATTTTTAAGCCGAGGTCGCTTCAAACCACCGGCTGTCTGAAACTGAAGTGTTTCAGCTCTCACATTATCCTTACAAGAAAAATTGGTAAACAACATGTGAAACATAGACTTTGTCTCTTTTGACTGAACCCAAACTAGGCAAGAAACCCTCAACAACCCATCTATGGAGTCTGAATGGTGAGTCTCCTGAATCCCATAACTGAAACAAAAAGTGATGAGGTCCCCCCCGCTCAACCCCTAAACTGGGAAGAAACCCAGAGGACTTCCATTTACTAGCACCTAGAAAGAGGATGATGTAATGCACCATTTGATCCAATCAATCCATTTTTTCCCAAAGCCCATGGTGAAAGGGGAGAATGCCTGCTGATGCTTGAGCCTGGAGGAATTAAGTGGGAAAGTCCAGGTCATAATCCAAGCCACCAACAACTAGTTATTAAGAGATTAGAGGGAAGTAAAAGTTGAGGTCATGCCCACGAAGATGAATCTGAGTACTGTCAAGAAATGGCAGAGAAAAAGTCAGTTGTCTTCTTTGATGCCATAGAGGTTCTATGTCACATCTTCAAAGCCACCAGTAAAGACCATCACATCATCCCTCTGCTGAGGAAAGTGTCACGATCCACCTCAATCGGCAAAGAGATCATGGATTTCAACAATATGCTCGGGGTTCTAGACCCAGATAAAACCTCGAAAAGTAGAAATTTTCAAAATGGCAAACGATAATAATGAATAATAAACTCGCCATAATGGTTCAGTGGTTTAGAAAATCTCGATCCCACATCAAACTAACTTTGGGCCGCAACTGCCTCGCAAATCTAATGACCCAAAAAAAAATTCCCGCCGACCACAAATAAACGTGATGTATATATGGTCACTATAAAGAGTTGCACGCGCTTCATTCGCAATATAACATAAGTGAGTATCGTTCTACTGGAAATCTGGCTGGCTGGCACGACTCTAATCTAGCTTCCAGCTTTATTCGAATGTTAAAATCTATAGAAAATCTGAAGACATCAATTCCAGTATGCAAGAATAACTATCAAAGACTAAAAAGCCTTAAGGTATAGATTTCAATTAAACAACATTTATGAACCTCTCAACCAATTAATCGATGATCAATTCTATCATGAAGATGGCTATTTAATCCAAGGGCATCTTTAATCTTCGAAAGATTTAACACTACCTTAGAAAGGTTATACCGTGATCTCTGCATTTCCTCAAACCATCATAACTAAAGGATTTATCAACCCATAAATCTTAATACCACACCTAATCTCACTTATTCTATCCATGATAATTATGGTAAATCATCCATATCAATGAACTCACTTCTGGATTAACCAAACTGCACAATTCATAATACTGGCCAACATCCACAAGCATTAAGATCTAAACAAATAATTTAAACACAATATGAAATAAAGATTAATCAATATAAATTAGAGATTCATACAAATATGTCTTTGGCCAACACCAAACTAAGGAAAACTGAATCGTTATATGGAAAATTAAATACAACCATCAAAGAAAGAAAATTCAAAAGCAAGAGAGAAAACAAATTTGGCGTCAGTTTCCTTTTTCTCCTCCATTATCTTCTTCTTCCCGCGTTCTTCCTTCCAAGAACTTAACCCTAGAACTCTCCAAGAATGCTCAGTAAGCCTGCCCAAAGGAGCGAGCCTCAAAACCCACAAAACCGCCTAAATCGCCCTCCTTTCGATCCTCGCTCGAGCTAAACCCTCCATTACGCTCAAACGGCTGTAACTACCCAACCGACTTAATCGTCACAAGAATGGCAATGTCGCCACGCTTTTGGATGTTTCGTTTCGCAACGTCAGCGACGTAAGTTGGTTCTCAAACGCTGACGTTGGTTCGCCAACGCTGCGACGTTGCCGCAGTCCTCGCGCTTCCAAACTTCGTGAAAGCCATAACTTTGGTTGGCACGGACTCCGACGGTGTTCTTGGTAAACGTTGGAAAGCTCTTTAGCGTAGAATCATCCATAAGGCTGACGGCTGGCGGTTTCATATGATGTCTGGAAACGCCAAAATACAGTAGCCTCTCCTCTGCTGAAGGTGCTGCAATGTTTGCTGATTTTCTTTAAGTTTTGGAACTTGCATAACTTCGTTCGGTTCCAATTTGGTGCCTGCACCCCTGGAAATCTATGCCAGCGGAACCATCCATATGGTTTGATCTGGACAGGAGCTCACATGATAACTGAAAATGCCTTCAAAATGCAGAGCTTCTCCCGTTGTTTTTAGAGCGTTTTTCCACCACTTTGCACAATTCCACCAAATGGATGACCACCAAAGAGTAATCCTTTAGAGCCTTAGGGAACTTGGCTTTAACATAAAACACTAGAAAGAATAACTAAAATATAGGGATAAATTGAGACAAGATACCAACAAATTTTGAGATTGCATTTTAACATTTTACGATTTTCATATGTCGCAAGGATCTAAGGATTTGTGATTTCTTAAATGAAAATCAAGTTTAAAACATTGCTTATGTCTATTTAAAATGTTTGTTCTTAAAATAAACAATTGCTTCGAGGCAAAACGGTGAACCCAAAATGATATGAAACACATGGCGAATGAGCCCATGTATCTAAATTTAAAAAAAAACAAAAAAAAAAGAAAAAAAGGTAAAAAGAAAGTCAAAAGGAAAGGAGAGGAAGGGACGACAGGAGGGAGCGTGAGGAAGAAATGGTGAGAGAAGCTCTAGCTTTCAAGATCTACTGAGATCTAATTCACCCGCTGGCTTATAAAGGCAAAGTTCATCACGCGGGTATTTAAAATTTGAGTTTTGTCACCCCACGTAGGTAGTAATTTTTCCTTACTTTGAATATTTCAAATTTCAAAGGCCATTTAATGGTTGGGTTTTTCGAGGCTGTATGAGGCCGTAAATTTCTAATCCTAAAACTCGGGATCGAGTGTAGAAAATTCTTAGGAATTTTCGGATCGTTTTGGCTAACTAGCTGAATTTGAACGTTTACGCCCAATTAAGATTTTTTAATCGCTTTTCGTAGTCCCGGAATCGAATAGGTTCTGGTTTTGACTGCTGGATTGATACTCTGGGTTTTGTGGTGTGCAGTACCACACACCAAGACGAACCGTGAAGGAAACCAAGATAATATGTTTTATATGAGTCCCAGACAAATGCCTTTGTGTATTGTTGGAAAATAAGAATATGTCATCAGGTGGTAATGTATGTTAATAGGTCATGATGTATTAACATGGAAATCTTGATGAATGGAAATTATAATGAGAACATGAATCATCCAAATTTATAAATTGCTAAAATGTAGCATTTATTTACAGTATGAAATGACATAAATGCATTTACAGCATGGTAAGATCACATTAAGCCTGTGTGTGTGTATTGTGTCAGTTAGTTCACCATTCTTGAAATGTGTGGTGAGATCGAAAATGAGACAACGCCCAAATTAGACTCAACGCTGAAAATAAGAACAATGAATAAATCACGTGTGTTTCTGGGTGAAGAAGATAAGGCAAACCTCCTGTGGTGAAAGACTCAAATTTTATTCTCGGGTCATACACAGAACGTGATGAAATTTTTAAAGTGTCAACGCATATCACAGTGAAGACTTTCTAAAGCACCGGTGAACCTGAAATGTTCACACGATTTGATAAAATCTGAACATCATCGGGAGTCATTGTAATCGGGTTATCACGCAAACACCAAGACCGGTTTTCACATTGCACGCAAAGAGGATGTCAGTCGTGACTCGCGGCCACATTGGTGAAATCCTATCCCCATGACACGAATATTCCGGTTGTTGTGGATTGCATTATTTATATGGTCCTAACGACTTCATGTTCGCAACGTAATTTTAGTGTAATAGTTCTCAGAGGAAGAATTTTTTCATCGCCACGCTTACCCCCGCCATGGAACTCTTCGTGCAATGTGGGTATGTATATCACGCCAACAGGTCGATATGGTATGGGCCAATGGGCCAGATATTACACTTTTTTAGCAAACATCGGCAAAACCAGATTTGGTACAAAAGAATCTGTAATCAATCTTCTATCGACCATCGAGGTAAACAATGCGGCATGTTCATGGTAAGAGTTTCGCGATCTGACTTTGCCATTTTAATTAGCGCTTTATTTTCATGCATTAAACTTAATCAATGGTCCGATCCGCAAAGTGATATTATGACAGACGACTAACTCGTGGGCAGATAATTAATTTGTCAGACCTCGACGCCAAGATTATACGGTTATACAAACATGTCGCGAGTTCCAATTAAAGGAGATCACCGACAGAAAACATGATCCCATAAATGGTTGTCAGCAGGGCATCAGTCACTGAATCCATTGTGAATCTACTGAATGACAGCTGTCAAACGGACCCGGATTTCGTGGTGTCACAAATGGTATCATAGTCGTAAACGATCTCAGTGAGTCAAACGTGGTATCGCATGGTCTTGAACAGATCGCTCACAGATAAGATCGGTGCATGCTGAGTACCGAGGGTCTGGCTGCATGGGTCTATATCATGATTATTGGTCTTTACGGTTTTATGGGCTAACATGAAGCAGTGATTGGTGGTAACAACATACATTTAGATCAGATATGAAATCTGTGGCTAGGAACGAACCTGTGGTCTCTAAAGCAAATGAACATGATAGTCGAACTGATTTGCATTAGTGGACAAGATTTATAAAAACCAACAAGAAAAACACTGAATTGTAGCCCGCTGACGTTAAAGCCTGGTTAAGGTCAAAATTAAGAATTGGTGGTGGAGACCGAGATATACCGAGAATCTCTATCACCACAACGCGGGGACGATTATCGAGAAAGAGGACGCTTGGGCGGTGGGTGGAGTAATAACCACCACCACCCGCTTTCTAGACTCATCAGACCTTCATGAGAAGTTGTTATTCTTCGCTGCCACCATCAGACAAGCCGGGTAATCGGGAACCATAAAACAAGAACCTCAGAGGCTCGAGGCACATGATCCTTCTGGCCTCATGATGAGAGACCCATGGGCATGTCACGCTTCCCAATAATTAAAAGACATGTGTAGCCAAGAATACCATCAGCCGTAACAGCGAGTAATAAGACGCACCACTGTACTGAACTAGTGCAATCTTGCAATAAGGAGGATGAGGAACCTCCAGGGCCTGCACATCATCCACATACACTGGATGAGGGGACCTGGGAGGGAATAGCACACCTTAACCCAATGAAGAGGAGTAAATGACATAACTGCAATGGAACACGCAACAAAAACAGTATAAGAGAACTGAACTTCTTTTAATTTTAAGAGAAATGGAAGACTTCTGATCTGGACAGATTTCATGACTGGCATACTGGCTACTGTATTAAGGCTAGCTCTGGTTTCTACAACAAGTATGACATGCTATCATTGAAGCATCACCGGGTACATGAGACAGATTGGTCCAGTAAAGGCAGTGGATCCCACCATGGGGACAACTAGGCCTCAACCATCAAGGATGGTGGAATTATTAAATATCTCTTCACCCATTAAGAGGAACTATGACACTTATGGTTACAGTCATTGTGTGTTTCTACCATGCTGGGATGCAGAGGTCAAGTGGGCCTGAGGTCGAGCCAAGACTGTGGTACTAAAAGCACCTCAGGTACCACACCGGTAATCAGTGAGACCTGAAACAGATCGTTCAATATGCGAGGCATATCTACTCCTCGCAAGAGTATTATTTAAATCTGATGCACCATGATTCGCTTACTAATAACTTGTGGTGAACGTCAGCCAGCAGCAAACCATTAGAATATATGAGTTCCTTCCGGTGATTTAGCGAGACCACAGACGCACCGATCGTGAGCGATTTAGATCTTCGTCACGCGCGAACTTACGGTAAACCATGGCGATTTGACGTCGCCTTCACGACTTAGTTAACATTAACCGCCCGCTACGATCGTGACGCGCAGATGATTTATCGCCGTCAACGGCGGACGCGATCCACGCGGACCTTTAGGTGACAACGATGACGTACACCAGACCCGATACGAACTAACGCGATCGGCGAATGACGTCATTAGCGTCATCCCGGCGATACGGCACGTTAACTGATCCACCCGCACAAGATACGATGACGTTTTTCTGGAAACGAGTTACCAGACACCCCCCGCGTTGTGACGGTACTTCGCGTATTGAGTCAACCCGGCGACGCCAAATTCATTTCGCGAATTCCTATAGAATTAACGCTCTGGTTACAACCGCGCCGGGCCACAAGAGCTGCCAGACATGGTTTGGATAGGACTGAAAGATCTCACCCTCGAGCGCCCAATCATACTAGAAGAGGCAAAATTCGAGGAGTTTAACATGTGTGAGAAGGCATTCTAAGAATTGCACAAAGCCACTCACCATTCGGGAGCAATTCCGAAGGGATGAGGCACACAATGTATTGATGTCATGATGTGACCGGGATACATTCTGATGCGCCTGAAGGTCAGAAATATGGTTTCAGATAGCTAAAGAATCAAGAGAATTACCCCACACATGACCGTTACACGCATTTTGCTCTTAAAGATTCGCAAGCGCCATCATCAGATGGTGAGCGCTAAGTATTTCAAACCACAAGAGTTCATATATTTTCATACAATGGACTCAACATGAGGCAACGCAGACATGTAAAACTGTTGTTAAAATGGAGACTTCACTTGCATTACCATCCCGGCGGCAAATAGTGGTCAGCGACCATCAGTTTCACGTGGAGTACTAGCTAGTGTAGTCGAATGGCAATATGCTCAGATTCTGCGCTTTAGCACAAGATGGATCGTGCCCTAGTAAATAGAGCTCTAAAATACGCCTTACCGAATGTGGCGATTGAGTTCAGTGGGCAGATGCGTATAACCGATCAGGATCGGGTACGCTAGTAATCGGTTACAGGGGGCAATGGGCCATCCACACAGATGGTAGTCTTGCAGAAGGGGCTGTCAGGTTCCCAATCGACCACTTTCGGGAAGAAACTTCGGCAATCACCATTTGATTTCACCGTCAACTGTGTGGCACGAAGATGTACCGTGATCCTCGTCGCCGCGACATCGGAGCGATTGCTTATGTTGGGATTTCTGTCTGACGTGTCTCATGTCATGTACTGAAGCTTGGTCAACAATGGTTATTCCAAACCATCGAGGTAGTCGAGTAGAAGTGGGAGCATGTCATCTTATTAATCTTCATAGAATCACTCTGCCAATTGATACCACTTGAGGCATTGACGGTACAAGATAGTGGACCCGCCCACTGTTTCACTATGCAATGATCTCACTGGAGGAATTCTAATTGATTGTATATTCGAGATGTATCCCATGCTGGTGCAATTGTCCATAGAATTAATAGGATCCCGGTGACATTGCTAATAATTTTGAAAGAGTTTCTAGAAGGCTGAATTAAATGACATATGTCCATTTTCATCCATAATCATATCGGCTGGAGACCATACATGCTTTGAGGACATGTTATGAGCATGTGCCCCATCCATGCAGCTGAGACACTTACCCCAGTGGAATTCGCCGTACAACTGAAGGGGCTATATCAAGCGAGGCATACGATGCACCCACAGATGATCACAGGGAGCCAAACGATTCTCTTAGTCTATTTGATATGTGGGAGAGATTCCATCATTGGTCCAAGATTTAGATCACACAACCATGGTGATGGTGATTCATCCAAAGTGCCTTCCTTACAACTCGTAGACAAAGAGCCATGATATACGCACTACACCTGAGTCTCGAGGTGGTGATCACGTCTTCTCAAGGCATGTCTTAAGAGAGGAGCTACGATTCTGATGGTTATGGTGCCAGCAAATCTGAGGCACACTGGTCTTCTGGCTGGGCAATGAGAGGAAAATAATCAAGATATCACGATGCGCTCAATCGAAAGTTTATTAGAAGCACCACGAGGTGTTCAACGCCTCCATGCTCCTATGATACTCCAAACCAACTCATGTAAGGACAGGAGATATTAATCGGCTGAGCACCGATGGTACTTCAGAGGACCAAGATGTGATTCGAGGTAGCCGGATCCTGCTTTACGTATGTAAGACCATCCGGTTAGTAAAAGTGTTATGGCAACACCGAGGAGTGGAGGAGCAAATATGGAACGCATGACATGACGCGCCATCTATCCTTCCTATCTGAGATATGTGTCTGATTTAATATTGGAGTTCCAATATAGGAAACTAGAATAACTATTAATATGCAACAAAAGCAGTGTGTGAATTTACTACTAAATTTTTTTGTGGGGAATAACGAGAAACCCAGAAAATTAGAATTTTTAAAAAGTGGTAAAACACAATAATAATAATAAACGCCATAATAATCAGTAAGTCTAAAATTTCAGATATTGATATGTTCAATTTCTTTGCAGCAAATTATTCAAATCTAATGACCCTAAAAGCTTATTAATTCGACAATCAACATTTTTACTGATTTTCTAGTGAGAGTCCAATGATTCTTTTAGATCGAGATTTTTACAAAATCCTCTAAGTCAGAATGATCATATGTTCATTTAAAATAAATTGAACTGAAAAGAAATAAATTGTGTCGAGGCAGAAATACACTCGAATGAGAGATGGACACATGGTGCAATGTGAGCCATGTATCCAAATAAATAAATAAATAAGGAAAAAAATGAAAGGGAAAGTAAAACAAACAGAGGAAGGGACTATTATGGAGTATATGAGGAAAAATTCTAGAGAGAGAAGCCTTACCTTCTGTAAGATCTAGCACAGACCTGATCGATATTTTAGTTGAGCAAGAGTGCAACTGATTCAATGAAAGATATTAAGATAATTTTAAAACTTGAGTTTCGTTAAAACTCCATTTATGTAGGAATTTTCCTATTGGAATATTTCTCAACCTAAAGGCCAGTTTAATAGGTCAGTTTTCTGAGGATGAGAGGTTATAAATTTCAGTCCTAAAATCTGGGGATCTAAGTGGCAGAGAAATTTTTAGGAATTTTCAGACTGTTTCTGATGAACTGGTCAATTTAGGACTGTTTTGATAGTCCCTACCAGATTTTTGGAACCCGTTTTCAGTAGTCCTGGACTGAATGAGTTTGGTCTTGATCCCTAAGATTGATGTTCCTGGGGTTTTGATGGCGTGTTTTGCATCGCTGAATTCTGATCAACCCGCATCGGACCAAGAGGCCCCCATATACGCCCCAGATTCTGGGCCATTTTAGTGTATTTATTGGAAAAAAAAAGAAATTATGACAATCATAATAACTATGTTAATATGTGCTTGTGTGATGTATTAACAGGGAAATTGTGATGAATGAAAATTATATGTAGGAAATATAATTATCCGAAATTTATAAATGTTGCATGTAGCATGACATAGCATGAAATGACATAAATGCATTTCATATGCATGGTAACATCGCTTTAAGTCGAACAATATTGCATGGTGTTTGGTTGTCGGCATTCTTGGTGAATGTGTGGTGAGCTCGAAAATGGGACAACGTTCAAAATCGAGACTCATAGTTGTGTAAAACAATAATAATAAATCACGTGTGTTTGGGTGAAGCAAGATGGGGCTGATCCCCCCCCCAAGGTGAAAGACCCAAATTTTATTCTTGGTCAGACATATGTATCCAGTGATGAAAGTTCGTGAAAGTGTCGGAAGGCGTGCGAAGCCTGCGGTAAGACCTCGGAAATTCTCAACTCAAATAAACATACGAGATTTGATAAAATTCAATTGAATATTGAAGAGTTGTCCAATGGGTTAAGTCATTGGGTGAAACACCAATAACTATTTTTCACATTTGGCATTTCGGTCAGGACTCGAGTTGTGGGCATGAGGAGAATCATCTCATACATGACACGTAATATTCCATATAGGATTGAATTATTTATATGGAATGTGATTGGACGTTTTCATGTTTGCCATTGCATGTGTATTTTAGGTGGGGAGTAGCCCTTATAGGAGACTTTTACTGTAGGCATTGCTCGCGGATTGTAGGACCACTTTCGGGTCGGGGTGTACGGAGAACTGACAGCTCTTTCTGAGGAATTCGTGATTATGAAGAGAATGGAGTGTGTGGCCTTGATATTACCTTTTAGTAACATTTTTGTAAAACTATTTTGTATAAAAGAATTGTAACTAAATTCTTTTGGAACTATTGTATAAATAGTCAGGTATGTAATTATGGTAAGAGGGCCGTGATCGGACTCTTATGAACTGTAATTTAGCGTTTTATTTTTATATTTTAGATTTAAATGTGAATGAATGGATCCCGGTAAAGGGATGTATATTGGGGATATGGACAGATGGAACCTATGGATTAAATACTAATCCGTTGAGACCTTGGATGGGTTATGATTATACTGTTATACAGGTTTTATGTTGGGTAGAGCTCCCTGAACAAAGGAGACTTTGCCCGATTTTTGTGAAAATATGGATCCCAATAAATGGGACACAATAGTGTGGTATCGGGCCACCCGAAATCTACAGGAATTCCGCGAGTTGACGAGTTATCAATGGGACCCCCGAATTTGGGGTGTCATAGACTCTTTGAGAACTTTTGATTTTTCTAAGATCTGATCCCTCACCACTTTGGACATGATTACTAGTTTTGACATAGCCCTAAACATTTGACATTATCCATACTAGCTCGTCCTTTTGCTATCATACTTTTAGGTAAGATAAATAATCTTTAACACCTTACCTTTCTTGATTAGGTGGCAACTGGCAAACCTTCTTTGATTGGTTTGTTAGGAACTCACTGACACTTTCACATATGCACTATTGTATTTGTATGAACTAGAGGACAAGGTGTAGACGGCGCTACCTTTGATTGTGTTATCCTTTGAACCTTACCGTGCACCCGCAGCCATGACATTGTATTAGTGGACCAAGGTGGCACTAGGCCTACCTCTGGATATGTGTGCTTGATGAACATTTGCACAAACGCTCTTCTTGCATGTGGATGAACTAGTGGACCAAGGTGGCACTAGGCCTACCATTGGATATTTTTTGAAAATTTACTTTGAACAATTCTTGAATGATTGTTGTTGTTGAGACATGTACATTTTTTAGGATGCAATATTTGTGACGCCCCAACCCGGCACCCCGTGTCAGGAAATGGTGTTACAAGTTTGAGAACTATAAACCTGTTAACTTACATCATTCTAAACAATTATCTTGAAAATATAAACATACAAAAAAAAATGATCATATTACAAAATAATATCATACCCCACCATTGGAGTGATCAACATATTCAATTATGTTATATACAAAACTTTTCATTATTTCAAAAACATATGTACATCATCTGAAAATAAACCAAAATATCATTGATGGACACCTATTGTTATGTTAGTCTATGCTGATGTGGGACGTCCTTTTCTATCATCGCCCCCTCGATACCAACACGGATAAATACCCTTACTAAGCTTTATAGATTAGTGGGGATCCATAAATATGGACAACCACTATAACAATTGTCACAAACACATGTACAAATGCATCTAACTATACATATACATATACATTTAACCACTTATCACGAACATTTCAACATAAGGTAATAAATCATAACAATTCCACTAATTGATTTATTTGCATATTCATGACATTCATTAATCTTTAGCCTAGAGTTATGCTTCATGTCTTATATCCTGTCATTTATAATTTCATTACATTTTTCCTTTAGCAATAGGGGCTGAGGTTCTAGCATTAGCCTCTTTTAACTTGGTTAATGCATTTAGATGTTCCGACATTGTTTTTGTGTAATCTTGTTATAACTTGATTTCCCTTTACTTTACCCATATGAAAGTCGGGAGGAAGCGAATGTTGATCCAAGGAAATCAAAGAGGAAGGGTGACAGGGTTTGTACAAATTTAGGAGGTAAACAGAGCGGCACGGATGTGATGAAGATGAAGGTGGAGGAGAGAGATAAGGGGTGGGATCAAAACTAATCTTTAAAAAAAAAAAAAAATTCAAGAGTCAATTAGATAATGACACGCGGTGAGAGAGGAGAGAGATGTCATATAGGATTTTTTTTTTCACCCCTTTAGCCAATCACCAATCAGTCAGGACCAAAACAAGAAGACACCCCCAAAGTTGAGTTTATTCCCAATAATCACAAGGTGAGACTAATTAAAGAAAATGCTTGAAAATTGAGATTATTTGTGACACCCCGAAATATACCCTAGTAGTTATCGGACTTGTTTAGGGTATTTTGTAAGTATAATTTGATTGTTTCGTGAGTTAAATGCGAACCACGGAAACGGGAGACCCGGAAAGTTACAAAACTTAAGGACAAAATTGTAATTTGTCCAAAAAGGGGGCCAAAAAGACATGGATTAAGAAGATTTGAGGCCCAAAAAATGAAATAAAGGAAAATTTTAATTATAAATAGAAGAGGTTATGGGCTTAAAAAGCAAATAAAGAAAGTTAACCCAAAATGGGTTTTATTTGGAGGGCGAACATGGCCTTAGCAAGTATGGGTTTTAAAAGACCAAAGTTGGTCTCATTTGAAGGAGGAGAAAAAAATCGTGAAGGAGGAGGAGAAGAGAAGAGGAAGAGGAACAAGAAAGAGCAAGCAAGGCCAAGCTCCAGGTATGGAACCTCACAGCTTTGAGTATGGACTTGGATTTTGAGTATGGATCCTTGGTTTTGTTTGGTTAATGGTTTGCCCCAAACCTAGGGTTTGATAAAAGTTCATCCCAACATGAGTTTCTTATTGGTAATTGATTTCTTTCTAGGGTTTGATAGGATTTCATCCTAACCCAATGGATTAATGGGAGTAAGGTGGGTAAAACCCCAAATGTAAAAGAAAACATGGAATCCTCCCTTTGATGTTGGATTCATTGATTAATTGCAAAGGTAAAAGAGTTGGGTTAGAACAAGCCCAAACAAATCCTTGTATTTGGTTTTTGTATAGGGGGTTATAACATATTAGAGTTATTAGGCAATTCATGAGTAGATTTTTTGAAGTAAAGATAAAGTATCGGAAGGAATTGAATAGAAAAGAGGATTCACGAAATGATTATGAAATGGTTTGAGGTGTATATGAAGTATGGAATTGGGTGGGTATCAAAAATATGGAAAAAGGGGAGAAAAGAGACATTCTGGGCATTTCCAGGTGATGTATACCGGTACACTTTGAAGGTGTACTGGTACACACTTGCAATGTTCCGATCGTTTTTGGCCAAAGTGTCAGGTACACTTTAGGTGTCTTAGGTACACCACATTCTGCTTTCAGTTTCGGCCAGTTTCGTATTTTGGCCATAGCACTCATTTCTTATCGATTTGAGTGATTCAAGTGGCTCGTGAAATAGACTTGAATAGGTATTCCAAATTCACGATTAAGTGGCCTAAAAATTCACTTTGAAAGTGGGGCCATGTGCAAGCCAAATTCTGGTTCGGCTTTGAACATAGAGTAGTCGGGTTGTTTCGTGGCAGGTTTCAGTGCTAAGTGGGTGATTCAGTTGGAGATAGAACCCTTAGCACCTTATCTTTAAAGAGTACAATGACCTAGAGTCAAACATGGTTAAGATCCACAGGAAAAATTAGTAATACAATTTGTTCTAGTGTAATCCACAGTAAGCCAGGCTAGTTTAGCATGAAAATGCCATAACTTTAGTTTAGATAAATCAGATTGGATTGATTCCACTTCTAAGTAAAGTAGATTCATAGAGGAATAAGAATATATAGATGAGGTGTGATTCCCTTACATCATACTTCACAGAATATGAAGTGCCTATGTAATAGGCATGGAAACAAGGAAAATGTAGAAAATGAAAAATGTAAGATGTGTTCATGAAACATGAAAATGATTATGGAAAATAGAAAATGAAAGCGAATTGAAACATGATTGTGAACATGAGAGGCAATATGTCATGAACACATAATGTGGTTAAGTGATATATGATTATTATCACATATAACCAGAAAATGATAACAAATGATAGGAGTATACGTGAATGAGTATACGTAAATGAATTTATGAATTAGTATACATGAATGAATATGTGAATGAGTGTATGAATGAGTATACATGCATGCATATGTGAATGTATGAATGAGTATACGTGAATAAGTATACGTAAATGAATTTATGAATGAGTATACATGAATGAATATGTGAATGAGTGTATGAATGAGTATACGTGAATAAGTATACGTAAATGAATTTATGAATAAGTATACATGAATGAGTATACATGAATGAGTATACGTGAATAAGTATAGGAATGAGTATACGTGAATGAGCATATGAATGAGTATATATAAATGATCACATGAATGAGTATGTGATTAGGTAAATCTTTGAAAAGATAATACGAAAGTGAATATAGGTGAAATGTGATATTTGAAAACAAATGAATGTGAGATGATAATGGGGCGGGATTCATCAAGCGGAATCGAGTCATACAAATCATATCCACAGTGAATATGAAATCGAAATGTGATATTCGAAAACTAAATGAGCGTGAATAATAATAAAGGCAGGATTCATTAAAAGGAATCCGTCGTAAATGTAGTGAATGATATGAAGAATGAAGCCTTTGACGGGATGCGCAAGCGGCATCGATCGCGAGCTACTAAATTATCCAATGTCCCACTTGGCGGGATGCACCAATCGGCATCCGTCATGATGGCGTATGGCATTGAAGAAATGTCCCAAACGGATGGCGTATGACATTTAATTGATACCCGCGTGTGGTGCACCAAAAGCGGCATCCGTGATGGGAAGACGAATAAGTACCACGTCTTGCGGGGTGCACTAGCGGCATCGGCATGATGGGAGGCCCAGAATAATTTATTTTCACGATGTCGGGATGCGCAAGCGGCATCCGTCATGATGGGAGAACCGAATAATTGATACGTGTCGGGATGCACCATGGCATCGGAGTCATGATGGGAGAGCCAGAATAATTGATACCACGTGTCAAGGTGCGCAAAGCGACATCGGCATGATGGGAGGCCAGAATAAGTGATACCGCGTGTCGGGATGCGCAAGCGGCATCAGTCATGATGGAAGAGCCCAGAGATAATTGATACCCGTGTGGGGTGCACCAGCGGCATCGGCATGATGGGGCAGAACAAATACCGCGTGTGTCCAGATTACTCGCGACATCGGAGTCATGATGGGGCCCAGATAATTGATACCACGTGTCGGGATGCACCAAAGCGGCATCCGTCATGATGGAAGCGAATAATTGATACCACGTGCAGGTGCGCAAATGACATCAGGCATGATGGCGGACGAATAAGTGATACCACGTGTGGGGTGCACCAAAGCGATCGACATGATGGGAGGCCAGAATAAGTGATACCACGTGTCGGGATGCACGAAGCGACATCCGTCATGATGGGAAGGCAGAATAATTGATACCACGATGTCGGGATGCACCAAACGACACCCGTCATGATGGGAGAGCCCAGAATAGAGTGAATTACCCATCTGTCGGGATGCGCAAGCGACATCGTCATGATGGGAGAAGCAGGAATAATTGATACCACGTGTCGGGATGCACGAAGCGACACTGTCATGATGGGAGACCGAATTGTAAAATGTGTAGACACATTCTTAGAATGATAAAAGGGGGCGGATTCATTCGCGGAATTCGTCAAAATGAATTGAATAGTCAAAGTGATATAACCAACATTGACAAGTGTAAATGGGATTTTTATGTGAATGCTTAAATCTCATAAATTGAATTGTGAATTGAATTATTGCATTGAAATGCATGTTGTGATGATAAATGATGTGTAAAATGGAAATCTGAAATGAATAGCATGAGTTTATGTGGATAAAAGGCATTATTTTGTAAATGCATGTTATTAAAGTGTGAATGTTATGGGTCTTTTGAATTTAGCAAGTGGTTAATAGGTTGCCTGAAAAGAAGTGTTTGGGTAATTAAAGTTTAAAATGGAATAACATAAACAAAATGTTTTGGGAAGATAATTGAAAATGTCGAATGCTTAGGGCTCGGCTTGGATTCACAATCGGGTCAAGTCGAGGATTCGGGTCGCGACACTTTTGAAAATAAAATTTAATAAAAGCGAAAACAAAATGTTGGATTGAAAATGTCGATAAGCCCAGAGGCTCGGCTTGGATGTGGCCGGGTCAAGTTGGGGATTCGGGTCATGACACTTTTGAAAATGAAAATTTAATATAACGAAACAAAATGTTTTGGGCATCCCCGGATCATGAAGCGTAATTGCTAAAGGGTTGATTAATGGCTTATTTAGTGATAGTGATAAAGAGTCTAATATGTATTGGTATTGGTTGATTTATTTGTATAAGTGATATGACTTTTGATATGTTCCGATTTGCCCCTTTGTAGATGTATAAGTTGTTTTGAATATGATCGACATGCCATACATGTAGAAGATATGAATTGAAACTTGTAAAAGACATGACACATGGATGTGACAATAGTGAAATGATATGGAATATAAAAGGATAAAATCTACATGTATAATATGATATGAGTTAAGTCACATAACAATGAAGCCGTCAATTTATAGAGAAAAGTAAGTAAAGATAGTGGCGGTGTTGTTGTGGTTATTCTTATGCATGTATATTCGCTAAGCGTAAAAACTGCGCGGGTGTTGATCCGTGTAGATGCTGAAGGAGATAAAGAGGACGAGGACATTCCACACCGGTATGCGGGCCATCTCGACGAGTGCTCACAGCCATTCGCGATCTACGATGTTGTATTAGAGATATGTGTATGTATGTATTTGTATAAGAGAATGGGACTTAGTATATGTGTATAAATTTTTAATGGATACCCTCCGGTGGTAGTTCATTGTAAATGTAAATGATTGTTGGTTATTACAAAAATTGTTTGTATACCATAGATATAAGTTCGGCTACGAAAAAATAAATAAAATAAAATTCGATTATATGGTTTCGCACCGGCTTAGGTTCGGTTCATGATCGGGTGGGCCAGGATGAGGGCGTGACATTCATATCCATTATTCCAAGAAATTAAACATTTTCTTATTGATTGTTATTTTGAAAAATAGTTTAATAAACATAAAGTTCATATAAAAAAGTTTCCAAGTATTCCATTCAAAACTTGATTAAAATAAAATCCATAATGATTTCATTTTTTGTTCATATTTTCAAAAGTTTTCTACAAAAAATACATCTTTTAATATAGAAAAAAAATTGAACTTATCTATTTTTCAAATTTACGATTTCACTTCTTGCTCACATTTTCAAAAGTTTTACAAAAAAAATACCACATCTTTTAATATAAAAAAAATAAATTTAAGTTATCTATTTTTCAAATTTATGAAAATTGGACAAGTGAAAGTAATTTTTTTTTTTCGAATTTTCTATTTTTCCTTTCTAATTTTTTTCCTTGTTAAATTTTCATATATTTTTCCTTTCTAATTTTTTTCTTTGTTAAATTTTTATATACTAAAAGTAATAGACTCTTTTAGATGATCCCTTCTAGGAAAGTATCGTCCACAAATCGTAGTTCAAGTTAGTTTTATCAATGTTTTAAAAACTGGCCAATAACCTACTGTCCATCGGTTAACTTTTCGATTGTGAACTTCTTTTTGAATCGCCAACATATTAAATCGGGTTAGGACGTCCAAACCAATAGTTGGACAAAAACCCAAACACAATCGGCCAGGATGTATATTTTTGACAAAGTAGGCCTCAAGTTCAAATGAATTCTCTAGTTCAACACAATGACTTAGCCTATGTGAGAGTGTTTATAGAGAGCTTTTTATTTTCCCACTCCTTACCGATGTGGGACAGTGAGCCAGGGGATTTAAGAGATTAGGATCAAACGCTTACACCTAGGCTACTGTACCTAATGATAAGTGGTAACACATTTATCTTTAATATAGCTACAGGTATGTTTATAGCAACGACCAATTAAATTTCCTGGCGGTTAAACGATTTTTTAGTTATGAATCTTATTAGACCTGTGGGTACCATGATTTTTGGCCCAACACCCCAGATTGAAAGGCTCGGCGGATGAAAGCCCGAGGCCCGAGCCCGAGTACCCTTTTTCTGAGGCGGGTCAGTATCCCTCCGCAAACACGGATCAGAGACGACCAGAGTGGACTATCCGTCCGCGAAGGCTTGCGAGATTTAATGCAGACACATCCTCTCCTAGTAGGTTATGAGTCTCTAGGAAGATGTGACCAATAATTTCCATTTGACTCATATGACTCGAAACATTCTCCCACGAATCCGTATGCAGCCATAAGATGATCAAACGATTCTTGGGGTGGAAGATTCGGATAACTTGGCTATCCAATATGGTGGCAGCGCAAATGCAAACCCCCTCCATTTAGGAAACCAATCACCTCCTTTCCAGAAAAAGTGGACCATCATCCTCCTCCATAAAAAATGAAGGAATCACAATAGGTAAGGGGGTCGAATATACACTACTAAAAAAGACGAATATTTACGCTCTCTATTTCTCTGTCTAACTTAAGAATCGGATGACCAGGCACACCACCGTAGGTCTTTGTTTGTTTGCAAGTCCCTTCTTGCTAAATTGATGAGTCCAAAAATCATAGTTTTAATCCATTTTCACGAGTTTATAATAAGGAATAATGATGAATTGTACGCGGAAAACTAATTGAATCAAATTTCAATTTCCGAGGAAAATATAGCGAAAATCAAATTTTAGCGAAAAATCATAAATCGACACAACGTGAATTGAAGTAGCTAGGTAAATTCGCGACGGGAAGTGCGAGTTTCAATGATTCAAGTCATGACATCAACAAATTTGGCTTTGAAGAAGAAAGCGAAGAGTGAACAAGTGAGTCGTGACTTTGAAGAAGGAAGTTGAGACGAAATATGACTGGTCGAGATTGAAAGAAGCGTCCAATCACGAAGTTCATGTCGCGACATCATTTGCGATGTCGCGACACCAAGAGATAAATGATACCGTGATACACCATGAGGTCGCGACAGGAGAGCATCTTCAAAGCCCACGAAACGACCTTCTCAAGTAAAGAAATTACGCAACTAATTTTTTGAAAGAAGGACGATGTAGCGACCTTGGCGGGTTATGAAGAATAACGCGAGGTCATGGCGGCGCTTTCAAAATCGAACTGACGAATTAATGAAGAAGCGAACATGATGTTCGCGACGCCACTCACAGTCGACGAATTGAGTTAGCGAGAAGACATAGAGTCCACGGCCGGTTGAAACGGTAAGATGTCGAGCCTTGAATCGGAAGATGTCGCTGACGTCAGCTGAAGTCGCGACATCAATATAGGTATTATGGTGTGACATCGGTTAGAATTGGCGACATCGGTAAGGTATTATGGTGACATCGATTAGTGGTCGCAACATCGGTAATTATTATAGTGCGACATCGGTTAGTGGTGACATCGATTACAATGAAAGAGAATTCGCGGCGTCGAGTAGTCGCGACATCGGTACACAAAGAATGGAAGTGCGACATCATTTATGTCAGCGACATCGCATATCAAAGATGCTGAAGACAAGTCACGACAAAGAAAAGCCTCCGGTATCAGGCTCATAAGTAACGGTGGAAGTCGCGACGTATGATTGAAGTTGCGACCTCGAAAGGAAGCTCTGTCTGAGGAGGTGAAGTCGTGACGTCATTCGATGGATTTGCGACGTAATTACAAGGAGGAAATTCGGCGTCATTTGGCGATGTGACATCATATCGAAAGGGGGTTAAAAAATGCAAGTTGCTACGGATAAAAGCCTGCTGACGGAGACGAGCGAAAAGCGAAATTAGCGACGTATGATTGAAGTCGCGACATCAAAGCGATCATAAGCGGAAACGGTGAAGTCGCGGCGTGAAAGAGAGTCGCGACATCAAGTCAAATCCGCGACGCACAAGTAAAATTAAGCTACATGAGCGAACAAATGGGCGGTTATTTTGAAATCCACGAGGGAAGTGCATCGAGACAGGACTGACTCGGAACCACATAAATAGCATTTGCTTACAAAGGAAAGGAAGCTATTGGCCCATTTCGAGCGAGAAGTGCGGGTGGCTAGAGAGGCTCGTTTATTTTAATTTTACTTGTTTCTTTTCTTAGTTTCTTGTTATTTTAGATGAATTAAAGTAGATTGTTATTTCATTTGAATTTCTGGATACGGATGTTAGTTGTTGAAGTTGGCTGAGATACAAAATGTTTCTTCAAGTCTTGCTGTGGTTCGTTTGAAGTCCAAACAAATTTTGGAATTCAAACTTCGGTTTAGTTTAATTAGTTCTTTTGATCGGAGCTCTTAGTTAGTGTAATGAAGTAATTTAGGAAACCCGGCTTCCATTAAAATTTACTCGTTGTTAGAATTTATCTTTCTGCATAAATTTATCGAGTCACGAACCAGTCTTGAATGCACCCTTCTCTTGGTTTTGTTTATTTTGTATACGATCCAAATATCGTGTCCTATACTGCCAATAGGATTGTTTCATGCTGATTTCACAAGGCCCTCGGTGACCTGAAGGCATTCTGAGTATTGAACAATTTCTCAAGGGATCTGAACCTAATATTGGGAATTTGTAGGCTCTTATGAATTATAATCGATAAATCTTCTTCTCACTTGAAGCCCAGGGAATGAGTTGAATGACTTATCCAATTAAAATGACGGAGAGTTAAGCCTCGGTCGAATAGTAAGTTCAATCCAGTGTTACTTGAGGATCTAATCGAGAAAGAATGAAGCGTTCCAATTTTGAGGATGAGAAATCAGTAAAGTGTAAACCCATGCTTCCTATGTCTTAGGAGCTAAGGTTTGCAGTCCATGTTTAGGTATGAAGTATTGAAAAAGAAAAATACCTAGAATAAGTATTTCAGTTAAAAGTAGTTATCTAATCCTCTGTCTTGAAAAGCAGGGAAGATTAGATGATGAAATGTGTCATTAGGAGATATCCATGGCATTACCTTCTTCCTTGGGCCCAGTTCATCACGAGGTTCATGGTAAAGCTACAGAGTTGTGCGGGAATTGATGTTTCCTGGCAGTTGTATTTTCAATGCTCCCTTTAAAAACTAAGCGATCGAGTCTATTTCTTTAATTTTTTATTAATTTTAGTTTAAGCATTATTTCATTTGTTCTTAGCTTACATCTTTATTCTTTAATTATTTTAAAGGTTGCAAGGGATATATCAATTGCAAATCATAGTCCAAATAGTATGGAGCTTGAGTAGTCAGGGTAGTTGATTGATCTCTGTGGGATCGATATCTGGACTTAAATCCACTTTATTATTTGTTCGGCACAGTACACTTGCAGAATCATGGACCAAAACCAGAAAGAAATTTATCCACTCTTAAGGAAACCGTTTTTAATCAGTATAATTGCAAAGAAATATAACAAACAAGTTTCATGGCATTATTGCTGGGGATTAGATAATAGTCCTATGGTAATGATGTCATAAATGGTGTATGTCTTTTGGTTCATCAAGAACACTAGGTTAATGCCACGATGATCCAGAGACTCACGAGAATCGAGCGACAACGGTGGCGTGCGTGGAACGACCCGACAAAAATCTCATCGGCGACATGCGAGGTTTAGCTCGTCGGCTAACCGGCAATCCCCACACGGGAATATTCAATGGTTCAGCTCACTCCATCGATTCGATCCGGATCCATACGGCTATGGAAAGAAACCGAACCATCCGGTCCGCCCAGTTCGTGAATTTGAGTCGTGCGACCATCTGAGATGGCTGAATTTGAGAATCGTGCGACCCGTCTGTGAAAACGATCGGTAGGGGCTCATTTGGAAGAGGATCGGGTGAAATGCATGAGGGCGACCATCACTGCACCCGGTCGACGAATAAAGGTAGCGGCCATCTTGCGGGCGACGGTGATGCGGGGACAATGAGTTATCCTCTTGTAGCTCTCCGCTACTTGATCTTTCACCCTGAAGAACAACGTGGAGAATTTGAATTAAGAAAGAGCCCTCATGTCGTTCGGTAGTTCCATCGATTGGCATGCATGTAGAGTATGAAGAAATCGGTTGAGGCGACAACGGTCGGAGTAGGCCCGAAAATGTGCCCACGTGGCACGGGCGCGGCTATAAATCACTTTAAGTTCATATATCCTACCTTCGGGGCTGCACCTGCCCAGCACATGCCATCTACCAGCGTCAGGGACTGAAGAACATCTTTATCCTCCTAGCTAGGCAGTACATCTTGAGCTATAGGCAGCCAGTGGCTTTGTCATACCGTCTTTTCCGTAATATGATGGCTCATACGATCAGTATGACCCGCATCTTTGCATTGATCGAGGCAATGATACTTAATGCGGGCGTGATAAACACTATGCAAAGTGATTCTGCGACTTGAAGGGGCGCCCTGGCAGTTCCATAAGCTCCCGCGGAATCTATCGGCTCGTTCGGTTGTGGGTATATTTGTTTCCCGATTACTATCCTCGGTTTGATAGAAGGGAAGCATCAGCTCTCTACAAACCATCTTCAAGCGGGAGGATGAGTCCATCCGCGATTTCACTAGAAGATTTGGAGGGGTCGTCTAATAGATTGATTCGTATAGTATGGATGCGGTCCTCCAAAATTTCCGAATGAGCTTTGGGCCGACCACCCCATTCTTCCACTCGTTGTCTCTGGATCCGCCTGTGACAATGGAAGAATTGTACGAGCGGATAAATATTCAACGCTAGAGGACAATATCGAGGCATCCTCTCAAACCGTGATAATCACATCCTAAAGCAGCAAGCCAGCCACTAAGGGGCAGTCCGAACAAAAGGGAAGTCAGGGTAAGAGCTAGAAATGCTCTCGGGACAGTGAGAAAAGAGGAACCACTGCTTAATTTACCTCTAAACATCTCTTCTGACAGGGCTCCTTCCTCTCCTTCTGAGATCACTACCGACTTCCAAATGGCCCACACCAATTGTTCGGATCAGCTGCTTGAAACGATCTACGGGATGTGATTCTGATAGCTTAAGGACCATGGGCATGAGACAGCCGTCTTCGAGAAGCCTAAATTTTGGTGGAAAGATTAATCAAGGCCAACCCCCTCAGGATATATGTTTAGGAGACGGTTTGCGGAGCTAAGGCCGCACGGTTGAAGAGAATAGCGGCGGAGCTCCTTTGAACCTCGACCCATGAAGCTATATCTTGGGCGGCCAGATTGACGATCAATATCAGCCTAAGCGCTAAAAGAGGAGGTTGTTGCGAGCAGCCATAACCCGGGCTCGAGTGAACACCATCCACGTCCCAAACAGTAGTAGAGCAATTCATCCAATTGACGACCCTATATCCTTTCCCCCTGTTAACCCATCCAGGGTCATTACTCCACACCACGATGCACTCGTACTTACTTTATGTATTAACGATTTTGATGTGCACATAGTACAGGTTGACCCTAGCAGTGCGGCCAACCTGTTACAGTCGCCCGCCTTCAGGTAGATGAACATCTCTTTTGATAGGCTGAGTTCGTCTAGTAGAATGTTGTCCAGGTTTAACGGGGAAACCACGGTAACAATGGGCGACATTGCTCTCCCCGTCAAGGTAGGGCCGATAGTTCAGCATGTCTTATTTTTAGTTGTCGAGGACCTGGGCCCGTACAATGCCATTGTTGGTCGAGCCTGGCTGCATGCAATGAAAGCTGTGCCCTCGACCTACCATCAAATGATCAGCTACGGAGCCATCTTTGGGGCGAGTGACCTCTAAGTAATCATTAGAAACTCATTAGTGCTACCAATATCAGTCTGAGGAGAGTGAGAAAAAGCGAAGGCTCCTGTCCAAACCCCGAGACCGGACCTCGGAATAACAATCCGTACGTTGCTGAGCAAGGCGAAGGACGAGGAGCGATTGGTCATAGACCCCACTGGAATCGGTGTTCACAGGCCAGTAGAATAAATCCACATATGTTAGTTCCTCTTATCGATGGGAGAAGGAACAATCTGATGAAGTTCTTCTCCGTAATATGGATGTATTCACCTGGACTCACTCAGACATGGCAGGCATTAACCTCGTACACGCCTCTCACAAACTGAATGTCATCCCTTCAGTCAGGCTGGTTAGACAGAAAGTGAGGCGTTTCCACCAAGATCGTCATCAGGTTATTCAAGCAGAAGTGGATAATCTTTTAAAAGAAAGATTCATCAGGGAGATAAAATACCCGGAATGGCTGGCCAATGTGGTAGCAGTCCCAAAAAAAGGCGGTAAATGGAGAGTGTGTGTGGACTACAAAGATCTTAATGAGGCATGCCCGAAAGACTATCTTCCCTCTACCTCGGATAGATCATATTGTTGACACGTCAGCTGGGCATGGGATGTTGTTGTTCCTATATGCCTTCTTGGGATATCATCAAATACCCATGCATCCACCAGACGTGGAAAAAACGACATTCATTACACCGCACGGGCTATTTTGCTTCAATGTGATGCTATTTAGCTTAAAGAATGTCAGGGCAACGTATCAGAGGTTAGTGACCAAGATATTCAGGCCGCTACTAGGAAAAACCATAGAGGTTTACATTGATGATTTGTTAGTAAAATCCAAGGAACACCCTGTCACACCCTCACTCATGGAAAGCCCCTCTCTTGATCATATGGAGCTATGAGGGCTTATATAGGGAGATGAGAAGATTCTAGAGACTTGGAGAGACCTCCCTTTGCTAGAAGGATGTGGAAGGTTCTAGAGACTCAGGAGAGATCCACACTTGTGTGGAAGGGTATGAAGGAATCATCTTAGGTTCTTCTAGGACCTGCGCATATGTGTACATAGTAGAATATTCTAGAATTCTCTAGGTTTTGTGGGAACTGAGTTCGCACACTTCCATAAGAGTGGCTATATAAGGAGGTGGTGGCCTCATTTGCAAACCACCAAGCGAGCTCTCAAGCATTGTAAAGAAGTCATTCTTCAATAAGAGCAATCTTCCTTTCAAGTGTTCTCTCGAGTTCTCCCTTCGTCTAAGCCCATGGGTAGAAACCGAGCTAAAGAAGCAAAGAAAGTGGGAGGCCGACTTAGCAACATCTCGGGGCGAGTTGTCTAAGCCACAAGACGGTGCCTGAAGAGGAATCCAAGCCCACGACATTGGTATCGAGTCTTGGCTGCGACACAAAGTGTGGAATTACTGAGGATACATTGTCAAGCTCCTCATGTAGAAGAAGTTGCCGAGCAAGTCCGGGAAGGACCTTGACCCTCCCGCTAGGGGAAGGTGAAAGAAGGCGACAAGTCTCGTGATCCTCTCATGAGTTTAGACAGTATGGTGACGCAGTTGGAGATCGCGATGGTGGACACCAAGGAGGGAGTGGACCTTATGAAGCAAAGCATGGAGAAGGCTGTGGAGGATCTCAAAGTGCATATCCAAGACCTTCAAGAGGGCATGCATGGCTCGCTGGTCCCGGTGGTGTCACACGAGGAGTTCATGAGGGTCCTAGACATGCCGGCAAGCTGGAGTCAAGAGAGGAGGTCTCACTACACTAAGAAGAAATGAGGCAAAAGGTGGCCATTTACGAGGCAAATACACAATGGGTTATACACCCATGAAGCGCCAAGGGTAGAGTGTGTCAGTTTCACACATCTTCACTGGGAAGAGGGATGCTAAGGAGCTTGATAACCAATTGCACATGGAAAGACATTTTGAGGCACAAATAACTGACGAGAAGACTAAGGTACGCACCGCTACTTTTTATCTCACCGATAATGCTACTCTATGGTGGCGTAGAAGGTTTATGGATATAGAAAGGACTATGCACCATGGACACGTAAGGATTTCAAAAAGAGAAATCAAAGCAATTTACCAGGATGTGGGATACATGGCACGTAGAAAGATCAGGCATCTCAGGCATACAGGATCGATCCGTGACTATGTCAAGGAGTTCTCTTCCCTAATGCTTGAGGCGCCCGGTATGAATGAGGAGGATCTTCTCTTCAACTTCATGGACAACCTACAAAGCTGGGTCAAGCAAGAGTAAAGGAGACGTGGTGTCCAAGACTTAGCCACGCCATGGCAAGAGCTTTGTGCCCTCATGGATTTTTAAAGGGGAGATTCGTCTTAGTCCAAGAAATCTTTCAAGGGTAGCCGTGTCAAAGGTGGGGGAGACAAGGGCTACAAAAGCCACAACACTAAGGAAGGATCAGGTGCGGCCTCTACCAACAAAGAGGGCAAGAGTGGGGACAAACGCCGAGATTTCAAGCCAAAGACTAATTGTTTCCTGTGCAACGGACCACATTGGGCACGGGAATGTCCAAAAAGGAAGGCCGTCAATGCCTTGATCGAGAGGGAGACCGAAAAAGAGGGTGATGATGCTCACATGGGGTCAATGCAGTTGTTGAATGCCCTCAAGGTCAAGCAAGCTAGAGCGTACCAGCTAAGGGACTCATATGTAATGCGGAGGCCAGCAGGAATGGATGTCCAATTAAGGCCATGATAGACACCCTATACACACACAACTCATTTCAAAGGAGGAGGCAAGAAGACTCAAGCTCTAGACATCCAAGGAGGCAGGATGGCTCAAGGCAGTTAACTCCGCTGCCACACAAGGAGTAGCTCGCGGGGTGACAATGAAGACGGTCAGGAAGGCAAGGTTAACTCACTAAGGGCACCCATGGACATTTTCAAGATAAGGCTCGATGGACTTCCTTCATCAAAAGTCGTACTTTACCTTTCTAATGCTCCATGGCCATCTTAGGAAGAGGAGGCACCATGTATGGTTCTACAATCACCGAGGGCAGCCGCACCCTATGTCGTTTGGCTATGCAACTAGAAAAGGGGTTGAAAAAGAATGAGGTAACCTACATGGTGGCCCTTAAGGAAGACCCAATTGACCCTATGGGAGATCCTATGCCCATGGAAGTCAAGAAGGTTCTAGATGAGTTCAAAGATGTAATGCTATCGGAGCTACCCAAAAAGCTCCCACCTAGGAGGGAGGAAGATCATAAGATCGAGTTGGAACCTGAGGGAACCGCCACGGGCCCTATAGGATGGCACCCTGTGAGTTGGAGAGTTGAGAAGACAATCAAGGAGTTGTCGAGCCGGGACTATCCAACCATCTAAGGCTCCCTATGGTGCACCGGTCTTGTTCCAAAAGAAGCACGATGGGTCACTAAGGATGTGCATTGACTACCGGGTGCTCAACAAGGTGACGGTCAAGAACAAGTATCCCATCCCTCTTATTGCTGACCTATTTGATCAACTTGGTAGAGCAAGGTACTTCACAAAGCTGGACTTACGATCGGGCTACTACTAAGTGAGATAATGGCGATGAAATACCATTCACAGAATAAAGGTATGGCTCTTATGACTCCTAGTGATGCCCTTTGGTCTTACTAATGCACCTGCTACATTCTGCACTTTGATGAACAAGATATTCCATCCTTTCTTGGATAAGTTTGTGGTGGTATATCTCGATGATATTGTTATATATAGCAACACCTTAGAGGAGCATGTTGATCATCTAAGGCGTGTGTTCATTTATTAAGGCGTATCGAGCTATATGTGAAGAAATGAGAAATGCTCCGCTCTGAGAAGTGGGCTTCCTAGGACATCGTATCAAGGATGGCAAGCTCATGATGGATGACAGTAAAGTCAAAGCCATCCAAGAGTGGGATCCCCCTACTAAGGTGCCAACCGAGGTCCTCTCGGGCCTAGTGAACTACTATCTACGGGTTCATAAAGGGTACTCAACAGAGCCCATCACGTGACCTTCTCAAGAAGAGTAAGGCATGGACGGAATGAGAAATGCCAACAAGCCTTTCAAGACTCTCAAGAAGGCTACATTTCCGAGGATTTCAGATCGCACTCCGCCTCGACCACACCAGGCATTTAAGGTACACACCGATGCCTTTGACTTTGTTATCGATGTGTTCTATAGAAGGACGCCCCATAGTTTCTTTGAAAGCCGCAAGCTCACGTAGGACACTGGGAGAGGCTGCACATCTGGCCCAAGAGAAGGAGATGACTCGCCATCATCCATCGCTACGATACTGAGACACTATCTCGTCGGGTCACACTTCAGTGAAGACAGATAATGTTGCTACTAGCTACCTGCAATCTGCAGCTTGCCCCCAAGCAGGCAAGATGGCAGGACTTCCTGGCTGAGTTTGACTACACGCTGGAATACAAGCCAGGCACAGCTAATCACGTGGCCGATGCCTTAAGCCGTAGCGCGTAGCCAAGATCCATCACTAGCCAACCCTGCAAGGCAGATGGTGGATCTCATAGCGAGGTTGCAACATGATCCAAAGGGCTAAGGTCTCACCACGTTGGCTCATGAGGGAAAGACGAGGCCGTTCTGGGTAGAGGACGCCACTCTACACAAAGGAAGCGCCTACGTGGCCTGGCTGAAGCCTCGTAAGGAATCTCATCAGGGAGTGCCACAACTCCAAATGGGCTGGACATCCAAGGCAACGACGCACAAGGGCACTTCTAGAGTCTGTCTACTATTGGCCACAGATACGGGATGATGTGGAGACTTATGTGAGGACTTTTCTTGTGTGCCAACAAGACAAGGTGGAGCAACATCAGCCCAGGGGATTGCTTGAGCCACTACCTATGTGGAGCTACTGGGAGCTGGGCCACCATGGACTTCATCATTGGCCTACCCAATTCCGAGGGATATGGGTCTATCATAGTGGTGGTAGACCTGTTTTCTAAGTATGCTACTTTCATAGCAGCCCTTAAGGATTGCACAGCAGAGGAAACTACTTTAATTATCTCCTCAAGAACGTGGTGAAGTATTGCGCTACCAAAGTTCATCAAGATCGTGACTCGCGCTTCAATCGGGAAGCTTTCGATGAGCCTTCGGCTTCACGGCACCCGAGCTTCACTTCTCTTACTAGCCACCTCGTACCTGACGCGCATTTAATCCGTGAACGCCCTATCGAGCTATACTGAGGCACTTGCGGAGTGCCAATCGACCGACCGGCTAAGTCAGCTAGATGTGGCCCGGCTTCTCCTATAATCTGGCGCAGGAATGAGGCAACCGAAAGGAGTTTGTTCGAGATAGTCACAGGGCAGCAACCGATGACTCCTCACACCTGGGCCAAGTGATACACCGAAGAGTCCAATGCATCACAACTTGCTAGAGGATGGCAACGAAAGAAATGGATACCGCTTCATACTCTGAGAAGGCTAAGAAGATGAAGAGATGGGTCGACAAGAAGAGGAGATACGCGTGAGTTCCGTGTCGAGACTTAGTGCTTGTCAGCCTAACAGAACAACTCAAGTCCTTCAAAGGTGCACAAAGGACTCAGGAGGAAGTGAAGGCCCCTTCCTATACTAGGATCTGCCGGGTAAGGTGTCCTACAAGGTCGAGTTACCACCAAGGCTAAAGATTCATCATGTCTTCCATGTCAGCAATCTAAAGCCCTACCATGAAGATAAGGAGGATGCAGGCCGAGGAATCTCTACAAGGGCACCCACAGCAGTAGTCACGTCCTATGATAAGGAGGTGGACTAACGGCGCATCGAGTCCCGAGGAAGAATAACTCAAATTCTACAAAGAATACTTGCGAAGTGAAGTGGACTACCAGAGAGATGGCTACTGAGCTAGCAGACATTTCAGGGCGCCTAAATGATCGACCGGGCCGGCCGAAAGATCGACGAGGACGTCTGGGCGGCCGGTGGGGAGAATGCCACCCTCACTCATGGAAAGCCCTCTTGATCATATGGAGCTATGAGGGCTTATATAGGGAGGTGAGAAGATTCTAGAGACTTGGAGAGACCTCCCTTTGCTAGAAGGATGTGGAAGGTTCTAGAAGACTCCGGAGAAGTCCACACTTATGTGGAAGGGTATGGAAGGAAGGAGATCATCCTAGGTTCTTCTAGAGACCTCTTGTACATATGTGTACATAGTAGAATATTCTAGAATTCTCTAGGTTTGTGGGGAACCTTCAAAGGTTCTACACACTTCCATAAAAATATATATGAGTGTGGTGGCCTCATTTGCAAACCACTGCCAAGAGCTCTCAAAGCATTGTAAAGAGTCATTCTTCAATAAAGAGCAATCTTCCTTTCAAGTGTTCTCTCAAGTTCTCTTCGCTTCCAAGTCGTGGGTAGAAACCGAGCTAGCAAGCAAGGCAAGTGGGAGGCTGACTTAGCAACATCCGAGGGGCGAGTTGTCTAAGTGCCGCACGGGAGCTTAGTAGGGAAACAAAGTCCGTGACAACCCGGACCATGCTGAACACTTGTAATAGGCTTTTGAACTCCTAAGGGCATACGGTATGAAGCTTAATCCCTTAAAGTGTGCCTTCAGAGCTTCACGGCCGACTCGTTTCATGGTGACTTAGAGGGGGGATAGATCCCCGTCGGGGCCTTAAAGCTACTTTGAGTCCCCTTCCCGCCTCTAGAAAAGGGGCACAACAAATGACCGGCCTCCATTGAGGCCGTAGTGGCTGCCTCATCTCTGCCATATACCTTCTAGCGCTCTTTGTTACCCTTAAGGGGGCCAACCAGGCTGGATGGAACGAGGAATGTGATAAAGCCCTCACGACGATCAAACAAAGATCTTAACCTCCACCGCTAGCTCTCGCGCGGCGAACACTCTTCGTATACTCGGGTAGCTTTTGATGTCTTGAATGATGCCCCGCTCAAGGAAGATGAGAATAGAAAGCGAGGCTGCATTTTTCGCCGCTATCCTTAGCCACACGTAACCCGACAACCACCTCGAGCAAGCTTATATTAGCCTTCTGCAGCAACTAAGATGCTCCGCCCATACTTCCAAGCACACCCCATTGTTGTGCTAACTGACCTCCCTCTTCGGAGCACCATTCACAAGCCTGATTTGTCGGGGAGGATGGCTCGATGGGTAATTGAATTGAGCGAAGTCGACATTTAGTATAAGCTAAGATTGGCAAAAAAAGGATAAGTTCTAGCAGATTTTCTAACAGAGATCCCCCAATCCGAAATGAGCTCGGGATAACTGAACCTGAGGACCCTTAATGTGACTTCCGGCATCTCTAAGAAACTGTAGCTGCATCGCTTGCACCTTAAGTCTCCGGGGCTGGGGAAAAGATTGAGCAGGCGATCCGTTTAGGCTTCAACACCTCCAACAACAAATCAGAGTACAAGGCCATTCTAGCCGAATCGAATCCAAGAGCCACAAAGTAGTCGCCCAAAAAGCTCTTGATTCAAAGTGATTCTCACAGGTAGGACCTCGAACGGGCAAAGTATGTATCCCCGGTTAAGCAACCGCGCCACCTGGGAAGCTCGAACGCATCCCCATGGACTGCAATGAGAAAGAGGACGCCTTGGCCACCGTAGTCGCTTCTCTTCCGATGATAGAAACAATGTTCCTACCCATCTATTATCAATCGAAAATTCCTCACAGTTAAGAGGATTTCATGATGTCGTTCCCGCTCAGAAATCTCTAGCAACTTCTGAATTTTCTTAAAGTCGGCTTTCACCCAAGACTACATTCAACCCTCCTATTTCAGACAAAAATATTTATTAATAAGATACGTGAGTGTAAAGGATAGACATGTAGAAATGCATTGACATACAAATCCCATAACTTGAACACACCTGGGAATGACATTGATTGGTTCAAAGCAAACAGGAGGTCAGGGGAGCCTGGGGTCTCATACCAAGGTCCTCTAACCAAGATCACGACCTTCTCCTCAGTCTAAGGCGAGTTAGGGAGTCCCGTAACAAATTACAGCCGAGGGCTCTAGGCCGACATGGATAGCCGGCCTCCGTGTCCCAAATTAAGGTGGGGATTAAAGCGCACTTCTACCAACGAATCTAGTCAGAAAAGGAGGTTCGAAGACGCACTGGGATCAAGATCCGACGACATTTGATGGATAAGAGCAGAGGAGCTCCAGAGAAGTGTGAACTCGCTTACCAGAGACGTAATGGGGAAGCAGAGCCTGGGCCAGAGTTAATCCCAGAAATACACTACACCGCCTTCCTCTACGATGGGTTCGACGGACCGTCCAGACCAAAACGATATTGTTAGGAATTTGATAGTAAGACCTCGACTCCTCCATGGATAAAGAGGAGATGATGCTGCTTGCAGAAGGCGTATCCCGACTAGGCTCTATTCTACGCCCAGCCTGACTAATGGAAGTCTCTTCTTAACCTCTTGCCATACTACAAGCAGACAACAACAAAAGGGCAAAGGAAAGGGGAATCAATTCCATGTCATAATACCAAACTGGTAAAAAGGCGAGAACGCTCATGAACCTACCGACCCAGAAACCCCCCGCCCCCCCCCCCCAATTCGACGCGCCCCGAAAACACCTTCCTACGATCCTTCAAGCAAGGTTTTAAAACATACCGCAATTGGAATCTAACGTACCCAAAACAAAAAACAAGGCTTACCTGGAAGATAGGGGAAAACAAACGCTTTGAAAGACAATCCGCAAAACACGTAACCCTACAGCAGAGTATCAGCAGAAGCTCTTGAGTGGAAGGGAAACAAGAAAATGGTGTAAACACGATGGGAGTGGGTGAAATCCAATTATGACTCCTACATCAGCGCCTGAAGATCTACAGTGCATTAAATGCACCACCCGACTCATCGCTCTCTCCAAAAGATTAATCTTTAACGCTCACTTACGCGGCACAAGAAATGAGTGTGGGCTGTGCCCGCTCCCTGTGCTAAGACCTCAGGTTTCAATGGAAGTTGGGTCAACAACCAAGCTAGGTCCAACAAATCATATGCACTACCCATTCTAGAATTTGTCAAACACCACAACCCCTGTCTCAAGAAGTTAGTCCACGTTGCCGACCGGTTAGCCGAGCACGAGAAAAATAAGGTGAGCAAAAACGCAAAATTTCAAGAAACACAATTTCATTAATTACACCAAAAGGCGTTCATAATTACACAACAACGCTTACAACCAAGCGATCATACTTCAACGATTACATAACCCAGCAGGGATGAAAACTGAGCCTAAGAAAGAAGAAAAAGTTAAAGAAAAAGCCTAAGAAATAAGAGGAATTGGAAGAAAAAGCATAAGAAAGAGGGAAAAGTCGAAGAAGATACGAAGAAAGAAGATATGAAAAAAGAAAAAGCCCCGACCGCCTCTGGCAATATGATTACAGCTCCTTTCAACGATGCCAAAGCGAAGGGGCATATAAGGGGGCGATCAACATGGATATATAAATTTCATTGATTCGGGAGGTACTGTCAGCAGAGGATTCCATCCGAAGCTGAATCCATCCAAGGGGACATATAAGGCTATAAAATATCCCTACAAAAGCAAATTAGCACGCTCAAGCTGCTCAGAAATTCTACCGACTTCATTAACATCACACCACCCGAGGAGCAATCGAAAAAGCCCAGACTAGGCAAAGATCCGCCATCGTCTATCCATACACATCCACCGAAAACTCAAAACCATCCAGAAGCACAAAAGAATCCATTACCCTACAACCTTTTATAGGGGTTACAAACTTGTGGGAAACCCCAAAAGTCGTATTAAATGTGTTACCAAAAATAGAAAACCCCCTGGAAACGTGCACGTTGGAACACACAAGCATTAACGGTCCTCCGTTCCCAATGACAAGTAGATCAAGAATATGGTATTTTTCCAGCTGGGGAAGACTGATCTCCCCAGTCGGAAAAAGGGGGGCATTGTGGGTATCATGGCTTTTGGCCCAGCACTCCCATTCAAAAGGCCCAGGAAGATGATAGCCCACAAGTCAGGCCCAAGCACCCTTGCCTATAGGCCAGGTCCAAGTATCCTCACAACACGGATTCGAACCACGGCTCGTGGACTATCCAATCACAGTGAAGGCCTGCAGGATTTATTGTCCGGGCACATCCTCTCCTAGCCGGCTGTCGTCTCTAAGAAGATGGTCAACCAATAATTTCCCAGCTGACTCATCGCAGCTCGAAAACACATTCTCCCATGAATCACATACATAATCGCCCTTAAGATGATCAAACGATTCTTGAGACGGATGATTCAGATGATTTGGCTATCAAATAACCGCTAACGCGCGAATGTATATATCTTCGTACTTGAAAAACATGATCTTGTCGGGCCTTCCTGTAACCCAACAGTACCTGGTCAACGGATCAAAGGTGTGGACGCCATTGCAACAGTATTTCGTATTTCTCAAAACCCTCCTCTAGGGACTGCGACCCTAATCTAAGTGGTACCGGATTTTGGCGCATTGACCAGGGATTATATCCGAGTCCAGAGAAGACTGACCTGGCGATATCTTTGGAGGGAAATCAAAATTCTTGGTACTTCGGGAAGGCTGGCTGCCCGCTGCTCTTCTTCTTCTTCTACCCCATTTGAAACAGCCGAGCTTTTTTAGACATTTATTTTCTCCATTAAATTTAGATTAAGTAATGGTCAAGGGAAAGGGTGTGTGCCAGTGTCTTAACTATATATATATATATATATATATATATATATATATATATATATATTATTTTAAATAATATGGTTTTAATATTCAAATTATATTAATTTTTTATTAAATAAAATTGAAGATATTTAATATTTTTAATATTATCGATTTTATTTTATTTATAAATATGTAGTTTCGAAACCAATGTTGGATATAATTTTTTATCCAACATTATTTTAAGAAAATATATTAAAACAGGAAAAAAAATAGGTTTGTTTTAAAGTACAAGTGATAACAATAACTATACAAAACAAATCTACCAAATGTACAATAAGTGTACAAGCTCACATTTATTTGAATATTTTTTTTATCGAAAATTTATTTCCTATATTGTATTCTAATACACCAAATCGATGAATCTCATACTTACCTCCCACACAATACATAACCTAATACATGTGTTTATGTCATAAACTTCCACATTTAAAAAATATGAAAAATATAGTAGGTGTCTTTTTTTTCCCCTTATTTATTTCAACAAGGCAATGCAACACATTCATATATTACTCTTTAATTAAGAAAAGAAGGGCTTATTATATTGTACAAGGTTATTGTATTAATTATACAAGACAAATATACTTATTGTACAAGAGGTGTATAAGGTTGCATTTCTCACATTTTTTTTTATTCTAAATCTCTTTCCTAGTTCATATGCTAATACATCAACCGACGAAATTCTTTATAACATTGATTGATGTCATACTTAACTCACACGTAATTATGGCATCAATTATATTTTCCACAATTTTAATTGAGAAAGTTTATGGCATAAACATGTACTATGTTATTCTTAATGTGTAAGCTAAGTATGACATCCAATAAAGTATGTCCTACATTGACGTATTAGCATACAAACTAGGAAAGGCATATTGGATAAAAAAATATTCAAATCATATAAGAAATGTAAACTTATACACCCCTTGTATAGTTAGTACATTTACCTTGTATAGTCAGTTAATCACCTTGTACATGATAATAAACCTTTATTTTTCCTTCTTTTTTTTTGAAAATTAAACACTTTAGTTATAATGTAGAAAACTGTCTTCACTAGGACTCGAACCTTGGACCTCCCCCTTTCCTATGCCCTTGCCTTTTGAAATGTTGAGCGCTCTACGACATGAGTTAGCCATGATGGGCAACCTTTAATTTTCCCTATTAAATACTAATATATGCATGTTATTAATGTTTTGGTGATGAAAATAAGGAAAAAAAAATGAATTCAACTATATTTTCTATATTTTTGTTAATTGGAGAAGTTTATGATATAAACATGTACTAGGTTTTTCATTATATGTAAGCTAAGTATTGTATCCGCCAATTTGAAAATCTAAATTTTATTAAATAAATTCTAAAATTGAAAATCTACTTAATAAAAATGCATGTATTTTATTTTGGTATTGATATTGTGAAAATCATATGGTTCTAAGGTTCTCAGCTATCATGTAATAATTAGGGTTTATCGTTGTATGAGAATTAGGGTTTATTCCATATAACTTAAGAAACCCAAATAATAATAGTTTTATTTGTGTTGGATATTAAACGAGAAGTAATTATTGATTTGCAATATAAGAAATAGAAATCCAACAAAGAAATCGTACAAATCTGCATCTGGGTAAGTTTATTTTATGATTTCGTTGTTTTTCCATCAAAGTGGGAAGATGGGTAGGACTTGTTTGAATCTTGGGTGGTGTTTATAAATATTGGTTGTGCAAAATGTGAATTTGTTGATTAAGAACTCATTTTGAAAGGAAAATTAGCATTGTAATATGAATGAAAATGTATTTGTGAGGTTATTGTAAACAAATATAATGATTTTTTTCATGCTATGGTAAATCTAGGAAGAAGACTTACATTAAGGATAACCATGTTACATTAATGTTATACACATTATATAAATGTTTTTAGGGCATGAAGCTGAAACTCCATTTTTAAAGTTTGCTCATAATTTCTTTGCTTTAACTCAGTTAGAATGTTACTTTTGTTTTAAATCCATGTGAAAAGAATTACGAAACATGTGTAATTGTTTAAAAAATGGTTGTTTCCAACATATAGATCGAGTTACATTTGTGACGCCCCAAAACCTGGGGGTCTCACGATGGGGTGAACAATGCCCAGTAGAGAATAATTCCTACAAGGGCTACTCCCCACCTAAGTGCATATGCAATGCCATTTCACACAATCAAATATTCCAAGTAAAATGCAGTGCCTACAAGCCATGAATGAAGTGTCACTCACCATGCCTTTAACATGAGTCTTCACCGACTCCCTCACACATGCTTATGCCAAGTGTAAAAACTTGTCATTGGTGTTTCACCCAATGGCCCTTTATCCAAAACAAAAGCTTTTTTGTTTTTAAAACTCAATGGACATCCTCTGATAAACCGCTTTATTCAAAGCCATTTGACAATCTCCGATAAATAACTTTATTCAAACGCATTGGATAGTCTCGTATAAACAAATTCTTTATTCAAAGCATTACAAGCCCCGGACAAACCGCGAATCAAAAGCATTGATGGGGCTTCTTCCAATAAATAGCTTATTCAAAGTTGTGAAATGCACCCGTGAAACCCGCTGACGAGTCCAGTACCGAGCGCTCACCACCCACTCACCAAGAATGATGAATGATTATGACCATGCACATGCACCCATTTAATGCGATGTCCTCGTGCATATGAAATGCAATTAAGCCATTCCATGCCTATACCATGCCATATATATGATGAGTGCTATATGGACATTTTAAACCATGCATAATACTCATGCATCATTTGGACAATCATATCAATTAACATACAATTTCCAAATAAAGCACACAATACATGTAAACATATTATACACACATATATCGAAATCTACAAGTCATCACCAATCAAGCAATGACTTACATTATACTCTAGGCTTAATTGTGACACCATGTCCACAAATAGCCTACAACCAAGCCATGCGATGACCTTATTCATACACAAACACATCACAAGCCAAACCATTAGAACATACAAGTTGACTTCCACACAATTTCGCTGCGTATATCACTCAATTCAAGCAATTATATACTACAATCATATACCAATTGTTGCAAAAATCTGTACACAAATCATTAAATAGCCTAAGGTATAGCAGTCCCGGAAAACGGACTATAAATTGAGTTATAAAGGTCCGATTTGGGTGATTCAAAATCCTAACATCAAGTTCTCATATAGAGCTACAATTTTCTTGAAGGATACTAGTCCAAATTCTCACTTTTTCCCAACCGAAAATTTGTCCCAAAAATCTAGACAATAGGCTCGGCAAAAAACAAGGCAATATGTGGCAGTCCCAGAAAACGGACCATAACTTGGGTTATAAATATCCAATTTGGGTGATTCAAAAGCCTAACATCAAGTTCTTAGATAGGGCTACAATTTCCTTAAGGATACTAGTCAAAATTCTCCTTTTTCTAACCGAAAATCAGCCCCAAAAACTGAACATCATATAAGGTCAAAACAAGGCACTATTCCCATAACCCATTATTTTGCCAAACAGTCCCTTAGGGCAAAAAGGGCCAAACAACCACTTAAGGCATTAAAACTCAACCAAAAAACCCCTAGAATGGAAAATAATCAAAGTAGGAAGAATCCCTACCTCTTTGAGCATAGAAGAAACTCTAGGAAGTCCCGTGGACACTTCCTAAACCCGAAACCTTTGATTTCCTGAACTCCTTACTTGAATCCCCACAAATTCCGTGTTTCGCACTCCACACGTAGTCCCGTCGAAAGTATATGAACTGCTCGCTTGACGACTCGACTAATGAAACTTCGTGGATCGAAAAGAGAAGTTTTGATTTTTTATTTTTCTTTTCTCTCCCTCTACGGGTCTTCCTCTCTTCCCCAGCAGAAAATCTAATATTTTCTGCCCAAAATCCCCTTTTTAACCCCTTTTTGTCCATTTTAAATACTTGGCCCATGTAGCGCCACGTGTCGCGACTTGTCCGGGTCCATTTCTGCCCCGAAACAATTTATTTCATCCTACTGCTCAATTTATTTAAATAACTTAACTCGGCTATTTCCTAACTCTTGAGATTCTCATAAAAATCTCATCACTAGGAATCATTAGACGCCCGTTACCCCGAAAATCGTGAAAAAATCTTATTGTCTCAGAATTCAACGAAAATATTCTGGGTAACTAGAGTTCGCAAGATGAATCCAACGGTGAAGTCCGTTTTGTCATCCAAGATCTAGAAAAATTTTCAGGTCTTCCTGAACAATTTCGATAATTTTACTGTTTTTGCCATTTTTCATAAAAATTAAATTTTTCACAGGTTTTACAACATTAATATTGTAAGCATGTTACATTAGTGATATAATTGTGTTACAATAAGCTCAAAGTCTTTTTTCAAAGTAATATGAAAATCTTCGTTACGTGATCATGGTGAGAATGTTACTTTGATTTTCTATCCTTGTTCCATGACGCAAAAAAGTGTTTACTTAAGAAAAAACAAGGTGGTTTACGGGACATCATTTTGTGAAATGTTGGTGTATTTGACAATGTCTCATTGTGACAAACAATAAACTTACCTTTTTATTCCTTCATCCGTAGAATAAGATATCATTGGAACGTTTGCAGCTAGCTGTAAACATGATTAGAGCAAAGGCGAATGAAGTTAAGTTGGATGTTGTTTCTAGAATTTTCCCAAATCCAAATGAAGAATGAAGTTGTTAAATGGCTTTGAAATCATACCATGAGCTTGTAATTGATACACATTTTCCCCAAACATATTTTACAGATAGACACGCACTACAAGGAAGTGAGCTTTTAATTCGGGTCGCTGACCCCAACCAAAAGTAAGACTGTGAACGCACTGCACTAAATAATACACGAAGCTTGACCTCGCTTTGACCAAGCTGACCAAGTTTGACCAAGTTGATCAAGTTTGACTTTTCGAGGAGGAATAGTTTTAGGTTAACTAAGGCACCATTTCGTAGGCCTCTGGCCGATACGAGTTCATGTGACGGCTTAACGTCACAATCCGACTTACTGATAAAAAGTTACAAATTATTAGAAGTTCAATAGCAGCACGCTATCGTCCAAGTTCGTCGATTTTACCCGAAATGTCCCAGACTATATAAACATAGTTTGGGATGCCAAATGAAACCCTAGCCCCCAAGACACTTTTTTTGAGCTCCAAAACCCTAGGAAAAAGCTCTCCAAACCGGAACACACTGGGGCCGACAGCCACCCGCACTGAAGATCGGACCAAGGAGGCACCTCCGGCCAACCACCAAAGAACACGCCGCCAAGGGAAGGGGACACCGACGCCGGGCCGCCGGTGAAGATTTCACGGCCAACCGCCGACGTGCCGATCAAGCCGCAAGGCGCGGGCGGCGCCACCGTGAGTCACAGAAGCTTCACTTTTCCCGCCATATTCGACCACCGTGCCAATTTATACCTTTCCACCATTTTGGGACTCTCGAACTCATTTCCGTGGTCCCGCATTCCTCACCTGCTAAGTTACACCAAAACAAAATCTACGGAAGGTTAGATCGAAGTTTTCCGCCACTACAACGATCGTTGACCAAGGTAATGGTACCAATGAGTTCCCGGTCTCGGGCTTTATCGATATGCCGCTTGTAAATTTCGACATCGCTTGGTTGTGCCCACTTTTAGGTCGTTTCGTATCATCGGTAGTCGATCAATGTAGCATCACCATTGGAATTTGGCAAAATCAAGTCAGATAGTGAAATCGATGTTTTAGGAATTATCGATTCGCTCAATTTCGGTGAAATTAGCTCTTCTGCGAAAGCCTCAATTTGGTGTGATTCGCCTATAGGCATTAATCGTGCAATCGACCTGGCTTGAGCCCAATTTGATGGTTTCATAGTTCTAATAGCTTATTCTAAGGCCTTCGGGCATCCTAAGGTTGTTGGTTCACAGAGCCTAAGTGGAGTTTTATCTATATTACAGAACTCACGTCGGAGGACATCCCGCAGGAGCAGATCGAGCGCCTATAGTCCGTGGAGTGGTTTATATGTTTTTAAATGATTTGGGTTATTATATTGATATATCTATCGTGGATTAAATATTTTACATATACAATCGTTTTGATCAAATGGTTGGTTGCATACAAATGTGGTTATTTGCCTTATATAAACAAGTTATTATTTCATGAATTTTGTCAACATTTTCACTGCTTGGTGTTGTACCGTTTCGTGGATGAGTCTATAGTATTTAGATATTTTCGTGGCATGTCGATCGGGTTTTAAACCCTTGAGAAATTGTTGTTTTAAGTGAAATGGATTTGGAAATATATGTTTAATAATTGGTTAAGGAATATGGTCGAGGTATTTCAAATTCCCGCTTGAATCGAGGAACAAAATATTTTCTAATGTAGTTGATTGAGTTGTGAAAGTAAGTTCATAAATTCTCTAACCTAAGATACGCGGACGTTGGAAAAAGTACACGGGTAGGAAACATCGTTAGAGGTTATAAGGCGATGTACCATCAGACCGCAGATTAAGTTCGCAATTATACCGTGAAGACACCTAAGTCGCGATCGCTGACGCGGAGGGCCTGGCTTAATTCGACGGCTTATTAGTTGCGTTAGTGAGGTTGGTTTGACGACGGTTTATTAGATTCTGCTTTGATGCGTGAGGTCGGTTTGATCCGGCCGGTTTGGATATGGGTTTTACCGCGGTCTGCGTGAAGTCGGTTTGACCACGGCCCGGTTTGGTATTAGTTTTGCCGCGTTGACGTGAGGTCGGGTTTGACGACGGTTTATTAGTTGCCCGCGTTGCGGTAAAGGTCGGTGTTACTCGGCGGGGTTTTATTGGTTGCCACGGTGTCGTGAGGGTGGTTGCAGGCGGTTCATCATCATTAGTTTCTGACATTCTTGATGTTGGTATCGTGAATTAGGGTGTCCCACGGTTTTATAGTGGGTATATGGTATGGTACGTTGTTGGAGTTCGGGTAAGTGTAACCACGAGGTTCATTCAGTTACTTGCGTTGTAAGTGAGGTCGACCCCCAGACGGTTTATGATGGGTATGGTATGGGCGTTGTTGATTTTCCTAAATATGTTATAGCTACTTTAAGCCTCATGGTTTTGGGTGCATTTCATAGTTTATTTTATCCTTGATGGCTATCGTGTTTTGTCTTTGGGCTTTATGTTAAATACTTGTGATTCGGATTAATATTCTTCTTAACGTTGTGTCGGTTTAATTTGTTGAGCATGATCTTTGCATATATTGGACTTGGGGGTAAAAGTTGGGTTTGTGAAATGTTTACAGCGGAAGCTTTACAAAAGTGAGCGGAAGGTTTTGAGGAGAGGCAGTTGAAAAATATAAAAATGTTATTTTCATATAAGCTATCTGTTCGGCAGGATTTATTATAGCATTGTTGTTTTTTTAAATCTGTTTCCACAAGTCCAGAGACAGTTCGTAGAATATATTCGCATGATTGGCGTAGCGCTATTCCTCATGCAATTTATCGATACTCTTATCGCATTTATCTATTTTGTATTTGTTGTATTAGACTTATTCATTTCTACTTGTACCCCTAAATCTTAAATCTTTCTTGATATTTCTGATATTCGTATTGAAGCTTTAAATCTATAATTTATAATTATTTGCAGGTTATATATATATATATATATATATATATATATATATATATATATATATATATATATATATATAATTGAGTATTAGAATTGATGCAGCAATTATTACTCCCTTCATGGGTGGGGAATTTGCTGTATCTTCCCTAGGGATTATACGGTGGGACTTCATAGAGGACCACCGGGAAATCAGGGAAGGGTATTCGGGTCGAGATCTGTCGAATCTTAAGTCTGTAATGTGATATAGATCTGAAGAAAATGGTGCAACTAGGCGTGACTATAGAGTATGGCCCAAAGTTATAGTTACAATTTTAGTCTTGGCACACTCTTTAAAGGTATTGGCACATGGATGAGGTGTTTGGCCGGGGAGAGTGCCATTGCCTGTGGGTGAGAAAGAGAGAGAGAGAGAAAGAGAAGAAAAAAAGAAGAGAAAGAGAGAGAGAGAGAGAGAGAGGATGGTATGGATGGGGTTGTTGCTTTCAATTCATGACTAAAGAAAGGATGTCTATAGATGGGACATTCATGGCATGACTAAAGAGGATTTGGTATGGATGGGGACATTTGTGGCGCAACTAAGAGTGTTTATCAAGCTATGAGAGATGATAATCTTTTATTTAGTCCCTTATTTATAAGGATAGTATGGATGTATTTATTTTTATCAAATGTATGGCCAAAAAGGGTGGTATGGATGTAGGTATGTTCTTGTTTGCTGACTAAAAGCGTGGTATGGATGGGCGTTTTCCCACGACTAAAAGGTAGGCTTTGGATGGGGTTATTTAGCTTATGACTAAAAGAAATGATTTATGGATGGGGATATTTTTTCTTTGTAGTATTAAAGATGGGTAAAGCCCAAAGGGTGGTATGGATGAAATGATTTTGGATCTGGTAGCTTGATAGGTATAGATGGGGTTATTTGTAGTTGCAACTAAAATGATATTTATGGATGGGAACTTTTTGGCACATGACTAAAGAGTTATCCTACGAATGACATAGTTTCCTTGGCCCATGACTATAAGAGGATATTTATTTAATGAAGCAGTGTTTGGATTTATCGAAACGTTTTTATTTTAAAATTAATTTAAGTTTGATTGACCCATGGCTGACAAAGAAACGGTGAGATAGCATTTGAAAGCAAGTATTGACCCAAAATATCAGTTACAAAATGTCAAGAAAAACTATCAACGAAAATGAATAACGTGAAAACAAGTATTCAAGCTCTTGGCGATTAATATTGTTTTTAATTTCGAAATTTACCACAAACTCCAGAGGTATCGTATGATGTTGCATTAGATAAACCAAATAGTAGAAAGTCCCGAATGCATCCACGGCCTTTAGATATTTGTAAAGTGAAACGTCTTGCATCCTAAATCGCCCCGTCTTTTCTTAAGATACATAATGTCAAACCAAAAGCGATTTAGAGTAAATAAAAAGTGCGCAGTAAAAACAATTAATATCATTGATAGCGTGCTCCTAATGCGCGTAGCTAAATTCAATCTCTTTTTGAGATATACGAAAGAAAGATGGGAATATGCAGCAACTTGATTCTCTGAGACATTTGCTTTCAGGTTAATAATTGGAAACGATTAATAGTGATCACTCTGATCATGATGATACCTCCACAATCGAAACGAGAGTATGTTTTGTGGTGTTGTTATTGTTCCTCTTCTTCTTCTTCTTCTTCAGGGACTTCATTCTCATGTTCATAAACCATCAAAATGAGCAAATAAGTGCTTGACCAAAACAACAATCTCTTGCGAACACATAAATAATAATAGGGCTCAAAATATCAAGAATAAATAATAACAATAAAAACCAATTAATAATTTAATAATATCTGACAAGACACAAGGAAAAAATCAACTTCCAAAGACTAGGATATAGTACGATAAAATTTCTAATCAAATGAATGATAGTAGAATTCGAAAATACATGAAAGCATCAAACATCGGTGTGGTGAAAGCATAACAATAACAATATGATACAGTCATTTATCCCGAACAAGCCATAAATTCGGAAGAATACTTCCTTTTGATTTCCAGTCCTTAGACCAATGACCCACCCCACAAATGATCCACGTTGTTGGCATCATCTCATTCCTAAATCTTAGAAAGGTGTCAAATAGGGAGAGAAGGTGTGAAAGATCAAGACAAAGGTAATCATCATTTTCGCCTCACAAGAGATCATATAGAAAACCACCACTGCATTTCCGGATGAGATTCACAGAAATGGCTTATCTCAGATAACACCTACGAGATGGACTTTGAAGCTTTACACACCCTTAGGAACAACTTACAATACTCTGAAAAGATAAATGAAAGATACACCAAAACACCACTCCCTTAAACTCTTCATGAACCTAATCTTTACATAAAAGAAATTCCTGCAGAGAGAATCTTAGATAAAGTTATGACAATACATAAATTTCATACCTCGTCTTCCACCAAGATATTATGCGCTGACGCCCCAAACCTGAAAATCACACTACCCTTTGCCAACTACAAACACAAGCCAGAGTGCCTGTTACCTCCGACGCCACTTTAAAATTCCAGCCTCCTTTGCATGTTTACCCACTACAACTCCGTATTTAATTGGTCCCAAACTCCAATATATACACATATCCTATCTCATTAGCACTCGCCTACTGGGGCCCAAAACTATACTAATACAATATATCCAATAGTTTCAAGAGTATAATATTTTACTTAAACACTACATATATTAAACTTAAAAGCAGTTTCCAATACACGTAAACATCAATAAAGCCATCCCCATTCTTCTAATGGCCAAATTTCAGACGAGCTCGCCTCCTCGCGATCGCCCCTCGTATCTCGTGAAAATAAATGATCCTGATCGACGGCCAGCCTGCCCTCAAGAGAGGACCCGCCCTATGGCCTACTCCACCACCCAAGTGCAAGCAGCAATGTTCCAAATAAACATACATCCAATGAATGCACGATCCTACTCAACGTCTACACGACCAACTCGGGATCCCGAGCCCCATCGACTCTCTCACACTCGCTGCCTCGTATTTAATATTAGTTTTAATAGCGGACAACCTTCCGATGTGTATATATATCACTGGGCCGCTCCGACGATTGGAGTATATATTATTTGCCAAGGATCTCACTCCTCCGACGAATATCAATTCTGCCGTCCGACGATTGATATTTTTGCTTCGACTACCCTCCGATACTCTAACATTTTAGACTACCCTCCGAACCATCTTCTAGACTTATACCATGACTAACTCCTATACCCCAGGATACAGGCCAGATATTAATGACAGACATACAATTCTAATATTGCTTAAAACCATGCAAATATATATACTACGAATATATTTACATAAACTTTAAATCACACATGTTATGCATTTGGATTCGTTCAAGATCAAAAAATTAGCTCACTCAAGCACATATGCCAAACACAAGCAATTCGATTCGAATTACTACAATCACATTATTCAAAATACATTTTCTGGTCATTATTCCTAGGAACAAGAAACCTAGGTTTGATAGCCTCAAACATTTATTCATTCATCTGCTCACTCTCTACATAACCTCAAGATTTCACTCTTCCCGCCCAATTTCAATCAACACATGATTAACACCAAGAACACACAAGTTCACGCATGATTCGCTGGAGCGCCTACTGGGTCGCCCCATTCGCTCAACTTTATTAATTCGATCCCAACGCGACCGATCAAATTTAACGGCCTCCATCAACTCAAACATTTGAAAAGTACTAAAATTTTAATAAACCCAAGAGGTAAAATCCCCACCTTCGAGTTGTCAAAAACCTGAACCTCGTCCACACAGACTCGCTTCCGCGTAGAACGCTTCTCATTCGTCAAATCCAATCCAGTCTGATCGCTGATCTGTAAGACCTCTCTCTTCTAAACCCTCTCAACCCAAAGCTCACGCATCCTAAAATGGTCTCCCCCCATCGTTTGTCTCTACTAACGTAAGAGATGAACCACTATACACTATTTCGGGCTTTAGTCACAACCAAATCTCTAATGACCAATATGTCCCTCTCTTACCAGATTCTCAGATTCAAGACTATCTCTATCATTCATTTTCATCATTTCCTCTTACTCATACCACTTCCGCATGAAAGACATGTTATATGCGGCTTTCTTGGCCGCGATCGAAACCGATGCATTTAAGACTCGGCACGCTGATGCCTCGAAACGTGCCGACCCGACCGTCTCTGTACCACGAATTTTACGTATGAACCAGATTATGGTATTTATCTCCAACTGCACGATCTGCTTCGCCATCCGAGATCTAGAGAATAAATTACGATTTTTAACCCAGATCATAATTTCAGAATTAAATTACGATTTTGCCCTTATTCCGTAAACTGAATTTCTATTCTATATTCTCCCTCTTAAGCGAATTTCATTCCGAAATTCAAGACAATTATAAACACTCACATGCATATGCAACGTGTAACTGCAATTACATATGTAAACTAAGTTATTTAATCATGAACAACTAAACCACGTACCTTCATCCCTAAACAAGCAGGCGGATAAGTGGCCCGCATCGTGTCCTCTCACGCCCCACGTGAACCCTCCACTCCATGCTGTTCCATAGCACCTTCACTACCACCTGGGCTCAAGGCCGCAAGACCCGATCACGACTATCACGCGTACTACCTCCGGCCGCCCCATCTCGTGTCAACCTCAACTGGCCTCAATCCACCACATGAGTCGGATCCGGTGCGCACTTCCTCTGAGCATTTGAGACGTGAAACACCGTGACACCCGACATGCCGGGTGGTAACGCTAGCCTGCACGCGACCGCAGCTCACCCTCTCGAGCATCCGAAGTGTCCGATGAACGCGCGATAGCTTCCCGTGGCTCAGCCGGACCCGACCACTCCCTCTAGCATAACCTTCAAGAAGATACGATCCTAACCTCGAACTCTAAGGGTCGACGTCAGACATCCGCATAGTTTTTGTCTGGGCCTGAGCCCCGAGAAGACGCTGTCAGACAAGCTCACCTCTCAGGTGTTTCTATTCCAAATCCCAGACCGTGACGGAGCTCTCTCCCACCCCAGCCCAACATAACGGCGACCCACGCTCCCATATGCGCCTCATCATGTGTCATATGTATGTTTCGTCGTAACCGTTGTCAGAGCGAATTCCACTATGGGCAATGCTCCTCCCGCCCACTCCCATGATCCGTGACGCATGCCGTAAAGACGCCCTCTAACACCTCAGAGGCCTCCCGGGATCGACCATCCGTCTGAGGGTGGAACGATGTACTCATAGTTAGCTTGCAGGCCCATAAATTTTTGGAAACTCTTCCGTGCGCGCTCAGAACCCTGGGTCCCTATCCCGACACTATGAACACCTGCACTATGTACTGACCATTCTCGAATGTATAACCCAGACCCTCCACACGGCGTCAAGACACAAACGCGCCGACTTCGCGGGAAATGGCCCACCATCACCCATACCACAATATGCTTCATAAGGCCCGGTGGTGCTGGTCACAAAGTCCATCGTGGACGTGTCTCACTTCCACTTGGCCACCTCCACGGTCAAGAGCTCGCTCGGCTTCGGGTGCCTCAAATTTCAACCCGCCGACATACGGTACATCGCCGAACAGTTCCCTACGTGTCTCTTCATCCCACTCCAATAGTGCATCGCGACCTAAGATCCTCGGTACATCTTCGCCACCCGCGCACAAAGAAATCGAGCGTTGAAAACTCTCCTCGCTGAGAATCTCCTCTCTCAAATCACTAACCTGAATCCACTACTTCGTCCCTTATATCAAGACTACCATCTCAGGTGGAACAGTCCAGCCGTTTCTCCCATACCCGATCGCACTTTCTGGCCCCCGATAGACACTATCTCCCCGCGTCCCGCCACCGGAACTCAATCACTCGCTTCAACGTAGACCGGCAGAGCTTCCACTAAACCGCGCCCCAAGGTACTCAGTCCGCTTCGTTGCATCAGAGCCCAAACCGCCCCACGCCTCGAGCATCCGTCACTCCCGACGCTTACTAGCTAACGCTCCTCGTGACTTCGACCAGTGCATCGCCCACTACATTCGCTTTACCAGATGGTAATGCAAAGTGAAGCCATAATCTTCTGTGAATCTCCATCCATCTCTGTGCCGCCTTCATGTCGAGGTCCCGTCAAGGTGAAAAAGCACATACTCCTCCCATCTTTATGGTCCGAGTATACCTCGAACTCCTCGCCAGGCGAAATGCACGCACCTCAAGGCTAAGACTACTACGCCAACTCCATATCGTGTGGTAATTCCCCGCCTCATGATTCTTCAACCGACGAGAACCATAAGCTACTACCCTCCCTGATCGCATCAAAACACATCCTTAATCCTACTCGATAAGATCACTAATACACTGACAGACTCGTCCCTCGTCTGAACTATCAAGATGGGAGTCAAGTAAGTCTCCTCTTCAACTCCCGGAATGCCTCCGCATCGGTCATCCCAATCAAACTCGACCTCCTTCCGGTCAACTTAGTCATGTGCCGCTATCCCGAGAAATCCTCAATGAATCTCCCCGTACCCACCAATCCCAAGAAACCACGTATCTCAAGATCGACTCGCCTCTCCTAACTCACGATCGCCGACCTTCTCTCGGGTCGACCGACACTTCCCCGATGTCGACACCACGTATCCCAAAATCTCACCTCGCAGGTTAACTCGCACTTATCGAATCCCAAGGCACAACCGATGGTCTCAACAATCGTAAACGATCCTCAAGTGATTCATGTTCCCACTGATCGAGCAGATAAGATCGCCATCCACGGGCACTACGACAACCGATTCAAATACACTGAATATCCTATGCATGAGATCCATGAACGCCGCCGCGCATTGCCAATCCAAAGGGCATCACCCGTAAACTCAAGCTCCATAACGCGTCCTAAACGCTGCTCTGTGAATATCCGCATCCCTAACCCTCGCTACCAGAATCCGCATGGTCTATCTGAGTAGACTCGCGCTCCTCTCAACCGATCAAATAAATCGTCAATCCTGTGAATGGGTACCGATTCTCGATCGTAACCCCCGGTTCAACTGCTCCTAGCCAATGCACAAATAAGGTCTCGCCCTTCTTCTTTCGCAAACAGAACCCGAGCATCGCCATAGCCGCCGGCTTCACAACCCTCGTCTGCAGCCTCTCCCGTAACGTGGACTCGAAGTTCTCAGAACTAACCGGTGCCATCCTATGCGGGGTCATAGAGATGGGTGAAGTACCAGGTTGTAACTCGATGCCGAAGTCTACTACCCTCTGTGGAGGCAGTCCAGGTAGCTCATCTGGAAAAACATCCGCGTACTCGCACACTACTCGAGGTAGATCCAAGTCTGGTCTCTCCTCGTCCTCTAGGGTAAGGCTTGCTAGCCACCCCATTAACCGGTCCCTCGACACTGACTCGTGATATCGTCTCGGGTAAAACATCATGTTCGTCCCCCAAATACCACACGAGTACTCATCTCAAGGTGGTAGCAAGAACCCTCCTACGCTCACAATTGAGACTCACCCCTGTAGTGCCGTCGCCTAATCCATCCCCAGATGACATCGAATCCTCGACATGTCCATGATCCTCAGTCCACCGTGAGAGTCCCCGAGATCTCTAACTCGCAACCCGACATATCATCCCTATTCTCACCCTAATCCCTGCAGTGGGAGAACTCACATATAACGGCTCCTCTAAGGTCTCGACCTCTAAGCCCAACTCAATCACTAATATGCAAAGAATGAATGAATGCGACGCCTTAATCAAACAACACTTAGCGCATGTGCGATAGCAAAACGTACCCCGTATAACCGGCCGACTGGGCCGACCTCGTCTCATGGGGTGTGATGGCGTAGACACGCCCCGGATCCTCGACGCCCCTACCAGGGCCTCGTCCTCTCGCCTCTACCCATACTCCGCCCCTGCCTACCTGCGGAAATGTGGGGTGCCCGTGTGCCACTCAAACTCGAGACCGGCCCGGCCTGCACCGTGGCCGTGGAGGAATGTACCGCATCCTCTCCCGTCCCAAGCACGGACGGGACCTGTGATGTCCCAAAACCTGATCCTCTGCCTCTGGCAACATGCCTTCATGTGTCCGTGTTGCCGACAATGGTAGCACACAATCTCGTCCCGCCTCGACTAGCAACTCATCCGTCCCGGCCTCGACCGGCAACTTTCATCCGTCCCGCTTCGACGGCACCCTCATCTCGTCTCGGCTTCGATAGTCGTGACTCGAGATCTCGCGAACCAGGCCCTCGCTTCCCCGAACCGGGCAAGATTGACCGCCTTCCTCGCTACCAACACTTGTATCCCGAGTGCTCCGGCATCCTCTATCTCTCTCTCTACGGTCGTGGCCGTCCCAACCATTTGAATCCATATCCCGTAGGGCGAAGTCCTACACCCCGGTCCGAATGGACAACTTCTGCCCATTCTCGAATCTCCCTCACCTCGCCAGACGGCACAATGCACCCATCAAGAACCCGCTAACTCGCGACCCAGCCCACATACCCATCACAAATATCGCCCTCGCTTCAACTCTAGGAACTCTGAGCCTTCGCGATGCCTCGCAGCTTCCTGGGAAAATACTCTCGTCGCATGAACAGCCCCTCGAAACTCGCCCATGTCATAACCTCTAAGTCTCTGGTCCTAACCCATCTCCACCATACCCTGCCTCGCTCTCTAGCCGGGACGCACTTAACCCGATCCCCGGTCAGACGGAGGTGATCTCCCATAGCCTCCAAGACATTCTCGACCCGCATAAACCAATGGTCTCGCCACCATCTGCCCTCCCGGTGAATGCCTGGGAGGGTGGTGCGCCTAAATCTCTGAGGTTACTAGGACCTCCCCGACGATCCGCCACTCCTTTAGTCTGTGGTTATAAGAATCGCCGCAACACCCACAATTCTATAAAGGCCCTCGTCGATCATCTACGGCCACAAACGCTTCCATGTGCCTCGACCAGGCCCCCGCTGGACGCCCTTCACGCCCTCGTCCTCTACCAGCCCATCTATACCAACACTTCAGAAGGTTCAATACATTCTGGATGATAACACCCCCGAGACACTAATCATACGCGTAAATCAGTCTATACACATTGTCCTTGCATTTTCATGTAATGCAAGACAATTAATTTTGCATTTAAAATATTGTTTTCAACAAAAATTTATTTTCGAAAATTTCATTTTTTGAAAATTATTATTATATTTTTTTCTAGTAATTTGCCTAACGCCTTCGGCATAAACACAAATTCCTCGGCGTACTATTCACACCGAATTTTCGAGACTCTACGTCAATGCATTTTAAAATTTTTGTACTCTTTTTTTTTTTTTTTTCCTATGAACAAGGTCCATGAACGTTGATCCAAACATTCCTAAACAAGGTACTAAATCGTAACTGGTCAGCGCACAAGGCGCACACCGAGAACTCCATGTCGCTGGCGACACCGCGCTGGGCAGCGTCTGTGCCTGGCGCCGCCAGTTACAAGACAACGCCCATGTCGTGGCGCATGTCGCGCGCACGCCAGCCACCGCCGCGGCGCAGATCGCGCTGCAGCACCTGTGTCGTGGGCGCATGTCGCGACCTCCCTGCCTTGCTCAGCCCAACCGCCCATGTCGCGACGTCACTTCGATGTCGCGACATCAAGGCACCTAGAATCATGTCGCGACATCATATCGGTGTCGCGACACCGTCTCTCCCGCCCGCCTGCCGTCACCGCCATTGCGGCGCAGTCGCACAGAAGACCTGTGTCGGGCGCATGTCGACCTCCCCGCTCGCCTCGCCCCAACCGCCCATGTCGTGACGTCACTTAGATGTCGCGACATCAAGGCAGCCTGAATCATGTCGCGATGATCATACTCCGTCGCGACACCGCCTCTCCCGCTCAGCCGGCCAGTCGCCACCTTATGTCGCTACATCACTTTCAGCGTCGCGACCTCCGATGACTAACCTATGTCGCGACATCGCTTCATTGCCGCGATTCCTCCCCAACCGATGTCCATACCGCGACGCCAAATCCATGTCGCGGATCGCTTCAGCTTCCAGCCATCGCCGCCATGTCGCCGACATCGCCCTGTCACGACAATCGCTTTCATCGCCCACGCCGCTGCCCATGTCGCGACGTCCACTGATGTCACGACATCAAGCCTGCATAGCCTCCTCTTCGCACGCCGCTGAATTCTCCTTACCGTCACCCATGTCGCCGACCTCACTTTGATGTCGCGAAGATCCTTTCTCTCCTCTAGTCCGTGTCAACACACCACCGGATCGCCGCGACCCGCCTTTGTCCCGCCCAGTCGCGCATTGCCCATGTGTCGTACGCCACAATACATGTCACGCCGGGCCGTCACAAGACAACGCCTCCCACCCGCGCACTTGTCGCCTCCCGTCACGACCTCTAAACCAGTCACGACCGTCGAAATTGGCAAAGAGCTTCATTCCAAAGGGTTTGCATTTTTTTTTCAAACTCCTCCAAAGAGCCTCCCTCGTTACTCCTAAAGATGCGTGAGCCATACACTGCTCTTTATCCACTTCAAAATTTCTAGAATTTTTTTTTTTTTTTTTTTTTACACTCTTTTCCCCTCACAAGCAAAAACCTAATAATTTTCCGTGTAATTCCACAAACCCAACTGCTCATGTTTAAAAACTGAGCACCGTCCGTAATTCTTTTTTTTTTTTCATTCAATTTATCTCGCTTTTACACTGTAAACCCTAGAAAATCTCATTTTCACTCCTAACCCAAATAAATTTATCAAATTTATTCTTTTGTTTTTTCCGCCAGATATCAGACAACCCTCGCACATTTTCCTAAAGATTTAACACATCCATAATCACCAAGACACATACTAATCTCACACACAAACATGTCATGCACACTAAACACACACATTCACCAAATCACACAAAACACTCCAAACACACAACGCACGCAGTGTCCTAGTTTTCGTCCCGTGATTTTCCTAGTAATCCCATACCTAAACTCAACATCGAACCACACCTAGCATGCACGCTTTTCCTCAACTATACTCTAAGCCCCAATCCTCACCCATGTGTTTCCATATACCTACACTCACATTAAACCACCTAAATGCGATGGATAATTCAAACCCGAGCCCCTAGGTATTCCTCGTATACCTAAGCCTCGATAATTGCGCCGTGACGCCCAAAACCTCGGGGTCCTGACTAAATTGTCACCCGCTAACACGCTTGAGGCTCCGTTACCCGACGCCACTTTGGGAAATCTGTTCCTTTCACTGTGTGAGCTCACCCAATTACAAAACCTGCATTTACCTGTCCCAAATGGTCCAATATATACAATATATCCAATCACATGAGTAATACGACCACTTGGGCCCAAAACTATACTCAATACAATATATCCAAACTATATCCAATAGTTTCAAGAGTTATAATATTTTTACTCTTAAACACTACATATATTAAACTTAAAGAGCTCTAATACATGTAAACATCAATAAAGCCAAGAATAGTGAAAATACTTTATAGCTTCTCAGTTTCTTAGACTGTGTTAGGTTATGGGATGGAATCGATGCTTTTTATCAGGTTCAAAGTACTCACATTCGTTGGTAAAGGGCCATCTTTCTCCACCCGCATGGTTCCGGTCACAAAGGTGTCGGTTTGCAAAGTGATTCAAAGATTTTTGAATGTTCAGCTGGAGGTGGTTGGCGAGACCACTCCACTCGAAAGTTATCCTCGAAAGAAGCGTAGGCTATTCCTCTGATTAGTTTGGGTTACAATGGCCCTTATTAAGTGGTAGATTCCCCGTTTGTGGTGTTAAGGTAGAAGAAAAGTTCGCTAAAAGATGGAGGAAATGGAAGGTTCTGTCAGAGAAAAGACAAATGGGGCAGAAATTACATCCTATGCTTCCTGCCGATTCGGGAGCAAGAAAAAAGTCTCCGTTTCTGCTCTCAAGGTCGAGGCGCAGGGCAAGTATTTCAAGTAGCGTAGTGCTGAGAGTGTCAGAGTAACCCTTCCCTCGAAGAAAAAATCCCACTTTGAAGGTTAGAGGTGGCGTAGAAAGCAGGGAAGGTCCAAGCCTGAGAAAGGAGATTTTCGTGAAGATCGAAAAGAATGAGTGGAAGAAGCAGAGATGCATTATGGATGGAAATTGGGGTCGCTGCTGGAATTGCCAAGAGAGGAACAACTAAATAGATGCCTAGTTGGGAATTGGGAAAAAGGAGAAGAACATCACTTTAATTTGGATTCTCTGAGGAGATGGGGAAAGCACCAGTGGAACTTACAAGGAGAGATAAGCATAAAGAAGTTGCTGGCAGGAAGTTTTTTGCTAGAATTTGAGAGCAAGGAAGAGGCTACGAGAGTTTTGAAGAGAGGTGTCGATGTGTGTCGAAAATAAGATGTTGATGCTGTAAACAGCCGACCGAATTGCTTCGTGGTGGATCTATTGAAAGGAAAGACTCGGCTCGTTCTGGTGGCGTTTGCCTCTTCGCCCGGAATCAAAGAATGTTCAAAAGAATGTGGACTAAGTGTGGGGATTTCTAGATGTGGATTTAGACACAAAATTTTACTTCAGCTACACGTGGCAAGAATTATATAAACTATAGAAGAGCTTCCTGTGGTCGCTCAAGTGGTGATGGGCTCATCTGTTTTGATATTCGCCATGGCGGAGAACCCAAGATACCTTTCTAAGTGGTGGTGCTTCAAGCAGTTGAAGAAACGTATGGTCACGACCGTGTTGGGTAAGGAGAATGGAGAAGATAGGTACTACAGAGGGCGAGTCTACCAATGCTAGTGAGACCTACCTGCTGTGAATAACGTACGCGTGACGAGATTGCAATGGTAGGCGACTGATAGTGCTTTTGTTGCCAAGCATCCAGCGTGATCAACACTCCGTATGAGAAAAGGTAGATGGCTGCAGGGTAAAGAGGAACCTGAGGATGCCCGTACGTGATGTTTCCTCAATCCGGGCCTAATTAAAAGAAAAAGAAAAGGGGTTCTTATTGAAAGGAGGGAAGGAGATGGATTAAAGCCCAATCAAATGTGGGCCTAATAGCAATGTTAACAAGACGATAAACGGCTCGCACAAAAATCAAGAAATTCAATTATTTGAAGCCCGTATAGCTGTGACAAGGCTTTGAAAGAGAACCAGTCTAAATAAGTCGCCCAAATTCTTTAAACAGACCTTTATTTCCGGTGGGAGAAATAGCCCTAGGCCTGCGACAAACTCCATTTTAAGCAGTAAAGATGTCTCGTGCTCCGTAAATGCTAGGATCTGCGCCTCGCCGGCCGGTCTTCACCGTCGCGACAAGTGGGTTTGCAAGGTCGAATTCTCATTTCAAAGGAGGCGGGTCTCTGTAGAGAAACCAAGCTACGAATGAGATGTCGAGGGAAGTTATGGTCAAGGTATCGCCTCCTTATATCCCGAGGTGGAGCCGTGTGAGCCATCTCCTCCACCGATTTTCCTCCTTCTTTTTCACCTTCTTCTCCGGAAAAGTATGGATTCGTGTTGGCTGTGGATTTGTCTGCGCTTGAACAAAGTGGGTAAGGATAAGGAATAAAGGATTTTATTCTAATCTCTTAAGGTTAATGAACTAGAGATAGTGTAGGGTGGGATCCCATCATGTTCGAGAGGTTTTCGATAAAACCGTGATAGTTGTTCTTTGGTCTCTCCTTGGTCAAGCCAGTCGAAGGGAAGCAAGGGGAAGCGTGTCCTGGCCCAAGAGATGTAGTGTGTCCAAGCCCCTAAGATGATTCTTCGTGGGGCAAGTTTCCCTTTCCTCTTTCTCGTTGCCTGTCCTCCTTCCGTGACTTCAGCCAAGGCCCCTGATGAGGCGAACATTTAGTGATTCGCCATCCTCCTCGGTGTGTATGGTCGCTGAATAATGCAAAAGAGGGGGAATGCTAACTGAAGGTTCACTGATGGAAGTTGAGGTAAGGACTGAGAATTTCCCGGCAGATTTGGAGGAAAGATATGAGAGTCAAAAGAAAGTTGTGGCTGGTCAAAACTGCAGTATTCAGCTCTCCCGACAAAGGGTCATGAGTGGGAGATTTATATCTCTATTGAGGCGTTTGAATGTTAAAATGTGAACCAATAGGCCGAAGGGCAAAAGAGTCGCTTGGGGATGTGAGCGGGAGCTAAGCCAGGAATGCACAATGTTACAAGGGACAAAGTGGTATAAAGGACACAAGAAGAACAAAGGGGATTTGCAAGAAAAACCTCGATGAAGTCAAGATTGGTGTCATGGAATGTTAGAGTACAATCGATAAAAGCAGCGTCCTAAAGGCCTCATTAGTCTTAAAAGGTGGATATAGTTTGTTGCAGGCAGAGACAAAGGTCCTGTAATATGTGTGTGGGCTCGGGTGCGCAAATTGTGTGGGAAGGTTCCTAGATTGGGACTGGGTGATGCTGAGGGTTCCCCTACGTGGGAATCCTTTGTCTTTGGGATAAGAGTCGTGGAGCCGATTGAAATGGAAATTGGGATCTTCGCCCTGTCGCTTTAGAAACTGTATGCATGGCTTCCCTGTATGTTTCTTTCCGGTTTACGGCCCCAGCTTGTGGATAGTAAAGGGAGTCTTTGGGAGGAACTGAGCCGCAGGCTTATGGAATGGGCCATGGTGTGTGGGAGGGGACTTGACGTGCCCGCTTCCTCAAACGTAGGGGTGAGAGTGCCTAACTCTATGAGAAGATTTTCTCAAATCATGTAGGATTTGGGTCTCGAGGAGATATTCTGCTGCAAGGGGGTCCTTTTTTACTGAGGGAGGGAAGGAAATAATTGTCTCAATGTCCGCACTGATCGCCGTTTCAATGATCAGAGAGCCATTTTAGTGGTGTGATTCAAATTTACCTTAGTTTGTGACCAATTTCACCATTGTCCCATTTTGCTAGACGCTGGAGGTATTAGGAAAGGGTCCATCCTTTGTGTTTGAAGTCATGTGGCTCAGGCTGATGGTTTCTGCTGAGTATTGAAGGGTCGGTGGCAAGGTATGATTTTCAAAGTGGTTCTTTCGCTTTGTTCTAGCGTAAAAATTAAGTTTTGAAGGTGTATCTAAAAAACTCGAATAGAGAGGTGTTTGGTAGAGTTGAAGTAAAGAAAAGTGAAGCCAGAAAGGCAGTGACTTGGCATCGGGATGAGAAGGAGAATGAAGTTTTGTCAGACCGTCAGAGAAACAGAGGCAAGAAATCCTCAAGTAGGAGGATTACAAATACCGGTCCAGAGGAAGTTTCGAGGCGTAAACTGCAGAACTCGTGAAGGAGGGAGACAAGAATACGAGCTTCTTCCATAGATGGCCAATCTCTCCTCATAGAAGAAGAAATTGCATTAAAAAAGTTCAGAGTTGTAGCTTTGAAACCGGTTTGAAGATGAGGAGTCCATGAAAGAGGGAAGTGGCGCTTCTTTTCGTTGCTCTCTTTCTCTCATCCCGAGTGATGGAGCCTTTGTCTTTCTTCCGGGTCTCGAACTCAAAGAACTCAGATAGCAGTGTCGACAGCCTGTCCTTTGCGTATAGAGGAGGTGTTTCGTAGCCAAGTATCGGATTTGAATGGTAAGGCCCCGCCCGTATGGTCATAGCTTTTGGTCATGAATGGATTTGTGAAGAAGGAGGTTACGCTTCTTTAAGGACTTTGTGCATAATAAGTTTGTGAGAAACTCCAAATTCTACCTTTTGGTTTTGATCCTAAAAGGAGAATGCGGTGGATATTAATAATTCATCTATTAGCTTAGTGGGTGGTTTATACAAAGTTTTGCGAAGGTGCCAAGCAACAGTTGAAAAGGGTGGTCGGGTCGGGCAGGTCAATGTTTCAAAATGCGCTTTCAGGAGGGTGGACAAATTTGATGTCGGGCACTGTTAATGAGTACCTGAGATGTTAATAAAGAAAGGAGAAAGGGATTATCCAAGCCGATATCGAAAGCATATGATCACCTAAAGTGAATTCTTACTTGGGGTCTATGAAAATTAGTTTCTGGAGGAAATGTTGAACTATCAATTAAAAGGTTTCTACAAATGACATTCCTTGCCGGTGAATGGATTTCTCTCGTCTTTCCGGAGTTCTCGGCCTTGGGGATGGATCCTCTTCTCCTTATCTTAGCCGGGATGGAGGCTCTGAGGCCTGGCTGAGAGCAGCTCAAGGGCTTTCTCTTCAGCCGCCATATAGGAGAAGAAACTGAGAGGCAAGGTGGCTTCCATTTAGAGTTGTAGCGTGCATCTACACCTTATGCCTTGCGTGGCGCATCACAAGAGCAACTCTGCACACCTAAGTTGCTTATCGAGATGTGGTTTGAGTCTGGTCTCCGGTCGGACAACTTTAACAAGCCAAATTATTCAGGGAATACGCGCGGCGGATCTGGCTGCGCTTGAACTCCAGATGCAAGCTGGGGACTGCTCCTTCATACTTCATTTAGGTCCTCTCCTGTATCCCTCAATTCAGCTACGTTTGGGATGGCATTTGAATATGCTGGTTGTAGGAAGATCTGCTTTTCAGCAAGAGACAATATATTTCTAAAGGGAGGATCACTCTTATTCGTAGTAATTGGTCGAAATACCCATATTTTTATACCTTCTTTTCGGATGCCTAGACGGGTTAGACGTTTCGAACAAATTCAAAGAGGTTTTCGGGGTGGTGGCAATTTGGAGAAAAACCTCATTTAATAAGTGGTCGATGCTTTGTTCGCATGTGAAAATGGAGGTTTAGGTAATAAGAGCCTCGCCATTTTAAACAAGGCTCATTGTAAATGGATGTGGCGCTTCGCAAATGAGAGGGATTCCCTCTGGAGAAATGTCATTCTATGGAAGCTGGGAGAAAGAGGTGGCTGGTGCTCGTCGATCTGGCGATGCTTTTGGTTCTGGGGTTTGGAAGGAGATTAGAAAGGAATGGATACTCTGCCTCTGCCTACCGCTTTCTCTCCGGGAATGGGAGGACTTCGCTTTAAGGACGCGCTCGTGAGCGGTAGAAGAGGCCCTTTCCCGCCCACCCCCGCCCCTTTGGCCATGGTCGCAATAAAGAGGTCTCTCAGAAATGAGGCCTGGAGCCTCTTGTGAGAGGCAAAGGGGTTTCCACTCCCCTGCTTTGTTGGGGATCATGAATGACGGGAAGTGGAGGAGATTCAAAATTCTCCTGTGCCTTACAAGAAAAAGAATTCTCCTAACCAAAATGATTTGATGATTATGAGAGAAGGAAGATGTGGGTGCTTTTCTCGGTGAAACTTCTCTATGCCTGTTTGCCCACTACGGTTTTCCCACTGTACCTTATTCGGAGTAACCGGTTCCTACCAAGACGTAGCTTCTTTGTTTAAGCTTTCAAGAAGGCCACTTGATCAATTAAAAACGAGGAAGAGCATTACTAATAGATGTTTCCTATGCGGGAAGGACGAAGAGACGATAGACCATTGTTATTACACTGCCCCGCGGCTGGATTGTTATGGGATCTCTCCCGCGACATTTTTGGGGTGTATCATGTTCCCTAAGTCGGTTTCGTTAAACCCCTATCCTCGTGGTGTGGCACCCGTAGGGCAAGAGAAGGAAGCATACTGTGATGCATGGGCGCCTCTAACATTGTTTTTACCATTCGCGTGAAAGAAATAACATTGCTTTTGAAAATAGGGAGGTTTCATCAAAGGATGAAGGCCTTATTCCTTTGTAATTACTGGTCCGGCACAAATATGTACTCTTGACTAATAGTGTCTGGGCCTCTATTATTGATTTTTACCTTAATGTGCCAGAGAATATACAGCGGGTTTTGTTCTCCTTGTTCCCCTTTGAGGGTCCCTTACTTGTGGGCCTTCTTTGGGTCTTCTTTGGTTTTTATAAATTGCTTTTACTCATCAAAAAAAAAAAGAATAGTGAAAATATTGTCTCTCAAAAAACATCAATAAAGTCACATCCTCCGCTTCTTCATCACAAACCCAGACGGTACCTGGGTCTCCTCGCACGCTCCCGTACCGCAAAAATGTAGCGGATCCTGACGACGTAAAGAGCTAAAGCCCAAGAGGAGAATCGCCCTGCCGGCTACCACCACCTGCCAGCCGCAACGCTCCAAATTAAAACATACATTCAAGAAACGATGATCCTACTTGAACGCCTACATGACCAACTCGTGATCCCGAGTCCTCACCGACCTCACACTCCTCGCCTGCCTCCTCGTATGAGAACATTAGTTTTACAGTGGACAACCCTCCGATGCGTATATATCAATCACCGCCCGACGATTGATATATATTATTTGTTCATGATTTATCCTACGAATATCAATCGCCGCCTACACGATCGATATTTTTGGTTTGGACTACTCCTCCGATACTCCTTAACATTTTTAGACTACCCGAACCATCTTCTAAGACTTATACCACGACTAACTCCTATACCCCAGATGTTGCAAAGGTGCATATAATGCATGTATGCCAATTCCAATACGCTTAAACTACACGCAAATATATATATACATGAATATATTACATAAAACTTAAATCACACACAACATGTTAAGTGCATTTACCCGTCAAAGCATCAAATTAGCTCACTTGGGCTAATATACAAACACAAGAATTACCCGACTACTTAATCGTTGATATTTTCCCTAAAAATACATTTTGGTCACTATTCCCGAGGTCAAGAAACCCTAGGTTTTGCATGGGCTCAAACATTTATTCATTCATCTGCTCACTTTGTGAACCCGCATTTCACGCCTCTTCCCTACCACCCCCCAATCAACACAATGACACAACCACCAAGAAACACACAAGTTCATACCCACATCCGGCCGGTGGAGCGTACCACCCGGCCGCCCACGGGAAGCCTAACTTTTATATTAATTCCGATCCCAATGTTTAAAATCGATCAAACACTCCTAATGGCCTCCATCAACTCAAACATTTGAAAAGTACTAAAATGGGGAATAAAACCCAAGTATGGTAGTAATCCTCACCCTGGAGTTGTCAAAAACCTCAGAAACTCCGTGGTCCACGCGCAGCCTCGCTCCGCTGCAGAACGCTTTCCCCTTCTTATTCACGAATCCAACGGTCCGACGCTCTCGATCTTAGAGAGTAAGCACCCTCTCTCTCTAAAACCCTCTCAACCCAAAGCTCAACGCAGATCCTAAAATGGCCTCCCACGCTTTTAGTCTCGCCTAATGTAAGAGATGAACCACTATACACTATTTTGGCTTTTAGTCACTTAAATCACTTAAATGACCAATATGTCCCTCTCTACTCGTATTTGAGATCTGAGACCATCTCTGGGCCGTCCATTTCATCACTTCTACTCACCACTTCTGGTACATGAGTGCGAGATGCAAGCCACGTGATCGAAAAACCCATTTACAGACTGAGACGCTGACGCTTGAAAATCGCCACTTCGACCGGTCTCGTAAAATTACGAAATTTCACGTGCTAACTAGATTTTTATGATTTATATTCCAACGGTATTTATCTGCTACGGTCCCGAGATCTAGAGAATAAATTACTGATTTTTAACTCGTACTACAATTTTGTAATTAAAAATTACGATTTTGCCCTTATTCCGTAAATTGAATTTCGGTCTTACAATATGTAAGCCTTTATTATGAAGGAGAAGATTATAATAATGGCATAATTGTCTGAAGTTTTCTTTCTTAATAAGATGAAGATATTCAAAAGAAACATCAAAGTATGACTTTAAGGGAGCACAAGAAAGCAAACCCGGCATGTGCATTCAGAATCATTTCTACCCAACACGCTCTGAGAAACAATACAGTGTAACAAATAGTTATTAAATAACCAACACAATGATAAATATCATATCCAATCATACTGATATAGAGTGCACTTCCAATGAAAATGAATGTTAAATATAAGTGGATGAGGCCATGCAATTCTCAGCAATCTATCAAGACAAAATTGTTGGACTTCTAAACATGTATCATTTAGAAAAATACAGAAGGTTTCCCAAAAAAAGGAAACAAAAAATAGTGTGCCAACCTATGTGCTTCTAACTAGTAATGCTTCATAACATTGGATGCACTATCATAAAGCAGCGCCACCTGAATTAAATTGCATATCTTTTGATATTGAGAGTAAAATTTATAATAAATCACGTTATATCATATGTTTTTGCAACCATGATAAAGATGGAATCAAACTGCCCGTCTATTCTCTCCACTAATATAACTAGGATAAACCCTAATGTAAAAGAGAAATCACTCGAATTTCCAAAAGAACCGGTGGATTAGAGTATTAGGCTGCAAAGCTAGTTTCAAGTTTTACAAAATGATTACCAAGTAAATTCATAGCTGCACCAAGAGTGCCACCAGTAGCAATTAGATCATCAACTACCAAAGCGCGATCCCCTGACTCAATTGTAAGATTGAAAGCAAGAGTGCCACCAGTCCCTTCCATATTCCAAAATATACTCTTCAGAAAGAACTTCACCTGTCATTATAGTACAATTTGTAAGATTGAAAGCAAGAGTATGAAGCAACAAATCATCCAATGCATACTTAGAATTGATATTTGAAAAGTTAATAGCAGTCAGATTCTAAAGCCAATCACTCTTATATCAATTGTCACAAATCATATCAGCAAGTAAACTTGATATTTCAAACACACTCACAATTTGCATTTTTCTTCACAAGAGAGCACAGAGTAAAGCTTTACCACTTTAATGAAAATAGCATGATCATAGATGGGTGAATCTTATTATTGCTCTCTTGCATGCAAGACAAATGATAAGAATGAATGATAAAACAACACACAAATGACTCTTTTAAGATGGAATCAAGAGAAATGCAATGAATCAAACTGGCATTACCAAGGATACTCATCTGACATGAATCAGCAGTCTATATTTTATCACATTAAACTAAGTACGAAACTTATATGAATTTATACCACTGCAAAGAGATGAAAAATACCAGGCATCTTTCTTGGTTTTCTCAATGGGACAAATTTAGCTCCAATCGCCAGTGCAATGGGAGGACCAAATATGAAGCCCCGTGCCTCTATGCCTGCAGAACCAAAGCAAACTCCACTTTGAAGACACGTAGTAAAAGAAAGCCACTATCCATAGCTTGTACAGAGACCTTAAAGTCCAATCAATACTCTAGCAGGATCAAAGACAACACATGTTTAGTCAAACTATAAACGTCAATGAGGAATGAGGAAATATTGGATAGAGAATTAAAGAAGGTAATGCCATATCAAAACTCAGTCCTCCCTCAGTAATGGGAAAAAGAAAATTTAGACTATATAATAAGAGCTACACATCTTAAATTGGTCCGATACACATCTAAAGATCTCTGAGAATCCTAACTATCAGCTTGGGTGTGAATATAAGAACCATAAAAGAAACCCTTCTTTGACCAAGCCTCAATGTATGAATCAATTTTTTAGGATGCAAAGATCTTAGTCAGGTTTATACACTTGTCAGGAATACAAATACAGAACATCTTGTCAATGAATCACAAATGGAAAATGTTGCAACTAAAGGCCATTTTGTCAACAACATCAATACATACACAAGGAAAAGCTTAGTATTAGGATAACAAATAAAGGAAGTATGAAATTTTATGACGGTGTCTGAAACAGGGTCTGGAAGTAGTATCTGGAAATGGGTCTAGAAGGCACATTCATTCATAGTAAAGAAATATGGAAATTGTTTGGAACATGCAAAAGACTCTAAAATTGAAAAAATGGTAAGACTTGCTAACATTATCCTTTAAAAGTAGCAACCACCTTTTGGATAAAAGACATTAAAAATGATACAATGACAGGTAAAAATGGCACAAAACCTGTCCATACCATGTCACATGTGATGGTTCCAAGCTTAAGGATCAGGACTTCCACAGGGCCCACCCTCCAAACTTTTGCCTATGTTGCAGCAAGTTAATTGGGTTTTCTAATGTGCATAACCTTATTTGCACATGCATCTACTCCATTGGAGAACATCGACTGAAAAGATAATTGAGAAGAACATGCTAATCCTTACCCCCCAAGGAGAAACTCTGTAACTTATCCACGTGAAAATACATTTTGCTAGAGAAGATTCCAAGTAGGTATAGAGGTTTTCATAAAAAAAGACAGAAGAAGTCCACATCACCACATAGACAGACATTCCAATGGACAAACATGAGGACAAAGTTACCACATAACTGATGTTGAAACTAATCATTATTTAACAAAAATTTTACAAAAAATAAAAGCATGGCCCCTAGAAAATAATCCAAGCTAATCAACTCCCCGTGAGCCTTTGGGAATGTTAATGGTAATCTTGAGCATTAGAATAGAGCATGGATGTAATAAAGCACATCATGGGTATCCCTCAATATACAAACAACGTAACCAATCATTTAGGCTGTAAACAGGACTGACCAGATGAATTCAGCCATCCCGGAGGTTCTAGTTTCTTCACTTCTCTAATTACCATCAATTGCTTCCCTACGGATAAGAAGTTAACTGAGAATACAACAATGGGAACCACACTGTTCAGCGCTTTTTTCAATCGCAGGATAGGTAGATTTCTAGAAGCTGAAAATACCCAATCCAAGAAAAGCTCCAAATGACAGTCCAGAACATAAAAGGAAAAAGAAAAAAGAAAATAGACAAATCTTGTGACAGGGAACTCAATAATTCATCAACTTTGAACCAAAGTGAAACCCAAATCTGAACAGAACAAAGAAAAACAACCCCACAACAGAGAAAACGAATAAAATCGGAGGCTGAAAATCAAGTCCAATAACAGTTAAAATGAAGAAGTCCAAAACCAAAAAAAAAGGACCAAGAAAAATCAAACCACGCAAGTGGTGGTCCACCTTGGCCAATGTGGCCATCCGTCACTAACCACACCATCCACCCAAATCGGATCGGAGCACATGCCGAAAGAAAGCTCATCTCTGAGCCGCTCAAAATCAAGCCCAAGAAACTGGAAGAATCCCCACCTTGAGACTCCCCTTAACCCATGTCTCCATGTGGTTTCCTATCAGCCTTGAAACAGAAAAAAGAAAAGGCATCATTAATGAAGATATATGAAGATATGTATTCAACCCAACGAATTTTTACAATAAAATATGTATTCAACCCAAAAAATAATCAGTAGACTGAATTTTTCTAATGCCAAACCGAAAAAAGGGATCATTAATGAAGATATATGAAAAGAAAATCGCGAGACCATTTGTGATAACAAAAAGAAAGGGCTGGAAATAGTGAGCGAATTGAACTCCGAGAGGGAGCTTGCCCGCTGAGAGGTGTGAGCGACTAATTATTCATTCTTGATTTGATTGATCCAGAACTGTTATTACATCATTTCAAAATTCAACAATTCATCAAATAGTAATATAGAGAATTGAGGTTTCGGGAGGTCAACACGTAACCCTATGATGAAATGAACAATCCTCATCGGAGGAAGACGAGAACGTCGAGAAGTTTCATCGCCCATCCCAAAATCCTCCTGCAAACACACAAACTTCCGTCAGTTCTCAGCTCTCAAATCAAACGATTTGATGTTGCCTCAGCATTTCTTGCCTCAGCGATTGTGCGCCCAGCGTTTGATGTTGCCTCAGCATTTCTTGCCTCAGCGATTGTGCGCCCAGCGATTGTGCTCCCAAATTAGAACTTATCAGCGTTTGGAAACTTGCGAATATATTTTTTATATTTTTTACTTCTTACCAGCGTTTCCCTAAAATATTTATTGTGTCAAAAGACTGTGTGCCGGGCTAGCAACAAATCAAGTTGATTGGGCTTGTACAGAACAAAACGTAATTACGGAAAGAAGCCCCAGAAAGAAGCCCAAGTCCATATATGTAATTACGGAGCTTAAACAAACAAATAAACCGAGCCCATTGATGTCAGAATCTTTTTAGCCGGGTCAAGATTTGTTCCGGCCGTTAATTTTGTTCTGTACATGTGCATACGGAAGGTGGCGAATCCACGAGACTCAATTTAGTAAAATTTAAAATTTACATAAGAGTTATCATGTATAAAGATAAATGGGTCTGACATGATTAACATGAGGCGTTTTTATTGGGAAAGGATCTCATCTCAATTTATTTGAAAATTAGGAATTAAAGACCTAAAATCAAAACTAGGTCTCCTATTTAAAAAATATAAAATATTTTAGGAAAAAATAGTATTAAAATTATAAACTTGCAAGATTTTTACATTTAAATCCCTAATAAATCCTAATATTTTTTATAAAAGTATCAACAATTTGTATTAGCTATGTTTCAAGTCTTTATTTTATAAATTTATATAAGAATCTCTATAGCCAGAATTCAAGGCTAGCTCGAGAATTATAATATTTTGGGCAAGACTCAACGACCGCAACCATGTAAACACTTTTGGCCAAGACTAATCCTATACGTGAACTATAAAAAGTTCACTTTACTGATAATCAATCATATCCGTAACTGTAAAGTCACTTTGGGCCGAGACTAACCTAAATCAACTATTAATCACTTTGGGCTTGAGACGCAATCCTATCCGCAACTATAGAGTAATCAACTTTTAGCCGGTACTCAATCCTAAACAAACTATAATCACTTTTGGCTGGCATAATGTGTTCCTCATCCAAGAACTATGTGAAATACTCGCTGGATGCAAATAATAGATATGAAACTAAAATGTGCTTTTAGTTGCAACCTTTTCGCCTAATTGAAGTATCGGTCCCTATGTTTCACTTTTCAGAATGACGCTTTTACAAAGTTTACAAATAGACAAATATGTATAACTTTTATAAATATAAATTTTTTGAGTGCAAGCTGATAACTTGTATGATCTATAGGGTCTTAAAGTTTAATTAGCAAAATCGTTTAAGTTCGTTGGTCACATCATTTCAGGTTGATAACTTGTATACACGCGCATCTATTCAACAAAAAACATGCAGAAAACATATTTGATCATACCTTTCTTGTTTTCAATAATTCCTAAGGAAACACATTCCTAACCCTGGCAGTTAATTAGTGCATGCAAAATTGAGAATGAGAAGTAGAACTTGCTATATAAATCCAACAAAAAAATTCGTCTTTTTGACCATTTTGGTTCCAACAATCTGCAATATTGTTAACATTCAGTAAGTAAAAGTGATGGGGCATGGAGTAGGCCCATATCTACTCAAATGAGATAGTGTTCTCGTTCAAATTACGAATTTTATTATTATTAATTATTTATTTAATTTTATTTTTGGATTTATCCGATAAGATTTTTATTTATCTATTAGTATTTTGTATTTATCCGTTATGATTTTGGGATTAGTCCATTGCATTTTTACTCAGACTTATAAATAAAGACCTTACGTTATCGCTTTTAGCACTCGATTAATATCAAAAAATTCATAATTATTCCGCTTTTTTATTCGTTCTTTTTATTCTTCAGAAATTAAATTACATCAAAAGTTCGTAGAATAAAACCGCTATGAGGAAAGTTGGAAAAAATAAAAGGCTCTGAAGCTTCCCGCTACACTGAACAAACTGAACACAAACCCTGATGAAAATTCCCAAAAATTAATGCTTGTTGAGGTATGTTTGTACTCAATTTATATTAAGATGTACAATTTATATAGCTTTTAAAATGCTCGGCTGGGCGCATTTGGATGCTTGTCCAAACGCATTTGCTCTCGGGGGTTAATTTCTTTAGGCTGTCTGAACGCACGACACCCCTCATCCTGGACACAGATGCTTTCGATGTTCAATTTCAGGTTGTCCGCATGCGCGCACGCAAAACAGCGGACACCGCGTCCGTCCGTCCGGATGCAATGTACTTCCATCTTTGCCCCTTTGATTTTACCTTTGAACTCAGACATCTACTAAACTGTATCCACGCTTGCCTCCTCATACTGCGCCATACTCTCTGCAGATTCTTCAGTACTTGATCTTGGTCGCTTCCACCACTTAACTATGATATTCTTGTTTCTGACTATCTTGGCTTCATCAAATGAATATTTTAACAGTCATTATAACTGATTTAAACACAAAGAATCCATAAATAAATGAAGAAGGTTTAACATTGTTCATAACGCATTGTCTCCTGAACAGAATGTAATATAATTTAATGTGTCTTTGTTCAAACAACCCAACAAAATAAAAGCTACTTTGTTACGATTGTCAATAAAATAGTATGAAAGTATTATAATAACGTTATTTCTTAAACAACGATCCAACAAAACAAAAGTGAAGTTACGATATTATCATCATTGACGGAAATCTCGTATTTCATATCATAATATAGTCACTGGTTGTGTTTTGATATGACTTTGTTGGAAAACGTTGGCGCCTTTAATAAAGTTTAAAGAGGAGCTGGAGCAGGCCATTGAATTAGGTTCCACTGAAAGATCTCTTCCAAGCAACGCACGATCATCGGGCGAGTGGGTTCTACAAACGATCACACATAAAGATAGTTTATATGAATTTCGTGGTGCAACAAACATCAATTGTTGATTTAATCCATGAGTGTTTCTTCCATTATCTCTCGAGCAAACCGGTATGTGTCAAGAGATTCAGCTTTTCCAACTTTATTTCAAAAACATATCCATATGGAAGGTGATAGATGTTAGTGTTTCAATCTCCATCTAATTTCCGAAAAATATACTCTTTTCCATTCTTGAGATTTGATTCTTCCAGGACTGATTTGTCTCCAAAGTTTTAAGATCTTCTAACTGCAAGAGATAAGAGTTTCTTCATAACCTAATCTTCCTCTTCTTCCTGAAACGGAAACCATTTGAACTCCACGTTTAACGAGAGGTCTGATATTCATTTAATATCTCGTATTTGAAAAATATCTGGTTTGAATCTCTTCCAAACTCCGCCTCCCTGAATTTAAAAAATGATGATCCATCATTTGATCAGTGCCAGAACTCCATTGTTCCAAGATCTTTCCTTCCAATCTGAGTAGAATTTATAGAGATTCATCTGTCCGAGGATCTGACACATGATATGTTGATTCGCGATTGAACCATCCTTTGGTTGAAGACAAGCAATCTGAAGGTATATGTGTCCTCAACAACTCCAGCCACAAAAGATTAGGTTTATATTTAATGTGAAGTCAAACCCACATGGTATGAATACTAAGGCCAAGCATTATATACTTGAATGAAACTGATAGTGAACTAATGATTTGATCAATAATCGTATACTGATCCATAAAACGACTTTGGAACGCCATGAGATCATACCTGAGCTCGAGAGGTTAAAGTTGCTGAAGAAGATTGATCCATGATATCTGGAGTGAAACCAAAATCTTGGTAATGACGAGAGTAATTCAACCATCTGGTTTCGATATTTGCCACTGACTTTTAACTCGCCATAGTAATGTCTTTCCGCCTATTAAACTGAACTTTCTCAGACCCTGTTTTCCATCTTAACTAGATCAAGATAAGAGCTAAGAACTGGCATTCAGAATGTGATTACTCTAATGAACCAACAGTTTAATATTTCTTTTTGAAAAACAAACAATCAAACTTTTAACACGACAACCATTAAATATAAAACAAAAGTTTTTTTTGTTATATTTAGCATTAGGTAAAAAAAAGCCACCCATACATATGTTTTGCATAATAAACATTTCAAGGCATGTGAGCTAGGTTGATTAAAGAAATAGGATGAGATGAAGGATCTGTTTGGAACACTAAAAAGGGAGTGGAAAGTGGAAAAATAGAAAATTTAGAGAAAAATAAAAAATGGATTTATATTTAATAAATTAATTGTATATGTTTATTTATTTTTTTATTAAGACTAGAAAATTTTTTTAAAAAAAAATTTAAGAATTTTTTATAATATGTGATTTTTGTATATTTTATGCTGTCAAATCTATGAGAAAATCATTTTTTTTTTTAGTATTTTTTTCTTACTATCAGTTTTCAATTTCCAAAGGAAGCCCAGAGATACGATTTTGACAATGAGCATGGTGAGCCGCGAGCTCACGTTGATTGAAAAGGGGTAGGAAATGGGGATGAGTGCATGGGCTATTCTTGGATAATACTTTAAGCAATAATGCATGAAGCAACTTGTCATTCGTCTCCCAGCACCAAATCTTATATATAGAGATTATGTCCAGCCTGTTATGATTCACTCTTTAGCCTAATATAGGCACCACATCATGTCAACAAACCCAACACAGTATTTTTATTTGTCGTTAATTAATACCACACCACCAAACACATTGTTTAAGAAAACACCATGAAAGGTGACAAGAAAAATAAGACGAGAAGAGTTAATAAGGAAACCAAACCACCGAGAAAGGAAGAAAGGAAAAACAATCTTACTATTCCAAAATGAGTATAAAATTAGATTAATTTTAGAATATATAATATATTTCTAGGGGTATAAAATTTGAGTAGGCTCACATCAGGTACCCCTGACCAATCCCCAAAAACCCACAATGTTGTGAAACTTTTCGGGTCGGATCTGAAAATTTTCAGATCATTCAACTCTAACATAAATTATAACATTTCTAGACCCCAATCTGATTCTTTAGGAAGGAGTGTTTTAATTTTTTTAAGTACTGGATAGTTCCACGTGGAAAGAAAACAAAGGGTGAGAGGTCTCCCCTTCTTATAAAAGGGAGCTTCTGTCCATGTTATGAGGGTCATTGGCTTCATCTTCTCAAAAGAGGGCCCTAAGTGTCCATTAATTTAAAGTTTTTAAAGCAAAAAACCACATGCCTCCATCTACTTGAGTGAGAGGCTCTAAGTGATCATTTGGATAAAATTTTTGGTCTTGCCTTTGGGAGGCTTTGGATCAGTTCGATTTAAGGACTTGAGGTCCGTCTTAGCTTTGGGAAACGACATTCTACTAAGGTGATGTTTTTTTTTTACTTAATGCTGAAGCTAAATAGCTTTCAGCATTAAGCTTTTTGTTTTTTTTAAATTTTCATGACTTATTGTTGAAATTTTTTTTAAAAATTCTGAATAAAAAAAGTGAAAATATTTGGTTTTTTCTATTAAAAAAAATCATTTTCCACAAAAATAAGAAAAACTAATCATCATTTCAACAAAAAGCAAGAGCTAACAATACACACTACTGGTATTTGACAACGAGGTTTCCTTGATCGGGCTGTCCTAGCCTCGACCCGAAATTGCTTATGAAGTCAATTCTCAAACTTGTCTCATTTAAAAAATTAAACAGGATGTGACATAGATGAGAAAATTCTCAAACTCGCCCCATTTACATTTTTATTTGTTTTATTTTTTAATTTTAATTTTTTATATTTGCTTTTTTATTTTTATTATATTAAAATTAATATTTTCAAAAATAAAAATATTATGAATTTTATAAATTATTTATTAAAAACATTATAATAATAATTATTATTTATATTAAAGTATAAAAATAAAATAATAAAAAATTATTTTTAAAATATAATCGGGGCGGCTTATTATTATTATTTTGGATACATGGTTCATATTGCTTCATTCGGGTCCATTTATGCTCCGAAACAATTTATTTCTTTTCAGTTCACTTTATTTTAAATGAACTTAGTTCAAGTCATTTCCTGACTTTCAAGATTTTCGTAAAAATCTCATCCCTTGAGTCACTGACAACTTATCACCCAAGAAAATCGAAAAATTTTTCGCTTGTCTCAGAATTCGACGAATCTTTTCTGGGTCATTAAATTTTGCGAGACGAATTTAATGGCGCAGTCCGTTTCGTCATCCGAAATCTAAAGAATTTTCTAGGCTTCCCTGAACTCTTATGGTAATTTATTATTTTTATTAATATTTTGCTATTTTTGAAATTTTCTAATTTTCCCAGGTTTTACAGAGAGTAACAATACCTAAACCCGTCTCGGATTTGAGAAAATAAACCGAAACCCGTTAAAAACCCGATTAAAATTAAATTAAATCTGTGCCATTAAGAGCAAGGCGGGACGGGAACCCAAAATAATCCGTGTCATTGTCATCCCTACTCACTACCTAATGTTAAAAAACAAACAACTTAATATTTAATGTTATTAAGTACTATTCAACATTAAGTTCAAATAAAATTATATTCAGCATTAAGTAAAAAAAAACAAACACCACCTAAGTCTCCTTGACCTTCCTTTTAGTTGCAAAATTTTAAAATTATTATCATTGTTTTATTGCATTATAAATTTTTTTTGTTTAATTAAATAATTTTTAGGTTTATTTAATTTATTATACTTAAATTTGTCATTTATGAATACATTGTTGATGTTTTTTTATTAATTGTCTTTTATAATTCATTATTTACTTATATCTATTTTATTACTACTCTTTTTCATTTAATAATTGAGTTTAATTGTATTAATTTATTCGCCCATCAAATTTCCAACCTTAATATATACAACGAAATTAGTTTTTTTTTTCCCTCAAATCGTATTTTTAATTTTCAAAATTCTTAATCTTTCTAATTTTAATTTCTAATTCAAAATCTCTTTTTCCAAAATTTTCAATCAAATTCATAATTTTCAGTTTCTAAGATTAAAATTCCAAATTTCGAATCCAAGTTCTTTTTAATCTTAATTTCTTCAAATTTTCAATTTCAAAATTCAAGCTCTCAATTTCTAATTTCAAACTTCTAAATTCTTATTTCCTAAAATTTAATTGTCCAAATTTCAAATTTTAAAATTCATAATTTCCTTCAAATTCCAATTTTTTAAAATTAAAATTCACATTTTTCCTAAAAATCAAGTACCAATTTCCAATTTAAAAAATCAAATATCCAAATTTCAAATTTTAAATCCCTAATTTTCAATTTCAAATTTCTAAATTCCTAATTTCCAAGATTCAAGTGCCCAAATATCAAAATTCAAGTCCTCAATTTTCAAAATTCCAATTTTAAAAAATTCAAATTTTAAATCCCTAAATTTGGACCAATAATATCTAGCTCGGATGATTAGGAACTCAGGTTGACATGGGGAAGGAGGAGTTCAAGGTTCAGGTATGGGGACAAATTTGTGAAGAAACAAACTATTATGATTTAATGTAAAGTAAATAGATGTAAAAAAAGAAAAAACCCAAATTTCCAAGTTCAAATTTCAAAATTCTTGATTCTCAATTTTTAAAATTCAAATTCCTAATTTCAAATTTTAAAATTCATAAATTTTTAAAATTCAGGTTCTCGATCATCAATTTCAAAATTCCAATTTCAATAATCCATATCCTAAGTTTCAAAATCCAAATCCCAAAATTTGAAATTCAATTGTCCAATTTTCAAATTTAAGTTTCCATTTTTAAAATAACCCCAAATTTCAAAATTTAAGTGCCCAAATTTCAAAATTCAAGTCCAAAATTTCTAAAATCCAAATACTAAATTTCAAAATTTAAGTGTCCAAAATTTAAATTTCAAGTCCCTAATTTCCAAATTTCAAAATTCAAGTACAAATTTCCAATTTTAAAATTAAAGTTTCCAATTTCAAAATTAGAATCCTCAATTTCCAATTTCAAGTTTTCAAATTTCCACTTTCCTAAAATTTCCAATTTCTAATTTCTAATATTCAAGCTTCTAATTTCAAAATTCAAGTTTCAAACTTTCAAAATTCAATCTTCAATTTTCAAAATTTTAATTTCAAACTTCAAATTTCAATATCAAATTAGTTTTAAAATTCCAATCATATGATTAATTCTATCATTCCAATAAAATTGAATATTGTGGAATTAATTCGTGTAATAAATAAATGGCTTGTGTGGAGCCTGATACCTCATGTATCATTTTAATAAATAATTTAACTCTTAATTTATATCTTATTTATAAATTGACTGTGAATATTATATATATATTATTGCACTAACATGATATCAATTGATAAAGCTCTCGATTTTCTGCCAAGGTACAGTTGTCCCCTTTGACTTTATTCCTTGTAGACTATATGCATGTTGTACTCTTGTATCATTGTTATTTATTCTTGGTATCTATAGATGATTGATTGATTGACATATGATCAATATTTCTAAATCAGCCATAGAAAGACTGATACAAAACCAGTGTAGATCACGATGTTCAAATTCATATGTAGCTTCTACCACAGCCAAGGCAAGTGTAACCTACAAAATGGAAAAGCAGCTACATGCAAGGATAAAAATATCGGTTTTGATGGATATATCGGTACTTGAATTTTACAGATATATCGGTGTATATTTTTACATAAATACCAATAACATGGAATTTATATAAAATTCATAAAAATACTTTTAAAAAGTTTAAAAATGATGACAATATTTTTATATAAATATTTAGAATTCATTTTTGAAAATATTTTTGTTGAGCTTAAACAAGACGTAAACTTAAAGTAATTAGAGTTATAAATAATAATATAATAAATTAGGACAAAATATAGTAAAAAGAAAAGAAAAATAATAATATAAAGCTGTGGAAAAATAATAATATAAGGCTACATGTGGATGTGGTGAATATAATAAAATAAAGAAATATTTGGTTAAAAGACATTAAATACCCCTAAATTTGTGAATCTAACATCTCCCATATTTTTTCTTGAAAAATAATTTACTTAGGACAAAAATACCTTTTTTTGTTTTATGTATTTACATTATCTTTCAAAATAAGAGATTATTTTTGCAAGAAAATAAAGAGGACATTTGTATCAAAATCAGCAAAAAATTAATAAAGGATCAGATTTCAAAATTTGGGTATTCAAAAGGTCATTTAATAAAATCAACTAAAATGAATTTGGAATGAAATCACCATTGCAATTCACACAAATCACACAATTAGGTTGCCTCTCTCTTTGTCTAAAATGCCTAATCCCATCTCTTTGCCTCTCTCTCACGGTCTTGCCCACGGTCTTGCTTATCTCTTTCTATGTCTCTCTATCCTTGTATCTCTCTCTGTTAAGGGGATCATAGAGCAAGAAGAAGAAGAAAAAGAAGAGGAGGAGAAAAAGAGGATCACATAAGAAGAAGAAAAAGAAGAAAAGGGAAAAAAGAGGCGGGCCACTCTTCATTTGGTCATCTCCTATACCCAGGGGCAAATGATCCATGATTTTTTTTTTCATCGTTTTGTTTTTGGGGTTTTGTTGATTTTAAAGATTAGGGTTATAGGTGGAGTTTGATTCAAAAATTTTTGGTTCTTTGATTTCTGTTCGTTTTTTTTTTTTTTTGTGGGTGCCTGGAATTTTGATGGGTTTGTTGTTTGCTCATTATCGAAAATTTGTGGATTTTTTTGGAATGAAAAATGCGATGTGTGCTTGGAATTTCGATGGGTTCATCGGAAAATTTAGGTTTTTTTTCCCGAAATGAGTCATGATTTATCAGCAACATTGCCGATATTTCATTGTAATGTTACTGATATATTGTTTATATCGTTTCAATTTTTTTTCGATTTTTTCGCTCACCCATTATCACACATCTGGGCTTACAAAGCTGATCATTGACATCCGAAATATTAACAATATATCTCCGATATATCATGACATTTTAAAACCTGGTTACATGAAAGATCAGGCTTCGGATATTGGCCAGATAAACATAAAATCCAGCAACTCACTTGAACCAATAAACTCCGTACTTCATCAAAGTTAAAGAACACAAAGCTTTCAGGGTCTTTACTACCACGCTCTAAAACAAACCCAACATAGCACTACAGGCAATATTATAAAATTTAGTAAGTGCAACAATTCGAAACAGAGATCAAGGAATAATAAATAAAATAGTAGAATCCAAAAAAATACCACAAAAAAAAAAAAAAATCTCTCCAATCAATGCTCCCAAACCAGAAATCTCTCACACTAGAAATTCAACCCAGAAAACCCATCGTCAGCAACACAATTTGCCTATCACAAACTTCTATGTAAACACCTTAAAAACCACAATCCAAACAATGAGCGGAATAGAGGCTGTGCGGGAGAGAGATGGGTCAATGATTGAAGTTGCGTAGTTTTGTGTAAGCCATATAGCAGCGGTCATTAGATTACCGTGTCTATTGGCTCATCTATGGCAGGGGTTTTTAAATTACTGTGTCTATTGGCTCATCTATAGCAGCGGTTTTTAGATTACTGCATCTATTGGCTCCCTATGTAATCCCTTCCGCCACATGTATCCAAAAACACGGTAATATGTAATTGTTTTCGCTGCATTAATTCAATAACGTGGCAATATACATTTTTAATTATGAATTTTAATGACCTCTGCTACAATTATGCTACTATAGGTCATTTTTCTAGTAGTGATCCCTCTTATCTAGATGGCAATATGATTCCCTCAACTACACTATATTGGGTTTTTTTTTTCTTTTGGCATTTTGCTGTTTTGAAATTTTTGGTTTTTTGGGTTTTTTTTTTAATGTTTTATGAGAAAATATGAGAAAATCATATATTTTATAATCGATTAAAACTCTCATGTTTCATGCTAAATAAAAGCATATGTATTTTTAAAATTTTATCTAAATATTTATTTTCTCACAATTTAGATAAAAATTAAAAAATTAAATTTTTTTAGAAAAAACAAACAATTAAATACTTAATAATATTAAGCACGGAACAAAATTTCTATTTAGTATTAAGTAAAAAAAATGCCACCTGTATATATGTTCTACAGAATAAAAATTTCAGGGCATGGGAGTCAGGTTGATTAAAGAATTAGGATAAGATGAATGATCGGTTTGGAACAAGGAAAGTGGAAAATAAAATAAAATTTGAAGGAAAATAAAGAATAGGTCTATATTTAATAAATTAATTATATTTCTTTATTCAATTTCATTTTATTTGTTTTTCTATTAGGACTAAATTTAAAAAATATATATATAATTTAAGAAATTTTGATTGTATATAATTTTTTTATAGAATAAAATTAAATATAAAAAAATTATTTTTCTTAATATTTTTTTTCTTTCACTAATATGCGAGCTCACGTTGATTGAGGGTAGGAAATGGGTATGAGTGGCATAGGCTATTCTTGGATATATATATATATATATCGGGGCTTGTTATGATTCACTCTTTAGCCTAATATACGCCCCGCATCATGTCAACAAATCAAAAAGAATCCTATTATTCCAAAATCTTGTATTACATGGGATTAATTTTAGAATATATAATATATTTATAGGGGTATTGAATTTGAGAAGGTTCACATCACGGGACTCCTCACCAATCCCGTTAACTTCATTCTCGCTGTATATAATATATAATATATTTGTAGCTTTAATTAGCCCTTACCGAAAACCAAAGTTAACTTGGCAAGGTTAACTTCCAAGCTTTTATTTAATCTCAAGTTTAACTACCACTTCACACTCTTGTGTAGAACCGATGTTAGATTGTATCACCATGGCAAGGTTATGATGAACAAGGAGAGGATCCGCCGAGGTTTCACGCTAGATCCATATTGTAAGGAGTGCTTCGAGAGCATAGAGGATCTTGATCACATATTTCACTTCTGCATTAAAGCCAGATCGATTTGGGAACACGTTACTAAGAACATAATAGAAGTGAATTGCCAGCAATTGACTTTCAAGGAGTGGTTCAGCAAGAATCGCATTACCTTTGTTTTCTGTATTGGATTCGTCTTCAAAGCTGGGTTTGATCTTCTTTATGTTGCAAGACTCGCCATGGTTATCTTCTTCCTCTTTTTCAACGGCGAGTCTTGCGACGCAGGCTAGCCGACAACAATGATTATCCTTAGATGGAACTGTCGGGGTCTCAGGAACCCTCGAGCAGTTCGAGCCCTAGGTGAGCTTATTCATTCTCGCCATCCCGATGTAATTTTTCTCTTTGAAACTTTGGTCCATGCAGGTAAAACTGAGGAAATCAGAAAGCGGTTCAACTATGAGGCTTGCTTATGTGTGGATCGTCTTGGAAGAGGAGGGGGCCTGACACTGTTATGGAAAAGACCAGCTTTTGCACTCTCTTATCCTACTCTTCAAACTTCATAGATGTGGAGATAAATGAGTCAAACCTCCCTACTTGGAGACTCACTGGTTATTATGGCTACCCCGAACGCTACAGATGTAAGGAGGCATGGGACATGATCCGGAATCTCTCTTCGAGATCCCCCCTTCCATGGTGCTTGATGGGGGACTTTAATGGCACTTTGAGGATGGAAGATAAGAAAGCAGGGTTCGAACAACCGCCATGGCTCATGGGAGGGTTCAAATAGGCTCTTTCAAACTGCTCTCTTTGTGACCTACACCTCGAGGGCTATCCTTTCACTTGGGCGAGAGGCAGAGGTACTGCCACAACCATTAAAGAAAGAATTGATAGAGCAGCTATTTCACCCCGGGTGGCTAACTCAGTTCCCTCATGCAAGAATCCATAATCTAATCTAAACCCCCTCAGACCACTCTCCCATTGAACTCAACACAGCCGGCTCTAGCAAGACAGCCCGACACCGATCCCATTTTAAGTTCGAAAACAAATGGCTTCGAGAACCAGATATTGACGTAATAGTGATCGAGAGTAGTTGGAACCTTTTGATAGGTCCCAGTCAGAAGCAGGGAAATCAACACAGAAAATTATTCTATTTAGGGCAAGAAAAAACCACAAACAAACTATTTTATTCTCCCTTTTTTTTGACATAACCCCATGCTTAAATACCAGCATTTCCTTCCATCTTATCTTGGAAAGATTCAACACAAAGAACGTGGCCTCTATCACAACAATTATGGCCAGTTAGTTTTATTTGACTTGACCTAATAAAAAGGAAAAATAAAATAAAAAATTAGACAACGTAATAACAATAACTCAAGCCCATAACTTTAGGATCCACCATCCCAAAGACCGCCCATTATCCTAAATATCCGGGCCTGGGCCTTCTCTCCCCTGTTGGATCTGCACTATCAATACCCACCACTCAAGATTGAGCTTGTCCTCAAGCTCGATGTCGGGAAATTGTTGAAACACAATTTATGCCAGTTCCCATGTTGCATCCTCTGGAGGTAAATTTTTCCACTGTACCAGGATTTCATAACTCATTTTTCCTCCACGTGTGGTCCACTTCTGATCAAGAATCCGTTGAGGTTGCAATACAAGTGCATCGTCATCGTTTATAGGCGGAACATCAGTTGAAGGCTGGGTGTTATCTCCATGGTATTGCTTGAGTAATGACACATGAAAAACTGGATGCACTTTAGCTGTAGATGGTAAGGCTAATTTGTACTAACTCGGTCCCAAATCTTCGCGTGATGACATAAAGGCCATAGAACCGATTGGACAGTTTGTGATATGCTCGTTTGAAAATAGTCTGTTGTTGATATGGTTGAAGTTTGAGAAGGACCATGTCTCCAACTTCCAAGTTGAGCTCCCTACGTTTAGCATCCGCAAGTTGGCGCATCCTATTGATTGAATTTGCCAAATTTAACTTCAGTTGTCTTAATAAATCATCTCGTGTTGCTAAGACATGATCCACCTCTTGAACATAAGAATCTCCTGGTAGATATTGCGTGAGTGTAGGTGGTGATCGACCATAAAGAGCCTCAAAGGGTGTCATTTTTGTAGACTCATGGTAAGTTTTATTGTACCAGTACTCTGCCCACGCGAGATATTTGCTCCATTTTTGAGGCCACTGATGTACGAAACAATGAAGATATTGTTCTAGGCAATGGTTGACAACTTCCTTTGCCCATCGGTTTGTGGATGATAGGATGAACTGAGATTGAGCTTAGACCCCGATAGTTTGAAAAACTCATGCCAGAAATGACTAATAAAAATAGGGTCACGATCACTTACTATAGATCTCGGCATGCCATGGAGTCGACAACTTATCCACAAATTTTTCACACCTTTGTCGTGAAAAGGATGAGTAAGAGGGGTGAAATGTGTGAACTTACTCAACCTATCAACAACCACCATTATAGTGTCCTTCCCAAATGAGCATGGAAACCCTTCAATGAAATCCATTGAAATATCTTCCCACACCTTATCCGGTATTGGCAATGGTTGTAAAAGGCCCGATGGAGCTGAGGTGTCATGCTTTGCTCTTTGACATATGTCACATTTTTTTACATATTCTCGGACAGTTTTGATCATGCTTGGCCGCAGAAAATCGGCTGCCCCACCGCGACAAGTTCGGATACTCCCTCGAATGTCCACCCATTTTGGAGTTGTGTAACTCATATAGAAGTTGTGACCTCAGTGACTCATTATTTGGAATCACCACACGTCCCTTATAGAAAAGAAGCTTATCTCTCCATCTAAAATTGATGTTAGACGGTGAATTAACTTGGGATTTTATATGCTGGACATAATCATCACTTTTGGATGCTTGCCGAATGCCATCCCAAATTCCCATGCTAGCAACATGAATCACATTTAGAGCTGAATTGTTGTGACACCTGGACAATGCGTCTGCAACAATATTGTCATGTTCGGGACGATATATGATTTCATACTGCACTTCATCAACTTTGCCACCCATTTTTGTTGTTCGTGTGTTGCCACACGTTGATCTAAGAAAATTCAAGCTCCTTCCGATCGGGCTTGATGAAGAACTTATGTCCTGCTATTATATGGCCTGAAGGCTGTAACCATATGGCTTTGACAATAGCTAACATCTCCTTGGCATAAATAGACTAGGCTTGTTTGGTGATCCCTAAGGCTCGACTCATAAAGGCTAGTGGTTTACCCTGTTGAGTCAAAATCGCACCAATGCCTTCCCTAGATGCATCTGTTTCAATAGTGAAAGGTTCGTCAAAATTCGGCATAGTCAATATAGGAGTAGTAGTCATAGCCTTTTTAAGAGTTTGGAAGGCTTTCTCCGCGGCATCATCCCACACAAATCTTCCTTTTTTTAGCAAATTTGTTAAAGGCCGCGTAATCACACCATATCCCTGCACAAATTTGTGGTAGTACCCTGTGAGCCCCAGGAACCCGCGAAGATCAGTGATTGTGATTGGCTTAGGCCATGCTAACATAGCCTCAACTTTCTTCATATCTACTTTGACTCCTTGGTCGGAAATCACATGTCCCGCATACCCGCTTCGGCTTGGCCAAATTCACACTCGAAAGTTTAGCATAGAATTTGTGATGTTTGAGAACGGCTAGTTCATCGAACATGCTCCAAGTGCTTGTTCCATGATGGATCAGAATGATGAATATCATCAAAGAAAACCAAAATGAATTTTCTTAAATGAGAACGAAAAATGGAATTCATCACCGATTGGAAGGTAGATGGGCATTGCATAGTCCAAAAATGGCATCACCAACATTCATAGTGGCCATTGTGGTTCCAAGGTCAGGCCTTGGAACATCATTTGACTCACCCGACCCAATGGTATCCTCGCTTCAAAGGTCCAACTTAGTGAAGTAATGTTCCAGGATATAATTGCCTAACATATCTTCCATGCTGGGAATTTGAAACCCGTCTTGATAGTGACCGAATTAAGGGCTCGAGACCGCAAAACGCCAAGATCCATCTTTTTTTAACTAGTAGTACCGGGGGAAGAAAATGGACGGTGCTTGAGCGAATCAAACCTAGCTCAACATTGCTTGCACTTGTCTTTCAATTTCGTCTTTGGAAATGGGCATAACGATAGGGTCGCATTACTTACCGCATCCGTCCCACCTTCAATCAGACAGCTCTATTTCTCGCGTGAGGGGGTAATTCCGTGAGGTTCTCGAACACTTCACGAAATTGCCTTAATAGTGACCCCATCTCTGGCTGTATCTTCCTTAGACTCCCGGGCCGCTCTGCAATCGAACAAAGCAACATGAATTGTTGTTGCTGCTCTCTTTAACCATGCAATGACCGACATGCTTGATAAAGCGGAGCCCTTAGACCATGCAAACATCTCAATTTCTGATCCCACATAAATTTCATAGTTAAATCCTTCCAATCACAATTTACGGGACCCAATGTTTCCAACCATTGAATGCCTAGCACCAAATCAATTCCATGCAGTGGTATAGGAAAGAAATCGAGTAGAAATGGGATACCTTGTAATCTGACTGTCACTTGTTTATATCACAGACCACAACCGATCTCCATTGTGAGACCTCGAACAAAGGAATGGTTTAGTTGGGTTTATAGCCATATTCATGATGCTTGCAACTTTGTCACTCACAAAGTTATGAGTAGCTCCACTATCAATTAAGGTGATCATTTTATGGGAACCCATCATCGCCTCAATCCGCATTGCCTTCGGACCTGTCCATCATGTCAAAGCATGGAGAGTTATTTCCGGTTCTTCTTCCTCGGGTTTCAGCACTAAAGATGCATCTCCATCATAGTCTGGGTCCCTCTTAGCACTAATGTGCTTTAGCCCTTGACACCTATGCCCCATTGTGAATTTCTCGTTACAATTGAAGCACAATCCTTGTGCCCTACGCTTCTACATCTCCTCCCAAGATAAGCGCCGCTCCCACCGGGCTAGTGTTGACGCTAGCCGAGATAACAGTGCTCGGGCAAAGGCCAAACTAGTTTGTTCTTGTCTAGCCGATCGTCCTCCTTCATCCGCGCAAGGTTCATCGCTTCTTTGATTGTTCTTGGTTTAAACAGGCGGATTCCATCAGCAATTTCAATTTTAAGGCCCCCCATAAAAGTTCCAATGAGGGCTTTTTGTGTCCATCCGCGAACCCGAGTCCCTAGTTGTTCAAACTCCTTTTGATAGTCTTTCACCGATCCCACTTGTTTAATCTTTGACAATGCTTCATCGAAATCTTCTACATCGGTTGGACCAACTCGAGATCTAATTTCATCCTCAAATAAATCCCAACTGATCTCCTCTCGTTTCTCACTATAGCTTTTCAACCACTACCACCAAAGGTTAGCCTCCTCTTCCAAATGGTATGCAGCAAGTCTCACTTTTTGATCATCCGCCACTTCATTAAAATCACAAAACTGATTTACTCGGTTGATCCAAACCGTTGGGTCATTCCCAAAGAATTTGGAAACTCTAGCTTAGTTAACTTTGACACAAATGACCTGTCAACATCACTCTGAGTCTTTGATCGGCTCTCGCCCCTTGTGGCTCACTCTGTGCGATCCTTGGCTAGACAAGAGTGATTCGCATAATCTGATCGTATCGTCCAACTTTTGTACTTGGCCCGCAAAGCCAATCTCGACACGCATTCCTTCATGAATTCCTCCCAGCTCTCTCTTAAGTGCCTCAATGCGATCTTTGTTGGTTGCCATCAACCTGGCTCTGATACCAATGATGGGTCCCAGTCAGAAGTAGGGTAATCAACACAGAAAATTATTCTATTTAGGGCAAGAACAAACCACAAACAAACTATTTTATTCTCCCTTTTTTTTGACATAACCCCATGCTTAAATACAAGCATTTCCTTTCGTCTTATCTTGGAAAGATTCAACACAAAGAACGTGGCCTCTATCACAACAATTATGGCCAGTTAGTTTTATTTGACTTGACCTAATAAAAAGGAAAAATAAAATAAAAAATTAGACAACGTAATAACAATAATCGCTTCCATAACTTTAGGATCCACCATATCCCAAAGACCGCCCATTATCCTAAATATCTGGCCTGGGCCTTCTCTCCTCGGTTGATCTTTCGACCTTTACTCACCTTCCCTTGACTCTCCTCTCCTTTAAAGGCTCAAGGATTGTGCCAGCTCTTTATAGACTTGGGGAAGAAGCTTGGCAAGGAAATTCAAAGACGGGATTCAGCCCCAAAGCCAGTGAACTCGTCAAGAATTCACCTTTGAATCCCACTGCCGGCGCATTACACAAGGTTAGATATCAACTTAATGTCCTCTTAGCTCAAGAAGAGGACTTTTGGAAGCATAGAGACAAATGTCATTGGCTTGAGGGTGGTGACTCACACCCAAAATATTTCTATGCCTTGGCCTCGGCATGGAAGCGTACTAACAGAATCGACCGTCTCCAAGATAGAGCATGGGTTTCAAGATCTTCTAAGGAGGATTTGCATTCAATAGCAGTAGATTATTTCTCCACTATCTTCAAAGCATATCCAAATAGCCGTGATCCGAATCTCCCGTTTGTCAAGCCTATAATCACCGATGACGGCAATGCTAGACTTGTGCTTCCCTTCTCGGTGGAGGAGTTCAAGAAAGCAGTTTTCCAAATGCACCCAGACAAGTCCCCCGGGCCGAGTGGCTTCAATCCGGCTTTCTATCATAAATTCTAGCCCCTTGTAGGTAATGATCTCTTTCAAACTTAGTAGTAGATGGTTGCAGGATCTACAATTTCCCCAGGAGCTTAACAGAACCAACTTAGTGTTGATTCCCAAATGCGTCCATCCCACCACAATGAAGGATCTCCGACCTATTGCACTGTGCAATGTCGCGTACAAGGTCATGGCTAAGGTTCTTGCCAACCGACTCAAGGACATCCTTCCCCATATCATATTTGAATCTCAGTATGCATTTGTGCCCGAGAGATCGATTTGTGATAATGTTCTAGTAGCTTTTGAAGTGATTCACTATACGAAGCTAATTGATTGCTTTTTTAAACATAGACCAAAAACAACTACTGATTCTTGACACTATCAGCAGAGATTGTTCAATCCCCAGAAGTCATGCCAAAAACTTGTTTGTCTAAAAATATATAAAATCTGTTTTCTGCTGTTTAAGTAATAATTTGCGATTTAAATATGTTTTGGTCTACTCACTACAAGTGCACGGGTCAAACAAGTAATAAAGTGGATTTTTACATCAAGATATCATTCATACAAGGATTGATTAGAAAATTTAAAGATTAACTACTCTCACTACTAAAGATCCTCACTATTTGAACTTCCAAATTTCATAATAGATTTATCTTCTAAAGTAAAGTGGATCAAAGAAATAATGAAATTCTAAAATACAAGATTAGAGAGTTCACAAGACTGAAATAACACTGGGAATGAAAACAATGTTGTGACCATCACTTGCAAGTTCCAAATAAAATCTTAAGTATGAGACATGAACCTTGGAATTTTCCAAGAGCAAATTAGTGTAGCAATGGATTTCTTCTAACACCACACATTTCACTCTCCAGCTTACCACACTTCTATCTCTTCTAGACAATGGTCCGACACAGCTACTAGAGCAACCGATCATCTTTAAGATCTAACTGTTTTTCCTTCTTAGTACTTCACAGTCATCTCTTAGGACTAGAAATTGCTTACCCCCATAAACAGGGTAATGCAAGCACTCCCTAAATTAAATGGTACTAACCATCAATTGATAAATTCCTCTCCTTGATTGTAAAATCTCATAACACAAGGTTGAGATTGTTCCTCTCAATTGAGGTGAAACCTCTTAGAATTAAACTGCTAGATTAGTAGGTGGATCATATGCCTTGGGAACACACTCCTGCTGTCACGTAGGAGGGAACCTTGAAGTCAGAGGTTAGATCTTCACCAGTGATATACCAAAGTGATCCAAAGAGTGCATTGGTTCAAATGATATTAGTGTAATTTACCCCCAAGTGACTGCTCTTTACTCTCAGGTAGTCCATCTCTGTGTCACTCAAAGGGATTCTTGGAAATCAAAGCAATAATACAACTCTTTATGGGTACTAAACACTGATATTTAGAACAGTTCAATGTAGGAGTAATATCAGTTAAATCACTCCAATTTTCATACCCAAAACATCCCTAAAAATTTGCAATCAATAATCCCAACAACATATTCTTCCCTGAGGGAGCTTAGCCTTTCAAATCTGGATCACAAATGACAATGACTAGTTGATTAAACAAATTCATTGAAATTGTACTCAAAACTGAAGAAAAATGAATTCCAGAAAAATTCCAAGATTCCATTGAAGTTCGGATAGAAATGAAGCTTCGATTTACATTCATCCAGCTCGAATCCTAGTTCAGATCATTACTCTAATAAGAAAATCAAATCAAGAAAATCAAACTAAAAAATAAAAAGAAAAATATATACAATGAGACTTCGCCCAAAGCACAAAACTGATGAAAACAATGAAGTCGGCACTATTCCCTAAGAGCTTATATTTATAGGCTTAGGTCTTAGGCCTTAAAAACAAGGCGAGAAACACGCACTTTGAAAAGCCCATAAATTTCGCCCTACCGATGTCGTGGCGATTGCCAGGCGATGGCATTATCGAGTCAATGTCGTGGGCATGAATATGATGTCGCGGACATTGAAAGACCGCCGAGTATTTCTCAATTTTCGGATCAATAATGTCGCGGATGATGTCGCTGACATTGAGATGCGCAGCAGATCAACTCTAATGTCGCGGACATTGCCTTTCTAGTGTTGCAACATTGAGTTGATGTCACGAGCATCGAAGCCGTCGACATTGCTCAATATTAAAGTTCCTTTATGATGTCGCTATTAATCGCTGCCTTCTAATGCTATTTCATTTGTTGTAGCAACATTAGTCAGTAAGTTCATCTTGACCACCTTAAGCTAATATCGAGATATTGAATCTTGATGTTTTGAAGCCCTCTATCAATGTTTCGCATGATGTCGCGATTGCCGTCCAATGCTCCAACATCGATCGGTCCTTACCCACTCGCTGCCTCGTATGATGTCACAACATTACCGTCTGACGTCACGACATTTCGGATGTTAAATCTCAGTGTTCGTCTTCTAATGTCACGACATTGCCTATTAGTCTTGCTGTCGATGTCGTGACATCGCCCATTAAACCTCACCTCGCCGCTTGACCTAATGTACGCAGACGCTTTGATGTCGCAAATGTTGGGCGAATCGATGCTTCACCGTTGAGGCTTGTTCTGATGTCGCCACGATGTCGAGGTAATGTTGATACATTAGTCAATTGATAACACCACTTGACAATCCTTGCTGATGTCGCGACATTGAATTGTGATGTCGTGACATTAAGCTGCCAATTTTACTACAAACTACGTCGTGATCCACATGTCGTCAATGTCATGAATATCGATGTCTGATGTAGTTTGACTACTAAGGTTTCTTTTGATGTCGCGACATTGAGTTGTGCTGTCGCGACATTGACTTTATGTCATGACAATGTCGTTATGATGTCACGACATTGGCATATCTCTGCCTTTCCATCTTTAGCTAGCTATGTTACAACATTGCAATAGTGTCAAGACCTTCTCCACATAATGTCGCGACACTGGAATATGATGTTGCGACATTGGCTCATTTTCTGCATAATGCTAATTTATGCTAATTTTTATGCTGAATTCTGCTTCTTTTCTTTAATTTCCTACAAAACATAAATTTGGGTGAAAGCTCCATGATTTTACACTAAACTGAACTTTTAAGCCTGAAATATACTTGAAAAATGGGCTTAAAAATATATGAGTTTTAGAGTCATCAAACTCCCCCAAACTTAAAGTTTTGCTTGTCCGCTAAAGAAAGGTTATTTGTTGTCCTCAAACAATAAAATCAATTTTTAAGGTCATTTTTCAATTAAATCATCTTTCAATCGACAAGATTTAGGCCTTAGTAGTATTTCAGTTGTGACATCAATTCTAATTAAGCTTCATTTTCAGAATCTTAAAAATTTTCAATTTAGATCATTCAATAGTTGTGACATCAATTCTAATTAAGCTTCATTTTCAGAATCTTAAAAATTTTCAATTTAGATCATTCAATACATTAAGTAATTCATAGTTAGTAAACATATACAATTCTTGACTTTGTGTGTGTGTGTGTGTTGGTCTTCCCTTTATAACTAATTTGCCAGTTAGTTAACTTTGCTGAAATTCCTCTAATTATGAGATCTTTCGAATTGATTGGTCCATAAACATTGGTGTATTATTCTCCACTAATGCTTAGGCATGACAGCCCTCATAATCAAATCAGGTGCATTTGTATAATGTATACATTAAGCACTTGGGTAGATAATTGGACATTTAATAGTTTACTATTGCATGTATAACATTGCCTTCAATGCTCATCTCTTTTTATGCTAAACTAGCCTTTCCAAGCACATGACTTATTCTAGTGCATTTTACGTATTTTCTCCTACGTAGCTTTTTTCTTTTCCTTTGTATGCTCAATTCTGCTCTGAAGCTCTTTTAAATATTTTGTTTTTCGGAGTTTGAAGTGGTGCAATGTCTTTACCTTTTTAAACTACCTACTTCCTCTTAACAAGCTTTGAGTTAATGTCCCTTCAATTGTTCTGATTGCTGGAGTGTAGAACACCCTAAAGGACTTAATTGCTCGAGGTCGGTAGGCTCTAATTAAACTCACTCTTAAAGTTGTAATTCTTTTTAGCTTCTCAATTTTATGTTTTACTCTTAATTTGCTGCTGTTCTCTGCATTTAGTTCAGTTTGGCCACTCCTGACTTATCCTCTTGATCATTTCTGGCCATTGATTCTTGTAGGTGAGACTTAAGGAAGGTTTAAGGTTATTATTTCTGGTTCTAATGATGAAACTGACATTAGGCTCAAAATAGGTACTAAGGTATATGCATATAGCATATCAAAGGGTAGGCTTTTAAAAGTCCCAAACTGTCCAAGGATGTCCTAAATCATTTCTGCTGGTTGTGATGCCTAGGATTTCATCTTGAATAATAATGCAGCAAGTTCTAGAACTCTTTAGAGATTTATGATGATAAGTCCCATAAAGTTTTCCTAACCCAAGCACAATAAGTTTTTAAGGTACTTCTGACCAATGTAGTATTAGTTTTGTGTTTCTAATTGTATTCGATTTATTCAGAATTAATAGCGTTATTAGCTTTGATTTCAATTTCAGTTTTTCAGAATCTAAAAATTTAGCTTATTTATCCTTGACATCACAACTTAAAACTAGTCTCAATTTTTCAGCCCATTTGCATTTCAGACTTCAGCTTTGTTTGGTTTAAAACAGATTGTTGTGTTATTGTTGACTTTTGAGTTCATTAGTTCGTAGTCGAGTTCCAATTGGTCATAGCAATAGTCAGTCTCGACCGAATTTTCAGATCCTCAAACAAGCAATCACATCATCCATTCAGAAATAATGCAACAACATCCAAAAATCTTCAATTTTACAGCATTTTTACATTTGACACATTGAATTCTCATTTATACAGAAAAACAAACTCAAGCATCAAATTTATTATAATTCTCATATTGTAAAATTAAAAGAAAATTCAAAATAAGAAAATTATGTACACAAATTTTAGAAATTACCTTTTAATTTATAGAGGGAAGAATTACATTGTATAGATTACAAGAGAGAGAGAGAGAGAGCAATATAGAGAAGATAGAGAGATGGAGGGATAGAGAGAGATAGAGAGGAATATAGTCTTTTTTTCTTCTTCTTTGGTATTCTGAGGGCTTGAGATTGGCAGGTTCGAACTTGTAGCTAGCATTAGAGGGTGTGAACTCAGGGATTGAGGGTTCTGGTTTTTCAGTTGAGCTAGCACCATCCTTCTCGAAGAGGTACCACTCTTGTGTTCGAATGTGATGCTTGATGAGATCATTTTGCCTCTACCCAATTGAATTTAGGGACTGCTCAAACTCACTACCATTAGTGATACTTTTACCACCATATTACTGGTTCACCAAATCAATGTTCTCACGTCACGTAGTTCTCTTTAATAGTTCAAGGTAGGCGTAGCTCTTCACCCTCTTTGGATGGTAAGCTGATTTCTTCTAGTGTTCCTTGAAGAGGTATCCAAATGCTTATAACAGAGCAAATTCTTCTCCATTATTTTTCCTTATTTTCATGATTCTGATAGCTCATGATCTCTCATGAGCTGATCATTGAAAAATGCCCTCTCTCTTTCTTTCAGCTTTGCCCTTAGGGCTTTATCCTTCTTTGCTAGCTCTTTTCTCCACTCCTCATCCCTCTATTGGATGAGTGCTGCTAGGTTTTCTTCTCTTCTCTTGTTTTTTATAGCCATAATTTCATCTCTCCATCTCAGATCTTCCTTGAACTGCTCATCCCTCTTCTTCATCTCTTATCTCATCTCTATTAGTAAAGAGAACAACTCAGAATTGATGCACTCTTGCTCTTTTGTTATTTTCTTCCCTCTTTTTGCTCTGTTATGAGCATGCACTATTTCTTCAGCTCTAGGGGAGAGCACTGGTTGCTTTAGGTAGTCTTCAACCCCCCCTCCCCCCCATTTCTTCAATTTCTTGCTCTTCCTTAACTGTAGGGGTTGCCTCCTTTGGTAGTTCTATAGTTGATCTCTTTCTTTTTCTTGCTCTCTCTACCTCTTCACCACAATGCTTTGGGTTTGGGGACCACCCCAGTGAGGAGTGAAAGGGAGAGGATCTTGGGTGACTCCTCCTGCGACTCCAGGATATTCTTTGTGGTGTAGGAGGTGATCAGGAGGGTGGGGATATTCCACGAGTTGTTCTCGGTGGTAGAATAGACTGTTCCACTATTTTCCCCACATTCATACTATACCCCTTGACCAGTGCATACAACTGTATGGCACGGTTTTGTCTCACAGTTGAGACATGCTTTAAGGGGGTGAGAACAGAGTTGACAAAGTAGAACCATACCTTATTCGCCTCTGTCAAATCTCCTTTGTCGATGTAGGCATTGCGGATGGTTTTGGTTTTCTGCCATTACCCAGACCGTTTGTCAACTCTTTAACAATTTCTTCAAACTTTGGCATCTCCTGGAGCTACTCGTACTCTACACTCTCACCCTTTGGTCGAGCAGAGAGTAGGGTAAATCCCTCTCCCAAGGGATCCATCTCCCAGTAATGGCATGGGTTCTTCTGCTTGCAGTTGGCGTAGATTCTTTGACAAGAGCCCTTGCTCTGGCTCCTATGCTAGCTCAACCTGGCCTTGCCATTTCGATTTCCTCCTTAAATGGCGCACCGGCTGCTGAATCCTCTCCACAAGGCCACTATTTTCTTTGAATGTGCAGGATATACGCTCCCTTGTTGGAGTAGAAGGCTAAAGCTCTCCTTCTTCCACTACCACCCTCTATCTCTGGTAACCTTGTTGTATTCGTAGCCGCTATCTTCCCTTTCTCTCAGAAACTTCCTCCTACATTTTTATCACCTCGCTGGGTTGGAGAGTTAGGATTCGACATGGTTTGGATTTTTGTGAGATTTTGAGAAGATTATGGTTAGAGGTTGAAGTTAGGTTTACAGAATAAGAAAATTTCTCGTGTTCTTTTTTATAAGTGGTGCGCCCTAGCGCCAATGTTGACGACCCAGGTTACAAATGTGTGACATTAACTTGATGTCACGACGATGTCGTGGTGATGTCGCGACATCACTCAAATTTTCTAATGGGTCTCACATGATGTTGTGACATTGAGATTGCTATGTCGCAACCAAGGTTAAAAATATCGGTTTCGACGGATGTATCGGTACTTGGATTTTACGGATATATCGGAGATATATCGGTGGATATTTTTACATGAATATCGATATATTGAAATTAAAAAAAAATACTTTAAAAATTCTTAGAAATACTTTTTTAAAGTGTAAAAATTACGATAATAATCAAATATACACGTTAATATTACATTCTGTTGATTTTTGTTTTTTGAAAATTTTGCAGTAGTGTATTAAAACCAAAATGAAGATTAATGTGTAGGTGCACGACATTCAAACCATACCTTAAATTGCCACAATGATGTATTGAATGAAGACTTGAACACCAAGAATTGACCAAAAAATTCTTATCAAAAGGCGCACAAATCAAGAATTGTTTTGAGAGAGAATCGATAAGAATGGATGGAGTTTGATATGAAACTAGTGATTTCGGGCTATTTATAGAATGTATTTGAGTCAATAGCGTTTTTGGTTAAAGCGCCAAAATGAATTATGGCCATTGGATATGATTTTGGATCAAATGTGAGCGTTAGATCTTGATCTAACCGTTATAAATCATTTATGCCTATTGGATAAAAATCGGATATACATGTGTCACTAAATATATTACGATATATCATTTGTTTTTCGATATTTTTGATATATCAATGATATGTCCTCAGTATTTTTTGATATACCGATATTTTAGATATATCTCCGATATTTTCCAATATGCTCGCCGATGCGTACAAACTTCCGGCGACCGTGTGTTGTTTCCTTCTTAATTATAGTGACCAATATATTAATATAACATGTTGTCTTGATCTCAGCGATGTTATAGATTTTGTTGATTTTCCCTCAAACTTGACTATGTTGGGCGATATCGTCTGGGATGGGCCAGACACGAACTATCGATAATATATAGTGATGCCGCTGACATTTTTAACGCTGGTGTGACATTTGCTTAAGTTTTCAAGTTGGCTTCCTTAGATGTCATTGACATTGGAAATGCGATGTCGCAACATTAACTTGATGTATTGACATTTAGCGAGTTAGTCTTTGTGGCGACCACGAGCGACCAGACTGGGTCGGCTGAGAGTCGAGGCAGAAGAAACCGGGACTCGTTTCTTTGCCTTTAAGTGTGTCAAATCTCTTTGGTTGTCATTTCATTTAATTTTGGTTTCAAAGTGTCGCGTGATCCCAGAGCTCGACGGTTGGATCGGCTGGGAGCAGGTTTACTCGAATATTATTATCTTATCAAAACATTTGGCTTGTCTTATTCATTTTAGATTTTATGAATTCGCGGAAGCATTTCATTTTAGACGAAGCACATAAATTTACAATTAATAAGATTTCATAATGTTTACATTTAACAAAATACCTTTACAAAAATAAAAGTCTGAGTTCAAAAAAATTTGTTTTACAAAATGAATGTTTGAAAGAAATGGAAGTAATGCATATCTCCATAATTCCTTCTATGACTCTGAGCTCCTCGATCTTGGGTCTTGCTTAGATAATACATCCTTTCATTTTCTTGCATTGATAAAAACAATACGCTAAGCATTTCATGCTTAGTGGTTTCTATCTGATTACGTATTCCATTTCGTTCATATAAATCATGCATATATCAAATAGTGCCTTTATACAATATCAGTGTAATGTAAAGATACATAAGCAAATACCTTTTCAATACCATCGTTTCTCTTTTTTTTTCGGTTGTGATTCCCATACCATTATAGAATTTGACATCCCACGGCCAGTTAGGTTGGTGAATCCACCTTTGTTTGTCATTCGATAGTAATGTGGTTTCACATTCAATATTACCGTCTCATGTGAGCTATAGAATTCGGCATTCACGTGATTACGGTTAAGTGAATCTTTTGTGTTTGTCGTCGATATGATGTGATTTCGCGTATTAATTGTTTGCGCTAGTGTTAGGTTGGTGAATTCCGTCATGTTAGTCCAATCAATAAAGCGGTTCAAATCAATTTGCTTTTTATGCAATAGAATTAAACGTAGCTCAAATACACGCATTCATGACAATATTTATCAAGCATTTCCAAATACTAATCATTGAATCAATATATATGTATATGTACTTAAAATAGAAACAATATGAAAATAAAGGAGCGAATAAGAACAAACTAGAATAGAGAACAAGTATAGAACAAGCAAAGAATAGAAAAGACGGGTATAGTGAGACCAATTGCCATTCATTTGCTTTCTCGGGTGTCAATCTAGGCGGGTTATCGTCTTCGCGCACCTAGTCAAATACAATTCATTCACTCTTAGTGATTATGCAAATGTCGTGCCCAGTGGGTCGGCTTTGCCTCGAATCGGTATGGTGCGCTTTTGACTTAGACTCATTCTTATTCTCTATGAGTCTACTTTGCCAAGAATTGGAATCCATTCAATCGGATTATCGAACTAAAGTTTATGGCATTCTTCAACTAACATTGCAAATTACAACAGAGCGGTTTGTTTCTTTAATTTCCGGGGTCTTAACTCCATATCTGACACTATCTCTTTGTACTCTTTTAAAGCTAAGGTGCTAGGTTCTATTCCAACTAGAATTACCCGGTCGAACACAGAAACTGAACTACGTTTGAATTAACGGACTACTCTATGTCCAAGCTGATACAGGAATTTTTCTTGCACATGGCTCCACTTTAGTGAATTTTGGTCAACCAGGATCAGAGATTTGACAATGCCTTCTCTTTAAGTTTGGTTCTCCTTGAAGTTTATTTGCTTAGCCACTTGAATCACTCCAAATCGGATAAGAAATAGGAAGTTATGTGAAATACGAAAACTGGTCAGAATGGGAAAACGAACAGGACTACCAGGTAGAACTTAACTTCTCAAGGTAGAACTTGGCTTGAAAATGACCCGAGTCAAGTTGTACGGTAGAACTTAACCTCTACCGGTAGAACTCTCATACTTGAGAATGTGTGTTTTCTCACATTTTCCATATGTTCCAACTCGATCAATACCTCATAAATACTTGAAGACCACTTCAAATTCATCTTATGATCTCTCAATTTATCATTCAATCCTTCTCTTATTTCAAAAAGACCTATTATGAATTTCTTCAAAAACCATTCTAATATGGGTCTTAACCCATACACATACCAAATACACAAATTTATTAGGGTTTGTTCTTGACCTTTTCTTTGCAGATGGCAGTAAATCCAGCTGAAAGGAGGATTCCATGTTTTCTTGTACATTGGGGTTTACCCACAACACCTCAACAAGTTAGGTTTATGTGATCTCTTCCACAGCCCCAGACAAGGAGGACCATTCTCCAAAACAAAGTCTTAGAAGTCAAGCACACTTGATCACAAGATGAATACATCTGCTTGGTTTTGATCTTCCTCTGCTTTATCTTCTTCTTCCTCTTAACTTCCTCTTGTTCTCTCCCTTCTTCTCCTCACACGGTTTTGCTAGGGCAAAATTGGAGACCAAATGCATTTAGCTTTGGCACCATTTTAATATTTCAACTTTTCATAAATTGCAACTGGCCTGACTCCTTTGAATTTTGCAATTCAACTTGTTTTAATTCTATTGTGGCCCCTCTCTACTCCCCTTTTTTTGATATTCTATCCCACACTAGGAAATTTCTGATTTTGTCTTGTTTAGTGCTCCAAAATTTCGGGTTCACTAAATTTTCTATTTCATAATTTGTCAATTCATCACTTTTCAGGAAAAACCCGAGTTTTACTTGATTCATACCCTAGGGATATATAATAAGTGTCTCTAAAAATTCTGATAAAAAAATTTTAAGCGTTCTGATTATGATGTTTCTCTTCTAAGCTCTGATCTCCTAGTATTGACATGTTGGTGTGCGTCTTCATCCTAATGTCGCTCTTGTATGATTTGGGATGTATACATGACATTTAATTGTAGATGTCGCGATATCGGGATATATCCTTGATAATGTCGTGACGTGGGGAAACTTGGGCGGGTGTCGCGACATTTACGGTGATGTGCGACATTGAAGAAGTTTTCTTCTTTCAAGCAGAAATTTTTTACTTGTTTGCCCCATTTTATTACGCAATTTGATTCAAGCTTCGTGAATACAAGTCTATCTCTAAAATTTATAGGTCAAGCATGAAACTGATAACACTCATATTTTTAATCAAATCAATTCAGCATACAATCATTGTATTGAAGAAATTTTCACACAGCTATTTAACAAAGGTACAAGGAAGTTACTATGGTTTAACTCATATAATTCTCTCCCCAGAGCTTGGGTTGCATCATTTAAGAATAAGTAGATGAACTCCTTGTAATTAACTCTGCATCTTCAAATGCGATTAAGAGATACTTCAAAAATGACCTTCATATATCCTGACTATTATCATGATATTGACATATTGTAACTAAATAAATTGAAAAAACACACTAAACTATTCAAAGTGCATGACCTCTCTGTAACTATTCAGCCTTGAATTGAGCAAGTACACTAAAGAAAATAAATTACTTATTTGTCTGTGGTTGCTCATTTATGTCTTTAGCTAGACATTGCTTCAGTGTGTTCTCATTTCATCAATTCTATTGATCTCTTCAAATCTGGGACTGTTCTTCATTTTGTCTTCCCCCCATGTAATGTTTAAGCCTTTGACCATTTACTTTGAATTTTTCTCTAGAATTGGTTTTTAGTGTTACTGCTCTAAAAGGGGTTATTGCAACTACTGTGTATGGACCACTCCACCTTGACTTGAGTTTTCTTGGAAAGAGTTTTAGCTTGGAATTGTACAATAGGACTAGCTCTCCTACTTTGAACTCTTTCCTTAGAATTTTCTAATCATGCCACTTTTTAGTCTTATCTTTATAGATTCTAGCATTATCATAGGCTTCATTTCTCAGCCCTTCTAGTTCATTCATTTGGAGTAGTCTCTTCTCTTCAACAGCTTTGAAATCACAGTTCAATTTCTTGATGGCCCACATAGCTTTATATTCAAGATCAAGAGGGAGATGGCAAGGCTTTCCAAATACTATCCTGTATGGGGATATTCCAATAGGAGATTTATAAGCTATCCTGTAAGCCCACAGTGCATCATCTAGCTTGATTGACTAGTCTTTCCTACTGGTGCTTACTGTCTTTTCCAATATGTTCTTTATATCTTTGTTGGATATCTCTACTTGTCCATTTAATTGAGGGTGATAAGCCAATCCCATAACATGTTTGATTCCATATCTGCTCATGAGTTTTGCAAAATGGATTCCCTCATCATTGATGATTGTCCTTGGGACTCCAAATCTGCTCATGATATTTCTTTGCATAAACCCCACCACAGTGTTGACATCATTCCTTAGACAAGATATAGCTTCAACCCATTTGGATACATAGTCCACAACTAGGAGAATGTATTGATTTCCAAATGAGGGTAGGAAAGGTCCCATAAAATCTATCCCCCATGCCTAAAAAATTTGCACCACTAGAATCCCTTACAAAGGCATTTCAGTTCTTTTGTTTATATTGACCCATTCAACACAGTCTCTTAATAGAGTAGGCTAGTAAAAACCTGATTGGAGAATTTTATGGGTTGTACTTTCTCCTGCAAAGTGTCCTTTATATGGTGATGCATGACATTTATCAATTGTTCCACCTTGCTCATCTTCTGGCACACATTTTCTGATGATATGATCTACCCCTCTTCTAAACAACAGTAGGTCATTTCATATATATACTTTGGCATCATTTCTCAGCTTTCTTTTTTGCTGGTAGCTGAAATCTGGTGGCATGATTCCACAAACTAAGTAATTGACAATATCAGCATACCAAAGTAATTAGACCTGACAATTCGAAAAGTCAAGCCATTAAAGGGAAATTTTCATTCACCTCATTCCTTCTTCTTCTCAGAAAAGCTTTTCTAATCTTGGACAAGTGACTGTCCTATCACATTGTCACTCCCTTGTCCTGATCTCTAAATCAAATTCTTAGCAGTAGTACCCACCGATCGCCTGGTTTGACATCTTTCGCTATTGATAATTTTAATCGGGCTGCATGATTAGTGTGTATGATAACATGAGACCCTAATATGTAAGGCCTGAATTTTTCACAAGCAAATACCATTGCCAACATCTCCTTTTCTATGGTTGAGTAGTTCTCTTGTGCCTCATTGAAGGTTTTGCTGGCATAATATATGGCCCTGAAGATCTTTTCAATTCTTTGTCCCAAAACTGCTCCCATTGCATAGTCACTCCCATCACACATGATTGCAAAATATTGGCTCCAGTCTGGTGTTGCCATGATGGAAGTTATTACCAATATGGATTTAATTTCTTCAAATGCAAACCTTCATGATTCATCAAAGTCAAACTTTGCATCTTTTTCCAACAGTCTACATAATGGTCTAGAAATTTTTGAGAAGTCCTTTATAAATTTTCTGTCAAATCCAGCATGTCCTAGGAAGCTTCTTATCCCTTTCACTATTGTAGGTGGCAGTAGAGTTTTTATGATAGACACCTTAGCTTGGTTAACTTCTAGCCCAACTACAAAAATTTGATGCCCCAAGACAATTCCTTATTTTACCATGAAATGACATTTTTTCCACCAGAGCTAAATTTCGCTTCGACAATTCTCATACAATTTCTAAATTTTTCGCAAGAATGCTCAAACTGATCCATAAACTGAGAAGTCATCCATAAAAATCTTCATAGCCTCTCCCACCAAATCTAAAAACATGGACATCATACACCTTTGGAAGGTGGCAGGAGCATTACATAATCCAAATGGCATCTTTCTAAAAGCAAAGGTGCCATAAGGACATGTAAAAGTAGTTTTCCCCTGGTTCTCTAGGGCTACGACAATTTGATTGTATCCTGAATATCCATCAAGAAAACAGAAGTAGGGGTGTTCAGCCAACATGTCCTGCATCTGATCAATAAAGGGCAAAGGATAGTGATCCTTTATGGTTGATGTGTTCAGTTTTCTGTAATCAATGCACACCTCCATCCTGTCACAGTTCTTGTTGGAATCATTTCATTTTTCTCATTTATGATGACCAAATCCACCCTGTTTGGGAACCACATGAGCTGGGCTCACCCAAGGGATGTCCGAGATTGCATAAATAAATCCCGGTGATTCAAACATTTTAATACCTCATTTCTCGACAACTTTTTCATCACCTGCCCGCCTTTCTCGATGCGACCGATGTTTTTGCATTATCCTCCAGCAGGATTTTATGCATGCAAATTGAAGGACTGATCTCTTCAAGTCTTCTATTGACCAAGCAATGACTTCTTTATATTTCATGAGGATTCTGATCAGTTTTTGCTCATTTTCTTCTATCAAGTCAGCTGCTATGATTACATGTTGTGCTCTTTCATCTCCTAAGAAGGCATATTTAAGATGTTTAGGTAATTCCTTAAGAATTAACCCTTCAAAACCCTTTTTCACTTATTGTCCCTTCTCTTCTCTGTTGCTTGACTTTTCTACACTAATTTCTTTTAAACTGAGTACTATTTCTCTAATTTCAAAACTGGAATTCAAATATTCAACATTATGAGCCTCAATATAGTGGAAATTCATCTCATTGTCATTCATTAAATTCTAGTTTTTACAATCTTTGATAAGTTCAAGACTGATGGGAATAAATTGTTCTACAATCATACTTTCATCTTTGTTACAATAAGTTTGTTTCAGGCTTTGATTCAGATTGACATGTACTGCTTCATCTCCCACTCTTAGAGTGAGTTCTCCCTTCTTAACATCTATCAAGGTAGCTCCTGTGGCTAGGAAAGGCCTCCCAAGTAGCAGTGGGACTTATGTATCTTCTTTCATGTCCATTACCACAAAGTCCATAGGGAAAATGAATTTTCCCACCTTTATGAGTACATCTTCAAGGACTCCTTCTGGCTGAGCCATAGTCGTATATGCCATCTGTAGGGTCATAGATGTTGGAGTAAGCTTCCCCAAACTCAGTCTCTTCACTACAGATAGTGGCATCAAGTTGATGCTTGCCCCTGAATCACATAAAGCCTTCCCAAATTCAAAATTCCCTATGATGCAGGGGATGGTGAAGCTACCAAGATCTTGCATCTTCAAACGTAAACTCTTCTGAATTACTGCACTATAGGTAGCTGTCAAACTCACCACTCCCTCTTCAGTAAATCTCCTCTTCTTACTCAGAATATCTTTTATAAACTTTTCATAATTAGGCATCTGAGTTAATGCTTCAACAAAAGGTATGTTTATCTTTATCTTCTTGAACATGTCCAAGAATTTAGAAAATTGTTCTTTCATCTTTTCTCTTTGATGCCTCTTAGGAAATGGAACAGAGGGCATATATGCTTGCACCTCTTCTTTCTTCTTCAGGTTTCTTTCCTCTACTAGTTGTTCTTGCTGCACCTTTTTCTTTATGCTCTCTTTAGTCTTTTGAACCCGCCCCAACTTGATTCCTTCTTCTTCTTCTACTCGCTTCTTCCCCGCCTTCTCCTTCTCATCTGTTTGCCAAATTCTCCGCCACCTGGGAAGCTACCGCCATACGCTCCTGGGGATTCTTCGATTACTCTGGGAAGAACTTTGACCGGTTCGCATCGCTGGGCCAACCGCCCCTACCAGGTCTCCAGCTTTTTTAGAGATACTTATATTGGCCTAAACACAACAGGTTTGCTCGAATGCCGGCTAGCCCCAACAAAACTTTATGTTCATGAATGTTCAACAAGCTCTTTGCTCTCTCCCATGAAGCTCACCATCTCGCCCTCAAAAAGAATGGGACCTCCTCGTCCCGATTCTTAACCTGATGCTCGTCGCCGCTATCCCCGGATGTGAAACAATCGAGAAAATCCAATTTTCTCATAAAGCGGCAAAACACTCGGTAAAAATCCAAAATTTTCTAGATCTCGCATGACAAAACTGATTTCATCGTTGGAATCGCCTCGCGAAATTCCAGCTACCACTGCCAATTTTCATCAAATCTCGAGACAAGAGGGAATTTGCACGCTTTATTGAGGAAACGAACGTCATGTAGGACACATGGCGAATTTGAGTCATACTTCACTGCCAGCCACATGTCGCTTCCCGCCCGCCAACTTGAGCCAAGGTGGGACCTGACGTTGGACACATGGCATGATTACGATAGAAAAGTCATGGCGGGTGGGTTGAGTGGATAGGAAATCCCTTCAACCAACAGGTGTGGACATGTGGCAATGCGAACAGATTTAAAATGATTTTCTTTCTCTCCACTTGGCTCAGACGTGCAGTGAGTAAGGGAGAAGTTCAGTTTTGCAAAAATGGTGGATTTTTAGAGAGAGAAGGTGTAACTTCTCTCTAGGATTCCGGGTGTTCGGACCATCGGATCGCTTCGGGCCAAGAAGCAAAGTGGTTCTACACATCGAGGACTACATGTGGGCATCGATTTCGGGTGTTTTTGACAAACTCTGTGAGGTAGGGGTTTTATCCTACTTGAGTTACACTTTGTTTAAGTGTTTTGTTAATGATTGAGTCGGGTTTCAGGTCAGGTCAAGCTGATCGTCCCAAATTGGAACCGAATTGTTGGAATTGGAGACTGGCTTGAAATCAGCCCACGGATCGTTTGGTCATCTTTGGGAGATGATTTATTCATTAATTCATGTTTTTGTGTGCATGAGGCCTGCTTAGGCCATGGATTTCGGGTTCAAAAAGGAACTCGATGTCAGATATTGGTCGCGAACAAGAACTGAGGGTTTCACTCGTTTCAATATGAATGATTCATGAAATATTTTTGTGAGAAAATGTGCTCGACAATTCAAATTGAATCAAGCCAGAAAGCTTGTTACTCATGTGAGCTAATTTTTGGTGTAATGGATTGAGTTGTGTGGAATTAGATAGGTTAATACATGATTTTACTGTGTTAACACAATGACATAATTATAAGGCAAAATATAATCATATTAGAAATACTGGAGATGATATTGTAAATTGCTCAAGTGAGCTACTCTGGGGAGTTGGTTGATCAAAGAAATTAATAGGTTAATGCTTGAGGTGTTAACATGATATCACTTATATAAAATATAATTGTGTTTCAGAGCTACTGAGATGATATTATGCACTGCTCCTCAGTGAGCTAATTTTAAAGTGATGATTGATGTTATTGAATTACATGTGATGTAATTGTAGATTTGAAAATATATATGCATAATTGATATATATTGGTATAAAAATGGTTGGAATGACATAATGCATTTTCATATGCACCGGGTAACCTAGAAATTAGGTGTGAGTGCATGACATGAATTTTCTGAAAAACGAACATGATTGCGAAAGGAATTTACATGTGGATGATTTTCCCAGAACGGGTCGGAGACGTACCAAATGCATCATTTCTGATGAGGACCATGACCGGTTAGGGAGTTCTCCCGACATTACTTCCGCCTGAGGGTAGTCCCATATTTTACCGACATTCGGTAGTTTATTTTCAAGAACAATAAGTTTTGTTTTGAAAATGATATTGGCACATGGCTTAGGAAAGTATAAGGGAGCTCATGAGGACTCGAGACATGGGAACCCGCATGTAGACATTCAAGTAGGATCACGTATTACTTAAGTGTGTGTTTAAATTAGAGACTGATATGCACTTTTAGGGGTGGGGAGTAACCCATTTAGGGTGATTCCAATTATCGGGCGATAGCTCACCCTCAACGAGGAACATTTTTCAGTACGTGGGGCGTTCGAGAAGACGACTCTTCTTAGACCGATTTTGAAGAAAGCCGGGTCAGGCTTTGAGTTTTTTGGATAATATGTATTAGAATTGTAGATTTTGGTATGTATTTGTATTAAGAGTAATAAAATAAATCTTGGACCATTGGAATATAGTCGGGTACATGTCATGAATATTGACAAATTCCGCGGCCATTACCAGTATTTGTCTCGTGATACGAGACGTATAGATTTTTCGCAGGTTGAACGGTAGTCAACGGACACCCTAGGATTGGGGCGTCACAACTTGGTATCAAAGCTAAGGTAAACGATTACCTTGGGAGTTTGGTGGGTATAGAACTTAGGTATATGAAACCTAGGCTTCGAGGGGCCTGGGGCTTGTTTGCAACTTTTAAGCAGGAAGAACATCGCTACTTGCGTGGCTCAGCGTGTGGTTAGGTATGTGATTACCAGACAGTACTGACAAGATTGAACACAAAGATGCATTGTGTTTGATGTGTGATGGTGTGTATAACATGAATTGTATGTTATGTGAATTGTTGTGGAAGAATTGTTATGTGTTGTGATTGGTTGGTGTGCTTAGTGATTAGCACATAGTGTGTTGGAAAATTTTTGGAGTTTTACAGTGTATAAAACTGGAAAAAAAAAGGTAATAAAAGAAATAAATTTTAATAAATTTATTTTGGTTTATAGGATAATGAAATAAAAATTTTTAATAAATTTTTTAAAGTCAACACTGTGCGGTTAGTATAACGGTGGAGGGTCAGAACTTTTGGACAAATGGTCCAGAATTAAATGAAAAAAAAAATGAGGAGAGGAAATTTTTTGGTTTTATAGTGGGTAAAACTGAAGAAAAATGAAGAAAATAAATTTTTATAAATTTATTTAGGTGTATTGGAGAATGAGAAAATATATATATATATATATATATATATATATATATATATATAGTATATATAAGAGATATATTTTTTTTTTTGGTGCTTTCCAAGAGCGTAAATGAGAAAAAATAATAAGTATGTGAAAACGAAAAAAAGTGCAGAATGGTCACACGCTCAATCGTTGGGAGTGTCACAATACAAAAATCAGACAGGACTTGCAAAGAGTGAGGCTTGATGGGCTGGAAAGTGTATTGCAACATGGTATAGTGTATTGCAGTTGGGTAGCAGGGAGAGTGTGTCACAATACACCAAGTGTATTGTGACAGGAGAGGCTTGTTATTATCGGGAACTCAGACAGAAGACAACAGTCAGATTGCGGATCGCAGATAGTTGGCTCGCTGGGGTGGAAGGATTGTATTGCAATACACAACGCGGTATTGTGACTAGAGGTCAAGCTGATAGACAATAGTCACAATACACTCGTTGTACGGACAAGTCACGAGGTTAGGCAAGGGATTGTGGCTCATACAAGGTGTGGGCCAGATTGCGGATTGTGGAGAGGTCGGCTGGCTGGAAGCTCAGACACAATACACCGTAGTTGTACGGACAAGCACGCGCACTATTTCGCCACGGTTGGGACACCGTCTCATGAACACTGCTCTCACAGTACTTTTTCAAAAAATAAAATAAAATATTTTTTTTATGAAAAATAAAATAAAATAAAATAAGATGAGATAAAATTTAAAAAAAAAAATGAAATTTTCAAAAATAAAATTCTTTTTGCTGATAAAATGATCGGGTATTATTCACTCGACACGGGATGAGATGACGTACTGATCTGGGTTGTCAGCAATTGGGACCCTTACCGGTTGTCATAATACCCGACACCTGCCTTGGAGTGGTGAGGTTACTTACGCACGTGGTCGGGATGTGGGAGTGCAGCGTGAATTTCGGACGAAATTCTTTTAAGGGGAGAGAATGTGAAACCCCGACAAAATCCAATTTTCTCATAAAGGGTAAAATCGTGAATTCTCGATAAAATCTGAAAATTTTCGCATCTCGATGACGAAAGGATTTCACCGTCAATTGGCTCTCGCTAAATCTACCACATCAATTTTTGTCAAATTTCGGTGACGTGGGATTTTAGTAATCGTGCTGAGGAAACAGCTCGTGTGTGACACATTTCACAATTGAATTCGCACACACGTGCCACGTGTCAAGCTCTAGTTCAGTCAACTTGAGCTCAAGATGGGACCCACGTTGACATGACATGACGCCATCGATAAAAGTCATGGTGGAAGGGTTGAGTGGATAGGAAATCCTCTCAACTAATGAGGTGTGGACATATGGCAACGTGAGAGACAAAAGAGATTTTCTTCTCCAATTTGGCCAGACGCAAAGTGAGCCAAGTGGTAGTTTCTCGCTTTTTCAAAACGGGCGGATTTTTGTGTGGAGCAGGCGTGCAACTCTCTCTCTAGATTCGAGTGTTCGGACCGCCTGGACGCGCTTCGCCAAGCAAGCCAAAGTCGCTCTACACACGAGGACTACACGTAAGCAATCCTGGGCTGGAGTTTCAATAAACTCGTGAGGTAGGGGCTTTATCCTACTTGAGTTACACTTTGTTTAAGTGTTTATTTAATGATTGAGTTGGTTTGAGGCCGTGAGGGGCCGTTTGATATGTCCCAAATGTTGGAACCGAATTGTTGGAATTTTTGGAGACGGTCGAACAGTCCACAGACTGTTTGGTCATCTTTGGAGATGATTTATTCATTAATTCATGTTTTGTGTAAAGCAGGCCTGGGGTTTAAAGCCATGGATTTCGTTCACAAAGTGGAACCGATGTCGGGTGATCGGGTCAGAACAAGAACCCGAGGGTTTAACCTGCTCATGGGAATAGTGTTCACGAAATATTTTGTGAGAAAAATGTGCTTGATGGGTAATTCAAATTTGAATTGATCGTGGTTTGCCACTAGCCCATGTGAGCTAACACTTTTCGTGTAATGATCGAAGCCAGGTGGGAATTAGATAGGTTAATACATGATTCTAATATGTTAACACAATGACATAATTATATAAAATATAATTGTGTTTTTGTAGGTAGCCATTGGAGATGATATTGTAAATTGCCCAAGGGAGCTACTTGGGGAGTCAAGCTGACCGTTGAAATTAATAGGTTAATGCTTGAGGTGTTAACATGATATCACTTATATAAAATATAATTGCATACTCAGAGGGCCATTTGAGATGATATTGCGAATTGCTCAAGTGAGCTAATTTGGGGTGATGATTGATGTTATTGAATTACATGTGATGTAATTGTAGATTTGAGAATATATATGCATAATTGATATATATTGGTATAAAAATGGTTGAAATGACATAATGCATTTTCATATGCACCGGGTAACCTAGAAATTAGGTGTGAGTGCATGACATGAATTTTCTGAAAAACGAACATGATTAAGAAAGGAATTTCACAGATGATTTTCTCCTGAGAATGGGTTTGAGACAATCCAACATCATTTCTGACTTATGACTACGACCAAGCAGTGGTTCTCCAACACATTCGCCTAGGGTAGTCCCATATTTACCGACATCTAGTAGTTTATTTTCAAGAACAATAAGTTTTGCTTTGAAATGATATTTTTCTCATACATGGCTTAGAAAGTATGAGGGGCCTGTGAGGACTCGAGATGGAACCAGCATGTGATTACTTAAGTAAAGATCACGTATTTACTGAAAGTGTGTGTTTAAATCGGGAGCATTGCATACGCACTTAAAGGTAAGTAACCCATTTAGGGTGATTCCACTTATTTGGCGATAGCTCCACCTCACAGGGAACATTTTTTCAGTACGTGGGGCGTCGAGAAGACTACTTTCTAGAGACTGATTTAGTTGTCTGTCAGGGCTTGATGTTTGGATAATATGTATTAGAATTGTAGATTGCACATGGGGCTTGTATTAAGAGTAATAAAATAACCGTTTTGACTATTGGAATATAGTCAAAAGATGTTTGATTGATGATGCAGCCCAAGTGGCCATTTTTACTTAGTATGTGTCTCGGATACGAGACGTATAGATTTTCCGCAGGCCGACGGAAAGAGCCACCGCACACCCCGGACTCGGCGCCATTAATCGGGAACCTCAGTGGGAGCATACTATTGTCGAGCAAGCCTACATAGGCCTGGCCTTGCTGTGCTACACCTCCATATGAGAAATTCTCATGGTTCCTCGCTGTCGTGTACGTGGGCTGGGAAGGTCAGGTCAGCCTTAAAATAGTAACTTTTATTTCCACCCACAAACTGAGCCTCCTCTACCTGATAAGGATCCTCATGAGCAAGTCCCTCATTAGTGATACTCTTCTACTCACTTCCTTCCACTGCTCCCACTTCATGCGCTTAATGCATTCTTCTATCCTAGTTTCCTAACTTGTTCATCAATGCATCAAGCTTTGCCTCTATAGCAGTCAGCCTATTTAGCTTTATTACACCACCTCCTCTCAATCTACTGTTGCTCCCTGAAGTCTTAAATGGAGCTCTATAGTTACATTTGGCCAGGTCTTCTATAAGTTGGTTTGCCTCTTCAACACTCTTTCTCTTTAATGCTCCACAACAAGCTGCATCTATTATCCCATTGGAGGTGTAATTCATAGCATGGTAAAAGATGTCCATCTGTGTAGTAAGATCAATGCCATGCATTGGGCATCTTTTCAGTAACCTCTTGTATCTTTCCTAGGCATTATAAAGGCTTTCATCTTCGCCTTGCTTGAACACAATAATCTCTCATCTCCTCTCTAAAGTGAGAGTATGAGGGAAAAATCTACTCATGTATGCCTCCACTAGCTCTTCCTAGTTGTTCATTGATCCAATAGGCAATGACTCAAACTAAGTTGCTACCACATCTCTCAGTGAAAATGGAAAGAGCTGCAGCTTTATCACTTCAGGTCTCACCCCATTCAGTTTCACTATGTTAGCCAGTCTCATAAATCTACCCATATGGTCTTCATTGGGATGACCAATATACTGATGTTGCTGCACCATTGTGATAAGAGCTGGCTTCAACCAAAGCTGTTACATCTATGAAAGCTACTCCAACAGAATTGTAATACTCTATCCTCATGATCAGTTCCTAGGAAACCTTCCATCGCCCTCTCACTTCTAAGGTCTCTCAATTTCCAAAGCTGAGATGTTCTGATGCGTTTATTATTGCTCTGCCATGACTACTGACTCAACGCTCTTTACTTTCTTCAAATTTCTCAGTGTCCTCTCTAATTCAGTGTCCAGTGGCAACAGTTCTGCTTCTGGTTTTTAGTGCATGTGATAAATTCTTGACATGGAAATACATTGAGATCAAGTGAGATCAATAGATAACATAAATGTATTATAATGTGCTTTCATAAAAGATCAGTAGCTAAGTTAACTATTGCAATTAAGACTTTTTTGATTTTTTTTTTTGATAAAAATTTAAAAAAAAAGTCCAAACTAGCAATTTTCTCTTTGGTAAGAATATTGATCTTTAAACTTTACTTTCATTTCAATCCTCGGCAACGACGTCATAAACTTGATTGATTTATTTTTTTAAACATAGACCAAAAACAACAACTGATTCTTGACAATACCACCAGAGATTGTTCAATCCCAAGCAGTCATGCCAAAAACTTGTTTGTTTGAATATATATAATTTTTTTTTCATGCTATTTAAGTAATAATTTGCAATTTAAATATGTTTTGGTCAACTCACTGCAAGTGCATAGGTCAAACAAGTAATAAAGTGGATTTTTATGTCCATATATCATTTACACGAGGATTGATTAGAAAATTTAAAGATTAACTACTCTCACTACTAAAGATCCTCTCTATTTGAACTTCCAAATTTCATAATAGATTTATCTTCTTAAGTAAAGTGGATCAAAGAAATAATGAAATTCTAAAATACATGATTAGAGAGTTCACTGAACTGAAATAACACTAGGAATGAAAACAGTGTTGTGACCATCACTTGCAAGTTCCAAATAAAATTTTAAGTATGGGACATGAACCTTGGAATTTTCCACAGCTAAATTAGTAAAGTGAAGTATTTCTTCCGAACACCATATTTACCTCCAGCCTACCAATAATTTCTATCTCTGTGACAATGGTCCTGAATAGTCACTGTATAAACCAACTTCTTTAAGATCTAACTGTTTTTTCTTCTTAGTACTTCACAGTCATCTCTTAGGACTGGAAATTGCTTACCACCATAGATAGGGTAATGCAAACACTCCCCAAATTAAATGGTACCTCAACCATCAATTAGATAGGAATTCCCTCTCCCCTTGATTAGAAATCTTTGCTAACACAGGGTTGAGATTGTGTTCCTCCTTTCAACCGTGTGAAACCTCTCGAATTAAATCGCTAGGACGTTTAGGTGGGATCATGTGTCTAGGAACACACTCCTCGTTATCAACACACTGAACCTGAAGCTTCCTATGCTGGGATCTTCACTAGTTATATACCAAAGTGATCCAAAGAGTGCTTTAATTCAAATGATATTAGTGTAATTTACCCCCAAATGACAACTCTTTGCTCTTAGGTAGTCCATCTCTGTGTCACTCAAAGGGATTCCCGGAAATCAGAGCAATGATACAACTCTTTCTAGGTACCAAAAACTGATATTTAGAACAGTTCAATGTAGGAGTAATACCAGTTAAATCACTCAAATTTTCATACCCAAAACATCCTTAAAAATTTGCAATCAATAATCCCAACTACAGATTCTTCCCAGAGGGAGCTTAGCCTTTCAATTCTAGATCACAAATGACAATGACTAGTTGATCAAACAAATTCATTGAAATTTTACTCAAAACTGAAGAAAAATGAATTAAAAAAAAAATCCCAGATTCCATTGAAGTTTGCATAAAAATGAAGCTTCGATTTACATTCATCCAGCTTCAAATCCCAGTTCAGATCACTACTTTAACAAAAAAAACCAAATGAAGAAAATCAAACTAAAAAAAAAAAAGAAAAAAAAAAGAAAAAAAAAAGAAAAATATATACCATGAGACTTCAGCTCTCCCAAAAAGCACAAAAACTTGAATAAAAATAGTCGGAAGCTCCACACTATTCCCTAGGAGCTTCTATTTATAGGCTCAGGTCTTTGGCCCTAATAACGAGGTGAGAAACACGTACTTTGAAAAGCCCATAAATTATGCCCCAGCTGTTAATGTCCTAGTGATTGTTGTGGTGATGTCGCGACATCGGAGTTGTCAATGTCGTGCATGAATATGATGTCTGGCATTGAAAGACTGCTAGACATTTCTTGATTTTCAATGATCAATCAATGTCGTAATGATGTCGCGACATCGAGATGCAGTGTTGTAGATCAACTCTAATGTCGCGACATTGCCTTTTTGGTGTTGCGACATTGAGTTGATGTTGCGACACTAAGTTGTTGTCGTGACATTACTCTTGAATATTGAGGTTACTTTCGATGTCTAATATAATCGCTTTTCCGCCACTCAATTTCATTTGTTATCATGACATTAGTCGCTAGTTCACTATTTGACCACCTTAATTTGATGTCGGGACATTGAATCTTGATGTTCTGAAGCCCTTTATCAATGTTGTGGCGGATGTCGCGACATTGCTGGTCCAATGTCACGACATTGCTGGTCCAATGTCACGACATTGTTGGTTCAATGTCGCGACATTGGATTGGTCTCACCACCTTGGCTACCTTGGTCTAATGTTGCAACATTACTAGTTCGATGTCGTGACATTGGATGTTTAAATCTCTAATGTTCAAGCTTTGGCAGATGTCGCGACGTTGCTTATTAGTCTTCGCTGCCGATGTTAAGTATCGTCTGTTAAACCTCACCTTGTGTTGCTTTTGATAAGATACATTGTTTTCATGTCACGTAACAGCCGCTTAGCTAATGTCTTCACTGGTCGAGGCTTGTTTGATGTCACGGCGATGTCAATAAAACGCTACATTTAATGTAATTGATAACACCACTTGACAATCCTTGTTGATGTTGCGACTTTGAGTTGTGATGTCGAGACATTAAGCATTTGAGTTCTTTTTACTGCAACCAATGTCGGAGCCATGTCGTGTCGATGTCGCAGCATTGGATGTCTGATGTAGTTTAATTACTAAGGCTGCTTTTGATGTCTTGACATTGACTTGATGTCATGAAATGTCGTTATGATGTCGCGACATTAGCATATCTCTGCATTTCCCTCTTCAGTTGATGTCGTAACATTGTAGTAGTGTCAAGACCTTCTCAACATAAAGTCGCGACATTGGAAATCTGATGTCGCGACATTGGCTTCTTTTTCTCGCACAATGCCGATGATATTTTTTTATGTCGACTTGCTTCTTTTCCCACTTCTCTCAAAACATAAATCGTGACTCCATGATTTTACACTAAATTGAACTTTTAAGCCTGAAATATACTTGAAAAATGGGCTTAAAAATATATGAGTTTTAGACTCATCAGAAGTGTCGAACGAAAGGGAAACGAGGTAATGTTGCATTGAAAATATACATCAACAAAGCCTATGATAGAATCAATTGGGGATACTTAGAGGCAATTATGAGGAGGTTGGGCTTTCATTCTCATTTCATCACCATGATCATGCTTTGTGTCACCACAGTCGAATATCATATCACAGTGAATGGTGACCTGGTGGGCCCTATAACCCCTCAAGCGTGGCCTCAAACAGGGAGACCCTTTATCACCATATCTATTCATTATTTGTGTAGAGGGACTGTCCGTGTTGATTAGGTAGGTAGAAGCAAGGGGTGAACTACATGGCTACCGCATCAGTAGAGGTGCACATAGTATCTTCCATCTCCTATTTGTTGATGACAGTTTCTTCTTTTTCAATGCCTATGAATAGGAGAGTCAAAGAATGTATACTTGGAGAGTATGAGCAGTTGTCTGGTCAAGTTGTCAACTTTCAAAAGTTTGGTATCTTTTTTAGCAGTAATGCATCTGATTCTCTAAGAAGTAATATTTCCATCGAACTTAGGGTATCTATACCACTAAACACTAGAAAATATCTAGGCTTACCCTCCATTATTAGGAGAGATAAAAGAGCAATTTTTGCATACCTGAGGGAGAGATTATGGAACAGACTTCAAGGGTGGCAATCTAAATTGCTATCCTAAGCTGGTAAGGAGGTCATAGAAAAGATGGTAGCCTAGGCCATCCCCACATACTGTATGAGCTTCTTCTTGCTACCGGTCTCGCTATGCCAAGAGCTAGAGCATATGATGAATTCCTTTCGGTGGGGTATGAAACTGGTATCCAGGATCAATCAGACAAAATGAGATATCTCATTTATAGCAGATGAGGTGGATTCCCAAAACCATTTCTCAATCCACCATGCTAGGCAAACACAGATGGAATTTTCTCTCTAACCCACATACTCTAGCTAGACGACTTATCAAAGCTAAATATTTCCCCCAAGGGAACTTCCTATTAGCCCATTTATGTTCCAACCTGAGCTACACATGGAATAGTATATGGTCGATGCAAAACATACTCTAAAAGGGGTGTAGATGGCGTATTGGAGATGGAAGAACTGTTAATGTTTGGCGTCATCCTTGGCTAAAGGATGAGAGTAATCAACGGATCCTCACCCTTACTATGGAAGGGATGGAAGACCTTATTGTCCAATACCTCTTTATTCCAGGAACAAGGGAGTGGGACATATAACTCCTACAAGAAATATTTAGCTTTAGAGATGTAAATGCCATTACAAAAACACTTGTTTCCTTTGCAAGTAGTGAGGCTCGTTTGATATGGCATTGTGAAAAGGATGGTATGTACCCGATCAGGTATGGGTATCAGATTTCTTTAAGTAGCCGACCCTACAAAGCCACCATGAATCACCTCAGCAACTGGTAAGTCCTATGGAAACTTTAATAGCCAAACAATCCCTTAATATGGTTATAACCTCATAACCACCTGAGGTTCCAGAATAGTCTATTAAATCACTCTATAAATATCTCTATATTCTCAAAATGTAAAGGATGAATCACATTTTTGGCAATATAGTTCTGGTTCAGTTTCTCTGTTTCTCTCATCATGTCGTCTTCTCTATCATGGTATCAAAGCTATGGATTGAAAACTCTAGCTTTTCTTTCTTCGATCTTGCCATAACTTTTCTTTCTCAAAATATCTCTCAGTTTCTTTCTTCAATCAGAGTTTTGGTTCTGATTTCGATTTGGTGTCTTCTTCTTTGTTTTCTTTTCCAATTGAAACCCTAGTTTCTTATGTCTGCTTCTGAAATGGAGAATTCATCGATTCAATCTTCTGAAGCACCACATAATTTGTTGTTGGCACCAGCTCTGTTACAAACAACAATCATCCTCTACCTATCAAACTTGATAGAAACAATTATATCCTATGGAAAACTCAAATGGAGAATGTTGTGTTTGCAAATGGCTTCGAAGATTTCATTGACGGTGTCAAACATTGTCCACCGAAGGAATTGAATTCTAGCGAAATCAATCCTGAGTTCGTTCAATGGAGGTTCTTTGATTGAATGATCCTCAATTGGTTATATTTTACCCTGATCCTTGATATAATGAGTCAAATTGTGGGTTATCATACATCTCATGAAGCATGGATTGCTTTTCAATGAATCTTCTCAAGCTCTTCCAAGGCTCAGATTATGCAACTTAGATTGGAATTTCAAATTATAAAAAACAAGGATGAGAGTATATGATGGAATACATCTTGAAGATGAAAATTGTTTCAGACAACCTTACTATAGTAGGAGAACCAATAAAAGAAATAGACCACATACTTCAACTTCTTGGAGGTCTTGGGATTAGAGTACAATGCCATTGTTGCTTCACTTACTACTAGGATGAAGAGTTTTCACATTCTGTCACAAGATACACATGAACAGTTGGCCGACTTCCCGTAATACTTCATCCGACCTAAATTCTATAGCCGGTCATATGGAAATTCAAACACAGTCCCACATCTTTCTGCCTCTCTCATGTCTAGGATATAATTGTTTCACACAGTAGAGGATGATTGAGTGTTTGTAACGGAGCTGGTGCTAACAACGAATTATGTGGTGCTTCAAAAGATTGAATCGATGAATTCTCCATTTCAGAAGTAGAGATAAGAAACTAGGGTTTCAATTGGAAAGAAAACAGAGAAGAAGACACTAGATCGAAATCAGAACCAAAACTCTTATCGAAGAAAGAAACAGAGAGATATTTTGAGAAAGAAAAGATGTTGCAAGATTGAAGAAAGAAAAGCTAGGGTTTTCAATCCATAGCATTGATACCATGATAGAGAAGACGACATGACAAGAGAAACTGAACTAGAACTATATTGCCAAAAATTAATAGGGTTACAAACACTATTAAGGATGGTCTTTACATTGTTTCATCTCAGTCTACACCTTCTTATGCGTTTGTTACAGCTATCTCCAACAATTCTTCCGACAACTATAAGCCTCGCATGCCGCTCGCATCCTGCCAATTCTCATTTTACATAAAGTCCTATCTTCATGTACTCTACCTATGCCTTTTTCAATGACTAATAAAATCTCAGACTCTTGCATTTTATGTCCTCTTGCAAAATCACATTAGTTGCAATTTTCTCTTTCTAATTTTCATGCATTAAAACCATTAGAATTACTTCATTCGGGATTTTAAATATGACTCGCTCTCTACTTCAGGTGCTAGGTACTTCTTAATTATTGTTGATGACTTTTCAAGGTTTACTTGGCTTTATTTTTTACCCACTAAAGACCAAGCTCTTCCTATTTTTATCTCCTTTCATAAGATGGTTGAAAAACAGCTAAATGTTTCAATCCAATGTTTAAAATCTAATAATGGGGGGCCGGGGGGGGGTGGAGTTTGTTGCTTTTCAGTCTTATATGGAAAAATATGGAATTACACATCGATTTTCTCGTCCTCACACACCCCAACAAAATGGTAGAGCTAAAAGGAAGATTCGTCATGTAGTTGAGACTTCATCCACTGCTTCAAACTTCAAGCTCTCTTTCCATCCCGATATCGATGCAAACCCTCTTCCAAACTACATGTTATCTTATCAATATGTTACCAACCAAAGTTCTACAAAATCATATTCCTCTGCAATTACTTTTCAATAAGACACCTAATTATCGTCATTTATGTGTCTTTGGGTGCTTATGCTTTCCATCCCTACGTCCCTATATGACAAACAAAATTTCATATCGCTCTCTTTCTTGTGTTTTTCTGAGTAATGCTTCTGCTCACAAAGGTTATATCTACCTTGATTCTCATTCTGGTCGCATCTACATTTCTCGTCATGTGTTGTTCCATGAACATTCCTTTCCTTTTCATTTAGTTTCTCACCCTTCTCCATCACCCTTACTCATCAACTCTGTTCCTACACTAACCCTTATCTTTGCTCCCTCATGTTCATTTCCTGCATGACTGCCTTATTTCTTCACCACTTCTTACCTGCCTTAATAAACCCTTCTCGTGAACCACCACGATGTTCTTCCACAAATCCACACAACCCTCTCTACTAATGTTCCCATATGCTCCCCACTAAATCTACCACCTTCAAGTCCCCTTCTCTTCACCTAATGTTTCAACTCCTTCTCCTTCCAATATTCATCCCATGGTAACTCACTTCAAGTCTAGTAACCTCAAGAAAAATAGTTATCTTGCTTAAAAAAACAATGAACCACGTACTTACCTTTAAGCCTCCAAACTTCCTCCTTGGGTTGATGCAATGCACACTGAGTATAATGCTCTTATGAGGAACAATACTTGAACTCTAGTTTCACTACCAGCTCATGCTAGAATTGTTGGCTGTCGTTGGGTGTACAAAACAAAATATAAGCAAGATGGTTCTTTAGACATATTCAAGGCCTGTTTAGTGGCTCAGGGTTTTACTCAAACACCTGGGGTTGATTATTTTGATACTTTCAACCTAATAGTTAAACCATGTACTATTCGACTGATACTTACCCTTGCAATCTCCTTTGGATAGCCTATTCGTCAGCTTGATTTTGAAAATGCCTTCCTTAATGGTGATCTGCAAGAGGAAGATTTCATGTTCCAGCCTCCTAGTTTTGTTGATCCACAGTTTCCAAATTATGTGTGCCATCTCAATAAAGCTCTATACGACCTTAAACAGGCTCTAAGAGCTTGGTTTCACAAGCTGTGTATGACCCTACTGCAGTTTGGTTTTCAATCCTCAAGGGCAGATGCTTCTCTGTTCATATATCACACAACCTCCAATACCGCCTTGATTTATCATGTTGATGACATTCGTGACACCCAACAAGTCTCGATCTTCTCTCATAGGTTATTTCTTTTCTCAAGATACTCGCCTGCAATCCAATGACCTAGGCAAACCTTCTTTTTTCTAGACTTCAAGTTCAATATATTGGGGATGCTATGATTTGTCCTAACTAGCCATATCCAAGATTTGCTTGAACAAACGCACTTGGAAGACTCTAACCAACCCCTACTCCAAAGAGGTCAATGGTCAATTTCACAAACTAAATGGCGCACCCTCGCATAATCCTACCGAATACAAAAGCACGCCGGCTTTGAAATACACTACTTTCACTCAACCCGACAATCGCTTTTCCGTAAATAAGGCATGTCGCTTATGGCTCCAACCCATCGACGCTCATTGGACTGTTGTCAAGCGAATTTTAGGATACCTCTAAGGCACTCTACAACATGGTCTCCTTTTTCAACCATCTTCTTCTTTAGTCAGCGGTATAAGGTCGCTAACCCGCTTTCGTCCCAATGATGACGAAGCACCTGCGGGATTCTGTGTCTACCTCGGAGCCAATCTCATATCATGGGCATCCACCAAGCAACGAATTGTCTCTAAAAGCAGTGTCGAATCTGAATATCAAAGCTTGGTATCTCTGTCTGCTGAACTTGTCGGGATTCAAGCTCTCCTTTAGAAGCTTAGTTTTCCAACTCCAACTCATGTTGTTTGGTGTGACAATCAAAGTGCTACACACCCTAAGACATAATTCAATTCCTTCTTCCTCAATCAAAACATATCAACTCGATCTACATTTTCACCGAAGAAAGTATTAAAGATCAATCGACATTTATTACAGGTCATCCACCGATCAAGTACAGATATTTCACCAAGATCTCCCACTATGCTCGCTTACTATGAGAAGCAAGCTCACGTCACCTTTGTTCTTGCCGGGCTTAGGGAAGGAGGGAGGGGGTGGGGGATGATATTAAGCAGTCCTTAATATGGTTATAACCTCCTAACCACTTGAGGTTCCAGAATAGTCTATTTAATCACTCTATAAATATCTCTATGTTCTTAAAATGTAAAGGATGAATCACATTTTTGGCAATATAGTTCTGGTTCAATTTCTCCGTTTCTCTCGTCATGTCATCTTCTCTATCAAACTTCACCTACTTCTCGCGCATCAAAATCTTCCTATGGCGTGCAGGTTTTGGTTGCCTCCTAGTCCTTACTACACTCTGTGACCACAGTATTGACCTCAATCCCACCTGCCCTCTATGTCATAGGGAACTCGAGACGACCACACATGCCCTACTCTCATATGATCATGCCAGGGACCACCACGCCAGCAATAACTTGGCTATCACACAATGGTTGCACCTACCTTTGCAGACTTCATCTTCCATGGAAACATGCACCTTAGTAAAGACTAGATGAATTATAGCCACAGCTTTTTGGGTTATGCGAAACGCAAAAAGTAAAGATTTTGGAATGGGGCCTCCGGCCTGTGATGTCGATCGACATGGTCTAGAGTTTGTGATTGCTTGGAAGCTAGCAAGGTTATCTCGATCTCCTAGCAGCCATGCAAAGCAAGGTTCAAAAAATCGGTCGAGTCGTATCGGACTCGATCGATTCGTAACTAACTCGGTCAATTCGTGGCTCCGGCGCTTGTATAACCGTCGATCTCGACACTAGAGACAGAAGGAGCATTGGTCCGGGTGGAACTTCGATATCGTCGAGTAAAATAGGCTGAACTGGGCGGTTCACGAGATGACTAGGTGGAAGAAAAAAAATCGAATCCCTCAGTACGAAGGAACCAAAAAATATGAAAAATAATTCACCTTTCAGAGATTCCTTTGAAAAGCCAAAAACCTCGTGAACCAATTTTATAACACAACAACATGAATACAAAATGAAGAATGGTTCTTCTTCTTAGATCTGAGATTTTGACATTGAAATCTTAAGAAACGAAGAACAGAAGAAGAGGAGGAAAGAAAACCTCAGTTGCCGAATCGCCGTCGCTCAATCGAAATATGAGATTTCCTTAGAATCAAAGCAAGCTCCTTCTCGCTTGCGGTCGCCATCGCCGCCCTTCATTCAGGCTATCGGGTCGGTCGAGAAATCCCGGTATTTAAGAAGTGCAGGTGGAAATTTGGAACTCTGCTCGATGAGGAACAAGTTCCTCTTTCTGGGACTTCAGAGGGGTGAAATGACGTCGTTTCGTCTCTGTAGGAGATAAAATGACATCATTTCGTTGTTTATTATTATTTTTAAATACAAAATAAAGCAGCGTCGTTTAGAACTGCTCGAAGCCAAAACGGCGTCGTTTTTGAAATGGTGTCACTAGCAAGCGGCGTCGTTTTGGATATGTGACAACTGATTCAAAACGACGTCGTTTTGGACTGCGTAGTCAAAGCAGCGTCGTTTTCAATATATGCAAGAGTACAAAAAAAAAGAAATGTCTACGCCTTAAGCAGCGTCGTTTTGGCTCTAAAAGGCAAAATGACGTGCGTTTATCACTAGAAACTTCTCTAAACCCTTCTAACCCCATTTTGTTTCCAACCAAAAATATATTTAGCAGCTTGTATTTACCAACTTCTAATTAGAAGTTCATATATAATATTATAAATAAAATAAGAATAATAAATTAACAAAATCATAATCATATTTTGTGAGCAATGTAAATACAAATAAAAATATTATTTTATTTATTTTACCAACGTAAATAGATTAATTCAAAATTAATAATTTATGAAAAACAAGCATAAATAAGAATAATTAATCTAATTGTATTAATATTAAATTAATATGGTAATATATTATAAATAAAATAAGAATAATAAATTAACAAAACCATAAATCATATTTTTGTTTCACAATATAAAATACAAATACAAATATTATTTTATTTATTTGCAAACATAAATAAGATTAATTCAAAATTAATAATTTTATGAAAAACAAGCATAAATAAGAACAATTAATCTAATTGTATTAATATTAAATTAATAGTAGAATTATAAATAAAATAAGATAAATAACACTTTTAATTTATTTGTTAGAGAAATGGAAATTTTATTAGAATTTATTTACCACTTGGTAAATTTAATTTTTGTTGAAGAACAATTATATTAGAAAATAATTTGTATGATATTTTTGTTTTTACTTTTATGCATGGTTAGGTGAACATTTTTGAAATGGCACAAAACATGATATTGGTTGGGAGCATCTTGATAGGTGGTAATAGAAGAACCCCCAAATGTAAGTACTGTGGAAAGGTTATTCATGGAGGTATAACAAGATTAAAGCAACACATTGCACATATCTCCAGACAAGTAGAAGGATGTCAAAGTGTACCTGCGGAAGTGTCACAAAGCATTAGATTGTATATGTCTAATGCTTTGAACGAAAAAATTCAAATGAAAAAAAAGAAAGACGACTTATAAGTTCTTTAAATGAAGAACATTTTCATGAAATTAGTGAGGTTGATTCGATGAAGTTGAGAGAAAGTCGAGATAGGCGATTTGAAGAAGACAAATGAAGCATGCAATGAGAGAAAGTCGTTGTTTTTTTGAAGAAGGTAGACACGGGCATTAGAGGGGTGGAACTTCCTCACAACCTTGTGGTGTCGGTATCAAGCGTGGTTTGATACGAAGCTTCAACATAAGAGAAGGAGCTAACATACCCTCAAAGGGGATTGATCCCTACATGTTTCCTTCAAAACAAAAATCAATAAAAAGTACGTTTTCCGCTGAAGGTGCAAAGAAAGTGGGTAAAGCCATCTCTAATTTTTTTTCTCTTCAATGGAATACTTTTCAATGTAGTTGATAGTGGGCCTTACTATCAATCTATGATTGATACCATAGTAGAAGCAAGTCCAGGTATCAAGGGTCCTACAGGATACCAAATTGGCAATGCATATATGGAGGAGGAGGTCACGAGAAACGAGGTATATATAAACACATTGAAGGCCCAAATGGCACATTATATGGATACACCATCATGTGTGATGATTTGGAGTTCTAAACTGAAAACCGATCATCAATTTCATGGTTTTTATTGTATTCGACATGATATACCTTTCTTGATTGACACTTCTGAACATATCTAAGGCGGCCAGTTACATCTTTTCCCTTGTGGATAAGATTGTTGAAGCGAGGTTGGGGAGGAAAAACATTGTCACAGTAGTCAGCGATAATGAGGCAGGATTTTAAAGCGGTGGTATGTTGTTGATGGAGAAGCGCAAACATTTCTTCTGGTCTCCTTGTGCAGCGCATTGTATTGATTTAATGCTTGAAGATATTAGAAACATGAACCATATTAAGGAGACTAGCTCAAAAGTAGTCAATTTGATGAAAGTGTTCACCAAGGATAGAGATCTCTTGCGCCTCGGAATAACCCGATTTGCCACTGAATTTATTTCACTTTAGAGTCTTATACGTTATGAGAGCGATTTGAAGATGATGTGCACAACAAATGAGTGGCGTGAATTCAACAAAGATCGGAGCATAAAGAGTTTAAGAGATAGGTATCAACCTTATCTTAAGCGATCGGTTTGGAAGAAGGCAAAGGAAGTCCAAATCATCATGGATCCTCTGGTCAAAGTTTTGAAATTGGTTAATCAAGATAAAAAGTCCACACTATCAATCATTTATGAAGCAATGGATATAGCTAAACTGGCTATAAAGGCATCGGTGAAACATTGGGAAAGGTATTGGGAAGTCATTGACATAAGGTGGGCAAATCAATTGCATAGACATTTATGACTGCGAATTAATACAAAAATTCCTTATACAATTATTATTATCTTATTTAAAGGCAAAGTATTATAAACTAATAATTTTTTTACTTATGTCAGCATATTTTTTAAATCCAATGTTTCAATATTCAAAGAAATTCTCCCACCATCCGGAAGTTAAAATTGGACTAAAGGAGGTTATCAAGATATTAGAGCCAGATTTGGATAGGCAGGAAAAAACTATGAACGAGGTATAACAATAACTTGTGTTATTTTTATAATAGATTTCGTATTTATAATGTTCATTAATAAAGTAAAGAACATTACAATGTAGGTGAATTTATTTGTTGAAGGCCAAGGAGAATTTGGAAGTGCACTAACCAGAAAAGCAATAAATCACTCTCTTCCAGGTACTCACTGTATTTATTTATTTATTTTTTAAATACAAATTGCCATCATTTTCTATTAAATATATATTTCTGCCTAATATGTTTTTTATTTTATTTTAATAATAGCTTAATGGTGGAACAATTATGGTGATGAAGGTCCACATCTTCAAAAGATTGCTATCAAAGTTCTAAGTCAAACATGTTCTTCATCTGGTTGTGAAAGAAATTGGAGCACATGGTCATTGATTCACACAAAAGTTACTGTCGTTTAGCTATGAAAAAGTTGCATAAGTTAGTTTATGTCCGCATTTACAATGTGGGCTTGAGGTTAAGAATTTTGATCTGAAACGAAGCGTGAAGATTTGTAAAATCAATTCATCACGAATCATATTTTTAATGATGATGATATATTAAATGAGTGGATTTGAGAAGGAAAGAACCTGACATCATCTAATAATTTGGATTGGCTGGATCAAGATCTTCCCTCTAGAGAAGGTAGAGAAGTAGCTCGTGCTGATGATGGTGGCACAAGTAACAGGGTAAGTAGGCGTGGAAGCAGTATTGCGCAAGAAATAGACATTGGTTCTTCTCGTAAAGGTAAGGCTCCTTGAATAATTGTTTCAAATACTAGTAGTGATGATGGTGACGATAGAGCCAATAGAGGGGATAGCAACATTGTTGGTGGCGGTGCTGAAGATGAGTAAGAGACACCCGGTGGGAATGATGGTGGGCCCGGTGGGTGGCATTGGAGCAATTGATGTTGTTGATAATGGTTATGTCAATCAAGTTGATCATGGCATGTCATGGGCGTAGGGAAATGAAAATTATTATGCCACACAAGATACTGATCATGGATATAAGCCAGGCATATGGGAACAATGAAGCACTGGAAAGGCGGCTACATTTCCTGAAGTGATGATGACTATTCGATGGGCATGATTATCGCTAAGTGTAACGAGTTGATGAGCACTTCCAAATCCTTGGCTTTAGGATCAGTGCCTCATTTCAAGGGAGTGGGAGATAGAGCCTATCATAACTTTGGAAGTAGTGATAATTCTTCCAATGCTTTTAGTGAGTATGATTTTGATCAATATTCAACTATTGGAACAAGAGCTAGTGGTTCCTATGGATATGACCAATCTTCTTATAGAAGTAGCGTTGCTAATCAAGGTTTTGGATACTATTAGCATGGTGTTGAGCCCGAGCAGCCTCCAAGGCCATATTTTCCTAATTATGGATCATCAACCCAATCATCTCAGCCAACGCATTCAAGTGATGAGCAATTCTTTCAACCACATTCTCACTATGCAAATTATTGTCCTGATTTGTATGCTCGTCGTAGGACTAATGATGATGATGATTTTGAGCCCCCTCGTCATTCAACATGGTATTGATTAATGTATTTGGTGACATTTTGTTGAAAAATTGTTATGCTTGATATAAAATAATTTTTTTTGTTAACATTAGCATACATATCTTTCACTGAATGCTTCATTAACTATTTAAATAATATTAAATATAAAAAAAAATTGTTTTATTAAATTTTTAGCTTCCTTAATTATATCTATTTTCTAATAATTTATATAATATTTTAATAAATTTTATATATTTTAATCATCTTATTTTGCGTATCGGCCGATGCGTGACCGATACATCGCGACCGATACATCTTGGGACCATCCGAGTCAACGACCGATACCGCGACTTTGAACCATGATGCAAAGGTCCATGCGTCCCCATGATAGTAGAAACCAAACTCGGGGAGACACAAATGTAACGTGGATGGGACCATCTTTAAGAATTTACTCTTGATGAGTGTAGGTTGTGTACTACGTAATGAGAATGGTAAGGTGCTCCATGCCATGTCTAGAACTTTTTCGGGTTGCCTTGCTCCAATAGAGACCGAAGCCTTTGCACTCCGGGAGGCTCTCCGATGGCTTCTCAGGCTGCGGGTAAACAACGTCTCCATAGAATCAGACTGCAAGAGTCTGGTTGATGTGTTCCATGCCCTCTCTACCGACATATCCGACCTCGGATGCATGTTAGCTGATATCAGGCGAATGTCCTCCTTCGGTGAAAACTTCTCACTCTGTTTTGTAAAGCGGCAAGATAATGGTGTAGCTCATTTCCTTGCAAGGGCTACCCATCACCACGCTAGCCCTTCCTCTTGGCTAGAGGCTCCAACTTTCATTGTGGATGCCCTAGTTGCAGATGGTTTTCCCAACTGATTTTTGTTTTAATGACCCCCTTTGCATGTCAGGGGGTTTTTAGCTCAAAAAAATATAATAAGTAAATTATAATATTTTACTAATATTGTATACATAATTTATTTTCTTTTATATTAATAATTTTCATATTTTGAATCTATTTTTATATTTTAAAATTTTTTATAGGACATTAAACATAAATTTTAAAAAAAAATAAAAGTATGATTATTTTAAATATAAATAAATGGTATGTTATTTTAAGTTTTTTATTTTTATTTTTATTTTTTAAATCTACTAAATGAAAAATCAAAATTTATTTCTTAATTTTTAAATAAATTTAATAATTTTATTTAAAATATATTCATTTATAATAATCAATAACCTAATAAACATAAACACTTAAAAAAAAAAAATTATTCACAAAATTAAAATTAAATTTTAATAAAAAATTAAGAGGCATAGTTCGGGTAGGCCAAATTGCAGCCGGGTGGGTGGGGAGGGGTTTCCTTTGGGTAAGATGTTTGGGGACGAGGGAGAGAGAGGAATTTTTAGCTTAAAAGATGAAATTACTCTTTCAACCACATGTTTTCCTAATTTTAGTGGCTTTATTACATGTTTGGATTGTTTGAGAAACTAAGGCCCCGTTTAGTTCACGAAATTTTTTAACTCTATCCAAAATTCAGAATATGAAAATTTTCAATGTATTCTAATCTTTAGTTTTCATTTTCAGAAAATACGTTTCGTAATTGAATTTGGTTGAAAATAAAGAATAAGAAAATCACGTTTATAAAACCATTTTCTTGAAAATGAGATTAATGAAAACAATGAAAATATGCTTAAAATGTAGGTTACTATTCACAATCTCGTGTTTCGTGGCTGATGAGGCAATCAAAGTGGAAAACGAAAGGGAAGAAAAGAAGAAAATAGCACAATCCGTGTTTTTGTTTTATCCCCAATCGACCAAATCCGTGTTTTTCGATTTAATTGACGAAAACTGTAACAACGAAACGATTTTGATTCATATATAAAATATTGAAAATAGTGGATTCATTTTTTTTGTTTTCAAAATTTGTTTTTGTCTGATTCTAGTAACTAAACGTGTTTTCCTTGTTTTCGAAAAGTTTGAATAGAGAAAACAGAAAATTTTCTACCTACTAAACAGGGCCTAAGTTTCTATTATTTAATTTTAGGTGCTTCATTGAAAGTTTACATAATTCTCCCTTTTTAAATTAATATAACAATAAATTTGTATTTAAATTTTGTTCGCAAAAAATTTATTAAGGATAAAGATAGATGGACCATGGGTTCAACAAAATTTTTAATAATTCCGATAACTTATCTATACAGGTCACTTAGAAGATTCTTATAATTAAAAGTACTTAATTACTTAGAAGATTCTTATAAAAAGTACTTACAACATAATGGAAACAGGGAAACATGTTAGTAATACTGAAAAGAGGAAGGCAAACACCAAGGACAAAAGGAAAGGATATCTACTTATACTAAAAATGAATTTTTGGGGTCCAAATGGTGTTTGGATAATTATTCGGCTTAAAAGGTAGTGGAATGAGCCGAATGGATATATCAAGCCCAAACCAAGTCCAAACCAAGCCCAACCCAGTCCGAGAAAGCCCAAGTTCATGATAATCAACCCATGAAATGGTCAAAGGACATTTCTGGAATTTTTCAATTTGTCAAAATGGTAAGCTCAAAATTATGAGACTTTGTCTTAAAAGCAAGTGAAATGAGACTTTTTCTCCAACTCAAGTCATGAACATGAGCAGTTATTGTTAATGGATAAATGACTTGGAGAACAAATTGTTAGTGGGTAAATGACTTGGAGAACAAGGTTGTAGTGGGTACGTGAGCAGTTATTGGAAAATGTGGGTTGCAACAGTTATTCAAGAATGCCTATAAAAAGAAGATTTTCAACATCAGAGAAAAGCCCAAAAAATCAATCGTCAACCAACACTCAATAGAGCATTTAAGCATTTTTCGTATAGTTTCTACAAGTTCATCAACAATATTTCCATATTTCTAGCTTATTTTATTTCCAAGTATTTGTTTACAAAGCTTTCATGCTTCAGTAATTCCATTTCCAGTCAAAGTCTGCAATGAAATTTACTACTTTTTTAGCTTCTTTGTATAGTTTTTCTCTCAGCTTTTAATACATTCAGATTTTCAAAGCATTTTCCACTTAAACTCTAGGGAATTGTCAAGGGAACTAGAGAATCAATTTTTTGTTTGAGCATAAGTTAGATTTAGCATTGTTTCCGTTTGGAAATACTATAATTTCTTGGCATGCTCGCGCATTCACTAATTTTTGTGCTTTTGTATGTTCTAGACCAAAATGCAGCAAAAACATATTTTTGGCACATCGATACATCTTTTTGTTTTGTATGTTTAGTTGTGCATATTCCACAGTGGGACACGCTTTTTGCTGAAGAATGCCACCAAAATTGAGGAGTAAGACAATCGTAGAGTCTCCAAACTCAGAATCTGATGCGGAAGAGGTGTAGGTAATGTGGATGTGCCTATTCTTTTGTCTCTTAATTCTAATGAATTTTAGGCTCTCAAGCAAGAATTAAAGAGCCAACGAGTGATCATGATTGCCTTTATGGAAGAAATGAAGCAGCAATCTCAATCCAACTTGGAGAACCTTAGAGAAAGGGGGCAACCAATGCAGGAAGTTGCTTCTAAGCATTAATTGAAGGCAATTTTCTAATGAACTCGAGCCGCGGGGGGCATAGTATTCTAATAACCTATGGGGAGCTGGTGAATTTCAATGCTTACCTATGTAGGAAAAGGTTAGATACCTTCCTCCCCATAGGAGAGAGGGAGGTACTCTGGAGAACATAGCAAGGGAAAGACCTAATGTAGTTAGAACAATAGCCCCTTCGGAGGATTTTTGCTCAGACTAATCCAATTACACAACCCGGAGTATATGAAGGAGGCTTTTCTTTCAATTGAGGCCCGAGGGGCATCATGCAGCCACCTGCATGAGTAAATGGCAACTGGGGATAACAAGTACAATAAGTTCCTCAGGTTCCTCAACAAGTTCCTCATGTTCTTCAACAAGTACAACAAGTTCCTTAAGCGTCGTTTGTGCAACCAACTGCAGTACCATATTTGAGGGCAATCAGAGAGGCGGTACAGGAATTATATGGGCTAGGCTTCAAACAAATTGGTCACCCCGAGTTCTACAAACTTTATCTAGAGATGAAAGATAGGGAAAACCCCTACCCAAGGGGGTACGAGATCCTTGATTTCTCCTTGTTCTTTGGAGAAGATGGCCAATCCACCTTGGAACATGTTGTTAGATTCAATATGCAATGTGAGGAGTTGGCTAACTTTGAGAATTTCTATCATTTCAAGCTAAGATTGTTTCCTAACTCTTTGACAAGGGGTAGCATTCACTTGGTATACAACATCACCAAGGAACTTCATATAAAGTTAGTAGGAAATGGAAAGGCAGTTCCACACTCAGTTTTTCAGGGCTGAGCCCGAAGTGTGCATCGTAGAACTGTCCAAAGTGACTCAAAGAAATGAGGGACCGCTGATTTGTTTATCTCCCGTTTCAAGAAGATGAGAAATAGATGCAAGATCCATCTTCTAGAGACAGAGTACATGAAAATGGCCCAAAGAGGTTTGAACATTAGGTTGAGGAGGAATTCAGTGAATTTAGGGTACTATGAACTTGCATAGAATGAAGATTTGTAAGGAAGTTACGGAAGGGAAGAAGTCCATGGGAACCTATTGTCAAGAGGTGAACCAGGAGGTGGCAGTGATAGATTTATCTGTTATAGGAACATTCACTTGTCCTCTTTTGGTAGAAAAGACACTTGATGTGTGGAAGAAGACACAAATTGTTGATACACAAGTCCAGTATACTTTTGAGGTAGCGAAGACAAAGGAAATATTTGATTACCTAGTAAAAGAAAAATTCATTACCTTCCGTAAAGACCACCAGATCCCCAAGAAGGACGAACTAAGGGGAAAGGCTTATTGTAAGGTACCACAATTCATGGAACCATACTACTAATGCATGTTGGAGTTTCAGAAATGTCATACAAGACAAGATCAACAAAGGGATACTCAAATTCCCTGACAAAAAAAAAGGTTATGGCAATCAATGAGGATTTTTTCCCACCATGGGCCTCAGTCAACACCACTAGCTTCGATCTAAGAGCATTGATAGAATCCAAGAAGGTAGAAAAACTCTCTCCAAGAAAGGTATTGGTCCCTAAATATTGTCTGGTTCGTGTTGATAGGTTGAAAAAGGAATGGGCTATAGTTTGTACAAATCCTCCATCAGGGATAAATTCAGTGAAGGGGATACAACAGGGAACATAGCAGCACAAACGATTCTCCAAGAAAAGGAAACTTTCACCAAAAGGGAAGAAGAATTCCCCAGAAGAATTCATTCCTCTTAGAGAAAAGGGTGCATAAAGGACCACCTCTCCATGGGGTAGGTTCATTTCCCCAAGGGAGAATGATGCAAGAAGGTTTAGAGAATGTTCCTTAAGAAAAAAAGCTTTTTCCCCAAGGAGTAAGTTCACTCCTCTAAATGGTTAGATTGTAGGGAAAGTCAATTCTTTAAGGAAAAATGCAGGGGAAAGACATGTTTATCCCCTCAAGCCTATGTTTCCAAAATGTGGACCCATTTCTCCAAGATATAGAATGAAGTTCACCAGGGATAACTTCACTTCTCTAAGAGGTAGATTCTTTTCCTCAAGGGAGAAGATTGTAGACAACTTCACTTCTCCAAGGAATCTGGTAGGGGAAAGACATGTTTCTCTAGCTAGACCTGTTTTTCCAAGAGGTAGACCCAGTTCTCTAAGGGAGGAGGTTGCAGAGAATGAAAATCCTGTGAGGTGTATCATTCCTCTTGTGGTTTCTCTTGGTCAAAGGTGGCATTTGGTGCAAGACAAAAAATTTCCCCAAAGGATGTTTAGGACCTATAAGAGGAGAATGCAAAGGCCACAGAACATGATATGTTAGGCCACCACATGGAGATTTATATCGATGATATTGTGGTTAATCCAAGAAGGTCAAAGAACATGTGAATCATTTAAGGAAAAGTTTTGAAAGGATGAGACTTCATCAACTGAAACTCAATCCACTAAAATGTGCTTTTGGAGTTCAAGCTGGAAAGTTTCTTGGGTTTCTAGTTCACCAAAGAGGAGTGGAAGTCGATCAAAATAAAGCCAAGGCCATCATTTCGACCAAGGCTCCTCAAAATAAGAAAGAATTTCAAAAGTTCTTAGGTCAAGTGAACTATTTAAGGAGGTTCATCTCTAATATGGCAGGGAAGACTAAGGTATTCACTAACCTAATCAAGCTGAAAGAAGTGGAAGAGTTTAAATGGGAGAAACAACACTAGATAGTTTGATGGAATCAAAGGTTACCTTTCTAAACCCCTTGTTTTAATGTCACCATTGAAGGGTTGGCCACTCAAACTCTATCTATTAGCTGCAAAAGAGTCTATAGGATGCCTTCTAGCACAAAATAATGCTAAAGGCCATGAGTAAGCTATTTACTATTTGAGTAGAGTTCTGAATTCAACAAAGAAGGTATACACCCATTGAGAAGTTGTGTTTGGCCTTATACTTTGCATGTACGAAATTGAGACATTACTTGATCAAGTCTCAAGTGTATGTGGTCTATCAAACCGACTTGATGAAATACATGATAAGCCGACCCTTAATCATTGGACGAATAGGTAAATGGTCCCTTGCTTTATTAGAGTTCACCTTGGTATATTTTCCATAGAAATTAGTCAAGAGGCAAGCTTTAGCTAAGTTTATGACTCATCATCTTTAAATAGAAATCCAACTAGAAAAGGATGTGGAATTGGGGTTATATGAAGTAGAAATGACACACCCCTACCCCCTACTAGCAGCGGGTGTGCCGACCACCCCACAGAAATCCCCAACCGTTACTTCTAACGACTAGAAAATCCCGTGAAGCGAAACCGTATTTCTTGCTTAAATCTCGTATAAAATTTTTTCCTTTTCTAACTTGTGATTTGTTAAACTCTCGGAAGCATAACAACTGCATATGGGACATATTCCAATTCCTGTAAACACATTTTACACTTTTCCAATTATGGCAACCAGTAACGTTCTTTCAAAAGAGCCTCAAGCTCAACACATTTCCACAAAACTACACTATGTACATACATATGCTCCATTATACAAATTCAAAGTATTTCCTTACAAATTATTATTAATACAATAGCACTTATACAAAGTCGAGAGGAATCTCTGCACTGCTCCTAATTGAGTTTTTTGAAATAGTTTTTTAAAAATCTGGGAAAATAATGAGCTAAACGAGCTCAGTGAGTGTATGCTTTATTAAATATTTACTTTTTCGGAAAATATCTCAAACTGTAAAATTCTCTTTTTACAGGACATTTTCCAGAAACCTTGCTTGCTTGCTTTGCTTTGCTTTAAAAGTTTCTAAAACTTTTCTCAAATCTCTTGCTTGCTTGCTTTACCTTGTTTTGCTTTAAAAGTTTCTAAAACTTTTCATAAATCTCTTGCTTTAAAAGTTTATAAAACTTTTCATAAATCTCTTGCTTTAAAAGTTTATAAAACTTTTTATAAACCGCGAGGAACCTAAAACAACAACCTTTAAAATAAAAACGGGATCCTGGGCTCAACCGCTTGTTTTAAAATAAAAACGGGAGCCTGAGCTCAACCGCTTGCTTTAAAATAAAAACGGGAGCCTGGGCTCAACCGCTTGTTTTAAAATAAACACGGGAGCTTGGGCTCAACCGTGCACCAGTGGTTGATTTCAAAACTGTATAAAACATGCTTATAAATCATCAACCACTAGAGGCCTTTCCTGCTTGCTGTACCCTAGTGAACACGAGAGCCTGGGCTTCAACGGTGCCGGTGGTTGGACCTGAGTCCGCATCACCTAGGTGGAAGAGCCTTGGCTTAATTCCCCTTTTTCTGGTAAATATGGTGGCCTTGGTTCACCATAATCCTGGTCTTAGCTAACCCATATACTCGATAAGTGCCCGCGGTCTCCTTTAAATGCCATGATGCATGAACTTAGTTTGCCGACCAGGCAAATTTAAAATGCATGAATGATATCCTAACACCACTGTGCACGTATGGAATACCTCTGACCGGTATGCTTGCTTAAAACTATGGATTTTCGTTAGGCCTGTTTTATAAAATATACTTTTGTTTGCTTGTTTGCTTGCTTGCTCTTTGAAATATGGTTTTACAACTCAAAACCATTGCTTGATTGCTTTTTAAAAGTATGGTTGAATACATCAAAACCATTACTTGTTTGCTTTTCACATATGGTTTAAATCAAAACCATTGTTTGCTTGCTAAACTCATTGCTTGCTTTAAAATATGATTTACAATCAAAACCATTAAATACCAGCATAAAACAGTTTATAATAGTACACTAGTATTTGAAAAATAGGTTTAGAACACTCACATTTTTGCTTACTAAACTTGAGCACGACTCCACAACTTTCCCATCTTTGATTTTAGCCTACACACTCAAAAGATTACGGCGAAGACATTAATCACCTGCATAGTCACATAAACTTTACGTACATCATAGACTTTGAGTCACTAACATTTACTCACACTCAATTTGCTTCGCCGAGGCGGCAAGGTACGCTACGTTTTTCATTGAGTTCCAATCTTCTTTGAACCTCTCTTAATCATTTAGTAAGGTTCCTATACAATCGGTGTATGATTTTGGGCTTAACTATATGAAATTACCAAAAATCTGGGCTTTTGGACACTGTGGTACCGGTACCATTGTGTTTGGTACCGGTACCAAACACTTTCTATATGGTGGTACCGGTACCACTTGTCTTGGTACCGGTACCAAATGGGTTCTGTATGGTGGTACCATTTTTCTTCATACAACTTCTCCATTCCATAATACCTTAAAAACCAACATGAAGTCCATCCAAAACAACACCCTAACACTTGAATTGGTGGTTTGAAACTTCATATAACCAAACCCTAGGTGAAAATCCCAAGAATTCAACCTAAGGTCCACCAATTCCTACAAAAACCATATAAATAAGAGGATTCCATGTTTAATTTTCACCAACTAGGGTTTTACCCACATAACTTAGGGTTTGGGTGATCTCTCCACAAAACCACACAGAAAAGGGACTGACAATCTCCATGCAAAACCCTAGAAATCAATACATGATTCGATATAAAGCGCATACCTTATTCCTCTTCTCCTTCTTCTTCCTCTTCTTCCCTTATTCTCCCTTTCTTCTTCTCAACCGTGAAGCCCTAATTTTTGTGAGACAAAATGAGATGTTTGTGTCTCATCCCCTATTTATAGTCTCCGACTTTCCCTTAGTACAAAGGAGTCCTCCATCTCTCAACAATTGTACTTCAACTTTTGTTATTTTTATTTTGGCATACTCTCTTCTTTGGTTATGACTTTCATGTCCCATTTTGATCACTTACAACTTTACCCTTGTTCTAATACAAATTCCGGGTTAAATCAATTTATGATTTCACCATTTCATCCTAAACAATAACTCCAAAAAATATTTCAATGACACCTGGTACACCTATGTGCCCCTACGGTTACCCATACTGTACACTCTCTCGGGATGGGGCGTTACAAGAAAGGCAGCCATGGATTCTTAAGTTTGATGGTTCTAGCACGGAGAAATCCGCTGAAGCTGGGATCGTAATCATTTCACCAAAAGGGATAAAGACTACCCTATATTTCAACTTGGCCTTCAAGTGCACCAACAATCAAGCTAAATATGAGGCTTTAGTGATTGGCTTGGAGATCTTGATAGAAATTAGAGCACAAGAGATACACATTATTAGGGACTCTTAATTAGTACTTCGGCAGCTAACAGGAGAATATAAATGCAACAGCTTATTGCTGGCTCCTTATTATACTGCTTCCACTCAAATATTAGATTATTTCATTATGTGGATTTTGAACATATGCCTAGGGAATCTAATTGGGAGGCGGATAAGCTAGCACAAGTAGCCTCAGGTGTGAAGATGAGTGAAGAATTGACTCAAGCTCATTGTGATACGAAAGAAGAATCACCCCTCAAATTATGAAAGGGGAATCAGATTAGAAGTCGTTAATACGGTCTCTTAGTATTTGCGGAGGCTGGAGGAATTAAGATCATAGAGTATTTAGAAGATCCTAACAAGCAGGTTCCCCATTGGGTGAAAGCTCAATCGTAGAACTTCGTCCTAATGGAAGGGGAATTGTACAGAAAGGGACTTGATGTGTTACTGCTTAGATGCCTATCCTTCCCAACAGTATGGAAGTGATGAAGCAAGTTCATGAAGGGGTCTGTGAAGCCCATCAAGTCGGGATAAAAATACGATGGCTAATTAGGAGACATGGCTATTTTTGGCCAACCATCCTAAGTGATTGCATCAATTACTCCAAGGGTTGCCAGTGGTGTAAAAAATATAGCGGCATACAAAGGATATCTGATGGGGAACTCCACTCAATTGTGAAACCATGGCCTTTCAAAGGATGAGCCATGGACTTAATTGGGAAAATTTACCCAGCTTTATCAAAGGGACACAACTTCAACTTAGTTGCTACAGACTACTTTACCAAATGGGTAGAGGTAGTACCCTTGAAGAAAACAGAGCAGAAGGATGTGATCCAATTCATCAAGGAACAGATCATTCATAGGTTTGGAATTCCTCAATCCATTACAACCGACCAAGGCACCATGTTCATTAGGGATGAGATGACTTATTTTGCCAAGGAATATGGTATTCAACTCATTAGATCCTACTCCCTTTTATGCTCAGAAAATGGCGGGCAAAGCTTCTAATAAGGTGTTGATGCATCATACGAGAAAAATCTTTAGAGAGGGTCGATCCAGTTGACACAAATTTACTGTTAAAGAACCTTAGCTAGGCTTATGGACCTTCACAAAGAAATTCCTAAAAGGGGTAAGTCCTTACTCTCTAACATATGGACAGGATGCGGTGCTTCCAATGGAGGTAGTAGTTCATTCTCTAAGATTATCCAGACAGAATGACCCTAATCCTTAAGAATACAGTGAGGCCATGATGATGGAACTTGAGGCATTGGATGGGAAAAGATTACAAGCTCTTGATCACATCATGATCTAGAAAAGAAGGTAGCTAGGGCCTGCAACAAGGGAGTTAGAAGAAAGAAATTGAAGAAAGGGAGCTGGTTTGGAAGGTGGTGTTGTCTATCGGTGCTAAAGATAGAGAATTGGGGAAATGGTCTCCTAATTGGGAGGGACCATTCAAGGTTCACCATGTACTGCCTGAAAATGCCTACTAGCTATCAAGCCTTGAAGGAGAGTCACACAAAAGGTTCATCAATGGGAAGTACCTCAAGAAATAGTTTCCCACAATGTGGGAAATGCTAGATACTGCCAAGAAAAAATAAGATGGGGAATGAAAGAATAACAAGCAAAAATAGGTCTCAGGGACCATTTTGTATTAGGGAAAATGTTCTTAGTAGTTACTTTGGGTGATAAAGTAGGCTATTTTGGCCACTCACTGCTCAAACCTGTTGTATTCCTCAATGTCATACTTGTTATACCCTCAATTATTTTATGAATAAATAAAGTAGGCCCCATGACCACTTTAAACCTGGGGAAGTAGATACATATATTTGATTATAAGGTTTAAGTAGGATTTATAACCTTTACCGATCCTAAATAAAGGTTTTTCCCCAAGAATAGGCTAGCTGTGTTATCGATTCTCCAAAGGTGGGTTCCTTGACCACTTTAAAACTGGAGAATGTGGGATGACTTAGTGATAAAGTGGCTTCTTGGCCATTGCATTCATCATCACGTTGTTTCTCGAAAGAGATTATTTTGTTCCCCTGCGGAAATGTCCCGAACAATAGGTCATTTTAAAAATAGATATGGTGTAATTCCAAGATAGGATTTGAGGTAGTAAAGTTGGCCTTTGTCCACTTCACCTCAAAAACACAAACTTCTTCAAGATTACCTCATGAAGACTTCTTGATCACATCAAGATTGGGGAAATAGGAGCGAAAATATCTGAGTGAAAAAAAGGTAGGCCTCTAGGCCACTGGGTACACATTTCCCTAAACAGAGCTCCTAAACATGTTCAAGAGAGGGTATCATAATCATCCTTGAGGAAATAAGCCCTTATGATGAATTAGAGTAAATGAAAGTGGGCATTATAGCTACTATACATTCAAATGCAAGATTTCTATAAAAGAATTGGACTTGTTGAATCATTACACTAAGTGAAAGGTTATTCCTCGGGTGTAAATGGAAAAAAGCAAGCTAAGAAGAAAGAGAAGCCTCGGGTTCGCCATAGTGAAGAAGCCTTTTTTTCGAGGCGAAGAGGTTCACCATGATGAAGGTTGTTGCTCTCCGCGACAGAGAGGAAGTTGGATGAAAAAACCATTTTTAGGTTCACCTCAACGAAGGATGTTGCTCGCCTTGACAAAGCAAAAAAATATAAATACCAGTCTCGGGTTCGCCACGATGAAGACTATTGTTCGCCGCACTAAAGAGAGAACATATGTCTCTATCATAGTTTTAAAACAAACCAGACTTCTTAGCCACAATTCTTAAGCATGCAAGATTTTCCCCAACACACAATAGTCAATATATACATTCAAAAATAAGTAGTAGGCTTTTAGCCACTATTTCATCAAATTCTCCAGAGTAGTACTTGATAGACGCATTATATCATCATACACATGCAAGCACACTTCCAAAGGTAGGCCTAGAGCCACCTTAGTCCACTAATTGTCATGACTGTAATTGCACATGTGCTAGTGTCCATTGAATCCACAAGCAGTACACACAAGTTCATCACATCCAAAGGTAGGCCTGGAGCCACCTTGGTCGACTAATGCAATGTTATGCTTGTGAGTGCGCCAGTACAATGTCAAGTGAATTCCATCTTAATCCTAAACCGCAAAAAATCAAGTATCTGAAACAGAGTCACTCAATCAATGGTTGGCTTTTGGCCACCTAGAAAAAAGAGATAAATTAGCATAACCCAACCTGTAATCTCCAAAGCAATATCTTCAAGTCCATTAAATAAAAGGTTGAGAAGTTACCTTTACGATGCTTCCATTGGTAGACGAGGCAAAAAGATCTAGTAAAGCGAGAGAGACCAAGATCTACATATAAAGGAGGAAAGCTTCGATAAAGCTTTGGTAAGAACCAAACTCGGTTTTAATTTTTTAAACACTTTTTCGCTGAAGAACAAGGGTTTTAGAGTTCTAAAAAATGAAAAAGGGTATTTCCTGATTTTTAAAGACTTTTTCATTAGAGAACAAGGGTTTTAGAATTCTAAACAACGAAAAAAGGGTCTTTCCTTATTTTTTTAAAGAAATTTTCGTTGAAGAACAAAGGTTTTACAATTCTAAAAAACGAAAAAGGGTATTTCTTGATTTTTCAAATATTTTTTTGTTGGATAACAAGGGTTTTAAAGTTCTAAACAATGAAAAAAATTGTCTTTCTTAGTTTTTTATAGATTTTTTTTTTCGTGAACAAGGGTTTTAGAATTAAAAAAAACGAAAGACTTCCTAGTTTTTAAAAATTTAGGAAAACTCTCTTGGATTATGGGATTAGAGATCATATGGAACATTCATTGCAAATCACATTAACAAAAGAAGGGACAGATCTACTTACTACGGGTTGTGGAAGATGGTCGAAAAAATCAAAACTTGTAGCAAAAGGAGGATCGATGGAGGCTACAACGTCGTTTGCGACATTGGTCTGAACGTTGTCGTCCTCGACGTCTGTTTGAGGAGCGGCAATGTCACTTCGAGCTACAATGGCGGTGTCAGTTCGAGTAACAATAGCGTCTTCACCAACAGTGCAGGAATTTTTAGCTAAAAATGGGTTTGAGGAAGAAGAGCAAGAAGAAGAAGGTGGAGAGGAGAATATGGAAGGTTTTGTATGTAAATCAAAGGGATTTCTTCCTATGAACTTGCCAAATCCCAAAGGAGAGTCTTTTGATACAGAAAGAATCGAAGGAGGAAGATCAAAAGTCCCAGGTTTGAAAGAAAAAATGGCAGGAGGTTTTTCTCAGGTATTACTTTGAGCTTTTTCAACTCATCTAATCGGGCTCGGGTTTAGGCTCATTCTTCTCGTTGGTAATCTACATCCAAAGGGGTAAGTTGCACTTTAGGCCTCATGATAAAATGATGAGAGAAAAGAGAGGAAAGCCTTTGACATATAATTTTTTTTTTTTCATACAAACATGGCTCATGGGCCATATTGTATGCGTGGGAGCAATTGTTTACACTAAAAATGAATTTTTTTTGGCCCCAAATGGTGATTGGATAATTATTCAGTCCAAAGGGTAGTATAATGGGTCGTGGATATATCAAGTCCAAACCAAGCCCAACCCAGTCTAAGAAAGCCCAAGTCCATGATAATTAGCCCATGAAAGGGTTTAATGACATTTATGGAATTTTTCAATTTGTCAAAGTGGCCAAGAATGGTGAGACTTTGTCTCACAAGCAAGTGGAAGGAGACTTTTTCTCCAACTCAAGTCATGAACATGAGCAGTTATTGTTAGTGGATAAATGACTTAGAGAACAAATTGTTAGTGGGTAAATGACTTAGAGAACAAGGTTGTAGTGGGTACGTGAGTAGTTATTGGAGAAGGTGGGCTGTGACAATTATTCAGGAATGCTTATAAAAGGAAGATTAAACATCAGAGAAAAGCCCGGCAAATCAATCATCAACCAACACTCAATAGAGCATTTTAGCATTTTCTTATAGTTTCTACAAGTTCATCAGCAATGTTTCCAGATTTCTAGCTTATTTTATTTCCAAGTATTTGTTTTTAAAGCTTTCATGATTCAGCAATTACATTTCTAGTTAGATTCTACAATGAAATTTACTTAGTTTTCAGCTTGTTCATAAAATTTTTCTCTCAACTTTCAATAAATTCCAATTTTCAAAGCATTTTCCACTTAGACTCTATGGAATTGTCAAAGGAACAAGGGAATCCATTTTTTGCTTGAGCAGAAGTTAGATTCGGTATTATTTCAGTTTGGAAATACTATAATTTTCTAGCACACCTGCGCATTCAACAGAAACAATATCTCATGAGGTGTGAGGAACTTTGAGAGTTAAACCATGAGGATTCAGCTTTTGTTCGATCATATCCTCCAAATATTCTGCCTATGAACAAGCTAGATGTTGTTTCCCTCATCTCCAACCTTACCTTTCTTGAAATATATACTCCTTTCCATCCCAGTTTTTTATTCTTCCATACTAATTGACCTCCAAGCTCGTCAGATTCTCAAAACTGCAGAAGCTATATTTCTTCTATAACCCCACCTTCCCCTTCTTCCTAAGAAAACGGAAATCCGATAAACTTCGCTAGCCTTTTAGCTGTTTTCATCTCTTGGTACTTGAAAAACATCACCTTATCAAACCTCTCCGATGTCCAAACTCGCCTTCCAGTTACCTAACACTTGATTCACCAACGAACCAAAGGTGTGGACGCCGTTGCAATAGTATTTCTCAAAACCCTCCTCTAGGGACAACAGACGACGGAGCTTGACGGAGAATTTCCAATAGGAGATGAACTGCATGCCTAGAGGATTACAACACATGTATCAATCATATAACAAATAGGAGATATTTTTATTTCCACAAAACCTTTGTATTTTATGGTAGAACATTAAAAAAATTTCCATCAAAACATTCTCAAATCCATTTCAAATCGATTTTCATTTCAAATATGATCTAAACAATTTCATATCAAATTCGAATATAACATTTTCATATCAAAGTTCAATATCAAATACATTTAAAACATATTTTTCTCTGGTTAACAAATATTATATCCCGTTGACATAGCCAAATATTATCAACTATTCTATCCCATTGACAAGTAGAGCTGACAATTACAGCGGGCCGACCAGGTTAGGCTAAGCCCACATCGGGTCAAGGGCAAAATCAAGCCAAGTTGAGGAAGGCCTAATTTACATCGAGTTGCTATTTGTCTTGCCTAGCCCTATAATGGGCTAGCTAGCCAACCCAACACTATGTGTAAAAAAAAAAAGGTTAACAACATAAAACAATGCTACCATTATACCAATCAAAACTGAATTAAAATAATTCCTTAGAGCACGAATGAAGTTGTCTTAATGTTTTAGTGCAAGCAATGTTCGAAATGTTGTGATATATTGTTGACATTTCGAGTGTCGGGCCATCCCTACATGATATCGGCCCACGACAGTCGGTTGGAGGAGAAATTGTAACACCGAATCCAGGAGAGTGTACGATTTTGTAATCTTGTAGGGGTGTATAAAATTACTGAAGTCATACATTGTAATATTTTGGAGATGAAAATATGAAATGATAAATTATGGAGCCGAGAATTTTTGGTGCTGATGCAAGGAGTAAAGTGTAATTGACCATAAAGGACATGTAAGTCATAAAACAAGTAGAGATGGGCCCGCAATAGGAATAAAACACGTTACAATTGCAATATTAAGAATTAAGGACCAACTTACAAATTGGAGAATTTTAGGCTATAAATGGCCATGAGACAAGCCAAAATAATATTTTTGGTCTCATTTGGTTAAGAACTTAGAACGTAGGAGGGAGGAGAATAGAGGAAAGAAGAGCAAGGAAGAGGAAGAGGAGGAAGAAGAAGGAGAAGACCAAAAATTCAGGTATGTGTTTGCCTTGGAATCATGGGTATTTGGGTTCTTAAGGTTTGGTATGGAGATTAGTTGCTCCTTTGGTCTAGGTTTTGTGCAAAGATCACATAAACCTTTGAATTGTTGGGGTTATGAGTATAAAACCCCAGTTGGTGGAAAATAACCATGGAATCATCACATTTATGTGGTTTTATAAAGAATTGGTGGACCTTAGGTAGAGTTCTTGGATTTTCACCTAGGGTTTTGTGGTTTGAGGTTCCAAAGCACCAATTCAAGTGTTGTGGAGTTGTTTTTGGATGATTTCCATGATAATTCTTGAGGTGTTATGAATTGTAGAAGTTGTATGAAGTGAAATGGTGTCAAAAGTGGCAAAAGAAGCAAATATGAGAAAAATTTCGGAGGGTATGCGGTACATGTACGAGGTGTACTGCCGGTACACCCACGGGACCAACATGTGCGGTACATGTCGGGGTGTCTGGTACTTGTGTGCCCAAAATGCCCGAGAATCGCATGTTTTTGTGTAATTAAGCTGGAATGAGTACCTTGGAAGTTTAGGAACCTTATTAAATGATTAAGATAGGTTCGAATAAGATTGGAACTCGACGAAAACGTTGCGTACCTTGCCGCCTCGGCGATATTCGTTGAGTGTGACTAAGTCTAGGAAGTACGTTAAGTTATGCAATTACATAAGCAATTAATATTTGCCGTATTCGGTTGAGTGGGTAGGTTAAAAGCAAAGGCGGGAAAAGTGTGGAACTGTGCTCAAGTTTAGCAAGCAAAGAGGTGAGTGTTCTAAACCTCTTTCAAATACTAGTGTATTATTATTATAAACTGTTTTACACTAGTGTTTAAATGGTTTTGATTGTAAACCATGTTGCAAAGAAAGAAATGAGTTTAGAAAGCAAGTAATGGTCTGGATGCATCCAGTCATACCTTTAATTGAAAAACAAACAAATGGTTTTGATTTAAACCATAGTTGAAAAGCAAGCAAATGGTTTTGATTTAAACCATAATTGAAAAGTAAGCAAATGGTTTCGATTTAAACCATAATTGAAAAGCAAGCAAATTGTTTTAATTTAAACCATAATTGAAAAGTAAGCAAATGGTTTCGCTTTAAACCATAATTGAAAAGTAAGCAAATGGTTTTGATTTAAGCCATGATGAAATGAAAGTAAATGGTTTTGAATTATTAAACCATTTTTCAAGCAAGCAAGCAATGGTTTTAAATTGTAAAACCATTTTCAAAAGCAACAAACGAAGCAAGTAGCCAAAAGAATATTTGCAGCTTGGTATACAGCTAGCTAAATTTTTGGTGGCACGTCTTTGGGCATGGAGCTCTAACTAAATTATGGTGATGGCGACAGTCGATTCCACCATATTCAGGAAAAAGGTGATGCGGACCACAGTCCTTCCACTTGCCACGATCGATGCACAGGCTTAAAGTGTTCACTGGGAATACGAGCAAAAATAGGCCTCCGGTGGTTGATGTTTTATAAGTATGATATACGGAGTTTTGAAAAAATCAACCATTGGTTTGCTGATCGCCGAACTAGTAGAGTTTTAAAGCAAACGGTTGAGCCCAGGCTCCCGTTTAGATTTCAAAACAATCGGTTGAGCTAAGCTCCCGTGGGATTTTAAAGCAAACGGTTGAGCCCAGGCTCCCGTTTTATTTTCAAAGCATGCGGTTGAGCCCCAGACTCTAGTTTTATGAAAAGTTTTGAGAAACTTTTTAAAGCAAAGGTTTGTGAAGGTTTTAAGGAAACTTTTCAAGTAAGATAAAGCAAGCAAGCGAGAGGGAATTATGAGAAGTTTTATAAACTACAAACGAAGCAAACAATAAGAGTTTTATAAGCTTTTAAAAGTAAAGCAAAGCAAGCAAGCAAGTATTAAAAGTTTTATAAACTTTTAAAGAAGCAATGATAAAAAAAGTTTTAGAAACTTTTAAAGCGAAGTAAAAACTACGGAAAATATTTGTAAAAGAGAGTTTTACATTTTTGAGATGTTTTCAGGAAAGAAAAACATTTATAAAAAGCATACACTCAGGCTGGATTTAGCTCATTATTTTCCATTTTTAAAATTTATTTTCAGTGCAGTGCAGCAAGGCAATTTAAAACCTGATAGGATTTAATCACGACATTGTACAAGTCTTTAGTAATTAAGAATATTATGAGGAAAAGACTTTGAATATGTATATTGGAACATATGTATGGACATAGTATAATTTTGTGAGAATGTGTTGGTATGCTGGTTGCCATGTTTGGATATAGTGTAAATTAGATGTATACAGGATTTGGAATTATGCATATACGTAGTCATCTTTGCCCAGAGTTTTCATTCTTAGATTTTACCAAATCTAAGTTATAAATAAAGAAAATTTTTATAGGAGGTTTTAGCGGCGTGCGAGGCGACCGTAAGGATTTCTAGTCGTTGGGAGTAGCGATTGGGATTTACGTGGATGGCCAGAGCGCACCGTGGCGGAAGGGGGTGGGGGTGTGTCAGAAATCGGGAAAAATCGGCCAAAATCACCGATATTGGTACATAAGCCATATATCGGCGATAATTTCGACGGGAACCAAAACGTGGAACAAACATGCGTGTTGTGTTTTTTAGCATTTTGACCGATATATCAGTAACTATCATCGATATAATTATGTGATGATCCAAAGGCTAAGATTATAGGACATGTGAAAGGCTGAGATTTTGTCTGTTTTTTTCAAAACCTCTAATGGCTACCTACGGATCTGACGGCCAGAATTCAATTTGTGTTGATCCAACAGCAAGGATTGAATCTGGCAATTCCCTTTAGTTCCAACGGTCATATTTTTTATCTGACAGTGGATTTTGAATATTTGACTTGATCTAACAGTCATAATTGATTTCTAACGGCTAGATCAAGATCTAATGGTCAGATTTGATCCAAAATCAAATCCAAAGGCCAAAATCTTGGTATTAGGGCCATTGGAAAGCCATTTAGAGGTCGACAAAAAAGGATGGCACAACACAATGAGGATTCGTTTCCGACTAGTTTTGAGTCCATGAGCATTGGCACTCAGTACAGTGACACATCCAATGACGCGGCACCAACGTTTTTCCTCCTTACTCAATGAGTTATGGTCAGCCTTCTTCACATCCTTCAGGTTCCATTGGTGAATAGGGAATGATATACTACAAGAAAAATCCTGATTTGCAATGGAAATTTTACAACGGACAAATCTATTGCAAAACAGTAACAATTTTGCAACGGAAGGCTAATGAAAGTCTGATAAGTAAATTGCAATTGAATCACAACTAACTTGCAACGGACTTGCAACATAAATTTGCAACAGATTCATTTCTGTTGCAAAACATGGTGGGAAACTTTGGCGCCATCCTTGTGTTAAGAGACCAAAAGACATATACAAATTTATGACGTTATTACCAAAGACTATTATCTAATCCGTGCTTGGCGCCAAAAACTTGTAAAGAGACAGTGTGTTGTATGTGAAAATATGGTCATGGGAGTGAATGTGGTAAATACTTCAGCTTGATTTGAAACAAAAAGTAAGTATACTCTCAAGCGAAATAGTATTACCAACCTCGACCCCTTCATGAAGTGCACGGGTCATACAGTAATAAAAGTGGACTAGGAGTTCGGATATCGTACCCGTGAGGATTGGAGGTTCTCTACAATTGGAATTTGATCACCCACAGGTCACAAGGGGCTCTTCACTATTTAGGCGACCAAGTAAGATGTAGAATAAAATCAATTTAATTGAAACAAAAAAAGCGATTTAAAACTAATCCTAAAATCTACCAAATAAACAACTACTTAATTCTAAAAGGTATGAAGAGAGTCAGCAGGGATGGGATAATTATTTTCAAGAAAGCAGTTTGCATTTCCTTGAAAGTGCAACATTTGTGAGTTGAATTCTAGATTTGTCCAAAGAGCAATGTAGTATAGCTTGGATTTCTCCATACCTGCATACATTTCACTAGTTAGAATCCATATTCCTTTTAGGAGACCAGAATGGAGTCTAAAAATGTTAGCTACTTGTAAAATTTGGCACTCTTTAAGATTTGATTGTTTTTCTTTTTCAATACTTCACAACCATTTCTTAGGACTGAAGAATTCTTGCCCCCATAGACAGGATAATGCAAGCCTTCTCCAATGTAATTGGTATCTCGTCCTTCAAATCTAATAAAATTTTATATCTCCTTACAGTCGGATCTTTGCTAACACGGGATCAAGATCCTTTCATCGAGACCTAGGAGAAACCTCACGATCAACTAAATTGAAATTACATCATCTAAGTGAATCCTCACACCATGAGTAAATTAGTGATCCTCCAAGTAATTTTTCGAGTTCGTGGATTCCAAGATATTAGTCTAGCATACCCTGAGATTCTTAGCTCTTTACTCGGGAATCTCCATCTACTGTGTCACTCAGGGCCTCCTGAAATCGAGGCAAAGATACGACTCTTTTTGTGGGTATGACTACTAATATTCGAACAATTCATTATATAGGCCTTACGATTATATAAATTCATTTTTCAAACCCACAAAATAAGCGAAAAAGCTGCAAATGCGAATGTTCAGCAATTAATCCCCATGCAGCCCCAGAGGGGTGTTTAATGTTCAATTCTTGATTTCAATCATCACTAATCAAACAAAAGTAAGAAAATGAAGAAAGAAATCCAAGAAAGAAAGAGAAAAACCCGATTTGAGCTTAAATCTTCACCTCAATGATAAATAAATTGAATATACGAGTGCAACACCAAAATCTCTTCAATAGAAATAAAATGCGCACAAAGCTATTCTAAGATCTATTAAAAATAAAAATATGCAGCAAGCAGAAAATGAAACGGTTAGAGAGAAAAGCCATGAGAGAGAGAAAATCCAGTTTTTAGCTTCAATCCTTGAATACGGAACCTTAGTGAAATCTGAATCTCTATTATCGACAAAAATCTCTTGATAGAAACAAAAATCTGCTCTCTAAAAACTGCTCTCAAATCTAAAACAAATAAAAATCTACATAAAAACTGGAAAAATGGGCAGTCTAGAGAGAGAAAACCCAAGAGAGAGGCTCTCAATCTTCCCTTTGCCTCTTTACCTAAAAAAGCAGTATATATGTAATTAACTTGGGTGAAATGGGCTTGAAATTAGATTGGCTTTCAAGATTTTGACCTTTTTCAGAGTTTGCGACATTCTGAGTCGCGACACGGGTTTTACAATGGTGACACCATTTCTGCTCTGTGACATCGGTCCGCGACATACTCTCTGTCATGACATCGGTCATGACATACTCTAATAAAGCGACAAAATTTTACGGGCCGGTGATTGGTTTTCTTACCCAGGCACATCGGGTAGTAAGCTTGCCGTTTTAACTTCCCGGTTGGGCGTGTGGTACTCGTTGGAAAGCTCTTTGAATGTAGAATGCAGCCATGAGGGAATTTGAACCATTTGATGTTCCGGATGGTACATAAAAATTAATCTTCAGTGGCACGCTGTGAGACTGCCGGTTGTTCTTGCTACGGAAATATATCGCTCATTTCTTGCCGTCTTGCTTTTCATCAATAATCCTACAAAACCAAGTTTAGAGGAAGTACATGAGTTTTACATGAATATGGATATAAAATGCACAAAAATAACATGTGAAATGAAATCAAAAACATAGATGAGTTTACACTAAATCAAACACTAACTTGAAGTTTTGTGTCCTCAACAAAAGAAAAAAGAAGTTGCTTGTCCCCAAGCAATGGAAGAAGAGTTCATTTCACCCTTTTTATTTAGCAAAACTGGTATTAAACTGCAAGGGTATGTGATATGTCTCAAGAATTACCCTTACAAAGGAATGTAGAGGAATATGATCAAGATAATTTATTCATTTTAATGAGTGAATTAATCTCATAATAGACAAATTTAGATCATGGTTCTCAACTAACGTGTGTGTGTGTGGTCTTCCCCTATCCAATCAATTGCAAGCTAGATGAGTTTATGAGAATTGAGATAAATATGCGGATCTCCTAAGATAATATATTTAGATTCCATAGGCTTGTTGTTCTTATCGCTCTCCACTAATGTAGGCACACACAACTCTCAAGATCAAGTAGGTCTTTATAAACATGTAAGGCTTGGGTAAGGAGTAGTTAGTAGTCATTTTAGGCTAAAACTTACCCAAACATACATATTTTTGCATTTGTGACTCACTCCATCCTGATTCTTACCATCAACATAGTGACACTCTCAAGCACCCCAAAATCTGTTTAGGTGCATCCTTCCATACTCCTCATATCACTTTTCTGCACAAATTCTGCATTCTTTCAACAAACATCAAGAAGCCTTTTTCTTTAAGACAAGGTTATTAGAGTAGTGCAATGTCAAAACCCCCTTAAGCTTTCTACCAACCCTTAGCGAGCTTTAAATCAATAGCTCCCAAACCAATTGGCCTTAGGGTATTAGGTGTTGAGACACCCCTTAGGATTTACTTGCTCTAGGGAAGGAAGGCTACGAGGCTAGACTCACTCTTCCTTGACTTTTTATTGTATTTTTGCTTCTTTTACACTTGATATTTTTCTGTTTTTTTTTTTTTTTTTTGACAACTTCTTTTGATTTTCAACTTAACTCATTTCAACCAATTTGGAGTTATTTTTCCTATGGAAAAATAACTCCCCCAAACTTGCTCCTCACCACATTTCTCAATTATGTTCAAATCCTCATGTTATGGGTGGGTTCGGTTCTTTACTGAAGGATAGTGATGTATAGGAAGGTTATTGGCTTCAAACTTGGTTTTTTTATAAGGCGAAATTTTGGCTCTTTGGAAATAAATCTTGGTTACTAAGAGGAATATGCATATGCATATTAATAGGGTTAAGCTTGAAGGCACAATCTTTCCAAGGATGGCCTATATCATTTCTCCAATTGTTGTGTTGCCTAGGATTTCGCCTCGACGATAATAGGGCAGTTCTAGAACCTATGGAGATCAAAAATTAGATGGATTCTCATAAGCCTTCTCTAGCAAACAAAAAGCGCTTTCAAGGGTATAGTGACCACGTGCATGGATTTTGAGGAAACCAATGACTAAATAGCCTATTAAAGAGATAACTCATTAAGCATTAAGTCTATTATCTCTAATATTGTCCATATGCCAAGGGTTCATTTATGGTCCTTATTGACATCCATGACAACTCCAAAGCAAAACTCGAAAATTAACTCGATAAACTCTAACTAAAAATATATATATATATATATACCCAGCTAAGATGTAAGTTAGGAAGCATCAAACAAAGTCATTATCTAGAAAAGCACTAGAAAATTCATCCTCAAAGTTGTCATTTACAACATGTGGGGTGTGACATGATAAACTAACAAAAATAAACACCCCCGAACTTTGAGATGAACATTGTCCTAAATGTACAGCAATGACGAAACAATAAAGTAAAAGGGTAATAAAGAGTTGGGAAAAGTGAACTCCTTTGTAGTCTTTTGCCACTTTGAATAGGAACCTTGATGATTTTTCGGACATTGACATTTGTATGCAGCCCTTGATACACTCTTTTGCTTCTTTGGAGCCATGAAAGTGGCTTTGGCATTTTCTCGAACCTTGGTGTGACTTCCTTCACCTCAAATGAGTGAGTTTGATTCTTGAAAACCTCAGCCCGATACATGCAAATCACTCGCGATCAACAATGATCCACAAGAACCAAACAAACAACCAAGCACAAAAATTTTCTTCCATTGTAACTCCTCTTTGATGATTGGAATGATGGATGAAAAATTGGGGGTTCAACAAAGGTAAGTTTGTGCTTAGGTTTGTGATGGAGTTTTGAAGCTTGAAGATGATGGAGATGGATTGGGGAGGAATGTGATTTAGGATTTGAGTGGATGGGAGATGAATTTGAGAAAGTGGTTCAAGGTTGCAAGGGTTGGAGGAAGAGTATGGCAGCATAGAGTATAAAGTAGGAAGAAAGAAAAATGGGGTTTAAAAATTTAAAAAGCCTCTGTTTCGTATTGTGGTGCTAGTCACGTCGGCAATTACCCTTTCGACACCCCACATTTTTATCCAGCTTGTTATACTCATATCTCTTCATTTAGCTCGGAATTGGATGTGTAAGGGCTTCGTTGGAAAGATCTTTCAATGTAGAATGTGCTCATGGGCTGGGGTGAACCATTTGGAGCCTCGTCAATACAGAAAAATCAGAATGTTCAATGCTGTCGGTGTGATGATTTCTTGACTCCTTAGGTTCTCCTTGCTTTGTCTCGCGCCCATATCACTTGTTATCCTTCAAAAGTCCTTCATGCTTATATATTATCTCAAAAAATCACTCAATAGCAACCCTGATGCTTTCATTCGTCTTAAACTCATCACTTGTCTTCAATTCTCACTCAACCATGATCATGAACCTTCCAACTTTATATTTCGGTTAAATTTGGTTCATTTCATTTGAAAACCTAAAATTTGATGAACATCTCCACTCCATTTTTTTCACACTTGAAGCATTATAATTACATCAACAGCCGCTTTCCAACTTCTTGCCTTCGCTCTTACCAAACTAGTCATGACAACATGTTGAGCTTCAAACTTATGCTGATACGAAAACACTAACAACAAAGTTAAAAACCTTCTTTGGAATTTTCATCCCAACAGTAAAAAAAGCAGACAACAAATAAAATAACTAAAAAAAATAGAAAAAGAAAGAGAATGGATAGAATCCTTATTACTTAGCTTAGGTTGCCTCCCAGTACTCCGTTTAGAGTCGACTAGACTCATTGGAAAATCTTAGTGCTTCCGTTGACCAATCATTCATCTTGGAAAGCACTTCCTCTTCATAACCATTCAGCTCAAGAATGTTTTCTTTCAGACTTTGAAGAGGGGAAAGAAACTCAAAATTCCCTTTAATTATGGCTGGTGGTTCAACCACAATTTCTTCAAAACAGTCCCCTCTATGTGAAGTAGATGTAAACACATTTATGCTTAAGGGGGTGTTTAAACCTATTCCTTTTGATTGAAGCAATTTGCGAATTTTACGCTTTTTGTGGCTCTTTTCTTGCTCCATCAAGGTAATAATTAGTGAAGATTGAACTGCTTTCTCCTCGCCTGAAGCAAGGTGAGCTCCCCCTTGTTGATGTCAATCCATGTAGCTTGAGGAAAGAAGTGGTCTTCTACTTAGTATATGAGAATTTTGTAGATCCCCTTCAATGCCCAAGTCACAAAATCCATGGGGAAGGTAAATGTGTCAATCTTTACTTAAAATGTTTCAATAGCCATTGCCGACACTTCTTCAAATTTCAGTTTATCCAGTAATGACTGCTAATAAATCCTAAGTTGTTTAAGGAGTGCTTGCTTGTTCTCAATTTCGTCGTTTTCACCTTCTTCCTGATTTGGGGATGAGAAATTTGCACCTTGCTTTCCAGAGGGAGTATCAATGCATTCATTGGGATTTGGAAAAGTGTTACTAGGAGAGGTCCTGAAATTTTTTCCTTGAATGCTTGGACCCGAGTGTCTATTTGAGCTTCTCGTTTCAATCTAGCACTAGTGTTGACTTGGAAAGGCATCTAAATGCAGAATTTACGCTCGCGAAGACTAATCCTCTTCTTGTTTCCACTTCCATGTAGACTAAAAATCTGCTCCTTGACAGGAGACAACTCTTCTTCCACTCTTGAAATGTGGTTGAACTCCCTTGATAAGGCAATACTCACTTGTTCCGCAGGTGGCAGTCATTGTGAATTCTTTGGTCAATTTATGAAGTGGTTATTGGCTATGGAGAACAAAATCTATCTTTCTATTGAATGTTCTGCTCATAAGTACTTAACAAATAAGAAGAAAAAACAAAAGAAAATAAGAGTACAAAATACTAATAAAAAAATTAACTAAGAAACAAATCACAACCAAAGATAAAAATAAAAATAAAGTACTTTAGAATTGGCAAATTACTAGTTCTTTAAAAATGTCAACTTCAATGAAAGTGACGCGCTAAATCCCAGACCTTGCTTGTGTCAAAAACTTGTTAAAGACAAAAGACATATACAAATTTATGGCGTTATTACAGGGTATTATCTATCCCGAAACACTTGGCGCTCAAAAACTTAACAAAGAGACCCGATTAATGTTGTATGTGAAAATATGGTCATGGGAGTAGATATGTAGTAAATACTCAAAAACCGATTTGAAACAAAAGTAGTATACTCAAAACTGAAATGAAAAGTATTACCAACACTCAACCCCTTTCCGCAAGTGCACGGGTCATACAAGTAATAAAGTGGACTCTAGGAGTTCGGATATCGTACCCACGAGGATTGGAGGTTCTCTCTAATTGGAATTTGATCACCCCGATTACAAGGGCTCTTCACTATTTAGGCGACCAAGTAGGATGTCGAATAAAATCAACGATTTAAATTTGAGGCAAAAACTGGTTAAACTAATCCTAAAAATCTACCAAATAAACAACTACTTAATTCTAAAAGGTGAAGAGAGTCACTAGGGATGGGGATAATTATTTTCCAAACCGGTTGCATTTCCTTGAAAGTGCAACATTTGTGTGAGTTGAATTTAGATTTGTCAAGAGCAATAGTATAGCTTGGATTTCTCCATACATAATACATTTCACTAGTTGAGATCCATATTTCCTTTTCGAGGACAAATGGGTCTAAATGGCTACTTATGGTGGCACTCTTTAAAGATTTTGATTGTTTTTTCTTTCCAATACTTCACAACCATTTCTTAGAAATTTGAAGAATTCTTGCCCCCATGAAAGGATAATGCAAAGCCTTCTCGATGTAATTTGGTATCTAGTCCTTCAAATCAGCAAATTTTTTATATCTCCTTGATCGGATCTTTGCTAACACGGGATCAAGATCCTTTCATCTAGAGACTAGGAGAACATAAGTCAACTAGAAATTGATACATCATCCCACAAATTAATCCTCACACCATGAGTAAATTAGTGATCTCGCCAAGTAATTTTTCGAGTTGTTAGTTCAGATATTAGTCTAGCATACCTAAGTTACCGCTCTTTGCTCTCGGGAATCTCCATCTACTGTGTCACTCAAAGAGGGCCTCTGGAAATCGAGCAAGATACGACTCTTTTGTGGGTATAAGCTACTAATATTCGAGCAAATTCATTATATGAACTATACCAATTATATAAATTCAGTTTTCAAACATACAAAATAAGCTGAAAAGCGCAATCCCGAATGTTTGTAATTAATCTAGCCATGAGGTGTTTAATGTTCCATTCTTAGTTTCAATCTATTCACTAATCAAACAAAAGAGTAAGAAAATGAAGAAAGAAATCAAGAAAGAAGAGAAAAACTGATTTGAGCTTAAAATCTTCACCTCCATGATAAATAAATTGAATATACAGTGCATTCCAAATTTCTTGATAGAAATAAAAATGCAACTCTGAAAACTATTCTAAGATCTATTAAAAATAAAAATCTGCAGCAAAAACTAAGAAAATTAGCAGTTTAGAGAGAGAAAACCATGAGAGAGAGAAAATCAGATTTTTAGCTTCAATCCTTGTACGAACCTTGAGCAAATCTAGAATCTCTATTATACGACAGGAAATCTCTTCAATAGAAACAAAAATGCGCTCTAAATGCTCTCAAATCTAAAGCGAATAAAAATCTATGAAAAATTTGGAAAAATGGGCATTCTAGAGAGAGAGAAACCCCAAGAGGGCTCTCAATCTTCAGCGCCTCTTTATCTAAAAAGCAGTATATATATGGTCTAGGGTGAAATGGGCTTGAAAGTGGGTAAAAACTCAATTTTAGGCCTTTTCAAGTTTACTGCCATTTGATACGGTCGCGACAGGTTTTACATTCGCCTTACCATTTCTTTTGTCTCGAGCATCGGTCGACATACTCTCTGTCGCAACATCGGTCCACGACATACTCTCTGATCGCGACATACTCTCTATCAAAACCAAATTTTCACGAACCCAATGGCCCGGTTTTTCTTCTCTAGCTTGTCGGGGCGTAACTTCTTCGTTTACTTCCGGTTTGGGGCGTGGTAGTACTCGTTGGAAAGCTCTTTGAATGTAGAATGCAGCCAGGGAATTTGAACCATTTGATGTTCCAGATGGTACAGAAAATTAATCTTTCAGTAGCCTTATTTGTGAGACTCTCAGTTGACTCTTCTTTTGGAAATATATTGCTCATTTCTTGCCAAATCACTTGCTTTCATCAATAATCTACCAAAACCAAGTTTAAGAAATTTTATGAGTTTTACATGAATATGGATATAAAATGCACAAAATAACCTGTGAAATGAACTCAAAACATAGATGAGTTTTGCACTCATCACCTTGGAAACAACATAGCAACGGATTTGGCCATTGCAAAATTGCAACGGAACGATTCCGTTGCAAACTTGCAACAGATTGACAACAAAATTACAACTGTTGCAATTTTACAACAGATTTGCAACAATTTTGCAATAAATTTATAAATTTCAAGGCATTTTATTAAAGATAACTTAAAATTTTATTTATAATTGAAGGTAAATTATTAACTATCAACATTTATATCACTACAAGAAATTCATAGTTTCTGAAACCAAGGAATTACTTGGCGGTTAATTCGTTAGTAGTGCAAACGAGGTCTCGACGGATAAAGGTGTATTATTTTTCCCACATTTTTGCTACCATTTACCGACGGAATAACTATAAAAAATTACCGATGGAAGTGTTCTATAGGTAATTTGCGTGCAGTATGTAGGCGCTAACTTTTAGGTACCATTTACCGACAAAATACCTACGAAAAATTATCGACGAAAGTGTTCCGTAGGTAATTTTCACGTGCTAACTTTTAGGTACCATTTACCAACGGAATACCTACGAAACATTACTGACGGAAGTGTTCCATAGGTAAATTTTACCTATAAAGTACCTACGGATTACTGGTGGAAGTTATCGACAGATAGTCTTCCGTAGGTAAATTACACTATAAAAAATTCACAGTTTACCAATGGAAGTGTTAAAGTAGGCGAAATTTTACTATAAATTACCTCCTGATTATCGTAGGATTCTTGACGAATAGTCTTCGTAGGTAAGAATTACAGTAAAATTCACGGTTCTGCAAATGAGTGTTCCCTAGGTAGATTTTACCTATAAATTACCTCACGATTCTTGACGAGGATTCTTAGACGGATAGTCTTCCATAGGTAAATTACCTTTATAAAATCATGAGTTTGCTTGACCGGAAGTGTTAAAGTAGATAAATTTTACCTATAAATTACCTACAGATTATAGACGAAATTCTGAAACCGAATAGTCTTGATGGAGTAAATTACAATAAAAAATTCACAGGTTCTGAAGCGGAAGTGTTAGTGATGAAGTACCACCTATAAATTACCTATATGGATTCCAGAAGCCCGAGAATTTATCGACGGATAGCCTTCCGTAGGTAAATTACATGATAAAAAATTCACAGTTTACTGACGGAAGTATTTCATATGTAAATTTTACCTATAAATTACCTACGGATTACCGATGAAATTTACCTATAAAAATATTTGACGATTATTCTTAATCATACTTAATTTACTTACACTTGAAAAACAATTTAACATGTACATCATTGTTTATTTAATTATTTTTGAAGATTTTTTAAATATCTTCATAAATTTTAGATGATTTTAACTTATCAATATTTTGTCCATCATTTTATATATATTAATTATTATATATTTATATATTATTTATTTTTATTTGAAGAATTATAAAATTTGTGAAATTATTTTTTTAACATTTTTATAAGATTTTGACCTATTTTAGCCCATTTTAGTTTGTAAACCCGCATGGGCTAGCTAAAAGCTCATCCGAATAAAAATGGGTCAGATTTGCTCGGCCCATTTTGGCCGTATTTCGAATGGGTTGGCGAAATAGGATTGGGTGGTTTACCGGCTACACTAAGAGCCAGCCTTCTCTTCCATGAGTTTCTTAATTTTTGTTTTCTCTTCAGTCTTCTCACGTTTAACAACTCCTAATTCAGATGCTGCCTCCTCAAATAGTGATTTATTTATTTTTGGCAACGAAAAGCAATCCATAGTTCCTACTAAAATATACTAATAAATATAATAAAAACAATCCCTCATTGTCCAACCCCATCCCCACCCAACCCTCGCCCCCTTCCTCGAGCCATTCTTCTCACCCTCCATAATCAAATTAATATATATATATATATATATATATATATATATATATATATATATATATATAACTACTATCTCTATATATATATATATATATTAAATTTTTTTGTTCAGTAAAATTTGCTTTTGGTGGTGGGAGGGGAAATCATAGGCACCATGGGTGCAATGAGACATTTATAATCTGGGGAGCCAAGACTGCGTTTAGGGTATGCTCACTACAAAAGAAAAGAGATTTAACAACAAAATTTTAACATGGGAAAAAAAAATAGTCACAAAATATATCTGTTAGCAACAAAATTTAAGAATTGTCTCAAAATCTATTCAATGCGATAATTTTAGATACGAAAATGTAAATTTTGCTACAAAACTTATGAACAAAAGGTGAATAAATTATTTATAAAAATAATTTGCAGCTTAATGATTATCAAACCACCATAAATATGTATCACCCACCAAAAAGATTAAGATCTCCATTTTAATTACAAAATGTTTTCAAATTTTATACTAATTATCATAATGAAAAAAAATGATAGTTGTAGGAAAATAGAAAATAAAGAAAAAATTTTAGAATTAAAATTATTATATTGTTTTATTTATAATGTGTATTTTTTAGATAGTATAATCACTATTTTATCTATTTAAATATTAAAATGTATAACGTATTTTATATATTTAGTAAAAAGATGAAATATAAGAATTTTTCTCCATACATATTTTTCTTTCCTTAATAACCTGATCTAGGCTCCTTCAACTTCTTGTTTTTCCTTCCTTCCAACCCAAATTCCAATCACCCCTCTTGGCACTAAGCGGAGGTTAGATCCTATTAAATCGACTTGTTGTGTGCAATCAACTCGTTATACTACTCTAGTTGCACCACTTTAGATTTTCCATAACACTGGTACTTTCCCTTGGTCGCTATCCAAGATTCATAGGTTTTTTTGTTCTTTTACAGAGGAATTTTTTTGTTTTTTTGGAAAAGATTTGATTTTTTCCTTGTGATGGGAATTGGTGACTCATATTATTTGTGAAATTATGTTGATTCATTTTTTTTTTTACCGAGTTGAACAAGTTAGCAAGAAATCTTGGCTGATTCATACGATTTTTACTAATTCCCTACCAAGTTCTTCATTTTATGGTCATAATTACATGAACCAGCAAGGATAAGGCATTTTCACATGTCACTTCTTTCAAATGTATCTTTTTTGATGAGATATCTTCTACTAGATTTGTTTTATGTGATTCTAGCACAAAGATGACTTCGAATCGAGGTAAGCACTGTTAACATATGGAATCATTAGGTTATGTGGTAGAGGTTATTTGATGTCCTTTTGGCTTGGCTTTTTCAGTAGTTGATATGTTCCTAACTAGTATTCTTACTTTTCTTTGCTTATCCTTGAAGGATCCATCTAATATGAGGAGAATAACATGTGATGAGAAGCTGAAAGAGCTTCTTGATTTTAACTCATTCAATGGATTCACTATTTCTGAATTCCTATAAGCACATTTCGTAAAGACAAAACAGTGAGTTGCTGCCAAACTGATATTGTGAAGCCTTGAGAAATTGGGATTTTGTTTGTGAGATTAATTAATTTGCCAACTGTTCTTTTCTTGTTGTTCCTTTCTTTTATTTTCTTTTTTTCTTTTTGGTTCCTTTTGTGTTCGACCATGACTAATAGATAGATAGGTTATCTGTTTAGGCTGGCCAAGGATTGCTGAATTCACATATTCTGTATTTTCTATTCTCTTCTTTTGAAAGCTCTGGATGACAGGGTGATAGATAGGTTACTCTTCTATGAAACTTCTTCTTAAGATTTTGGAATGATATCGATTAACCTCTGTTTGGGCTCAATTTCCTATTTATGCTTAATTGTTTCTGATATTTTACGCCCCAATTTTCTTAGTTTATTAGTAGTTGTTATTTGAAAATTTTATCTTTTATTGCCCACGTTAAACCATAGACAAGAACTCCTTTGATGTACATCTTATGTTTCATGATGCACTTTTAGGATTTGTTGGCTGAGGCCTAACTCAGCATGTTTATTCATTTGGGCCATTTTTTTTTTTCATATTGATTGGATTCTTATAAGAAGCAATCATATGATACTGAGAATTCTTATTGATTCTCTACATCATTTTGATTGTGATCAGGAGAGTTTAGCTTTGGTGTTTCTTTGATTAATTGAATCTGATATGCTATTACTCTAAAAATTAGTCATTCTTTTTGTCCTTTTGGTGTTATTTTTATAAAATATTTACTACTCAGCTTATGTAAATAAAGCCTCCCTAAGAACTATGATGCGAGATAAAAGAAGGTGGTGGTCTTGATTATTTTGTTTAAAATGCAATGCTGTGACAAATGTGGTTGTTTGTTGTATAAGTGTTGGGATCTCAATAAATCTCATTGATTATCAATAATTGATTTTTAGGCTTCAGGATCTAGCTGATGTTTGAGTTCAATGACTAAAAGAGATTAAAAGAAGATTGTAAGACTATTTTGATTTCCAACTTCCCCATGTTTTATGGCTTTAAAGAATTGTTTTAGAACTTGGTTCAACCAAAAACCAAAAGAATTATTGTTCTAAGACTTGAATTAGGTACAATTTAAAAATCTTGGAATTCAAACAGGGCTACCTATGAATTACAGTATAATTACATGGTTTAAAGAGAGAGTTGCGAAAGCTCACTAAAGAGAAGAACTTCTATGAAAAAACAGACAACCAAAATAACTTAAACAAGGATGCAAAAAGCCAAATTCAATGGGGATATGCGTGAAGGTCCTAAATGACACTAGTGGCTAAACTCCAAAAATTTGGGGTGTTCGTGCCTTCCTCTCCTTTTACTTGTGAAAACTTGGCCTCAGGCCAAAATTTTATTATTCTACTCAAGCTGCACCTCCACTTTTCTAGGATAATGAATTCTAACACAGTCTATAAATCCTTCCACCATAAAGAATCTCAATGATTCTTACCTTATGTCCTTTAGGACACCTATCTAGTTGATAATACACCACCTTCATACCTATCCTTTCCTCGGCACTAGCCTTCGTTTAAGAGAATCCAATCCAAAACTAACTTTCCTGCAATCTTTTTTAGATTATGCTTTTATGAAGGCTGAGTATTTTATTTTATTTTATTTTTCCTTGCTTAGGTTTTCAGTTAGACTGCAAAATGAAAAATATTTAGAAGACAAGAAACTTGGCTCCTTTTGAATTGAGATGCTTTGTCACACTAAATTCATAATATACCTTTTGCTTATGTGGTTAGATTTCTTTTAATAGATGCCCCATATTCTGGGTCTTAATTTTTTTGTTTGTATATTCTAATGCATTGATCAGATAATAACATGTTCCCTCCCATATGGATATCTACAAGTTTCTGAAATCTATAAGTTGGGTTAAGATTGTACAAGTGAGTCATCTTGTTATCTTGACATGGTCCAGCTAGGCTTTTTTCAAGGTCTCATTTTGGGTCAGTCAGATTTGGGGGGCTAATTACTTATTAGTTGAGCCTCCCACAAGAAACATACTGTTGGGTATTTAATATTTTTTACTGAACTTTGGTGTTTCCAGTAAAATTTGCTTGGATGACAACACAATTGAACATTCAATTATATTAAATTTAGATTCTTTAAATGCTTAAATTTTGTCATGAAGTCTCTTAACTTCACCAAATTTTATCAGAACTATTATCTAACAAACCCTCTCGTTCTCTCATCGCTCCATCTCTCCCTATGTTTCGGTGCCTTTTGGGAGAGAGCCAAGAGACTCTGTGACCATGCAATCTATAAGGACTTGCTCACCATTAATCTCTTCTTTTTTTCTTTCTTTGTTTTCTTATTTATTACACCTTCGATTCTAAGCTTTTGGGTTTTTCTGTAAAGACTTGTTTTACTTGCAGGTTTAGGCTACTTTGCAATTTGATTCATGATCTCTATACTGATGTCGATGCTTTTTTTATAAACTAGATTTCGGCTAATTAGAGAACCATTGTTCTACAGGGAGAGTGGAGAGACCAAGGGTTTGAGAGTTTGGGTTCAACAAATCCAATTGATTTGTCGACGCCTTCTACTTGAGAACTTCAAACTCCACACATTAGGTAAATTGCACCAATTTCTTTTGAGTTATCTACTTTGGTGAAATTTGAGAAAATATATAATTTATAAATTTTTGATTAGATGAATCTGTTTCTTAGAAAATTGTTACTTGAAGAAGGTTTGAAGTTCACTGACCAAGTTGTAGTACATGTTTCCTTGATTACTGAGTTCTTTTATTTAATTATATCCAAAAGAATGAAAGGACTTATTATTCTTGTTTCACATGCTTCAAAAGAGGTATGAGTCCGGTTCCAATTCCTAGGAAATTACCCAACTAAAGCTAATACAAGGGTCAACACCATAAATTATTACTACTTTGATGAGCAATGGGCCATCTTTGATTGCTACTGGGGGGTTATACTAGTAGACTAGATTGAGCCTATTTTTTTCAATCTGGTGATCTAGCAAGTTATGTTGGAACAACGTTGTGTATAGAAAACATAAATTGGATAATCTATAATTAGGCTTTGGAAGACATGGTTAGTACTACAAAATAGTAGTGGAGAATGTAACGCCCCATCCCGAGAGGGTGTGCGGTACGTGTAACCGTAGGGCGCAAATGTGCACCAAAAGACTTTCTTGATTATTAAGTGCCATTGTAGTATTTTTGGGAGTTGTTATTAACGATGAAATTGTGAAATGATAAATTGATTGAACCCAGAATTTTGTACTAGAACAAGGGTAAATTTGCAATTGGCCAAAAAGGATATGAAGGTCATAATAAAAGAAGAGAGTATGCCATTATAGAATATAGCATAAGTTGATTTGAAAAAAGAAAGAAACTTGAGGACTTAATTGCAATTAAAGAACAATTTAATATAAAAAGAGGAGACCAAATTGGTCTCTCATATTTTAGGCATATGGGGGAAGAGCTCCTACGTGAAGGAGAGGAGAAGAGAGAAAGAAAGAGAGGAAGAAGAGGAAGAAGAGGAAGAAGAAGAGGGAGAAGAGCAAAAAGGTATGGATCTTTGGGTTTTTGTATGGAATCATGTGTATTTTGGATTTCTAGGGTTTTTGGTATGGATTTCCATGGGTATTAGTTGCTCCATTCTAGGGTTTTGTTGGGAGATTATCCTAACCCTGAATTTGGTGAAGTTATTATGGAGTAAAGCCTAGTTGGGATAAGATAACATGAAATCTTTCTAATTCTATGGTTTTGTATGGAATCATTTGTATTTTGGATTTTGGTATGGATTGATGTGGACTATTATGTGGATTTCCATGGTTCTTGGGTTCTTGATCTAGTTCTAGAGCTAGGGTTTGAGGTTGTTTTTATTTGTCTTGATTGGTTGGATTGGTTTTGAGGAATGGTTGTAAGAGAGAATGTTGGGTTTCAAAGGGAAATGTAGTCAAAATTTTTGTAAAAACCCTTTGTTCTTGTTTGACTATAGATTAAGTTATAATCATCCAAATGAAGTGATTCAATTTGTAAAGAACCATAAGGATAAGTTTACACAGTATATACTTAGGGACCAAGAAAAAAATTGTAGCTCTGGGCTCCCAATCTGGGGCTTAAGGTGAGCTCGTGTAGCTCATGGGTTATGCTCTGTTTTTGGTATTGTTATAGTGTTTTGGCCATAAGTTGAGTTTCCCTCATCCAAATTGAGTGATTCAAAATTATGGGTAAAATATACTTTAGGGGAATAATTTAATTCAAGGAAGTGTATGCAAATTGTAACCCAAAGTGCCCAGAAATCTGTCAAAGTGGTGCTATGTGCAGATTCTGTTCTACCAATTTGAGTAATCTACAAGTAAAATACAATAACCTGAGTTTTGGTGGTCCAAATTGGGTGATTCCAATTGGAGAAAGAAACATGGGCCATAGCTTCAAATGAAAGGAAGAAACATTTCAATTTATGGTGTTAAGATCCTAGAAACCAAAATAGCCGATGGGTGATCAGGTGAGCTAATCGATTTGGCATCAAAAATACGTAACTTGTGTTATGTGGTTGAGGGCCTTAGAAGGAATTTTAAATTAAAAATTTAAATGAATTTCATTGGATATATAATGGACTTATTTGAAGAGTTCATAATTTTGAAGAATTGTTTGAATAATTTTTTAGATGTAGCAAAGTCTAGAGAAATCTTGTTGGAAAAAATGGCCAAAATAGTGTGGTTTTTTAGGGGCTTTTTGTGCTCAAGGATAATTTGTTGGAACTGGCTTTATATGAATGTTGTGTAGCCACCAATGTGACTTGCATGTGTGAAGTTTCGTTAAAATCGATTCGTTCAATATAGTCACTTTGTAAGCCTCGTTAAGTTATGCGTGATTACGTGAGCGGTGAATGTTCCCTTCAAGTCGTATTCTCTTGATATGTAAGGGTGAAAGCAAAGGCGGAGAAGTTGTGGAGTCGTGCTCAAGTTTTGTAACCAGAAATGCGAGTGTTCTAAACCTATTTTTCAATACTAGTGTATTATTTATAAATCGTTTTACATTGGTATGTTATGGTTTTAAAGTATTAAACCATATTTCAAGCAAGCAATGGTTTTAAAGTATTAAACCATATTTCAAGCAAGCAATGGTTTTAAAGTATTAAGCCATATTTCAAGCAAGTAAATGCTTTATCAGCGAACGAACGAGTTCGATTTATTAAACCATATTTAGAAAAGCAAGCGAAGCAAGCAATGGTTTAGGTTGCAAAACCATATTTTAAAACAGCGAAGCAATGGTTTCGATTTGTGAAATATGTTTTAAAAAGCAACAAGCAAAGTGTATTTTGTAAAAACGGGCCTTAAGGAAATCCTAGTACTATGCAAGCATAAGGTCGAAGGTACTCGTGCGTGCGGTGAAGTTAGGACATCATTTCATGCATTTTAGATTTTGCACAGTCGGCAAACTTAGTTCATCATCATGGCATATTAAAGGGGACGTCAGCACGTATTGGAGTATATAGGGTTAGCGCGTGCTAGCTGTTATACATGGTGATTTAGACACTTGAGGTCTTTCACCCATATTTCTGGGAAGGTGATGTGGGCCCGAGGCCCTTCTACCTGGGTGATGTGGATCCTAGGTCCTTCCATGAGCACGGTTTGAAGCCTAGGCTCGATGTTTACTGAGTGCGATAAGCGAGAGAGAGAGCCTCGATGGTTAATCTTTATTCATGGCATTTTCACTTTGTTTAGATAACCATTGAGTAGCAAAGCAGCATTTATGAAAAGTTTTTAGAAACTTTTAAAGCAGAGCAAAAATCAAGCGACAAATCTATGAAAGTTTTAAAAACATATAAACAAAGCAAGCACATGAAAAAGTTTTATAAACTTTTAAAAACAAGCAGCGAAGTTATGAAAAGTTTTATAAACTTTTATAGCAAAAAATGAGTTTCTATAAAATGTCTTGTAAAAGATAGTTTTACGAGTTTTGAGACATTTAAGAAAAGCAAGTATTTTATAAAGCATACACTCAGGCTCGTTTAGCTCATTATTTTTCTGTTTAAAAACTATTTTCAGTGCAGACGCGATTATTTGGAGCATTTAATATTCTCTTGACTTCTAGTATAATGCTATATTAAGTAACTTTTGTAAGGAAATACTTTTAGTTTGTACAGTTGTGTATATGTATGTACATAGTTTTGGTTTATGAAAATGTGATGAGCATGAGGCTCTTTTGAAGAAGTGTTGTTGGTTGCCATGTTTTAAAAGTGTAAACTATATATACATGTTTTGGGATATGTCCTGTATATAGCTGTTATGCTGCCGGAATTTTATAAAATCACAAGTTTAGAAAAGAATAATTTTTATACGGGTTTTCAGCATGCCACAGCACGGCTTAAGCCATAGGATTCTCTGGTCCTCGAATGCGGCTATGGATTAATGGGATGGGCATGCAGCTTGAGCTTGCTAGTAAGGGTGGGGTGTGACAAGTTAATTATCGAGCATAGGTATCACGATAACTAAGGCTTGAGGGATATGATACCAACCTGATTGATATTAGAGCGCAGTCTTAAGGCTTTGTGTTATTAAGCCTAATTTTCTTATACCTTTATTTTACACTATTGTGACCACACATTTTCAAATTCAAAGTACATACATATTAAGTGTTTCAAAGTACTAAATAGTTGATTTTTTGCGAATAAAGCATTATGTCGGCCGAGGGACGTCGAGGTCGTCCCTAGGAGAGCCATTCCGGAGGCTTTCAGGCGTATTGCGAGGACCATACACGGGGGGAGTTGAGCCTGTGGGTTGGTTTACACTACAGCCTCAGCGGCGGTCGGTACGGACCATGCAGGCACCAAAGGGCTTAAGTTTTAGGATTGTTTGCGTAGACGGTGGCACGCAGTTGCTCGGATAGTAGCTATGGCGACTTGTAGATAGCATGGAGTCGACCACCTCTGCCGCCACGAGAGGTTCTTAAAGAGCTGGGAGGTGCATGGGAGAGCACAAAGTTGTCTTGTAGGAGCCATGACGGCGGGTGGCGTCTAGAGACCCGGCCATTGGGGGTCGTATGATTTTCCGCTTCCCGGGAGATTCGTTAGTCTTAGGCAGTGGTCGGGAGATAATAGAGTTTTTAATTGGGGCGAGGTTCGAGCGAGATCTTATGGCCTTGGATATGAGGGATTTTGATGTGGTTCTCGGCATGGATTGGCTATCTCGCCATAGAGCCACACTAGATTGTTATAAAAAGGAAGTAAAGTTGCATAGGCAGGGGAAATTGGAGGTAAAGTTCAGGGGAATACGTAGAGAGTTATCTTCCCGGTATGATCTTAGTCGCTGACGTATGAGGATGCCTACGTAAGGGTTATCGAGGCTATCGGCTTGTGGTGGAGACAAGGAAGGGGACTGGTGGATGAGATTCCGGTTGATTTAGAGAGTTCCCGGATGTATTTATATGATATTGTAGGATTACCTCGGATAGAAGAGTGAGTTCACCATTTATTAATCCTAAGAAGTTCGACCCATTTCCATTCCTCCTTATAGGATGGCTCGCCTTGCGAAGTTGAGGAGCTTAAGGCTCAGTTGGAAGAGTTCATTTGAGTATAAAGGGATTCATTCGTGAGCATATCCCCGGGAGCTCCGTTCTCTTCGTGAAAAAGAAAGATGGGAGTTTCTAGCGGTTGTGTATAGATTCTGACTGACTGAGAGCGAGTTACCATCGCGGTGCGTGCCCAGCTCCACTGGGATCGATGAGTTATTCGATCAGCTCCAGGGGTCTCGAGTGTACTCCAAGATAGATTTGAGGTCGGGGTATCATCAGTTAAGGGTGTAGGAGGGTGATGTTCTTAAGATTGCATTCAGGACAAGCTACGGGCATTATAAGTTTCTGGTGATGCCGTTTGGTTTGACTAATGCCCTGGCAACGTTTATGGATTTGATGAATTGGGTATTCTGGCCGTATTTGGATAGGTTTGTCATAGTCTTTATCGATGATATCCTAGTGTATTCAAGTAGTCTAGAGGAACATTCAGAGCACATAAGGATTTTGTTCACGGACCTAAGGGAGTGTATTTGTATGCGAGTTGAAGCGAAGTGCAGTTTTGGCAGCCAATTGGCATTCTAGGTAAATGTGGTCTCGACTAAGGGAAGAGTGTGGATCCCTAGAAAATAGAAGCTGTGGTAAGTTGGAAACCACCAAAGAATGTGTTAGAGGTCAGAAGCTTCCTTGGTTTAGCTGGGTATTACAGGAAGTTTGTTGAAGGGTTCTCTAGGATAGCAGCCCCACTGACTAAGCTGACAAGGAAAGATGTCAAGTATGATTGGGTGGATGTACATCACTTGAGTTTCGAGGAGTTGAAGAGTAGATTAACCCGGCTCCGAGTTCTAGCTTTACTTGATGGGAGAGATGGGTTTATGGTTTCTGAGTGGGTCTTCTAGATAAGGCCTTGGTTGTGTTTTGATGCAGAATGATAGGGTGATTGAGTATGCCTCTAGGTAGCTGAAGAAACATGAGGAGAATTACCCTACACACGACTTAGAGCTTGCAACAGTCGTGTTTGCCCTGAAGATATGGAGGCATTACTTATATGGTGCTCCTTGCAGGATCTTTACATATCATAAGAGTCTTCGATATATTTTCACCGAAAGGAGTTAAACACGAGGCAAAGAAGATGGCTTAGTTGATTAAGGTCTCTGGCTGTACTATTGAGTACATCAGAAAATTTAATGTTATAGCGGATGCCTTGAGTAGGAGGCCAGGAGAGTTCTTTGTCTCATGAGATCGAGTTATCTTCAACGTTGTGGTCTGGATCGAGAGTTTTAAGGGGTGATATTGGAAGTTTGAGAATTCAGGAGCATTGTTAGCCACATTTCATGTTAGACCTCTCCTAGTGGATCCGGATTCGACGAGGCGGTTCTGGGATCCCGCAGATGATTAAGCTTAAAGAAGGGATAAAAAGGGAAGAAAGTAGAGTTTCAAATTAGAGATTGGCGACATGATAGTGAAGATAGAGAATGTGTGTGCGGTATGGCGGCGAGAGACATTATGGAAGAAACACATTCATGCCTTATGATATGCATCATGGTACAAGATGTACGGGACTTTGAAAGAACATTCTTGGTGGAATGGGATGAAGAAAGAGATCGCAGGTTTCATCTCCAAATGCCTAACTTTGTCGGCCGGAGTGAAAGCGGATCATTAGAAGGCCCGTAAGGAAGATACGATTATTCACATTCGATATGGAAATGGGGAGGAGATCCTTTATGGATTTTGTGACAAATCTTCCATGGACTCAAAGGAAGCACGATGCTATATGGGTGATAGTTGATCGATTGACGAAGTTTGCTCATTTTCTGCCATTAAATGTTGAGGATTCTCTTGAAAAGTTGGCCCAGTTGTATGTGGATGAGATAGTAAGACTTCATGGGATTCCAGTTTCGATAGTTTCAGATCGAGACCCCAGGTTCACATCCAGGTTTTGGCCCATTTTGTAAGCATCTTTAGGTACTCACCTTCATTTCAGCATAGCATTTCATCCTCAGACGGATGGACAGTCAGAGAGGACCATTAAGAGCGTTAAGAGAGTTATGTTGAGAGGCACATTAATGATGGAATTCAAGGGAAGTTGGGATAATCATTTGGCACTAATGGAGTTCGCCTACAACAACAACTATCAGGTCAGTATAGAGATGGCTCCATTTAAGGCGCTGTATGGCAGGAAATGTAGGACTCCAGTGTGTTGGGATAAGGTTGGTAAGAGGAGATTGGTGGCCCTGAATTAGTGTAGATCACTTCAGAGAAAGTGAAAGTTGTTCGTGATAACTTGAAGACAGCAAGAGATAGACAGAAAAGTTATGCGGACAACCGTTGTAGAGACTTGCAGTTCGACATAGGTGACCAGGTCTTTTCGAAGATTTCCCCTTGGAAGGGTGTTTTGAGATTTGGGATGTGAGGTAAGCTCAGTCTGAGATATATAGGACCTTATGAGATTGTGAGCAAGGTGGGGTCAGTAGCTTACAAATTGAAGTTACCCCCAAAGTTATCAAGGATTCATGACACATTCCATGTGTCGATGTTAAGGAAATACATCCCAGATTCTTCACATGTGTTGAAGAAGCGTAGTCTGACTAAAGGAGAACACGACTTATGAGGGAAATACACATGCGGTGTAGATCGCAAGGAACAAGTGTTAGCGATAAGATTCACTAGTTAAATTTGTAGAATCATAGTACTTGGGAGATAGAGGCTCGAATCTGTAGTCGGTATCCCGATTATTTTCGAATAAGTACATTCCTTTCCTTTTTGAGTTTAGTTTGATGTTCATTTAGGGCGAAATGTTCTAAAGGAAAGGGAAGAATTGTAACGCCTCGTCAGGAAATTTGTGCGATGCCCGTGTAGTAGGGCGAAATGTGCACCCAGACTTTCTTGATTTTTAAGTGCCATTGTAGTATTTTTGGAAGTTGTTGTTAAGGATGAAATTGTGAAATGATAAATTGATTGAACCTGGAATTTTGTACTAGAACAAGGGTAAATTTGTAATTAGCCAAAAAGGATATGAAGGTAATAATAAAAGAAGAGAGTATGCCATTATATAATATAGCATAAGTTGATTTGCAAAAAGAAAGAAACTTGAGGACTTAATTGCAAATAAAAGAAAATTTAATATAAAAAGAGGAGACCAAATTGGTCTCTCATATTTTGGGCATATGGGGGAAGAGCTCCTACGTGAAGGAGAAGAGAATAGAGAAAGGAAGAGAGGAAGAAGAGGAAAAAGAGGAAGAAGAAGAGGGAGAAGAGCAAAAAGGTATTGATCTTTGGGTTTTTGTATGGAATCATGTGTATTTTGGATTTCTAGGGTATTTGGTATGGATTTCCATGGGTATTAGTTGCTCCATTCTAGGGTTTTGTTGGGAGATTATCCTAACCACTAGATTTGTTGAAGTGTATGGGTAAAACCTAGTTAGTATAAGATAAACATGAAATCTTTCCTAATTCTATGGTTTTGTATGGAATCATTTGTATTTTAGTTTTGGTATGGATTATTGGACTATTATGGATTTCCATGGTTCTTGGGTTCTTGATCACAGTTCCTAGAGCTAGGGTTTGAGGTTGTTTTGTATTGTCTTGATTGGTTGGATTGGTTTTGAGGAATGGTTGTAAAAAAAAGGAGAATGTTGGGTTTTCAAGTGCGGTCGAGTACTGTAAAAACCATTGTTCTTGTTTTGACTATAGATTAAGTTATAATCATCCAAATGAAGTGATTCCAATTTTTAAAGAACCATAAGAGATAAGTTTACGAATATATATAAGGGACCAAGAAAAAATTGTAGCTCTAAGGCTCCCAAATATGGACTTAAAGGTGAGCTCGTGTAGCTCACAGGTTATGCTCTGTTTTTGGTATTGTTATAGTGTTTTGGCCATAAGTTTAGTTTCCCTCATCCAAATTGAGTGATTCAAAATTCTGGGTAAAATATACTTCTAGGGGAATAATTTAATTCAAGGAAGTGTATGCAAATTGTAACCCCAAAGTTCCAAATGCAGCCGGTAAATTGTTATGGGCGAGATGCAGTATGCGATTTGAGTAATCTAGATGTAAAATACAATAACGCACGAGTTTTAGGGGTCCAAGTGGGTGATTCCAATTGGAGAAGAAACCTTAGAACCATAGCTTCAAATGAGTGAAGAAAACATTTCCAATTTATGGTGTTAAAGATCTATAAATCAGGTAACAATAGGTGATCGATTGAGCTAACTTGATTTGGCATAAAAAATGTTGTAACTTGTGTTGTGGTTGAGGGCCTTAGAAGGAATTTTAAATTGAAAATTTAAAGGGTTTTCATTAGTTTATAACGGTGATCTGAAGAGTTTATAATTTTGAAGACCTTTTGAATAATTTTTGGGTAATAAAGTCCAGAGAGTACTGTTGGAAAAAATGGCCAAAATGAGTGGTTTTTTTTAGGGGTTTTTTGTGATCAAGGATAATTTGTTCATTTGTCTTTATATGAATGTTGTGTGACCCTAATGCGATTTGTGTGTGAAGTTTCGTTAAAATCTGAATCCGTTTCAATATAGTCGCTTTGTAAGCCTACGTTAAGTTGTACGTGATTATGTAGACGATTAATGTTTTCGCCGTATTCTCTTAAGTATGTAGGGTAAAAGAAAAGGCGGAGAAGTTGTGGAGTCATGCTTTCAAGATTTTATAGCCAAAAATGTGAGTGTTCTAAACCTATTTTTCAATACTAGTGTATTATTTATAAATCTTTTTACACTGGTATGTTATGGTTTTAAAGTATTAAACCATATTTCAAGCAAGCAATGGTCTTAAAGTATTAAACCATATTTCAAGCAAGCAATGGTTTTAAAGTATTAAGCCATATTTCAAGCAAGTAAATGCTTTATCAAGCAAGCAAACAAAGGTTTGATTTATTAAACCATATTTGAAAAGCAAGCAAGTAAGCAATGGTTTCGATTTATGAAACCATATTTTAAAAGCAAGCAAGCAATGGTTTCGATTTGTGAAACCATATTTTAAAAGCAAGCAAGCAAAGTTTATTTTGTAAAACGGGCCTTAAGAGGAATCCCTAGTACTAAGCAAGAATACAGGTCAAAGGTAGCCCGTGCGATGCAGTGAGATTAGGACATCATTTCATGCATTTTAGATTTGCACGGTCGGCCAAACTTAGTTCGTCGTCTATGGCATATTAAAGGGGGCCAGGCAACGCGTATTGGTATATATAGGGTTAGAGTCTTTAGCTATTATATGGTGATGTAGACACGAGGTCTTTCCACCATATTTCTGCAGGAAGGTGATGTGGGCCCAGAGGCCTTTCCACCTGGTGATGTGGACCCGGGTCCTTCAAACCACGGTTGAAACCCCGAGGCTCCTGTGTTTACTAAGTGCAATGACAAGAAAGGCCTCCAGTGGTTGATGTTTATTCATAAACATTTTTTATACAGTTTAAAATCAACCACTGGTAAGCAAGCAAACATTTTATGAAAAGTTTTTAGAAACTTTTAAAGCAAAGCAAAGCAAACAACAAATCTATGAAAGTTTTAGAAACCTTTTAAAGCAAAGCAAGCATTTTATGAAAAGTTTTATAAACTTTTAAAGCAAAGCAAGCAAGAAGTTATGAAAAGTTTTATAAACTTTTATAGCAAAGCAAGCAAGGTTTCTGGAAAATGTCTTGTAAAAGATAGTTTTTATAGTTTTGAGACATTTTGAAAAAGCAGTATTTTATAAATTATATACCTCAACGAGCTCGTTTAGCTCATTATTTTCTGTTTTAAAAACTATTTTTTCGAATGCAGGCACGTAGGATGATTGGAGCATTTGAAGTATTCTCGACTTCTAGTATAGTCTTTATTATTAAGTAACTTTTGTAAGGAAATACTTTTAGTTTGTACAGTTGTGTATATGTATGTACATAGTTTTTGTTTATGAAAATGTGATGAGCCTGAGGCTCTTTTGAAGAAATGTTGTTGGTTGCCATGTTTTAAAAGTGTAAACTATATATATAGGTTTTGGGATATGTCTTGTATATAGCTGTTATGCTGCTGGAATTTTATAAAATCACAAGTTTAGAAAAGAAAAATTTTTATACAGGTTTTCAGCAAGCAACACGGCTTCACTTCACAGGATTCTCTAGTCGTCGGAAGTAATGGCTGAGGGTTTCTGTGGGGTGGCCGGCACACCACTTGCTAGTAGGGGTGGGGGTGTGATAGAGAAGAAATGGTTGAAGTAATGGGTTATTGATCTTAGTATATCAATTGTAAAAAATTTCCAATTGTTTCATTTCTTTTCAATTTTGGAAAAAATCAGAGATATGTTTTCAAATTATCTTACATAACCAATTTCCCTCCAGTTTTTAGTTTAGCTTATTTGGACTAAGTTGCTATTTGCTTCTCTTTTTGGGTTGATTTTCTAAATGGGGCTTTGTGTAAGCCTTTGTTTCTTCATTGTGAATGTTTTCTTAGACTTTCTCAACGACGAGTGTGACGCCTAAATCCAGGGGTCAGTTGACTACCGTCGGCAGCGGAAACACTGCGTGAATGTCGGGTGACCAGGCATCTCTCCACTAAATCGGGCGAATCTCCTTGCTGTACGGGAGCTCTACCCTTAGTACATAACATGTGTACATAACCTATCTGACAACATCAAAATCCAAACACATGAAAGGTAAAGCGGCCCTTGGGCCCAAATAACAATACTCTTCATAATACATCAACTATATCCAATAGTTTTAAAAGAGTTAATAATTTCTCTTTTATACAACATATATTAAAATGTAACATTCTAATATATATACACAACTAAAACGCCAAAGCCACAATCCGGCTTTCTTCTAAAACGGTCTCTAGGATGAGCCGTCTCCTCATGCGCTCCCTGTACCTGAAAAATGATATCCCTCGACAGGGTGAGCTATCGCTCAGTAGTGGAATCACCTCAAATGGTACACTCTCACTAAGTGCATAGCGATGCTCCCAGGAACAAACACATTCAAAGCAAATACGCAGTCCTACTTGAATGTCTACATGATCAACTCATGCCAGAGTCCTCAGACTCCCTCACTGCCTAAGCCATGTATGAAAACTAATTTCAAACAAAGTTATTTGTTTTTAATTGTAGTCAACACTCAGATCCTAAGTAGTGGACCATCTCCGATGTTATATTTAGTGGACTACCCTCCGATGTATATCAATTGGGCCGACTCCGACGATTGATATTTTTATATGGACTACCCTCCGATATTATCAATTGGGTCGACTCCGATAATTGATATTTAATATGGACTACCCTCCGATAATTATTATTATTAGTCAACCCTCGAAACAGATTATAACTTAAGACCGCATTGCACTCACTCCTATCGCTCTAGGGTGCTTGGTGCATATGGAAATGCATGATGCCAATTCGATACAATTGCTATAACACATGTAAATATATCCATCATGCATATATTCCACATAATTTAAATCACCTGAGCTTATGCCATGTAATTTCACAATTCATTACACCAAAGAATTTGCTCGCTTGGGCTGGTATGAGCTGCGAGCAATTGACTTGAATTCTTATTAAATAACATTATTTCACAAATATTTTTTTGTGGTACTATTCCTTAATGCAGTGAAACCCTCGAGTTCTTGTTCTCGGCAAATCACCCGATCATACATTACGCTGGCGAACCAGATTTCCACGACCATTCAGGCCTTATGCAAACCAACACATGATTTATAGCATAAATTTATGAAATAAATACCCAAACAGCCCCTCCGTCCACACCCGGTCAGTGGTGTCAACTAAAAAATTTCTAACAATTACCCGTCCCCAAGTTTTGGGACCGATCAAACGGTCGCTCAAGGTCTCAAGCCAACCGAACATTATAAACACTTAAATAAAGTGTAAAACCCAAGTAGATAAATCCCCTACTCACGGAGTTTGTCAAACTCCTCAAATCGGAGTCCACGCGCTGCTTCGCCTCCACAAGGTCGCCTTTCCTTCTGGCCCGAAGGAACTGACGAACCGACATTCGAGAATCTAGAGAGAAGGAGGTCCTTCTCTCTCTAAAATGCCAAATCTCCACCTACTGTAAGTCCCTCCCATTTTGCCCATCATGTTTTTAATTGGAGAAGACAAGCACTATTCCAATTTTGTCTTTTTCTAACTTAGGAATTTAAATAATGACCATTATGTCCATTCTTTCCCCAGTTTTGTTACTCGACACTATCTCGGCTGTCCATTTTCATCATTTTTCTACTCATGCCACTTATGGCACATGAGTACGTGTTATATGTGACTTTTGTCACATCGACTATCGTTTTACGGCACCCAAATGCATGTCTCGAAAAACGTGCTAACTCCGAACATCGTCTTCGTATTCTACAATTCGATTTGGTTAGCTAAAATTTTGCGAAACGATTCCAACGGTGAAATCCGTTTTGTCATCCGAGATCTAGAGAATAAATTTTGGATTTTTGACCGAAATTACGATTTTGCCATTTTTCCAGAAATTGGAATTTCTCGGGTCTTACATTCTCCCCTCCTTAAAAGGAATTTCGGCCTAAATTCTGATAATCAAACACTCACATGAATATGCAACGCAGAATTATACCATGCATGTAAATTCGACTAAACCACGACCTTCATCCCTAAACAAGAAGGGATAGTGGCCCGCCTGTGTCCTTCTCGTCTCACGGCCGACTCCTCCACTCCATAGTGCCGCCATAGCACTCATTGTACCACGGCCCATGTCAGAAACCCGATGAATCACATCCAAAACGCATTACACTGTCCCATCAAGAATAACTCAATCTCGTCCCCAATCCACTGTTATTATCGATCCCGGAGTATACTTCCGAGCATGGAGACGTGAAACACCTCGACACCGACATGCCGCGGTAACGCCAACCACCAGCTACAATGTCTATCCTCTCAGTATCTCGGAAGGCCTAATAAACCTCAAGATAGCTTCCTCGCCATTTAATCCCAACCACTCTTTAGGCATCACCTTCAAGAAGACGTGATCTCAACCTCTAACTCTGAAGGGTCGATGTCGCGACATCCGCATAATGTGGGCCGCCGAGCCGCGGAGAAGATGTCACGTATCAGCTCACCTTCTCCAGAAGGTTCTGCACCATCAGACCGCTGATGGAACTCTCCTACCTCGGTCCAAACATACTTATGACCTAATGGGGCCTCCCTGTTGATAATGCCTCATTTGGTGCCATCCATACTTGCCCCTCGGTAACGCTGGTCAGAGTTTAATCCCACATGTACTGCTCCTACCCCAAGCACTCCGTGATTTATGCCTCAAAGGTGTCCTCTAACACCAAATAATCCACACAATGTAACCCCTACACAACCCTTACTTTGTGTGTAAACGCCGACCTTCCCAAGGTCACAATCGATAATCCAATGGACTCATAACCTAGTTCAGTGTCACGATGACATCCATATACCTGTAGCCCTCACGGCTCAACAACACCCAATGCGATTTCCGGGGTATCCAAACTCGAGTCACTCCCTGCGACTCCTATCACTCAACCCCAAATCTACGACATTCCGACCGCGTGTTTTCATCTCACTAATCCTTAACTCTTCCGCTACACTTCGAGCCTCTACATTCCATAATAAATTTAGGGGGATACTCCCGGTCTCTTACACCCTAACTCCGTGATTCTCACCTTAGGATTAACGCACTTTGCTTCGCCCACACTCTAATTACTCTTCATTTATCGATCGAACCATGAGTCTTCATCGATGTAAATTCCAACGAAAACTCAACCCACACTCACCAAGAGTGGTGAATGACCGCATCTACGCACCCACACCCAATCCCGACGCTGATGTTACAAAGGCATTACAAATGCACGGATGTCACATCAGACACCCAATCCCGGTCCACCATGAGCGCAATCCCTGAGATCTCTCACTCATAATACCTACCTATCAAGTTAACTCCTCAATTCTACATCCCAGGAAGAACATTCATACCCCGCCTCTAAAGGCCTTTAACCTCTAAGTTCAATCCAGTCGTGGTCGAGTGGCGCCCAACCCGGCTAAGGTCCACTACTAACAACCCGATGGCTGTCAACTCATCCATGCCGGCCCGACATCAACAACCAATTGGTCTACCACCCTAAGGTCCACCACGCCTCCGTCGCGCAACCTCGATCTCTCACGTGGCTCCCCGACTTCGACCCACACCGCCCTTCGCCTATCTCAGCATCGAGCGGTCAGGTAACACCCCGAAACTGAGACTGGTTCCTCTGACCAGTACTAGAGTGTAGAGGAATAAACCGTATACTCTCCTGTTCTACAACTAACTGGGACTGCGCTGTCCCAAAGCCCTGGGATCCCTGTCTCTAGGGCAATCTCGTCTCACATGCCCAATCCTGGCCCTAGTCCTGAAACTCGTGAAGCGTGTCTTTTGCCCTTCCCGAACTAGAAGAAGGCCGACCCTCCCTCTTGCTACTAACACCCGCAGATCCCGAGTGTCTCGGCATCCTCGGGATCTCTCTCTATAGTCGTGGCCATCCCAACCATGGAGTCCCTGTCCAGTAGGCGAAGTTCTAAGATCCCGCCCGAACGGACAACTTCAGCCCATTCGAATCTCCTCGTAATACCCACTAATCCTAAGAAACTACGTATCTCAAAGATTGACACCTGGCCTCTCCTAACTCATTACGCCTCAACCTTCTCGTCGTGACCGACACTCCCGACGTCGACACCACGTGTCCCAAAAATCTCACTCCTCAAGTAGCTTCAAACTCGCACTTATCAATCCTCGAGTATAGCTGATGGCCTCAACAATCAGAAACGATCCTCAAGTGATACTCATGCTCCCACTGACCGGAGTAGATCAAAACGTCATCCACGGCACTACGCAAAACTGAACGCCAGTATTAAAGGCCGGAACACTTTATGCATGAGGTCCATGAATGACGGGCGATTCAATCCAAAGGGCATCATCAGAAACTCAAAGTGCCCATAACGCATCCTAAACTCTCTTAGGATATTCGTCTCCCCTAACCCTCACCGACATGGTAACCAAAGGCGGTTCATTCGGAGTAGACTCACGCCTCCCTACAACTAATCAAATAAATCATCAATCGACACGGGTACCGATTCTTGATCGTGAACCCCGTTCAACCGCCTCAGAATAACGCGACGTCGGCGGTTCCTTCGCCTTCTTCTTCGCAAATAGAACCGAGTGTCCCATGGTGAAGTGCTATGACTCATACCTATCTAATAGGCACTTGGGAATTTGATCCCAGGTCACTCACTGAACCCGATGCCATCCCATGCGGAGTCATAGAGATGGCAAAGCAATTGTAAGTGTAACCTCGACACCGGTCTACGACCTCCGCGAGGTACCGTAAATTAACCCGGGAAAACATCCACATACTCAAATTGCTCGAGGTAGATCTAAGTCTAGTTTCTCCTCGCCCTTCTAGGGTAAGGCCTCGCTTAGCCAACCCGCTTAATCGTCCCACACTGGACTCGTGATACTATCCTGGGAAAATATCATGCTTGTCCCCCTGAAATACCACACGAGTACCGTCCTGCGTATAAGCGGTAACCCTTCTACGCTCACAATCGATAACGACTCAGCAGGCCGTCGCCGCCCAATCCATCCCTGTGATGACATCGAACTCCATACATGTCCATGATCCTCGGGTCCACCGTGTGAGAAAAGTCCCCAAGACTTAACCTCAACCTCGACATATCATTCATATCCTCGCCCTAATCCCTAGGAGAACTCACACAATAAAAGACTCCTCTAAGGTCTCTAGGAGGTCTTTGCCCATTTCCACCATATATTTGGCTCACTTAGTCGTGGAACACAGCCTAGTCTATCCTGCAGTGTCGGTAAATCTCCATAGCTCTAACACTTTATTTGACCAGATGAACCAAACGGGCCCGCCACCCACCGGATCTCCTCCCCCGTGAATGCCTGGGGTGATGCGCCCTTAAACTTCCGGGAGGTTACCAGCACCTCCCCGACCACCCGCTATGCTAGCCTCCAGGCGATAGCAACCACCGCACTACCTACGGCCTCAGCAAAGGCCTCCTGATCAAATACCGGTGGTGCCCGACCGGGCACCCGCGGAACGCCCCACGCCCTCGCCCCCACTAGCCATCTATACAGTTTAAATGGAAAATTCAATTTCAATTCAGTATCTCTAAGGCATAAACACCGCCTCGAGACACTATTCATACACATAAATCAATGTTTACACATTGTCCTTGCATTTACAGGTAATGCAAGGCAATCAATTATACATTTAAAACATTTCTATCAACAAAAATTCTCATTTTGAAATATTTTTTCGAATATTTCTTTGCCTCATTTTATTTATTTTTAATTAAAAAAATATTCCTAAAATTTTTATGATGAATGTTGTTCATGAACAAGGTCCAAAATTGATCTTTGAACAATACTAGTCAAAATCGGGTCAAAAATGTGCTGGTACTAAGTGCATAGTTTACACCGCCGTTTGTGGCGCTTAGGCTGCTACGCGCTCGCACGCCGTGGCGGGCGCTTAGCGCCAAGGCATTTCAGCGCCTCGCGCGCTTTCCGCGCGCGCTCGCGCTTCGCCAAGGCATCGCGCGCGCTTCGCTGTGTTGCGGGTTGGCGGTTGCACGCGTTCTCGTGGTCGCGATACGTTTAGCAAATACGCTACTGCTACATTACAATATATTGTATTGTAATACAATCTCAAAATGGACTATCCACCTACAATTACAATACAATATGTATCATGACACAACAACCCTCAAGCCTCCTTCTTTTCAATACAATTTCTCCACTGCAATATAATCTTCCAGCCACTGCACACTCTTGCAATACAATCTATTGTATTGCAATACAACTCCCAGCCAAGCCTAGCTGCCTATTGCAATACAATTTTGTGTCTTGCAATACAACTTTCTCCCTGCCGTAATACATCCACAAAGACCTCCGTAATACACTTTCACCTCTCTTACAAATTCTTAAGCTCATAATAACCCTCAGATGCAATACAATCTAGGCAATAGCCCAGCTAACTTTTGCACTCCATTTTTTTTTTTTTCATTATTTATTATTTCTTTCTCTTTTTTTTTTGCAATTATTTCCAGCTATTGGAAAATGTCCCAAAAATTATATTCATCCTTTTTTTTTTTTCTAGTACACCCCAAATAAATTTATGAAAATTTATTTTCTTCATTTTTCTTTAACTTACACATCAGAAACTTTTCTTTTAGGAAAATATTTTTCTCATCATTTAAATTTTTTTTTTTTCATATTTGATGTATCACTCTAATAAATTTATAAAATTTATTTTATTCACTTTTCTTCGCCTTACACTGTGAAACCTTACAAATTAATTTTCTTCACTACTAAACCAACAAATTTATGGAATTTATTTTCATTTCTTCTCTTTGTTCCAGTTTTTACACACTGTAAAAACTCCCAAACATTTTCCAACATACTATGCTAATCACCTACACTCAAACATCATAACATATCACAAACCATGTTATAAACATCACTCACATAACATACAACCTATGTTATACACGCAATCACACATCAAACACCATGCATGCAAAGTTCTATTCCTGATTTCTAGGTAATCTCATACCTAAAACTAACATCAAACCACCTGGGCGTGGTGATGGCTACCAAACCCAAGCTCCCTAGGTATTCGTATACCCAAGCCCATACTGCTCGTGACGCCCCAAATCCCGGTCCGACTACCCGTCAACTCCGCGAACACTCGCGGATCACCCGTGACCCGACATCTCTCACGAAAAATCGCAAAGTCCCTTTCAGACGGAGCTCACCATTAGTACATAACTGCATAACCCGTCTCCAACAACATCAAAATCCAAATAAATGAATAAAAACGCTACTCGGGGCCCAATAACAATACTCATCATAATACATCAACTATATCCAATAGTTTCAAGAGTTAATAATTTACTCTTATACAACATATATATTAAAATGTAACATTCTAATATATATACACAACTAAACACAAGCCATAATCCCAGCTTTCTTCTAAAACGTTTCTAGGATGAGCCGCCTCGTACACTTCGCACCAAAATGATATCCTCGATTGTGGTGAGCTTATCGTCAATAGCTGGAATCACCCTAAACTGCCACTTCCACCTAAGTGCATATGCAATGCTCCAAATTAAACACACATTCAAGCAAATGCATGATCCTACTCTTGAATGTTCATATGATCAACCTGCGCCCCGAGTCCTCACCGTACTCCCCACACCCGCCTGCCATGTATGTGATTAGTGCCCAAAGTGCTATTTCAACCCGGCTTTAATGCTTCAGCGCTTTTTGTGTACTAATTATTAGCATCAACTCCAATTGACATGTTCGGGTCCCTATTGCACTTCTAATTGCATTCGAAAATGCTTTTGTGAAGCTTTACAGAAATGGAAGCCAAATTATCGTGTCAATCCAATCATAACTAAAGTCGGGTTGATTTACCGCTCTATGTTCTATCAATTTCAAACAAGTCGGAATGTGAAGAATTTCAAAGCATGAAGAAATGGAATAATGCAAAGGGGAATAGTAAAGTGCATGAGCCAATGGAATAGTAGTCACAGAGGAGAATAAAGGAATTTCGCTTACAGATAGCTTAAAATTTTTAACCCATAAATTTTCGCTATGCACAAATTTTCGCTTGTTAGCTTAAATTCGCTAGCTTAGCGAACACGTGCATACTTAAAATTTTGAATTTCATATGTGCCTGTATTGCTAAGATAGCGAAACTACTATGGCTAGCTTAAAATTGTCAGCCTTTGATTTTGATCCAAACGACTTTCTGCTTGTATGACCCTCACTTACTCTATCAGTCTTATTATATTGGTTATTTTGGTATTTCACACTTTTGTATGGCTATATAAGCCAACTTATGATATTTGTAACCCTAACTTTGAATCTTTCAAGACATCATACCTTGTTCCATAGCTTTTCTCTTCTCTCTCCTCTTTCTCTCATTTTCTACTAATAAACACTCCTCGAGGATGACAACTCGTAGGATGTTCTGGCCAGACTCTTTCTCCTTGGAAGAGGAGGGCCACTGGGTGAATGTTTTACGTAAAAACAACGCCCTCATAGCGCTACGCAAGCATTTATTCCCTTTTTCTCGCCAGATTCAATGCTTATAGCTCAATCACCTGTGATACCGAGGGCCGCGATTTGCAAAGCTGTCTGGATGCTTAACAAGTTAGATCCACCGATGCCCATTTAGTTGTCATTTATGGAGCTCCAGTTAGATCCAAAGGGATGGTTTTAACTGCTTTGAAACATTAAGGTAACAAATGCTATACATTAGAAGTAGTCAATTTTAGGTATAGGTTTTAATGTTAAAATGAAGAGCCGGTTCGGAAATGACTATATGTCATCCTCTCCAACGCGAGGAAAAAGACCCGAGGACATGTTGTCAATGCCTTAGAACCCTAAACCAAAGGCCCAATGCTTCATGAGTCTCATTCTTTAGCATTTTATTTTATTTATTTCAAAGCCAAAGAAACTCACTAACCCAGACCAGCTTTTATCACTCACCTAAACCAAAACCAAATTCACCATTTTTGATCACTGAAATCATTCTGACACAAAACCCATCCTTTGTTCGATTCAGACCAAATTGTCAACAGTGAGTAATCTGACTCACACAAGAGAGAACTGGTATTATACAATTGCTGATCCTGATCAACGTGGCAACGACCAACCAGCGTTGCCGTGCCGCGGATGGCGCCTAAGCGCATTCGACGAGTCAGGAACACCAGATCCCCAACATGTTTTGTGAATTTCGCACATATATATTTTTAGTGCTACAAAGCCAATTTTTGTTTAATTTTATTCCGTTTTATCTACTTTACTCCTTTCAGAGTTGTTTTTCTTGCTTGGTGTCTCCGCTTTGCTTGTCACAGAATCCATTAGTGGGTTAAAATTTTAAGGCAAGTAGTTCAAGAGCAGTTCAGTGGGAAAAATTGACTCAGGATCAAATGAACCCCACATGAAGAGCAATACAATGAGAGAAACCCTAGACATTCATGTCAATGAGGGATTACAGAACTTCCATGGCAAAGGGCAACAACCTCAGAGAGAAATCCAAACCCTAGGTCTATGAGGGAATATAGAGACCAATGGATGAGTACCCTCACATGGTGGTGCCCACAAGATACCAATCCCCTACCACCACAACCACCTCACTGAATAATTTCTCCAAGAGCAAAGCCATTCGACCTTACTAAACTCGTGCGATACGGGATGAACAAAAGAAATTCAAACGCCCACCGAGTGAAAAATCCATACTAAGGAGAATCGACCAAAGATTGATGGCCAAATGATTTTGAGCATGAATGGACAAACTGCAAGATTCATTGAAGACCTGACTGATCACAAGAATGTCCAGAATGCATGGCGAGTGTCAAAGTACACCATCGCCGAGGAGCCGTTTGAGCCACCGTAAGGCCTGGTAGAAAATTTGAATCCTCACAGGCCATTGGCTATTCAACCATTGTTGATCGAGGGAGAAGAAGAAGCAAATCTCCATTGTCGATCGAGATATCGCGGGAGCTAAGAAGCGGAGGAACCCCAAGAGCTTCATCATTCCAACCAAACCCCACAGGATTCGGATCCCAATGTCACGCCCAACCTCAAAATAGCCCATCGCCAAGAAATTTCCACCGACTCCGCGTTGTATACTCCCCGCCGCTGCACATACTGCCTTCCCCTGCAGCACAATTCCCACCCAAAGCACCCACTATAAAGGCCACCCCATCACTGCCTATGCTGAAAAACTTCAAGAAGCTAGTGGCCACTGTTCAGATTTTTGCCACTACCTCAAAGAAGATGGCAGCTGCTCACATCGCATGGCACAAAGGATGTCTGGAAGCTGCCCGGGTTTGGAGCACTCAACCTTGCATTTCTAAGCTCCCTACTTTCAAGTTTTAATTTTTCTGTTTTATTCTATTTTATCGTATTTTATTTTGATTTCATCAATTTTTCTTCTTAGATTTTCTCAAATTTTTAGTTAATTTATGTTTTTAAATTAATTTTTGCTTATCTGCAATTTTTCCTATTTTTTGCATTAATTTTTGCAGTTTTTAAAACTTTGAAGCTTGATTGAAAAATCATTAGCGTACAGAAAGCGGAGAAAATTGCAATCATAGCTTAAAATTTTCGCACCTAGCTTAATATCGCTAAACTTCCGCCATAGTTTAAATGTGATGGAATTTCGCTTAGTTTAGCCAAATTCTCGCTAAGCTAGCTAAATGGGATCAAGTAGCAACAAATGTTTCCACTTACTGCATAAAACAATATGACAATATTTCCATTTTATTTTTTTATTTTTTATATTTTATATATTAAAAACGTTTGTTTTTCTTTATATATTATTTTTATTTCTTTAAAAAAAATATTTTTTTTTATTTTTAATTTTTTTATTATAAAAATTTCAAGATAGACATAGCTTAAAATTTGAAACATAAATAAAATTTGCTATGTCAAATTTTCGCTAGCTTAGCGAAAATTTTCGCTATGGGCCCCACTTTTAACCTCCAATTTTGTTTCGCTCATAACTTTTTCATCCGAACTCCGTTTTAGGCTCTTTGGTACCGTTGAAAGCTTAGAGAGTGTAGAATCCAATATGGCCAGAAAGAACATTTTTAGATTATTATGAAAGTGTAATTTTAAAATGGTCCAAATTTGGTCACTTTTTTTCCCTCTCTTTCTTCCCTTTAACTTGTTCATTCGCTCAAACTGAAAGGAATGGTGTGTCGATGGAAAGCTTCAGAAGTCTCCTATCCAGCAAATGATCATATCTCATCAGTGGAGGTAACACTTCCTTTTCTAAATTTTCCAACCAGCCCCATTCTTGGACATCGAGATGTTCGTCAGGGAGAGTTAAAGCAAAAGAAGCTTTCGCTTTGTATTTACGCTTTGTTATTGGCTTTGTGTGCCCATTTCAGGATGTTCAAATGCTTGTCATCTCTTTCTATAAAGTCGCACTGATGCAATTTTCTTTTTCAAAATTTGGACCCGCTTTTGTAACCAAAATTTTTGTGTGTTTTGCCTTAGCTCATAGTTTGAAAATTGGAAAATTTGTCCATAATCTCTATTGATGTTAGATCGGTTCCATGCCTAATTGAGTGGATGATTGATGAATTCGGCCGCTTCAAATATTTTTCTTCCACCTTTAGTCCAACCACACACGAAAGCACATTAGGTTTCACTGATAGGCTGAAAAATCGCTGCGAACCTCTCTTTACTTTGCATAACTCATTCTAATTTCATTGACGCCCATTAGGTTGCGACCCATGTGGAAAGAAGGTCAACGCGCCGTAAAAAAAAAAAAAAAAAGAATAAAAATCAGAATAAGCTACTTGAAACCTGAGTTAACTGTCCGGTGGGTATATATGGCGAAGCCTTTAAAGCCCGGTGCCCTAAACCTTTATTGGTTGGGAGCCATCTGGGACTTGCCTCGCCATATGGGTGGATGGTGAGCCAGTGTTGTAGGCCGGGAGTCCTAAATCATTCAAGTCCCAGAAACTCAAGAGCTCAGGGTCGGCATCCTATGACTTGTGCTCTAAGCCTTAATTGGTTGGAGTCACCGTAGATTCCGTTACATGGGACTTTGGTGAGTCGATTCCTCGCATTGCACCCTGCACCCAAAAAGAATTGTGAAACAAGAGATGGGTCCCGATCTATTTAGGGTCAGGGTTAGCATGCTAGTCGTGGTAGTAGCTAGGTTGGGGGGAGAGTGCAGTTTGGCACTTTATTGTTGAGAGCTGATCAAACAAACACTTAGATTTTAGTGGGAGTTTCTAAGCTGATCTACCAAGAAGGAGGCTCTTTTAATACTCAATTTTGTGGCGTTATATCTATTCTCTCATGATATTACTGACAATTCGATTTGATGATTTTTACTTATGGTTAGGCATTACTCATTCACAACCTTTTGAAATACCATTTTTGTGAATTTTATTTTGTTATAGTTTTTATATGTATTTTATTACTTTCTTTCTTTCATTACTAAGGGATTAGCAAATGTAGGTTGGGGAGGATTAGGGTGCCCAAAGTTGTCATTTCAAATCCTTATTTTTAATAGGTTTGAGCGCTTTTGTGTACTAATTATTATAATTAACCCAATTGATATTGTTCGTCCCTATTGCACTTAATTGCATTCCGAGGTTGTTTTTGTAGTTTTTGCAGAAATTGAAGCCAAATTATCGTGTCAATCCAATCATAACCAAACTCGGTTGATTTCCATCAATTTCATATATTCTCTATCACTTCATGAAGCCTGAATAAAGAATTTCAAAGCATGAAGAAATGGAATAATGTGCAAGGAATAGTAGCAGCAGAGCCAATGGAACAAAGAGTCGCTAGAGAGAGAATGCTGAATTTCACTACATAGCTTAAAAATTTCCAAATCCAGCTTAAATTTTCGTTATAAGACAAATTTTCTAAGCTAGCGAAATTTCACTAGCTAGTGAAAATTATCGCGGCATAGCGAATTTTAAATTTATGCTCAGGTTTTACTATGATAGCGAAATTCACTATGCATAGCGAAATTGCTACCCCTTTGATTTTGATCCAAACGACTTCGTTTTGTATAATTCCCATTTTGCCCCCATTGTAATCTTATTATATTGGTTATTTTGGTATTTCACACCTCTTGTATGGCTATATAAGCCAACTTATGACATTTTGTAACCCTAACTTTGAATCTTTCAGTACACGATAGCTTTTGTTCCAGTTTTCTCTCTTCTCTCTCCTCTTTCTCTCATTTTTCTCAATAAATACCTCCGAGGATGACAACTCAGAGGATGTTCGGCTAGACCTCTTCCTCCTTGAAGAGGAGGGCCACTGGGTGAATGTTTTAAGGTAAAAACAATGTCCTCATGTTTTTCACGCAAGCATTTATTCCCTTTTTTTGTTTCTATATCTCACGTTTTAGGTTTGAATCATCGCGGATGTACCGGAAAGTGGCCGACGGCAAGTTTTCAAGGTTCAAAGGGATGCCATCGTTAGATCCACCGATGTCATTTAGTTGCAAGTCATTCATGAGCTCTCGCAGTTAGATCTCTGGATGGTTTTAATCGCTTTTGAAACATTAAGGGGTGTTAAATGCTATACATTAGAAAAATAATTTTAGGTATAGGTTTTTAATGCCAATTTCTGAAGAGTCGGTTCGGGAAATGACTATATGTCATCCTCCCCAACGCGAGGAAAAAGACCCGAGACATGTCGAACGCTCTTGTAATCCCTTAAACCAATGGCCCAATGCTTCAAGGAGTTCTATTTTACATTTTTATTTATTTATTTTCAATTTGCAAACCACCAACCCACTGTTTTTATCACCACCTTAAAATCCAAATCAAATTCACCATTTTTGACTTCACTTAAATCATTTGTACGAAGAAAACCCATCCTCGTGTTCGACCCTAGACCACTATATCATAAAGCAGAAATTTTGACTACTAAGTAAATAGAGGAACTTAGGATATAATTCTCTGATTCCCGATCACCCTTACTATGGCACGAATCAGTATGAGAAAACTAATCAAACAAAGTTATTTGTTTTAATTGTGGTCAACCCTCCGATCTAAGTAGTGGACCATCTCTGATGTTATATTTAGTGGACTACCCTCCGATGTATATTAATTAGGCCGACTCCGATGATTGATATTTTTATATGGACTACCCTCCGATATTATCAATTGGGTCGACTCCGACGATTGATATTTAATATGGACTACCCTCCGATAATTATTATTATTAGCCAATCTAAACAATTTTCAAGCATCACCATACACTACTCCTATCGCTCTAGGGTGCCCCTAGTGCATATGGAAATGCATGATGCCAATTCCAATACAATTGATATAACACATGTAAATATATCATCATGCATATATTCACATAATTTAAATCACACAAACATGTCATGTAATTTCACAATTCATTACACCAAAAATTTGCTCACTTTGGCTAATTATCAAACACGAGCAATTCAACTTGAATTACTCAACCAAACACATTATTTCACAAAATATTTCAGAACACTATTCATACGAACAGTGAAACCCCCCGTGCCATCGCTGCCCCGGCAAATCATCAATCACCTGGGCTCACTTTGTGAACTCCGACCACGGCCATTTCCTACTTATACAAACCAACACATGATTTATAGCATAAAGTTATGAAATAAATACCCAAACAGCCCCTCACGTCCACACCCAGTCCGTGGACTGTCCAACGGCTAAAAAAAATTTCTAACAATTCGGTCCCAAGGTTTGGGACCGATCAAACGGCTGTTCAAGGTCTCAAGCCAACCGAAACATTATAAAACACTTAAATAAAGTGTAAAACCCAAGTAGGATAAATACCCTACCTCACGAAGTTTGTCGAAACTCCTCAAAACCGAAGTCCACGTGTCGCCTCGCTCCACGCAGAACAACTCTTTCCTTCGCCCGGCTGAACTACCATCCGACACAGAGAATCTAGAGAGAAGGGAGGTCCTTCTCTCTAAAATGCCACATCCACCTACCGTAAGTCCCTCCCGCTTTGCTCCTTCACGCTTTTAATTGAGTACATGCTAATTGTTCCAATTTTGTCTTTTTCTAACTTAGAATTTAAATAATGACCATTATGTCCCTTCTTTCCCTGCTTATCACTCCTAAGACTATCTCTGCATTGGCCCATTTTCATCATTTCTCTACTCATGCCACTTATGACACATGAGTACGAAAGAGAGGATCTTTACCGAATATCGCTTTACTTCAAGACCGAATGCGATGCCTCAAAACGTGTCAACTCCGACACCGAATTCAACGAAATTCGACGCCACATTTGGGGATTTCCGCAGACGATTCCAACGGTGAAATCCATTTCGTCATCCGAGATCTAGAGAATGAATTCTGGATTTTTGATCGAAATTACGATTTTACCCTTTTTCTAGAAATTGAAATTTCTCGGGTCTTACACAGATACCCCTTTTCTTGTTACTTTCTCCTCATGTATTTGTAGATTCATTTTTTTTTAATTCTCTTCATGAATTGTTTAGATAATAGTAATCTTGAACATTGAGGTTAGTCTCTATACCAAAAGAGTGGAGAGGAGAAATCAGCATGAAATTTTAGTGTGTCGTAGTTTCTTAATCTATTATTTATTCTAGTACATTTTCTTTATTTTCTATCGACTAATCTATTGGATCGGTTACTTTCTATGTCCTTTTTTTATTTCTCGAGGAACTAGAAGAAAATGAAAGAGAATCCATTTTGAAACTAGAAGAACACTAAATGAGTTTTGGGTTTTTTTTATTTAATAATCTTGCATTACATCGCAAGTTGGTATTGAAATATGTTGATGCATATGAGTCATTGCTTCACATAAATGTGATTTGTACAAAAATGAGAATATAGTTTCAAGTTAGATGAGCTTTATTCATTTTTTCTTAAAACTTTTGATTGTTTGATATTTGTGTGGGCTTATTTGATTATATTTTAAGATCCTCGTTCTTAAAAGACCTATTTTTCTTATATATTACTCAAATGAATTTTATTAGATCTAGATAGTTTGTGAAGAACCAGTAGTCTGGTGATGTTAGATACATGAATTATAGTTGTTAAGATATGAACATCTTGATAAGCCTATATAAGAATTTTAGTGGCCTTTTGTTCTTTTATGAACATCTTGGTTTGCATTCTCAACATGTTGCAGTAGTTGCATTTGATCGGTCCCTAGATTACTAGACTATTGTCGAAGCCCATCGAGATAGGCAAGTACTTTTAACACCTATTTGGTTTTTAAATACACTATTTCTACCTTTGATTTTTGTGTACTAGGAATGCTAATTATTGAAGGTTTTTACATTTGGATATAGTCAATAGAATTTATGAAATTGGATATTGTATGTATACTACTACTAATCGATGGGATCTTTATGCCTACGATTTCAGACATCATCCAATTCTATCAATATGCCTTCAACTAGTCAACTAGTCCAAGAATCTCAAACACAAAGAAAAGATATTCAATCAAGCCTCGAAAGGAGATGAGGTGGATTCGTGAGCAAATGATAAACAAAGAGAGCGGAGCATTTACAAACTGTGTAGAGTCTCACTATAGCTTTTCATGCCGCATTGTGAGCTGCCAGGGTCTCCACTATTCCACCGCCTCATCGCTTCCACAAACAAATGTATCTTTTACTGATCATAGTCCTGATTGTTAGACAACTTTAACTATTAAACTATTGCACAAGGGAACTATAAACTTAAATTGTGATTGAATATGGTATATGAAACTATAAACTATAAACTATTAGCTATAAAAAAAAATTTGTGTTGCATATTTTATTATGTTACAGGAAATTTTGAATAATATAGAAAATTTTGAAGTTGGTATGGGGAATTTTGGAAATTTACAAATTTAACAAAAATTAATGAAAATTTTAAAAAATAATCGCAATTGATTTTGCAATGTATATTATGTTTCAACTAAGTATGGTTTAGGAAGAAAATATCTCGCTATAATCGCTATTGTAAATTTGCAGTCTGAATCGCAATAGAATTAACAAAATATTTCGTACCCAGTCATAGCATATAAATTTGTTGCAACGTTGCAACATAATTGCAATAGAAATTGCAATGGTCTTGTAATGAACAAGACGATCCATGCAAATTCTTGCAACCCGAATGCAAACAACTTAAGTTTATTCATTGTCTTTTGATTTTTGGGATTTAGCAAGTGAATTAGCAACATATGTGAAATCCGTTGCAATATAATAATGGAATAATTCTGTTGCAAATCCGTTGATCTCTTGCAACCAAATGCCAAAGTGTGCAAAATTGAAACAAGGTTTTTTGCAACAGAACTATTTTGTTGCAAATCCGTTGCTAAAAGAGATTTGCAACGGATTTTTATGGGTTTGCAACGGATTTGCAATGGAAAAATCCATTGCAAAACTGTGATTTTCTTGTAGTAACTATCCTCATGATCAACAAATGTCATTCCAAATTATATATCAAATGCAACAAGGAGATGTTGTAGGTACAAGTCAAGACATTTATGCATGGCATGTTCGATCCTATAATCAATATTATTGGAACACTATGTTTTGGTTTGAGTATTGTCTTCACCAAAATGGGATCCCTTCGTCAAATGTTGCAATGGAGTCACATTGATCTTCATTTTGGTTTTGAAATACCATTGTAATGTAATATCAATGTGTATATTTGATTATTAATGTCATTTTTACACTTTTACAAAGTATTTCCATGAATTTCAAAGTATTTTTGTTAATTTTTTATATATCAATGTTCATGTAAAAATATCCACCAATATATCTCCAATATATCCAATATATCCGTAAAATCCAAATAACGATATATCTGTCGAAATCGATATTTTTAACCTTGAGTGCAAGTGAACACTGCAATGCACCTCTACTCAACAGGAAAAAAATTCACATTAGAAACAAAACAATACAAACATGCATAAAATGTCCCTATAAAATAACAAAATTTCAAATTGTTCCATGAACTCAGTAAGACCCACTACACCAGAATTACGATTTACGACCAAGCATATACAAAAGCAAATAATAATCCCTCTGACTCTCCAAATTTCCTATAAAAAAATATGATCAGTGCATTTTTACTTTTTTATTCTATTTTTGACCAAAAAAAATAGCATTTTAGAATTGTAGTTTGTCAAGAAGAAATGCCATAACTTCCCTTGAAGGTGATTGCAAACATATACCATGACATGTCTGTGATTTTTCGGGAAGCATAAGGGCTTTTTTGTTGCTTGGTCAAAAAACCTAACATATACACAAAACCAAAACATTTACTCCCAAAATTGTAGCTATCAGAACAAAAATTTCCAATTTTCATTCATCTTTCCCTAAACAATTACGCTACATACAATCAACAATCACTTGAAACAAAATAGCCAGTCTAAGCTCCAAAACACAATCTCCATCCAAAAAATTCAGGTTGAAACACAATGATACATGAGTGACACAGGACAAATATAATAACTTGATCTCGGATCGAAGTTATGCTTTGATACCAAATTGATGTAACTCGCTTACGAAGAACAATAAAATTGAAAGAAAAAGAATAAAATAAATCAGAAGAAAGTTCTCGAGTTTTTCAATATTATATCAAGTCTTACAAAAACGATAACATAAGAAGCTATTTATAGGCACCAACATAAATCCTAACAAATAAATCTCAAAAATCCTAACAGATAAGCCCTAACAGATAAATCATAACAACCCTAATAGATAAATGCTAAAAAGTACAATTAAATAAATAATCTAACACACAAAAATCTTCATTGACTAGCCTCTATCTCATCTAGGGCTCAGATACGGCATACCCATGCCCCATCATTCCTCCGATTGAAAAGAACCTGACCAAGAGCTTAAAGGAAAGGTGAGGCAATCCAACAACGAATGATCCAAATGAGGAAGATCATCCTCCTTTGCTAACTTCACCTGTAGACACATGATACAGTGACTGAATCAAAGTTATGCTCTGATACCAAATTAATGTAAGACAAATATAATAACTTGATCTCGGATCGAAGTTATGCTCTGATACCAAATTGATGTAACTCGATTACGAAGAACAATAAAATTAAAAGAAAACAAATAAAATAAATAGAACGAAGTTCTCGAGTTTTTCAATATTATATCAAGTCTTACAAAAACGATAACATAAGATGCTATTTATAGGCACCAACATAAATCCTAACAGATAAATCTCAAAAATCTTAACAGATAAACCCTAACAGATAAATCATAAAAACCCTAATAGATAAATTCTAAAAAGTACTATTAAATAAATAACTAATAATAATAAAAATTCATCATTGGATTTGGGCTTCCTATCTCATCTAGGCCTTGATATGGGCTTACTCCATGCCCCATCAATGAGAAACACCAATTATATGCTCAAAGACGACATTTCTCCTCACAAATCTCAAATCCACCTCAACGCCTATTCAAAACTTCGCGAAAATGGAGCTGGAAAACTACACAGAGCCCTCAAGAAAATGGAAGAATTGGAGAAATTGAAAAGCTAAGAGCTCGAATCAGAGTAGAAATGGTTGAGAAGTGGACAGTCAGGTTTTGTTAAAGGATCAAGAAGCGTACATAGGCGTAGAATTACTAGGGTTTTGTTGATCAAGAAAGCTAGAGAATAAAGGCTATCGAAGAGCGAGATAGAGAAGATAAAGATGAGAGAGACCTAAAGGCCTACAACAGTCTGTAAGAAGAGAAAACTCAGGTGTTTTATAGAAGGAAATTAGGGCATGATTGGTTTTTTTTTTTCATTATCGTGTTAGGCTAAAACGACTTACGTTTGGATATAAGGGGGAAATTTTAATTTTTCATTTGGTAATCATGCCACTAAATCAGTCAACCTAGCCCACGTTGATTGACCCGACAGTCTATTTGTCGATTGCAATTGGCTCGATTTTTCTGCCAATAAAATTAAAGCTCGCCTAGCCTTAATTCCTAAGGATTGATTATTGCCTTACCCGCTGATAAGGGGCCACTATTATCCACTATTATATCTCGTTAACGAGGACAGATAGTGTTAACTATTATTCCCATTGACAAGACCTAACTAATTAGAGTAAAAAACATAATTTCCAAATTCAATTCATAAAACATGATATCTCCACGATTTCCCACTTTCATAACAAAACAAATGGCAAATTACTTTCATACCAAATTACTAAATGATCCATGGATGGTAAAAGAATAAAAATAAAAACTTTTCCTCATTAAGAATCACATAAAAGAGGAATAAATATATATATTTTAAAAAAAATTAGATAAATATCATTCACACAAAAACATGAAAAAAAACTTTTCTTTTGCAAAAGATGTATTGATATTCATTACCTCAAAGGAGCACTCAAAAGCATTGAAAGAGCTAATATGAATAATTTCACCTCAAGGAAAGTATTTCCCCCTAACATATATAATAAGGAAGAAATCATCATTATTAATTATTTATCTAAAATTATAAGTGTAGGGATCCTAAAACTTTCCTAATTTGATATTCTTAGCATTTGTATTATTTTTAACTTTCTGATCCATAATTATAAAAGTTAATGAGTTTCTAAATATTTTATAAAATTTGTGATTTATAAAGTTTATTCTATCAAAATGATTTTATTGTTTACCTCAAACATATTGACAACTTTTTCAAATTATAACTATTTAAATTATGTAGTTTTTCAAATTTTTATAAAACTCATATTGGATCATATTTCAATAATTTAATTATTTATTTTTTGTACTCTTAATCTAAACTAAATTTTTTACTACAAAGAAATACTATTAATAATATTTTATAAATTATATTATTACCCAATAACCCTCTCAATCTTATTACCTAACAATTATCATACTTGACAACAAGTATTATTAACATATCTTATATCCTATAATTGCTCAATAATTACCATAATCATATTCCTTATCTAAATAAATTCTCAAATCTTAATAAAATATTTACTTGCCAAAATTCATATACCTTCATATACTTATCAAATAAATATATTTATAAAACTTTAGGTTTGTTTGACCTATCATATTTGTTTATTATTATTTTCTTTCAAAAATTAACCTCAAATATTTGTTTTTTTTTTTTTTCTAAAACAAATCTTAAATATCAAACACCATTTTTTTTTAAAGCATCCATCATGACTAGAATTTTCTAGGCATCTTATACTTAGGTCTTCAATGCCTACTTTATGAAGGTTTTTAGGCGTAATAATTTTTTTATATTTAATGACATTATTCATGAAAAGAACATTTTGGATTTTTACTATTGTCCCTTTTGTCTTTTCAATTACACCAATCAAAATCATGTTTGATTAATTTTAGTGGCCTTGTTATATGTTTGGATTGTTTGAGAAAGTAGATTTCTATTTTCCTTATTTTGGGTGTTTCATGTCATGTAAACATAATTCCCCTTTTTTATAATTGTGGGTATCCGAGCCAACTTACATTTTGACTAAGCTCATGGGGTCTTGAAGTTAACGATCGGATAAGCATTCAGTGGCTTTGAGAGGCTCAAACTGATGACTATTGAGGATTCCTAAAAATGGCTTTTTAAAAACTTTGTCGAACTTACTTATAAAAAAATTGTACCACCAAACAAAAACATAATTTTTTCCTTTATATTTTAGAAATTAGTGTTTTTTAGTAAAAATATTTTGATAAAAGATAATTTTCATTAAAAAAATGTTTTTTAATAATAATAATTTCAGAAAACAACCCTAGGAGCCCTTGCAGCCTGCTTCTCCCACTTTAAATGGTCATGAGCATGAGCGCTTAACAGTTAGTTACAACAAGGATGTTGTGATTAGTGCAACAATAATGATAAAATTCAAAGAAAGAAATAAGAGAACATATAATTTTATATGGTTCGTTAGTGTGCTTGCATTTATAAGAACAATGGTTCAAATTTTCACTATCTCTAAAACAAGATTTGTCACGCCTCGAAACCCACCCTAGGGCATGATCGCACCACACCTGCCTTTCCAGTCAAGGTTTGAAGTGTGAAACGACACTAACCTTCCTTGTAAATGGATTTTTGTCCAATTACCAACACAGGTTCAAAGTAAATGCGCAACTTTCTAAATTCATAAATTCTCCAAATTCAAAATTTCATACCGACAAAAATTACTTCTAAATATCTAAATCTCAATTATGCATGTCATATAAAGTTGTTTAGAATATAACGATATTTGGGATCTCTCAAATCCAACTTTGTACTAATATAAAAATGAATGTTATCATTCAAGTGACTTTCTCAATTAACTTTCAAAACCCAACATTTCACATAAACATGAACTTATTAGTTCAACATGATCCAACATAGAGTTCTAATCAAATCCTAATGATGACGAATCCTCAACCTAGCCATCACTCCTCATAAACTAAAAGTACCCGAAAATATGTCAACGAATATGAGCCAGCTCAATAAGAACTACTTAATACATTTTCATGGATCAAAAATTTTCAATCATATAACAAATAGGAGATGTTTTTCATCAAACTTTGGATTCAAAAATAAGTTGGAACGTTAACAAAATTTACTTCAAAAAATTCTCACATCCATTTCAAATCAGTTTCATATCAAATGGGATCCAAATAATTTCATATCAAATTTCGATTCAAACACTTTCATATCAAGTCCAAAATCAAATACATTTCAAATATATTTTTCTTTGGTCATCAAATATCAAATGGTGCCCAGCCATGTGGGACTTTCAAATTGGTGGCTAGCCGCAAATTGTTCCTTTTAAGGTGGACGGAACCAAACACTACTAGTACTAGTAGTCCTAAATCCAAACCCCTAGAGGGCTGGGGTTCAAATCAATTACATTCACTTCACCAAGAAATGTAAAGGTCAACTATTAAGCTCGTTGACAAAGGGGCCGAATAGTGTCAACTATTATTCCCAAGTGACGTGGTCAACCAACTGTGAGTCAAATATTTCATTCAAAGTTCAAATTACAAAAACATCATATCTCCACATTTTCTTCAGAAAACAAAACAAATTTCAAAAGTACAATAATACAAAACTACTTTTTGATCCATGGATAATCAAATAAATAAAAAAGTAAGACTTTTCATAAACCAAGATTATATATAATTCAGTTAAAACAATTTTCATCCTCAAATGAAGTAAAAACAAACGATTTTCTTTTTAAATTTATGCATTAATATCCCTTACCTCAAAGGAGTACTCAAAAGCTTTGAAAGAGATAATCCGAAGAATTTCACCTCAATGAAATATTTCTCCTAAAATAATAAGGAAGAAACTATCATCATTACTTATTTATTCTTAAAACTTTCCTAATTTGATATTCTTAACAATGATAATATTTTTCATTTTTAAATCCATAATAATAAAAGTTAATGGGTTTCTAAATATTTTATAAAATTTGTGATTTATAAAGTTTATTCTATCAACATGATTTTTTTGTTTACCTCAAATGTTGACAATTGTTCAAATAATAACTATTTGAATTAGGTAGTTTTACAAATTTATAAAACTCATATTCCTTTCGGATCTTATTTTAATAATTTTTTTATTTTTATGCTTTTAATCCAAACTAAATCTTTTACTAGAAAGAAATAATATTAATAATATTTTACAAATTATATTATTATACAATACTCATCTAGCCTTTTTACCTAACAATTATCATACTTGATAACAAATATTATTAACGGATCTTATTGCCTATAACTGCTAAATAGTTATTCTAATCATATTCCTTATAAATTCTCAATCCTTAATAAAATATTTACTTGCCAAAATACATATATTTTTAAATACTTATCAAATACATATATATTTATACAAAATTCACTCTTTTCAAATTTATCTATTTGTTTATTATTATTTCTTTAAAAATGATCCTTAATACTTTTCATTCTCATAATTAAAGTAATTCAAGATGACACCACCAATCTTTATTTTTATTTTATTTCTAAAGAATCTAAAGTGTAATTTAAATCAATTTTCCTGTGGTTGATTCTAAATCGAAGAAAATTAAAAGAATATACACAAAGAAATCTAGAAAAAATAAAAATAAGCAAGATTTTACCTGTGAAATTGCTCTTCAAATCCTGTGATCCGGAAGTCATATCGTCATCCTGAATTCTATCACTAGAAAGAAATTTAAAAGATGAATAGAAATGATTTTATTTTCTTATTCCAATTTATTATACCTAGGGTATCTTATTAGAAAATTACCTTTATCCTCTTTCTATTAAATTAATTAATTAATTACTTATTGAATTATCATTATTATTTTCATAATGTATGCCTATAAAAATTCCTGTCATTATTATTTTTCCTAATTTATACCTATACAAATTTATATCATTATTATTTTTCTTAACTTATACCTATACAAATTCTTGTCATTATTATTTTCCCTAACTTATACCTATACAAATTCCTGAGTGTTACAGAATTAGATAGAAGGGTGTTTATAATAACTTTAGATCTGACCAATTTATAAAAATACCTATAAACTTTGGATCATACCGTATTGTACCACAAGGAATTTGCTCCATACCCCACCCATTATTTCATCCCCAGAAAGTGAATATGCCTGGCCAAGCTGACCAGCCACGTGATCATTTGTAGAATCATGCGGACTATATATGAACAGCAAGTGGGCAGCACCTTAGGTTAACTTTTGCATGTGATTTCCGCCGTCTGTGGCGCCGTTTATAATATTAAATTTTACAACCTTTAAGGCACGTAATCTCTGCAAATTGTTTTAAAATTATTTTGAAACATGTTTTGTTTCTCTACGGTAAATATATTTTCTTTCTTCCTACTGTGAGAGCACGCTTAATCGTCACTGTACCACAAAGACCTTTCAGTATTCATGCATGAACTGTAGCCATGATTCGTCGAACCCCATTAATCAAATGCTTGGATTCTGAACAGAGAGATTTCGCAACTACAAATCTACAGAGAGAGGGCTTGTTTACACATTACCCAATGGATTCCTGGATCTCAACACACGCATTAAGCGAGTGTCAGTATTTTATGGAGAGAAATGAATGGGTCCGTTCAAATTGGCATACGGACGTCACGTGCTGTGAGTCAATCGTTGACACTTTGAACTCTTTAAGTGGTTTGAAAATCTGAGTCCTGTCTCGAGATGCTAGAAGCGATATTGTGATTATGTTAAAAAAAAAAAAAAGGGGATAATGTGTTTCAGGCCGTTGATTTACAAATACTGCATGTATTTCAGGTTTGACGTTTGTAAAAATTTAGGAGTTTTCGGTGAAAATAACCTTTTTATTTTCAAAAATATTTATTCTAGGCTATATCTAAAAGTTTTGTTCAAAATAGCCTCTAGAAGCCTTAATTAAATCGTGGCTTCATTTTTTAACTAAATCCGTAGTTTCTAATTGTGACTTCTAAATAAATTAAAAAAATAAAAAAAATAAACATCTTTCTTACATGGCATGAGAAGACATTTTTGAGCAAAAGTTTCAAATTTTGACAAGAATTAATTTTTTTATTTTATAAAATCGGTTATTTTGAACCCAAACCAAAATTTAGCATCTGTACTTAGAGCAAAAAAAAAGAAGATTATGTAATAATTAAGGTAGTACCTCATATAGTATTTAAGGCATGTTTGATTCATATTTTTGAAAATAAAGAGAACATCAGTTTGGTAATGTCTGAAAATTGTTATTATTATTTGAATTTAGTGTTTTTTGTGTTCCCCGTGTAATTTTTTTTTTGTTTTTTAAAAAGCGAATCAAATGTGTCATCTTTGTTTTTCTTATTTTTCAGAAAAAATAAGTAGTTTTCAAAACCGTAACCAAATAGACCCTAAAATTCCTATTTTTTTTTTAAATATTTAGTTGAAATACATCAAATAACTTTAAATGTATGAATCTAACCTTTTTTTCATATGTTTTCTTGAAAAAACTGATAAAGGATAAGATTTTAAAATTTGGGCTTTCAAAAGGTGATTTAATGGAATCACCTTTTTTTTTTTCCTAATATGTTGGGAATTTTTTTTTTTTTGAAAAATTTTAAGTGTAAAATGACACTATTTGTAAATGGGGTACCGGAAACACTCTTTTTCCTTCAAATAATTGAAATGTGATGACAGCAAAGTCAGAGCCGTTAGTTGAAGTGAGAAGCATAGTCTCTGTCTATATATATCAGAGTCAGCAGTTGCTTTCCCTAAGCAAACAAGATCCCGAGTAATTCTCTCCTACTTTTTGTGAGAGAGAGAAAGACAGATTGAGTAGTGGGTGAGATCCAGAAATGGGCAGAGCTCCATGCTGTGCTAAGGAGGGATTGAATAGAGGAGCTTGGACTGTTCTGGAGGACAAAATCCTGACAGATTACATCCAAACTCATGGTGAAGGGAGGTGGAGGAGCATTCCTAAGAATGCAGGTATTTATTTTATCTATCACATTAATCCAAAATTTTGTGTTGATGTTAGGTTATGGCACTCATGAGTGTTTGATACTTGCCAGATCTTAAGAGATGTGGAAAGAGTTGCAGACTGCGGTGGTTGAACTATCTGAAACCCGATATCAAGAGAGGCAACATATCCCATGCTGAAGAGGATCTCATCATCAGGCTTCACAGACTCTTGGGCAACAGGTCTTTCTTAATTTCCATGTTGTTTTTCGTCTTTCACTAGCATGTATTTTTAAAATTGGGTAACCCAAATTCTGTCAGATCCGATCTACAGGCTCTTGGGCAACAGGTCTTTCTTAATTTCAATGTCGTTTTTACTCTTTCACTAGCATGTATTTTTAGAATTGGGTAACCCGAATTCTATCGGATCCGATCTGAAAAGTTTCATGGTATGACATTATGTTTTAGAAGGGTTTTGAGGTTTTATAAATATATAGCTACAATATTCTAATATTGTACTCAGTACTCAAAATAGTGAATTTTTCCTTCTCTAGTCATAGGGTTTTTGTTTTAGCTAGGGTTTTCATTGTAATTAAATTTGTGCATTTTGTTTGTTACTTTCTTGTTGCCGATTCTTGTTTTCTCAATTTAATCGTATTTGTTTTATGGTGTGCGAAGGTGGTCCATGATAGCAAAGAGACTTCCAGGCCGCACAGACAATGAAATCAAGAATTACTGGAACAGCAACTTGAGAAAGAAAGCAAAGGGCAAGGAACCCAGCAAGGTTGATGAACCAGCCGCAGTCATTCGGACTAAGGCATTTAGGTGCAGAAGGGTTTTCATCACTCCAGTACTGCCCCCAATGGCGGCGGTCCAAGAAGAATCCTCAACGATGACCCAAGATTTGGTGAACAATATTGTTCCATCATCTTTGGAACCACAATCGAAAGTTGGACTCTTGTCCGTGGCTGTGCCGGACATAAATTCATCTGATTTCTCGTTAAACTTGGACATTGGAGATCATTCTCCAAGTGAGATTTTTGATACCGAGTTTTGGAAGGCATGCAACCTTGACAATGTCCTAGAAGAAGGCAGCGTCAATGATGATACAAATGTCGACCCATGGCCTTCTTCGGACCAGTTTCTTATGCTATCTGATGAGATGATCAAGGATTGGATACAAGATGATTGATTCTAACCTTATATTATTGTAGCTCCCTTTTGTTGTAAGTGATCAAGAAATTATGAGATTAGTTCCTAACTGATCAAGATGGGATACAAGATGATTAATTCTGGTTGCAATAGTTGCTTTTTTTTTACTTAACGTTAAATATAACTTTTCGTTTTAACGTCAATAGCTTCTTACCAGCATTGGGTATTAAATCGCTTGGCTTTTTTAACATTGCAGTATAGCAGTGAATCACACATACGCCTCTGCCTCAACTCCCCGTCACATCGACAAGAGGAGTTGTTACTAGCCCTTCTCCCTTGAGCAAAGAATCGGTAGTTTTTCTTGTTCAGAATAATTTTCTAAATGTAAAAGCCAAATATTTTCATTTTTTCTATTCAGAACTTTTTATAAAAATTTCAACAATAAGTCGTGAAAAATCTAAAAAAAAACAACTGAATGCATCTAGCTTTTAGCCAAAAGTAAAAAAACAAACAGCACCTAAGTTTCTAACCTTATATTATTGTAGGTTCCTTTTGCTGTAAGTGATGAAGAAATTAAGAGATTAGTTCCTAACTTCATGGATCTCTAATCAATTTATTTTTCTTTTGCGGCTCTAGATATTCTTTGTGATAGGGAAATCCCGGGCATATATCTTCCGTACTGTCGGAGGACCTGCACTAATCTATATATTTAATATCTTTGTATGAGAGTTTGAGATGCCCACGTTTTTAATTCCTCCTCTCTCACTCTCTATGCATTTATATGTATATAGAATTATTATAAGATTAAGAATCCGTATCCTATTGATTTTAAGAAGCATTTCTAATATTTTTCATCATTCAAGTCTTAAGAAGACCACAAACACTAGATTTATAGAATTGCTACCAACCACAAGTTTATTAGTTATTCCTATTGAAGGTTAGAGAGACATTCTTCATGCTCGACAATTTGGGCTTATCAATGAAATGACTTTGATGGACCCAATTACGGATTAGACTTAAGAAAGACTTTACAAACTTAGGGCTATGTTTGGTTCTAGAAATTTGAGAGAAAAATAAAGATGAAATGTAGAAGGAAATAAAAACGAAAAAAATAAATAAAAATAGAGTTAAATACTTAAATTTAATATTTTATTTTTATATGCTATTTCAAACTCATTTTATTTATTTTAGCTCCTTATTATAAATATTATATAATTTAAAAATGAATAAAATTTTAAATAATTTTCTTTGAAAATTTTCATTAAACAATCTCAAGCATAAGAAACCCATTTTTGTTTGTAAAATTAGGGATAATCATTTTAAGATGAACATACCCAAAAGTTATTTGTAAAACTAACTTATTTCTTTAAAATGCAAAAAGACTATAAAAAGACACGCTTTAGGACAATAATGCCCTTGAGTATAATTATAATGTGAGGGATGAGACAAAATAACTATGAGGAATTTATTTATCATGTGCATGGTTTAAAATATCTTGATATCAACGATGTATTGTGTATTGGTGTCAATCGATATGATATACAACATCGATAATTGGTTGATAGAAAAATCGGGATAAAATCGGAAATATCGCTGACAATTTTCTATTTTTTGCCGATATTTATTGAAATTTTTCAAAAAAGAAGATATTTGTGGTGTGTGTCTCATGATGGAGTAAAGAAATGGGAGCAAATGAAGAAATGAGAGAGAGAAAATGAAAAGTCTTTCCTTAATAATTAATATCATTAATTGTATGTCTTACATAATAATTACTATCATTAATTATTTGTAGAAAAAAAGATAATATCAAGAGACGGTTGGAATTATTATGTCTTCCCTAATAATTAATATCATTAATTATTTATAAAAAAGAGAAGAAGATCAAGAGATGGTTGGAATTATTATGTTTTGCTTAATAATTATTATCATTAATTATTGTAAAAAATTAGAGTAGACCAAGAAGATAGGAGGAGAGAAAATGAAGGGTCTTCCTTCTTAATTAATATTATGAAGGGTTCTCCTATAAAAAGCATATTCTTATATGAGAACGAGTTTTACACCGTTAAATGGTGATTTTATCTCTTGAGATCTTTGTAGATTAAAATTTTGTATGAGAAAACACTGATATCAAGAAATAAGATCATCATCTAAAGGTGTAAAGCTCGTTCTGTTCTCATATGAGAACGAACTTTTTATAGTTGAACCTTATTATGAATTATTAATAATTAATATTAAAATTTAGATTAAAAAATTTTAAATTAAAAAAAACCATTGTGCAAATCTTTAATACCAAACAATTTAAAAAAAATATTATTGAATGAAATATTTTCAAATTATTTATAGTATTTTTTTTTAGAATATTCTAAAATATAAATAAAAATATAAAAAATTAATCATAATATATAAACTTTTAACCAATTATTTTGTATAAATCATAGAAAATGAATTTTAATGTTTTTTTCAAATCTAATTGATATTATCATTTCATATACTTTCAAACTAATTTTGATATATAAATTGAATATATCTTTAAATTTTGAATGATTTATAATATATCTCCGATATCCAATATATCCGTAAAATTCAAGTACCGATATATCCGTTAAAATCGATATTTTCATCCTTTATCATGTGGGAAATTTATCTTTACACTTTCATGACATTTTGTCTTTAAGGTTACTTTTGCAAAAAGAAATTTTTACAAATATTTTTGGGATTTGTCAATTTTAATCCAATTTCTTTTAAAATTATAAAATCTTCGTTTGATTTACGTTTGTCCCTAAATATCAGGCCCACATTTCATTATCATCAGACATGGTAATGGTCTCATGACTAAGGGTATAAGTGAATCAACCTACTAGAGCTTTACTCATAGAAATATTCGAACTCGACTCAAAGTTAATCGAGTCAAGCTTGAGCTCAAATAGCTTGAGTAGGTTGTCGAGTTGAGTATCATGATACCTGACTCGAACTACTCACGAGCTTAGTCGAGCTTTACTATTTTATTATTTATTAGTCGAGTATAGGGATGTAATCGAGTAAAGTCGATTCGTTACATAGCCAAGATCGAGCGTTATTTCAAAGGTTTGAAACATCACTAAAAAAATATTCGAACTACTTGAACTCAACTCGATAAAACTCAAATCAATTAAAAATTAATAAATAATTATATTCGAACTCGACTCAACTCGAGTTTGACTCGATTAATAAAATAGTAAAGTTTGATTAAGCTCGCTAACAGCTCGAGTCGGATATTGTAATACTTGAACTCAACTTGATAAGCTATTTGAGGTACTCGAGCTCGACTCGATTAACTTGAAGTCGAATTCGAGTATTCTATGAGTCATGCTTGAGTAGCTCACGAGTAACTTGACGCATTTACACCCCTAGTTGAGTATCACAAGTTTAAATTTATTTGAGCTTAATCGACTTGAACCTGAGAAGATTTCGAGTCGAGTTCGAGTATAACTATTTATCAATTTTTAAATTGATTTGAGCTTTGTTGAGTTGAGTTTGAGTAGCTCGATTATTTTTCTAGACGAATTTTGAACATTGAAAAAAAGCTCGATGAAGTTCGAGCAAGTTTTTTAATCAAGTCAAGCTCGAGCTTGACTCTATAGACTCAACTTGACTTAATTACACCCCTACTCATAACCCTTGTACCCTTGGTTTCTCTATTACGGGCTTACAACAAGACAAATAGAGGCCCATGGCTCCCCTATCCTTGGTAGAGTTGAGGTCAACTTCCAATGGCCTAGAAGAAGGGAACATCAATGATGATACGTCGACGCATGGCTTTCTTCGGACCAGTTTCTTATGCTGTGTGATGAGATGATCAAATATTGGATACAAGATGATTGATTCTAATTAACCTTTCCTTTTGTTGTAAGTTAAGAAATTATAAGATTATAAGTTCCTACAAAAAAAGAACTTCATGGATGTCTAACCAATTAATTTTCCCTTTACGGCTCTAGATATTCTTTGTGATAGGGAAATCCCGGGCATATATCTGCCGTACTTTCGGAGGACCTGAACTAATCCATACATTTCATATCTTTGTACGAGGGTGAGAGAGGCATGCATTTATAATTCCTCTTATATTCCATGGATCCGATATATATACTAAGGGCTATTTGGTTCCAATTTTTGAAACTGTTTTTTGTTTTCAAAAACAAAGAAAACATAGGGAACATGTTTGATTCATAGTTTTTTGTTTTGAAAAACACAGAGAATACTAAAAACACTAAATTTAAAAAAAGAGGAATAGTTTTGAGAGAACATCTACATGGTGTTTTTGTGTTTTCAATAACTGTTTTCAAGAACAATTTTAAAAAACATGAACCAAACATGCCCTGAGGCTCAATTTGAACCCATAAAGTAGAGGAAATAAAGGGTCTGTTTGGTTCATGTTTTTGAAAATTGTTCTTGAGAACAATGTTTGAAAATAGAAAGAGCACCAAAAAGGTATTATCTGAAAACTCTTATTTGTTCTTTAAATTTCGTGTTTTTTTTTTTTTTTTTTTTTTTTGTGTTTTTCAAAGAACAAAAAAATTGGAAACCAAATACGTTTTCCCAAATTTTCTTGTTCTCATTGTTTTTGAGAATAGAAAACAGTTTCAGAAAATAGTAAACAAACTAACCCAAAATTTGGAGGGAAAAAAAAAGGTTTAAACCTAATAAATAATTCTATATATTTATTCAAACTCATTTTATTTATTTATCTCTTATGGTTAAGGCATAATATTCATATTACACCCAAATTCTACAAGCTTGAGTTCTTATGAGAGTTAGTCATTTAACATGATATCATAACTTGGTCTGATACAACATCTCTGCAATCTATTATCCATTTATTTTTGTAAGTTCATGAATGACTCTATTTAGTTTAGGTATGAGGCCTAAGTAAATATATAAAATTTTGAGGAATTTTTATTATTTATGGTTTTATTTGATATTTTCCACTGTAAAACCAAACATGAGAAAATCATTTTCCTTAGTATTTGATAGGCCGAAAGTGTGATGTGTATATATGTACGCCTATGTGCGCAAGTGCACGCGTCGCCCCAAGTAATATAGTGTACCTATGGTACGGGATGTCGATCACGGGGGATGAGTGTGTTTGAATACAGAGATTGACTTTTGAATATTATCTGGATATAATCGTTGGGTGAAAGAGTACTAATGTATGAATTTAAATTAAACTAATCGATCTTAATGAATTACTGTATAATGGAGCTAGAGCTATGTCTCCCCCTGCAACTTTCGATGGATTATTTCCTAAAGATGATACTATTCAGTTTATTTATAACTTATTGATGGCTAGGTGATCTTGCTTACGAAATACCCTATCTCGAGGTGTATCCGCCTATCTCGCTAGTAGTGTTGAGTGTATCTCTACCCCAACTCGATACTCGAAATGCCGTCTCTAACCTTAATTGCCACCTCGAGATCGGAATATCTCTATTCATAGAATCAACGAAAATTTGCTCTACTCAAATCCTGGGTATCACCATCTCTCGAATCTCGGATCTCGGTATGGTCATGCTAATGTTATTTGAGACATCCGTATAAATGATTACGGATATAAAGTAGATGTTAACAAATTATATACAGGAATGATATAAAATCTGTCTTTAATCCATGCAATCGTGTGAGGGTTGACAACACCCTAGAGTATAAATGCATTATCTGGATATGAAACTACCCGATATTTAATCTATAGAACATCGGTATTTCTATCGAAAAGAAGAAAAAATACAAATAGCCAGGGTCTTCTCTAAGATCAAAGTCGCCACGGTATGATTTCCGTGCCTAGTTAAATGCGGCTCCTCGATCTCTCCTCTCGAATTACGGTCACCGCACAGCTAAATGATTGAGGCGGGAGCACATGTTGGCGTGCGGCGTTGAGGCGTCATGGCGTTGACAATGTGAGCGTTGCGGCTTGTTGACCTCTATATATGTTGGCTTGGCCGTCGCGGCGTTGGGGCGATCGGCGATGGGGCGTCGTGTTGTTGAGGCGTCTCGGCGTCGCGGCGTCTGGCATCGCTGACGTTCACAGCTCATCTTTATACTTTGCCACTGCGCTCCATAGTATTCCAAAAACTACCCTTTTGCCTACATTCACAATTACAAATCAAATATCGGGCTACAAAAAATACGTATTTAAATATAAATAAAACTAAAAACATAAAATGACGGTATGACACGAGTATTTTAAACCACTCATCACACCCCCAAACTTAGCTTCTTGCTTGTCCCCAAGCAAGAACTGACTCTAAACTGAACACACACCCTACATACTATAGTCTAACACAAAGATAGTGATGCACATGCTGATAGATAGAGGATCAAATTGGACCGACTCACACGGCCGTTTTGTTTGAAGTTCCACCGAGATTCGCAAAGGGTGTTCGACTTTTCGAGAGAACTAGAGTTGAACTCGGTGACTAGTGCCTCTGACCTCAGAGTATTCAATAACCTTTCCTAAGGACTCTATGTCGTTGAATAAAATGACCTCACAGTGTATACCTAGATTCAGCGCCCTAAACTTGAGTTCAACTCACCTAATTGGGAAACTCTAACTACGAAAGGATAAGGCATACGTTGCATTTCGAACATACACTTACTCACCAAGCTTACATGGGAACAAGAGCTAATTGCCCGTAAGTTTATGTTAAAGTGTTCATCATAGCGAGGATTAGTTGGTGACTCCCACCCCGAGTTGGTTAAAGGCCTTAGGGCATTCAGTTCCCCTCGAGCGTCACAGAACACTCGGTAAACCCTAAGGGCCCTGTTGTGAAACTTCCATCTTACGTCCTGGCAGGCGAGTAAAGTCAATGACTCAGGCCAGTTGGCTTAGGGCATTAGGTTTTGAAAGGCCCCTTGGGTGTTCAGGGATCCCGCAGAGCTCCTACTTATTCTATGCCTATTTTTTTTTTTCATTTTTTTATTTATTTAAATTTTTATTTTTATTTTTTTTAATTTTGGGGCTGAGACGATCCTCTTCCTTCACGAAGTGTCCTATCTCTTTGGTGTTTAGAAACTCCCATGGTTTGTTGAACCTTAGTAGCCGGGTTCGGCATCTAGGCATACCCTAGAAGTCACCTGTGTGTGAGTGTGTTAGGCTCATTGAGAAATAGTTTCTTGAATATCCGGAAGTGATTCACTATGCCTCCCCACCTATTCAACCTAATTCTCGATCATCAAGCATCCTATGAATCCTTTCTTCCATGACAATAGTGGATTTAGCCCAAAAGTGATCCCCTACTCTCAAACATGGCAGCACGCACACAAACAACCTAAACACGACACCACTAAAAATAGATATGATCTGCCTAAAACCTGAAACATGAAGCTTGAACACAAACTGACATCCACAAAATGAACAGCGTAAATGAAACCTAAAATGAAATGCAAACTAACACGCGTGGCAAATTTAACTACGACACAAATAAAAACAATACTAATCTAATAAAAACCCGAGCACCACCCACACTCCCCAAATAAAAGTGCGCGATGTCCACAGCTGGCAGAAAATAGAGAAGAAGGTGGAGGAACTCACGAGGTATTCGGAGGCGAGATCCCGCTGTGGAGGTGGTGGCGCCCGGTGGTGGTGGGCAAGAAGGCTGTGGCTGGCTGGAGGGTGCCTGGCCGGAGAGATAATTGGCCTAGTTGGCGGAAGCAGTGCGCCATCGGCGCGAAGGGCCTCGTATCTGTGTAGGAGGACTCGGTGATCATAGGTCTCATCCCTGGGAATGCATGGCGTCGATGGGTGAGCACCGGGATCCCTCGTCGGGTGTGGGACTGGAGGGGGCCGCCCCCGAGGTCTGCTGGGGTGGTGGTGGAGGTGGGTGCGTAGAGGGCGCGATCATCATCACGGGGATCGCCCGTGAGTCAGCGGGCTGATAGTCGTGGCTTCGTCTCGTAGAGGGCTGTGAGGCTGAATCATAAGTCCCCTCGGTCGTGGTACGGTTTGTCCAGCTTAACGATGCTTAATGGTGTAACCACGCCTCGTTGTCATCTAAGGGCACCCCGGCTCGTTTGCATAGGCCGTAAATGAGAAAGGGTGCTGAAGTTTCATCTTAGCGTCAGTTGGAGGATGGCATCCTCATAACACATGACATCAAAGGAATATCTGAATGATGGCATAATTGAAGCGAGGGCACGCTTGGCGGTCACTTCCACCTACGTTTGTCGTCGGAATGAGGCGTGACGTGATGAAGTGATGGCAGGACTTACAGGGATATAGGCCGTCTCTTGGCCTTGAAGTGGACGGCATGGCCCTCATGGTTGAGCTTCCACTCACCCCGCCCCTTTGTCAAGACCCGAATGACCTCGGGGTAATCGGGTCGCTCGTAAAGTCGATCAAAAGGCTCCGAGGGGACATGATCAAGATTGTAAAAGCGGTTGATAGACTCCGCACTAAAGTCTACCAACACACCCCACACCCTGACCTTCTTGACGACGTGGGAGGCGAGGTTGGCGTAGAATTCTCGCACCACACTCATCGCAGCTGGATGAGGTGGTTGGCAAAGTGCCCGCTATCCCTTGGTCGCAATAGTCTTGTGGAAGAAGTCGTCAGAGTGATGGAAACCTTTTTCTTTAATAAAAGATCGGTTCTTGCAGATGGTGCCGAACCGATCGGCGGCACCCTCGTTAACGAACCTCGTGACATCGAAATTTGGGGTTGGGTCCTCACTGGCCCGACCCCGTTTGGTAGGCAACTTCTGCCTCTTACCTGACATAGGTGGAAGTACTAGAGCTCTTAGAAGGACAATGAAATCAAATGTCACCAAGGTGGCACACCCAGGTTGTCTAGACAATATGTCGGGCTTTTCTGATGCACTATGAACCGGGGCCCGAATGAGCCACGGGAGAAGTAGACCTGAAGCCCTAAGACATATGACAAACCTAACTGGATCACCCGAAACCTAATATGGCGTACTAGACCTAATAGGTGCGACTAACCCTAACCGAGGCAAGGACACCTATGTGTAGTGTGGATGGCGCGAGACAGGGACAGTGGACTGGTAGGTGTGGAAGGAACTGGTGGTGGCCGTGTCGGTGATGGTGTGGAAGCGAGCGATGGCCTCCGTGAATTATGGGTGGATTCCGGCAAGGGTTGGTGCAGGGCGACAACAAAGGGTGCACTAGGGTTCAGGCAAAGAGGACCTGGGGGTGAAGCGAAAAATGAGGTGTTTTGGCCTTAAAGCGGGCCTTGTCGCGACGTTCGGATGCAGCATCCACGGCGTTCGGGGGCCACAAAACCAACGTCGCGACGTTGGTATCCAACGTCGCGACGTTCCAAAGAGGGTCTAATCCAACGTCGCGACGTTGAGATACAACGTCGCCCGGCGTCAGTACAAAACCAGCGTCGCGGCGTTGATATCAACGTCAGCGGCGTTCAGGAGTGGTTTTTCAGCGTCGCGACATTCGGAGGAGGTCAAGCGCGTCGCGGCGTTGAAAATAACGTCGCTGGCGTTCGGAGAAGAGCCAAAATGCAAAATTTTCAGCAATAGTCCAAGGTGAAAACTCCCCGGTCTGCGATTAGGTGACTCCACTAACCTTAAGTGAATTTCTTGAACAGGTCTTCCTCATTACTATCGATCGCAGGTCCTGAAAACAGACATCCAAAAGGAACTTCCGATTACGGATAGAAACAACAAACCAAACCAAACGTAAAACAAACCAGAAAAATTAAACCATAGAAATAAAAATTTCCAGAATCACGGCTTGGGTTGCCTCCCGAAGAAATTTATGTTTAATGTCGTTAGCTCGCGCCACGAATCTCGTAATGCTAGAGACAGAGCTCCTATGACCGCTTACTGTACTTTGTCTAATGCGGTCGATGAAATGAATACGTTTTATCCACCGCATGGAACTGCGCCCCAAATCACGGCCCCATTTGTGGTGATGGCAGATGTTCCTTTCTCGGGATCGCGTAACCTACGCCCCTGCATGTGGAAGACCCAGTCCCTTTGTGAAGATCCGAACCATCTAGACTAATTTCGGGAAAAGTTTGAGGCTGGGAATTAAACGAGAGGACTGTTGTCAGCCTCGAAATCCTTCTAGTAATATGTTTATTGTGGCGAGCTTTGTCCTTTCCTTGTAAATGCGGGCATTTTCATAAGCCGTTCTGGTCGCACAGTTCAGCATTTGTGCTTGGTCGCTTCTCACCGGCTAATTAATAACACATCAATGTTCAGCTATTGGGATTGCCTAGTAGGCTTGATGCTCCAATTCCACTGGCAGATGGCATGCTTTGCCATAAACAATTCTAAAAAGGCGACATGCCGAAGGTGTTTTAAATGTTGTTAGTCGCCCGTAGTGCATCTTTATCTTTTGGACCGATCCTTCACAGGCGGTAGCTGTTTTCTCGAGAATGGACTTAATTTCTCGATTGATACCTCTGCTAACCCGTTTAGTGTGGGTGATATACAAGGGATGCGATGGTGCACCCACGTACTTTGCAGACTTTGTGATCATTTTATTCCCGGAAATAGGTACCATTATCTCACGTGATCGATTAACTCGGGTGCGAGATCTAGAAATGGCCCCCATTCTTTGACATTTGTCACATGTAGATACGAATTGATGAGCATCCTTGAATAAGGTGAGCGGTAGAAGCTTGATTGGAAGTACCTTGAACAGCACGTTTTCTCTGGCCACTTAGAAATCATCGCCACATGGTAAGTGTGGCGGTGGTGAAATATTGTTCATTTCATCTTGAACACATCTCTGGATCACTTGGTCATGTGATATGCATGAAATTGGCTCCTCCCAATAGTAGTGTTTCAAGTGTGCGAAAAACCTCTTTTTCTGTTGATAGCTGAATTCCGGAGGGATTACCTTGGCTACCAAATAGTTCACGTAATCTGCAAACCATGGAGCCGCCCGTTTGTCTTCAATAGCTAAAAGTTGCTCATCAAGAAAGTCGTCATTCGCGGACGCATCACTCACCCGCTTCTAGCCGGAAAGATAATGCGCAACTGGGTTCTCTGTGCCTTTCTTGTCTTTAATCTCAGCGTCGAATTCTTGTAGAAAAAGAACCCACGGATTAGTGCAGGTTTGGCGTCCTTTTGATCATCAAGTATTTTATGGCGGAATGATCGATGTGGACCACGACCTTGTTACCAATCAAATAAGGTCTAAATTTGTCAACAAAGACAATGGCCAATAGTTCTTTTACGTAGTGGCGTAGTGTGAGCATCATTCAGGTTACGCATAGTAAGATTACCTAGTAAATTTTCTCTCAGTTTATGACCTAACCTTTGCTCAATCGCAAATCGCGTATGCTTTGGCTCAAATGGGAAGGATTGTCTGGAGCTACTATAATAGGAGCCGATACCAATTTATCTTTCAACACTGAAAATGCATGCAAACACTGCGAATCAAACTCAAATGGGGTCCCTTGGACCAAAAGATTAGACAACGGTTTTGCAATCTGAGAGAAGTCTTTGATAAATAGCCTATAGAATCCAGCGTGGCCTAAAGAACTTCTTATCCCTTTTTACCGATGAGGGTGGAGGTAATTTTCAATTGTGATCTTTGCTCTGTCTACCTCTATTTCTTCTTGCGAAATCCGATGTCCGAGTACAGCCCTCTTGTACATAAATAGCATTTCCCAATTAGTACTAAGTTGGTCTCTCACATCTTATCAATATTTGATCTGGAATTTTCAGACAGGTTGTCAGAATGGATTACCAAATGCAGAAAAATCATCCGTGAAGATCTCGATTGTCTTCTCAACCATGTCGGAGAATATGGCCCATCGCTACATTGTTGGAAAGTGCTAGACGCATTACCGCGACCCAAAGGGCATCCGCTGTCTGAATGTCCCATAAGGGACATGTAGATATCGTCTTCTCACGATCTTCGGGGGGCTATAGAAATTTGATTGTAAGCCCAGGAATATCCATCAATCAATAATATTCATGTAGGCTAATCAATCAACATCGATCCGAAAGCGGCAATGGGGAAATGATCTTTTTTAGTGGCTTTGTTGGTTTCCGATAATCAATACAAATCCTCCACCGTAGCGTTAGAAGGTAGTAATATATTCTGGTTCTTATGTGATTCATTCCCTCCGCTTCTTGAAGCCTTCTTGGCTTTGGACTCACCCATGCACTGTCTAAAATAGGATAAATTACCCCAGTATCCAGCCAATTTAATACTTCCTTTCGGACTACCTCTTTCATAGTTGGATTCAACCTCCTCTATGCTTCCACTGAGGGTTTATGCTCATCTTCAGTAATCCCGATGCGTACATGGAAGGCGAATCCACTTTTCATCGGCTAGAGACCATCACGGTAGCATTTTATGATCTCTAAGGACCCTCAATAACTTCTCCTCCTCTAGTTCAGTCAAGGATGCTGAGATGATCACTGGTAAGGTGGATGCTATCCCAAGATATGCATACTTCAAATGGCTAGGTAAAGGTTTTTGTTCCATCTTGGGTGGTTGTTGGCCGTCGTCTTGGCGGTTTAAGCTCTTTCACCTAGAGATTCGAAGTATTTCCTTCTATTGGGTCCGAAAGAATCCATCCATTTCACATATTCCTCTGCCTCTTCGCTCAAATTCTCGGAATCATTATGAACTAGGCTAGCCTCCAAAGGATCTATGAGACCACTTTGGCTAGACATTATAGCCTCTACTATCTCTGCCATGAAACAGGTATCACTTTCTGCCGGATGTCTCATAGCTTTGAACACATTGAACTTGACTTCATCCTCCACTGCACCCCTCAATTTAGTTTCTCCTCCCGAGACATCAATCGTTTGCTCGCCGAGTTGCAAGAAAGCGGTCTACCCAAGATTATGGGTATTTCTTTATCCTCTTCCATATCCCTAATCTGATAGAAATCTGGCAGGAAGATAAACTTGTCAACCTTTACTAAGACATCTTCTATTACCCCTCTTGGATGCTTCAAGGACGCGTCGGCATTTGAAGTGTGGTTGTAGTTAGACTGACTTCACCTAATCTGAACGTTTAAAAATGGACAAGGGCATGAGATTAATGCTGGCACCCCGAATCACACGGTGCTCTCAAGATAGCATTTCAGTGGTGCATGGGATAGTGGCCACTGGGTCTTTTGGCTTTGCGGTAGCTCCTCGAAGTATGGCACTACATTCCTCAATTAAGTTAAGCGTTTGAGAATCTGCCAATCTTCTCTTACGAGACAATTATGTCCTTCATAAATTTTAATAGCGGGCATACGTTCGAGCATGTCGACAAGCGGGATATTGATGTGTAGCTTCTTGAACACTTCCATGAACTTGGTGAACTGCTTATCCAACTTATGCTTCTTTAGACGTTGTGGATACGGAATTGGGGCTATTGGTTGTGAGTTGTCCCTTGCTTCAGTTGTGTTTCCTACAGACTGTTTCTCTTGGGGCTGTTCCCTATCTGCATCATCATTCTGACCGGGCTGGATGACTTTCTCAGTCTCTACCTCTTCTGTCATTGGGGATTGTTCCTGTGTCTCCAATTCTTTACCACTTCTCAGCGTGACTGCTTTAACATGTTCATTCCCATCTCTTCTCGGGTTCACTTCTGAGTTGCTTGGTAAGGAACTCGGTTGCCTTTCTGTCAATAGATTGGCCATTGACCGTCGATTACCTCTAGTTTCTGTTGTCTTGTGATTGTTCAATTCGGTGGCTGTTGTTGCATCGCCTTTGCTCTCATTCATAAAGGCGGTGTGTGAAGTGAGCATTTGTGCGAGGGCTTGTTCTAGAATCCACCTTTTTCTTAGGAGGTGGTTCGCTAACTCAGTTTGATGGCATGTTGTTCTGATTGTTCCTCCATCCATACCGCCCGGTGTCCCGGTGATACGATTAAATTGTTCGCCACCCTTGGCCTTGATTTTGATTCGATGGTATTTCCCCATACTATCATGTTCGGCTGTGTGACTGCGATTGAACCCTGAACCACGTCTTGGGCCTGCTCTATTGTTTGGTTTCTGGCGGCGTGTCTTTGTGTCTTTTGTCCTCACATAAATTCACCGGCTCCATTGGGTTAGTACGTATAGCGTTCGCGGTACCTTGTTGTCTAGTTAAGCTGTTTATTCGGTGTACAACATGAGTAACAGTTGTTGAGAACCTCGTGCTCAGGTGCCACGGCTTTTCTTGGTGTAGTCTTCTCCCTAGGCGCGATTTGTATTAGTGTGACATCTTCGAGATTTCATAAGCAGTCAGTGATTTCTTCATTAGTGCCCCTCCGGTCGGGGCATCGATCCTTTGTTCTAGTTGCATTCCTCGGACCATTATAGAAAGTATGGACTGCATCCATTTAGATCGATCTGTGATGTGGGCACTTCCTCGGTGGTTCGTGAAATCTATCCCATGCCTACGCGGGTTCTCTCCCTCTAGTTGTCAAAGTATTGATCTCTTGCCTGGGATTGTGGAATTTTCAGTGGAAAAACAGTCGAATTTCTACACTAAATCGTTCCATGAAGTAATGGAATCCGGTGGCTGACTTGTTAACCAATGCTTGGCTCTATCACCTAGTGAGAGTGGGAACAATCTCAACCTGAGTGCCTCTTCAGTAACCCCATTGTACTTGATCGTGTCGCAGACTTCGAGGAAGTTGGTCAGATGCATATTTGGATTCTCATTTGGTAGTCCATGAAATAAGATGTTCTAAAGCATACGCTAAGGTTCGCGACTTCAGCTCGAAGTTGTTTGCACGGATGGGTGGTCTTGGATAGGTATGCGAACAAGCATGTGGCGGTGGGCAAACTCTTCTAGCAACATAAATGGATCATCTGGTTGTATAAACGGCCTGGGTGCTTGATTCCTTCCGTTATTCCCATTTCGACCCCTATGTGGCTCGTTTTGCTCAATGCTAAGATCTTGCTCTTCGTTGTTCTCCATGATTGCTAGATTTCTAGTCTGTTCTATTCTCTGTTCTCGGCGTATTTTTTGTAAAGTTCTTTCTGGCTCAGGATCAAACGAATGTTGGTCAACCTGATCCTGTCGTCGCATGCGCTCACTGAAACCTTGACTGCAATCACACACGAAACAAAAAGACCAAATTACCAACACTTGTAAAAACAAATAAAAACAAAAATTCCAGAGTAATATCTAATTGCTTTATTCTCTATATCACTCTAAACCTATCCCCGGCAACGGTGCCAAAAACTTGATAGGTCGAAAGCGTGAAGTGTATATATGTACGCCTATGTGCACAAGTGCACGCGTCGCCCCAAGTAATATAGTGTACCTATGAGTACGGATGTACGATCACGGGGATAAATTATGTTGAATACGGAGATTGGCTTTGAATATTATGCGGGATATAATCACGTTAATTGAAGAGTACTAATGCGAATTTAAATTAAAACTAATCGATCTTAATGAATGCGTATAATGGAGACTAGGGCTATGTCTCCCGCACCACTTCGATGGATTATTTCCTAAAGATGATACTGTCGGTTATTTATAACTTATTGATGGCTAGGTGATCTTGCTTACGAAATACCCTCTCTCGAGGTGTATCCGCCTATCTCGCTAGTAGTGTTGAGTGTATCTCTACCCCAACTCGATACTCCGAAATGCTTAAATGCTCTAACCTTAATTGCCACCCTCGGGATCGGAATATCTCTATTTACCGAATCAACTGAAGGCTGCTCTACTCAAATCCCTAGGTATCCTCATCTCTCGAATCTCGGATCTCCAGTATGGTCACGCTAATGTTGGCGGACATCACCATAAATGATTCACGGATATAAAGTAGATGTTAACCATTATATACAAGCCCCGAATAATATAAAATACTAATCTTTAATCCATGCAATCGTGCGAGGGTTCAACAACACCCTAGGTATAAATCTAGAACATACTGAATATGAAAACACCAATATTTAATCTATAGAACATCAGTATTTCTATCCAAAAAGAAGAAAAATACAAATGATGGGGTCTTCTCCAAGATCAAAGTCACCCTGTTATGATTTCCGTGCCCACTGGTTAAATGCGCTTCTCGATCTCCTCAGTGCGGTCCCACTTTTTGCTTTAAATGATTGAAGCGGGGCAGCGTTGATGTCGCGACGTCGCCGCTTATTGACTTCTATATATGTTAACCCAACGTCGCGACGTTGGGACGTCACGACGTGGGGACGTCGCGACATTGAGACGTCGCGACGTTCCAGCCATCTTTATACACTGCCACCCTCTGCTCCATAATGCTTCCAAAAACTACCATTTTTGCCTGCATTCACACCAATTGCACAAATCAGATATCGAGCTACAAAAATACGTATTTAAATATAAAATAAAGCTAAAAACATAAAGCAGGCAGGTATAGGCTTCAGTATTTCAGCCCTCCTTGATATTTTTCTTTTTCCCTAGTACTTTTTAGGTTCCAAACAAAGCCTAAGGTTGTACTTGGCTCACAGAAAGTACTATCGAAGAAAAAAATGCTAATAGAAATGATTTTCTATGTTTGGATGTCTAATGAAAAATCTTAAAGAAAATCAAATATACATAAAATTATTTAGAAACTTCAACATTTTAAAATTATTTAATCTTTATAATAACAAATGAAAATAAATAAAAAGAGTTTGAAATATTAAATAAAAATAATATATTTGCTATATTTTTATTTTTATTTTCCTTCAATTTTTTTCTTTCTTTCTAGTTTTCTTCTCTTTTTTTCCTTTGCCTAAATTAATATCGAAGGGCCAAAAGTCAAGCATAAATAATTTGTATGGTTAAATGACAATTAGCTTTTACTTTGAATTTAAACATCCAAGTTCAAATGTTTTTCCAAAATTTGAGGGGCCAAAATTCTTTTCTAAGAATCCATAAGAAGCATTTATGAGGGTATTAAAAACTATTTTTCACCTCTTTAAACCCTAGCTAGCCTTCTTTTCTCTCAACTTTTTCTTTTTTAGTATCTTTTCTTTAATCAAAGACGGGGGATTTTTTGGTTATTCTTGACTTAAAATCACCCCTCTAAGCATCTTTCTATATTTTTATTTTTCAATAAAGTGGTTATTCCACATTTTATTTGTTTTTTTCATGATTTAGTTATCGCTTTGGTGCACGTGTGGTTGTCGTCGTCTTGGTATGGCGGGTGGTTGTGTCGTCTAAATATGAAGTTTTGATTTTCGTCATCGTAGTGTGACATTTATTTGTGTTTATGCGATTTAGACTAGTAAAGTATGTGTAAAACTTGGGAAAAAATTGAGAATTTCTGAAAGAAAAAAAGAGAGGGCAAAACAGTGATTTGTCGATACGTACAGGTTGAAAACCTAGAAGTTTTCTAGATCTCAGTTGACGAAACAGATCTCACCGTTGGGTTTGTCTCGCAAAATTTAGTTTCTTAGGCGAATTTCGTTGAATTCCGAGATAGTCAAAGTTTTAGGTTTTTCAAGGCATTAAGGGTTGGGTGACACATGACAAACCATGTGAGTGACACATGGCAAGCCATGTGTCCAAGTGCATGTCTTTACAAGACACATGGAAAGTCATGTGTAAGACACATGGCAAGCCATGTGTCTATAAATGGGAAGTGTTCGTAGATGAAGGAGGGGGGAGTAGGAAAGGAAAAGAGAAAGGGAGGAAAGGAGAGAAAGGGAAAGGAGAAAAGAAAGAGAGAAAAGAAAGAAAAGAAAGGAAAAGGAAAAGAAAGAGAGAAAGAGAAAGGAGGCTGGCGGATTCTTCCTCAGTTCATTGGCATTCCGATGGTTGGAACTCATTAGACCAAGGAGTAAAGTTTGGAGATTGGACGAGGGGCTACACTTCAAGAGGTAGAGATTCTTCCTACTTTGGTTTACTTCTAGCCTTTGGGCTATTGTTTTAGGCTGATTTTGGAGCCATGTTGTGCCATGTTAATGGCATGGGACTTATTCGTAGCCGGTTCAAAGGGTTGCTTTCGGAGCAAATTTGGGTTGAAAAATTTCAATTACGGAATTTGCCCGGGCTCCTGCTGACCCTCGGGCCTGTATTGCATTGGATTGGCCTTGATAGTGTAGCTAGTGTCTCCAACCGAGAGCGACCATATCTTTCACCGTCAATTTCAATTTGCGCGTTCTTGGACTCGATGAAAAGCTATTTGAGTCTAGAATCTAGCCATATGCCAGTGATTGGAATTTGGTGCTCATGTCATTGCTGAAATTTTGATCATAACACCAAGTGTATTAATTGCATGGCATGACATGCTTGTTTGATGAAATGTTGATATGTGTATTAATATATTGACATGTGATGAATTGTATGTGTAGACATGGCCATTACATGGCATGTTGTAGGCTATTTTGTGGACATGTTATGTTGTAATTTAGCCTAGAGAATAAGGTGCTTCATTACTTGACTATGTAATGATATGTATGTGATGTTGATATATGCTTGTGTGATACGTTGACATGAATGAGTTAATGTAGTGAAATTATATGCATGTTTGATATAATTGCCCAAGATTCATTGGTGATATGCATGTTTAATAAAATTATCCATATAGCATTCATCATATATGTGACATGGTACAAATAGGAAATGACATATTGAATTGCATATGCAAGGGGACATTGCATCAAATGGGTGTGAGTGCATGGTTAATGAATTGACACTGCGTTTGGTGTTTGATTGGGTGGGCTCGGTTAAATGGGACAACGTCCAACAGAGTTGCATGGTTGATTGAAATGATAAAGAAAATATGTGTCGGGTATCAACAAGAAGGGATAGATCCCTCTTCGGGTGAAAGATATACCCTTCAATTATGAGATCGAACATGAGTCCCCAGCGGTGAAAGGCGTAAAAGTGTACGGGCTTGCGGGCCATGATTAGACACCAAAAATCCGCTATCCACAAAAAGGCGCGTAATTTTGAATATAAAATGATCATTGGGATAAAAAGCTTTTGGTTTATAAACAAATGAAATTTGTTTTGAAAATGATCATTGGATGTCATCCAGAATGACAGTATTTCACACATGAGCTTAGGCGTTGTGTGAGGGAGTCAGTGAGCACTTGGGCGCATGGTACATGATGAGTCACATCTCATTTCATGGCATGTAGGATTCCATGGTAGAAATTACATTTTACATGGAATGATTGGCTAATTGAGAATGTGCTGACCATTACATGTGCATAGATGGGAGTAAGCTTTGTGAAGTTATCTCACACTAGGCATGACTCACCCTCTATGGGAAAAACATTTCGGTGCGAGACCGGCTTAGATGGATTGGCATCATCCAGTCCGTAATTAATGAAGAAAGTAGACATGTGGCCTTGATATTCATTGTAAAATATATTAAAACAAAATAGTTTTGTATATGATTTTGTATAGAGTGTTGTAATAAACTCTTAAGATTGACCCTTTGTGTGACATAGTCTTGGGTAATATTTTGAGTATGGGTGAAAGGGCACGGTGGAATTTACTTTACTCATAAATGAGTCTCGATGAATGAAACATGATAGTGCGGTATCGAGATATGCGATACCCGCGCCGTGTCCGCGAGGTTAATGAGTTGGTCGGCGAGGACCCGGGGTTTGGGTGGAATCCGCGATATGTCTGCCGATCAAAGACAAGAAATCAAATCAATGATCATTAATATACTACAAAACTAGAGTCATAGGTATTCTAGTCATAATAGTAATATCAATCGTGTATGCTTAGCTATCAAATGTATAAGATTTGAGTCGATTCATTATGCTTTTTAACCTGGAAATCAAATTCAAATTCAATAGTAATTCATTATGTTATTAACTTGGATACTGTCCCATCCTTTATGGTTTTTAGCGATTTTGATTTTATGTTTCTATCAATGTATTGCTAGTTTGAATCAATGAAATTATTTTTCTCTTCGAAAAAAACATTTCTAATATTTTTCATCATTCAAGTATTATGAAGACCAAAAACACTTGATTTATAGAATTGCTACCAAACACACTTTCTCGATGAAGAAACTTGAACTCTATGAAATTCAAGGCTTAAACCAAAACATCTTCTATATATCCATGCCGGAAAGGAGAGGCTCTTTTCAAATTAGGGTTTGTTCTCGAGAGTTGAAGATGATCTTCTTATGGCAACCAAATATGGGGATCAATGGAACCAAAACATTTCCTTTAGTAGCTTGAGATGATGTTTACATACCTAAGTATGAAGGAGGCCTAGGAATTAGGAAAAATGAAGATGTTAATAGAGCTTCAATAGCTAAACAAGGTTGGAGAATTCTCATTGATAATGATAGCATTTGGATGAGGATCATGAGGGATAAATATGTTAAGAACAATAACTTCTTTAGAATTCCAAAAAAGGCTGGAGATTCCAATATGTGAAGAAATTATTAATCATAGAAAATATGTTGGGGCTGGCCTAAAATGGTGCATAGGAGATGGTAGAAAAGTTAGCTTTTGTACAGATTATTGGGTTTATATGGTGCCTTTCTTGGTTTCTTTCATGGATGATGATAATTTACTATAGTTGTGGTGATTTTTGAATCTCACACGAAGCAAACAAAATATAAGCCTACAGGCATGCTAGGAAATTAATGTGTTTCCAAATTGGAATGACTCGTAAGATCAAACTTCTAATCGGGTTATGTAGGTTCCCTAGTTCCCTTGACAGTTCCCCAGAATAAATGTGGAACACGTACGAATAGAAATCTTGCATGAAGAAAAGTGTTAGATTTCCTTAGGAAAGAATGAAATAACATGGTGCTGAAAGTAGATAGATTTGAAGAATACTTGCAACTAGAATGTTGAAATTGCTGAAGTAAACATTGGATTTGACTGTGAAAAAAGTATTATGCTTGAAAACTTGATATACTTGAATAAAACTTGCAATCATAATGCTGAAATAACTAGAGAAAAAACTGGATTTCACTACGAGTGAATGAAATAACATTGCTAGAAATTTGCCTGAAACTTGGCTAAATCCAGGAAATAGAGTGCTAAATTGCTGAAAGCTTATTGAAAAGCTTGAATTTTCTATAAGCTTGTTGAAAAACTAGGATTTGCTGAAATAGCTTGACATTGAGTCGATTGAGTTGTTGATTTTTTGGTTGATTGGTTGTCATTTGCTTTATCCTTCTCTGGTTCTTTTATAAATGTAGAAGACTTGATGCCAGAGTCTCTATTTCTCCACTCTTTCCACTTTCTGAAGTAACCACCCATGTCTTCCATTAAGGGAGCTTGTTCCTCAATAACTTCTCCACGTCTCCATTGTGGAGTCTTGATCTTCAGGGATTCTTCCATGTCTCCATCATGAAGACTTGTTCCCCAAAAATATTCCACATCAACACATAACTACCCATTTCTCAGCCACATCTGATAATGCTTCGTTTAACTACCAAAATTTTTAAAAATTCATAAATATTTCTTCTATGGGCTTGTACAAATGGATATGGGCCCCTTTCTTTTGAACTTTTATTCGTGGGCTTGGACTTAGGCCTACCCCAATATTGGATCTAGCCAACTTTTCAATTTGGGTGCAAACAATTGCCCCCTGCATACATTGTGGCATGTGGGCCATATTGTATGTATTAAAGCCCTAAAAAATATTCTTCTGGGCTTATTTTCAACCACGAAACTCAAAATCCAGCTTTCAGCCCATGATGTGGAGTTCCAACGGTAAGAATGAGCCAAGTCGGATCGAATAAAGAAGTAATTGTTGGTTCCCCAAGAAAACGTTCATGCCATCATCAAGTTAAAACCTCCAACTTTTGTTCTTTCTCCACCAAAGGATATTGTTCTTCTAAAGAATACCCATCCGACTTCTCCTCCAACCAACTTAGGATTTCCTTTTTTCCTTCCAAAAGAATTTATTTCCTTTTTCTAAAACAACCCCCATTTGTTTGGAGAAAGGAGATTTTTTTACTTCACCTTTTTTATTTTCTTCTTCCTCCCTCCAAGTCATCGTTGTCATCACCGGATTTGCCATGCATAATCTCTACAGTCACCAACACCGCTATTGTCGGTGCCACCACCACTACCCACAACGACATTGCTGCCATCTCTCAGTCGTTGCTGCTCTACCATTCATCGCCGCAGTTTTGGCTTTTGTTGCCGTTGCTCCATTGTTTGAATTTCCTTCGATCTCTGCAGTTTGCCTGTTTGCTGTTTGCGGAGAAGGAGTTTTGATAATGAGTTTCATGATTTTGAATTTCTTCTTGAAGAAACCTGTTTTGGACGATTTCTGAGTGTTCTTTGATACCAACAAATCGAAACTTTGCCTTGATGACACTAGAAACTTTCCCTGAATGCAGATTTTTTGTTTTTTGAAAAATAACCTTGAATTTATTGTAGAAACAATTCATTGATGTTGTTCGGCTGTTTTCAAAGATTTTCTTGAGTATAAAACTTGAAAAGATACATGACTACACTTTCAAAAAAAAAAAAAAATTCTCTGGAGTCGTTTATTTATTTCGAACCTTTTCCAGGGTGTATATTTGAAAATAATCATGATTACATTCTTTGAATTTTTTTTTTTGAAATAGTTCAGCTTCTTTTGAACATTTTCTCGGGTCTGGACTCTGAAAAGAATCATGAATATACCTTCGAAAAAAATTCTTTGAAGTCGTTTAGCTATTTTCGAAAATTTTCTGAGGTGTAGAACTCGAAAGTATTCTTGAATGCACTTCCGAAAAAATTATTTGAAGCTTATTCAGTTGTTTTGAACATTTTCTGGGGTGTAAGACTTAAACTAATCATGTATACAACTTAGAAAAAAAAAATTCTCTTAAGTCGTTTGGTTGTTTCGAACCTTTTCCACAGTGTATATTTTGAAAATAATAATGAGTACACCTTTAGAAAAAATTTCTCTTAAGCTGTTCGGCTTGTTTTTAAATTTTTCTTAGGTGCAGAATTTGAAAAGAGTCCTGAATACACCTTCGAAAAAAAATTCTTTGAAGTTGTTTAGTTGTTTCAAACCTTTTCCAAGGTGTAAATTTTGAAAATAATCATGAGTACACCCTTAGAAAAAAAAAATTTCTAAGGTGCAGACTCTAAAACAAGTTGTGAATACAACTTTGAAAAAATTCTTTGAAGTCGTTTGACTATTTCGAACCTTTTCCAGGGTGTATATTTTGAAAATAAATGAGTACACCCTTAGAAAAAAAAATTCTTTGAAGTTGTTTGGCTTATTAGGAAAATTTTCTTAGGTGCTGACTTTGAAAAGAGTAATGAATACAACTTCGAAAAATTATTTGAAGTTGTTTGGCTATTTTGAACCTTTTTCAGGGTATATATTTTGAAAATAATCATGAGTACACACCCTTAAAAAAAATTTATCTGATGCTGTTCGGCTATTTTTGAAACTTTTCTTAGGTGCAAATTTTGAAAATATTCATGAATACACCTTCGAAAAAATTCTTTTGAAGCTGTTTGGTTGTTTCGTATATTTTCCTGAGTGCATATTTCACAAATAAACTTGAATGTACTCTCCAAAAAATTTCTTTGAAACCATTCGGCTATCTTGAAAATTTTCTTGAGTGTAGATAAATATGAATGTACTTTCGAAAAAAATGCTTCTTAAGCTGTTTAGCTATTTCAAAATTCTTGAGTGCATATTGAATGATTTTCAATAACCTCAGGTTGGGTGACCTCTCACCTAAACTCAAGCTTTTTCTTTGGCAGATTGTAGGCCACACATTGCTAAATAGTTTCGACTTATCCACCGACAAAATCGGCTTAAAGGTAACTCTTTGCCAAATAAAATTTTGCCCTATTGATTATCATGATTGTAACTTTCTTGGATTTTTTTTCTCAGGATCTTCTTGTGCTAGTTCAGTGGCTTCCGTCCCAATCCCATCTTCATTAGTGATCATTTTACTCTTGACCTATGCTTTTGTACTCCATAGCCTATGATGACAAGTGATTGTCCTGAGGCTATTATCTCCCTTTCCTTACCTTTGCTAGGTGGTCATTAGCCTACCATTTTTGCTTGGTGGAAAGTGGAGAATTGGAATGTATTCTTGAGATGTTATTGGAGACTCATTGAGCACTACACTGCATAAGCTCACTACAGCCATGACATTGTATTAGTGGATCAAGATGACATCTAGGCCTACATTTTGATGTGTGTTGATTGCCTATGGAATGAATTGTGGAAAAATCATTGACACCAGAACATGTACACTACAACCATGACATTTACATTAGTGGATAAGCCTACCTTTTGATGTGTGTTGATGTTTGTGGAATGAATTGAGTAAAAATCACTAACACCAACACACGTACACTACAACCATGACATTGCATTAGTGGATTAAGGTGGCACTAGCCTTACCTTTTGATGTGTGTTGATGTTGGTGGAAAGATGTTGTAACTCTATTTTTGATTAAAAGTGGTATTTGGACCTACTTTCTACGAGAATATATACTGCGTATACCAGGTACAGGTACGTCATTGGAGAAATTCATAAAATAGTGGTTGCATAGCCTACTGATATTTTGAATAGGTATGTTGTTGGACAAGTTTATATATTTGAGAAATAGTGGCTAAAAAGCCTACTAGAAATATTTTTCTCCAAATCATAGAACAAAACAACATAATAGAAACTTTGAATGCTTGAGAAATAGTGGCTACAAAGCCTACTTTTCTCTAAAACATAGAATAGAACAAGGTACTATGTTAAAGAACTTGAATGCTTAAGAAATAGTGTCTAAAAAGCCTACTTTACTCCAAACATAGAATATAACAAGGTACTATGCTAGAGAACTTGAATGCTTGAGAACACGATGGCTAAAAAGCCTTTATTACAAAATATAGAACATTCTTCAAACATTACACCTTTAAAGGTCATGGAATCTGCTTGATAACACAATGGATAAAAAGCCTTTATTACAAAATATAGAACATTCTTCAAACATTACACCTTTAAAGGTCATGGAATCGGCCTAATTCTTTTGGGATTTTTTTATAATTTCCCACATGGTAGAGAAGTACTTCTTCAAGAATTTCCCATTGATGAACCTCTTGTGTGGCTCTCCTTGTAGATTTTCTAATCAATATGCGTTTCCAGGTAGTACTTGATGCACCTTGAAAGGTCTTTCCTAGTTGGGAGACCATTTGCCTAATTCTTTGTCTTTAGAACCAACTGGTAGAATAATCTCCCAAACAAGCTCTCCTTCTTCAAACCTTTTCCTATTGATTCTCTTGTTATAAGTATGAGCCACTATATTTTTCTAAATTAACATGCATTTAAAGGCTTGCATTCTTCGATCATCTGTTGATTCAAGTTCCATCATCATGGCCTCCCTATACTCTTGAGGAGTAAGGCCATTTTGCTTAGAAACTCTTAGAGAAGGCATTACTACTTCCATTGGAAGTACTTCATCTTGTCCATAAGTCTGTAGAGCTTCTTTTGGAAGTCTTGTATGCCCACAATATTTCTGATAAAATCTCATGCCAATCTTTGGGATTTTCCTCTAGCATTTTCTCCAAAATTTCTATCAACACTTTGTTGGATGCTTCAGCTTGTCTATTAGCTTAGGCATAGAAAGGAGTTGATTTGATGAGTTGTATTCCCTAATCCACAGCAAAATAATTCATCGCTTCCCCAGTGAACATTGTTCCTTGACCAGTGGTGATTGATTTGTGAATTCCAAACCTGTGAATAATCTGCTCCTTGATGAATTGAATCACATCCTTCTGTTATGCTTTCTTCAATGGTATTGCCTCCACCCACTTAGTGAAATAGTCTGTAGCAACTATGATGAAGCTATGCCCCTTTGATTATGTTGGATGAATCTTTCCCATTAGATCCATGGCCTACCCTCTGAACTACCGTGGTTTTTCTATTGAATGCAATTCAACAGTAGGAATCCTTCGTATACTTTTGTATCTCTGACATTGTTGACAACCTTTAGAGTAAGTGATGTAGTCTTTTAGAATGGTTGACCAAAAATAGCCGTGTCTTTTATTGACCATCGCATCTTTACTCCAGATTGATGGGCTCTACACTTCATGAACTTGCTTCATAACTTCCATCTTGTCTGGGAAAGATAAGCACTTGAGTAATAACCCATCAAATCATTTTTTTGTATAGCTCTCATTTTAGTAGAACAAAATTCTGAACTTGAGCCTTTGTTCTATGAGGAACCTTCTTGTTTGGATTCTCCAAATACTCTTTGAACTCTGTTTTCCAAACTCTAGCAATTCATTGTTGAAGATGGCTAAGTCGATTCCCTTTTCAAAATTGAAGGGTGATTCTTCTTCTCTATCATAATGAGCTTATGGGTCAACTCTTCACCCATTTTTACAATAGAGGCTATTTGAGCAAGCTCATTAGCCTCTCAATATGATTCCCTAGCCACATCTTCAAATTCCACATTGTCAAAGGAATCTAACAATTGAATGACAACAGTAAAGTAAGGAGCTAATAGCAAGTTGTTGCACTTATACTCCCATGTTAATTGCCGAAGTACCAATTGAGAATCTCCAATGACTCGAAGATCTTTTGCCCCAAGCTCTAGTAGGATTTCTAAACCAATCACCAAGGCTTTATACTCGGCCTGATTGTTGGTGCATTCAAAAGCCAGATTGAAAGATAATGTAGTCTTTTCTCCTCTTAGTGAGATAATCACTATTCCTGCACCGACTGAATTCTCTATTCTTGAACAATCAAATTTGGGGATCCAAGGCTCTTTTTTTGCTCCATAAATTCCCAGCTCCACACTATTCTTTGTTCTACTCTCTAAGGAAGGATGATAGGATAGGAAATCTGCTAGTGCTTGTCCCTTGACTTATTAATGTGGAAAATAAACTAAGGTGATGACAAAGAAAGGGACCATTTACCAATCCTCCCTATAATTAGTGGGCGGTTAAGCATGTACTTCATAAGGCCAGTCTGAGAAACCACATAAAATCGAGACTTGATCAAGTAATGTCTCAGTTTAGTGCATGCAAAGTACAAGGCCAAACATAAATTTTTAATTAGAGAAGATCTTATTTCTATTGGATTTAAGACCCTACTCAAATAATATACAACCTGCTCATGACCTTAGAATTGTTTTGTGCTAAAAGACAACCTATTGACTCATTTGCAGCTGATAAATATAATTTAAGTGGGTGATCTTGTACATGAGGCATTTAAACAGTAGGTTTAGAGAGGTACTCTTTGATTTTGTCGAAGGCTACTTGATGTCATTCCTCCCATGTAAACTTTTCCATATCTTTCAGCTTCACCAAGTCAGAGAATTCCTTGGTTTTATTTGCCAGGTTAGAGATAAATCTTCTTAAATAATTTACCTGACTCAAGAACTTTTGGAGTTCTTTCTTGTTTTTTAGAGAATTGGCTGAAGTAATAGTTGTTGCTTTGTTCTTATCCACTTCTATTCCTCTTTGGTGAACTAAGAATTCGATAAAATTCCCAACACGAACTCCAAATGCACATTTGAGTAGATTAAGCTTCAACTGATGATGTCTCATCCTTTTAAAGCTTTTTCTTAGATGATCTACATACTCACTAGCTCTTTTAGATTTAACCACAATATCATCAATGTATTCTTCCATGTGGTGCCTAGCATGTCATGGAAAATGGCATTCATTGACCTTTGGTAAGTTGCACCTAGATTTTTGGACCAAAAGGCATGACCGACCATTCAAATGTCCCTATGGAACCAAGACATCTAAAGGCGGTCTTAAGTATATCTTCTACTACTATTAAAATCTAATTGTAATTATAGAAACCATCCATAAAGGACAACAATTCATTATTAGCAGTAGAATCAACTAACATGTTTGTAATAGGCATCACATACATATCCTTAGGAAGAGAAATATTTAAATCTCTAAAATCCACACATACCCGAAGTTTTCCATTTTTCTTCATCATAGGAACAATATTTGCTAACCATTGAACATACCTTGTAGGCCTGATGAATTTGGCGTTCAAAATTTTCTAAATTTCCTCCTTCACCTTCAGTTGTACTTCCTTGGACATTCTTCTAGGTGGTTGTTGGAAATGATAAAATTATCTTTGATGGGAAGCGATGTTCCCTGAGCCTACATCGATCGACATTTCATCGCAATTCGAAAAGCAATCTTTGAATTCCCTCTGACAATGATATGATATGTTTTAACCAGAGTTAGTGGATAAAAGAACTTATATAAGTAATCCTCCATTTCTTCAGGTCTTAGGGTTGACCTCTTACGGCAAGATCATGTACTTGAGGTTTATTGTCTTCCATTTTATGAGCAGCTTGCTCCAAATCTTCAATCTAAATTTCTTCCCCCTCTTCATTTGATTTTTCTTCATAAATCACTTCAGCTCCCCAAATGTTTTGCAGTTGTTCTTTTGTAACTTTTTCAGTAACTTGCTACATTTGCATTTTGAATGTCGTGGCAGTAGCGGCCACATTCTTTTCATGAGAATACTTAGTTATCGATATTCTCAATGATCAATGTAAAACCTTAGAAAATTCTAAATTTTTGAAAAAAGGTAAAATGGTAATTTCGGTCAAAATCCGGAATTTTTCTAGATCTCGGATGATGAAACAGACTTCACTGTTGGAATCGTCTTGCGAAATCTAGCTACCACGTCGAATTTTGAATTAGGGGCAGGTGGGAATTTCATGTTTTTAAACAGGGTAGTAAGTGGAGATGAGACAAGTGTCAAGTGGAGAGCTAGTCAAACAAATAGCTCAAGTGGGACCCATAAGAGACATGTGGCAACACATGATTGGAGGGAGATCCAAGGTAGATGGATAAGGGATAAGGTGTAATCCAAGGTGGCCACTTAGAATGTGAAATGTGGCAAGTGAGAGGACAAGTTCTCTTGACTCGACTTAAGCCCAGGTGGTTGGAAGAGAGAGAGGAGAGGGGGAAAAGGAAACTAGATTTAAAAGAGAGTTTGAGAGAGAGGGCTCACCTTCTCTAAATTTTTGATGATCGGGCAGAGTGATTTCAAGCGGTAGAGGAAGAGTTCATACTCACGGCACGGCTTTGCATAGAGACTGGAATCGGGGAGTTTTGACACACTCCAAGAGGTAGGTCTTCTCCTACTTCGGTTACTTTCTATCCTAAGGGTTGTGTGGTGGTAGTTTTGCCCTAAGGGGAATGTTTGGTTGTATTTTAAACCATGAGAAGCTGCCACATTGGGGTAGCACACATTAGCCGGACTTTAGAACTGATTTTTGGGTGGGAAATAAAGGGAATTTGGTAGTGAGTCCTTCAAGTAAATTGTACCCACATCAATGAACTTGATGTTAGGCTTTTGAATTTCTCAAATCAGACCTCTATAGCCTAAGTTATGGCTCGCTGACCCGACGCCTAGTGGAAGGCTGTCCGGCTGTTCACTCCTTACCAATTCACCCCGATGGGTTCCTGATGGGTTCCGTCGTAGGGATCATGTGTGACCTCCAACTCTCGAAGGTCATACCTCTGCTCGACCGATTCGTACTTCGACTCTATGGAAATCCCATTGAGTCAAATTTCCAGACGGATGCCTTTGAAGGGCAAAGGGGTTTCTGTTTACCGAAAAATGGCCGTCCGGCAAGTAAGGTATTGAGCCGGTGAGACAAGCTTAGTCATGTGTGACTCCAAACTTTTAAGGTCATAACTTTTGTCCGAACTCCGATTCAGGTGTTTCGACTCTATGGAAATCCCATTGAGTCAAATTTCCAACTCGGATGCTTTCGAGGCAAGGGTTTCGAGCCTACGGAATGGCCAGTTCGGGGCAAGGTAGGCTGCCCGGTGAGACAGCTTTGGGTCATGTGTGACCTCCAACTTTGGAAGGTCATAACTTTCTTGTCCAAACTCCGATTCGGGTGTTCTTGAACTCTATGGAAAGCCCATTGAGTCAAATTTCCATCCGAATGCCTTTTGGAAGGCGCGTGGGTTTCTCGACCGACCGGAAATGGTCAGTCCGGCAAGTAAGGTAGGTCACCCGCGTAGACAGTTTAGTCATGTGTGACCTCCAACTTCGGAAGGTCATAACTTTCTCGTCCAAACTCCGATTCGGGTGTTCTTAGACTCTATGGAGATCCCATTGAGTCAAGATTTCAGCCATGTTCCTGTGGAGGACATTGGCCAATCGGGTAAGTTAGTGCTGGCAAGTTAGGTTGTGTTATGGTCAGGTGAATAACATGCAAAGGAGAATATAACATGTTAATGTATGCCAGATGATTAACATGGGTTGTGCATGAAGGAGAATTATATGTATTAATTATAATTATCCATGGTAGGTTGAGGAATTTCGTTAATATGAAGTGCATGCTTGAACTTGATATGTGAACGCCGATAACATGGGTCGAATTTGCATGCACTTTAATATAAAATGTCCAAATAATGTATTGATGAATATGCATGAGTATGTGTGCACATATAATACATGGTTTTGGCATAATAGCATTGCACGCTCACGAAAAACATCTCATGACATGGGTGTGGAGCATGGTCAGACTCCAGACTGCTTTTAGGTGTTCGATGGAGTGTCATGGGTACATGGTTGTGAGTCAACACTGTATGGTGTTGATTGGTGGACTCGGGTAATGGGACAAAGTCCAAAAGAGTCACACGGTTTTGAAAGAAATGAAAATAAATATACATGTGTTGGGCGTAGCAAGATGGGGTAGATCCCCCCCCAAGGTGAAAGACCCAAATTTTATTCACGATTAGACATGAATCCCGACGATGTAAGTTCATGAAAATGTTGGAACGACGTGCGGCGTCCGGCGATGAAAACCTGAAAAATCTGTGGCCCATAAATATATGTAAACACAAAAAGAAATTTGATTGAATCAAATGAACATTGGAGGTTTTCCCAATGGGTTACAAACTTTTAAAAACAAAAACTCTTGTTTTGGAAAATGGTCATTTGTGGAACAATTATCGTTGGTTTTTCACACTTGGCATAGGTAAGTGTGAGGGAGTCGGTGAGTGACTCGGGATATGGGCATGAGGACATTTGATGCATTGACATTCATGTAGGTATCTTACTTGAATGTGTGTTTTTTTTTTTACGATCATTGCATGTGCACTTAGGTGGGGAGTAATCCTTGTAGGCAATTATTACTACTGGGCTTTGCTCACCCCATCGTGGGACCCCCTTTTAGGTACACAAGAAGACGGCGCTCCCTTGAGGCCGTGAGTATGAAGAAGGCTTGCCAGGCTCGAGACATTTTTGTAAAATATATTAGAACAATGTAGTTTCATATATTTTGCATGTAAAAGAGTTGTACATTAAGCTCTTGAATGAAAAAATGACCTCGAAATTTGGGGCGCTACACCAGGTATGAGAGCGAGGTATACGATGTACCTAGACTTGATGGGAACTGTTGGGATCACGATCCATCAGGCATTTTGATGATATTGTGAGGTGTGATTGATTTGTGTGATTTTTATGCTTGGTGAGTAGCATAGGAGAAAATGTCGAACTCTAAGGTTAGAAAACATAACCTTAGGGGTTCAGAAAACAAAATGCACATGAAAATTTAATAACTCTTTTGCCATTAACATGTGTAGATGGCAATGGTGATCTGGGCGTAGAGGTCGCCCACTGGGTGCCAACTACACCAATCGATATTTGATCGTGAGGCTTCATAGAGGCCAAGGGTACCGCGATAGCCACCAAGTACTCCAGCCGATGCGCCTAGAGGGTCGTGGAGGTGCCAAGTGAACCTCCGTAGATTCAAGGCACATCATCCTCCGACGTTCATGGGAGGATGGGACCCGATGGTAGCCGACCATTGGTTCCGTCAGATTGAGAGGATTCTCCGGGTAATGGAGATCACCTCTGATACTACTCGGATTACGCTGGCTTCATTCCAGCTTGAGGGTGAGTCCCAGACCGTGGGAAGTGGGTCACACTTCCGTGGACTCGAGACTACAGACACGGGATGATTTTCGTGATACCATTCATGGGGGAAGTATTTTCCGGCTTCTGCTAGACATGCAAAGGCCTGGGAGTTCCTTGAGCTGAGACAGGGGCGATGATCAGACGAAAGTACGCAGCCGCATTCACAGACGGCATGCCGGATGATTATGTGGCCACCGATCACAAAGTCGGGAGGTTCGGAGGATAAATGAAATTGTTCATTCAAAGATTGTAGGGCATAACCTACAAGACATGGATTCAATGGTCAGTACAGCCTTACTCATTGAGCGAGAGATGGAGAACGCACGGAGCATTCGAGATGCGAGTACTGGTGGCAAGAAGAGGGAGATCCAGTCTTCTTCTAGCTCAGGAAAGAAGCCAAGGGCTTCTAGTTCACGAGGGTTTCAGTGCCACGGCCATCAGGGCCAAGGATAGGCTAGGGCTCCTGGGCCAGAGGGGCCACCAGACCGATGACATGTTTCATTGCCACACCGGGCACAGGAACGGGATTGCCCACGGAGGCATGGATTTAATGGTTTTGGGCCTGGCGCAGCTCTCGAGAATAATGTGGACGCACACAGCTTGTTCCTCCGCCCCAAGATATGGGTCGAGGAACTGAAGATTTCATCCCAAGGTGTTGTATGAGCACCTCCTGCCGCACAGACAGGCCAAAGGAGTCAGGGCATGGGTCGAGGCCGAGGGCAAGGCCCACAGGCTAGGACATCAGGGGTATAGGGACGTGTTTATGCCATCATACCACCAGCTAAGCAAGCAGATCAGTCAACTATACAGGGTATGTTTATGTTATCTCGCCTATGGGCAAAAGTGTTATTTGATTCTGGTGCTTCGCATTCATTCATTGCTGCATCAATTGTGATAAAGTTGGGCTTAGAGGTTGAGGCCTCGAGGAAGTTCTTGTACGTGAGTTCTCCCTGTGTGGGTTAAGGCGATGATAGGGATGATATGTCGTGGTTGCAAGTTAGAGATCTCGGGAATTCTACTCACAGTGGACCTAAGGGTCATGAACATGTCAGAGTTCGACGTCATCCTTGGGATGGATCAATGGCGCTCAAGGTAGTCATCGACAGAGCGTAGGAGGTTACCGCCACACATGTGACTGCATCAGGTAGTATTTCGTGTGGGGACAAGCATGATATTTTACCCCAGACAGTGTACGAGTCCAAGTGTCAGGGACAATTGGCGGGTTGGCTAGCAAGCCTTACCCTAGAGGATGAGGTGAGACAGACTTGATCTACTCCCAGTAGTTTAAGAGTGGCAGAGGATGCTTCCTGAAGGTTATCGGACCGCCTCCGCAGAGGGTTATAGACTTCTGTATTGAGCTACACCATGGCACGACGCCCATCTCTGTGACTCCACATAGGATGGCACCAGTTGAGTTATAGGAACTCAGAGTCCATCTACAGGAGTTGTTGGACAAAGGGTTTATTAGATCGAGCACTTCACCATGGGGCGCTCCGGTTCTATTTACGAAGAACAAAGACAAGACCCTTCGACTGTGCATTGATTACCGACAGTTAAATAGGGTTACGATCAAGAATTGGTATCCCTTACCAAGGATTGATGACTTGTTCGATCAGTTGAGGGGGGCGCGAGTATACTCCAAGATAGACCTTCGCACTGGTTACCATCAGCTGAGGGTTAGGGAGACAGATATCCCCAAGACAGCGTTTAGGACGCTTTATGGGCACTTTGAGTTTACAATGATGCCCTTTGGATTGACGAATGCACCAGCATCATTCATGCACCTCATGCACAGGGTATTCCAACCCTATCTAGATAAGTTTGTTGTAGTCTTCGTGGATGACATTTTGATCTACTCCCAATGTGAGCGGAGCAAGGAGTATCACTGGGGATTGTTTTACAACTACGAGAGACCATCAACCAGACGCCAAGTTCAAGAAGTGCGAGTTTTGGCTTATTGGAGGTGAGGCTTTAGACACGTGGTGTCAAAGATCAAGCCGTGTCGCTTAACCCCGAGAAGGTCGAGGCCATGATGAGTTAGGAGAGGTCAAGTCGGCCTTAGAGATACGCTAGCTGGGATTAGCCGGATACTACAGAGATTCATTGAGGACTTCTCCGATTAGCTTACACCTATGACTAGATTGACCCTAAGGATATCAAGTTTGATCGACGACCGATGCAAGGAGGCATTCCAAGAGTTGAAGAGGAGACTTACTACTCGTCTTATCTTGATAGTCTTATTAGGACAGGGTACATGTTGTATTGTGATGTTTGAGGGCCTGACTAGGGTGTTTTGGATGCAAACCGGAGGGTAGTAGCTTATGGTTCCCGCGCCTGAAGAATCATATGCACTACTCCCACATATGACATGGTGTTGGCGGCCATAGTCTTTGCCTTGAGAAGATTTGGCGCCACTACTTATGGCGAGGAGTCTGAGCGCATCTGCACTACAAAAGTCCTATATATCTTCACGCAATGACCTAATATGAGGCAACGCAGTGTATGGAGTTCTGAGGATTATGACTTCACTTTGCATTACCATCCCTGGTGAAGGCAAATGTGGTGGTTGATGCTCACTGGAATCACTAGGAGTATCACTAGTATAGCTTCTCAGAGGACAGATGCTGAGACTACAAGGCTGACTACAAGATAATGAGCAGCCCAGGCACATTGGGGAATTTAGTGGCGATGCCGTCTTTATTGGGCAGAGTGATTGAGTCCCAAGGACAAGACGCAGAGTTAGTGTCCATCGTGAACGAGTACGCCGCACGGTGACAAGAGCTGCACCATCCACCCGCATGGTATCTCATATCGACTCGCAAGGGTCCCCAGCCGACAGATTCAGAGAGGACATCCTCACGGAGTTCCACTGCTCCCGATTTGCTGTGCATCCAGGTGGCACGAAGATGTACCAGATCTGTCAGCACTATTGGAGGGATGAAGAGACACGAGGGACTTTGTTCACGATGTCTCACGTGTCACAGGTTAAGGCCGAAAAGCACCGTATTACGCCAGGCTACTTCACCATTAGAAAGTATGGAAGTGGAGTGTCGCCACGATGGACTTTGTGACCACTCTGGCCAATGATGCAGCAGACATACGCGGTAGTGTGATAGTGGGATTGCTCAATGGCCTAAAAGACATTTTCTAGCTACGCGGATGACCTCACCTGAGAGATTCTCACGGCCAGATATTCGAGAGATATCCTGGCTATTAATGGAGTGCCTGGGGTATTCATAGTACTGGATAGGACCCTGATTTACTCAGCGCACTTTTGGAAGAGTTTCCAAAAGGCTACGGCACACGATCGACCATGGGCACAGTTCTTTCCCACCCATGTAAGCGACGGCTCGGGCCCCGAGACTATACAGTGTTAGAGACATGCTACGTTACAAAGGTCCCTGATCATAAGGGTAGTTGGGAAGAGCACTTGCCCTTAGTGGAATTCGCCACAACAACGCTTATCGTGCGAGTATACGATGCACCCTACGAAAGCCAGACGGAGGCCATGCCGACCACCGATTGGCTGGCCGAGGTAGAGAGCAGCTCCATTATCAGTCCATATCTCGACAGAGACACTCCGCCCCAGCTATGCTGATGTGCTGACGCCTTAATCTTTAGAGTTCCGAGGTTGGAGATCACGCTTTCTTAGAAGGTGATGCCTAAGAGAGGAGGGCCGTTCGATAAGCCGGAAGCTTATCGCCGGTTTATCGCCTTTCGAGATACTCGAGAGGATAGGCACTGGCAGGCATCGTTGGCTCATAAAGATGTCGTGTCCACGAGGTATTTCTATGTCTCCACATGCTTCTAAGTATACACCAAATCCAAATTTCATGGTGGATCGGGGGAAAGATTTGAAAGGACAATGCATTTTTAATCTTCGGCGAGGGACCAGCCACAAGATCACGGATACCGTGATTAGGGTTTTGCAACGCAAGACCGTGAGGCTAGTGAAAGTACTGTGGCAACACCGTGGAGTGGAGGAGGTAACGTGGGAGTGCGAGGACACGATGCGGGCCACCTATCCCTTCTTGTTTAGAGATGAAGGTACGCAGCTTAGTCGTTTAAAAAATTTAAATTACTAGTTTACATGCATGATAGTGCATGTTGCATACGCATGTGATTTGTTGTGATTGCGTGGAATTCTCGACTAAATTTTTAAGGAGGGAAGAATGTAACCCGAGAAAATTCTAATTTTCTCGAAAAGGTAAATGGTAATTTCTGGCCAAAACCGGAATTTTTCTAGATCTTGAATGATGAAATGGACTTCACTGTTGGAATCGTGACAGAAAATCTAGGCTACCACGTTGAATTTCATCGACTCGAGATTGAATTCGAGGCACTAAGGGTAGTGCCCGAAAGTGAGACGACAAGTGCCGCTGAACCCGGTCAAACAAATAAATTTCAAGTGGACCTGATAAGAGACATGTGGCAACACATGATTGAGGGAGATCCGTAGATGGATAAGGGATAAGGTGTAATCCAAGGTGGCCACTTAGAATGTGACATGTGGCAAGTGAGAGGACAAGTTCTCTTGACTCAGCTTGACCAAATTGGTTGGAAGAGAAAGAGAGGAGAGGGGGAAAAGGAAAACCAGATTTAAAAAGAGAGTTTGAGAGAGAGAGACTCCACCTTCTCTCTAAATTTCCCGGCGATCGGACCGGTGATTTCAAGCGGAGCAAGAGGAAGAGTTCATCCTCACGACAAGGGCTTCGCATGGAGACCAGAATCGGGGAGTTTTGACAAACTCCAAGAGGTAGGTCTTCTCCTACTTTGGTTACTTTCTATCCTAAGGGTTTTGTGGTGGTTGTTTTGCCCTAAGGGGAATGTTTGGTTGTATTTTAAACCATGAGAAGCTGCCACATTGGGGTAGCACACATTAGCCGAACTTTAGAACTGATTTTTAGGTAGGAAATAAAGGGAATTTGGTAGTGAGTCCTTCAGGTAAATTGTAGCCACATAAATGAAATTGATGTTAGGCTTTTGAATTTCTCAAATTGGACCTCTATAGCCTAAGTTATGGTCAGTTTACTCGAACAATTTCCAATGGAAGGGTCAGTTCTGGGCCGGGTTCGCCTCCACTGGTTCACCTACTGGTCTCCGCCCGACCGGGTTCACCTCGGATGGGTTCCCTGCATGGGTTCCGGTCCGTAGGATCATGTGTGACCTCTAACTTTGAAAGGTCATAATTTTCTCGTCCGAACTCCGATTCGGGTGTTCTTAGACTCTATGGAAAGCCCATTGAGTCAATGTTCCAGCCGGATGCCTTTGGAGGGTAGTGGGTTTTTGAGCCGGCCGGAAATGGCCATCCGGGAAAGTAAGGTAGGCTGCCCGTGAGACATTTATCATAAAATCTCCAACTTCTAAGGTCATAACTTTCTCGTCCGAACTCCGATTTGGGTGTTCTTGGACTCTATGGAAAGCCCATTGAGTCAAATTTCCAGTTGGATGTCTTTGGAGGGCAGTGGGTTTCTGAGCCATCCATAAATGGCCGTCCGGGCAAGTAAGGTAGGCTGCCCGGGTGAGACAGTTTAGTCATGTGTGACCTCCAACTTCGGAAGGTCATAACTTTCTCGTCCGAACTCCGATTCGGGTGATCTTAGACTCTATGGAAATACCATTGAGTCAATATTGCAGCCATGTTATTGTGGAGGACATTGGCCAATTGGGCAGGTTAGTGTTTGCAAGTTAGGTTGTGTGTTATGGCTTGTGTGAATAACATGCAGTGAGAATATGACATGTTAATGTATGTCAGAGGATGTATTAACATGGTTGTGCAAGGAAGGAGAATTATATGTATTAATTATAATTATCCATGGTATGTTGAGGAATTTCGTTATCATGAAGTGATGCTTGAACTTGATATGTGGAATGTTTGATAACATGGGTTGGAATTTGTATGCACTTTAATATAAATGTCCAAATAATGCATGGATGAATATGCATGAGTATGTGTGCACATATAATACATACATTTGGCATAATAGCATTGCACGTGCATGAAAACATCTCATGACATGGGTACTGTGTTAGGTGTTCGATGGAGTGTCATGGGTACATGGTTGTGAGTCAACACTGTATGGTGTTAATTGGTGGACTCGGGTAATGGGACAAAGTCCAAAAAGAGTCGCCATCTGCTTTGAAAGAAATGAAAATAAATATACGTGTGTTGGGCGTATCAAGATGGGGTAGATCCCCCCCCCCCCCCCCCTCCTTCCCCCAGGGTGAAAGAGCCAACCAAATGTTATTCACAGTTAGACATGAATCTCGACGATGTAAGTTAATGAAAATGTTGGAACGGCGTGCGGCGGTGAAAACCCGAAAAATCCATGGCCTACAAATATATGTGAACACAAAAAGAAATTTGATCGAATCAAATGAACATTGGAGGTTTTCCCAATGGGTTACAAACTTTTAAAAACAAAAACTCTTGTTTTGGAAAATGGTCATTTGTGGAACAAAATGACGGTTGGTTTTTCACACTTATAGCTGTAGTAGGTGCTAGGATTTGTGAGTGACTCAGATATGGGCATGAGGACATTTGATGCATTGACATTCATGTAGGTATCTTACTTGAATGTGTGTTTTTTTACGATCATTGCATGCATTTAGGTGGAGTAATCCAGAGGAGATTATTACTACTGGGCTTTGCTCACTCCGTCGTGGGACCCCCCTTTTAGGTACACAAGAAGACGACGCTCCCTCGAGGCCGTGAGTATGAAGAAGTCCTGGTTGTGGCCTTGAGAGACATTTTGTAAAATATATTAGAACAATGTAGTTTCATATATTTTGGTATGTAAAAGAGTTGTACATTAAGCTCTTGAATGAAAAAAATGACCCTTGAAATTTCAAATACAATCAAACCCTTTATCAACCCGAAAGGCACGAGATAGCAAAGCCACCTAAGAAGTTTGGTAGCTTAGTCTTGAATGTCACCAGTATCCCTTAACTCCATGTATATTTCCCTTGGAGTCTCATTCTTATTTTTTCCTCTGAATTTTATTGGACCAAACTCTTGGTCATAGTAACTAGCCTCCACAGAATCCGAAGTTGCAATGAAAGGTTGTTTATTTGCCCATACCACTTCTATTTCATCACTTTTCCAAAACAATAAAAATTAGTGAAGGGAGGACGACACACACCAATTGGCATGAATCCAGTCTTTTCCTAACAAAGCATTGTAGTTAGCAATAGAATTAATCACAAAGAAAGTTAATAAGAAAGTCTTACTACCCACAGTGATGTCAATAGGGAGTACGCCCAGAGTCTTAGAGATATCTCCAGTAAAAGGTGATACATACACCTCTATTTCAATCAAATCGCCATGTTTCTTCCTAAAGCTCTTAACATCCTTAATGGCATCACATTGACTATTGATCCATTATCCACCAATACCTTGGACACTAGTTTACCATTAAAGTCTGCTCTCACATAGAGAGGTCTTATGTTCCTTGTTATCTCCACAGTAGGTTTTTCCAGTATCACCTTCCGAGCTTTGTTTCCTTCAAAGAGGTCACTGGTGATCACCCTCTGGTTCCTTTGCTGGAGAATGTTCTCTACCTCTACTAAGCTTTCATGCATCTCTTTTGACTTGAAAAAAATATGGTAAAGTTAGAGAAATAGTAGAACATTTCAAAGAAACAAGAAATGTATGATTAGTGCCCAAAAAGTACTATTTTGAATCCTATTTTTAATAGGTTTTGAGCGCTTTTTGTATACTAATTGTTATAATTAACCCAATTGACATGTTCCTGTCCTACTATTCTTCCTCGATCGCATTCCGTGGTCGTTTTGTAGTTTTGCAGAATTGAAGCCAAATCGTCAGGTCAATCCAATCATAACAAAGCTCCGTTGATTTCCAATACCTCATATGGTTTTCTATCAATTTCAAGAAGCCGAATGAAGAATATCAAAGCTTAAAGAAATGGAATAGAGTTGTTGAATAGTACCAGGAAGAAATGGAACAAGGATTTATCAGTGCCAAAATTTTCACACGCCAGAATTTTTCGGCTTATCATGTTTAAAATTACCGTGCATAGCTTAGTTCTTTTCAATTTTCGCTATGATAGCTAAATTTCACTATCATAGCGAATTTTCGCTATGATAAATAAAATCACCCGTGCATACGAAAAATCGTCAAGCTCTCGTTTTTTCCAACCACTCGCTTTTTGTTTTTCTCCTTTCTACCCTTGTAATAGCTTTTGTTTTGGGTTTGTTTTTGTAATTTCCTTACTCGAGCTATAAGATAGAGTCAAGGTTTGTAAACAACTAATCACTTCAGACAATTGGGGGAGCTTTCGCCTCCCCGTTTCTCAGTCTTCCGCTCCCTTTTCTCTCATTTTCTTGGCACTTTCTAGTCAGCCAAACACCCTCCAAGGATGACAACTTAGAGGATGAGCGACTAAACCCGTTCCTCCTCGCTGTATACTGGGTGCAGATCTCAAGGTCAGCCGGAGGTCTCCCCTATTTTTCACAATGTGCATTCGCACTACTAGTTTGTGTTTTGAACTTAGATTTAAATCCCTAGATTAACCTTTGAATGGTCCTTTATTTGGTAATCTTTAGGGTTCAATGGATGCTTATTGCTAGATCCATTGAGATTCATTAGTTACCCTCTATTAATCATTGTAAGGTGAGTCAGGGAGAATTGTTCTTCACTGTTGGTGATCACTGCTGCTTGACAGGCCGAAAACGTGGTGTGTAAAATGTACGCCTATGTGCGCAAGTGCACGCGTCGCCCCGAGTAATATAGTGTACCAATGGTACCGATATCGATCCACGGGATAGGTGTGGTGACTATAGAGATTTGCTTTTCAAATATTATCTGGATATACGTATTGTGTGAAAGGGTATTAGTGTCTGAATATAAACTAAGCAAACTAATCTGAATGAATTACTATGTAATGGAGACTAAGGCTTGGTCTCCCCCTGCCACTTTCGATGGATTATTTCTTAAAGATAATATTATTCAGTTTATTTATGATTTATTAATGGCAAGGTGATCTTGCTTACGAGATACCCTCTCTCGAGGTGTATTCGCCATTCGCTAGTAGAGTTGGAGGTATTCTACCTCCCAACTCGTACTCCAAAAATGCTTTAATGTTCTAACCTAATTGCCACCTTCTGCTCGGAATATCTCTATTTACCGAATCAACCTACGGTTGCTCTACTCAGATCCCTGGGTATCCTCATCACTCGACCCTAGATTCTAGTATGGTCACACTAATGTTGGCCAAATACCATGTAATTGATTCACGATGTAAAACAAGACGATAATGAATCATAAATCAATGAATATAAATTAATAAACTTTAATTCATTCGACAGACATGGTTCAACAATACCCTAGGTATAGATCTAGAACATAATGAATAAGAAAATACCAATATGTGATATATAAAACATCAGTTCTATTATCCAAAACGAAGAAAAATACAAATCACGGGCTCTTCTTTTGATCGATGTCACTCTGCTCTGATTTCCGCGCCCTAGTTCGTACGATTCCCGATACCTCAAATTCCGCACCCTTTTCTTTTAATGGTGAGAAGACAAAACTCGCACTGACATCGCGACGTTGCAACGTCGCGACGTCTCAACGTCGCGACGTTGAGGCGTCGCGACATTGCCACTTGTTGACTTTTAAATTAGTTGACCCAACGTCACGATGTTGGGGCGTCGCGACGTTGGGACGTCGCGACGTTGCAGCCATCTTTATGCACTTTGATCCTCTGCTCTCGAACGCTTCCAAAAACTGCTCTTTTCGTACCAATTGCACCTGCATTCACACCAATTGCACTAATCAGGTATTAGGCTATAAAAATACGATGGAAATGTAAATAACGCTTAAAACGTAAGACCGACGCGCTGGTATAACCTGAGTGTTTTAGGCACTCATCACACTTAACTTAGCTTCTTGTCAGTCTCTCAAGCAAGAAATGGACTCTAAACTGGACTCACACTACATACTAGAGTCTAACACTAGATAGTGATGCACATGTTGATAAGTAGAGGATCAAACTAGACCGAATTTCACACCGCCGCTTTAGTTCGAAATTCGCAAGATGCACACGGTTGTTCGACTTTCAAAGAACTAGGTTGAAATAGGTAAAAGTGACTAGTACCCCAACCTCCAAGGTACTCAATAACCTTTCCCAAGGACCCTATGTGCGTGAAATAAATGACCCCCAAACTTAAGTTCAACTCACCTAATTGGGAAAACTAACCACGTAAATGATGTGAACGTTAATCGTCATTTTTAAACATACCTACTATATCGTAGAGCAAAACTAGCGCCCAAGTTTATGCCAAGTGTTCATGTAGCTGGATCACAGACACCTCACCGCTTGGTTAAGGGCACCGGGCAGATCAGCCCCCTCGAACGTCACCGAACACTCAAACTAAACCTAAAGGCCCTAAGCCGTGAAACCTCCATCTTCTCGTCCCGTAATCTCGCAATAAGTCAATAATTCCTCGCCAGCTTGGCTCAGTGGCATTGGGCTTGAAAGGCCCTCGATCAGGTCCGGGATCTACTGAAGATCCCACTTATTCTATCTCTCTCCTCTCTCTCTCTCTCTCTCTCTCTCTCTCTCTATATATATATATATATATATATATATATATATATATATATATATATATATATATATATATATACTTTTTTTTTTATTTTGGGGCTCAAGGCAACTTCTTTATTCACGGTGTCCCATCTCTTTAGTGTTTAGAGATTCCTGTGGTTTGTTGAACCTAGTAGTTCTGCCTTCTGCATCTAGGCATACCCTTAGAGATCATTTGTGTGAGTGTGATAGTGAATCTTGAGAAATGGTTTCTTGGATAACCGGAGGTGATTCACTATGCCTCCCTACCTATGCAACCTAATTCCCGAATGTCAAACACCCTATGAATCCTGTGTGATGAGATATACACTGTTTTCTATGACAGTAGTGGATTCGGCTAAAAAGTGATCTTCAACTCTCAAACATGGCACACACACACAAACTACCTAAACTTGATACCACTGAACATAGATATGGTCTACTAAAAAACACAAACAAAAACCAAACATATGACTCGACAAACTAAAATGAAAAAAAAAAAAAAAAACGTATATGAAACTAAACGAAAACACAAACTAACCTGTTGTAACGAAACTACACTACAACAAAAATACGAAAATCAAAACAATACTAATCTAAACAAACACTTGATAACTCGATCACCCACACCCCCCCAAACAAAATATCTAGTGTCCCTACTGGAAAGAAAATAACAGTAGAAGGTGAAGGGAACTCCCCTGGTGATCGAATCGGGCCACCGCGATGGTGGCGCGGCGCTGGTGAGTGCTGTCGGGGCTAGCCGGGCCTGCAGCGACCGGGCCGCCGCAAAGAATAGTGGCCTGCTTGGCCGAATCGCACGCACGTCGCTGGCGGCCATTCTCGTGTGATGAGGACTCGGTGCTCCTGGGTCTCATCCCAGAATGCATCAAAGCGCTCAGTAAGGGAGAGCACCGGGTCCTCGAGGTCGGGCGTGGGACTGGAGGGAGCTGCCTCCGTGGACTGCTGTGGAGGTGGTGGTGGTGGTGGGTGGGACGAGGACTGCCCAATGTCCCCCTGGGGATCGCCCAGGAGTCCAAAGCGAGCCTGATAGTCGTGGAGCTCATCCTCGTCCGAGGGCTCATGGCTAGAATCGTAGGTCCCTCGTGTCGGTACACCCACTGGTCCCTCTTAATCGATATCGGGCTAATGGGTGTAACCACGCCTCATTGTCATCTAGGCACCCGCCGTTTGCATAAGCCAAAATGAGGAAAGGGTACCCACCATCTTAGCGTCCCGCTTATGGAGGATGGCGTCTCGATAACCCGCCCACATCAAAAGGAATATCCCGAATGATGGCATAGCGAGCAGAGCACGCTTTAGCGCCACCTCACACACACGCTTCACAGTCGGAACGAGATGTGACGTGATGAAGTGATGCCGCACTGGGATAGCCAAATGTTTGCCTTGAAGTGACTCAAGATGTCTCACTATTAAGTTTCCACTCACCCCGCCCATTAGTCAAGACCCGAATGACCTCGAGGTAGTTGGGTCGCTCGTAAAGCCGATCAAATGGCTCCGAGGGGACATGATCCAGACTATAATAGCTATTGGATCGACCAAGATCAAGTCATCGATCGATGAGTGCCTAAAACACTCATATTATACCAAGGCTTCATTTTCATTTTCACGTTTATTTTATAGTAATTTTATAGTTTTTGTGGCTAAACTCCTGATTTGGTGTCTAGTTTGGATGCAGGTACATTGGAGCGAAAAGAGCAGCTCTTGGAAGCATTTTTGGAGCAATGGGGACCAAGGTAAGAAAGTGGTTAAATGGCGATCGCGACGCCCCCATCGCCGCGACGCCTAACGCCGCCGACGTCGGTCAACAATGCAAAAGTCAACAGGTGGAAACGCCGCGACGCCTCCTCAACGCCGCGACGCCGCACGATCCGCCTCATCATTAAAATGCGCCAGTGGCTCAAATCAAGGCATCGGAGGGGCGTGACGCAACGGCTGCACAGATTTCCAGAGCAGAGTGACACAGACTTCGAGGAAGTGCCCGGGATTTGTACTGTTTCTTATTTTTGGATATTAGAATTATGTTTTTAATATTAAACATTTTGATCTTTTCGCTCAGTATGTTCTAGATTTATTTTTAGGGTTATGTTGAACCCTGTCACGTGTTGATGGATTAAAGTTTGGATCTTTATTTTATTTAGTTATTTATCAATTTGTTCGCATCCGCCTATCTCGTGGTTTAATTGTATGGTGATGTCCTGCCAACATTGGTACAATCACACCGGGAGAGCCGAGATTCGAGAGACAGAGGCTATTCGGGATCCGCAGAGCAAATTTTCTTCGGCCGATTCAAGAATGTGAGATATCTCGATCCCGGGCGTGGCATTCGGGGGTTAGAACGCTACATCTCTTTAAAACCGAGCCGAGATAGAGATATAATTAACTCTATTCACGAGATAGGCGTTGATATACCTCGAGAGAGGTATCTCGTAAGTAAGATCACTCCCGCATTAAAAATTGTAAATACATTGAATAATAATATCTTGAAGAAATAATCCATTAAAGCACGGGGAGATATAACCCTAGCCTTCAATACCAATAATTCAATGTACCCAAACTCGCCGAAATTTCTCATACATCTGTCTTCTTCCAAAATCATCTCTTCAGATATTATCTAAAAAGTCGAACCTTTGTAGTCATTACACTGTCCCTGTGGATCGATATCCGTAATTACCGAGTACACCAGGCCATTTCTGGGGGCGACGCGTGCACTTCGCGCATAAAGGCATTTTGGCACACCGCTTCGCCTATCATCGACCAACACACCCCTCACTCGAACCTTTCTGATAAAGTGGGGAGGCGCAGGATTGGCGTAAAATTCTTCGGCAGACCACACTCATCGCAAATGGATGCAGGTGGCTCGCAAAGTGCTTGCTATCCAGCCGCAATAGTTTTGCGAAGAAGTCGCCGCAGACGAAACCCTTTGATAAACGACGTCATAGATGGTGCCGAACCGATCGGCGACACCCTCATTAACAAACCGCGATACATCATAATTAGGGGTCGAATCCTCACTGGACCGACCCCGCTTTGTAGGCAACTTCTGCCTCTTTCCAGACATTGGAGGAAAGACTAAAGCGCCTAGGAGGGGAATGCAGTGAAGTGGCACCAAGGTGACACACTCAACTGGGCTAGACAATATGACAAACACTTAGAGTGCACTAGTAAAAACTAAGACTAACTAAGTGCACCAGTGACCCTAAATGTGACCCAACCTGAAATAAACCTAAATGTGACCCTAAATGTGAACCTAAATGGGGACCCCTAGACCTAAGGTGGATGACTAAGTGAAGTGTATGAATGGCACGCAGGGATGGGTGTGTGATGGTGATGGTGGTGTGCAAAGAGGGTGTTCTGAGGGCAACATCGCCTCGTGGTGGGAACTCCGCAATGGTCGGAAGGGTGTGCGTGGATGGGGGTGCAGGAGGCTGGGTTCGTGTGGACGACATAAAGGTAAGAAGAGCAACGGGATGTGCGGCCTTAAACAGGCAACGCGGCGGTCGGGCATCGCCGCTGACGCTCCGTGAGAATGTTCAGCAACGCCGCGACGCTGAATATCAACGCCGCTGACATTCCGCAGGATCGCGAAATCAACGTCGACGCTCAATATCAACGCCGCCGATACATTCCGCAGACCGCAAAATCAACGCCGCTGACGCTAAGGTCACGCTGCGACGCCCGCAGGAGTTCAAATCAACGCCGCGACGCTCCGTGAGAGGTTCAAAATCAACGCCGCGACGTTAGGATCTCACGCCGCGACGCTCCGCAGGGTCAATCGACGCCGCTGACGCCAGACGCCAGCGACGCCGCGGCCAACGCCGCGACGCTGGCGCCAACGCCGACGCTACGTGAAGGCCTACAATGTACACTATGCAACCATAGTCTAAGATAAGAGAAAACTCCCCTCGTGTAAATGGGACTCTCTGGACTTTTTCTTCGTGCTCGACATGAGTGGATCCTCCCCAGTACTTTCGATCCCGTGTCCTGAAATTATACAAAATTTTAAAATGATTCCGACACGATAGCACAACAAACCATCATAATCCAGCGATAATAACTAAAAATTGAGACATAAAAAAGGAAATCAGATGAAAAGAAACTTCGCGTCTCCCAAGAAGCGCTTATGTTTAATGTCGCGTATTCAACGGCCCTCAATTCACGTGCTCGAACCCGAGCTCGAACCGCGCATCGGAACTCGCTTGGTGCGGCCAAAGGAAGATCTCGCTTATCTCGCTTGAACTCGCCCCCCAAAATACGCGCTTCAATCGCCGGGTGGTAACCGTGGAATGTTCCTTTCGTGATGTGTACCCGCCCCACCACGTGAAAAGACCTTGGTCACCGCGGAAAGGCCCTGACCATCTAGACTTCAATTTTCCCGGAAGAGTTTTAGACGGAGCAAACAAGAGAACTTGTCATCTCCGCCTAATTCCTTCCCGTAATGTGTTTATCGTGTCGTGCTTTTGTCTTTTCCCTTGTAAATACTGCATTTTCGCAAGCTTCTGCCTCGAATTCGCTCTAGTTCATCGAAGGCAGCGCCGCTTCTCACCGCTTTCAATGTACTATCAATGTTCAACTCCGCCGAGTTGCCCAAATAGGCTCGATGTCAATTCCACCGAAGACAAGATGCTTCACATAAACAAATTTAAAGGGTGATATTCCTGGGCGTGTTTTTAAATGTCGTTTCTGCACGCCCGCAGTGCATCTTTCAATCTTTAAACCAATCCTTCCCGAACTCGTTAACTTCTTTCCGTAATGGATTTTAATTTCTCGACGGATACCGCTTGCCCATTTGACTGCGGTGATATGCTAGAGATAAAAATGATGGTGTACCCCATACTTTTGCAAAACATTGTCAATCACCTTATCAGATAAACAGTACCATTATCTCTGCGGATCGCTGCTCGAGGGTTCCAAATCGTGAGAATATGTGGTCATGAAGAAATTGAGCCACAACCTTGGTATCGCTGCGCGGGTCGAATCGCCTAACCCACTTCGAGATTACGCCATCGCTAGCAAGATGCATGTGTTGTTATAAGATGAGGGAAATGGACCCATGAAATCCATCCCCCATAGGTCAAACAGTTCTATTTCCAGAATGGGGTGCATGGGCGGTTCGTCCTTTCTAGAAATACCCCCCATTCGTTGACATTTGTCACATGTGGATACGAAATGACGAAAGCATCTTGAATAAAGCTCCGCCATAATAGAAGCCCCGATTGAAGTACCTTACCGCCGTCGCCACCAAAATGTCCACCACATGGTAGAGTGGCAAAGGGGTTCAATATAATTGCTCATTTGTCTGGCACACATCTCCTGATCACCCGATCAGCACAAAGGTTCAGAAAGAATTGGCTCCTCCCAATAGTAGTGTCAAATAAAGGAAACCTCTTTTTCTCGTTGATAGTTAAATTCGAGAGACTACCTGGCCACCAAATAATTTGTACATATAATCCTAAAACCATGGAACCGTCTCTTTGTCTTCAATAGCTAAGAGTTTCTCTATCCGAAATCGGCCATTCACTTGAACATCATCACTACTCCCTTCCAACGTGAAAGATGATCCGCCATCAGTTCTCGCGCCTTTCTTTGTCTTTAATCTCAACATCAAATTTTGGCAAAGAAAAGAACCCACCGGATTAATCGAGGTTTAGCTGCCTTTTAGTCACCGGCATTTAATGGTTAATGATCGCAGGAACGACGACCTTGTTACCAATCAAATAAGGTCTGAACTTGTCAAAAGCAAAGACAATAGCCAATAGTTCTTTCTCTCGTAGTGGCACCAACCGAAAGCATCATCTGTCCCGCTTGCATAGTAAATTACTTGGAAAATTTTCTCTGCTTTCGCCTAACACGCCCCAATCGCAAAATCGCTTGTATCGCATGGCAAGTTCAAACGGAAGGACCAACTAGCCACGGCTAACAGAGCCGATACCAACTTATCTTTCAATCGAAAATGCATGCAAACACCGCGAATCAAACTCAAATAGTCCCTGACCGTGAGATTAGACAACGGTTTGCATTCGAGAAAGTCTTTGATGAAGCGCCTATAGAATCCAATGTGGCCTAAAAAACTTATGATCCCTTTTACTGATGAGGGTGGAGGTAATTTTTCAATTGCTTCAACCTTCGCTCTGTCTACCTCTATTCCTCTTGCCGAAATTCGAAGGATCGAGTACAATAATTCTCTTGTACCATAAATGGCACTTCAATTGAGTACTAAGTCAGTTCTCACATCTTTTATCAATGATCTCAAATTTTCCAAAACAGCTTGTTAAATGAATTACCCAATACCGGTAAATCATCCATGAAGATTTCATTGTCTTCAACCATGTCGGAGAAAATGGCCATCATACATCGTTGAAAGGTGCCCGGTGCATTGCACAGTCCAAAGGGCATCCGTCATCACGAACGTCCCATGTGGACATGTGAATGTCGCTTTCTCCTGACTAGGCCAGAAGGATTTGATTGTAGCCTGAATATCCATCCAAAAGCAATAATATTCATGACCGGGCTTAATCGATCCAAAGATCTCGATCTAGAAACGGCAATGTTCTGATCTTTTTCTGAGTGGCTTGCTCGCTTTCCGATAATCAATACAAATCCTCCACCCAAGAACTGCTCGAGAAGGCAAAGAATATGTTATTCATTCTATGACAAGCTTGTTCCGCCTTCTTAGTACTACTTGAACCGACTTACCCATGCACTATCTCAAATAGATAATTACCCAAGATTCACCATTTCAATACATTTCCTTCGGACTACCTTTCATCGTCGGGATTCAGCCTCCTCTCAAGGCCTTCCACCGGGCTGGGTTTATGCCCATCTTCTAACAAAAGCCACTATGTACGCACATGCCGGAAGGGCGAATCCCTTTAACCTGGGCTAGAGACCACCTAAGAGCATTTTTATGGTCTCTAAGGACCTCAATAACTTCTCCTCCCTCTAGTTCACCAATGACGAGATGATCACCGGTAAGGGATGCTATCCTAAGACATGCATACTAAATGGCTAGGCAGGCTTTTGTTCCATCTTGGGTGGTTGTTCAACCGATGGTACAAGCGTTTTAGCCTTCCACCTAGAGATTCAAGTATTTCCTTCTATTGGGTCCGAAAGAATCCAACCATTTTACATATTCTCCGCCTTCGCTCATATTCTCCTGATCATTTCAGACGAAATAGTCTCCAAAGGATCAGTGAGATCACTTTGGCTAGACACTATAGCTCTACTACTTCGCATCAGCGCATCACTCTCTGGGCCGGATGTCTCACAGCCTAAACACGTTGAACTTGACTTCATCTTCCTGCACTCTCAATTTTAGTTCTCCCCTCTGAACATCAATCATTGCCCTTCCAGTTGCAAGAAACGGTATGCCCAAAATTATGGGTATTTCTTTATCTTCTTCCATATCTAAGACAATGAAATTTGCTGGAAAGATAAACTTGTCAACTTTTACTAAGACATCTTCTATTACCCCTCTGATGTCAAGGATCCGTTTGTAAGTCGAAGTGTGACCGTAGTCGGGACGAGCCCACCTAATCCCAAACATTTAAAAATGGACAAGGGCATGAGATTAATGTTGGCACCTAAATCACATAGGGCTCTCTCAAAGATAGCATTTCCAATGGTGCATGGAATAGTGAAACTGCCTGGGTCTTTAAGCTTTTGCGGTAGTTTCCTCTGAAGTATGGCACTACATTCCTCAGTTAAGTTAATTGTTTCGAAATCAGCCAATCTTCTCTTCGAGACAAGATAGTCTTTCTATAAACTTACATAATCGGGCATCTGCTCCAGAGCATCAGCAAAGGGGATATTGATGTAACTTCTTGAACACTTCTATGAATTTGGTGAATCGTTTATCCAGCTATGCTTCCTTAGACGCCATGGATAAGGAATCGTAGGCCGCCCTTGCTTCAAAGAGTGTTTTCGCAGATCGCTTCTCATTAGGGTCGTTCTTTATCTCGCATCATCATTCGACTGGCCGGGATGACCTTTCTCGCCTACCTCCTCTATAACTAGTGATTGCCCTTGTGTCTCTAATTCTTTACCACTTCTCAAGACGACCGCTTACATGCTCATTCCCATCTTTCTCTGGTTTATTCTCGAAGTTGCTTGGTAAGGAACCCGCTTGCTCTTCGTTAGTAGATTAGCTATTCGCCCATCTCGTATTCCAAGTTTCTCAACTGCGGCCGCTTGATTAGTTCAATCGAGTGGCCTCGGCTGGCCGCATATTCGCTCGTCTCATTCATGAAAGCAAAGTGGAGGTCACATTTGGGCAAGGGCTTGTTCCTAAGTCCACCTTTTCTCAGGAGGTGGTTCACAACCCGCTTGATGGGCATATTGCTCGATTGTTCCTCCATCCATACCCTTAATTGTTTTGACTGTTTCCGATTCTCGATTATTGCTTCACCTCGCCTTGATTTTGATTCGATAATCGTTTCCCCATACCGTCCTTATCACGTGATTGACTCTGATTGAACTCGACATGCATACCGGGCCTCGCCTACTGCTTTGTTTCGACCGGCATTCTTTCGCTATCAGGGTCGTCCCTCCACATAATTCACAATAACTCCACGTGGGTCGGGTCTCATGGCATTCGCGCACTGGCTCTAGTTAACCCGCTTAGTGTCGTGGCAACATGATTAACCAAATTATTGAGAACCCCATTATCCGTGGCCACCCATGGCTTTCACGGGGTAGTCTTCTCCTCAGGCCATTGATTTGTGTTAGCCGCAAGATCTTCCGTAATCTATGTTTGATCCGTGGTTTTCTTCATTAAGGTTCCAGCTCAAGGCATCAATCAATGCTTCGCGCAGACACCTCATACCATTATAGAAAGTATGGACTCGCATCCATCCGTCGGCCGATGATGCGGGGCACTTCCCTTAATAGCTCGTGAAATTTGTCCCATGCCTCGCTTTTCAAAGTTCTCCCCTAGTCGCCCAAAAGTGTTGATCTCTCGCACAAGTCAGGCAATTTTCGGTGGTAAAGAATCTCGTCAGAATTTTTTCACTAAACCGTTCCATGAGGTAATGGAATCCGGTGGCTAACTTGCTAACCAATGCTTGGCTCTATCTCCTAGTGAGAGTGGAAACAGTCTCAACCTGAGTGCCTCTTCAATAACCCCATTGTACTTGATCGTGTCACACACTTCAAGAAAGTTGGTTAGATGCATATTTGGATTCTCATTAGGCAACCCGTGAAACAAGATGTTTTGAAGCATCTGTAAAGTGACTGACTTTAACTCGAAGTTATTTGCCTGAATAGGTGGTCTTCTGATAGTTGTCTGAACAACAGTTGGCGGTAGAGCAAACTCCTCTAACAACATGAATGGATCATCTGGTTGAATAAACGGCCTGGGTGCTTGATTCCTTCCGTTATTTCCGTTTCGGCCTCTTTGTGGCTCATTTTGCTCAATGCTAAGATCCTCGCTTCATTGTTCTCCTATGTTTGCTTGAATTCTAGTCTCGTCTGCTCGTTTCGCGCATTCTCGTGTAAAGTTCTTTCTCGCTTAGATCAAACGATGTTGTTCAACCGATCTCGCTTCACGCATGTACTCACCGAAATCTAAACTCGCAATCAATAATACCTAAACAACAAGACCAAATTACCAGCACTTGTAAAAACAAATAAAAACAGAAATTCCAGAGTAATATCTAATTGCTTTATTCTCTATATCACTCGAAACCTATCCCCGGTAACGGCGCCAAAAACTTGACATGCCAAAAACGTGGTGTGTAAAATGTACACCTATGTGCGCAAGTGCACATGTCGCCCCAAGTAATATAGTGTACCAATGGTACCGATATCGATCCACGGGGATAGGTGTGGTGACTACAGAGATTTTCTTTTCAAATATTATTTGGATATACATATTGTGTGAAAGGGTACTAGTGTCTGAATATAAACTAAGCAAACTAATCTGAATGAATTACTATGTAATGGAGACTAGGGCTTGGTCTCCCCCTGCCACTTTTGATGGATTATTTCTTAAAGATAATATTATTCATTTTTATTTATGATTTTATTAACAAGTAAGGTGATCTTGTTATTTAGATACCCTCTCGAGGTGTATTCGCCTATTCCGGGCTAGTAGAGTCGGGTCGTATCTCACCCCAACTCCTGCACTCCAAAATGCTTTAATGTTCTAACTCTTAATTGCCACCTTCGGGCCCTGAATATCTCTATTTTACCGAATCAACTCAAGGCTGCTCTACTCATATCCCAGTATCCTCATCTCGAATCTCTGGATTCTAGTACGGGTCACACTAATGTCGCTAAACATCACCATGTAATTGATTCACAGATGTAAAGCAGACGATAATGAATCATAAATCAATGAATAATATAAATTAATAAACTTTAATTCATTCGAATGTGACAGGTTCAACAATACCCTAGGTATATATCTAGAACATAAGGAATAAGAAAATACCAATATGTGATATATAAAACATCAGTTCTATTATCCAAAACGAAGAAAAATACAAATCACGGGCTCTTCTTCGAGATCGATGTCACTCTGTTCTGATTTCCGCGCCCTAGTTCGTACGATTCCTCGATACCTCAAATTCCGTGCCCCTTTTTGCTTTTAATGGTGAGAAGACAAATGACCGACGCCGCGACGCCGAGATAGTCGCGACGCTGCCACTTGTTGACTTTTAAATTAGTCGACCAAACTGCGGACGCCAAAGGCCACGGCCGGGACGCCGCGACGCCGATGTCGCGACGCTGTGCTCCATCTTTATGCACTTTGATCCTCCGTCTCGAACGCTTCCAAAACTCGCTTTCATACCACTGTACCGCATTCACACCAATCGCACTAATCGTGTATTAGGCTATAAAATAATGCATTTAAATGTAAAATAACTAAAAACGTGAAGATCCCGACGCGGTATAACCCGAGTGTTTTAGGCACTCATCACGCCAAGAAACACCATCTTTCAAAAGGATAATTATTATGGGTTAGGTTTTATAGCTAAATGAAGATCCGGTTCGGGAGATGACTATATGTCATCCTCCCCAACGCGAGGAAATGAACCCTAGAACCTCTCAGTGACCTTTAGAACCTAAATCCAGTAGCCTGACACTTTAAGAAGACTTCTTTTACATTTTATTTTATTTAAATTTCAGTTTGCCAACCATTAAACCTCACTGTTTTTAACCAAACCTGAAAATCCAAAACAAATTCATCATTTTTGACTTCATTTAAATCATTTGTACGAAGAAAACCCATCCTCGTGGTTCTAAATTCTAGAACCGCTTATACTGCAGCAGCTCGGGACCACGACAAGAGAGGGAGGAAATTTTGGATACAAATTTTGTTTACTTTATCACCCTACTCTGTGTACTCGAATCAAATGACATACGGATGCAAGGTCATGCATTTGATCGTTGCGGGAACACTTGTGATCCTCATCACAAGTATTGGTGAATTTCTTTTATATTAATGTCAGTTTTTTTTTTTTTCAATTCACTGTGAAAAAAAAAAATAAAAAATAAAAGTTGTTGCAGGATTGTTTTGTGTTATCTTGTGTTGCCTGCTTTACTCAGAATCCATGTTCCAAAGGCTTGAACTAATCAAATGGAATACCTGCAGAGAACAAGACAGCTGAGTACCCTCGTGGAGAGAAACCCCAGCTTACATGTCCATGAGGGATTACAAACCAACCATGGCAAAGCCAAAGAACCCACTGAGAGGAATCCAAACATAGGTCCACGAGGGACTATAGAAACCAATGATGAGTTCACCATATGGTAAAGGTTTACAACCAGGCTGGGGAATCACAATAAAATTCCCATGGGAACCAAGACTCACAATATACCTCCCGAACCTCCATATTATGCCCCACTTCTCAAAGAAGAAGAACCACCAACCCCATCCTCGCTGAAACGCTTCATCCTCGAACTCGAGCAAACTAGTGGATAATTTCATGTATGAGCAAAGTGCGCTTGACTCGTCCAAAGCCAATCAGAAACCGACACAAGAGAGAGCTCCTGAACAAGTGAATCGATGGGTTCTAAAGTGAAATTGGTCAAAAATATGACATCCTGCAGGAATCCATCTCAAAGCTCACCAATCAGCTTGTTCATCAAGAGGAAGAGAATCCAGAGGAAGTGTGCCAAAGTGACACCATGGCAGAGAGCGTTGTCTACAAAGAACTACAAGAAGGCCTAGTAGAAAAATTTTGAATCCCCGCACATCGCAGGATGTTGTCTCCGCTTATGGGAGAAGAAGGAAACAATCCCCTCATAAGGACCGAGGAGGGCAAAGGATGTGAAACGCTGAAGTGACCCAAGAGCCCATCATTCAAATCCAACTCTATAAATCTGTATCCAAAGGCATTGTCAACCAAAAATCAAATGACCGCCAACAAGATCCTCCCCTGACCTAATGTATATCCCGCCCTCGTTGCACCCAATCCCAACCTGCTAAACCCCCTCGAAACACCCACTCACAAAGGCCACCCCCATCACCGCTCAGGCCGCAAAACATTAGATAATTAGTGGCCACTGTTAGAGCCTTTGCCACTACATCAAAGACACAAGCAAACGCCCCACATCGCATGGCATAGAATGGTTCTGCAAGCCGGTTCTGATTGGGAGCAATCCGAACCCTAGTGATTTCAGCCCGTCATAGCCCAATGTACCTCCAAAGGCCTAAGGAAGTGGCTTAGGGAGCACGCCCCACTTTTTTTGTTTTAATTTTTCATGTTTTTATTTTATTTTATCTATTTTAATTGGATTTCATAATTTTTCTCCTTAGATTTTCTAATTTTTAAGTTAATATTTGTTCTAGATTTGTTTTTCACTTTTCTCGCAATTTTTCTTAATTTTTCTTGTATTAATTTTTTGCAGCTTTAAGTGAAATTTTTGAAGCTTGGAATGCAAGAATAGCTAGTTAAAGGTAGAGCGGTGGGCAATTTCGCAGCCCATAAATAAATTTTTCGCAACATGCTGAAAATCGAAGCAAAGGAATTTTCGCTATCATAGCGAAATTTCGCATGTGAGCTTAAATTGGTGTACTGGTTGTCTCCCAATTAAAAGACAAAACAAAGGCATTAAGAATACAGAAAAAATAATAATAATAATAATTCGTCTCACACAAAAATATTAAAAAAAAAATTTGTTTATTATTATTATTTTTTTTTATTCAAAAAAAAATTTGTTATCTCTAAAATATATATATATTTTTTATTATTATTATTATTATTATTAATTATTTTATTTTATTTTTCAAAATAAAAAATAAAAAATTTCGCTATTACACATAGCGAAAATTTCGCACACATAGCGAAATTTTCGCTATGCCTCCTGATTTTGTTTTACTCATAACTTTTTTATCCGAACTCCGTTTTAGGCGTTTTTGGTACCGTTGGAAAGCTTAGAGAGTTTAAAATCCAAAAATAGCCAGAAAGAACATTTTTGAAATTTTACAGCTGTGTACCAAAATGCCCAACTGGTCACTTTTTTTTTATCTCTTTTCTTCTTCTAACTTGTTCATTTGAAGCCCAAATAAAGTGAATAAGGTCTCGGTGGAAAGCTTGCAAAGTCTCCTATCCAACAACGGGCACATCTCATCAAGGGAAATACTTCCTTCCCTAACTTTCAATCCGGTTCTATCATGACAATGAGACATTTGGTCGGTGAGAGTTAACGGCTGGAAGTGGCTTTTGCATTTATGTTTTGTTTCTGATTTTGAGCAAGCCCATTTGCATGTTTAGTGGCTTACCGGTTTTATTTTTTGTGAAGTCACATACTATACAACCTATATTTTGTTCAAAAATGCAATCATTCGGTGGTTCTCGCTTTAACCCGTGGTTTGAAAATTGAAACTCATTCCAATTCTATTGATGTTAGATTGGTTCCATGCCTAGTCGAGTGGATGATCAGTTGAACTCTTGTCAGCTCGACCCTTTTCTTCCACCTTTAGCTAATCCACACACAAGCAACACTGTGGTTTCCTCTCGTCCGAAAACCGCTAGCCTCCTAAGCCTTGCAATAACCTACCCTAGTTTCGCTTCGACCACCTTTAATAGTTAAGGACCCCATGAATAGCGTCAATGCGTCTTCCAAAATAAAACAAAAGAAAGAAAAGAAAAAGAAAAAGAAAAAGAAAAGAAAAAAAGAAGAAAAAATTGCAACGCTTTGCCTGGAAAACCCGAGCACCTGGCCCGAGGGGTATATGGAGAAAGCCTTTAAAGCCCAGCCCTAAGCAAACCTGGTCGGGAGCCACCGACTTAGTGCTCGCCATACGGGTGGATGGGTGGAGTCGAGCAAGCGTAGTGCTGGAGTCTCAAAATCATTCAAGTCCGGTGAAATCTCAAGAGCAGCGGTCGAAAGATCCTCTCGCGACTCGTGCCCTAAGCCTTAATTAGCTGAGTCACTCCAGATACCTGCTACATGGACTCTCGTGAGGTCGATTCTCAACATCAGACTTCTACAACACAAAAAAGAGTCGTGGAATAAAAAGTGGGTCCTAATCTATTTTAAAGTTGGTTAGCATGCTAGGTCAGGGCAAGAGCTAGGTCGGGGGAGAGTGCGCTTTGGCGCTTTATTGTCGAGAACTCGATCAAACAAACACTTAGATTTTCGTGGAAGTTTCTAGTTGATTCACCAAGAAGGAGGCTCTTAATACTCACTTTGTATGGCATTCATTCTCTCATGATAGTTATTGGACAAGGCTTCTCATGATTTTTACTTAGTGGTTAGGCATTACTTATTCACAACCTTTTGAAATACCATTTTGTGAACATTATTTTGTTATCATTTCGTATGCTCTCTTTCTTCTTTTCTTTCATCAAGTAAGGGACTAGCAATGTGTAGGTTAGGGGTGTGATTAGTGCCCAAAAAGTGCTATTTTGAATCCTATTTTTAATAGGTTTTGAGCGCTTTTTGTATACTAATTGTTATAATTGACCCAATTGACATGTTCGGGTCCCTACTATTCTTCGATCGCATTCCGTGGTCGTTAGTTTTTACAGAAATTGGAAGCCAAATCGTCAGTGGTCAATCCAATCATAATGTCGGGTTGATTTCCATCAATTGCATATGGTTTTCTATCAATTTCAGCAAGCCGGTAATAAAGAATATCAAAGCTAGAAGAAATGGAATAGAGCAAAGGGGGATTAAGAGCTGGCAGGAAGCAATGGAACAAAGGATGATGTGTGACACCTCTTCCTCCGATTCGACCCGACAGAGACCGAACTGCATCCGGACTCATTGACCTGTCCTTTCAAAGTCAGATTCGTACTGTGGTATACAAACAATTTCTGTAATAACAAAAATCATTTACATATACCAAAAGAACTACCACCGGAGTGGTGTCCATCACAATCTATACACATATATAAAGTCCCATTTACTTATACATGTACCATTTTCTATTACAAAACATCAGAGATTGCGGGGGCGGGAAGTGGCTGTGAGCACCTATCTCCGAGTCGGCCTCGCGATCGATGTGGAATGTCCCGTCCTCTAGCCTCCTCCTCTCTGACCTGCCACCCGATTGAACACCCGTGCTAAGCTTTACGCTTAGTGGGAACATAAGCATGGACAACCACCAATGGCGACTGTCACAAGCTTATACATATGCATTTCATATTTCTATACATATTCATTTCATATTTCTATACATATTCATATAACTTTAATTACTTATCATCTCTACATTTCTATTGCATGTCAATCTTTTCTATTACATATTCTATGTCTTTGGCCTATCTCCTATCTATACTTTTACTGTATTCCTATTTCTCTAGACTTCAGGCCATGTGTTTTCATATTTCTATATTCATGTACTGCTTCCATTTCATATAACGTTTTCCCGTTATACTTTCATTCTTCATTTCATATTTCAGACCATCGTATACTCATGATGCACATTTGTAATGCTCTTATTCTATCTATCATATACTTTGTGCTTTTGTATACTTTCGTACTTCTCAGGTTTATATCTATTTTCATATCAAGTTATACTATACTCTTGTTCTTGTAACTGCCTATACTTCATCGCATGCGCTATGCTTCTCATATCATATCATATCATATACTTTTCATATATATTTCCTTTGTGTATACTTTTCCTTTTCTTTTATATTCATGCCTGCAAATACCTTAGAAGCGGATTCGGGAAATAACTGGGTGTACCCGAAGGTACTATCACTATACGAGACAGTGATCTCTATCTGTTAATACCCGAAGGTATCATCACTGTACAAGACAGTGACCTATGTCATATGCTATCTGTACCCGAAGGTACTATCACCGCACGATGCTGATCTCGCTTATCAGGGTGACCTTTGCGGGCCACCTGATCCAAACGGGATCTATGTCATCACCCAAACTGTGGGCCTCTATCCGTCTATGTATATGTCGTGAACAAATCAGATCTTCCCTATGTGCATGTCTATCTATCCCTCTACCGTGTTCTAAGGCATAATCAACTTTTATTACGTTTTCTCAGACATATCTCATATATGAATAACTATTGTTATCATAATTGCTTATGCAATATATACTATCATTACTTTAATCTGTATTCGTTCTCATATTTGTAGCTTCATATTATGGTTCTCATATTTCTCTATAATACATATATTCATATCTTTTTCTATCATTTATTTTTGTCTATCATATATCGTGAATGCATCTATGCACTCTTGTATTTATATATATATATTCATATATAGCTTTCTATATTCATATCTCTTTATATCATTTATACATCATATCCTTTATGCGTTTCTATCAGGATTTAGCTATTCATGTACTTTCTATATTTCTATCATGTATGCTTTTACTTATTCATATATTCATATCATATACACTTATATTCATATATACTTTCCTATACATACTTTACCGTCAAATGCCTTTATATTGTATTTCTCTCTCATATATTTGCTCCATACATTTACTTTGTCATGTCTTTACTTATGCCTATCATTCATGTACATGTACTTATTCTTGCGGTTTCAATATCTTTTACTTTCTATCGTTCTTAAGATTTACGCATTTCTATCATTTGTTCTTAGCATGTTCTATCTATTCATTTAGGCATATCTATCATATAATCCTATATTCATGTCGTATTCATGTTTCATGAACACATCTATACATATTGCATTTTCTATATTTTCCTTGTTTCATATTACATAAGTATGGCACTTCATGGTGCTGAAGTATGATGTCTATGAAATCATACTCTCATTCATATATTCTTATTCCTCTATGAATCTATTTTACTTAGAATCGAATTCCATCTAATTGACTCATCCAAATCCAAATTATGGCATTTTCGCGGCTAACTCACATATTTTACCGATTACACTAGGGACAGTTTGTATTACTCATTTTTCCGGGGTATTAACTCATTTATATCAGGTATTGCACTCATTGGTGAATGAGGTGTTATAGTTTTATTCCAACTGGAATCACCTTAATTCGAGCACCGAACTTGAAGTTATGACCTAGACACCGACTACTCTATGTTCAAAACTGAAAACCGTAATTTACGGAAATACGGCCCCATTTTGAGTGAATTTTTGGGCCACTTAGAATCAGATTTTGACGATTCCTATTTCTGTATGTTTGGTTCTCCTTGAAGTATATTTTAATTAGACACTTGAATCACTCAAATCGGATAAGAAATAGAGCGAGTTACATGGTAAAATCGTGGTAAATAGACGGGGTGTACGGTACATGTCGACATGTGCGGTGCATGCGGATACGTTGACATGTACGGTACATGTTCAAGGTGTACCTTCACATGTCATGAATCACCCGAGAATGTGTGTTTCCCACCATATTTTTACTGACAGTCATCCATACTTCCTACACACATCCACGTATGTTTGCTATTCCTCTTGCTCCTCTTTATAATTTAATTCCTCTTTCAATACTTATCTTTTCACTTCAAAAATCTATACATGATTTACTCTCAAACCAACTATAATATGGATCCTAGCATACACAATCTAACTGTAGATTAGTTGGGGTTTATTCTAAACTACTTTCGATTACTTAACAATTGAACCATGAATCCATCCATGAGAGGATTTCATATTCTTAATTAATGCTATTTAAGGGTTTTACCACATTGCTGTAATTTTGGGTTGGGATGAAACCCTAGCAAAACCCTAGGTTTGGGTAGATAATAATCATCTGAACCAAGATCCATACTCGAAATTTAGTAGTTCCATACCTTTTGACTTTTCTTCTTCTCTTCTCTTAGCTTCCACTTCTCTTCCTCTTCTCTTCATGCTATTCTCTTTCCTCTTCCCTCTCTCTCTCTCTCTGGTTTGGTCTCTCAAAAATGAGATCAAATTTGCTCTTATCCCATGTTTTTGCTAAGGCCATGTTTGGCCAAGTCAAGAAAACCCATTTTTGCTTTTAAGTTTTCTGTAATTGCATCTTAGTCCCCCCATTTCTCTCTTATTTCTATTCCATCTTTTCTCTATTTTCCTTGAATCCCATAACTTCTTCTAAATTCTAGTTTGGCATATTATCTTTTGGTTTTATTACCCTTGGGTCCTCAAGTGGTAAATGACTAATTTACCCTTGGCTCTACTATTAATTCCGGGTCTCTCGTTTTATTTCCCGAAAATTCCTATTTAACTTTTAATATACCCTAAACAAGTCAAAAGCATTTAGGGTATATTATTTAGGGATATTCTGGATGAGCAGTGCCAAAAATTTCACTCTGTTTGAAATTTTCGCTATTATAGTGAAAAGTGCATGCATAACAAAATTTTCAATTTTCTTGTATTAAAGCGAAAATCCTTTGTGCATAGCAAAAGGTATGCCACTCTGTTTTTTTATCCAAACGACTCCGTTTTGGTTTTTCTCCTTTCTACCCTTGTAATAGTTTTTGTTTTGGTTTGTTTTTGTAATTTCCCTTGCTCTGAGCCATATATAAGCTAGAGTCAAGGTTTGTAACAATCAATCACTTCTGTAATAAATTTTGGGGGAAGCTTTCAGCTCCCCCTTTTCTGCTCTTCTCTGCTCCCTTTTTCTCTCATTTGCTTGGCATGCAGGCAACCAAATCCCACTTAAGGATGACAACTTGGAGGATGGCGTAAAGCCCGTTCCTCCTTGACGAAAATTTTGTTGGGTGCAGATCTCGAGGCTGGCTGGAGGTTCCCTGATTTTCACAGTGCGCCTTGCGGTTGTGTTTCCTTTGAACTCTGGGTTTAAATCCCTAGATTCACCTTGAATGACCTTTATTTGGTAATCTTTTAGGGTTCGAGTGGATGCTTGTTGCTAGATCGAGATTCGTCTGGATTACCACTCGTGAAAATCATTGTAAGGTGAGTCGGAGAATTGTTCTTCTTGTCAGGTGATCACTGGCACATCGATAAAAGCACATCTTTCAAAAGGATAAATATTTTGGGTTAGGTTTTAAAGCTAAATGAAGATCCGATTCGGGAAATGACTATATGTCATCCTCCCCAACGCGAGCAAATGAACCTTAGAACCTCTCAGTGACCTTTAGAACCTAAATCCAGTAGCCTGACACTTTAAGGAGACTTCTTTTACATTTTATTTATTTAAATTTCAGTTTGCCAACCATTAAACCTCACTGTTTTTAACCAAAACTGAAAATCCAAAACAAATTCACCATTTTGACTTCATTTAAATCGTTTGTATAGAAACTCATCCTGTGTTCGACCACAGAACCGTATCTGGGAGTAGCTTGACTACGCGGTGGGAGGCCCCAGGATACAGTGATGAAGCTTGGGATCTACCCTACTGTGGCACGAATCAATGTACCTATCATATTTGTTTTCAATTCCATTTCTTTACCACATCCGCAACTACACTCTTCATCTTTTGTAGCCTTCTTTCCAAATTTGGTTTTCTTTGAAGTAGGCCTCAATTCTTCTTTCAGATTCTTTGTTTTTTTTTTTTTCTTTTCTTGTGGCATTTCTTCAAGTAATTTCCTTTTCTCCATGTCTCTCAATCTCTGCATCCTTATCTTTTGAGTTTTGGTATGCTTTTGGGGAAAATTTTTTATGTTGTACCACATGCCACTTTTGTTTAGGTGGAACAGAAAGAGGGACAACAAACCTTGGAGGTATTTTCCTCCTTGAAGTGTTCCTGCCCTTTCCCTCTAGAAAAGTATGTCTCTCTTTTGGAGGAACATTATTTTCTTTAGAGGGTTTCTCCTTTTTGATTTATTGTTTTGAATGGTATGGATACCTTCCATTATTTTCCTTTTCTCTAGCCATAGACACTTTTCCTTTTATTGCCAATTCATCCTTATAAACCAGATATCGTTTAGGAATCCCTACCTTTCTTATCTTGACATTAGGAGAAAACTTCTCATCCTTCTTTTCATTCAGAATTGCTCTCAAATCTATAGTAGCTATGTAAGCCACTGGTGGGAAAGGATTTTCATCAACCACCATGGCTTCCTTTTACTCAGGGAACTTTAGTATTCCCTTGTTGATCTTGTCTTGGATAATATTCCTAAAACTCCAACAAGAATTAGTATCATGATTTCAGGAGTTACGATACTTATAGTATCCTTTTCCCCCGAGTTCTTCTTTGTTAGGGAGTTGGTGATCTTGAGGAAATGTGATGAATTTCTCCTTCATAAGGAAATCAAATATTTCCTCAATCTTTTCCACATCAAAAGTATATTGTGCTTGTGTATTGGAGGTTTGTGACTTCTTCTATAAGTTAGGCGCTTTCTTCACCAGTAGAGGACATATGAAAGAACTTGTACTTGGGAAATCTGCTACTGCAATTTCTTTATAATTGACCTCCTAGCAGTAAGTTCCCATGGAGGTCTTTCTCCGTTGACTTTCTTCCTTGAGTAATTCTTCATACTTTGTTACCTTAGCAACAAGCTCATGGGAGTCTTAAACCATACCTTGGAACTTCTTTCTCAGCTCTATATTAAGTCCCCTATGTGCTATCTTCACGTACTCTGTTTCTAAGAGATGGATTTTACATCTACTCCTTATTCTTTTGAAACGAGTGATAAATGACTCTACTGATTCTCCTCCCATTTGAGTTACCTTTGATAATTCTGCTATGCAAATGTCAGGTTTTGCTCTGAAGAATTGTGTGTGGAACTGTCTCTCTATTTCCTAACAACTCATGATAGAATTCCTTGGCAATGTTGTATACCAAGTAAAAGAAGCTCCTCTTAGTGAGTTTAAAAAATAACATGAGTTTGAGATAGGAGAAATTTTCATAGTTGGCCAATTCCCCACACTACATTGTGAATCTTGCCACATGCTCTAAGGTAGACTGTCCATCTTCTCCAAAGAATAAAGAGAATTTAGGAATTTTATACCCCCTTGGGTAAGGATTCTCTCTATATATTGTCTATGGATATGGCTTATAGAATTATGGGCGGCCAAACTGCCTAAGTCCAGGCCCGTATAGTTCCTATACCGCTTCCCTTATTGCCTCAAATTACATTTGTGTCGCCTACCCATCGCGAGAGCCATTTGTCCTAACAGGATTAAGACGTTCCCCATTGGAATTTTTTGAACTTCCCTCTTCTCTCCTATGGGGAGGAAGATATCGATTTTCAATCTGTTTCGGAGAGTGGTGAGGTCCACCTGCCTCCTGAAAATTCCTTGGAAGTTGCCCCCCGAGTTCAATTGATAGTTTTCTATGAATCTCATTAGCTTGTTGCCTGATGAATCGAGAAGTTAGTTCTGACCTCAATGGTCTAGGCATCTTTGAGATTGCTTTTAGAATAGTCTCTTGTGCCTAAGCTTGTTCTTCTCGCTCTCTCACATTAGCCTTAATTCGTTCGAATGCTTTTCTGGTATGTTCATCAGCTTCATCTATCAAGGCTTGTGCATACTCTAACAAGGCTTTAGTTTTCTTAGCAAGAACTTTGAGTTGTTTAGACTGAATCTCTACTTAAGCATCCATTTTTAATCAAAACGTTGTCTAGCCAACGTGTTCAATCTTTGTAGATTCTTTATCATTTCTTGAAACTCAACAACATTAGGAACATGAATACCATCCTGATATATATTACCTATTCCTACTTCCTGCCTAAATGGGTTGTCTGATGCAAATTCTCCTTGGAGAAAATCTACTGTATTTCTCTCAAATTGTTCCACCATGGCTGGAACCAGTCTTTCCCGGGCTGCTTCTACAGCATCAGATATTGAGTCATGAGACTCCAAAATGGTTTTACTTCTCAATTTTTTTGGCATTTGAATCCACCGGATGATGTTTCACAAAGATGGGTCCCACCTGGCATGCAAAAATATGTTGTGGTGATTTTTAAATCTCACACGAAACATACAAAATATAAGCATGCGGGTGTGCCAAGAAATTAAAATGTTTCCAAATTGGAATGACTAGTAATATCAAACTTCTAATCGGGCTATATAGGTTCCCTGGTTCTCATGAAAGTTCCCCATAATCAAAGTGGAACATGTACGAATGGAAATCTGGCAGAATTAATTGTTGAAGAAAAGTATTAGATTTCCTTAGGAATGAATGAAATAGCACGGTGCTGAAAGTAGATAAACTTGAAGAATACTTGCAACCAAAATGCTGAAATTGTTGAAGTAAACATTGGATTTGACTGTGAAAACAATATTGTGCTTGAAAACTTGATAAACTTGAATAAAACTTGCAATCATAATGCTGAAATTTCTAGAGAAGAAACTGGATTTCATTACCAATGAATGAAATAACATAGCTAGAAATTTTCTAGAAACTTGGCTAAAGCCGAGAAATAGAGTGCTAAATTGTTGAGATTGCTGAAAGGTTGTTGATTAGCTTGAATTTGCTGAAAGCTTGTTGAAAAGCTAGGATTTGTTTAAAAAGCTAGACATTTAGTCAATTGAGTTGTTGATTTGTTGATTTGTTGGTTGATTGGTTGTCCTTTGCTTCATCCTCCTCTAGTCCTTTTATAGACGTAGAAGACTTGCTGCCCAAGTATGTATTTCTCCACTTTCTCCACTTTCTGAAGTAACTGCCCATGTCTTCAATTAAAGGATCATGTTCCTCAAGAACTTCTCCACATCTCCATTATAGAGTCTTGATCCTCAAGGATGCTTCCACGTCTCCATCATGGAGACTTGTTCCCCAAGTATATTCCACATTAGCACATAACTACCCACTTCTCTGCCACATTTGATAATGCTTCGTTTGACTTCCAAAAATTTTAAAAATTCATAAATATCCCTGGACTTCTTCTTTGGGTTTGTATAAATGGATATGTGCCCCTTTCTTTTGAACTTTTATTCATGGGCTTGGACTTATGCCTAACCCATTACTAGATCTAGCAAAAATTTCAATTTGGGTGCAAACAACAATACATTAATTTGGAGGCTAAAGTGCATGAATTTATAAATCATGGAACTAAGGAATGTAATTTTAGTTCGGTTTCAACTATCATTCCTGAAAGTGTACTAGCAGATATTAAAGCAATTCCAATTCCTTGTAGTCCTATAGAGGATAAATTCTAGTGGGGTTTTTCTCAAGATGGAAAGTTTACACTTAAGTCAGCAACTTGAGCAATAAGAAAGTCTTTAGTACATCCTAGACACAAAATTTTAAATTGGATATGGGAACTATATATTCTACCGAAAATAAAGGTTTTCCTTTGGTTGACTATTAGAGAAGCTCTCCCCACTTATGATTTTCTAACCGATAGAATGATTGAAATTACAAACACGTGCTATCTATATAATAAGAGTAATGAAAATATTTATCATATTTTTAAAATTTATCCTTTTGTCCAAGGTATTTGAGAGCACATTAAATATAATTGTCCCACTCCTTTATTTTATGAAGGTAATTTCCTTTCATGGCTTGAATTGGTTCATAAAAACTATAAAACCCATTGAAAAATTTTCAAACAACAAATGGAAAAAGTTGCTATTATCCTTTGGAGTATTTGGACACATAGGAATCATGAGGTGTTTAGGAAAATAAAACCTAACCCATTTCTCATTATCGAGAAAGCTACCTCATCTTTCCAAAATCTTAAAAAGCTTATGAGTGATGATTACCCTACCACCGAAGGATGTAATGTCCCTCGTAAAGTTGAAAGATGGATTTGATGGATTCCTCCTATTAATGAAAGGTTCAAATTAAATTTAGATGGTTCAAGGATTAATAATATCAATGCTTCAGGTTGAGTTATTAAATATTCCAATAGAATTATCAAGGTAGCAGGAAGTAGACATTTAGGCAATGCTTCGATAATTATGGCGGAATGTGTAGCTTTGAGAGATGGTATTCTAGTTGCAACATACAATGGTTTCTCAAACCTAGAGATTGAAGGGGACTCTAAAGTAATTATAGATTATTAAAATATAAAAGGTAGTTTACCTAGTTCAATTATGCTGCTTATGGAGGATATTTGGAGACTTTCTCATAATCTTAATATTTACAATTGTTGTCATATTTATAGAGAAGCGAATAGAACAACCGATTGTTTAGTTAAAAAAATGTATTTATATGACATTCAAATATTTGGTGGTCAGATTTTCCTAAGGATGTTAAAAATTTTGCTTCTAAAGATTATTGTGGTTTATCCTTTACTCGAATTTGTAAATTTTCTTATTCCTAGACTTATTTCACCAATAAATAAATAATATCTTTATGCTTTTGGAGAGATTTTATATAGTTAGGTTTGTCACATGTCACTCTTTTATTTGCCTTTCTTGATGCTGTTAGTGGAATCATAGTAGTGGTCCTTTGGCCTATGGTAATTCATTGACATGTGTTCATGCCTTCAAGGGGTGGTTGTCCTTTTTATCTTTTTCTATTTTTTGGCACTATTGGATTATGTGTGACTTTTCTTGAAACCCATGAGACCACATTCAAGGGATATGTCTCCAGGAAAAGATGTATCATAACTATTAGGAAAATGTGTTGGCATAATCTTAGGCAAAACTGTGATGCATGCTTAGTCGTTTAACTAAGGCTATAAGGTGGTGTAACAAAGGATGCCACAGATGTTGTCTCATGAGTTGATGCATCAAGTTTTGTGACAAAACTCACCATATTCAGTCAAATCCGATTGTTAAGTAAATATTGTGCAGATTAGAAGACAATATTCAATGGGACGAATAAGGAAAACTATAAGGTAATATTGGGCAAATCAAATCTAGAAGATTTGATCATGTTTTGTGAGTTTTTATGGGATGCAAATATTCCATTATGATATTTATGGAATAAAATCAAAATATTTGATCAATCAAAATCAAAATATTTTATGAGATACTTATGAAGGGAAAATCTAGATAATGAAGGGATAATTGCAGTAGTTAAGGGAAAATTCCATGAACATGGATTGGAGATTAACTTGCAAATCAAGTAAAATATTTAAAAAGATATTGAAGCCCAAGAATAAATAGGGGACTAGAAGACATTTCAAGGTTTCACTCCAGACCACACCAGAGCTAAGTTGAAGATTTAGAGATTGAGGAGTTGTTATAGCATTGAATGTTATTCTTACGTATACTTGAGTGTATGGGTTGAATTTAGGCATGTGGGTGTCTAGATGGCTTGTTTGGGGGAATGAGAGGATATCATTCTAGCTATGTTTTACTATGAGAGAATTAAGTGAAAAAGAGTGTTGGAGAAAGGGGGAACCTTGTTTCATGTAAGACCAAAGTAACCTAATTGATATATAGTGAAATCCTTCGCATCTGGGCATAACCCAATTGATGTAGGCTTGACCGAACTGTGTAGCAAATATCTTATCCTCCTCTGTGTGTGAGCTTGTGCATTTTTTTTAATTACATTACTTCTATAGAAATTAACTCAACATATTGTATAACATAATATAGCTAGCTACGACACTTATGACAATGTCGCACCGTTTGCTGCAACATCTCTTGAATCACTGTTATAACAAACAATTTTTCTTTTTCAAGAACCTATAAATATAAGAACCTGATACACCCTCTGGTTTGATTCTTTTTTTAACAAAACTATATACGTTTTGAAACACAATCTCTCTCATTTTCATTCTTATGATTATTCAACCAAAGAAAAGGTATTTTTACTATTATTTGAATCAAGTAATTTATTTCTAGCTTGAAGCACTAAAGACACCGAAGCATTGAAGACACCAATTGATCTGCTCTCAACAAGTAAGTACTCGTTCTCAACAAGTACCTTAGATATTATTGTCGCCTTTTTAAGTCTTTATTCAAGATAAGTTGCAACGGTATCCGAGACGCCCAATGCCCGAAACCTTTTTGCTCGGACGCAGCAGGTGATCAAGGCCATGATGGTGCTTCCATTAAACTTCCGAAGCCGAGATGTTTTGTTGTAGGCATGAGGCATCTTTGATGCCCTACTTCAGATCAAGCTGGTTCGGATGTCACTGATATCCATTCCACATATATACATGTCCACATTCATCGCTTCATTCACATGCATGATCATCAGGGATTCATCGGAAGCAGCTGATGGAGCTGAACATAGTGATCGTTTGCCGATATTGCTATCAGATGCAGGCACGACTTGACGCGCATAGCAAAGCTCCATATTGTTTTTCCACAGGGATCCCAACATGATCGATAAGGTCTTTGATGTTAACTCCTTTCACAGGATGCCTTATCATAAGGCTGCCAACGTGTTTTTCATGGCTTGAGAGCTTATAGCTCGATCTGTAAGGAAGCGACACACCAAACACCATTTTATTGGGGCATTGTCTTCTTTTTCTATTATTAATCCAGCTTCATCCTCCTCCTCGAGGATGATTTTGTTACGGCTTGTAATCTCTTCCATGGCTGGATACCATTTCACTGGACTACTCAACGCACTCACTCGCCATAGAGACAAGACAAGCTACCTCACTCCCTCTCGATATCTTAATTGATCTTCAATCTTAAACCTCCAAATATTCAATTTTTCATCACCTTAATATTCTCTCACTTCTTCTATTTTCATGTAATGAAATGAAGTTTTTCAAATATCAAAAATAAGAAAATAATAATTTATATCTAGAGGTTAAAAAAACTGTGTTTATTGTTTTTGTTGTAAAATAAAGAAAAAGTAATGGAGATATTAGAGGAAGAAAGAACAATATATCAACGAGAGAAATGTATTTCTTCATATCGTTTTACAAGGTGTAAGTGAGGCCCTTTTATAAGCTTCAAATACATATATCTAGGAAAGATGAAAGGTGCTTTATAATGGTCACCATAAAGCAACCATAATAACCATTATGTACAGGTTCAGGAATCTTCTCGGTACATCAGATGAATCACGATCTTCAAGATACATCAAGTGAATGATACATGAATCTTCAAGGTACGTCGGATGAATCTTCAAGGTACGTCGGATGAATCTTCAAGGTTCATTGGATGAAACATGAACCTTCCCGAGAATGAAGAGTCTCTTCCACCTTCTTAAATCTATTTAGTAATGTCTACACTTTTATATTTACAACACTCCCCCTTGGACATTACTACATGATGCCCATGCCTCATTAAAAACCTCGCTTAGAAAAACCTAGTGGGGAAAAAACAATCGAGGAAAAGAGTACATGACATACGCGCTTTTATGTGTTGCATTGGCTGCCTCGTTAAAAAACCTTTAACTAGAGAAACCCTGTGGGAAAAACCTAGTCAAGGGAAAAGAGTACAACCATTGGTCTTCAAGACCTAATCCTCATGATTGTTTTGAAGTTGTAGCTCCCCCTAAAGACAATAGTCTTCTAAGCCTACGCATTCCAATACCATGAACATATTTTTCAAAAGTAGATGTAGGAAGGGACTTAGTGAACAAATAGGCCAGATTGTCACTAGAGCGAACTTTCTTTATGGTAATCACACCATTCTTCTGAAGTTCATGTGGGTAAAAGAATTTGGGTGCAATATGTTTTGTCAAGTTGCCTTTAACATACCCATTGCTCATTTGTGTAACACATGTTGCATTATCCTTGTAAAGAACTATGGGGGATATATCATTTTTCACGATGCCACACGAACCACGAATATGTTGTACCAATGGTTGTAACCATACGCATTCTCGTGAAGCCTCACGTAAAGCTATAATCTCTAAGTGGTTTGAAGAAGTGGTAACCATTGTATGTTTAATAGACCTCCATGAAATTGCAGTACCACCACAAAGAAAAATATAACTAGTCTGGGACCTAGCATTATGGGGATCAAACATATAGCACATCCGAGTAGCCCACTAATGTCATATCTTGATTTCTTATATAAAGTAAACCAAGATCTTGTGAACCTTAAAGATACCAAAAAATATGCTTAATGCCATTCCAATGCCTCCTTGTAGGAGAAGTACTAAACCTTGCTATGAAGTTTCTTTATAAATGCAATATTAGGATTGGTTTGTTGCAAGATCAGTAATCTTTCAATGGCACTCAAGTAAGGAACTTCTAGTCCTAAAATATCGTCAGTATCTTCTTTAGGTCTAAATGGGTCCTTATCCACTTCAAGGGACCGGATAACCATTGGTGGGCTAAGTGGATGAGATTTATCCATATAAAATCTCTCCAAAACCTTCTTCAAGTAGGTTGACTGGTGTATGAAAATTCCTTCAGGGAGGTGTTCGATTTGTAGATCGAGGCAATACTTGGTTTTGCCCAAGTCTTTCATTTCAAACTCTTTCTTTAAGCATGAGTTAACTTCCTTAATTTCCTTACGTGTTCCAATAATGTTTATGTCATCAACATAAACTGAGATAATATAAAAGCCATTCAGCGACTTCTTTATGAACACATAAGGATATGCATCATTATTTATATATTCCTTTTTCAAGAGGAATTCACTCAATCGATTGTACCACATCCAACCAGATTTTTTTAGACCATATAATGACCTTTGAAATTTATCACTATACATGTTGCAATTTTCATTTTCTTTAATCTCAGGAATCTTAAATCCATCAGGGATTTTCATGTAAATATGAGCGTCTAATGACCAATATAAATATGTAGTCACGACGTCTATTAATTGCATATCTAAATTCATATTTGCTACCATAGATATTACGTAGCAGAACGTAATGCCATCCATAACGGGAGAATATGTTTGATCAAAATCAATACCAGGTCTCTACGAAAACCCTTGAGCAACTAATCTTACTTTATATCTTACCACCTCATTATTCTCATTTATCTTTTGTACGAACACTCATTTATATCCTACTGGGATAACATTTTGAGGTGTACGTATTACAGAGCCAAAAAATTTTCTTTTATTTAGCGAGTCAAGCTCAGCCTCAATTGCTTGTTTCCATCTTACCTAGTTTGAGCGCTTTCGGCACTCTACTATTGACATAGGTTGTGGATCCAGATTATCATTCGAGATAGTAAGAGCAGTTGTAGAAGCAAATATGTCGTCGATGACTATAATGTTTCTATTACATGTCTCTCTCGTATTCATAAAATTCATGGAAACTTCCATATTTACATAAACCAGATCCTCATCATTTCCAAAAATATTTTGATCTAGTCGTTCCGCAATCCTAGTGTTATGATTATTTGGGGCATGTGCACATGCACTTGGATTGTCGTCTTCATGAAGATCCTCTTCAAGAGGTTCTAGAAGTGACAAGGTTTTTTTTATTAGATTTTGTTTTCCATGGATTCTTATCTTTTGCACCGATAGGTCTCCCACGCAGCATGTATATGAGATTTAGTCACTCCTTTGTGGTTAGTAAATGCATCTGCTAGTTTACTTGCTAAATATTGCAATTTAATTATCTTCTGAACTTCCAGTACAGTCTGACTAGTGCTTGGATCTAAATAGTGAAGATCTTTTACATTCCATGAAATTTCTCGGCATTCTTTTAATTTTTGGTTCTTATCTCCCCCCTAATGCAGGGAAATGATCTTCATCAAATATGCAGTTAGAGGAGCGAGTTGTAAATTGATCCCTTGTTATGGGTTCTAGTTATTTAAGAATAGACGGAGATTAATAGCCAATATATATACTAAGCTTTCTCCGAGGGCCCATAAAGGTACATTGTGGTGGTGATATAGGAACATAGACAACGCATCTAAAGATTTGTAGACGGGAAATATTTGGTTCTTTGCCACACATTATTTGTAAGGGGGAATAATCATGATATCACATTAAAGTCGAATACGAATTAAACGGCAGTGTGCAAAAGCAGCATACCTAATAAAGAGATGGGTAAGAAATTAGGAATGTTGTAACAACAGTCTAGCAATTAATTTGATGTGCTTAATCAAGGACTCAACTAGACCATTCTAGGTGTGGACGCAAGGAATCAGATACTTCACTTCGATACCTAATGCCATACAATAATCATTGAATGCTTTTGATGTGAATTCATCGACATTATCCCTTCGGATGAATTTAATTGGATAAAAAGTGAATTGGGCTCTAAGTTCAATAAGTTTAGCAATAAACTTGACAAATGAATTATTTTGTGTGGATAATAAACACACATAAGTCCATCGAGTGGAACCATCAATTAGGACCATGAAATATTGAAATGGTCCTAATGCTGGATGAATTGGTTCACATATATCTCCATGAATCCGTTCAAGGAAAATAGGAGATTCTATTCCAACTTTAGTACGAGAAGGTCATACTATGAGTTTTCCTTTAGCACAAGCTTCACAAATAAATTTATTTACAAAAGAGATTCTGCTACTTGGCATATTATGGCCTAATAGAATTAGTCAAAATCCGACACATCATGTTTTGCTCAAGATCACCCAATCGCTCATGCCATAATTTGAATGAATATGGGTCTTTAAATTTTAAACTCATCGCAACATTGTGATGAGAAGGTTTGATGTATGTATAATACAATCCTAAAGAGAAAGAGGGAAGCTTTTGATTATTTGCTTCCAACATCCTATTGATCGAGTCATGAGAAGATATTCAATATCATTTTCTGTTTCAGTTTCAATGTGAAAACCATTCAATCGGATGTCCTTAAAACTGAGAAGGGTATGTGTGGATTGTTGATATAATAGTGCATCATCGATAATCAGTTCCATACCTATAGGAAGGATTAGTGAAGCTCTTCCGGAACCCACCATTAAAACATTATCATTTGTAATTTTAGTAACACTTTCTCTTTTCTCAGTTAAAGTGTGAAAGAATTTTCTATCTTTAAGGATAGTGTGTGTGGTAGCACTATCTACCAAGCATAGAATATCCTTAGTCTTCATGGGTTGCTATCCACAAATTTTTCATGCTCTAACATTAATAAAAATAGGGAAAATGAAAAATAGGTCATTAAAATAAATCATAACAAACTAATAAAAACTAATAGGTGATAGTTAAGAGTCAAGAGTCAAACCAAATCTCATAAAAAAAAAAAACAAAGAACAAACTTAAGAGAGCAATTTGTATGATATAAAACATAAAATACGATCACTCATTATCTCCAAAATCTTCCAGATCAACTTTCAAGAAATCATCATTATCAACATTCAGGGTCATGTTTTCTTTAGGCAAACAAATATGTTGTGATTCACCTTAAAAGCCTTCCTCTTTTTTGTCCTTCTCCATTCTTTGATATGCCTCAACCAAGTGTTTAGGTGTGTGGCATGTGCGAGACCAATGGCCATCACATCCACACTTGTAACAAACTTGCTTCTGATTTATAGTTTGCTGAGTTGAACTTGGTTTTTGTGGAGGAGGTTCAACATTGTTCATGCCCCTTCCATGGCCCTAAACTCGATCGATATTATGATTACCCCGACCTCAACCTGTCTCTCTTTCACGTTTACTATCATTTCTGTGAATTATAGCATGTGCTTCAAGCACTACTTGTGAACCAACTGGTCTTGCATTATGATTTTTCATCAATAGTTGGTTATGTTTTTCTACCACCGGTAATGCAAAAATTAGTTCAGAATGTGTAGCATAGTTCTTGGCCTTGTACTACTATTGGAGTACAAGATTGATAGCAAGGAAAGTTGATAGTGTCTTTTCTATCGGTTTAGTATCTGTAATGTTTTGTTTACAAAGCTTCAACTATGAGACAATGTGGTGTAGAGCTGAGTTAAACTCTGTCAAAGATTTAAAATCTTGGAATCGTAGTTCAACTAGTCATATTGTACTTGAGGGAGGATTATGTTTGTTTGTTGATGAAAGCGATCCTTCAGGGATTGCCATAAAATAAGCAGGTCTTTTCCAATAAAATATTCATTTTTTAGGTCCTAATTGAGGTGGTGGCAGAGGAAAATCAACACTTTTGCCTTCTGGGCAGAGCTGCATTCAGAATCCAAGACAATAGTTTCACTTAAGTAGGATGAGGTGAGGTGAATTTCAGCATCAAAAGCCCAAGTCAAGTAATTATCGCCATCTGTGTGGCGAGCTCAAAGAAATTCCCTCTAGTAACATCAATACTCTTTTCAAAAGTCTACAATTATTAAAATGAAGATAAATCAAATGTAAACATAGATACATTAATTCATCAATATCGGCTTCGTTCACTGGGTATTAGAGCACTCGTGTTGATAACGTGTTGTAAAATAAAGAAACGGAGATATTGGAGGAAGAAAGAATAAAATATCGATGAGAGAATTGCATTTCTTCATATCGTTTTACAAGGCGTAAGTGAGGCCCTTTTATAGGCTTCTGATACATGTATCTAGGAAAGATGAAAGGTGTTTCATAATGGTTACCATAAAACAACCATAATGACCATTATGTACAGGTTCACAAATCTCCCAGTACATCAGATGAATCACGAACTTCAAGATATATCAAGTGAATGATACACGAATCTTCAAGGTACGTTGGATGAATCTTCAAGGTTCATTGGATGAAATATGAACCTTCACAAGAATAAAGAGTTTCTTCCACATTCATGAATCTATTTAGTAATGTCCACACTTTTATATTTACAACAGTTTTTTATTTTTCTAAATTATTGTTTTACCACTAATAGTAAATATGGGATGTCACATGTTTCTACATTATTTACAATTACAATTACCAACATACATACAATCCATTGAAAGCTATTCAGACTATAATAATGTCACTTAAGCTTTCAAACTGTTTTTGTCATGACCAGCTTGCTCATGTTCACAACTCATTTGTGGATATTTTCCTTGTGTTTGTTTATTTATTTATTACATTGCCTTTGATTCCTAATTAATATGCAATTGGTACAAATTTTGAGCCATGTATTTTTATATAATTAACTTTCCAACAACCATGTGTGGACTTTATTGAAGGGCTTTTAGATATTTAGTGAAAAAAAATAAAAAAAATTCCTCAAATAATATAGGTTTAGAAATATTCCTAAATGTAATGTAATTTTTGCCACATGGAAATTGTCTTATGGAAAGACACTTTCTAAAAGTGTTTTTTCAAGAGACACTTTCAAAAAAATTGAAAATTTTACACAAAAAGTGTCTTTTGAATAGACACTTTTAAAAATTTTGAATTTAAGTTGAAAGTGTCTCTTGAAAAAACACTTTTTAAAAACTTAGAAAATGAAAAGTGTCTCTTGAAGAAATGATTTTTAAAAACTTAGAAAACGAAAAGTGTCTCTTAAATAGACACTTTCTAAATGTTGAAATGCTATATTAAAATTGTCTTTTAAAAAGACACCTTCATAATTTTGAAAACACTGAAAGTGTTTTTTGAAGAAACACTTTCTATAATTTAAAATTTTTTGAATTTAAGCTGAAAGTGTTTAAATATTATACTAAAAGTGTCTTTTGAAAAGACACGTTTATAATTTTAAAAGTTCTAAATTAGCACTAAAAGTCTTTTTTGAAGAGACACTTTCTATAATTTTAAAATTTTGAATTTAAGCTGAAAGTGTCTCTTCAAGAGACCCTTTCAGTTTTTCAAATTTTTAGAAAATGTCTATGGAAGAAACACTTTCTAAATTGTTTAAATGTTATACTAAAAGTATCTTTTGAAAAGACATTTATAATTTTGAAAGTTTTGAATTAATATTGAAAGTCTCTTTTGAAGAGACACTTTCTATAGTTTAAAAAATTTTAAATTTAACTAAACTGAAAGTGTCTGTTCAAGAGACACTTTTAGTTTTTTTTAATTCTTTGTAGTCATTCTGTTAAAACATTTTCTAAATCATTGAATGTTATACTAAAAGCTCGTCTTTCAAGACACTTTTATAATTTTGAAAGTTTTAAATCAACACTGCAAGTGTCTTTTGAAGAAACACTTTCTATAATTTTAAAAATTTTGAATTTAAGTTGAAAGCGACTCTTCCGTTTTTCAAATTTTGAGAAAGTGTATCTTGAAGAGACACTTTCTAAATTGTTGAAATATTATACTAAAAATGTCTTTTGAAAAGACACCTTCATAATTTTGAAAGTTTTAAATCAACACTGAAAGCGTCTTTTGAAGATATACTTTCTATAATTTTAAAATTTTTGAATTTAAGTTGAAATCAAGAGACACTTTCAGTTTTTCGAATTTTTCAAAAGTGTCTCTTGAATAAACACTTTTTAAATTGTTGAAATGTTATACTAAAAGTGTTTTTTGAAAAGACACCTTCATAATTTTAAAAGTTTTGAATCAACACTAAAAGCGTCTTTTGAAGATATATTTTTTCTAATTTTAAAAATTTTGAATTTAAGCTATGAAAGTATCTCTTGAAAAGATACTTTCATTTTTTCAAATTTTTAGAAAGTGTCTTTTGAATAAACATTTTCTAAATTGTCTTGCTAGTGTGGAAAAAAACTACATTATATTTAATATTATTTTTTGAACTACATTTTTTAAAATTTTTTTTTATTTCATTATTATTTTTTGGAAAATTCCCTTTATCGAAGGTAGGTAACTTTCGGACAAGCATGTGTTAGGACTTTATTAAAGGTAGATAACTTTCCAACGTCCATGTGTACGGACTATATTGAAGGTTACTTGACCCGTTTCTAAAATTTGATGCCCAAACTACTCTTAAAACATCATTCTTCCATTATTTTAATTTTTTTAGAAAAATGTTTATAAACAAATTTTAGCATTTTCACAAAACTATTATAAAGTAACTTATTTATTTATTTTTTTTAAATTTATACATTTAATAATCAAAAATAAAATAAATTTAAAGTAACAAGTATGATACTAAAACTTTTAATTAAAATTTCAATTTAATTAAGGCTATTTTAGGTATTTTCATATACAATTTTTTTTTTACTTCTATTCATTTACTAGCACTCTGTTCTTAGATTTGAACATGAGATCTATCATAATCCCTTACCACCCTTTTATCACTCGAGTCAGACCTCAAGGGCTACATATATAAATATTATGAGTTAATTTTTACAATTATGATAGATGTTGAACTGAATTTTTCAAAGGTTACATTAGCCTGTCTTAAAATTTTAAACACAACTATTCTTTGAAGCTTGACTCAAATGGTAAAAGGGTGGGAAAAGATTACAGGAATCCTATGCTGGAACCCTTGTGAGAATAGGACAAATCCTTATAAGAATATGATGTTATATGCAAAAGTGAATATACGATAAAAATAAATAAATAAAACCCACCTATCCTTCAAACATAATTCTCCCTTTTTTTTTTCTTTCTTTTTTTTGACATAACATAATTCTCCCTTATTTTATCTTGGTAGTCATTTTTCGGCTCATTCTATAAGATACACATGGATACGCTGCCTTTGTACTTATATTTAACCTTTGTTTTCTTCACTCACTTCACTTGCTCGCTCCTCACCCCCACATTTTCATGGACAAAATGGAAACACCCGGAATCCCTTTCTTTGAAGAAGTAGATTTGAAGAAGCTGAGCGAAGAGTGTCAATAACTACTCCCAACGCTTCCCAGAGAAAAAACCTGGGACGGCAGTTACTACTATCAATATGAAGGCTTCTGGTTCCGAGCTATACCCCTTGATGCTATCATTCGCTTTCAAAAGCATTTCCAAGCAGAAGACGAAGACGTATTCATCGTCACCGCCGCAAAATCAGGCACCACCTGGTTGAAGGCCCTCACCTTTGCCGCCGCCAACCGGAAAGATTTCCCACTTTCTCGGAGCCCGCTTCTCAGTAGTAGCCCTCATGAACTGGTACGTTTCCTTGAATACGACCTTTATTACATGAAAACGGAAGATCCGAATCTCCAAGAGATTCCTCGCCCGAGATTCTTGGCAACCCACCTGCCGTACCAATTGTTGCCGCAGCCCGTTAAAGATTCCAAGTGTCGGATTTTGTATATGTGCCAAAATCCGGTGGACAAGTTCATCCGTTAGCTGAGCTGACAGAGACAAAAATAATAACTCGACCTCTGATCAAAGCTTACGCCGATAATTAAATCGACGTGAAATGGCCACGGTTAATAATAAAACTAAAAAAGAAGTCATCAAATAAACTGAATGAAACTACGTTTTCAATATTAATCGTTTCTCAAAAACAATAAACATGCGCTATTTATGCTGACAAACAAAAATCCCACGAATAATCCCAAAATCATAATGGATAAATCCAAAATCGTATTTATAAATCCAAAAATTACTATCTGATAAATCCAAAATAAAATTAAATAAATAATTAATAAGAATAAAATCTCATTATCTGACTCGCTTCTATCTCGCAGCCATATAGCGCATACCCACGCCTCCATCATTCCAAACTGATGTAGCTTGGGTAGAACCACATCCCAATCCATTATGAACCGTAATCGGCCGGAACCTTTACCGGCGGCTTCACTGGAGGCTGGTCTAGAGATGATGTGCAAGGGAATGGAAGGATGTGGTCCGTACTGGGATCACGTTCTGGGGTACTGGAGGATGAGCTGGGAGAAGCCCGAGAAGGTGTTGTTTTTTAAATATGAAGATTTAAAGGAAGACATCATCACCCACGTGAAAAGAATAGCAGACTTCTTGGGCGTTCCTTTTTCTGAAGAGGAAGATAGACAAGGGATGATTGAGGAAATTTCAAAGTTGTGTAGTCTTGAAAGCCTTAAAAATTTGGAGGTGAATACTAAGGGAATGCACCCTAGTGGACTTAAGAATAGCAGTTTCTATAGGAAGGGGGAGGTGGGAGGTTGGGTTAATTATGTGACCCCTTCCATGGCCCAACGAATTGAAAATCTTTTCGAAGAAAAGTTCACTGGGTCTGGTTTATCCTTTAAAATGTCTTGCAACACTAAGAAGGCTTGTTAGATTTAGGATAAGGTGCACAAATATCCTCTATTTTTGCATGTATGTCCCATTTTGCTTTTGATTTTTTTTTTTTTTGGCACAAGATACCCTGTTTACTTTTGTAGTCACCCCATACCCATTCTCGTTAAAAAAAAAAGTCAACCAACATCCCATGTGGAGTGTTTAATGTGGTAAATTTTAACGAGTCGTTTAATTAATGTTTATCCATTAGGACCTTTTTTAACTCTTAGGACACGATCGAAGCTTACGTAAATAAATATCACGATATCTTTGATAAAAAAAGTCTCTCAAAGCGCAAAGTAGACATAAGCGTAAAAATCAAGAGGCACATTATCCTGGTAGATTTATATATAATGTTTTTAAGTTTTTTGAGATAATACATGCATCCTTGTGTTTTGGACCATGAGATCGAACTCCGTATACTCACCTTTTGTACTTCTTGTATTGGGTTAAATATGCTCATTAATCTATATGACTTTTAATTTCCCTAAATGTTGTATCGCTTGTTATGAAACCAGCCCCCTTATTTTATTTTATTTTTGAGAAAATGTTATAAAACCAATCTTGGAACCTTATACATAAATGAATGGTTTACTTAAGGACACAAATTTTGTATCGTGGAAATATGTAGAAAAATCTCTTATCTTATTTTTTTTTTTATTTACTACTAAACACTTTTTAGTGATAATGTAGTAAATTATCCACTAGGACATGAACTTAGGACCCTTCCCTCTGTCCTGTCATGAGCTAGGTGTGGTGGACTCTTATCTTATTAATTTGATCATGTCAATAAACAACTAATTATTTCATATAAATTTTTATATGTTTTTTTTCAAATATTTTTTATTTTATAAAATTTAAATAATTTAAATATGTAATTCTAGTTTTTACGCAGTTGTCACACATAAGTGTTATAACTCTTTTCTATGACAACTAAGACGAAATTAAGAAATCTAAAAACTATAGCTGCACGTAATTACAACCAAAATTATAAATGTAGGAAAAACAATAAGGACTATTGAAAATCATACAGGTATGGTGATAAAGGTATGGTGATAAGGATCAGAGAAGGAAAAATAAGAAGAATACACACAAGTTTTGCTACTTGTCGCAAGAATTGGGTTTACATCCACGTGGAATAATGGCTTGGAACGTTTCACTATCATCAGCTTACAAAAATATCCTATACCTTAAATATAACATAATATACCTAGTAAATAACCCCAACTTGATATTTCATCCCCTCTCTCGACAAAAAGAAAGATGATAAAGCTAAGAAACGCCCTCGCAAGACCCCTTTGACCCTGAATATATTTCATATGTCACACAAGACATCAAAAAATTTACAATAGAGTTCTATGCACACATTTTTTTGTAAAATCACACCAGACATTGAACAATCCACTAAGAATTAATCTATATAAATACAATTTCACTCTTACTCATTCAAAGACTCTCTCAATAATATCACCGCTATGGATAATTTTCTAAGAGCTCATGTAAAGTAAACACCACTCCTGTTTACAAACTTTCTTCGGATAGCGATATATTCTTCACACAGAATAATTTTAACGAAACATTTTCTCTTCAAAAAAGCTCACTTCCAAAGGTTTATATGCATTAATTCCAAATCAGCCATGGATTCCAATTAGTACTAGTAGCCAATATCTACTAACATATTTGCAATCTAGTAGTCAAACTAAATCTTTTAAAATATATACCAATTAATTCATGCCAATGATGTTGATACCAATCCATAAAAACATACCGAATAAGTTACAAGAATCCTCAAAGTTCTCTTCCAAAATATTAACAGCCGAAAGATCTCTAAAAAAAATTTCCAAAATCTGATCCAAAATATTCACTGGGCAAAAGATGTCTTTGCAAAAATTTCTTCCAAAAAATTGACTTACCAAAAAAAATTCTTTAAAAATCATCTCCAAAATATTCACTAATAACAAACTGCTTTTTTAATTTTTACATATAAAGTCACAAAAATCGCAGTAACCACAAGTCTCGTTTTCTTTTCAGAATTTTTCATTGATTCAAACTAGTTGATGTACAGAATCCATCAAATTCATTAAAAACATTATAAACATTAAAGAATGACGTGATATCCATATTAATAACGCTCTAAGCCTTAGATTTGAAAATCCAAACATAAATTTTAAAAGTACAAAATCCTTTATTGGGGTCAAAACGTCGGTAGGATCGGCGGAGAAGAAACCGTCCACTATTTCAGTTCCTGCTTCCCCATTTTACACCTCAACAATTCTTCAAACAATTATCACTTCCACTTAAATTTGCAACAATGAGTACTTGCTAGTACGTGATTGTTCTCTTCAACGAAGTCGAATGATTCAAAATTACAATAATGAAAGTGTGTGAAACATTAGTTAATGTTGTTGTCTGAAAAAAACACGTTACATTACGTTTGGGCATCACGTGTCATCATAAGACAAATAAAAGTAAAAGGTTAGGCGGGGTTTGCCCTATATATTAAATAATTAATCAATAAATTATATCTTTGATTTAAAATTCTTTCATTATGAATCCAACATGGCTTAAATTTTTTTAGATTTTATGATATGGTAGTAGATGAAAACGGTGACATACGTGTCTAACAAGAAATTTTTATCAATTTCTATACGTTGCTGTCATGGTAGCCTGGAAGAAAATTGACATGACCAAACACGATACGAACTGATATATTTTTTATAAAAGTTTCAGCCTGAAAGATAATCGTTTTTGTTCAAATTCGTATTTACCCGTATAACCGCTCTCAATAAATGCATTATATTCATACTATCCACACATCTAAATTATCTCAAATTGATACTTTTAATTATTATGTAAATTAAAAATTAACCTATTTAATATGTTATTTATGTTAAATATTGATGGATTAATTATAATTTATATAAATTTAAATGATTACATTAATAAATGAGTTATACATATCAAGGCTATCTAATTACCACCGATCATATTCAATACGTAATTTTCATACGATTATTCGGGCCGCTCGAGCTTAACAAATAAATGTAATATTTGAATATTGACACGGCTCAAACGAACACAAATTGTCACACCTAATTTTGGGTAGAGGCAAATGAAGACCGGTGAAAGTTCAACATGATACATATTGAGAGGAGGTTTTTTTCTTTTCTTTTTCTCAATCATTTTAACAACTCCGACATTTTATCTTCCACTGCTCAGTATCTTTTGGACCTAATTAACACGAGGGTTCCAGCAAGCGTCAAAGATTGGATTTCTAAGGCTTCCTCCCATCTCTATGTAGATCTAGTTTGAAGACAAACTTTACAATAATTATTTTCCATTAGAGGACAATGGGGGGTCCTTGTATTTTTCCAAGGACTGACAGATTTTGTATCATATTGATTGCATATCTACTCTCTCCTCCATTCCAATATCTCAATGCTTCAAGCCCATCATCACAACTTTAAATTTGGCAAATATGCATTTATGGATAATATGAAGTGGTTCATGTTCGTGGGGTTAGTATTATAATGTGAGAATAAATGAATAATGACCCACCAAATTCATTAACTTAGATTTTTGGGAAGAAATTTTGGCTCTCATCACATGTATTCTTTCAAGTTAGGCCATTCCATTAGTCTAACACTCTTTCTACCACTCATCAATTTTTCTCTGCCTAGCTAACTGATGTCTTCTCCTTTCCCCATCCTCCTCCCTTTTAGCTAGAAGGTGAAAGTCTCCCCTTTTCCATTATTTTAATGGGGATGGGCTGGGGTTTCAATATTTTTGGGCTCAGGGGCACCTATCTCACTGGAATTTTTTTCAAAAACATTTTCCCATTATTCTGAAAGAGATTCAAACACAGATGCTAATATTTGTCCCCATTGAAAAGGGACCTGCACTGAACGACAAAATCCTGACTCCGTCTATGTACATCTACATATATGTATGGTAACATGACAAATAACTTATCATGTTAGACAAAAAAAAAAAAACAGGCATATATTCAAAGCCTTCAAGGCATATTCACTTTCAGAAACACTTCCAAGGAGAAGAAGATGATATATTACTCGTATCGAAATCCAGTGGACAAATTCATCCCAACATGGCATTTCGTAAACCTCAATCGCCCTGACCCTCTGAAGCAAGATTCAGTGGAGGTTGGTCTGGAAACGATGTACCAGGGATGGACCCCAATCATAAATGTATATAAAAGTGAAACCCTTTCAACAGCCGACAACAATATCAATTATTAAGTGAATCTATTAATAGTCATCCATCTTTATTCACATATTTTTTCCTAACAAGGGCCACCTTTCAACAATCAACCAGCAATATCAATCATTCAGTTCTCTCACACTTCAATTATTGGGGGCACTGTAATGTAATCAAAGCTTACCTATTCCATCCCATCTTCTCACTTGTCTTCTTCCTCATAAATCTTGTGCGGTCTAAAATCTCCAACAGTAAATGCATAGTTCTTGTTGATAAGTAAACTTAGATTTGGAAACTATTTGACTTATATTAGTTTTCAAGATCACCTAGAATAATATTAGGGCTTATTTGTTTCTTATTTTTTGAAATTTGTTGTTGAAAAAGATTTTAAAAACATAGATAATATCATTTTTGTGCTCTTTAAAAACTCTTCTTATTCTTTAAATTTAATTTTTTTTAAGGAAAAAATTGGAAATCAAATTTTCTTATTATCATTGTTTACAAGAACATAAAACAGTAATTATAAATAGAAACCTCACAGGCTCTTATATTTTACTTTCTAAAAACAAGAACCAAACAGGTCCTTATATTTTACTTTCTATATTTAGTTTCTATTTTGAATATTTGAGAATATTTAGGTGTTCAAGTTTATAAAAAGTTTCTTTTGGTAGCAGATATGATTTTATTTAGTTTGAGTTTTCATTATGTAATATTTGAAAAATAATATAGTGATAATATCCAGTAAAATTTAATTTTCTCCTAAATTCTTATTCCTTAAGATGGTGTGTTTTTTTCTATTTACCCATCACTTGCCATTAAATTATTATCCAGGCTTTCCCACCTCCCAACAATTCTTTCATTATTGCACTCTGTGACAGAAACCAGCTGGCTTATCTTCCCTTTCAATCTGTATTTACTCTTTCTTGCCCATTCTATAGGGATGAATGTAAAACCTAATCTTGAATCATGATTGAATAGGATATGTGATAAACTAATGTCATTATTCTTAGGGTTTTATTAACCTCTTAGTACGGGATCTTTCAAGCTATTTTAGTTGCAACACATTTGCATGTGATCATGTCTAATTACTAAAGACCAAAGGAGAAAACACCTGTGTACATGTATAAAGGTCCTCAAGAGAATATATGTGAAGGTCCCTAGGGAGAGAGATTTATTTATAATCCTAAATCTTAACCTTATAGGGTTACTTGTCTATAAGCAACCAATTCATGCCTTATAGAGTTTCTTGCCTATCAAATAAACAAACTTCTGTCTTACTGGGTTTCTTACTTTTCAATTAAACAAACTCCTACCTTACTGGATTTCCTGCCTCAAAGCAATTAATTAATAGATTCTATCAATAATTAGCTAGCTTGGGATCCAACGACTCATTATTAATTTTGGCTCTTGATCAACGGTTCAGATTGTTATTAGAGCATAAATCCAATTCAATGTGCGTCCACATTTCCATGGAAAAGAAGATAGAAACCAACCCCCACGTTTGAAGAACCATATGTTAAGGAGCTGAGCAATGAGTGTCAACAACTACTCCAAACACTTCCTAGAGAAAAATGGTGGGATGGCTGCTATTTGTACCTCTATCAAGGCATCATTCACTTTCAAAAACACTTCCAAGCAGAAGAAGATGATGTGCTCATCATCACTTCACCAAAATCAGGCACTACTTGGTTGAAGGCCCTCACATTTGCCATTGCCAACCGAAAAGATTGTCCCCTCGCTCAGAGTCCTTTGCTCACTAGTAACCCTCATCAATTGGTATGTAGCCTTGAAATGGGACTTTATTAGATGAAAACCGAATATCCCAATCTCCAAGACCTTCCTCGCCCAAGAATTTTCTCAACCCTCATACCATATCAATTGTTGCCACCATCTGTTAAAGATTTCAAGTGTCGGATTGTGTATTTGTGTAGAAATCCAGTGGACAGATTCATCTCACTTTGGCATTTCGTAAACCACAATCGACCTGACCTCTGCAGCAAGATTCTATGGAGGCTGGTCTGGAAATGATGTGCCGGGAAGTTGAAGCGTTTGGACCCTTCTGGGGTACTGGAGGATGAGCATGGAGAGGCCAGAGATGGTGTTGTTTCTGAAATTTGAAGATTTGAAAGAAAACATCATCTCTCACTTGAAGAGGCTAGCCCAGTTTCTGAGCCTTCCCTTTTCCGAGGAGGAAGAAAGACAAGGAATGATAGAGGGAATAGCAAAGTTGTGCAATCTTGACAGCCTCAGAAATTTGGAGGTGAATATGAATGGAAGGCTACCCAGTGGACTTAAAAATAGCAGCTTCTTTGGGAGAGGAGAAGTGGGAGATTGGGTCAATCATGTGAACCCTTCCATGGTGGAGAAAATTGAAAATCTTATTGAAGAAAAGCTCAGTGGCTCTAGTCTATGCTTCAAAATGTCTTGCAGCACTAAGACTAATAAGCTTGGGGGTTATTAATTAAGCGTTACTTAATTTGCTTGTAATTACATTTTTGTTTCTAGGTATGATGCATGGATCCTCCTATTGTAGTCGTGTTTCATATATATATTTTACGGGTGAGGGGAGTTCATCAATGTTTTGTAGTGCATTTTGTTTCAAGAGGAAGCTTTACTGATGAAGGTAGTTCATCAATGCCCACGCGGAGTCTACTTTGCTATGGGAGTTTGATGGTTACGGTGTTTATTAGGAGGGAGTCCTTTTATAATAAACATTGATAGAGTTTGTTTTATGAATTAGTTGTTAATTGAAAAAGTCAATAAAACATTCTTCATATGGGATGTCCATATAGAATGAGGGGTCTTAAGAAATAGGAATTAGTGTTAGTAGGAACTACTACAAAAATTAAAATTTATGACGCTTCATTCTATGACGTTTCAAAAAAAAATGTCATTGTTTAAATATAATTAAACATGCAATGACACTTAATTTAAAGCGTCATTATCTTGTATAATTTTTTAATTTCTATGGCTCTTATTAGAAGTGTCATAGTTGAAAATCTTAGGTTTAACAATATGTAAGGTATCGATTGAGCCTTGACACTTTTGGAATGTCATTGAAATAATATAAAAAATTTCATATTTTTCTGAAGTGTCATTATCTATTATACTTTCCAAACCTACCTTTCAAACCCGATAAAACTCTAAACATTTGAAGCCTTCTATGGGATATATTTGGGAGAAGAACCATAGAGAACACAGAGAGAAGAAATCCTAGGGTATTCATGCGGATGGGGTAGAGAGGGTCATCAGTGAAGAAAAGATCAAACTTTACTTTTTGGTCGTTCAAAGAGAAGCGGGTAAGTTAGAGGAAGAATGGACATTTTGTGCGAGGTGATTTTGGTCTTCAAGGATACTCAATGAAGATTTTAGAGGAGGATAAAGCAATATTCAGGAAAAAGTTTGGAGCTTTTCTTCAATAATAGGGGTGGCTTCGATTTTAATTGATAGAGGTGGATTTTTGCATTTCTGGTGAGGTTATTTCGGAAAGATGCTTCACTTGTGAGCGAAATGGGTGGAGAAAACATTTATGTTTGGGGCTTCGAGAGCTTCAGGAGATAGAATACAAACTGAATTTCTTGCATTTTTCTAGATGAATAAGAAGTGTTTCAGGTACAACCACGTTCCCTGTTTTTTAGATATGAACATCTATGTTCTTGGCCAAAAAACATGGGAGTATGGGCTTCCTCTCTCTCCCCTTCCGCCGCTAACCTCCTTGTGATTCAAGGAACATGGTGTTTATGGTAAGATCAACTTGCGCTTGTCGTTCATCTGACAAAACACGGTCGCCGTGACACGCCCCCGCTTTGGAGCGAGGCATGCTGACTTCATTCCGACCCAGATCCGGCTTCGAGCGGGGCTCTTCTCAGCGACTGGGCAAATGCCCAAACTCGCACCCAAATCTTCTGCTAACGAACCCATCTGGGTCCGAATCATAAAATTTCTTGTGGATCCGCTTTAGGGCTGGTGAAGGGCGCATACCAGAACCGGAGCGGGTTCTCACTACGGCAAGTAAGACGTCACGGCCGCGGCTACTCAAGGTCGACACACAAATCGATTCCCGCTTTTGCTGGGAATCCTAGGTCGTTTCACGGCCGGGTCCGATCTCATGATCCATATCCAGTCAATGGTGTGGGTAAAGGCAACAATGGCTGGGCCGGTAATAGCGCCTAAGGCCGAGACCGCCAAAATGGACGACTTTATACTGGGTTGTCCGCGGATCGCTTGTGGGGAACTTGGCTTTTCAGGTGGGAGCAACCTGACGCAGCCGATGCCGTCGTTAGGGTCCTCGGGACTGCTCAGGTGTGGATCTGAACCTGCATCTCCAGATCCTTTCGATGGAGTCAATGACGGCCGGTGGGTGGGTTCCCACGTCAAGGCGCATATACCGCAGACTACGACGTGATCAGCATCGTGAAGGCTATGTGCATCGTATCACCGAACTGGCCGATTCGGGCCCGGGTGAGGATCCGATCTCAAATCTCGCGGGATTTCAGTCCCTGGAGCGAAGAATCTCGCTTTTGATCACAGGTGTCCGCCTAGCTCTACAAGGCGATATGTTTTTGCCCTGATGGGTTCCTTGCTTCCACGCTGAGTTCCACCACACCGGGCCTGGCTGGGATGGAGTGACCTATCGGGTCATTTCTTCGAGCCGGAAGGTGTTCCTCACGCGTGAGGAGCCGCTATCAGCCACCGGTGGTCATGGGTTGCCCATCGGGGGCCTGGGGTACCTGGACTTTCTGAGGTTGGGGTTGCTGGGACCGTTCGTGATTTGCCACTGTGTTTGGCCTTTCCACGGAAGGATGTTGTATCTGAGGGGGTCAGGAGGGATGCTATGTCAATCTCGCTTTGTTTCGTACTTGGCGAGACTGACTGAGCGGTCGGGTCAGTTTGGGCGCCCAAAGATCGGTTCAGGTTCCTCGTGCTCAATCCTGTCGCGGGTGGATTGCCACTTTCAATGCATGGTTGCTTGTGCCCGGATTGTTATCCAAAAAAAAGAACATCTATGTTCTTGATGTTTAATTAGTTTTTTTTTTTCTTTCTTTGTTTTTGCAATTTATGTATAGATGTGAGCAAATAAGTGGAGGAAGCATTTTTGTTTGGGGCTATTTTGGAGAGCATCGAGAGACAGAATGCAAAGTGAATTTCTTACATTCTCTAGGACGAAGAAGAAGGGTTTGAGGTACATTAATATAGTTCCATGTTTGTTGGGTATGAACATCTGTGTTTTTGATGTTTTAATTGATTTTTTCCCAATTTATGTATAGATGTTCGTTGTATGTTTCTAATCCTCCTTGTTCATGAGAAGTTGGAAATTTCAATAATTTATTTGAAATTTTTGGGTTAACATTAGCAAGGGTGGTTAGGACAACTTTCAGCTCTGATTTTGGGTAAATAGGCAAAGTTAATTTGGGAAAGTTTGCAACTTTTTTCGATCTAAGGGATTAAAGTTCCCTACTCTTTGGGGGGCAAAAAATTTGGGGACACTTATTTCGTACTTCATTTCGAATGGTTCTTGCCAAAGTCCTTGTTCCTTGGAAATCTTACTAATCATTCTTATTTATCACTTTCAGTTAATGCTTTTAGTGTTAGAACCCTTGCTTGGCTTGGTGAGGAAACAAACTCAATGCTTTCTCTCAGATATGGCTTCAAATCCATAAAAATCTGCTAGTGATGGAAACTCAACTTTGCTTGTTTCATTTTCTAGGGAAACTTTGCTCCTAATAGATTTGGTATAAATCTCATAAGGAAACTCAACTTTGCTTGCTTCAATTTTTGTATACAACAAACACATACCTTTAGGTATGATGATTAATTTTATTTGTTATATAAAAAACAATATTTTTTTGTTGTCGTCTTAACACTAGACATGCACTTGATTTTGATGTTTTTTCCTTTGGTCTCTCAATTCTTTTCATTTTTTTTCAAGATTCTTGTTCCTAATGTTTATTTACTGTTATTTATAAGGAGGAGTAGATTGACCCAAGGCATTGGCATAGGCTTGTACTGAAACTTCTTGCATTATGAAGAGCAGTGTGCGGAGATGCAGGGCAACCATTTTTCTACTGGTGAGTTCCAAATTTTGCGTATTTTCTTTAATTAAAGCCATGACATGGTTCCCTCCTTTAATTTTTTTAGCTTTGTCGCATTAGGAATACAAGAAAAAGTTTCAATGTTAGACCCGGAGAAATTCCACTTCTCGAAGAGTAAGAAAATCGTAATTTCTGGTGAAAATTTAAATTTATTCTCTACATCTCGGATGGAGAAACGGATTTCACCGTTGAAATTGTCTTGCGAAATCTAGTTACCACGTCGAATTTCATCGAATTTCAGATAAATGTAAATTTACACGCTGAGGCATCGAAGCCTCGTGTCGAAAATGACTTGAGATGTAACAAAAGTTACATATAACATGTACACATGTTATACATGTTGCATGAGTAGAGAGATGATGGAAATGGACGGTCGGGAGATAGTGCCAAATGGCAAAAATCTAGAATAAGGGACAAAATTGGCATTATTGAAATTGTTAAGTTGGATAATAAGATGAAAAATTGAATAGTACTCATCTTCTCAAATTAAAAAGAGGAGAAACCGTGAGAAACATAAAAAAAGGGGATGCAGTAGCCGATTTGTTTGGTTTTAGAGAGAGAACATCAAACTTCTCTCTAAATTTTCAGCAAATCCGGCCGTCGAAATCCTTCGGGCCAAGAAGGAAAGCTGCTCTACGCTAGAGGCCTACGCGCTGATTCGCTTAGGAGTTTCACAAACTCCTAGAGGCGGATTTATCCTATCGCTTTACACTTCATTTAAGTTGTTTTATAATGTTTCGGTCGATCGAGGCCTCAACGTCAAGTTTGATCGCCCCAAAACTTGGGACCAAATTGTTGAAATTTTTGAAGCCCAAATTGTGCAGTCCGTGACTGAGCACGGCTGGTTTGGGCTGTTGGATTGTGCTTTATCAAATAAATCATGTGTTGGTTTGTATGAGGCCGGAAATGGCCGTGAAATTCGGGTTCACAAAGTGAACCGATGATTGGTGACTTACCGGGAACAGTAACCCGAGGGTTACACTGTTCATATAAATTGTGTTCACAAAATATTTTTGTGAAATAATGTGTTTTGTTGAGTAATTCAAATCGAATTGCTTGTGGTTGTAAATTAGCCCACGTGAGCTAATTTTTGGTATAATGGAATGTGAAATTGCATAACATGTTTGTGTGATTTAAATTATGTGAATATATTCATGATTTTATATTTACATGTGTTATATAATTGTATTGAATTCCAGATTACGTATTCCATATGTACTCAGGCACCCTAGAACACAGTGAGTGAGTGCATGAGGTGATTCTCGGTAACGGTTTCTCGAGGGTTGACTAAAAAAATTATAATATCGGAGGGTAGTCCATATAAAAATATCAATCGTCTGAAGTCGGCCCAATTGATATATCTCGGAGGGTAGTCCACTAAATATAATCATCGGAGTCGGTCCAATATTTATATTCTGAGGTCATTCACAATTAAAAACAAATATCTTTGTTGAAAACAAGTTTTCTCATACGTGGCTTAGGCAAGTGTGAGGGAGTCGGTGATGACTCAGGGTATGAGTTGATCAATTAGACATTCAAGTAGGATAATGCATTTGCTTGAATGTGTATTTACTTTGGAGCATTGCATATGCACTTAGGTGGAGAGTAGTCCATTTGGGTGATTCCACTCATCGAACATTAGCTCACCCCCGTCGAGGGAACATATTTTCTCAGTACAGTGGAGCGCACGAGGAGACGGCCCATCATGCAGGCCAAGTTTCTGAGAAGAAAGCCGGGTTGTGGCTTTGTTATCATTATGTATTCATGTATTAGAATTTTAGAATTTTAATATGTGTTGTATAAGAGTAAACTTTTGACTCTTGAAACTATTGGATATAGTTGGTTTACATTGATGATGAGTATTGGTTTATGGGCCAAGAGGCCGTTTTTACTCATGTGATTGATGTTGGGACATTATGTACAGGTTATGTATCCCGGGTAGAGCTCCCTGTACAAAGGAGACTCTGCCCGATTTTCCTGAGAGTCGCGTTCTGGGTCACCCAACATTCACGAGTGTTTCGGTCGACGGTAGTCAACGGACCCCTCTGGATTCAAGGTCACAAATTGGTGACGTAACCTAGGTATACGACTACCTAGGGCTTGAGGGACTTAGGCTTAGGCCAGTCTTGAGGTGTAAGAAACATCACTACTCAGGTGTGGTTCGATGTAGAGTTAGGTATGAGATTACCTAGAAATCACGACAAAAACTGTGACACCGCATGCATGTGTTCGGTGTGTTTTGTGTGATTTGATGAATTGTTGTGTGAAATATGCATAACATGAATTATGTGTTGTGATTGTTTGTGTGCTTAGTGATTAGCACATAGGAAAACATGATGTGTTGAAATTTTTAGGAGTTTTTATAAGGTGTAAAACTCCAACAAAAGAGAGAATAAAATAAATTTGAATAAATTTATTTGGTTTAATAGATGACAAAATAAAATTCTAAATAAATTCTGCTTGAACACTAGGTCTAGTGTTGGATCATGAGGTTTTGAGGAAATTTTGGACAAAATGTCCAAAAAAATTAAAGGAAAATGAAAAAAAAAATGAGATGAATAAAATAATTTTCTAAGGTTTTACAAGTTGTAAAATTGAAGAAAATCGAATAAAATAAATTTTTATAAATTTATTTGAGTATTCTAGAAAATGAAAAAAATAGGTATATTTTTTTTTGTGTATCTTCCAGTAGCTAGAAGAAATGAAAAAAAAAATAAAAATGTATACTTATGTTTTTTAGTATTTTTCCAATAACATGTGTGAGAAAAAAAAATGAATATATGTATTTTTTTTTGGGCATTTTCTAGTAGCTCGAAATAAAGGAAAAAAAAAATTTGAAAAATAAAATAAAATCAAATAAAATGAGGCAAAATTTTAGAAAAGTGAAATTTTCAAAAATAAAATTTTTGATGTTAAATATGAATTGATATATTGAATAAATTGTCTTGCATTGCCTATAAAATGCAAGGACATAGTATATAAAATGTTTTTCGGTAAAATAGTGTCTCGTGGCCGATTTACACCATTGAGATACGTCATTAATGTTGCATGTTTTGATTGCGTGATTTTGTGTTTCAAATTGCATGGAAGGACATATACACGGTATGATGAATATGGGAATTATGTTTGCGCGGTTGTTGCGCAGGAAATTATATGCATGGTGTAATGCGTATAGGAAAATGGTGAATGCTAAGATTAGGAACTATGACCTTAGGGATTTGGATAATGAAATGAACAGGAAAACTTAGAATTTTACTGAAATAAATAAATTGAGTGGTTGAAAGTTAGCGCCACTTAGGAAATGAACAGGTCAGTTCATGGTTATCAAGTCTATTAAGAATCGTACGCGCACGCTGGGCTAGAATTTAAAATGAAAATTAAATGAACTGTCACATTCGACATGTGTAGATGGCTAGTCGAGGACGAGAACGTAGAGGGCATCCACGAGGTACTAGTCAGGCACCACCAGTATTTGATTAGCAAGCCTTTGTCGAGGGGCCGTGAGGTATTAAGTGGATGGTCACATCGTACGTGCCGGTATGTTGGTAGTCGTGGAGGTCCTAGTAACCCTCAAGAGGTTTAAAGCATCATCCTCCGACATTCATAAGGGGAGGAGATCCGATGGTGGCAAACTATTTTTTCATGCAGATCGAGAAGGTGTTAGAGGCCATGGAGATTACCTTTGACACTACTAGATTAGGGGCCAACAGACTCCAAACTGTGAGGGTGAGGCCCAAGTATGGTGGAAACGCGTGACCTCTGTGAGACCTGTGAGGCTATGATACGTATGCAGTTTCGTGAGCCGCTCATGGGTAAGTACTTTCTAGATACTACGAGGCATGCGAAGGCTCAGGAGTTCCTAGAGCTGAAGCAGGGGGCGATGACTGTGATGAATTATGTGGCTAGATTCACGGAGTTAGCCCGATTTTCTGATGATTACGCGGGCCACGCATACGCCAAGGTTGAGATTCGGTGAATGGACCGGGGTTGTCCATTTGGGCCAGGATTGTAGAACTTCGCCTATAGGATATGGATTCCATGGTTGGGACAGCCTTGACCATAGAGAGAGAGATAGAGGATGCTCGGAGCACTCAGGATGCGAGTGTTAGTAGTAAGAGGAAGGAGAGCCGCCCCTTTCCGGGGCCTCAAGAAAGAGGCGCAGAACTCTAGTTCACGAGGGTTTTGCAGTCGCGCCATCCCGGCCAGTGGATGTATGAGAGTTGCCTGGCCAGCAGTGGCGATGGTGCTACCATTGTTAACAAACACACATGATAAGGATTGCCCAGAGACATGTGGATCCTGTGGTTTTAGGACAAAGATAGTCCCAAGCCAAGAGGTGAGGACAAGAGAGGATACAAAGACGCTCCTCCACAAAGACTAAGACAGCCGTAGGAGCTAGTCTCGCTCGTGGAGCTACACGGGCACCTCACATTTCACAGGCAGGCTCGAGAGGCCAGAGTATGGGTAGAGGCAGAGGACGAGGCCCACAAAGTGTGGACATCAGTGGGTCTAGGGAGTGTCTACGCCATCGACAATCGCAGTCGAGCCGCAGACGCCTCAATATACAGTAATGCTTTGCTATATCCGCCCAGGGCAAGAGTGTTATTTGATTCGCGCCACAGATTCATTCATTGTCGTGATCAACTGTGATGAGTTACTTAGAGGTTGAGACCTTAGAGGAGCCTTAGATGTGAGTTCTCCCTAGGATTAGGCGTAGAATAAGATGATATGACTGGGACAAGGAAATGGAGATCTCCTGACTCTACCTCACAATGGACCTGGCGATGATGGACATGTCGAGTTCGATGGTCATCCCTGGGATGGATTGGTTATCAACTTACAGTACATATCACGTGTTTAGAGAGCTACCTCCCACACGTTGCACTCGCACTCGGGTATTTCGGTGGGGACAAGCATGATATTTCGCCCCGTACAGCATACGAGTCCAGTGTCGTGACACATGTTAGCTAGCAAGCCCTTTAATTCCTAGAGGATGAGTAAGGACCTGACTTAGACTCACTCGAGTAGCTTCATATATGTGACAAGCTTTTTTCCGGATGAGCTACCGGGATTGCCTCCGCATAAGGATGTAGACTTCTGTATCGAGTTACACTCTGGTACTTCGCCCATCTCTATGACTCCGCATAGGATGGCACCAGCTGAGTTGGTGAACCCTGAGTCCGTGCCTACAAGAGCTAATGATATGTCGATTAGACCGAGCACCTCACCACTAGGCGCCCGCATATTTGCTAAGCAGCTAAGACATGACCTCTTCGACCGTGCATTGACTACGTATAGTTGGAACATGGTTACGTATCAAGAATCGTACCCATTACCAAAGATTGATGATGATTTGTTTGATCACTGAGAGGAGCGCGAGTCTACCTAAGTATAGATTCTTCACCGGTTACCATCACCAGGCGTATATCCGCATATCCTAAGACAACGTTTCTTGTGACGCCAAGTAGCGGGCACTTTGAGTTTACTATGATGCCCTTTGATTGACGAATGCGCCAATGCATTCATGGATTCTGCATGATAGTATTCCAACCCTATCTAGATTAGTTTGTCGTGGTTCCTCGTGGATGACATTTTGATCTACTCCTGGCCCGAGTGGGAGCATGAGTACACTCCCGAGGATCGTGGTTACAACTAGCTGAGAGACCATCGCTTGTACGCTAAGTTTAGTAAGTGCGAAGCCATTTACTATGTGAGATTCCTTGGGACACGTGGGTGTCGATCAGCGTGGCCGCGGGACCCGCAGAAGGTTGAAGCCGTGATGAGTCGAGAGGCCGAAGTCGCATTTCTCGAGATATGTAGTTTTTGGGATTACCGGGTACTACAGGAGATTCATTGAGGATTTCTCTCGATTAGTGGCACCTTTGACGAGATTGACCTGAAAGGAGGTCAAGTGTGATCGGGATGACCGATGCAAGGAGTATCTCCAGAGTTGAAGAGGAGGCTTATTATCGTTCTATCTCGATAGTCCCTTATTGTGGGACAGGGTACACAAAGGTATTGTGATGCCCTCGGTACCGGACTGATGTGTTTGACAAACTGAGGGTAGTAGCTTATGTTTCCCCCGCTGAAGAATCATGATGCACTACCCACACACGACATGGAGTTACGGCCGTAGTCTTCACTTTCAAGATTTAAATCACTCACCTATACGGCGAGGAGTTCGAGGTGTACCTGCACCATAAAAGTCCTAAGCAGGTTTTCACGCAAATGTGGGACCTCAACATGAGGCACGTAGATGGATGGAGTTCCTAGAGGATTTATTTACTTCACTTTGCATTACCATCCCGGGTAAGGCAAATGTGGTGGCTGATGCACCTACCGGAAGTCACCAGAGCGCTGGCTAATATAGCCTATGGAAAATGCTCGAGACTCGTGGGACGCTTTGGGCTACAAGATGGAGCGCACTGGGCACGCCGGGAGTTTAGTGGCTAAGACGCTCTCGCTGGAGTTGTGGTGATTGAGTCCTAGTGGCGGACGCAGAGATAGTGTCCATCGTGGACCGTACGCCAGTACAGTGGACGGGTCGACCGCTCCACTTGATGGTAGTCTTCGGTATAGAGGACGGGTAGTGGTTCCCCATTCGACCGATTTGAGAGAGGAGATTCTCAAGGAGTTTCACTGCCTCGACGGTTGCATCCGGGTGGTCGAAGATGTACCAAGATCTTCGCCGCCGTGACACGAAAGGGATGAAGAGAGACATCGTATGGACTTGTGACGATGTCTCACGTGTCAAGCAGTTAAGGTCAACACCGTGGTTCAGCGGCTATCACCATCGGAGGTGGCTGAGTGGAAGTGGGAGCATATCACGATGGATTTTGTGACCCACTTTCCACGGACACCGTAGAGACATGACGCGGTATGGGCGATAGTAGACCGGCTCACGAAGTCAGCACATTTTCTAGCAGTGCGGATGACCTTCACATTGGAGAGATTCTGCCAGTTGTATATTCGAGAGATAGTTCGGCTACATGGAGTACCATTATCCATAGTGTCGGATCTGACCGAGGTTTACTTTCGGCGCACTTTTAAAAAGAGCTCCAAAGGCTATGGCACACTACCGACGTATGAGTACAACTTTCCACCCTCACAATGGGTCAATGAGACCATATTGTGTGTTAGAGGATGGCGTCATGAAAGCATGCATCCTAGATCATAAGGGTAGCTGAAGAGCACTTGCCCTAGTGAAATTCGCCACAACAGCTTATCGCGAGTATACAGATGGCAACTATACGAGGTATCAGAGGAGGCCATGCAGATCACCGTTATGTTGGACCGAGGTGAGAGAGAGCTCCATCACTGGTCATGACCTGATTAGAGACACCTCAGAGAAGGTGAGCTTGATACGACAACGTCTTCTCATGGCTCAGAGTCGGCAGAAGAGCTATGCAGATAAAAGCAATACACCCTTAGAAGCCCGAGGTCAGGATCACGCCGGGCAAGATGCCTAAGAGAGAGGTTAGGTTCGACGTTGCAGCCATCGAGGTTTGCATGGGCCTTTCGAGATACTGAGGATAGGCACCGCTATGCACTCGGCAGCTGTCGCCACATGTCGTGTCCACGAGGTGCTCACGCCCATGCTCTAAGTATACTCCGCATCCTTCATGCTATGGACGCATGCATTGAGGTTGACATTGATGGGACCTTCGAGGAGGGACAAGTATGCATTTTGGATAGATGTGATCAGGTTTTGCGATGCAAGACAGTGAGGGTGCTATGGCGGCACTATGGAGTGGAGGAGTCAACGTGGGAGTGCGAAGACACAATGCGGGCCACCTATCCCTTCTTATTGTAATGAAGGCACGTGGTTTAATTTAATACATGCGCATGGTATAGCACGCTGCAATATGCATGTGAGTGTTTTGATTTAACCATAAACTGGACTAAATCTTTAAAGAGGGAGAATGTAAGACCCGAGAAATTCCACTTTGAAAACAGAAACTGGTAATTTAATAAAAATCTAAATTTATTCTCAGATCAGATGGAAAACTGATTTCATCGTTGAACTCGTCGGGAAATCTAGCTACCACGCCGAATTTCATCGACCGCACAATCACTTCATGATTGCTGAGGCATCGAGTTTCGTGCCGAAAACGATCAGATGTAGACAAAGTCACATATAACATGTAAATACATGTTATACATGTTGGCGAGTAGAGATGATGAAAATGGATCATTTTGATAGTGCCAAATGGCAAAATCTAGAATACAAGTGGACAAAATTGCATTATCAGAATTGTTGTTGGAAAATAAGGACGTAAAATTGAATAGTACCTCATCTTCTCAAATTAAAAAGAGGAGTGAAACATGAGAAACAAAAAGGGGATGCAAATAGGCTCATTTGTTTGTTTTAGAGAGAGAACACGACTTCTCTAAATTTCTAAGAACCGCCGTCGAAATCCTTCGCCAAGAAGGAAAGCTGCTCTACGCGGAGAGGTCTACGCGTGGACTCCGGTTTTAGGAAGTTTCACAAACTCGAGGTAGGAAATCGATCCCACGGTTTTACACTTCATTTAAGTGTTTACAATGTTTGTTAATGAGTCTTGAACGCCGCTTGATTAGTCCCCAAAAACTGGACCGAATTGTTGAAATTTTTAAGCCCACTAGTACCGCGGATCGAGCATGGCCGGTTTTAGGGTTGTTTGGATTGTGCTTGTCAAATAAACTATGTGTTGGTTTTGTATGAGGCGTAAATGGCCGTGAAATTCGGGTTCGCAAAGTGAATCGATGATTGGTGACTGTTTGTGGGAATGAGAACCCGAGGGGTTAATCGCTCATATAAATTGTGTTCACAAAATATTTTTGTGAAATAATGTGTTTTGTTGAGTAATTCAAATCGAATTGCTTGTGGTTGTAAATTAGCCCACGTGAGCTAATTTTTGGTATAATGGAATGTGAAATTGTATAACATGTTTGTGTGATTTAAATTATGTGAATATATTCATGATTTTATATTTACATGTATGAGAGACATCTGGAATCAGATCATGCATTCCATATGCACTGGGGCACCCTAGAACAATAGGAGTGAGTGCATGAGGTGATTCTTGAGAGAATGGTTTCGGAGGGTTGACTAAAAAAATTATAATATCGGAGGGTAGTCCATATAAAAATATCAATCAATGCTTGCCCAATTGATATATTCCGAGGGGTAGTCCACTAAATATATTCACGAGCCTGGCCCAATATTTATATCTATACTGCTCACAATTAAAAACAAATATCTTTGTTGAAATAAGTTTTCATAATGCCATGGTAATGAGTGAGCTCATGGCGACGTAGACGTGGAACACTAATATTAGACATTCAAGTGATCATGCACGCTTTGAATGTGTGCTTACTTGAGTATCAGATACAGACTTAGGTGAGAAATTACGTACAGGATTCCACTGATAAACATTATCACCGCCGAACATATCCAGTACAGGAGCACGAGGAGACGACCATCATAGACGCTCAGCTTGAGAATAAAGTCGGCTGTGGCTTTGTTGTTATCATTATGTATTCATGCATTAGAATTTTAATTTTAATATGTGTCAGATAAGAGTAAACTTTTGACTCTTGAAACTATTGGATATAGTTGGTTTACATTGATGATGAGTATTGGTTTATGGGCCAAGAGGCCGTTTTTACTCATGTGGATCGATGTCATGTGCCTATCTATCCCGTAGAGCTCCTCGTATTGTGCAAACCTCCCATTTTCCCGAGAAATGTCGGGTCACCCGACATTCACGAGTGTTTCCTGCTGGCTGAAGGTAGCCAACCGAATTTCCTGGATTTGGGGCCAGCATTCAACTTAAATTAATTAGGCTTCGGGGGGCCGCCTACAAATGGTACTATGGCCTACAAGCGAAAACCTTGCTAAAATTGAACTATAGGGTAAAGGTGCAAGAAAACCTCTTGGGGTTTTCCAAAATATCCCAATTATGACATAAACTTTTATTTGTCCAAATAGGCACCACACGTTTTCGCTCGTAGCTCAAATTAGTTGTCGTAACTTTGGGTGTTAAAGGTAAAAAACAACGTTACATTAGCTATTAAACCAGCCATGTTAGCAGCTAACGTGACGATTTTTTATCCTAATTACATTTAAAACTTGAGGGGCTTCTAATTAGGGAAACAAGCTCTGAATTTCATTTCACCAATTTTGGTGAAACAAACTTCTCGCAAAGACAACCCAGAGAGGTCGACCTGTACCATTCTTCCACTGGGTCTTAATTTGGCTGGAATATTCACCCGAGCATCACCAGATTTCATTTTTTCCGGTCATGGTAACATGGGTATCAACTTATTTTAGAATTTCTCAAAATTTGCAGCGACAGTAGTGGTGGCGGTTGTTGTGGGGGTTGAATTATTGAGGATGTGTGATCTCTCATGCATGCCTAATGCTTGGTCGAACCTGAATAATCTTCTGCAAAATAGGCACTCATAACTTTTCACATTACCTCCGTAGTCCTCAAAGTGGTTGTATGCTATAAAATGGCTGATATATGGATTACTTTTTTAGCTTCTTTGAGGGAAGGTAAATATGGATAAGGAAAGAGATCGATACAAAGTCTATGGTTTCTGCGCATTTTTATTAGAAACAAAGGGACAATTATGCTTTATTTTTCGACACAAGTGGAAATGAATGTCTCCATGATATAACAATAAGGGAAGGCATAGGCTTTAAGACCCAAGGCAAGGGTTTTAGAGAAAAACAGGCTGAGAGTTCTAGCCACATTTAGTTGCATATAACACATTAGAAAATAAAGTAAACAAACAAAATAGTAATATCATAATATAACTATTAAAATATAGTAAGACTTCTAAGAGTCACACCTAAACGACACATATTTGATAGTGTCAGAAATAAACTCACCAAATTATTTTTACATTTAAACTATTATTTCTGTTATTGTATAAAGATTAAATAATATAAAAATATATAAATCTTTAACAAATTGTAATTATATGTGATTCTCTTTAGTATTTTCCATCATATAAAGGTGTTATTAATTAAAATCACTACTTCGTCTCCATTCCCTTTGGTTATTTGAATTCATCTCACAAAATTTTCCTTCTCACTTTTCTACCATGTGAAATAACCATGATGGTTGCTGTTGCTACAGAGATATTTCAAAATAAGATTAGAAATGAAGGGTAGGCAACCACCATCTGAAAGTAAGTATCTTTCTTAATTTTATCTAAGTTCTAATGATGGTAAAAAATTAAAGTTCTTAATGAATGTGACGTGACTTGTCAATTTATGTGGTTTTCTCCATTTGTCTCCTCTTATTTCGAGATCCTATTTTTCTTCTTTCATTTATAAAATCGATTCCCCATTTCTTTCTTATTCGTGCCATTAACAAACTGTAGATGGTGGGAAATAATCTGTGTAATTAAAGTGGATCTTAGGGAAGGAACTCTCGAACTGGAATGCATAAAATGGCCATAATTTGCATCATCCCTTTTATTGCAATGCTTATCATACTGTTTTGTGTGGTTTATTATATGATTTGTGCAGATTGATATTGTTAAAACTTGCATCATGTATGAATTTGAGGGTTGAGACATGTCAAATATTTTTTTTAAAGGATTACATAGAGGAAGCCCGTAACCACAAGCATGGAGAATGAGATTTTTAGATTTGTCATTAAATAAAAATTTGATGTTTGATTATTTTGAATTTTTCCCTTTAAATAAGTAGAGTCGAGTACTTTAAATTATCAAAAGTCTACAGAATGTGTTTTTGATAAATGTGGAATTTAGCAATAAGACTTAAAGTTTTTTTATTCACTTAGAACTGATGAGAATTATGGCAACACTGTACATGCTTTCCAAAGACATAGAAATGCCATTTTTGAAGGACTACTTAGGTGTTTTACATTAATTATAAAGCACGTTTGGTTAAAAACATGTGCTCATTAAACTGTTACAATTTTGAAAATGATGACATTTTTTTTTTTAATTTATTTCTCAAGAAACATCAACAATCAATAACACCGCTTGTTTTTTAAAGGTCAATAAGATAAGCATTTGCAATAAAGTTATAATAGATCCTTTCTCTCAAAACAATAGATTAGAGCCATAGTTTGCTTTAAAAACAATCATAATCACATCCTCGACGTTGTTAGGTCCAAAGTAATATTGGCACTTAGAACTATTTATCTTCGATTTTATTTATATACTCTTTCCTTTGTTTTTATATACAAAATTGTGTTAAGGTATTATCTGCTCTTATATGGTGTCCCTAATATATTGTCTGATTTGCACTTTTGTCAATTTATATTTTGTAACAATTCTTAATTAGTTGTTTCTAATATATAAGAAAGTCCTAGTCACCTATAAAATTACTGATAATAGAATTGATAGTTGTTTATATAATCTGCAACTTTGGAGGAATGATAACACTTTCATCATGAGTTTTTCCTCCTAATCCAACTGACACCCCCATAGGTAATACATATGTAGATTAGGAAAAGAGAATTGTCATGGTTTCTTCCTCCCCCCATATTCCATTCTTTTCTCATTTCTAGTCCATCTCCCATTTTCTCATTAATGTTCAACATGAGGAGTATTATGTAATTTTTTAATAGAATTAATTAGAATTTAACAGGGAAGGCAAGGCTGAATGGGATTGTAAACAATTAGAAATGATTTGACTCCATTACTTTTCCTGATGACTTAAACCTGTGAATAATTGTTTCATAGTTTGGTGAATGAGTACAGAATTTACAGCTAAAATAAGAACTCACACAAAGGTCTACACCATTATGGCTTGGTCAGGCTTATTTTCATTCACAAAAATACATGTTATGAACTTTTATCATTTTACTTGTAGGATGAGTTTAATCTCATATAAAAAAGAGTAACTACTATATAAATTTTTGTATTTGTGGAGGTTAGGAGATTTTATAAATTTAAATAATAATTGTTGATTGCTTTACTATCTTTATGCATTTTGAATAACCCCTTCTCATGACAAAATAGAGGAAATAAACAGGATTGGAGTTGACTTATTTATGGTATCATCCTTGCTCTGTTTTAGATCAATTCTTGCCTCTTTTGGCTTGTAGATATTCATTATAATTGCTTTCAAGATGCAGGAATGTTATTTTAAAGCTGAAAATCAATGCTATGGTCGAATCAATAATCGTGTTTTTTTGGATTGATACTAAGTGTATGCAAGATATCTCCTTTTCATTGAGCATTGGAAACTTTATGTCTTTCGATTGACTATTGGTTCTTAAGATTTGTTTACATTTATGTGTTTTATTAGATTATTTTATAAGTATATAGCTTTGGATTTCCTTTTATTCTACTAATATTAATCCATTTTTTGTATATTTTTACTGAAATTTCAATTTATTGAAACCTTCTAGAATAAATTGAATTTCACTTTGAGTTTAGTTTCTTAATACTCAAATACTTAATATGTTATACCCCAAGTATGGGTTATATATTCTATGATTTTGTTATTATAAAGCACTTTGTTAATTTTTAGATATTAAGAATGTACATAATGTTGTGTCAACCTGTTTATGTCACATTCTTTTCACAGTCGCTTCCATCGCCCGCTTGCATCTTTACAAGTTATTTCATTGTGTGAGTTCTTATCCGACAAGGTATTATTTCTAATTTGAGTCTAATGTCATTGAATACTCTGTACCACACCAAATTCATCAAAATAATAAATCGATGTCTTAGTCTAGTTGGTACTTGCTAAAAGTTTGCCATTTGATATCTAAAACTTAACTTCCACATTTATAACAGAACAGATGGATCATGCATTTTGATGGGCCAGCACTCTTATAGAAAGATACTCCACTACCAACAAATTAAAGACATTTTGTACTCCTACCCATAGAACTATTAAACTTGTTAGAATATTGTTGTAATTTTGGATCAATGCATATATCGAAGTAACTTTGTAGCTTTATCCATATGACTTTGATATTTTTTTCCTTATCTTACTTCTCATATTATGTGTACATTTTCACAATTATATTGTTATATCAGGATTTATAGCCACGAAATTAATGAAAATAGGATTTTTTAATGTGATAAAAATGATGACACTTGTAATGAGTGTCAAGTGATTCCAAAACAAAACATATAAAATCAACACACTCAAATAAGTGTCATAGTTAAGTTATTAGGATTGAACATTACGAGGTAGAGAATGACGCTTCAAATGAATGTCATAGTTTTGATTCACAAAGATGACGCCAAAATAAGCCATTATGTAAACTTATACAATGACAAAGAGACCATGACGTCAGAAGTTATTGTAACTCTTCAATGACGCGATTAAACGTGCTGTCATTGATTAACTTTTTCCTCTTGTAGTGTGAGGGATCACGTTTGTTAGTGAGCGGGTCAGTTTGTTAGTAGAGGAGTCATGTTTATTTGGGATTTATTATTTTGTTTATTTAAACGTATTGCAAGTAATGAAAAGGGGAGGGGGATTTTTGCATAAGCAAGTTTACTGCTTCCTCGTTTTTCCCTAAGAGAACAAAAATTATATTTGAGCTTTGATCAACCTATCATTATATCGAGTTCGGCGCTATGTCCAATTAACAAGGAAAGAATCGAATCTAGAGGCTAGCTTTGAGACCTCCAAAACAAATTGATCGAATGGAAGCGGTGTGAGCTCAAGTGATAAACCGACAAATTGAAGCCGCTATTAGTCGGATGCTCCGACAACCCTGACATAAGGCGTGAGAATTTAGTGTTCTTTAACGCAAGCCGCACAATCACAAATGGGCAGATCACTGAGGGAAGGGGCGATCGATGTTCACTTAAACCGGCAAAGCTTGAGCTCCTGCTGTATTCTGGAGATGATCCAACAAAGTGGTTTACACAAGTAGGTCGGGCTAATACTAAAAATACCTCAAAACACATAAAGTCTTGGCACTCTTTCATTTGGAAGGCGAGGTGAACCAATGGTGGCAATGGTTACGTTGGGCATATCATGAGGAAGGGAAGGTTGTCACTTGGGGTATTTTTGTCGAAGAATTATGGTCTCGTTTTGGTCATATTGATTGTGAGACTTTGATGAAGCATTATCAAAAATTGAGCAAAAAGGCTCCCTACAAGATTATCAAAAAGAGTTTGAGAGGTTAGGCAATAAGGTTAGTGGTTGGACCTAAAAAGCTCTTGTGGGTACATTTATGGGGGGATTGGAACCGAAGATTGCAGAAGGGATACGGATGTTTAAGCCCAAAACATTGAAGGAGGCCATTAGTTTGGCTAGGATGAAGGATGATCATTTGATTCGGCAAATGAAGACTGTACCCATGTCTAGCACCACTTCAAGCATCATAAAGTCATCTTCGACCATGAAGCGACTCAATTGGGAAGAGATGCAGAAACGACGAACTCAAGTCTTGTGCTTCAATTGCGATGAGAAATTCACTCCGGGACATAAATGCAAAGGTCCAATAACTCAAGTATATGTGACGACGGGCAAGAGGATCAAGGAGAAATTGATGCAGTGTCGGGGAATTACATAACATATTCCGCAACCTAAACCTTGAGGACAAGGTTTCTCTTGAAGCGGAGGGTAATGATAGAGTTTGTTTTATGAATTAGTTGTTAATTGAAAAAGTCAATAAAACATTCTTCATATGGGATGTCCATATAGAATGAGGGATCCTAAGAAATAGGAATTAGTGTTAGTAGGGGATCACGTTTGTTAGTAGTGGGGTCATGTTTGTTAGTAGAGGAGTCATGTTTATTTGAGATTTATTATTTTTTTTATTTAAACGTATTGCAAGTAATGAAAAGGAGGAGATTTTTGCATTAAGCAAGTTTACGGTTATCTGTTCTTTTCCCTAAAGAGAACAAAATTATATTTGAGCTTTGACTCGGACCTATCAAACATCCATTTTATATTCTTGTTGACCATTGTGAAACTTTGATTTTGGGCAATGGCCCTCCTAGATGTAGATGTGGTATCATTGATCTATAAATCATTAGGTATAAATCTAGGTAGCAAAGTAATGCTTATCCTTCTCTTTAGTGTTACAAGACATTTTAAAGGATAAACTGGAGCCACTTAACTTTTCTTCACAAAAATATTGCAATTTGAGCTGCCATTGAAGGGGCTCTAAGGGGTCATTTGATTAAAAGACAGTTTGAAAACTGTATTTTAGGATCTAACATTTCATCAATTTTCATCTAATTTTGATAAAAAATATCATCATTATTTTATCATAAAAATAACTCTTTTTAAAAATATACGTAAATACATAAAATGATAACGTAAATACATAAAATGATAAATGGTATTTTTATTCAAAATATATTATTTTTCCATTAAAAAATTATAAACATGATTAGATTTAGAAAATTTGAGTTATATGAGGTTTTTTAATTAAAAATAATTTTTCTTTTGCTTTTGTCTTTCTTGTTGTTTCTTTATAGAAAAAGAACAAAAAAAAATCGACCAAATCTCACCTACTTCCCATATCTGATGTGCTGCTTCTTCGGATCATTTTGTCTATTGATATGCTGTGCTGCATTAATATTAAAAATAAAACATTTGAGATGTGTCTTTGTCGATCAAATATATCATCCAGCAACATTAACTAATCTTTCACACACTTCAATTATGGTAGTTTTAAATCATTCATCACACTTTAGCTTGTAGAGTTGCCTAACCAATCCTTCTTTTATCTTCCAACTTTCAATCATCCTGGATCGATTTTAAAAAAAATCAAGGAAAACTATGTTACGTGGTCCTTATTTCAATTTTTTTTTTAAAATTAAGATCAAAAGGCCTAGAATCAAAGCCCTAATTTAAAAAAAAAAATTAATAAAAATGACAAAATATTTGATAAATAGTCCAACAAACCATTTTACGATTTCAATAAATCTTGATTACTATCATATGTGTTAAGTACAACCTTATACTCAAGGTTAATTTAATGAGATTGTTATCAAATATTTTTGCCATCTTAATCAGTTATTTTTTAAATTAGGGGACATGTTCTTGGTTTAAGGTCTTTTTTTCCTCATTTTTTGTTTTCAAATAAATTGCCCTTTGGTCACGTTGCCTGCCAACATAAAATTCATACCATCATTTCCTTATGGTGCAATTATCTTTCCTCTCAATCAACATTTTCATGGATGATCTCTTGCTCACTCTACACCCACATTTCCATCGAGAAGATAGAAACCAGCTCACTGACCTACCTATTTGAAGAACCAGATGTTAGGGAGCTTAGCAATGAGTGTCAACAACTACTCCAAACACTTCCTAGAGAAATTAAAATGGTAGGACGGGATCGGATGCTATTTGTTTCACTATCAAGGCTTTTGGTTCCGAGCTAAAATCCTTCAAGGCATCATTCACTTTCAAGAACACTTCAAAGCAGAAGAAGATGATGTATTTATCATCACTCCTCCAAAATCAGGTACCACTTGTATTTAGTGTTGCAAGACATTATAAAGGATAAACCAGACCCAGTGAACTTTTCTTCGAAAAGGTGGGTTGAAGGCCCTCACCTTTGCCGTTGCCAACCGAAAGATTGTCCACTCGCTCAAAGCCCTTTGCTCACTAGTAACCCTCATGAATTGGTACGTACCCTTGAAATGGAACTCTATTTCATGGAAACCGAATCTCCAAGACCTTCCTCGCAACCCACCTACCGTATCAATTGTTGCCGCCGTCCATTAAAGATTCCAAGTGTCGGATTGCGTATATGTGTCGGAACCCAATGGATAGATTCATTTCGTTTTGGCATTTCGTTAACCGGAATCTCCCCGAACCTCTAAAGCCTTATTCGCTGGAGGTCGGTTTGGAGATGATGTGCAGGGGAGTTGTGTTAGATTTTTGCTATACAAGTAAGTCCAAGTTGTTTAAAAAACTAAATGGGTTCACACATGGACTTGGACCCTAAGGTGTGGAGGCTCAAATAGCTATTAAGTATTCTAGGGCTTGTACTCTATAAATAGAGAAAGATAATACAACCCTAAATCTGAATCTGAATTTATTATAGAGAATAGCCAGAGAAAAAGAAATATTTTCTTAGTGATTCAAGCGCCCACACGCTGCTCCATCACCTCGAGGATAGTTTGGAAGATCTGCGGTTCTTGTGTGCATATTTCATAAATCCACAAAAGGACGCATTTGATTGGTTATATTAGTTTACTAATTAAATTGAATATTTTAAATCACATGATAATTCTAGCTTCCGCTGATTATTCCTACAAGTTGAACCTTTCGGACCTTTCTGGGATCATGTTTTGGGGTACTGGAAGCTGAGCAGGGAGAGGCCAGAGAAGGTGTTGTTTCTGAAATATGAAGATTTGAAAGAGGATGTCATCTCTCAGTTAAAGAGGCGAGCCCACTTTCTGGGCGTTCCTTTTTCTGAGGAGGAAGAGAGACAAGGAATGATAGAGAAAATATCGAAGCTGTGTAGTCTTGACAGTCTCAGAAATTTGGAGGTGAATGTGAATGGAAAGGTTTTCTCTGGGGTTAAAAATAGCAGCTTCGTTAGGAAAGGAAAGGTGGGAGACTGGGTCAATCATGTGAACCCTTCCATGGTGGAGAAAATTGAAAATCTCATTGAAGAAAAGGTAAGTGGCTCTGGTTTATCCTTGGAAATGTCTTGCAACACCAATGGTAAGCTTGTGGGTAATTAAGCGTCTACTTAATTTTCTGGTAACTACATTTGTGTTCCTTGGTATCATGGATGGATTTTTAGATGTACTTCATTTACATTGATGTTCATCGTATGTGAACATGGCTATAGATTTGAATTCTATCGGAGCTCCTTTTTCCTTTCTATCATCCTGTGGGAAGTTGGGAACTTGATCTTTGACACAAAAAATGTGGGTTAAAGGGTTTTTTGCCCCTCTACAATAGACAACGTGTTGTTTCTGAAATATGAAGATTTAAAGGAGACATCATTACCCAGGTGAAAAGGATAGCAGACTTCTTGGGCGTTCCTTTTTCTGAAGAGGAAAATAGACAAGGGATGATTGAGGAAATTTCAAAGTTGTGTAGTCTTGAAAGCCTTAAAAATTTGGAGGTGAATACTAAGGGAATGCACCCTAGTGGACTTAAGAATAGAAGTTTATATAGGAAGGGGGATGTGGGAGGTTGGGTTAATTATGTGACCCCTTCCATGGCCCAACGAATTGAAAATCTTTTCGAAGAAAAGTTCACTGGGTCTGGTTTATCCTTTATAATGTCTTGCAACAGTAAGAAGGCTTGTTAGACTTAGGGATAAGGTGCATAAATGTCTTTAATTTTTGCACATGTGTACCATTTTGCTTCTGAATTTTTTTCGATCACAAGATAACTGTAACGTTTATTTTTGTAGTCACCCATGCCCATTCCTATTAAAAAAAAGTCTTAACCAAGCTGGAAACACTAACATGTGTGGAGTGTTTAATGGAGATACTTTTAATTAGCATTTTAGCCGACCTTTGTCCATCAATAACCTTTTCTAATGGCAAGGGAATGACTAGCTATGGAAGTAAAAGTTAGGGATATCTTCGGATCAGAAAAAAGCTTGAGGCAAAGTGTGACATAATCGCAAAACTTGAAGACATTTATGCACATTATGTTGTTAGATTTATTTATAATGTTTTTAAGTATTTTGGGATCATGCATGCATCCTTGTGTTTTGGACTCTTGAGTCGATGTAATAGATAACCATGAGATCTTGGAACTCCGTATACTCAACTTTTGGTACAAGTTGTGTTATCATATGTAGTTCTGATGCTTCTTGTATTGGGTTAAATATGCTCATTTATCTATGACTTTTAAATTCCCTAAATGTTGTATCGCTTGTTATGAAACCAGCCCTTTTTTTTTTTTGGTGAGAAGATGTTATAAAACCAATCTTGGAACCAGGGGCGGATTTGACGTGGGCTCAGTGGGGGCAATTGACCCCGCTGACTTTTTTTATTTATTTTTAATAAAATGGCAGCTTGTTCCCACTGACTTTTTTAAATTTTTTTATTAAAATGACAGCTTACCCCCACTGAATTTTTTTTTTTTTTTTTTTGTGTTCAATAGGTGTTGAACCATGGCCCATATGTACAATTTGAACTTTCTTTATTTAGGCTTAATCACTAAGCTGAGATCTCTTTTGATTAAAATCAAGACAAAATATAATATATATCTATTAAATGTAACTCAAAATTTTTTTATCAAAATTCTTAGCACTTTGAAATCTGCCCCTAATGTCAAATCATATTTAAGATCAGTTTTAAGGGAGGGAAAACGGGAATGAGAAAAAAACCAAGAAAAGAGAAGAAGAGAAAGAAGAAAAAGAGGAAGAAGAAGAAATTTGTTTGTAAGTTATTATTTTTATATTTCTTAAATTTTGTTGAAATGTTTATATAAATACATGATGAATCTATGTTTTGTTCATCTTTTAGAATTTATTATTGATATTTGATAATGATATTTTATATAATGGGTTTATGAATCTATGTTGTGTTGTTAAACATTCATGTTATGATGTTAATATATAATATATTAATATTTATGTGAATATGCAATGATGATGATTGATGAATATTTTAAATTGTTTTTATTAAATTTTATATTGCTACTTTATATTTTTGTTCATATAAAATTAATATCATGAGAATTTATGTAGAAATTGGAATGAAATATATTTTTGTTGATGATTTATATTTTATATTTTTATTAAGTTGTGAAACTTTGTTTGTGGAAGTTGGAATATATATTTATGATTAAGTTGATATTTTAATTTTTATTGGATTAATACTCTATATAGAGTTTGTTGTATAATGAAACATGTATTTATATGAATTTGTATTAACTTTTATTTTTATTTATACTTATATGATATATCATGTACCCAATTTATTTAATTTTATATGATATAGTAAATATGCAAAAATATTGTGCATTTGAAATATTGTATAAAATGTTTATTAAATATATTATTGTTTGAACTTTGAATGTTATGAATATATTTGTTTATAGATTCTATTAGGTAACTTTATGTAGATATTGAATTATTTATGAATATATATATATATATATATATATATATATATATATATATATATATATATATATATATATATATATATATATATATATATATATATACTCTTCTACTATATATATATGGATTTATATTTTTTTAGTATTATTGTTTTTTAAATTTGACATTATTATTAATATGTATAATTAAATTCTAAGCAATTTATGGAGAAATACTTTAAGAAAATGTCGAATTTGGTCTTAAATGTCTTCTTTAGAAGGAATTAGTAAAGATTTGAAATAATGTCCACTTGAAATCAACTTAGATGATCTTCTTGCAGACCCTGGTTTATGAATTAGGATTTTAGATTATCATCCTAACATTCGAGATCAAGTTCGAAGAGCATATTTACAAAAGGGTCCATGTCAGGCTAAAAAACATAACTTTTCCTATAAGAAATTTGGAGAATTATCACGAAAATTCAATCCTTCTTGGTTTACGGAATATGCTAATTGGATTGAGTATAGTATAGTGAAAGATGCTGCATTTTGCTTGTGTTGCTATGAAGCAACCAACTTGTATAGCGAAGGATGGTTCAAATTCAGAGCAAAGATATGAAGCAACCAACTTGTTGGAGTCAATGCAATCCTTCAACTTTGTCTTTAGTTTACATTTGATGAGAATTATGTTGGGAATCACAAATGAATTATCACAATCATTACAGAGGAAGGATCAAGACATTGTTAATGCCATGACTTTGGTTAAAGTGTGCAAACAACAATTTCAATGATGAAGAACGGTGGTTGGAGTTCATAGCGATCAAGTTTCTTATTTTGTGAAAGACATAACGATATTCCAAGCAAAAGAATGATACATTTCTAAACGAGAGACCGCGATGTAAAGCTCATGAAATTACAAATTTGCATCATTATCGTAGAGTTGTTTTATGTAAGTTATAGATGTATGCGACTTCAAGTGCTTAATAGTAAGTTTCACTTGCAGTAAACAGGATTTTCTTTGTGTAGCTTTGTCTAAATCCTTATGATTCATTTATTGCCTTTGACAAGCAAAAGTTACTCGACTTGCCCAATTTTATCCACGAATTTTTCTCAATAGAGTTGATGATCCTTAATGATCAACTTGAGACATACATCATTGATATGCGCTCTAGTAGTGAATTTTTTGAGTTGAAAGGAATTAGTGATCTTGCACAAAAGATGGTTGAGACAAAAAGACACATTGTGTATCCGCTTGTTTTTGCTTGTTACATGGCACGAATACACACATTTGCTATTACCTTGATGGAAAACATTTTGCTATGAATATTGTGAAAAATCGACTGCGAAATCAGATGGGAGATCAATGGATGAATGACCACTTGCTTGTGTATATAGAAAAATATATATTTGATACCATTGACAATGAAACTATTATGCAACACTTTCAAAATATGAAAACTCGTCGAGGACAGTTGTAATATGTTCGGTACAATGTTATCAATTAATATGACTTTTTTTGTATTTATAGTTTATTAAATATTATTTTATTTATTATTATAAGTTGCCCCCACTGAAGTAGAACTCTGGCTCCGCCACTGCTTGGAACCTTATGTATAAATGAATGGTTTACTTAAGGACACAAATTTTGTATCCCGGAAATATGTAGAAAAATATCTTATCTTATTAATTATGTTTTACAACTAAACACTTTTTAATGACAATGTAGTAAATTGTCCTTATTAAAACTCGAACTTGGGATCCTTCCCTATGCCCTACCATGAGCTAGGTATGATGGGCTCTTATCTTATTAATTTGATCATATCTTTATCACTATTTTATAAAATAAACAATAAATTATTTCATATAAAATTTTTATATGTTTTTTTTAAACATATTTTATTTATTTTTTTTCTTATAAAGATTAAATAATTTAAATATGTAAGTCTAGTTTTTATGCAGTTGTCACACATCAGTTTTATAACTCTTTTCTATGACAACTAAGATGAAATTGAGAAATCTAAAAACTATAGCTGCGGGTATTTACAACCAAAATTATAAATGTAGGAAAAACAATAAGGACACCAGAAAATTGATAATATAGTGCGATGCGACACACATTTTTTTGTAAAATCACACCAGACATTGAACAATCCACTAAGAATTAATCGATATAAACACAATTTCGGTCTTACTCATTTAAAGACTCTTGAGATATCACCACTATATATTCTTCACACATAGAATAATTTTAACGAAACACTTTGTTTCCAAAAAAGCTCACTTCCAAAGGTTTATATGCATTGATTCCAAATCAGCCATGGATTCCAATTAGTACTAGTAGCCAATATCTACTAACATATTTGCAATCTCAAGTCAAACTAAATCTTTTAAAATATATGCCAATGATGATGATACCAATCCATAAAAACATACCAAATAAGTTACAAGAATCCTCAAAGTTCTATTCCAAAATATTAATAGCCAAAAGATCTCTCAAAAACTTTTCCAAATCTGATCCAAAATATTCATTGGGCAAAAGATGTCTTTTCAAAAATTTCTTCCAAAATATTCACTTACCAAAAAAAAAATTCTTTAAAAATCATCTCCAAAATATTCACTAATAACAACATGCTTTTGAAATTTTTACATAGAAAGTCATAAAAAACGTACTAACCATAATTCTCGTTTTTTATTTTTTAAATAAAAGATTTCATTGATTCAAACTAGTTGATATACAGAATCCATCAAATTCACTAAAAATATTAAAAAATGATACAACATCTATGTTAATAGCATAATAATAAGGCTTTAAACCTCATATTTGAAAATCCAAACATAACTTTTGAAAATACAAAATCCTTTAGCTGGGTTCAAAATGATCAAAAGAATGGGAAAGTGAGCCAGGGGCAAGAGGCGGAGAAGAAACCGTCCACTAATTCAGTTCCTGCTTCCCCATTTTACACCTCAACAACTCTTCAAACAATTATTACTTCCACTTAAATTTGCAACAATGAGTGCTTGCTAGTACGTGATTGTTATCTTCAACAAATTCGAATGATTTAAAATTACAATAATGAAAGTGTGTGAAACAGTAGTTAATGTTGTTGTCTGAAAAAACACACGTTACATTACGTTTGGGCATCACGTGTCATCATTAGACAAATAAAAGTAAAGGGTTAGGTGGGGTTTGCCCTATATATTAAATAATTAATCAATAAATTATATCTTTGATTAAAATTCTTTCATTATGAATCAATGGCTTAAATGATTTTAGATTTTACGATATTGTAGTAGATGACATACGTGTCTTACAAGAAATTTTTATCAGTTTCTATATGTTTGGTGGGTTGTGGGTAGGCCTAGTAAAATTTGATATGACCTGTCAATACGATACGAATTTTGTGGGTACCATGGGCTTTAAACTAGACCCTCTAGCCAACAAGCCCCGACAGACTCAACCCCACAGGATAATGGCCCAGTCTACGGGCTGAATCTTTGAAAACCCTCTGGTGGCTTAGTCTCACGGACTGATCATGCTGACACAAGCCAAGCCCGAACATACTTTCGTTTGGGCGAAGACATAATGCCTGGAAGTGCAATGACAGGCGAGAAGGCTTGTGCACAGGTACAACCTCTCTTGGCCGGATACCATCTTCAAGTAGGCAGCTGACTGACCTCTCTCAGCTTGAACAAATAACCACCCTGATGGCGGTTAAACGCATTATGGAGCAGAAGATGCGGGCAATTCGGCTATCTAAAGGGAAATTTGACTATATAAAGGGAAGAACAGGTCATAACACATGAACAAAGTGCTACCTTCCCCTTAAGGAAATCATCTACTTCCCATGAAAAGCGGACAATGACCCTCCTCCATAAGAGAAGAGGCAGTGACACCATAGAAGGTAAGACATTTTTGACTGAAAGGACTAATCTTTTCACCCTCTAGAATCCTTGATCTGACTTAGGCATCGAAAAGGTAGTTGGCATACCACCATCGTTTTCTTGTTTGTTTTGCAGGTACGTGCTGGCAAGTTGATGCTCCAACGATTTAGTGACTCAGAAAATTCAGGAGACTACAATTGGCGCCATTTGTGGGAGCGACCAAGTAAGAAAGCTCATCGGCAATTTGCGAGGGCTTGGCTGCATCCGCTTTCAAGTGACCTCCCATCCCTCGAAGCCTTGGTAGTTCCCGATCAACCCACCAGACCGTTAGATTTTGTCATCATGGCCAGCAATCCAACGAATCAATCCCTCGAAGACCAGTTCCTTCATTGGCGTCAGGAGATGGAAAGCAGCCGAAGAGCGAGGCGAGCGAATGGTGAATGCAAAAATCACACTGCCGTCTGTTAGGAGAGCGTCATGCGAACACAGCGCGAAGCATGCGGGCGAGTATGCGGCGGGCTTTCACCTGCACCTCCGGTTCGACGACAAGGGCAAAGAGCCCATCCTGCCAAGCGATAGTGATCCGTTGGCAGACGACGAATTATCCTATGGCAGCTCTCCGCATGACCTCCGCGCCTCGAATATGCGAAGGCCAAATCGAAGAGGCCCCACGCCTTCGGCAATCGTCGGTGGCATGCGCGGCCCGGATCCATAGAAGGTTGCGAGATTAGCGGTCTCAGTTGGCCCCGAACTATGCCCGCGCGACAGGGATGTGGCTCCACCGGCTTCCATTCGCCCAGCCTTATACAGTGGTGCAGCGCATTTGGTTTTCCTTTATTGTTGTCAGGGACACGAGGGACATCGTCTTCCCAGTGGGGTCGGTACGTCTTGAGTTGTGAGCTCCCGCGGCCGTCTGTGGATTTGACATGTATGATGGCTCCTCTGATCCATACGACCACATGTTGCACTACAACCAAGTAATCATCCTTAGCGTGGGGAATGATCGTCTTTTGTGCAAGGTATTCCTAGCCAGTCTAAAGGGGCCCAGCTTGCCTGGTTCCATAAACTCCCTAAAGGATCCATAAACTCGTTCAGGGAGTTGTGGGCTGCGTTTGTCTCCCAGTACTCATGTTCGACCTGACGAAAAGGAAACATCGATTCGGCTTCTGAAGCCATCTTGAAAGCGGAAGATGAGTATATCCGGGACTTCACTAGGAGATTTAGACATCTTTGTCGACAAATGATGCATACAACATCGAATGCGGTCTTCGAGGCACAAAAGCTTTGGGCCAGGCTACCCCTTTCTTAGTCGTCATTGGACTACCTCATGTGGAAGAATTGTACAGATGGGCGGACAGATACTCTACGCTGGAAGACAATATTCGGGGCGTCCTCCGGACAGTGATGATTCTGCCCGTAATGTAAGCTAGACGAAGGGTGGCAGTGAAGGGCCATCTTAAGAACCAAAAGTATAGGGAATGATGGAGATGAGTGGAACCTCCCGATTTACCTCTTGAACATCCCCTACAATAGACTCCTCCCCCTTCATTGAGATCACCCAACTGTGCAAACTCTCTTAATTCGGTCGGATCGAAGCAGCGTGATCGATTTCACAGTGCGATTACCACGGGGACCACGGCGTAAATCGTGAATCTGAACTCACGAAGTTCTAATTGGAGCAACTAATCGGTGACCACCTTAGAATATATCGAGGATTCGACCCGGCCGACAGAAAGCATCGGTGTTGAAGAATAACGACGAGTTCGAGCTCCGTCTAGCCTTGGCCCACCATCGGTACATATTGCGCGGCCGGCCAGATGACTAGTATCAATCCCGGCCGTAAGAGGAAAAAAAGCTACCTCTGAGCGGCCACGGTTCAACGAAGATGCAAGCAACGATTACCTCGAATAACGGCCCGAGGAAGCGATATGGCGGAGTTGATGGCCTATCCTTTCCTCCATTCACCCACATCGAGTTATCACTCCACACACGATGCACTTGTGCTTACTTTATCGCAGCGCATTAACCATTTGTGTACAGGTACTCGTTGATACGGCGCGCGACCGACTGTTCTGACTTCCGGCGCCGGGTGAATCTGAATTCTGCTTGATAAGCTCGGTTAATTTGGCAATTTTGTTCAGTTGTGGAATAATACTAACTTTGGGGATATTGCTCTCCTGTCGAGGCAGGTGACTTCAATGATCTTATTCTGCAGTTGTCTAGGACTTGGGGCTACATCTGTTATATCGTGAAATTGAACTGTTTACTTCACGCTATGAAGCGTACCCTCAACCTACCATCAAGCGTCAGTTACCTAACGGTCTGGGGCCGGGTTGACCTCTTGAGCATTAGGTTAGCAACATGGTGCTATCATTTTGTCGATGCAGGGAGCATGAGAAGAGTGAAAGCTCGACAATCTAACCCCAGTCACAGGTCTCGAGAATAGCGATCGCAGTTCTCTACGGCGGGAAGGAGGGGCAGGAGATAGTTGGCTATGGATCCTGGAATCAATACTCTGGGCGGTAGGATAAGCACATATGTCGGCTGCTCTTGTGCCGAAGAGGAAAGAACAATTGCGGTAGGTTTTGTAGTAACATTGACGTATTCACTGGACCCACTCGAGGACATGGCCAGGCATTGTTACGCATGCTTCTCATAATTTGAATGTTGTCAGTTTTCGGGCGGTCAGACGAATATAGGCGCGTTTCCACCGAATCGTCTATGTCCAGTTGACCGGTGAGGTAGATAACCTTTTGGGCCGCGGGGTTATCGGGGAAGTCAAATACGGGAATGGTGTGGCTAATGTGGTGGTGGTACCAAAGACATGTGGTAAGTGGAGAGTATGCGTGGACTATACCAATCTCAACGACACTTGCCCTAAAGACAACTTCCTGTTGCCTTGGATAGACCAGATTGTCGACGCGTCATCCGGGCATAGGATGCTGTCATTCCTGGATGCCTTCTCGGGTTACCATCAGATCCCCATGTACCCGCCCAACACAGAGAAAACAACCTTTATCACCCCACACAGACTCTTCTATTATAATGTAATTCCGTTTGGGTTAAAGAATGTCGGGCTGACTTATCGGCGGTCGCAGATGTTCGAGCCAGTTGTTGGGTAAAACCATGGAGGTATATATTGATGATATGCTACTAAACTTAAAAGAACGCCCGGACCACACTACGCACCTGCAAGAAGCTTTTGATCTCCTCAGGGCATACGACATGAAACTAAACCCCTTAAAATGCGCCTTCGAGGTCAGTGCCGGCCGGTTCTTGGGGTTCATGGTGACTGTGGGGATAGGCAAACCACCCTTTGACTTAAGTTATCCTAGAATCATCGGCTCTAGTTCTAGAAATTTACAACGGTGGCCGTGGTTAAGCGCCTTAGAAGCGATTCATTTCTCGGATTCATCAACCGTTTAAAAGTGTTTGTCCACTTTTTATATGGAGCTAAACCCTCGAATTCACATAGTTGTAAAGCCTTACATTTCTCTAGCATCCATGTCACTTTGGATAAATTTGCTTAATAAAATATTTCTTCGAAGGTTCATGATTTAAAAATAAGGGTTTAGTCTATGATACTTTGCAAGTCTGCAGTCCTCCTAGTAGTAAATACGAATGTAAGTCCGAATTATCATTCCTGGTGATACGAATTAAGATCAACTACCCCAGCTACTAAACCTCCATGCTATTTGGACTAAAAACTCAAAATGGAAGTTGTATCTAGAAAAATGAAGGTTCTAGACTATTAACTCTTTGTTTAACTTAAGCTAAAAACAAATTAAATGACTAAAAATAAATTGTAACTAGAATCTTTGGGTGAATCGGTTTCAGTGAGAAAGCGAAAACTATAAGTGAATTCTGATAAAGCAGTCGATTCCTACTAAAATACATTGCTCTTGTTTTGTGTAAGGATGGTTGTCAAGATTTCTTAAATTTTGGAATTGGATTTCTCCTTATTCATTGGTTGAATCACCTAGCTTCTCTCGAAAGCGAATCAAACCCGGTACTTGTATTCCCAATCCTCTTTGCGAAAATAAAATTTTTCTTTCTCAATACTTCCACACCCATTTCTTGATGCAATGGACCTTTTTGCATTTTCCTTCTCGAGTTTTCGCAAAGTTTCTACCACAAAAGGTAGCTTCGACCTTAGGATCTATTGATTCGTTCTTTTCCCTTGTTAGATCTCGGTATGGCTCTGAGGTTAGAACTTGCCTTTAGATTGAGTGAACTCTCTGATCATTTATATTGTTAAATATACCTCACGACTTCAATTATGAGGCGAATGGGGTTATCAAAATGAACTTTCAAAGCTCGACGGTTCATCGATGGTAGTCTAGCATACCCAGAAAAGAATGACCTCAGCTCTTAGGAATCTCCGTCTCTACATTGTCACGAGAGGGCATCACGGATATCGGAAAGAATCACGTTCCCTCATTGTGACCGATACTGTGGGAACTTATCAATTCAAAAAGCGACACGAAAATAAGTAAATCAGAACGAATAAGTTCTCAAAAAAATTCGGGAAGCGTAACTAAATGTAAATCAAATCGACGAGGCACTCCGGTCTGCATTGAGAATTAGAAATGATGCGATCACGTACAACCCTTGTAATTGCAATAAAGCGAAAAAATGAATTCCAAATTTGTCACAGATTTCATTAATTTCGATGATGGTACTAAGAAAGAAAATAACGAAGTAAAAGCAACAACTCCACTTTCGTTTACGCGCAGTTCGCGATTCCGTCGAAAGAAATTAACTAAAAAAATAAAAATAAAAATCTACTCTAAACTATACCTTGAGTTCCTCTCCTTTTCCTTTTACGGGTAGTGAAGACGAAGCTACTTTACTATTCTAACCTTTGTCTATTTATCTTTGTCCAAAGGTGAAGTGAATCCTAAAAAAACTCAGTGGAATTCCCGAAAAGCGAAGCTCCTTTGTTCTGTCGCGACCTCAAGTTGATGTCGCGACATGAATTCCCCATGTTTGCTCGCAGTTCGATGCGACCTTGTTATTTACTTATTGCAGCAGTTCATTGTAGTATACTTGGATCAATGGTGTGACATCGTTTAAATCTTGACCTTATTTGCTTTCAGTGTTTCCCGAGTTGATGTCGCGACCACGGTTTCATGTCGACATCATTGTCTTTCTCTTTCTCTGGTTTTACAGTCGATACCTTTCTATTTGGCAGGATGACTTCATGTTGTGACTTTCTTTTCCTGGTCGTAATTGTGTTGATCTTCTACCTTCACAGGTTTCAATTCTATGTCGCGACCTCAAGGTGATATACCATAACCTCTTTTCTTTGCCCATTTCTTTTCTTTTTGAGTGTAACCTCGGTTCTTTATTGCAGCAATTTCCTCCTTCCATCTTTATTCAGTCGACCTCATGTTGCTCTTTTTCTGGCTGCGTGTAGTCTCAATTGCTGCTTCAAAAGCAGTTGTGACCTTGATTTCTTTTATCTGCCTCTTCAGTCGCGACCTAAATGAGTTGTCATGAGCATCGTCTCAACCCTTATTTCAGTAAAATGGTCGCAACCCTCAGCTTCGTATGGGAATGGTCATTTGTACACACACCACTCAACTCTATTTGGTTGCAACTTCAATCCTTCCATGAGACCTCGCTCCTCGCTTATGTCCTCGACCTCGTAAATGTATGTCGCGATCAAATGGAGCTCTCTATTTAAACCAGTCTGTAAATCCCATTTTATCAAAAAGATCTCTCTCACAGTCTATTGATCGGACTTCACGCCATATCCTGACATGTAGCGACCATTATATTCCATTACGTCGCAACATCGTATGGTGTCGGCTACGAAGATTCTTCTTTTGAATATTTCTTTAGTCTCACCACATTCCCTTGTCGCAAACCTCTTTCATTTTTTGCCTTGGTTATCCCGGTCGCACCTCGTCTAAAGTCCCCACCTCTGTTATGCACTCATTTCTTCCCAAAATTGATTTTAAATGATGTCATGACCTGGAAATGACTGAAAACTAAGCTCCTATCGCGATCATAACTTCAGCTGTAAATCTCATTTGATCAGAGTCGCGTTTCTTTCCGTTTTGCCGAGATTTTAGGCTTATCGTATTTTCCTGCAAAATTAGTTTGGAGTAAAATATCCACATCTCTCGCATACAAATCAACATTTATCTTGTAATGTTCAGAAAATGGATTGGGTAAAATCTAATGAGTTTTTGATCTTATCACCCCAACATAAAATTTGCTTATCCCCAAGCAAAGAAAAGAAAAGAATTATTATCCTCAAACAAATAAGTCTTAAAATTTTTACACATTTTCCATCTATACCATAGTCTTTCTTATTCCACCTTTCTAACTGGGAAATAAGAGGATACCAACATAGCTCGATTCAAGAATAAGAAATGGTACACTTCATCACAAATCTCCTTACATAATAATGAACAGTCAAGATTCAATGTCTTGTCTCCGTGTGTGTGCAGTGTCTTCAATCATTTTCATCTTCATGTTGAATTTAGTTAATCTTCTGGGAGTTTTCTTGAACTGTTGGTCAAAGTCCCATAGAGGCTTGTTTTCAGTATTTGGGATCTCCACTTAATGTGGTAAATTCAACCTTTAAGATCAATGAGGTCTTTTTAGGCTGGTAAATGTTGGGCTTAGGTAATTGGGTAGATAATGGAATATTTAAGTTGCAAATCACCTTAGCTCTCCACCTTTCTGTACTAAGGTTTCAGCTTTCACTCATTTTTCTTCTTTGTACTTGTTTTGATTCTCCTATTTGGCCTAATTCATCTTTAAATCTTCATGAATTTGACTCTATATATACACTTTATTCGTGCCGCCCCTCACTCTAAACCCTTGCTTCGCTTCTAAGGTTGGGAATAAAGGCAAATGTTTTGTCTTTAGGCTTTTCATAACTCTTAGAGAACTTTGAGCTATAACCCACATTCAGTTGAAAGCTGAGGTACTTTTCAGGGGTGTTAAAACACCCTACGAGCTTAATTGTTCAAGGAACAGGCCACAAGACAAAATCCATTCCTTCATTATCTTCGCTTTTACTTCTTCACCTCATACCTCGTAATACTGGAAATATTTTTCCCCCAAACTTGTTTCTTCCTTTACAAAGTAGACTTTTTCTATACTGGAAACTGGATAATTTGGGCTCTTTGCTACAGGATTATTGCATGGAAGGGAATTTTGAGGTTTTCGGGGCTAGTCGCTTATTGAAGAAATAAGGCCTGTTTGGCTCAATTCAAGGAACTAGAGATATGCAAGCCATATATTGAGTAGAGGCTTGAAAGTCAAACCGCGGGCGATGGCCTCATCACTCTTTTTGCTGGCTGTTTAAGATTTCTGCCTCAACTAATAATCTAACAAGCTTCTAGGACTATGGATCCCTTAATCCTCGTCTTCCTTAAGATGTCTTGTAATTCCTCTCAAAGTTTCATGAGTTGTCGACCCAAGTGCATTATTTCCTTCAAGACTTGTACTCATTCACCGTCTACCTACATTGGTTTCAACCAAGTGCTTTGTTCCATCAACAATAACCATTTTCCCACTTTGCAATCTAAACTGACTTCTTAAAACATGTAGGTCGCAAACTCCTAACCCGCTTACTAATTCACTCTTGCTCTTGAGGTTTGTTCTTTGGAAAGAACAGAATTGTTTATTTGATCCTTGCACAGACAAGGCATTTATTCTTTTCATGCTAAACAAGAATTTACACAGACACAAAATTCCTCAAGTCATGTTAAAACAACTAATTTGTAAATCATCAAGAATTTTATTCAAACAAACGCTTCGATATTGTACAATCTGATTTCTTATAAAATAAGATTTATAATCTACACCAGAGAGAAAATCCTCTATTCTGATCTAAAACTCCATATCTTCCTCCGAAGGTTGTAGCTTCGCTTTATTTGTCTCCTCTTACCTTGAACTCGCGCCGAGTGATCTTATCAAGTAACAAGGTCGCTCAACAAATTGGGGCCCTTCCCTTTCCTTTTTCTTTAGAGCTTCTCTCGATGATGGGTTCTAATTAACTCCTTCGTCCACTCCTTCCCATCATCCACTCTCTTACACAGCACATGTCATGAATAAACAATGAATTATTCAGAGTTCTCGACTCCATTCAATTCCATAAGCTCTATGTTTCCAGTTCTCGAACTCTTCTTTTCTCATTCTCCTCTTCTTATTCTTTGTTTTTCCTTGTTTTCCTATCCTTTTTATAGTGATTTTGCGCCTTGGGAACTTGCTCTTTATTCTTTCTTAGATTTCTATGAATGAATTAAATGAAGCCCCTGATTTATGTCATTATTTCCAATGAGTGCTCTTGGGAATTGTGGGGAATTTTGATCAGCTTTTCTTATTGCTGAACTCCTCTTGAATTATCTCCTTTGAATCGATGCATCAAACCAATCTCGCTTAATCAGAGACATTGTCTGTCTCTGTGATAATAACAGAATTTAGTTTCCAGAGGTTCTAATAACGACAACCGGAAGGGTTAGACTGATCCTGACCACTTTGAAACTGATGGACTTTTAATTAATTTATTTACCATCAAATCTTTGAAGCCTTTTAATTGATGATTTTATTTTCATGAATCCTATTTAATGTCAGAACACCCAAATGAAAGGTTTCAAAAACATACTTTATTGAGTTTTGACCATTATGGTCGCAACCTAAGGATTTTTGTTATGACTAAATGTGGTCGAGATGGGATCCCACGTCACGACTTGCTTTTTCTTCCTTTCTTATTTCGGCCAGACTTCGGCCACTGCTTGGTCTTCTTTCTATTTTATTGTCTCCATGATCCAAAGATTCTTGGTTGCAACCTTTTGGATTAATGTTGCAATTTTAAAATTTTTGTGTCTCCTCGAACAATTAAATTCATAATCATATTCCAATTTATTCAACCAATCAAGGCAAACAATAAATCCAATTCATCTTTCATCATGCAAATATTCAAATAAAATCATCCACTATGCATCATATTCAAAATTTAAGCACCCGTAACAAAGTAAAATTTCCAAACTTTCAATCATATTAGAGACAAAAATTTAATAAAATCAAGAAGAGTATACCGCTCTTTTTTGTCTCCGAAGGTGACAGTTTGATTGCAGATGCTCCCTTGCAATAATTTTCATTGTCCCAAGCAAAACTAACAAAATAGTCGACTTCTATCTCTTCAATCAAATATGAATCAAATTACACACAAAGCAGGAAATTTAAACATAAAAATATATATATATACCAAGAAAACTTAAAAACAAACTCCGATGTGGATTTGCCTACAAAGCTGCCTAATTTTAGTCTTTAGCCAAGAGACTGAGTCGCATTGATTGTTCTGTTTTAAATTTTCTCTATCTTAACTAAGAATATTCTTCCAATTGCTTTTCCTGCTGCAGTGCTTCAACTTTCCCGACCATTAACTTTGAATTTCATGATTGCCGGTTTTATGTCATCGCCCCAAATCATTGTGTGCTTCTGATACCATCGTATATGGTCCACTCCATTTGGATTTGCTTTCCAGAAAGAGTCTTAGTCCAAGCTGAATACAGATTCCCGATCTTCTCGTTTGAATTCCCTTCAAAATTCGTCGATCATGCCATTTTTTTGTTTTATCTTTGCAGATTCACACTTGTCTATGCCCATCTCAACTCTTCCAATTCATTTAGCTGGAGTAGCCTTTCTTCTTTAGCATCCTTGAAATCAAAATTAGCCTTTTGATGGCCCACATAGCTTTATATTCTAGCTCAAGAGTGTAGGTGACAAGGTTTTCCAAAAGATAAGCTCTTTATGGTGATGACCAATGGGAAGTTTTAAAGTACCTGTCGCTCAGAGTATCTATCGCTTCAAAGACCAATCCCTTATGCTGGAACTTACAGTCTTTTCCAAGAATTTTCTTTATCTCCCTGTTGAAATTTCTCTCAAATTTTTGCCCATTTGTTTGAGAGTGATAAGCCAAGGTCATAATGTGTTTGATACCATATTTGCCCATGAGTTTGTCAAACACTTTATTTGCAAAGTGGCTTCCTCCATTCACCGAATATGTCTGGTGTCCCAAATCCACTTGGCAGAATATCTTCGGTAAAAATCCCAATCGTGATAGCATCATTCTGGGCTGTTACGCCTCAACCCATTTTGATACATAATCCTCGTACTAGAGTATGTATATGGCTTCAAATGAAGCCTGAAAGGTGTCCCCATTGACAATCCATTCCACATTTCAAACAATCGCACCACCAGATACCTTGTAGGGCATTTCATGCCTTTGGCCGATATTTCCCATTCTTGGCACATCACATAACTTCACCCATTCAAGATGGGGTCCTTAAAAATAGTAGGCCAAGAATCTCGACCGAGAATTTGTGGGCCGTTTATCTCCGCAAATGTCCTCCATATGGTGGTCGCCACATCTGTGAAAATCTGTCTACCACCTCTCTAGTACATCCTTATAATCGCATCAACTCCTCTTTAAAATGTATACCGGTCATCCCAGATGTAATATCCGCTGTCACCCTAGCTTTTCTCCTACCGGGTAGCTGAATTCCTGGTGGCATAATTCCACAAGATAAGAAGTTCACACATTAGCATACTAAGGTGTTCGAGTGACAAATGAATAATCGCTTATCCGAAAATTTTTCCTGCTTATTTCTTTTCTTCTTCTTGTTCAGCAGGTTTCCACTCTGACAAAAAACACTGTACCTATCACATTGTCAAGCAACTCCTTTCTTGTCTTTTATCTCTAAATCAAATTCAAATAATGTTGTTCATCTGATTTGTGTTCTTGGCTTGCTTTTCTTTATTAGATATCAATCTGGCACGACAAGTGCAGGGGGAGATAATATAGACCCTAAATGTATGGCCTAAATTTTTTCTACATGCAAATACTATCACTAACATCCTTCAGAGCAGAGCAATTTTCGTGAGCTCAGAATGTTTCCTATCGCATAGTATATGACTCACAATACTTTTTTCATTTCCATCTCAATACAAATCCCATTGCAAAAATCACCAGCATCACAACATTTTAAACTCCGCCCTGAATCCTTCACTAACAATGACAGAGCTTAACTAGTCTGATTTGATTTCTTCTAAAAGAATTATGGTAGGATTCATCAAAAATAGAAACTTAGTATCCTTTTTCCATCAATCTGATTTAAGAATCAGCAATTTTTGCAGAGGAAATTTTGATAAAGTCTTGTAAACCAAAGACAACCCAAAGAAACTTTAATCTCGACCAGAAGGAAATACATTAAATTTTCATAATTGTCCTTTTTCTTGGTCTACCTTAGTCTGCCCAGTGAACATGTGCCCAAGACAATTCCTTCAGAACTATAAAAATGACATTTTCCCAATTCGTGAGCTAGATTCTTGGTCACCTTGAAGTATTTTCCCAAGTTATGTAGGCACCGCTCAAACCTGGATCCATGCACTATAAAATCATCCATGAAGATCTCCATAACTTCTTCAAATCGAAAAATAGACATCATGCATCTTTTGAAGGTACCGGTAAGATTACGATAAACTTAAATGTGGTGTATTCTCTTAAAAGCAAATATCCAATGGGCATGTAGCGGTTTTCTCCTCGATCCTCAAGTGCAATGGCAATTTGTTTGCATCCAGATATCCATCAGAAACAAAGTGAGGGTAAGGTCAATCTATCCAAAGATTCCGACCAATATGTCGTGAAAATGATCCTTTTTTTTTTGTGATCAGCTCGAGTCAATACACACCTCCATCTTGTCACAATTTTGGTAATAAGTTCTACTCTTTCTATTTTGATCACAAATATCCAACTTAAACATGTACCAGGGGCTCAAATTCCTAAGAACTGTCCATATAGCATATATAAAACCCGTGAGGTAACTATTTCAATCTTTTCTAACAACTTCTTTCTATCATCGCGGTTCATCCCTGATGCTCAACTCAGTTTTTGCATTATCATCCAGCAATATTTTTTGTGTGATGCAACAGAGACCTGATACCTCTTCAGACCCCTCAATTAACTGCCAACAGCTTCCTTGTATTTTCCTCGTGAATTTCCATCAACTCGTTTCAAATTTTCTGCCAATAAATTATATGATGACTGTTTTCTTTTGGCCCTAAGAACTCATATTTCAAATGATCCGGGCAATTTCTTTCCAATGTTAACCTTCCGCACTACAGTTTCCTCGTCACAGAATCTTCTGTTTCGCTTCATACTCATCCTGATCCTTCATTTATAATGAGATTCGCTTTTCAGTTAAACAACAAAGTGTGATTTCACAATCAAGACTTTCAAGATAACAAAATTCATCTCATCTCACTGATAGAATGCCGAAGAATACAGTTAGGAATTCAATTCAACACTGAGAAGACTATTGTTTTCTACAGCCATACAACTTTCTGCATCTACATCAGGATGTTCCAAACTCCTATTAAGATTAAAGTGCACTGCTTCATTCCCCACCCTTAGTGTCAGTTCACCTTTCTGCACATCTATCAAGGCTGCTCCAATTGGTAAGAAAGGTCTTCCTAGCAACAAAGGAACTTGGGTATCTTCCTCCATCTTCATGATACAAAATCCATCGAAGATGAATTTCCCAACCTTGACAAGTACATCTTCAAGAATACCTTCGGTTGTGCCATTGATTTGTCACCATTTGGTAATGTAATTGTCGCTGGGTAAGTTCCCCAAACTAAGCTCCGCACAACCGATGAGAGGCATCAAATTTATAATAGCACCAATCACATAAAGCCTCTTGAATTCATATTTCCTATGGAGCAGAATGGTAAACCGCGTGTCCTTCATTTTTGTCAGGAGCTTTGTCGATAATTGTACCAGAGAAGTACCAAGTTCACTATTCTCTCCCGCCTTCATCTTCCTTTTCTCGCTCAAGATCTCCTCATAAATTTTGGCATAAATAGTGGCATTTGGTTGATTACCTCGCAATGGGATATCGATTTCTATTTTCTGAAAATGTCCAAGAATCCAGAAAATTACTTTCCCTTTGCCTTCTCGAAACCTCTATGGAAACTAAGCACTGTAGGTATGTTTCGGTACTCCTTCCGCTTTCTCTACTCATTACTTCCTTCAGGATGTTCACCAGGTGTGCTCTTCCTTCCTTTCGCCCCTTCTTGTTCCGCCTTAGTCTCTTCTTCGTTCTTTCCTTCCGTTGTCGTCACTTCTTCCCACTTTTAACCGACCACATGCACTTTGATTCTTTTGAGTGTCACTAGGAACTTACCTTGCTCGATTTGCATATCTGGGGCCAACTCCATTCCTCCTTGTAAGTCTCCAAGTTTTTCAATGAGGCACTTGTATTCCTGGAAATACTGAGTGTCAAACTTGAAAGCTTCAAGTCGACGCTTTTGTTCATGAAGTGTATGTTTCATAGTCCCATGAACTGCAAAGATTTGTTCTTCAAATGGCTGAGTCCTCCTGACCCCGAGATCGGCCGCTTTCACCCCTTGATGTCTGGGCTGAAACTGTGGCCGCTGATATCCTCGTTGAGACTCGCTCCATGCTCTCGCCTGTAATGCCCCTCCACCATATGAGAAATTCTCTGGTTCCTCGCTGACTGCATGGGCAAAGGATTTGGCTTGAAATGGTAATTTGTCGTTCATTCAATGCATTTCTAACCTCCTCATCACCATAGAATCTTCTTCTCGCTGTACTTCAAAGACTCTTCTCATCTACTTTTCTTCCACTGCTCCTACTTCATGAGCAAAGTGTGCATTTTTCTTCTTGTTTGTCCATCCTGCAAGAATGATGGCATCTAACTTTGCTCCATGGTCATCATTTTACTCGGGCCATGACCCCTTTCCTCTCGCTTATTACTCCCTTGAAAACTCAGATGGAGCTTTCATATTGCATTTGGGCCGTTCCTCAGACGTATCTCTAGCCTCTTCGGGGCATTTTCTTTTGAATGCTCACAAAGATGAAGCATCGATAATGCCTTTAGATGTATCATTTAAGGCATGATACACTATAGTATCCATCCGGGTTTTAAATCACCCCATGGGCTGTGGCACCTCTTCAGAACTCCTCTTGAATATCTCCTAAGCTATACATGTGCCTCATCTTCCCTCGGCTGAACACTATCTCTTTCTTCTCTCTGAGGCGAGAGACGGGGAAAGAACCCGCCCAAGCATGCTTCTACCAACTCTTCCCCAAATATTAACCGGGAACCATACGGGTAATGATTCATACCAGGTGGTCATGACTTTAAAAAGAAAATGGGAAGAGATGCAACCTATCACCTTCTGGCCTCACACCATTCAAATTTCACCGTATTTGCCATCCCGAGAAATCTACCCGTGTGCCGCTCGGTCTTCGGGATGGGTGACCAAAGGAACTGCAAGCCGCCGCACTTTATTGTTATCAAAGATGGCTTTAGTTCGGTTATTTGCATCCACAAGAGGCTGTCCGATTGCAGAATATTCTTCCCGACGATAGGCCTGCAAATCTCCATCAGGTCAAGAATAGAGGCCTTCGTCGCCGTCCTCCGTTCCTCATTGGCTCGTCATGTCTCCTATCCGCTATAGCTGCGTTTTCGCTTCTTAACTTTCTAAGCTTCGAAAATTCTTTCCAATTAAGAGCCGGAAACAAAGTCAAAACTCGCTTTCCTATGCATTAAAGGATTTCTTGAAATCAAAACACACTCAGATTAATAAGATTAGTCAAACTAAACAAAATATTTTCAACATGGCTTGTTAAAGATCAGTGGTAGATGTACCCACTGCTTGAAAAGCTATTTTTGTTTTGATTTTTTTTTTTAAATGTCCAAATTAGCATTTCCCTCTTTTGTTAGAATATTGATCTATTTAATTCTTTCAATCCACGGCAACGGTGCCATAAAGCTTGTTTGTCCCTTTTTATATAGACTAAAAACCCCTCAAATTCACATAGTTGTAAGAGCCTTACATTTCTCTTGCATCCAAGCCACTTTGGATAAATTTACTTAATAAAATATATTTCTTTTAGAAGGTTCATGATTTAAAATAAGGGTTTAGTCCATGACACCGCAAGTGCACAGTCATACAAGTAGTAAATCAATGTAAGTCCAGTATCATTCCCACGTAGATTGGTACGAATTAAAGATCAACTAATTTGAACTACTAAACTTCCATTCTATTTGGACTAAAACTCAAAATGGAAGTTGTATCTAGAAAAATGAAGGTTCTAGACTATTAATCACGTTTAACTGGGTTAAACAAATTAAATGACTAAAAATAAATTGTAACTAATACTGGATCGAATCGCTTCGTGAGAAACGAAAACTATCGTTGATCATAATGAAACGCCAATTCCTACACTAATATACATTGCTCGTTTTGGTGTATGATTCGATTTGTCCAAGATTCTTAAATTTTGGAATTGATTCATATTCAATGGTCGATACCCTTGCTTCTCTCGAAGACAAGATCAAACTGGGGCTACTTGTATTCCCAATCCTCTCGCAAGATCCGGGTATTTTTTCTTTCTCAATACTTCACACTCCATTTCTCGCTGACACAGCACCTTTCGTATTTCCTTCTCGTGATTTTCGCAAAGTTTATACCACTAAAAGGTGGCTCAATCCCTCCGTATCTATCGGGTCGTTTCTTTTCCCTTTGATTGGGATCTCGTGTAACACGGTTAAGAACTCGCTTTAGATTAAGGTGAACTCTCTCGATCATTTACTGCTAAATACCCTCCAACTTCAATTATGAGCGCATCGGGGATTTATCAAATGAACTTTCAAGCTCAGCTCATCAATGGTAGTCTAGCATACCCGTAGTGCATCGCTCTCACTCAGAATTCCGTCGTGTCACGCAGGCATCCCCGATAATGATCAAGATACATTCGCTTCAACCGGTATTCCTAAGATTACTATTGGGAACTTATCAATTCAAAAACGACACCAAATAAGTAAATTCGAACCCAAATAAGTTCTCCAAAAAAATGCAGGAAAGACTGTAACTAAATGTAAATCAAATCACGCAGAGCTGCGCTCCGATTACTGCATTGCGAATTAAGAAATGAAGTATCGATCACATACAACCACTGTAATTGCAATAAAATTGAGAAGAAATGAATTCCAGAAATTTGTCTAGATTTCATAAATTTCCAAGCAGTAATTTTAAGAAGAAAATAACATAAATGAAAACAAATACCCACTCATTTCTACACGTCAGAAGATTCAAATCCGTAAAAGAAATTAACGAAAAAAATAAAAATAAAAATCTACTCTTAAACTATACACCGAAATTCCTCTCCTTTTCCCTTTTTCAGTAGTGAAGACGTATTACTTTACTATTCTAACACCTGCCTATTTATACTGGGCCAAAAGGAATTGGGTCGAATCCCAAAAACTCCGTGTGTGGAATTCTAAAGAAAGCTCCCACCACTATTCTCTATCGCGACCTCAAGTCGATGTCGAGGACATGAATTTCCCTCGCTTGTCTACTTAGTCACGACCTTGCTGCTTCAAGGTAAACTGCATTCCTTCAAAGATGCTTGGATCAATGGTCGCTACATCGTTTGTAGTTGCGACCTCATTTGCTCAAGTTTCTCCGCAGTTGATGTCGCGACCACGCTTCATGTCGCGACATCATTGTCTTCTTTCTCTTCTCCGGTTTCCCCCGAGTCACACCCAGCTTTTAGGTCATGACCACCTTCGCTTGTAGGATGACTTTATGTTGTGACTTTCTTTCCTCTCGGGTCGCGACAGTTGGTCGCCCGCTCTTCACAAGTTCTCATTTTATGTCGCGACCTCAAGGTGATGTCGCGACCTCTTTGGTCGCCCATTTCTTTCCTCCGTCGCAACTCCGCCATGCAACCAATTTCCTTCCCATTTTATTCCGTGTCGCGAATTTCAAGGTGATGTCGCACCTCATGTTGCTCTTTTTCTATTGCCAGGTCCTCAATTGCTCAAAAGTAGGTTCGACCTTGATTTCTTCTGCTCTGCTCTTCTTCAGGTCGCGACCTAAATGAGTGGTCGCAACATCGTTTCTGATCCTTGATTAGTAAATGATCGCAACTTCAGTTCTTGGCAAGGGCTTCGGTTTGGCTTCGTGCTGCGAATTCCTTCAACTCCTATTTTGGTTGCAACTTCAATCTTCCTGATGAGACCCCGGTTCCTGTTTTTATGTCGCGACCTCAAATGGAGCTTTTCATTTAAAAACTAGTTGCAACTTCATTTACTTGCAAAGACCTCTCTTGTGGTTTCATTGACGGATCCTTGTAGCGACATCAGAGTGATGTCGCGACCTCGCTATAGTTCTGATTACGCCGCGACATCAGAGTGGTGTCGCGACATGAAGATTCTTCTTTTGAATATTTCCTTTAGTCTCGACCACATTCCCTTTGTCGCAACCTCTTTCATTTGTTGCCTTGGTCATCCTGGTCGCAACCTCAATCTTCAAGTCACGACTTCGCTTGCTACGCTCTTTCGTTTCTTCCCAAATTGATTGGTGATGTCTTGATTCTGAAATGAATCAAAACTAAGCTTCTCCGTGGTGACCCAGCCATGACTTTCATTTTTTTTCAGAGTGTGTTTTTCCGGTTTTTGCTGAGATTTTAGCTTATGCTGTATTTTCCTGCAAAATTAAATTTGAGTAAAATATCCACATCTCTGCATACAAATCAACATTTATCTTGTAATATGTTCAGAAAAATGGATTAAAAATCTAATGAGTTTTTGGACTCATCATAAAGTCATTCTTCACCAACCTCAAGGGGGCCAACCGGGCCGGATGGAATGAAGAGGGTGATCAGGCCTTGATAGCAATCAAACATTATCTGGCCCTAGTTCTCGCTAGCCCGAAAGTCGGCGAGACACTCTTCATATATTTAGCAGTCTCAGATGTCGCAGTAAGTGCCGTCCTATTCAAAGACTATGAGGATGGAACGCATAAGCCAATGTTCTTCTTCAACAAGCCTTTAGCCGACGCAGAAACCAGATACATCCACCTTGAACAGGCCGCTTTAGCTCTCTGGATAGCAGCCAAGAGTTTTCACCCATACTTTCAAGCACACCCCATTGTGGTGCTAACCAACCTTCCCCTTTGAAGCACTATACACAAGCTTGACTTATCCGAGAGAATGGCCCGCTGGGCGATTGAGCTAAGCAAATACGGTATCCTGTATAAGCCAAGGTTAGCTAAGAAGGGGCAGGTGGTCCCGACTGATTTCTAGCCAGGTCCCCAACCCGAAACGAGCCTCCCACCGCCAAATCAGGACTCTCTGTAGACTCCGGGCATCTCTAAGAACAGGGCCAACATCGCCTCACAACTAAAGTCCCCAGGTGGGGACAAGATCGAGCAACCTATCCAACTGGGCTTCAGTGCCTCAAACAATGAATCAGAATATGAAACCATCATAGCTGGGATTGAATTAGCAGTTGCACTATCTATCGACAAACTTATAATTTGGAGTGATTCCCAATTTGTGGTAGGGCTAGTAAACTCAGAATATGAGTCTCGGGATCCCCAAATGGCTAAGTATGTAACTTGGTTAAGCAATGCCTAGCTGGTTTTTCAACATGGAAGCTCGAACATGTTCCTAGGGACTCTATTGAAAGAGGAGACGCCTTAGCCGCTATAGCCGCATCTGAAACAATATTGCTTACATACCATCCGGACCTCTCGATAGCCACTATCCGGTTACCTGTGTGGGCGAAACCTCCCTTCTCGATGGACCCCATAGCACAAGATATTAACACGGAGAACTCCCTAACGAAGGACAAGGCGCTCATACAAGGTCCGAGTTTAACTGGCCAAATTTTCCTTAATCGATGGGCGCTTGTCTGCCGATCCCCCGAATCCGGCCGTATATGAAATGCTTAACTATCGAACATGGCTAATATGTGCTGGCCGAATTGCACGAAGAGATATGTGGCAACCATCCAGGTGGCAGAACTCTGGCACACAGAGCCCACACTCAGGGGTATTATTGGCCAACCATGAAGTCCGACACCGCCGATTACGTACGCAAATGTGATCGGTGTCAACGACAGGCTCCCATCTTAAGATTACCGGCTTAAGATCTAATGTCTATCTTAAGCCCATGGCCCTTCACCCAATGGGGAATTGACATAGTAGGGCCACTCCCTACCGCCCAAGCTCAGAAGAAGTTGTTGCTAGTAGCCACTGACTACTTCAGAAAATGGATAGAGGTCGAGGCTTTTGCATTAATTAAAGACAAAGTGGTCACTTAGTTTATCTGGAAAAATATCGTTTGTCGGTTTGGTATTCACCGGTCAATCGTGTCAGATAATGGGCCTTAATTTGGTAGCCGGGTCTATAGAAACTTCTGCTAGGAATTCAAAATAAAGAACTTATACTCCACCCTCCAGTATCCATAAAGCAACTTATTCTCGCTAGTTTCAAACAAAACCCCGCTGACAAATTCTTTAAAGAAACTATTTGATGCGATTTAAAGGCAAATGGGTGGATCTATCCTCCCGGTCCTTTTGGGCATACAAAACGACCACCCCCGCATTCAACCTAAGATATCTCCCTTTGCACTTACCTACGGGATGGAAGCTATAATCCCTACAGAAATCGGTATGCCTACACTCCAAATGGATATGCCCTAACAGTTAAGTACAGAGTCTATAATCAAGGACCTAGACACGGTGGATGAACTGCGCAAGACAGCAGCCTTATGGATAGCATCCTACCATCGCCTACCGGTAACCCATACAACACGCATAAACCTCAAGTGGTCCAGCCAGGAGACCCGGTCTTAAGGAAAGTCTTCGAAAACACAGCCGATCCAATGGCAGGAAAGTTTTAGGCCAACTGGGAAGGACCATATATTGCAACACGAGTCAGTAAATCTGGATCATATGCTTTAGATAAGCTAGATGGAACACCTATACCCAGAATGTGGAATGCTATGCACCTCAAAAGGTACTATCAATAAAAATATGATTTTTCCTCTAACTGTATCTTCATCGCATAATCTAACTTATAAAGTCCAGATGGCGCTAATGCCCTGTCCGGCCCAGCATGGTTAATGCCTAACTGGCTTAGTATAAATCCGGATGACGCTAATGACCTATCTAGCCCAAAGATGAGCACGCCTGGGCTGGCTCAAGATAAAGTCCTGATGGCGCCTAATGACCTATCCGTACCCCAAGATGGTTAATCTCAATCGCCCAAAGATAAAGTCCGGACACGCTAATGCCTTGTCCGACCAAAGATGGTGCCACGCCCAACTGGCTCAAGATAAAGTCCGGATGACGTTGATGACCTATCCCGCCTAGCATGGTTAATGCCCGCTAGGCTCAAGATAAAGTCTAGATGGCGCTTAATGCCCCGTCCTAAGATAAAGATGGTTATCGCTTCAACCGGGCTCAATATAAAGTCTCGGATGGCGCTTATCGCCTCGTCTGCCAAATTTCGTAAAGATGGTTAATGCCTAAATGGCCAAAGATAAAGTCCGTGATGGCGCTTAATAATTCATCTAACCCAAGATGGTTAATGCCCAATCGCTCAATATAAAGTCCCGATGACACTAATGCCCCGTCCTAGCCAATACGGTTAATGCCCACTGCTTAAGATAAAGTCCCGGATGGGCGCTATCGCTTTGTCCAAATCTAGTATGGATACTACCCATTGCTCAAGATAAAGTCCAGATGGCGCTTAATGCCCTCGTCTCGCCTGAAGATGGTTAATGCTCAACTCGGCTCAAGATAAAGCCCGATGATGCTAGTGTCCCGTCTCGCCCCAAGATACACGCCCAACTGCTCAAGATAAAGTTCTGATGACGCTTATCGCTCTCAGTCCACTGGGCATGGTTACCGCCCAGCCTAGCTCAAGATAAAGTTCGGTGGTGCTAATGATACATCCTACCTAACATGGTTAACACGCCCGCCGTCAATATAAAGTCCCGGATGGCACTATCGCCTGTTCCCGCCCAAGATGGTTATCGCCCCAACCAGGCCTCAATATAAAGCCCTGATGGAGCATCGCCTGCTCACTCGGTATGGTTCTTTCCCAACCGGCTATAAAGTCCGAATGGTGCTATCGCCTCTCCCATTTGTATGGTTAATAAGTCTAACCGTTCTGTTTAAAGTCCCATGGCTTAGAAAGCACGCCCTATCCGACCGAGTGAGGATGATGTCCGGTTGGTTTAATCTAAAAATTTGGGTGAAATTGATGTCCCAACAGGCTCAATTCAGTCAATACCTGGCTGGTACGCATCAAAGCCCGGATAGGGAAGAGTGTAAATGAACCAGGGGACGATGCCACAAACCTGGACTACAACATACTAATTACAACATCAGCCACCCGACTACATAAAACTGAACTACTCGATTCAAAAGAGTCAGCAAAGTCACAATATAACACACGCTGCATTAAGAAGTCCAGTTACACTATATCAAAATGTCGGGATACAGAACGATGGGAAAGGAGCAAGGCTCGGCAAATTGGAACAGCATGCAGTCCCTAACTCCCACAAGAGGCATCGGGCTCCTTGATCAGACCAATTTTCTATATACAAATTTTAAAACACCATCATCAAAGGATTATTATCTAATCCCCGGCAACGACGCCAAAAACTTGATAAGACCATAAGCTATATGCTCATAAGAAGAATTGTTTTGTCACTGAACTTATTTAAATATTTAATTAGGTCTTAAAAACTGCAAGTGCATAGGTCGTATAAGTAATAAAGTGGATCTATATGTTCGGATATCTTTCCCACAGAGATTGAAAAGAATTTAAAATTCAACTACTCCAACTACTCAAGTTCTACACTATTTGAACGTCCAGTTTAGAGAAAATTTAGTAACCTAATAAGAAATTTAAAATACTGGAATCGTACATTTAAAATAAAGGAAAAATTTAAATCCTAAATATAAATTGGACTGAAACAGATTATTTATGGAAGTAGACACTGAGATTTCACTGTTATGAAATTATCAATTCCTGCATCATAATCTCATTCTATTTTCCCTTGAGTTGAAATTTGAATTTGTCAAGAGGCAAGGCAGTATAGTTTGGATTCCTCCTAACCAAACTTTTCATCGAGTAGAGATTCATGTTCATTCTCGAAACATGATTCTAATCAATTACTTGTAATTAGAATTTCTCCGTAAGATCTCGGTATTTTTCTTTCCAATACTTCATACCTATTTCTTATGATCACAGATTTCGCTTCCCAAGACAAAAAGGTGGCAATCACTGATTCCTACAAAATGAATGATGTCTCATCCTTAAGATCTGAAAGAGTTCTCTTTTCTTGATTAGATTTCATGCTGACACGATCAAGATCATTCTTTCCGCATCAAGGAGATCTCTAATTGATTAAATTGGATATATCACTCAACCTATTCTCAACCATAAGAAAATTCGAGGATTATCTAAGTAACCTTCGTGAGCTCATTATTTATTCAATATTAGTCTAGCATACTCCCGCAACTAGTATGCTTCTTTCTAATTTCAACTCGTGTCACCTCAAAGGGCCTCCCGAATTCAGAGCGACAAAAAGTCCTTTCGTGGGTATAAGCTACTAAAATTGGGAACAGTTAAATTCAAGATCAACACCATCCAAATAAATTCAAAACCCTCAACTCAGGAAATTTTCTTCTCATTGTGCAGAAAAGACCATAACTAGCACCAGATCTTTCCTAGAGAAAGTTGTGTTCTCGACAACTAGATTATAGTATACATTGAAATACTGGTCAAGAAAATTCCACTGTAACTACAGTCAGCTAAAGAAATGATTTCCAGCGTTTGTCTGGAGTTCATTGAATTCAAACAGTAATCGTAAATGAATTTATGCATTTAATTTCAAATTCAAAACTTCTAAACAATTTACTGTTTCAGAACCAGTAAACTAATCAAAATCTCACGCTAATGCTAATCTATAAAGTAAAAAATAAAAGAAAATAAAAGAAAAATACACAAAAGAGTCCTTAGCTCCCGAGGTACTCTGGTTCGTCGTTGCTAACTGACTGCCTCACTTTCGCAGTCGTTTCTATTTATAGAGCTCTAAAAGTTTGGGCCCTAACTTCAATGCTTTACTATGAATCCCTAAATTTTAGGCCCAGATTGTCTTCTCTCAACGCGACCAAAGTTGTGTGATTGCAGTTTGTGCCTTTATTGTAGTCCGACACAGTATGCTGGCCGTCTATTACGACTTGAAGATCTTTTGCTCTTTCTTTCTTGAGTTGCGACAACATATTTTTGTTGCGTCATTTTTCTTTCCTTCAGTATGATAACTCTGTCGCGAAAGAGTTTCCTTTGTCCCAACAATGGCGCATTCTCAAATGCTATGTCGCAACATCGATAATCATGTCGTGAACACCTGCTTCAAGCAGTGTACTTCTACAAATCGGTCGTGGACAAGATCTCTATTCACAGTTATGTGCTGCAACATTATCATCTCTGGCCACACCCAAAAACTGCCGCGATGCAGTTCTCGCCACTTAGCCTGTTTCCTTTTTGCAGCTTCATTTTTTATGTTGTGACCTAGACTTTTGTTTTTAGGATGTTTTGCATGTCGCGACCCCAATATGTTATGTTGCGACGACACTTTTCTGCATGCAGCATATTTTCCTGTCGCGACTTAGTTTTTCTGGTCGCGACATAACTTTTCTGCCTTCAGCTTGTTTTCGTGTCGCGACCCATTTTTCCTGTCGCAACATGACTTTTCTGTGTTCAGCTGATTTCTGTGTCGCGACTTGAAGATCTCAGTCACGACATCAAATCACCTTTTCAGCTTAAAGTATATTGCAACATTGACTCTCCTTGTTGCAACCAGGTCAATTCATCCATTAAGAACCCTTTGTCGCGACCTAGTTTTCTTGTTGCGACCTAAACTTCTTCTCCAGCATCTTTCTATCTCAACAAACTTTTCCATGTTGCAAAAGTCAGTGTCGCGACAGAGAGGGTTCTGTCGTGACAGATATTCTGCCTTCGCCCAAAGATTATGTCGCAACAATAAACCATCTGATTCCAATCACCAGACATGTTTTTCCCATTCTCTGTCGCGACCGATTGTCTTCTATCGCGACCTAGCTCAATCGTCAACAAATCGATTATGGTGTTGCTGACACTATACTCTTCGCAATCGCCGAAGCTCACGCGGACACACCGAGCCCGCCGCGACCGCACCACAATTGTCGTTTTTTCTCTTCTTTTCGCTGAAATATCTTCTTTTGCATTAATTCCTGCAAAACACAAAGTTTGTAAATAATCTATAATTTGGCATTAAAATAGCTCTAAAATTACTAAAAACAAGGTATAAAAATGGATTAAAAATAGATGAGTTTAAGACTCATCAAACACCCTCCCAACTTAAAGTTTTGCTTCGTCCTCAAGCAAAGAAAAAGAAGACGGTTTGTCCTCAAACAATTGGCTTTATTTTTAAGGACATTTTTTCTATTTTGACCGAAAATCTTCAACTTGAATTGAAACTGCTAGTTGTAGCTTAATTTCAAATTAGCTTAGTTCGCACTAAGAAAATTTTCAATTATTGTCACAAACAAACTAATGAATTCTAAAATGTAAACAATTCAGTCAATTAATCCTGATCTGTGTGTGTGATGGTTTTCTTTCCTTTCCTCCTTAGCAGGATTACCTAATCTTCTGGGACTCTACACAGTAACTGTAATTTCTTTTAACTTTTCAAAGTCCCATATGTTTGTTTTTTATATTAGTCTCCACTAATGTAGGCAAGTACCACCTTCAAGATCAATTAGGTCTTTTAGGCTTGTAGAATTTGGCTTGGGTAATTGGGTAAATAAGTGGATAAAAATTTACCCAAATTACACTCTTCAAGTGTGTATCTTTGCCTCTATTCTTCATCATTTTCTTTTCTACTAATGTCTGAAAAATATATTCCCCCAAACTTGTCCTTGATGTATCATACTGCTTATTCTCAGCTTAGCATCTTTTAGAGAGAAGTCTCCTTTTTGCTTTTCTTTTACTTGTCAAATATTTTTAGTATTAGTGCAATGTCTTGTCTTTATAGGCTTTCTCCCTCTCTTAGAGAACTTTGGGCTAGCAGCTCCCATACCAGTTGGCATTAGGGTACTAGGTGTTTAAACACCCTTAAGAACTTAATTGTTCAAGAGAGGAAGGCCATAAGACAAAACTTAATCCCATTTGACAATTTACAATTTTGACTTCATCCTTGCATTTTTTCCATTTCTTCATTAGTTCTTTTCTTTTTCCATCCTTCATTCTTGTTTCCTTTCAAATCAAAAATATATTCCCCCAAACTTATCCTTTTCTGTATTTTGAAGTTCTTGTCTTGAAACCTAGGGTTTTATTTTTATTGTAGGATTAGAATAAAGGAGGGTTTGAGGCTTTCATTTTGTTGTTTAAGTGAAGAAACTAGACGATTGGCTCAAATATGGAACTAGAGTATATGCTTATGCATATTACAAAGGTAGGCTTGAAAGGCTTAAACTTCCAAGGATGGCCTATATCACTTCTTATTGTTGGTGGTATTGCCTAGGATTTCTCCTTGACTAATATTCTAACAAGTTCTAGGACCTTGGACTATTTGGCTGTGACTGAACCCAGAAGATGTCCCTAATCCTTCACAATTTGTTAAGGAACATTTTACCATGTGCATTATTTTTCAGGACTTTCATTGACCTTATTGTTTATACAACAGTTTCAAAGGTCTTATTTGTGCTGTCAATTAAATACATTTTCTTAAATCTGAACCTTAAACTTCATTCTAGTTTACACATGCAACTTCTTGTTCCAATTTATTGAGGCCTACTACAATTTCAATTGCAAAAGTTTGGTTATGAGGTTTGTTGTTGTGTTATTCTAATCAAGTAAAAGAGTTCATTTGATCATGCATTTAGCTCAAAACAACACAACACACCAACAATTGTAATCAAGTCATATCAACCAAACTTGCTAACTCATTTTTCACATAAGATTCATTCATTTATTCAAAACAAAAATATAATCTAATAAGCAATTAACACAAGACAAAAAGAATTGTACACAAAATCATTCATAAAATTGTTGTTGATATTTTATTAAGAGGGATGATTACAATTTTTAGTTTGGAGAGAAAGAGCTGCTGGTTCATCTCCTCTCGTAGGATTCGGGGAATTTTTGTGTTAGGAGGTTCAAGGTCAAGCTAGCTAAAGATGGAGGAAACTTAGGTATTGAGATGTTTGGTTTCTCTTTCTCTAGAGGTTCTTCCTTGTTGAAGAGGCAATGATCATTGGTATATTATACGTGAGTGATCAATTCATCTTGCCTCATACCTATGTTATTCATGGTTCCTTCAAGTTCAGTGAGCACTGTGCATATTCACTAAATTTGAATTCACCTGATCCAGACTTTCATTCCACAACTTTTGTCTATAATTGTTGTCCATCTCTAGCTCCTTGTCCCTTTTCTCTATAAGATTCCCAAATTCCTTGAACCGTTCCTTGTAGAGATACTTGAACCTCTCTGCCTTCTACAACATACTTCCTTCCAACTTTTCTTCTCTTTTGTCTAAAAAGGTTAGCACATCTTCATCCATTTTTAGCTACTCATTGTAGAAGGACTGTATTTTTGAGTCCAATCTTTGCATAAGTACTCTTTCTCTCCTTTCCATTTCTTCCTTCCATTCCTCTTCCCTCTGCTTGAGAAGTTGTTCCCATCTTTGTTTTCTTTTTCTGAAGTCTGCTCTCTAGAAATTCTTCTCTGATCCTCTATTGTTGTTCCCACTGCTTTCTCCCTCCATTATTTCTCGTTTTCATTGAAACCAGCATTCCATAATCTCAAGATTTCGGGTTGTTCCCGAGCATTCCTAACGTTTAGAAAGTTTCCTTTACATTTGGAGGAGCAAGGAATCAAACGGACTTCGTTATGCATTTCTTCCTCCACTGGCAGCCTGGCTTTCCCCTGGGAATTGTTCCATCCCCACTTGTTCTTCTTCTTCTTCCTGAGGCTCCTCTGTAACTTCCACAATATCCTTTTCTTTTCTTTTTCTTCTATTTGGGCCCTTAATTACCCCTGTCAAGGTTAAAGGAGAAACCTTAGAACATGTCTCCTCCTCTGCCTATACCCCTTTCTCATCTCAAAACTACAACACGTAGTCCGGTGATAGGTCAGCTGGACGGGGGATCACCCCCTTTTACAATCTCAGGAAGGTTTCGATAGATGTTTCAATTATTTTCCCCACATCAAACTTATAACCCTTCAATAAGGCATATAATATGATGGCTTCATTCTCCTTGTTGTGCAAAGACGTTGTGGTGAATTATAACATGTTATGTAATAAAACCGCACTGGCTTTTCCGTTAGTGGAACCCCACGGGGGATGGATCACAGGATTTCTCTTCATTGAGTTCCATTTCCCCTTCCCACCAGTCAGGAAATCCACTATTTTTTCATGGTTAGGTTCTCTTATTAGCTTTTTGTATTTAGACCCATTTTTGGGATCCCTGATTTGCAGAACCTCGTTAATCCTTTCATGAACCATGGGGACCCATACTCCTCTGACATACACTGTATCTTCTTTCATGTCTATCATATCGGAGTAGAACTCCTTAACCACTACAGCATAACCAGTCTGGCTTGTGCTTGCAGAACAGGTTCCAACCCCTCTTTTCGATGATCTATACAAATGTTGAGATGAAAGTACTGAACCCCTTTCTCCAATAAACCCTTTGTCGCCAAAGTTCTTTCCTGTATGATAGCTTCATATGAAATGAAAGCTTCTGGGCTGCCTTTCTACTTCCTAGCTTGCTCAACTCTACTTTTTAAAGCTCTTTTATGCTTTTTTTCTTTCGAAAGGTGGTTATGTGCCTCCTTCTCGCACTTCGGTTCTAAGCATTAGGTCGCCTCACCGAGGTTCCAGATGAACCTCCTCTCACCCAATTGTGGTACTCTTCCATCAACTCATTCGAGATTTAGGACTAGGGCCTAGGTTCCGCCATTGATAAGATCTGGATTCAGGTTTAAGGTCTCAAGTCTAGGTTTTAGTAGTTGAAGAGAGGAAGGTGAGATTTGGTGAGAGTGTGAGTGATATGAAGCAATAGGGAGGAGTGGCTTTCTAGTTTTGGAGAACTTCTTCATTTATGGCTCAACAAATGGATCAAGTTTCTTCGGTCAGACAATTAATGATTAGGTCACAAACAACATCTTTTGAATTTACTATAATTTATCAGTGACTTCAAAATTAATATTTTGCCCATTTTTATTATTTAAAATCCTCATGTCACACATACTTTCAGGGTTTGTCGCAACAATGAATAGTCCTGACATTAGAAAATTTTGTCACGACACATGTCATTGGACTCAACAATTGCCTACAAGTTACAATCTGGGTCACAACAAGAAAATTCCTGTTGCGACAGAGATTGGATTCTGCAAATAGAAAAGTGGGTCGCGACACCGTTTGAAGGTGCTTGCGACACTGTTTTTGTTGCCATTTACTTTAGTTTCAAAAATTCTTTTCGCAACAGAAAACAAAGGTCACTCGACATCATATCAAAGGAGTTCTATCACTTAATAAAACTTTTAATGTCGCGACCTAACTGGGCTATAAACTGTCTTTGACTTACTAAATTTCTTGTTATGAAACCCTTTTTCCTCACTTATAAAACAATGTTGCGACACATATTTCTTTGTTCACTCGTTATTGTTTCCCCCAACTTTCTACAAACTTAAAACCGCCTCTTATTATGGTAATCACTCACAACTCATTCAAAATTTTCAATTCAAGCATCAGGAAGTCATATTTAGCAACAAAGAAATCATCAATTCATGAACAACTATCTCATTAAAACACATCAACATAGCATTCAAGAAATTGGCAGCAAACTCCCCCAAACTTAAGATATGTATTGTTATTACAAATAAGTTTAGGGAATGAGAAATACTCCTCCTTGTAGTCATTTTCTTCACAATTCAGCTTGGAGCAGGGTGCCTTATAATAAAATCAGATTCCAATTTATTCTTCCTGTTCACAAATAAATAAAAAAATTTAGCAAATTACTAATCTTCCAAAAAAAAAAAAAAAAAAAAACTTCTAACCAAATCAAAATTTTATAATCCAAAATTCATAAAAATAACCAACATCAATCTGCCAAAATAAGAAAAATAATAAAATTAAATTCATCTGTCGTTTCCTAAGAAGTCGTCGCTTAATGTCCTTAGCTACATCATCATGAAAGTGTCTTCATTTCAGTCATTTTCTTTTCTCTTTTCAAAATAATGCTTTAACTTATGACCATTTACTTTGAATTCATTTCCAAATTCAGTCTTTAGTGTTACTGCTCCAAAGGATGTACTTGCTAACACTGTATATGGACCACTCCATCTTGATTTAAGTTTCCTTGGAAAGAGCTTGAGCCTAGAGTTATATAAGAGTACTTGTTCCCCTGCCTTGAACACTCTCCTTAGAATTTTTCTGATCATGCCACATCTTGGTCTTTTCTTTGTAGATTCTGGCATTGTCATAGGCTTCATTTCTCAATTCTTCTAGTTCATTCATTTGGAGTAGTCTCTTTCCTCGCGCCTGAAATCATTAGCTCACTTTTGATGACCCAAATAGCTTTGTATTTCAATTCTAAAAGGAGATGATAAGGTTTTCCATATACAATTCTGTATGGGGACATTCCAATGGGAGTTTTGTAAGTAGTTCTATGCTTCAATACCATCATTCAGCTTTATGTACTCATTCATTATGCTTCAGATTTACTGTCTTCTCTAGAATTTTCTTTATCTCCCTATTGGAAATTTTAGCTTGCCCTTTAGATTGAGGGTGATAAGCCAATCCCATCATATGTTTGATTCCATATCTGCTCATGAGTTTTGCAAAGACTTTATTTGCAAAATGGCTTCCCTTATCACTGATGATTGTCTGGTGCCCTAAATGCAGTTTTTAAATGCTTTCTTTTCAGATAAACCCAACAACTATATTTAGCATCATTTCTCGGGGATTAAACTGCCTCCACCAATTTGGATACATAATCCACAACTAAGAGAATGTATATATTGCCAAATTATGTTGGAAAAGGTCCCATAAAGTCTATTCCCCATACATCAAAAATTTGCACCACCAGAATTCCCTACAGGAGCATTTCATTTCTTCTTCTTATGTTGCCCATTCTCTGACAAGTATCACAATGTTTTACCCATTCAAAACAGTCTTTGAATAGAGTAGAGGCCACAAACTCATTGGAGAATTTTCGGCTATCTTGTTTCCAAAGTGTCCTCCATATGGCGATGCATGACATTTTTCCATAATACCACCACTCGCTTTCTAGACACATCTCCTATGATCATGTTTGCTCCTCTTCTTATACAACAAAGTGGGTCATCCCATATATAATCTGCAATCAAATCTCAATTTCTCTTTGCTGTAGCTGAATTCACATGGCATACTCCCACAAGCTAAGTACTGACACACGCTGATAGCTCAGGTGTTTGCACCGTAAATATCAATAGCCGCCATCAGAAAAATTTATGCTATTTTTTCTCCTCTTTCTCGTTTTCTTAGCGCCTCTCTAATCTAGACAAGTGATCTGCTATCACATTGTCACTACCCTTCTTGTATTTGATTTCAAGATCAAACTCTTGCAGCAGTAGCACCCATCTGATCAATATTGCCTTTGCATCCTTGTTTGCCATTAAATATTTAATTGTAGCATGATCAGTGTGTATCACATGGGACCCTAATATATAAGGCCTAAATTTTTCACAAGCAAAAACCATTGTCAGCATCTCCTTCTCTGTTGTGGAGTAGTTTTCTTGTGCCTCATTGAATGTCTTGCTGACATAGTATATGGCCTTGAATATCTTTTCATTTCTCTGTCCCAATATAGCTCCCATTGCATAATCACTAAAGATCACACATACTCTCAAATTCATTGGCTTCCGGCCCTGTCGCATGATAGAGCTAATACTAATATGGATTTAATTTCTCAAATGTGACCGCATGGATTCACTAAAATCAAAATTTGCATATTTTTCCAGCAAACTTCACACAATGGTCTAGAGATTTTGAAAATCCTTAATGAATCTTCTATAAAATCCAAAGATGTCCTGCAGCTTCTTATGCCCTTCACTCGTTATAGTATATGAGAGTTTTTATAATACAATCTTTACTCTGGCTTACTTCTAATACAACAATAGAATTGTTCTAAGACAACAATTCTCCTTCAGTTACCATGAAATGACATTTTTCCAAGTTTAAAGCTAGATTCTTGTCCTGGCACCTCTGAAGTATTGTTTCTAAGTTTTTCAGACAATCTTCAAAACTGGATCCATATACTGAGAAATCATCAATGAATATTTCCATAATCTCTTCCACCAAATCAGAAAATATAGACATCAAACATCTTTGAAAGGTGGCAGGAACATTACATAATCCAAATGGCATCCTTCTAAAGCCAAGGTACCATAAGGACATGTAAATGTTGATTTCTCCTGATCCTCTGGGGCTATTGCAATCTGGTTTTAAACTCGTAATATCCATCAAGAAAATGCAATGGGAGTGCTTCGCTAACCCCGTCCAACATTTGGTCAATGGTTGCAGAGGATAATGGTCATTTATGGCAGCAAGATTTAATTTCCTCGTAGTCTATGCACACTCCATCCCATCACGCCTAGGAATCAATTTATTCTTCTCATTTCTGATCACAGTGAATCCTCCCTTCTTGGGAACCACATGTACTGGGCTCACCCAAGGACTCTCTGAAATTGCATATATGAAGCCTGCATTTAGCCATTTAAGTACTTATTTTCTGACTACTTCTTTCATTATTGGATTCAACCTTCTCTGATGCTCTATAGAAGTTCTAGCATTCTCCTCTAACAAGATCTTGTGCATACAGACCGAAGGACTGATTCCTTTCAAATCTTCTATAGACCAAGCTATTGCTTCCTTATATTTTCTGAGAGTCTCTAGTAGTCTTTGCTCTTCCAGCTTAGTTAATCCAGCTAAAATAATTACTGGCTTTCCCTTTTCTAGTTGTAAGAATGTATATTTTAAATGTTCAGGCAATTCCTTTAGTATTAAACCTTCTGAACTTTTGTTTTCTTCAAATAATTTCTTCTTATAATCGCTGATTTTTCTCTCGCAGACCGTTTCTAATACTGGACACCAATCTTTCATGAAATTGGAGTTCAGAAATTCAACTTCCAAGACGCCATACTGAAATTCATCTCATTCTCTATTCATTGAATTTGAAAATTACAATCATATCATCAGAATCGACAGAATTTTTGTTTCTACTTCACCTTACGTCAACACTTCTAGCCTCCGGTTGTTTCAGGCTGTCATTGAGATGGAAATGCACAACTTCATCTCCAACCCTGAGAGTCAGTTCTCCTTTTTTCACATCAATCAATGCTGCTCCGTTGCTAAGAAGGGTCTTCCTAATAGCAGTGGGACTTGTTTGTCTTCCTTAATATATATGACTACGAAGTCAACTGGAAAGACAAATTTTCCCACCTTGATAAGCACATCTTAAAGGATACCCTCAGGATGGGCCAATGTCTTATCTGCCATCTACAGGGTCATGGCTCTGGGAGTAAGCTCCCCCAAACTTAGCTCCTTTAGCAATTGCATTGCGCACTGTTGATGCTAGCCTAGAATCACATAGCTTTTCCCATGTCACATTCTCAATCATGCAAGGTATGCTGAAGCCGCCTCTAATCTTGCTTTTTTTTTTTTTTTTTTTTTTTTTTTTCGAATGGATTTTTGAATTAATGCACCGCAGTCGTATTCAGTTTACTATCCTTTCTCAAGAACTTTCTTTTTGCTCAAATGTATCTTTCATGAATTTTGCATACGAAGCATTTGAATTAATGCCTCTAAGAAGGGAATGTTGATATCTATCTTTCTAAATATGTTATGAATTTAGTGAACTGTCAGCTGGTTCTGCAGCCTTTGAGGGAATGGAACTAGAGGATTATAGGCTTTCACTCCTTCCTTCCTTCCCCGTCGATGCGTCGCGACTCTCCTTCTCTCGTAGCTTTTAAACCTGCCCGCTGATGTTCTCTCTCCACCCCAGCTTGTTTCTCTTTCATTATTCTTACTTTCTACTCTTCTTTCATTCTAACTCCCCGCCACTTCTCGCAGTCACCGCCATACAACTTAGGCTCTTTCTCGATTCGTGCTGTGGTAGTAAGGAGCGAATCAACAAAAATTTGTTTCCTTATGTTCCTCCCATCGCGAATGCTCATCGCAAAGATAGCGGTTCAGTGGTCTTAACACGGATGGGTTTTCATCCTATGAATGACTCGCATCAGTGTTGAAAATGGTGAGGCTTTTAGTTTGGATTTTTGGACTTTTGTTTCAAACAAAGGAGATTGTATAGTTAATCGACTAATCGCAAAGCTTAAAGTTAATTGTGAAATGGTAACCTCGTGTTTAGTCACTAACTTGATAACACGCCGGCCAACAAGTGTCCTCGGTCATATCCTCAGATTATGGCAAATAACATATAGTCAAAGCCATAACCGGATCTTTGTTTAACTAGAAAACCTAACCCTAGAATCAGTCCTATTTGAGTCAACACAGGTAATATGCACTCACAGCCCCTTTCAGTTTGAAACCCTAACACTTAACCTCATTTCAGTGGCTCGTAAAGGCCACCTAAAGAATAACAAAGGTATCTAACAATAAGTATGCACTGTAATTCTAAATCATGGTAAGTATTGGCCAAAGTAATGACATTAAATGATATTCAACCCTAATTTGAAAAGCCGAGCCATAACAACACAAGATCTATAGCATTTAAAACATGAGGACTAATTCGTGAACGCTCTCTACGACCAAGCTAGCCACCTTCCTCATATTATAAGGCTTAAGCTACATCCTTGAGTTGTCATCCTCAAGGGGGGTGTTTAACAGCCGAGAAAATGAAAGAAAGAGGAGAGAGGCAGAGAAAAGCAAACCATAAATGAAAGCTGCGGTTGTATTGAAAATTAAAAGTCGCACAAAGTCAGCTTCCAATACGCTTTAGGTTGTTAAAATCACGGCGGCTTATATAGCCACCCAAAGTGTGAAAATACAAGAAAGCCTAAAATATTGGCTCATAAGGGACAAGGAGGTAATACACCAAAACGGGTCGCTTAAGCATTAATTTCACACAAATGACAAGAGCAGACCTTACATGCGTGAGAATTCTCAGATACGGGTGGGCTCATACCAATGAATTACACTAGGTTTTAACACTCGTTAGCCTGTTTAAATTATACAGATAGCCAAATCACAAATTTCTCGCTTATGCACGTTGGACTCTAGCTAGCGTAAATTTCGCTTAGCCTAGCGAACAGAGAGATAGAGAAAATGGAGAATTTCGCTAGGCACGCTGATTTTCGCTTATGTACGAAATTTCGCTAGCCTACGGCTCACTGTTAGGGATTCAAGTAAATCTTCGCTATGGTTGCGAAATTTCGTGAATCTGCGAAATTCTCAATCATAGCAAATTTCCTGAAGCGTCTGCTCTTCACTGCTTTGCCTACTGCACCCTCTGCTGCATCACTTTTTCATCATTTTGCTTTCATTTCTTTATTGCATCTTTGTATTTGTGATGACTGAAAAATAGTTTCAATCTTCATGGCTCCGCACATATCTCGATATCGAACTCCTGCCATGCAAAAACCCAAAATAACCAAAAATAACCTCAATGGCATAAGTGATACTAAGTGGACTAACACCACCACGACTGGAGGTGATTAGTGCTGTAAAACACTCAAACCTATCTCAAATGGCTCAAAATATCACTTTTGGGCACTAATCACACCCCAACTCGACGAGTTGCTAGTCCTTAGCAAAGCCGAAACAATAAGGACATAAATATGCAAGGGATTTTCAAAAAGTTTATGGTTCAAAAGGTGTATGTACAAATAAGCATTACCTTTAAAATGAAGAATCGATACCAAGTTTGAAACCTACATTTGAGAGTAGGCAAAACCATACAAGAACAATTTGAGGTCAACATCGATCCATGGTTCCCAACCTGAATTACACCACAAAGTTCACGGTTCTTAATGTAACGATTGAGTCAATAAATTGCAAATTATCCTCCCCCCCAACCTAGCTACCGGCATACCTTAAGTCAAGTGAACAACCTATATAGAAATAGCTACATCTTTCTTTCTTTTATTTGACTTCACTGTAGGGCAATGCTTAAACTCGATTTCACCAAAGTCCGTGTAACGGGGGTCCACCGATGACTCCCAACCAATTAAGGTTTAGGGCATCAAGCCAAAAGGATCACTGACCACAAACTCTACAAGCTTCACCCCGGACTCTGAATGACTTCGAGAATCACACCACAACACGCTAAACTCCACCTATCCACCCATGTAGCTTAACACTAAGTCGATGACTCCCAACCACTTAAGGTTTAGGGCATCTGCTTAGTTGCGCCATATACCCTTCGGACCGTGCTCGGGTTTCAAGGCAAAGTGTCACGACTTTATTTTTCTTTTTCTTCTTTTCTTTTTCTTTTTGCTTTTTCTTTTCTTTTCCTTTTTGGAAGACTACATTGGTCTTCATATATGGGTAACACAAACCTATTATGGATCGTCAACAGGTCTAAGGCCGGCTTTGCAAAGTGAAGGGAGGTATATAATTTCACAGCCTATCAGCATAATCTGGTGTGCAGTGTGTGAATTAGCTTAAGGGGGAATATTCAAGTTGAATTAGAATCTTTTAATCGACCAAAAACTCGACTATGCATGGAGTTGTTCTAACATTAAGGTGACAAATCAGGTTTCAATTTTCCATTTTAAGGCAATTCAATTGTCCAATTAAAAGCAATTCAATTGTTCAATTGAATAAAATTGATACACAAAGGGCACAAAAGTGATATGCAAAAGTGTAATATCAGATATAACACTCGTATAGTTTTTTGATATAGCCAAAATGGCTAGTACATGCATAACAAAGTTAAACATGTTAAAGATATCATCGCTTACTATGGCTAATACATGAATCTTACACAAAATTAGTAGGCGCTTGATAAAGCCGATAACTATACAAAAATCATAAAGAAACCAAACCACCTCACTCCCGCGTGGGCGGTGTCAGAGCTACTACGCGCCGCCAACATATCCAAAGAAGCCGCAGCGCCTCAGCCGTCGCACGCGACTTAATACCCAAATGTGTCATGATCTGCTGCAGCATGGAGTGACAGTGACCTAGAGTGGCCTCAGCTCGAGCCAACCTCTGGTCCTGTGCTGCCTGGGTAGTGGCCAAAGAACATACAACATCCATAACAACGACTAGCTCTCTCGAACTGACGTGTATGTGCTCTGGAGAATGCTGTGCTGTATAAGATGGGCCGTAAGTACGCCACTGGGCGCGAAGTAGCATGGAGGAGGAGATGGAGGAGACATATGTGGAACTGACCTCCTTCCACCCTGCCTCGTGGGCATGACTATCTCGTCCCGTGGGAGTCCTCTAGCCCCGATCCTAGCCTCCTCCCGGTCCTACTGGGCCGGCGAGTAAAAGATACGGGCATGACCATCGTCGCCCATCAACAGACTGAGCATCGAATCTCCGCTCAATCCGAGGCTCCTTCCGAAAGCCCATGTGCTCGAGGACATGGCTCGGGGAGTCGCGGGCAACAAAGAGCTGAAGACTCTCACGAACTGTGCCCTTACTTGCGGACCTGTCTTCAACGCATCGCGGAGGTCATCACCAGCCAGAGGGACTAAAACCAAAGATCCCTTTGAGATCCCAAGAAAAGAGCCTCCAGGATGGCCCCTACCTCAGACGCAGGCCGCAGTCGAAGAGGTCGGTCTCAATAGGTGATCGATCGCCAAAGATTCGAGGCTGAGTCGCTCCCGGCGAGCACCGCCCAACCAGGTGTCTCGGCAAGAATGCCACCATCTCGCTGAGGTGGGTGAGACCACCCAGATAAACTCCTTTCCTCGAATTGGCCTCGCGGCATTCGCAGCCTAACGCCACAAATATTCGCCGTTTAAGCACCCCGGGCGATCGCTCTAGTGAACTAAGCTCGAAAGTAATTTGTGGCGCCCCGAAGTCATCAACGTAGAACCGTAGAACCACCGGGGTAATAAACCGCCGATGTCATGAATGGCAAGAGGGAGTAGTGCTCGACACCAAGATCGAAGTCTCCCGCCAATTTGGGATCAGCTATCAGTGCCAGGACGTCGTAGAATGACTCCCCATGGAAGTCTCGGGTCAAAGCGACGCCTCCTATCAGGTGCCCGACAGTCAACCCGCCCCGATCCCGGGAGGCTGGCGAGAACCGAGGCGAAGAGGTCGCCCCGCCGACGTGGTCGGACTCCGCTTGAGGTCCTGGATGAGGATGACTCACCGCCTGAAGTACGGCCCGCTTTGAGTGGCCTTCGCCTTCCAGATCTCCACAGGGCACTACCGAAGCCCGGGTCCCATCCGCACCAGTACCTCCTAACCCTCGAGGCTCTCAAGGATCGCCGGACCGGAGCCGTACTGGCCTCGCTTCTCCGCCGGTACTCGAACCTGACCCAGGTTCGAGGCGGACCCACTCGGTGCGCACCATGGCTGTAGTGTCACTCACCATGCCTTTAACACGAGTCCACATCGACCCCCTCACACATGCTTATTCTAAGTGTAAAAGCTTGTCATTGGTGTTTCACCCAATGACCCTTTATCCAAAACAAAAGCTTTTGATTTTTAACTCATTGGACATCCTCCAATAAACCTCTTTATTCAAAGCCGTTGGACAATCTCCGATAAACAACTTTATTTAAAAGTACGATGCCTCCGATAAACAAATTTTTATTCAAAGCATTGAGACAGCCCATAAATCGCTTTTAAATCAAAAGCATTGGATAGTCTCTATAAAATCGCTTAATTCAAAAGCATCGACGCTTCGAGCAACAGCCTTTATTCAAAAACTATGAAATGCACCAAGAGACTCCACGCATCGAGTCCAATGTACCGAGCCTTCATCACCCACTACCAAGAATGATAAATGATTATGACCATGTACACAAGACTCATTTAATGCGATGTCCCGAATTAATATGCTGGTCTACCTATACCATGCCATATATGATGAGTGCTATATGGACATTTTAAACCATGCATAATACCTATGCATCATTTGGACAATCATATCAATTAACATACAATTTCCAAATAAACCACACAATACATGTCAACATATTATACACACATATATTGACATCTACAAGTCATCACCAATCAAGCAATGACTTACATTGTGTTTCAGCTTAATTGTATTCATGTCCACAAATAGCCTATAACCAAGCCAAACAATGACCTTGTTCATACATAAACACATCACAAGCCAAACCATTAGAACACACAATTTGACTTCCACACAATTTCAACCAAGTATATCACTCAATTCAAGCAATGATACACTACAATCATATACCAATTTGCGGCAAAAATCTGACACAAATCATTAAATGTTCTGTCAGAAAGGCTCTAAAAATGGACCATGTCTCTATTATGAGGCCTAATCTATGATTCAAAGCCAACATCAGTCCCATATAGTTTACACTTCCTTGGTGCAATGTTGAATCAAATTTCAATTTTTTATCCAACTAAAACTAATCCGCATCAGATAATAGTTCAACCAAAATAGGTGCCTATATGTTTAAATGGGACCATAATCTGGTTTGCAGAGTCCAATTTCTGATGATCTAAAAAGCCAATATCGTTCACTATGTTAGTTTACAATTCTTCATGAAGGTCAAACATGACACTATTCCCATAACCCATATGTTTGCCAAATAAACTTCCTAGTGGGAAAAACGGCCAACCGCCCTTAGGGCAAAGGCCAACTCGCCCCTAGCCATTAAAACTCAACCAAACTGTGACGCCCCAAATCCCGGGGGTCATTTTTGTACTTTTTTTTAACACAATGCCCATGAATAGTGTTCATGAACAGTGTCCATGAATAGTTTTCATGAACAGTGTCCATGAAAAGTGTTACTCGAACAAAGGTCCATGAACAAGTGATCCCAACAAAGGCACAAACGCGGTAATCGTCGAGGTCTATCATACGCACGCCAGCGCCGGCCTGAGCTGGCTGCTCTTGTCGCGCGTGGCTGCCGCCTTGAGTCGGGGGCTCACAGGCTCAAGTGAGCGACGCTGTCCCGACATCGCCCACAAGCCCGACCCTGTTGCTACACCAAACAGCCCAAACCCTGTCGCGACAGAGAATGCTGTATCACGATAGACTTCACTCTCCCCACTAAAGTGCTGCTGTCACGACACAAAAGTCATGTCGCAACACCGAAACCAAACCCACAACACAACACCTCCGTCGCGACACCAAAAATTTTTTTGCGACATAGGGTTAGCTTTCTCTGTCGCTACAAAGTGCCTTAGGAGGCCTGTCGCGACAAGCCTTCCAAGGCTTGCCCTCGCGCTCGTGCACGTAGGCCCTCGGTCATGTGCGCAGATGGGCTTTCCGTGCACGCCGTTACCCCTATTGTCACGACACTCCACCGCAGTTGTCACACCACTCCTAAAATGGGCAGAGCTCTCATTTTACCCCCGCATTGTTTTAGCATATTATAAAAATCCCATAAATTTGTCTGGCTACATGCCGTCACCGGAACTGGAAAGCTGCAAAAATGTGTATTTATTGTTGCACTACGAGCTCTGATTACAATTTATGTTCTTACTCATAACTATAAACTAGGTTTCTACCTGTGGATTTACAAAATACAAAAACAAGGCCACCTGGGCCCCCTTTTCCCTTCACAACTTAGGTCCTGATGAGCTTTGTCGCTCACAATTCCTCTCGACACTTGAAATTAAAGATTTCTGACAAGTAGAAAAGCAATTCAAGTAGCTGAATTTTCCTACATTGCGCCCCTCCCACCTAAGTGCTCATGGTTTGCAAACTACACACATTCAAGTAAATTATGCATATTCTACTTAAATGTCTACATGCCCCGTCCTACGACTAGCCCTACTAACTCCTCACCATGCAATCACATGTATGATAAATCGTTTCGCTAAAACAAAGATATTTGTTTGTTTGTGAACAACCGATATATATTTCAGGACATACTCCATAAATAATTATGTGGACAACCTCCGATATATTATAGTGACATACTCCGATAAATAATTGTCAATAACCCTCCGAAATCATGTCATGCACTCACACCTACTATTCTATGGTGTCCCCATGCATATGAAATGCAATATGCCATTTCTATACCAATTCATGTTAATATATCAAGCATGCATATATTAACATAATTTACACAAACAACCATCATGTTATTCAACTTTAACAATAACACAAACAACACACAAAGGCAAAATCAATGGTCCAGCACCATCACAGCATTGCTTCAAAATGGCCCAGTTCCTCGGACTGTCCGAATGGGCCAAGAATTTTCGCACTCGGGCCCAAGTCTGACTTAAATGTACGGCTATTCAGGCCTCAAACACACCAACCATTTGGATGGCTCTTAGCCAAAGACTAAATCAAGTAGGAGAAAAACCCCTACCTTTTGGAGTTTGTCAAAACTCACCGATTCCGATCTCGATACGAAGCTCTTGGCACGAGGATGAACTTTCCCTCTTACTCCTCCTGAAACCGCCGCTCCGATTGCCGGGAAACTTAGGGATAAGGTAGGGTAGAGCTTCTCTCTTTAGAGCTCTCTCTTCTTTTCTCTCTTTTCTCTCTTTTTCCCCTCTCCCCATCCCATCGGTAGGTCCAAGATGGGTTAAGTGAGATGTCCTCTCATGCCATGTGTCATCCTCTCATTGGTTCTCTTGGATTACCCTTATCACCTTATCCATCCACCTTGGATTTCCACCCAATCATGTGTTGCCACATGTCTTCTATGGCCCCACTTGAGCTCATGGTTTGACTTGTTCTTTGCTTGACACGTGGCTCCCTGTGAGCCACCTATTACAAAGCAGTGTCCCAGATACCCTGCGTCTCAAAAACGGAAATTCAACTATCTCTGAATTCACTAAAATTAGATGTGGTAGCTAGATTTCGCGAGACGATTTCAACGGTGAAGTCCGTTTCATCATTTAAGATCAAGAAAATTTTCAGATTTTTGATCGAAATTACCGTTTTACCCTTTCTCAGAAAAATTGAATTTTCTCAGGTTTTACACAAACAACCCCTAGAATGAAAAAAAAAACCAAGGTAGGAAGAATCTCTACCTCTTGAAACGTGGAGCACGATCTATAGTTCCGCGAACACTCGAACCCGAAGCCACTTGAACCTCTCATACAAACTCTGAGCTTCTAAGATTCACACATGTAGCCCCTCGCCGAGTACTCCGACTTAAACCCTGCTCATCGAAAAGACGACCACCCGACCAGATCGTAGAGAGAAAGCTGAGCTTTCTAAACCTCTCTTCTTCTCCTCACCCGCCAGACACCAGCCCAAAAAATGAACTTTTCCCTTGCCCATCTCGACTCCTAAGCTTCCATACTCGTATCCTGCCTTTACCCCGAAACAATTTATTTTCGGTTTCGATTCAAGTTCAATTTATTTTAAATGAACTTAACTCTGAAGTTATTTCATAACTCCCGAGATCTAGAGAATTTTTTAAGCTTCCCTGAACCATTATGACAATTTATTATTAATATTATTTTTATTTATTTATTTATTTTTTGCCATTTTTTTCTGAACATTTTTAATTTTCCTGGGTTTTACAATTTTTAAAGTTTAAACTTGTTTCAAACCTCTTATACCTATAAGGGAAGAGCCAGCTTGGGTTCAGGGGCACCTATCTCACTGAAATGTTTTTCAAAAACATTTTCCCATTATTCTCAACATTCAAAAAACGTATGCTGGCGATTTGTCTCACCGAAAAGGACTCAGACCGAACCACACAAAATCCCCGATCATTCCATGTACATCTATATATATGTATGGTAACATGACAAATAACATATCATATTAGAGTCAAAATTTTCTTCTGACAAAAAAAAAAAAAACGAGGTATATATTCAAAGCCTTCAAGGCATATTCTCTTTCAGAAACACTTCCAAGAGGCATATTCTCTTTCAGAAACACTTCCAAGGAGAAGAAGATATATTATACGTGTTGAAATCTAGTGGACAAATTGATCTCGACATGGTGTCGAAATCTAGTGGACAAATTGATCCCAACATGACATTTCGTAAACCTCAATCGCCGTAAACCTCTGAAGCAAGATTCAGTGGAGGTTAGTCTGGAAACGATGTACCAGGGATGGACCCCAATCAAAAGTGAATCCCTTTCAACAGTCGGCAACAATATCAATTGTTAGGGGAATCCGTGAATACCCATCCATCTTTATTCACATTTTTTTCGAGTTTTAGACTGAAATATTTTATTTGAAAAAAAAAATTATAAAATTATTTTGGAGACCAAATTAATTGCCAAAGTAGTGCATAATGATAGCGGCAATTGTAATTATTAAATTATCGTCGTTCATGACACGTAATTGACCTTAAAATTCTGCCAAATGCCTCCGTGATGAGTATATTTTTGCACTCATTTTATCCCTATGTTTTACTTATATTTTTAGTAGTTTTATTATATAAATAAAGGATCTAATGCTGTAAATTTTCAATTTGTGATTAGTCAACTATGAGCCAATATGAGCAAAACAAAATCCCAAAATCGAAACTACATGTAGCAAGAGCTACTGTGTTTTGATGTTTTGCTTTCACAATGATCCCAATGGCTACAATATTGATATGGATGGATAGGATACTTTCTCATGCTTTCCAAAAGACCTTATTCACTCCATTTGGACTTCAAATGATCAAGTTATGACTCTTGGTAGTTGAAGGAAGAGGAGAAGAGAGCTCAAAAGTAACCAGTTGGATCATTTTGTACATTCAGTATTTATAATCATCTCTAAAGTGTTTTTTTATGAATATATCTAGATTCTACACTTCAAGAGCTTTCCAACGGTACCAAGAACATCCAAATCAAAGTTCAGATGACAAAGTTATGGCCTTACGAAGTTGGTGCAAAATTGGAGCCGCAAAGAACGCCGACGCTGCGTAGAGCGCGTAAACAGAAAGCATCCCCACGTTGCGACGTTGCCCAATGACATCACGACGTTCGGGGTTGGTTTTGGGTTGATTTTTAGCCCATTTTTAGCCCACAATTGGGGGTTTTAAAGCTCAAACCCAAAGGAGATGGGGGAGAATGTTTTTGGGAGGTTTGGAAGGGGGGAAACACCTTAGGGCATGGTTCTTGGGGAAATGAAGACGGATTGAAGAAGATGAAGATTGAAGAGGAGAGCTTCCTGGGGTTTATTAATCAAGACAGCTATTTTTCCCTTTTCATGTTTTCTCTTATCTTTATGGTTGTATCTTTTCCATTTGATGGACTGATTTTCGTCAGGTTTTGCTGTATTTTGACATGGATCTTATATCTACGGTTGATTTTCCATTTCTATTGTCTTTTTGTGATTTTATATCTACACTATTCTTCGTTGATATTTACATATTGATTTCTAGCTAATCTCAATATGAAGAGTGGTTTCTCAAGATCCGAGAAGTGAGCGAAATTAGACATAGATGAGTTAATCCTAATAAACTTGATAATATAGAATTAATGACACTAGGAGGCTTGGTTGTTCTTTACATTTAATGCACCTTTAACACTGGGTCGAGCTAAGAAGCAAAAAAAACCTAGTGATAAATGGTAGATTATTTTGACCTTGAGAAAGACTTCAATTACGTAGATGTGAATTGCTCCAGATAGCATTTTCATGAGACAATATAGTGGAATATTGATCTAGATATAATAGAAATGTCCAATTGCACCAAATACCCTAGAAATATATTATCTCTCAGCGTCCCGTAGTTGCACAGTTAATTTGTTAGTCTATTAAGTTTTCTTTAGTTTATTTTAATTTAAATTCTACTTAAACAATCTTTGACCGTTTGAATATTAGAAAAGCGTTCTAATTTTGGTACTTAGCATCCCCATTTTCCCTATGGATCGATATCTGTACTTAGGTACACTTTATTATTTGACAAGCGTATACTTGCGCAGAATAGGCACTCATCACATATTTTATCACATATTTTTAATACACATCACAAAATACGCCTATCAAGTGGCAATTGGACTTGTAATAGACAGCGGCAATTCCCGTATTATTATTGTTTTTAACATTGAAACTTATTTAAAATATTTACTATTTAATAAATTACATGAACTAATGGATTCGAATATATTTATTATATTATCATAGTTAATAATTTGTAAATCAACACAAAAGTTATTTATTTGAAAATAACTGAACTATATTTTTAAAAATTTTCACAACAAACAATATCCTAGCAGCCTAAAATCTATGGAATATTCAATGGAATTTTGCATTAAGCTCGATTATGACATCCTTGCATAAACCAAATCATAAAAATATATAAAATAATTGTATACAAATATCAATATATATAAATATATCAACATATATCAATGAGTCCCACAAGATGGCGTCTTTATATTTCTCTTAGATGATGTTTCTAGAATACAAATTTATTGATCTGTTAGATTCCTTGTGCAATCTCAACAAATACTGGAGTTGATGGAGTCAGATGGAGCTTAGGAGACACAAGGAGCCGAGGGAGCTGATCGATAAGTAATTTTACGTATATACGAGCACGCAGGTCGCTTAGCCGGAAGTGCACCCAACTCGATACAAGGTTAACAATGGTGTCACCATGGGGAGGCAATGTGATGATAAAGGGTGGGATGGATAAGGTGATATCTACCACCATGGTATCGGTTCGCACACTGATATGGTAAAGATGCAAAGTGTCTCGGGTATGAAGGCGATGTGTAAGTACGTAGGGTATAAAATCTGGTAATGGGTAGCATGTGACATCGGCAGGAAATGTCGGCTTAGGTGTACCACGACCGCCCTCGCCATCTCAACCACAACCGCCACCATTCATTCACGACCGCCGATCAATCCCCTCCTCTCCTCTACCTCGAATGGGCTACATACGTACTAGAGTGGATGACACTATAGGTCTAATGGATGGTCCATGTGATGTAGATGCCTCTTGATCTTAGCCAACGATGCGATGCTCTTCACTGATCTGGCGTAACACTAATCTAGCGATATGATGTAAGTCGTACACCAAACCGGTGGTAGCATAGCGCGAGTGACTAGCTATGTTAGCCATGTCAGAGATCTAAATGAACCAGCCAAAGAATTATAAATACATAATCTATTGATTCGAATTTGGAAAAAACTTTAGAAACACAGGACTCTAACTTACCAAAACCTGAGTAGTACCGATTGTAGTATGGAACCTCATATCATCCCTATGGAGTGGTGGTATCATAAAACATCGTGTAATATGACGATACCACTACATATATGGATCATGGAAGTCCATCATACCCACCATAAGGGGTGTAGTGATGATCCTACCCGCTCGCATATCCCATAAGGCAATGTATGTACACACACGCCGCCCAATCTCTCCCCGGGCAGGTCAGCTCCACGTGCATCCGCTCTATATAGTTATTGCTCATAAGAGCAAGATGAAGGTATCTCCTAGTGTAGCCTAAATAGCGCAAGACTGGGCTTCGATGATTCCACTTACGCCTCAAACATATAAGTGGTGACATCGTCCGCCAGATCTCCTGATCAACTAAGCAAATATTTGGAAGTTGGTCAACCAACTCTCCGATGTATGGCTTCCATAAGACCTTCACATGAACACTTGACATCAAAAACTTTTATGTGAATATGAATGAAATTACTATATAACCATATACTTTTAAACATATCATTACCTGATCAAGAGTTTGTGCATCTAGCTGATCTCGATATAGGAGGAGTACACCAGATGGGTTATGCACCCGTGTCAAAATGCATCACCTACACCCCAATGGAAGAGCCGGCTCTAGCCCGGCCTGCCTCGCTCAACCGCAGCTTAATCGGTAATCCATCATTGACAACCTCAGCCAGGGTCTCCACAATGATTACCTACACATTCATCACAAGTATGAGCGCCACTGTGGTGCCGGATATGCCGTTGAGCGCCCAAACCCGACGCCCATGCAAGCCCTCCCAAAGACCATAGATGAATATAAAATAAATAGAAAGTAAGCAACCTAATGATGTGTTGTGTATATGAATGTGTATGTAATAAAAAAAAATTACATACCTATATCAGTGTAATACAACCACTAATACCATGTCTACGATCCAAGTTGGCTCGACATAACTCATGATATGTATGTGCTAGTAGTGCACCACCCCAACTATAAGTCGCAATATGTGTCAAATATCTTAGTAGTAGGAGAAAGCATAGATGAACATGCACTCCCTTCTTGTCCGCAAACAAGAAGGATCCCATCAGCTCTAAGATGAAACCACGCGCACTCCGCTATAAAGTGACCTTATCTACATCAGGTGCTAGGGTGGATAACTGGTCACATAACCCCTGGATGGAGATAGTGAATCCTCTGAGAGCATCGCGGCGACACCGAAAAATCCGCACAACCCCACATCGAACACACATGTCCTAGTGACCGCCATCCGGCCATCGAGAGGCCGCTGGACGAGAGAACATCTTGTAACATGATCGCCATCTTCCTCGATGGGCATTAAACGCAGCGCCTCAGCTGCCATCTCTCAACGCACAGCATAAGTGGCCAATCGATCATGATGTGGCCTAAGCGGTATACACCATAAAATCCCGCGCGGATCACGTATGAACAAATGCTTATATCCATCCTCCACATATGCATGAAGGCTTTCATCTGCTGTCGAGGGTAGAGTACTTCTGAAACTACAAGCAACGGAGAAACAAAATTTATAATTGATTATATATAAATTACATGTTACACTGGTAGCCATTAATTATAATAAAAATACATGATGCTCAGATATACTAAGGCGACTTGTGTCTCTGCCTTTACAATACCAAGACAGATGGATCCAAAGGATCTGCATCATAAAGCCCTTTGAACGCCATATCTATAACAGATAACACGAAGGCAATATAATTATTAATAAAACACATTGGAGAAATAATATCAACATAATTAATGCAAATACTAATTACAATGGCAGTGAATTAAAATACACACATACATGATTGATGTCTTATTTACTTAAATAAAGTACACAAGTATTTCATAATCCAAGAAATACACATTTGTATAAGTGTTATACAAAGCAACTACAATTCCCCGAGGCAATTGCCCCTCCCAAAAAAAAAAAAAAAGAGTTACTTCACATCTATCACTGAACTTGATTTATATTCTTACAAGACAGTCGATTGTAGCCGAGTCGTTTACACAACCCACATGTGATAGTAGTTTTCCCTCCCTAATTTCCATTTCATTATGCAACCAGGTTGATTTAGGATGTCCACTGCCTATGCGTTTACTTCGAGAGGTACAATCGTAGGACCATCATAAAGAGCATCAAACCATCCTTAACAACATGACCCAAATCCGAGCATCAACATATGGAGTGAACTGCTCATCAGACGCCAATCTACTAGCACCTTGTTTCCTTTCTGCAAACAGCAACTGCATATGCAAGGTTAAGGTCAACTGCATTTAATGCGCGGAATGTTGCTACGTTTTTTAAGAACACCGTTAATACCTCCGACATGTTACTGTCATTATCCCATAACTTCGACCTCCACGTGACAAAGGCCCATAACTTAAAAGGGATTGCCTTTAACCATTGTTGTGCTTTAGAATTAATTCTCCCAATTGTAGCCATATGCTTATTGAATTTGCGTTGTGTACTCTCTAAAGCTGCTCTGCATACCAAATTCTTTAAGAGTTTATCTTTAAACCGGGTCATAAAATTGCTTACAAGATGACGCATGCAAATCCTGTGATAGGCAGATGGTGCTGCCCAACCAAGATGAGGATTGCTCATTGCTGCCATAATACCTGGATGTCTGTTAGATATGCACAAATCCCTGCCGTTGAGTTACTCTCTGCTTCATACATGCTAAGAACCATCCCCAACTATCAATATTCTTGCCTTCTGTAATAGAAAATGTCAATGGAAACAACTGATTATTTCCGTCACACCCCATAGCAATCAATAACGTGCCTTTATACTTCCCATACAAATGTGTACCATCAATACTCAATACGTGACGACAATGTTCGAACCATTCAATAGATGGCTTGAATGACTAGAACACGCGTTGGAATATCTCTGTGTTTGGCATATTAATGTCAAATGTTTTCCAAATTACAACACATCTAGGATTTGCTTGCTTTATCGCCAAGAACAAACGTGGCGTAGCCTCTCGTATATGACCTTAAAAGTCATCAAATAATCGTCTAAGTGCTATGCTTTCACCAACGCCTTTTTGTATGATATTTCATATCCCCATTTCTCCATCACACTTGCTTTAATAGCATCCATAGTCAATGTGAATTGTGCCTTAATTATTGCCTTTATATGAGTAGCAACCAAGTTTGAGTCCAATTGATGTTGGTCTCGGTTCAAGCAAGGATTGACACAAGTATGCGACCCTTTATATTTGTTGATAACAAATAAGCAAGTATCTTTCAAAACCATGGCACGAAGCTTCCATAGACATTGACATTCTTTGGCCTTCTTACATATTAAAACGAGTAATTTTTTTGAGGATGCAACAATGACAAACTCTTAGTGTGCTTTAATTGAGTAAAATCTTTGCAGCCTCTTGCAAATTAGATTTAGAATTAAAAACTTGTCCAAGTACAAATTCTCCACTTTTATAACCGGTAGTATGTTGCACCCATGGAGTCCAACCACTTGAAATAGCATTACTTAAGTTTTCAACATGTTCAAATTGAGGTGTTGGTGGTAAGTGATAATGAATAGGGGATGACTCATCCGTTCCTCAACATCCGGCTATTCAACATATCACAAGATGCCGCATGGGCGTGAGACATATATCTCGCTTTCATTCTCCAAAACTTGGTTGAAAATCTGGAAGGATGATATGTCCATCAATCCTGAACATCCGCGTCTCCATTAGATCGATCTCATCATCAACATCTTCATCGATTCATCAAGAGTTTCTTCATGTCGCCAGTCATCATCTCCATATACTCCAAAGATTCCAGACAATCGCTAATGTACCCACAACCATAGTCAAATTCGGCAACATTATAATTGTTGCAAACCAATAAATCTACATGGCCACCCATAGATTGATTCACTTATGGCTTGACTCAAAGAACTTCAATATACAATTCAATTTCCTCAATGCTAGTTGTGTTAACCATATTCAACATTCGGTAAACACTACTGTCATCCCATATTGGAAAAGGTTGGAACATATTTCCACTTCTTTTAGGGGATACTTACACCGAGAACTAATTCAACCCTTTTTGTCAATGGTTGTCCTTGAGCATATCATATCACCTCAATCGCTCAAACATGCATTCAACCAAAGACATCCAGCACAATACAGCCTTTGTTCTCACAAATTTGACATATGTTTCAATCCTCAATATATTTCCATTATAATAACATATCATGGAAATAGTTGAAACATACATAATTGACTTGTACAAAATGGTCCCAAATGAATTAAATAATATGAGAGGTCATTATCCTTATCATTTAAACTACATTGATGGATATTACATTCAATCACCTTGTTTTTAAATTAATGAATCATTTCAAATAAACGTGGAAAGTACTTCACCTCAACTTTATCACATCAACTTTATCATAAAGATAACAATCACCTTGTAAAAAATAAAGAAATGACATTTCAAATTGTCCTCAATTTCATATTTAGAGTTAATACAATTAACTCTAATTCATTGTATTAACTATCTCCTTTAAAAAAGAAAACAAAAGAAAAGACCTTGTTTTGACCAAGAATACCCTCCATCAACACCAACTTCATTCCCTTTCTAATGTAGTTTTTAAACTCATAAACTTTAGAAAATATAGGGCATGTTTTGTTCTTATGCCACCCCTTTTTTTTTCTTTTTTTTTTGTTTTTTGAAAACATAGAAAATATCGAAAACACTAAATTTTAAGAATAAGAACTGTTTTTAAAGAACACCAAAACTATGTTCTAAAAAACTATTTTGAAAAATAATTTTTAAAAAGAAATCAAATAGGCTCATACTCTCTTTTATTGGATACAAATGTAGGTATTCGATCGCCACGCACAACCTACCACTTCAATAAGCCTCAATTTAATGGCATAAACCTCAACCTGTGACCTGTGGAGAGATGCCCAAAAGCTCGACTCAATTAAGTTACCAAAATGTGTACTTTTTAACCTCTGCACTAATTTAGACAATCAAGAACGAAAAGCATCACAGTTAACCCCAAGATCTTGAGTTTCAATTTTTACCACCTTCAAATGGTGGCCTATGGAAAAGTCAGCCAAAACCACCGTTAAAAGAAAATGCAGACCGTGAAAGTAATTCTAGGCACCCTTACATGATTTGGGCTTTTCATATTTTTTTTTCTTAAGCCATCCTCAGCCCTCTACGGTTGTTACACATCATCCTCCTATTCCTAAGCTGCAACTAAGATTTCTTAAGACCTATAAAATCACTCTTAGATGGGAAACAAATGGTAGTCCCATCCCTAGACAAAAATTAATTTGCAGACGGATCCATACAAGGGGAACCAATCACAAAATATTCTTGTTAGCCTTCCTTCCTGTCAATCCTTGTAACATTGCAACATTACCCGTCAATGAAAACAACAATCTATCATTTAAACAAAATAACAGGACTTCCTAGGTTGGCAAATGAAAACCTGACATAAGAAAAAAAAAAGACTTGGATTTCTAACATCATAAATTGAGCAAGCAAACATATACAAGCCACACAATGGATCAAACAAACCAACCAAACCACCAATCTAAGAAATTTTGAAAAAAAAAAAAAAATTCCTATGTCGGATTGCAATAGAACTGTAAAAATATAAATCATAGCTATGAAATCAAAGAAACTACTCTAGAATCATAGCAAATTACTCCGGGATTGCAATAGAGCTTTAAAAATAAAATCGTAGTTATGAAATCAAAGAAGCTACTCTAGAATCATAGCAAATTACTCCAGATTCACAACAATTCAGAAAAACAAAAATATTAAAATAAAATGAAATGAAAGATAGTTGTGGTGGAAGATGAGAAGAAACCTGAGTGAAGAAACAGAAAGTAACAGGAAGAGATGTTGATGAAGAATCCAAATTTGAAGCATGAAACCACAAGCCAATGTCATCTTCAGCAAAAGATAGGAGAAAAACAAAGAGAAAAAAACCCCCTAATAACAGCACAACTCGGGGACTCATGTAGCACACATGCAAGGACCGTCACACATGATAACAGATTATCGCACTACTCGACATTAATTACTTCCAAACTAATTTTATAATTTTTTTTTCAAATAAAATATTTGTGTCTAAAACTCCTTTTTTTCCTCACAAGGGCCACCTTTTAACAATCAACCAGCAATATCAATCATTCACTTCTCTCACTTCAATTATTGGGGCAGTGTAATGTAATCAAAGCTTACCTAATCCATCCCATCTTCTCACTTGTCTTCTTCCTCATAAGTCTTGTGTGGTCTAAAATCTCCAACAGTAAATGCATGGTACTATTCTTGTTGGAAAGTAAACTTAGATTTGGAAACTATTTGACTTATATTAATTTGCAAGATCACGTGGAAGAATATTAGGGCTTATAAGGGTAACAACAATAATAAACCTATTTTGATTATCCAAAAACTTTCACCACACCGTGCTTTAACCCAGATTTCATTTTGCACTGCCAAGAGAGAAGACGTCGAGAAAATCAGCTGGTATATAACACTTACAGCGGCTTCCAGGCAGATCCTCTCCTCTGTCCTAAGGCCGATAAATCTATCGTTTGTTTTTTTCTATGGTTGGTTGCTCGCCGGATTGTTTGGTTCTTGCGAAAGCGAAGTGCTCAAATCTCCTTAGCATGTGTAGAGAGATATTGAAAGGAGATTAGTTGGGGAAGGAGATCGGTTAGCATGTGGGTTTTTAATTATTTAATATTTATATATATATAAATAAATAAAATGACTATAGAAATAAATATTGAGCTTAAATATATTTTAAATTTTTTATGTTATTGAGGGACTGTAATGTAATCAAATCCTACCTATTACCCCCAACAATAAATGCATTCTATTCTCCCATTATTACCGATATCTTCCCTCTCAATCCATATTTAATTTCACATGTCGAAGAGAAAAAAAAAAAACCATAACCCAACCCTATCTCCCCAAACCCCACCCCAACACCGCAGCCCGCCCTTCCCAACCACCCAGTTTTTTTTAATAGGAAATGCCCTCCATTTTTTAAATCAAATTATAAATATATATATATATATATATATATATATATATATATATATATATATATATATATATATATATATACTTACGCGTCTTATTTGTTAGTAATCAGTGGTGTCTTATTTAATATTAATTTTCAATGAATTCTACATTTTCCCAATTCCCAAATGCTAACATCAAACCAGCCATGTGGTTATCCTTTTTTTTATCATTTCAACTCTCTCTCTCTCTCTAAATTCTAAATGAAAATAAAAACAAACTATGGGAAAAGTTCATCTGGTTAAAATGCTAATTGTCCTCTCCTTGTTTGAGAGCAAATTTCCTGAGTCGAGAGTTTACTTTTCCGTGCTTCATTGGTAGCTTTGATTCTCGCCATGTGCTCGGTTCTTCATTCTATGCAATCATGGATCTTTCTCTGACGGCTTTGTCTCTTTCCCAAGGGAAACTGGAATTTCGTCTCGCGGGGTGGATGATGGTATGTGAAGAGACTTTCGAGTCGAAGCCTCGGTAGGAAGGTTTTCAACGATCGCCCATCAACTCTACCTCATGATCGCTATCTCATCTCTGGAGACAAGGAAAGGGTGTATGTATTTCTGAACTCGACAATCAAAGGTATATCTTTAAGTTTTTCCATGTGGTAGATCTAAAAAGAGTTCTTGCAGGAGGCCCATGGACATATGACAACCACTTGTTGATCTTACATTGGATTCAGACTGGTGAATGCCCTAACCAAATTCCATTAAATTCCATGGACATATTGGTTCAAATTTTTGATCTACCTTCTAGTTATATGTCGGAATCAGTCGGCAAACAATTAGGTAATTATATTGGCTTTTTTCTTGAATATGATCACAGCAATAACGGGGGAAGTATTAAGGATTATATGAGACTACATGTGTCCATGGATGTTCGACTTCCATTGAAGCGTGGAAAACGACTAAGGACACCCAAAGGGAACGGGTTCTTTGTTTCCTATAAATATGAAAGACTTAGCCTTTTCTGTTTCATATGTGGTTGCTTAGGGCATTCAGATCAGTTTTGTCCCATGCTGTTCACTATTCCAGAAGAGGAGATTACCCGTGGCTGGGGAGTTTGGCTCAAAGCGTTAGTTCGTCAGATTTCAGGGCCTGGATTCAATCCTTGGTTATGCACAAATCAAGGCCACCAGTTGGAGCTGGCGTTTGGTGGGTATACAACAGCTGAAAGGAGAAGGATTGGAGCGGGGATGGCACAGGAAATTCGGGAAACTCCTACATATCAGGGACTCAAAGAGCAAGCTTACAGGCCGTGGACTCAAGAATGTGTACGTATGGGATGAGGGCGAAAATATTGCAAGCCAAAGGTGGTGGGACGAGGATGAAGGTCTCCAATTAATTACAGATAGGAAAAGACGGAAAGCTAGCCCAAGCTTGGAGGCCCAAATTGGTACCATGACCTTAGACAAACCCAATTTTGATAATATAGACATGCAGACTTCTCCCACTCCAACAAACCAAGAGAATCCTTATCAGACTGCTTCCCAATGATCTCGCCCCAATCGAATTGTAAGGTTTGGGTCAAGCCTCTGTCGCTCAAGCCTTATGAGCTGTCAAAACTCACAAGCCCATGGAAGTTTTTTTTGTTCGAGACATTGGTTAACAAAGAACAAAATAGAAAGCTCGAGGGTAAAACCGGCTTCTTCAAAATGCTCGCAAAGGGACAGACTAGGCCGAGGAGGAGTTGCTGTTCTGGCGGAAAGATCCGAAAATGTACGCTATGAGCCTCAACCATCATATTGACTTAGAGATTGAAGATGAAGCTAGGGTAAATGGCGTATGACTGGTTTTTATGGTATGTCGAGTTTAAATCACCGACGACTCGTGGAATGATTACTTATCCTTCTACCCGCCGTCAGCTTCTCGGGTGTGTGATGTGACAGAATGATTTACTGAGAGTCGATAAGAAGGGAAATGTCGAGCACTCGCTTGGCTATTCCAGGTTCCGAGGATGTCAGGTTTCGAAAGTGTGGCTAATGGCGACGTATTTCAAGGTTACCCTTACACATGGGAAAGAGGTAAAGGGATGCTAACATGGGTAGAGGAAAAGCTAGACCGTTGTTTGGCTTAGTATGCTTGGTTGGATCTATTTCCGTAGGTAAAGCTTCTTAATTTGATTGCCCTTGTATCTTATCACTCACCAATCCTCTTACAAACAGATGGGTCGATTGCCAAAAAAAGAAGATTTCAAAAATTCCAGTTTGAGAACAACTGGTTGTCTGAACTAGAATTACATCAAATAGTTTCACAGTCTTAGCTTGAATCATCAGGTGCAACTGTGAGAAAAATGAACTCATGTGCCGCTTCTTTGTTCAGTTGGGGAAAGGAATTAGCTCTCAGATTCAAAAAGGAAATTGATAATTGCAAAAAAGAGCTGGAATTTGTCCGGTTTAAAACTGACGAGGCATCTATTAGGTATTTCAAAGAGCTGAAAGCTCAGCTGTCTCATAGATTGGACCAAGAAGCTACATACTAGAGGCAAAGATCGAAATTTTATTGGCTTAAAGAAGGTGATTCCAACACCCGCTTCTTTCATGCAACTGCTTCAGCTCGAAAAAAGAAAAATGAGATTACTGGTTTGATCACTGACAAGGGAGATTGGGTCCAAACAGATGAGGACATTCAACGAGTAGCAGCTGACTATTTTCATGATTTGTATTCGAATAGTCCCTGTAAGTATGATGAAGTTTTGGAATGTGTTGATATTAGAGTTATAAGAGATGAGAATATTGCATTGTTGTTACCATTCTCGAAGGAAGAATTTAAGGAGGCTATTATGCAGATGCACCCTGACAAATGGCCAGGGCTCAACGGATTCAATCTTTATCAAAGATTTTGGGATCTGGTAGGTGACGGTGTATATTGGGATAGCCTGGAGTGGATGAATAATTTGTGTTTTCCTCCACTCCAGAACCATACAAACATATGCTCGATTTCAAACATCGAATCCAAGAATTGATGAAGGATTGCTGTGCCAATTGCGTCATGTGAACTATAAAATCCTGGCCAAGGTTTTGGAAAACCGATTGAAGAAGTTGTTACCTCGGATCATCTCTCATGAGCAATATGCATTTGTTTCAGGAAGGTCAATCACGGATAACGTTTAAGTGGCATTCGAAATAATCCATCATATGAAGAGGAAGAATAAAGGTAACAGGATGTGGCTCAAAATTGACATCAAAGAAAGCCTATGACAAAATGTGACTGGTTTCGTAGGATTATGTCGAATCGGGGTTTCGATAATAAGATGGGTCGATCTCATGATGCCATGCTTCTACATGCATAATGTCCCCGTGAAATGTAGGGAAGTAAATAATTATTCTAAAACGAGGGTTGTGGCAAGGTGATCCATTGTCTCCCTATCTTTTTATCTTATGTGCTGAGGGGTTATCCTCGTTGATCAAAAGGGTAGAATCTGAGGGACTACTGCATGGGTGTCGTGTAACACCCCAAATTATACCCTAACAGTTTTATAACATGTTTTGGGTATAATAAATTAGAAGGCAAGTATTATCTGAATAAAATAGATAAACAAAAGTAGGAATATGTATACAATTATAAATAATAAAGAAGATTTGAGGTTATTGTAAAATATTATAAAATGATTTGCAAATAGTAGAAGAGTCGAAGGACCAAAGAGTAATAAAAGAAAGATATTAGAATGAAATAAGGATGAAAATTGTGGAAGAGACAAGTGGCTTAAAGGAAAGAGGGAGGAAGTTTCCTCCTTTGATTAGAAAGAGAAATAAAAAGGGATAAGACCAAAATAAATATCTCATTTTTTGGTCTTGGAGAAAAGGAGAGCAAATACGAACAAAAGAGAAGAGAGAAGAAAAGAAGAAGAAGAAGAAGAAGAAGAAGATTACAGGTATGGAACTACTAAATTTGAGTACGGATACATGTCTTGGGTTGTATGGAACTATGAGTATAGTTTGTTCGAAAAACTACGTGTATGAAATCTAGTTTGGTTCCAGAACATTTAGATACATGGTCGAGAACCCTATCTTCATATGGTTTAATTGGGAACCCTAAACTATTTCTTGTGAAGTGATACAGTTATTTTTAAGGTTCCTAAATATGTGTTTGAGAAGGGTTAGTTGCAAGTTGAACCCTAAAATTCCCTTATTGTCGAACATACGCAGTAGCCTGATCTTCGAATGGGTTTTGGGTCAGAAATAAGGAGACTTGCAGCAGTCCTTCAGAATTGCAGTCACATCAATGAACTTGATGTTAGCTTTGAATTTCAATTCGGACTCTCAGACCAAGTTATAGTCTTTTACTCTGAACAAATAAATGGGGAAGGGTCACACATAGAGGCCGCTAAACAAGTTCACAAACAAGCATCACAAACAAGATCACTATCAAACAAAGCCTTTCGCTAAACAAGATTGCCCACCAACGCATTTGGCCAAACAAGTATCATCAAATAGTGGTCGCCCACCAACAAGGGGTCGCCCACTACCAAAGGGTCAGTCCATCACCATGTTTCTCAACAAAGGGTCGCCCACCAACAAAGTGGTCGCCTAATGTTGGTCAGCTCGTCAGTTGATCATGCATGACCCCTCCAACTCGTAAGGTCATAACTTTCGTTTGAACCCGATTTGGTGTTCTCGACTCTATGGAAAGCCCATTGAGTCAAGAATACATTCATATGCCTGAGGAGGATAATAATAGATGTCAGACTATGAGCTGAGCTTTTCCATGACAGTTCAGCTCGTCACCCGTGCCGCCGTCAAGACTGACTGCGCATGACCTCCAACTTCGGAAGGTCATAACTCCTTCGTTTGAACTTCGATTCGAGTGTTCTTGGACTCTATGGAAAGCCCATTGAGTCAAGAATCAATCAATAGACAGCTTGATAATATTGGAACTCATATTAGTTCTAGAAAACATGGAAAACAGTAGGCAGTACAGGTAACCATAGTTATTTGTATTAGGAATGCCTATTATGAATTCATAAATAACTCATAAGCATACATGTGTTATAGCTATTTATGAGATAGAAAATGAAAAAGATATGAATAAACGATTGTATTTATATATCACATATGATTCATCAACGACAATAATTGTTCTAGAATATGAGATATATAATCGAGCATAAACAGCATTGTCCGCTTAGAACCCGCAGGGATAGATGGGCATGCCTATTGTTAGAATAAGATGCAGCATATCAGTTATGAGCCTTCCGGAAAATGACCCCGTTTGGGTCAATGACACAGATCCCGTTTTGATCAAAATTCAAAGGGTCACTACGCCGGGCCCTCATGGAATAGGTCATCGTCTCATAAAGGATGATACCTTCGGGTAATATATTACGCCGCCTACGGGTTCTCTTTCAAGTGGATCAAATGCTTCATGCTGAATATAGCGCCTTCGGCCCTCATGGATTATAGTTTCTCGTATCCACTTCTAAGGTTTATGCATATGAAATATAAAAGAAATGACAGGTATATGCAGAAGAATGTGATATATATGACATGATACGAAGCATAGCACTCAAGTATGTGATGACGTGATAAGGCTGTAAAGAATAAGCACAAAGCACGTTGGATACGAAAGCATATGGAAGATGATAAGAAATGAAACCGGTTATGAAAAGTATATATGAGAAAATGACAAGAACTGCATGTTATATGTGTTAGGCGCATTTGTACAGAAGTGATGACCTCTTAATAGAGGTCATTTCATGTGTATTAGTTCCCACTAAGCGCAAAACCTAGCACTCGTGTTCAATCCGTAGTGCATGTAAGAGCAAACTATGCATGCAAGTGAGCCAACCCACATCGCAGCCAGCGCCACACGCCATTTGTGTGCTCACCGGAAGACTCCAGTTCATTTTGTATATGGAATTGAAACCAATGTAAATATTGTAAATGCTGAACATTTACATATGGAGCTTGTATATATATTTTGTAATCCGCTACGTAATGTAATACAAGCACTGCTTAACATTATATGAATATGTAAGTGTAAAGGTTATAAGTAAAGAGTGACCTCACTGACATCCTATGCCGAAGTCAGGGGCGCCATATGCCTGCCAAGACTGACCAATCGTTTTCATCTCCTTTTTGCAAACGATAGTCTGTTTTTCTTCCGAGCTTCTGAGAGTGAATGTAATGTGGGACAAGAAACTCTTCTCCCTCCAATAATGGCTAGAAGCCAGCGGGCGGTGGGGTAAACTTCACAAAATCTAGCATCATGTTCAGTTCGAACGTTACGTCAACTCTTGCAACTCAGCTATCATCTGTTATGGATGTATCAAATCCCCTAAATACTGGCAGGTACTTGGGGCTCCCCTCATTGATTGGAAGAAAGAAGAAGATGGTATTCACCCACATTAAAGATGCGTGTGGCAAAGAATCCATAAGGCCGGAAAACAGACTCCATATTCAGCCGGTAGGATACCACTGGCTATACCGCCTAACGATCCCAACGTATTATATGAGGCATTCTTCAGCCGCCCCACCTCATTCTTGATGAAATTCAAAAGATTCTAAACTCTTGGTGGGATCACAAGATGGAAATGTATTACTAAAATGGTCATGGATAAACTAAGTGTGAAGAAAGCAAATGGCGGTATGGGGTTTCGCAACCTTCATTGCTTCAACATTGCTATGCTAGGAAAGATTGGTTGGAAGCTTTGTTTTGCCTCTGATACTCTTGTTTACAAGATCTTCAAAGCTAAATACTTTCCCATAGGGGATTTTCTAAAGGCCACTTTAGGGTCTAACCTAAGTTTTACTTCAAGCATTCTCTTTAGCTCCTTCCATTGTTAAAGCAGGTATTTGATGGAGAATAGGTAATGGTACACAGATTGGAGCGTTTGATCCGATCCTTGTTGAGAGATGATCATACTTTTGGGTACAAAACAACTCAAGGAGTTAACTAGATGGCTTCGAGAGTTAAGATCGAATATTCAAGTAGCATCGGAACGGGATGTGGAGCCGAGGAACTCCGGCCGAGATGTTGTCAAATACAACTGTATGCCTTGTCTTAACTTCACAGTATCGACATGTCTGGCACTTTACAAATTATGGCGAGTACACAAAGGAAAACAGTATCATGATTTACCAATTATCAGTATTCATACCAGCTTTCCTGCAGCGGATTGATAAATATACGGGCACTTACATCCCTCCTCGATCAAAAATTTCAGGAGAATGTAGAGGGGTTCTCCTTACCAAGCTATAACCCACTAAAAGGCATAACTGCTTCGCTCTTGTCTTTTCAGGCAATACTTCAGAACGCCAGTACTATATTTATTTCGCCTCTTTCGCATCTGCTATCGACTCAAGGTGTCCTATGGCTAACACCTCGAAAGCCTCAGAAATGGTTCTTTAAAATGATAAAAACTGATGACAAGGAGGCTATAGGAAAAATCAGTGCTGTTCTTTGGGCTATATGGATCCAACGTAACACCCAGCACTCAGAACCGTTTCTCGCGACTAGTTCGTAGAATCCGCTTATTTGGCTCTTGAATTTTTGTTTGATCGATTCTTATTCAAGAGTTAATGAAACCCATAAATTAATATATCTTTGCTCAAAGAACATCGCAACTGCACTCTACCACTGTGCTTTGTAAATGCAATAGATGCAGCCATCTTTCAAGAGGAAGGCAACCGTTTGAATTGTGGTTCATGATCTCACAAGGACTATTTTTCATGTCGCCTGCAGTGAACGGCTTATTTCAAGTCGTGGAGCCGAAACTCGGGTCATGAAGCATTGTCTTGACTGCTGTACTGGGTTTGATCGAGTGATATTTCTGAAACAGACTACCCAAGTAGTTCAAGCTTTGCAAAATCGAAGGCCGATTTTATGAGTTTGTTGTTTTGATCAAAGATTGTTTTTATCCTTTACAAGGAGAACCTTATTTTTTTGTGGCTTTTACTAAGAGGCAAAACAATGTCATGTCTATTCTCGCTGTAAATGCTATATAAGATGTTAATTTTAAGGGTTTGGAATGACCCTTCTCGCTATTCAAACCGACATGATGATGCTATTAATTCATAATGCCATATTTTGCCTTGATATAAAAAAAAATAAAAAAAAACATCAAACCAGCCATAATTTTCAAAACAAAACTTCAAACTAGCCATATCAAAAATCAATCAAGGTCCGGTCCATGGTTTTTACCATACAATGCATCACATGAAAAAAATTTCGCTTCTCGCTTCATAGAACGACCACCCCTTAAAGAGAAAACACAAAATTCTCTTTCTCGTATTCTTAAAACACTTTCGAAACCTCTCTATCGATCAAATCCCTCTTTATATATTTCTCAATTCGATTTTTATTGATTAATTTCTATCGCATTTTGACCTTGTTATTCATCTTCTTCGAACCTAGGAAAACCCTAACTCATTAACTCAGATCCCTTAATTTTTCTTAATTTTTCTTTGTTTCTGTCTGGTGGAGGCTGACTCAATTATTGGTATTGGTTGGTTTGGCCTTCTTGTCGGTTGAAATTGTCAATGGTTACTCTGCTTGGACAACAATGTTGTACATATAGCAAAAAGAGAGTTTTGGATTAAAATACTTTTTTCAAAAAAAAAAAAATTATGAAATTAGTTTTGAAACCAAACTATTGTTCAAAGTAGTGCGCTTGGGCCATGTGGATTACAGCTTGGAAAATGCTGCTATCCTATACAGCGGCTTCACCATTTTTAAAACTTCAATTGCCATTGTCTTGAACAGCGACTTCACCATTTTATTTTTCAATTGCCCCTATCCCAACGGTGGCATTATCGTGTTTTAAAACTTTGGATGACCCTTCTTCCTCCCCCATTTCTCCCATTTATCCTCTGTTCTTCATCCGCTCCCTCGCCAGCGGCTAATTAGGGCTTGGAATCAAGGGATTTTTGCTCCATATTTTCTCTTCTAGTACTCCATTCGACTCCACAATAGGTAACCCTCCTACATTACATTGTTTTTTGTTGAAAATTTATTAAATTGCTTTTTAGTTGATAATATGGTGATAAGTCCCTGGGTTTAGTTCCTATTTTAATCTATGGTGATAATATTTTGTTGGTGTGGTGTCTTTTGTTGATAATGTGGTGATTAAATGTGTGTTTTCTTGAGAAACAAACATATAGTACAAGGCCTGCTTCGTTGTCCTTAGTAAGTACTGTTTGGCATCCTTTGTCCAACCTTATTAATATCTAATGGGAATGTTCTGTTACGTCAAGATAACAAACACTGTTTTTATAAATACATATAATACAATGCCTCTGCTTGGTTGTCGCTTTTAGGCATTGTTTTTTATAATTTATGTTTTGTCCTAAACTGTTTTTTGTTGAAAATTTCTTAATGTGGTGTGTTTTGTTGATAATGTGGTGATTAAATGTGTATTTTCTTGAGAAACAAACATAGAGTGCATAAGGCCTTGTTTTGTTGCCTTTTTTTAGGTCACTTTTTTTTAAATTTCTGGGTTGTCCTAAACTGTTTACAATTTTATCTCCTATGGATATATTGATCAGAAGGTTTTATGTGAGCAAAAAACGAGCCTAAATTAAAGGTTTTATGTGATGTATTTCTTTGTTTTTATTGTTGGGTATTGATTGTTTTGGTTTTTTAGCATCCGCAATTTCATATTTCGTAGTTACCAAGTACAATTTATGCAGATACTCCAGTAATTTTTTTCTAATATGTATTCGATTGATATTTTGTAATGAAAGCCTATTGGAATAAACTCCTAAAATCACACATCTTATCACCCATCTTTGAAAAGTAGTTGACAATAATTGCTTCTAAAAATGAACTTAAGGGTCTGGTTGAATATAGTTTTAAAATTGTTTTTTGTTTTCCAAAATAAGGAGAACACTTTCGTTCATTCTTCTTGTTCACTGTCTGGCCAACCAAATAAAATGTTTGATCCTAAAAATTAAAATTAAAATTTACTGTTTAATAAAATTTTTAAAAATATAAGAAAACACTTAATGTGATATCTGGTGTTTACAATTTTCCAAAAAAGATGAATGAGTAAGGATGTATTTGAGAAAATTCTCTATTTCTAGTTGAAGTGGTTTATTTAGAACTCTTTTTAGTTTTTTAAGTTCTATGTAAAATTAAGTAAAAAATAAACACCATTTATATTGTGTTATCTAAAGGAATATAGAATATTTTTTCTTCAAGATTAATACTCCTATTTTTCCTTAATTTTCCATGAGTCATAAAAAAAAAATGTTTTTCTATTTTATTCTTCCTCTCATTTTCTTCCCTAATATTCTTTGAGAACTACCTCTAGTTCAAGTTCAAGGGCCAAGAACTACCAATATAAAAATTTGTAACTACAAATAACATCTACAACCATTGACATCTTTTAGAAATGTCGGTTTTCGACATTATAAGACTTCCTCTTACGATTCAATTTGATTAATTCATAAATTAACTCACCTTTTCACCACTTGAGCCAAGCCTTTATTCTTCAACTGCCTTCGTCATTAATTATATGTATTTTTCTTAATCATTACCCCATGTGAACTTTCATATAGCCAAACTCTTTATTTGGGTTATTCCTTGGCTAAACAAGGTGATTGAATGTAGCATCCATGAATGTAGTTTAAATGATAAGGATAATGACATCTCATATTATTATCTATTTGGGACCATTTCAGATAGGTCAATTTTCAAGCTCACTATTCCTGATATGTTATCACAATGGAAATATATTATGGACTGAAATGTGATGTCAAATATCTCAAACAAAGATATCACTCATTTTGATGTAAAAATTTCCATGATTACATGTTTGAACAAGCCATGAGCATGATACATCATGATAACATTGACAAACAAAGGTTCAAATTAGTCCTCAATTGTAAATATCCCCTAAAAAGTGGAAATATGTTCCAACCTTTTCCAATATAGTATGACAATAGTGTGTATGGAATGTTGAACATGGTTAACACATAACCGGTAATGGAGGAAATCTGAATTTTGTGTAATAATGTCAGTCCGCTCAAGGCACGCTGAATCAACTGCGGTGGTAAGGCAAATTTATCAAGTTCGCTAAAATGATAATGTCAAGAATTTGACTATGGTCAGGCCTAGTAAGGTCTAGTACCAACATCGACATATGTGGAGTATATGGAGATGATGAAGACTGCGAATATGAAGAAGCTAATGATGAATCTGATGAAGATGTTGATGATGAATATAATGGAGACTTAGATGTTCGAGTTGATGGACATGTACCATCCTTCTAGATTTTCAACCAAGTTTTAGAGAATGAGCAAGGGATATATGTCTCTGTGCATGCAACATCTTGTGATGTATCAAATAATTCGGATGCTAAGGAACTAGATGAGTCATCACCTGTTCATTATCACTTGCCACCATCACCTCAATTTGAACATGTTGAAAACTTTGGTAATGCTATTTGGTGATTTGACTCCACGTGCAACATATCCATGATCGCTGAATTTGTGAATGCTGTTTTATTTTTAAAGATTTTATAGAAAGCTGAAATATTTATCTACTAAAGAACACCATATTTATGTCATTGTTGTCCTCAAAATGTTAGCTTTTAAGATGTAAGAAGGTCAAGAATTGTCAATGTCCAGAAGTTTCTGTCGTTTTGAAAGATACTTGTTTATTTCTTATCAACAAATATGTTATTCAGATACTGCGGTCAACTCGTTGAATCTAGGACCATCATCAATTAGACTTAACTTGCTGTCGTCATATCAAGTCAATTATTAAGGCACACCACATTGTCCCGACACACATTTCTTACTGTGTGTTAGAATGAGAAATGGGGATATGAAATTTCATACAAAAAGGCGTTGGATGGAAAGCATAAAACACTTAGACACTTATTTGGTGACTTTTCTCAATCATATACAAAGTTGCCACGTTTGTTCTTAGCCTTAGAGCAAGCAAATCCTAGATGTGTTGTAATTTGGAAAACATTTGATAATAATATGCCAAACACTAAGATATTTCAACGCGTGTTCTGGTCATTCAAGCCATCTATTGAAGGGTTCGAACATTGTAGTCCCGTACTGAGTATTGATGGTACACATTTGTATGGGAAATATAAAGGCATGTTATTGATTGCTATGGGGTGTGACAGAAATAATCAATTTTTTCAATTGGCATTTGCTATTAAAGAATGGGAGAATATTGATAGTTGTGTGGATGATTCGGGCATGTATCGAAATGTATTACTCAATCCATTTATGATTATGTTATCCGACATACATCTACGTATTAATGCCGAATGTGAGCCATCCTCATCTTGTCATCGCATCATCCAGCCTATCACAGATTTGCATACGCTCATCTGCAAGCACTTTGACATCCGTCATGATAAAACTCTAAATTTGGTATGCAAAGCAGCTTTAACGACTACACAACGCAAATTCAATAAACATATGGCTACAATTGGGAGAATTAATTCTGAAGCACAACAATGGTTAGAGGCGATCCTTCTTGAGTTATGGGCACTGTCACATGATGGAGGTCGAAAATATGAGATAATGACTACCAACATGTCTAAGGTATTTAACAGTGTTCTTAAAGGAGCTCGCACCACTGCATTAGTTTAGTTGACCTTTTTCCTCCTTAATAGTTTGTTGCAAGAAAGGAACAAGGTGCTAATAGATTGGTATTTGATGAACAATACATTCCTTATGTTGAAGCTCAGATTAAGGCTTCTATGGTTAAGGATGGATCAATGGAAATTGTTCTTTACAATCACATACAGAGACGATTTCATGTCAAGTCAAGGAGTGGTCGAACACAGCGCCTCAACTTATATGACCAGAAATGCACATTTGGTAAGACATTGATATATGGATTTCCATGTAGCCATATCATAGCAGCATGTTAGCATAGATGTGTTGATTTTCAATTATTCGTTCAAGGCTACTACATTACGTTAGCCAGATTATGATGACTCTCAAGTGCTTGTTCCATCCCATATTCAATGAAGATGATCGACTCAAGATGGTCCTAAGGATTATACCTCTCACGAAGCTCAATGAAACGCACAGTAAAGGGACGCTCCTAAATAAAACCTATTCAGATAATGAAATGGACGTTAAGGAGGGGAAAACTACTATCACATGTGGGTTGTGCAAACAAACGAGTCACAATCGATGGTCTTGTAAGAATAGAAATCAAGTTCAATGAAAGATGTGAAGTAACTCAAATTTTTTTTTTTTTTGTAAGGCAATTTGTCTATCATGTTTGTAGTTGATTTGTATTAGACTTATGTACGAATATGTATTTCTTGAATGATAAAAAACTTGTGTAGCTTATTTAAGTAAATGAGACATCGTTCTTGTACATGGTTTTTTTTGTTCATTGTCACTGTAATTAGTACTTGCATTAATGACTATGATACTATTTTTTCAATGTCTTTTGTTCATAATTATACACTGCCTCACAATATCTATTATAGATATGGTATCTCGGGAGGGCTTCATGATGTAAACTTTCCGTATCCACCTCAGATGGTATTGCAAGATAAACACAGGTCTCACTTAGTAGATAAAGAGAAGGTATGTATTTTATTAATTATACTATTACATATTGTAACATGTAATTTATATATAATCAATTATAAAACTAGTTTCTTCATTACTCAGAGTTCTAGTAGCTACCCACCGACACTGTATGAAAGCCTTCATCGCATGTGGAGGATGGATCTAAGTATTTGGCCCATACGTGTTCCACAAGAAGATTCTATGGTATATACCGTCAGCTACCGCCATGATCGACACGCCATTTATCACTCATGTCTGCTGAGATGGTAAACGAGACAAGACACGCTTTATTTACCTGGTTTGAGATGACGATCACGTCACAAGATGTTGCTATCATCCTTGGGCTCCATATCGACGACCGCAGTCACCGGGGACATGTGTTTGATGGGCGGTTGTATCGGAACGCTTAGTGTCACCCCACCACGATGCTCTCAGAGGATCCCTCATCTCCATACCTGGATTATGTGACCCGCATTCACCTTAGCACCTTGGACAAACAGGTCACTTAGAAAGCAGAAAGTGCGTGTGGTTTCATTCTAGCGCGATGGAATCTCTTCTTTATGGACAAGAAGGAGTGTATGTGCATGTGCTATCCCCCAATACTTACGAGATTTGATTTAAATCGACTTATAATAAGTGGTGCAATACTAGCACATACATATTTATGTCGAGTCAACTTGATCGTAGATCTGATATTAATACAGATTACATCGTTAAGGCATGTAATAGCTTTATTTTATTACATACACATTCATATACACAACACATCATTAGTTTTCTTACTTTTTGTTTATTTTGTTTTCAGCTATGGTCTTGGGAGAGACTTCACATGGGGTAACCCGATTTTGGGCAACCAGTAGCATATCCAACACCTCCAATCGCTCATGCCTTACATGATGACAACGCCGATGTCGTCGATGGAGACGTAGCTAAATATATTGACGATGGATTACCGGCTGAGTTAGAGCCAACTCCTTCAAGAGGCATGAGAGTACCATTATCACTGGTGCTTAACCTATCTAAAGGTACTCCTCCCATACCGATAAGCTACACAATGCACCTGATTAGTAATGGAATATGTAAAAGTATATGGTTCTTATGTAATTTCATTCATATTAACATAAACGTTATTGACGTCAAGTGTAAATGTGTAGGTCTCATGGCAACCATACGTTAGAGAGTTGGTTGACCTGCTACTAGATATATGATTATCTGATCAAGAGATCTAGCCGACGATATCACCGCTTATATGTTTTGGGACTGTTGAGTGGCATCGTCCAGAGTGAGTCTTGCGCTAGTTTGGGCTATACCAAGAGATACCTCCATTGTGCTCTTATGAGCAACAACTACATAGAGTGGATACACGTGGACAAGTTCAGAGAGATTAGGCGACGTATCATGCTCCATACATTGCCTTATGGGATACTCAAGCGGGCAGGATCATCATTACACCCCCTATGGTGGGTATTATGGACTTCCATGATCCATATATGCAGTGGTATTATCGTATTACACGACGTTTATTGACACCACCACTCCACAAGGATGAGATGAGGTTCCATACTATAACCGGTACTAACCAGGTTTTGCTAAGTTAGAGTACTGTGTTTCTAAAGTGTTTTTCAAAATTGAATCAATTGCCCACTGTATTTATAATTGTTTGGTTGGTTCTTTTAGATCTCTACCATGGCTGACATAGCTAGTCACTCGCGTGGGGCTACCATCGGTTTGGTGTACGACTTACATCATATTGCTAGATCAGTTTTACACCAGATCGGAGAGGAGCATCACATCACCGGCTATGATCAAGAGAGGCATCTACTTCACATGGACCATCCATTAGACCTCCGGTGTCATCCACTCCAGTTCGTATGCAGCTCATTCGAGATAGAGGGAGAGGGAGAGTTGATCAGCAAGGTTGTGGTCGAGATGGTGTGGGAGGTCGTGGTACACCTGAGCTGACATTGCCTACTTTCATACCCCCCATATTTGAAAACTCTTCTTATTCTTTAAATTTAATATTTTTTATGTTTTCTATGTTTTTTCAGGACAAACAAATTTGGCGGGAACCAAAGTGTTCTTCCTATTTTTCTTGTTATCCTTGTTTATGAGAACATAATACAGTTTTCATAAATAGGAACCTAACAGGCCCTTATATTTTACTTTCTAAAAACAGGAACCAAAGAGGTCCTTATATTTTACTTTCTATTTTGAATATTTGAGAATATTTAGGTGTTGAAGTTTATAAAAAGTTTCTTTTGGTAGGAGATATGATTTTATTTAGTTTGAGTTATTATAAATAGGACATTATGTAATATTTGAAAAATAATATAGTGATATATCCAATAAAATTTATTTTTCTTCTAACTTCAAGATGGTTTGTTTTCTATTTACCCATCACTTGCCATTAAATTATTATTCAGGCTTTCGCACCTCCCAACAATTCTTTCATTATTGCATGTATGTAATATCTTTCCTCTCAATCTGCCTTTTCTTACACTCTCTTACTCACTCTATGTCCACATTTTCACGAAGAAGTAGATAGAAACCATCTGGCTGCAATATCTTCCATCTCAATCTGCATTTTCTTATGCTTTCTTGCCTATTTCATAGGGATGATTGAACAAAGGAAGCTTGAATCATGATTGAATAGGATATGTCATAAACTAATGTCATTATTTTTAGGGTTTTACTAACCTTTTGGCACGGGATCTTCCAAAATATTCTAGTTACGACAAATCTACGTGTGGGCGTGCCTAATTACTAGAGACCAAAGGAGAGAACACCCGCTAATGTGTGTTAATGCCCTCAGGAGAATATATGTGAAGGTCCTAGGGAAGCAACCAATCTCTGCCTTACAGAGTTTCTTGTCTATCAATTAAACAAATTACTTATGCTTTATTGGGTTTCTTGCTTCTCAAGTAAACAAACTCCCGCCTTATTAGGCTTTTTGCTTCTTAAGTAACCAAACTTTTGTCTTATAGGATTTCTTGCTTCTTAAGAAACTAATTAATGGGCTCTATCACTAATTAGCTAGCTTGGGATCCAAAGGTCCATTATTAATTTTGTTTCTTGATCAACAGTTCAAATTGTTTTTAGAGCATAAATCCAATACAATGTGCGTCCACATTTCCATGGAGAAGAAGATAGAAACCAGCCCCCATATTTGAAGAACCAGATGTTAAGGAGTTGAGCAATGAGTGTCAACAACTACTCCAAACACTTCCTAGAGAAAAATGGTGGGATGGCTGCTATTTGTACCTCTATCAAGGCTTTTGGTTCCAAGCTAAAATCCTTCAAGGCATCATTCACTTTCAAAAACACTTCCAAATAGAAGAAGATGATGTGCTCATCATCACTTCCCCAAAATCAGGCACCACCTGGTTGAAGGCCCTCACATTTTCCATTGCCAATCGAAAAGATTGTCCCCTCGCTCAGAGTCCTTAGCTTACTTTTAACCCCATCAATTGGTACGTAGCCTTAAATGAGACTTTATTAGATGAAAACCGAATATCCTAATCTCTAAGACCTTCCTCACCCAAGAATTTTCTCAACCCTCATACCATATCAATTGTTGCCACCATCTCTTAAAGATTTCAAGCAATGGATTTGTGGTTCTCGTGTAGAAACCAAAGGGATAGGTTCATCTCTACTTTTGCATTTCGTGAACCGTAATCGTGCTCGAACCTTGGGAAGAAGATTCTATGTGGCCAGGTAGTGATTTTCAGAACATTTTAATCAATTTGTGGTCTATATATGACCACCTCTTGGTACACATCGATGGTAGATTGCTGCCACCGCCATTAAGAGAGTGTGGTCTATATACAACCACACTTTGGATACGTTGACAGCCGTGTATAGAAACACGATCAGGCTACGTCGACACTGTGATCAACCACAAATTTCTACCGCCTCTATGATGGACAACCTATAAATATCAGACAACTATAGTGTTGGTCCCCAAGTTCGTTCTCACCGGAAGACACCATCATAGTGGTGAGAAAAAAGATCTTGGAAGAGCAACCCATTTTCATTCTCTAATTCAGCTGAAGAAAAGGCAATGGCTAGAGGTAAGAATTATGTCTATATATTATGTTGTGTTTGAATGCTCTATTCGTAGTGAAAGGCATGAAAATGCTTGTTTTTCACCAACATTTGGTATCAGAGCAATATGGTTTTTAGCTTTGTCTTGTGATATTTTTTAATGAAAATAATATGGGGAATGGTTAGGAAATTATTTTTCATGAATTTTCATGTAAAAATCACATTTTATTGACAAAAAAAATATGGGTTTTTATTCGGGTTGGAATAGGTCGGATTTGACCCGTCTAGAGGTAGAAGAAGACCCCATTTAAGAAAAAAAAGGGTTGTTAGGAAGTATTGAACCAAGGACTTGGGGCTTAATGTCAATTAAGAATACAACAAACTACCACTAGGACACACGATTGTTTGATTAATAATTCATCAATAAATGGATATATCGCATACTATACGGATATTAATTTCATGCAATTGAAATTATTATTTTGTATATATTTTATATATATTATGATAAATAATCTTGAAATTAATATACCAATATTTAATAAGTTTGGATATGGATTCAGTTTATTTGAGCCTATTATTTTCAATTCATGCACTTAACTTAAAAATGGACTTTTAAGGATTTAATTTGTATATTATTCCTTATGAATATCATTGAAAATTATTGAAATGTCTTGTGATCCATATATGATTTTAATTAATTAAAGATTGGCCACAACATCTCTAATTATGAAAAATCATACATTAATTTGCTATGGATCACATATATATTAAGAACATTTATTGTGATTGATTATACCTTATATGATAAATTTTATCCCACATGAGTTTTTGTTGTATTTGATATAATTAATCGTATATAATATCATATATTATATTTCTTGATTTACCCACAGGAATTAAGAAATTGAACATAATTGATAGGTTTTCCATATAGTTAAATAAATTCAATTGAATTGAGATTTTGGCTCACAAGCAAGTCTTATGTCGCTGGATTTACACATAATTTACATTGATAAATTATGATTTATTCTAGCATCAAATTTAAGCTCTTATAAGCATGTATATTTATTCTATGCAGCTATGCAACCTACAAATCCCTTTGATGTTAGATGTAATGTCCTTGAATTGAGTGGTAGCAATAATAAAACATGGAAGGAACGAATCCTTCTTTATTTGGGATGGATAGACATTGATTATTCTATAAGGAAAGATGAACTCGAAATTATTGAAACCAACATTAAAGAAGAAAAGGTACTTCATGAATAGTAGGAGCGATCAAATCGCCTTAGTGTTATGTTCATTAAGACTAGTATCTCTGCTAGTATTCAGGTTCCAACAAAAACATAAAATTAACAAAACTGGGTATCGCTAAGAAGCATCGACTAACAATTCACATTTCAGATAAAGTAAGCTTGCCAAAGACCTTGATCATGAAATTTTTATCACTAAGGCTCACTAATGTGAAAGGTATGTGTGAGCACATCATGGAGATGAGAGACATTGTAGCTCAACTGAAGACACTTGAGGTTGATATGTCTGATACATTCATGGTACACTACATTTTGAACACCCTACCGCAGCAATATGAACCCTTCAAAATATCCTACAACACACATAAGGAAAAATGGTCAATTAATGAACTATTGACCATGTGTGTTCAAGAGGAAGGAAGGCTGCTTATGGAACAAGGGGAAAGTGCAATGCTAGTCACTAAAGTGAAATACCATAATCTAGGAAGGAATCAGGGCAAGAACCAAGCTGATAAGAAGGAGAAAAACAAAGCACCGCCCTAAGGCGGCATCAAGAAAGAATCCAAGTGTTTCTTCTGTAAAAAGAAGGGACACATGAAGAAGGATTGCACCAAATTTAAGAAATGGCTTGAAAATAAAGGTAATTCAATCTCATGTCATATGACTCCACAGGCTCATGTTAATCATAATACATGGTGGATTTATTCTGGATCTATAATCCATCTTTTGAATACCTTGCAGGGTATGCGAAACCTGAGGAATCTAGTGGGAAGTGAGCAAAATGTCTTATCTAGCAACAAGGTTGGCTCATATATGGAATCCATAGGGACTTGCAGTCTAGTCCTAGATAATGGCTATGTTTTGGATTTAAAGAGGACCTTTTATATACCAAGTTTCTCTAGAAATTTGATTTAAATTTCAAGACTTGTACCCTTAGGGTATTCCTTTAAGTTTTCAAATTGTACCTTTAGTTTGTTTTGTAAATCTAAGCTTATTAGAAAGTTGTATTTCTATTTTAATGGTCTTTTCTTTTATTAACTGCATTACAATGCTGCTGCATACTCATATTGGAAATAAGCAGTGTATTATGAATGAAGATTCCTCTATTTTGTGGCATCGGAGACTTGGACATATCTTCATTGATATAATTAAGAGATTGGTAAATTAAAAGTATTGAATACTTTGGATTTTATTGACTTTGACACTTGCATAGACTACATAAAGGGAAAACATACTAACAAGTTCAAGAAAGGTACTAAGAGAGACTCACTGTTGAAATCATATATTCGTATATATGTCATTCACATAGACGCCATGAATCCAAAATACTTCCTTTATAGATGATTGTTCTGATATATGCATCTTTATATGCTCATAATAAGATGAAGCTCAAACCCTTAAGGACTTTGCGTCAAGCAGAGAAGCAATGCGATAAGCAACAAAGATAATTAACATATGTGAGGTGAATAAGAGCAAGGAAGATACATTGTAGATGGACAAGCACGTAGTCCATTTGCTAAGTTTCTTCAAGAAATACGGATAGTTGCCTAATATTACATCACACTAACATTTAGCTTTAGATGACGAATCTTATTAGACATGGTGCGAGTACGTTAAGTAGCTCTAAGCTACCTAAATTCTGTGGATTGTAGCATTCTAAAACTAAGCAGTATATATTAACCCAAGTTCTAACTAAGGCTGTCTCAAAGATGCCATTTGAGCTATTTAAAGGTTAGAAACCAAGTTTGAGACATATGCATGCTTTGGGATGCCCGTCTGAAGTAAGAATTTATAATCCACAAGAAAAGAAACTTGACCCTAAGACTATTAGTGGATACTTCATTGGATATGCCGAGAAGTCTAAGGGTTACGAATTCTACTGTCCACATCATAGTCTTAGGTTTATGGAATCAAGGAATGCTAAGTTCCTTGAGAATGACTTCAAGAAGTGGACGGATCTCTTTTGAAAAAGAACAACCTTCCACGTCAAAGGAAAGATTGGTTGTCATTCGAAACATCCCTCAAGTTCAAATAGGTGTTGCGCAACCAATCAATGAGGATCCACAAACTACTGTTGGTAATGCTGTAGATCAAGTTGTTCATCAAGTACCCGACATGGTTGAACAACCAGCTAGACAACATGATCCACATGGAAATGTTGAGCTAGCATTAAGGATATCTATAAGATTAAGAAGATCAGTGATTCCAGATGACTATATTGTGTATCTTCAAGAATTGGACAATGATCTTGAAGATAAAAATGATCCGATAAGGTTTTCACATGCCATGAATTGCAAAGAATTTGATTTATGGTTCAATGCAATGAAGGATAAGATGAACTCTATGGCAACGAATGGAGTTTAGGACCTTGTTATTTTGCCTAATGGGGTGAAGACCATTAGGTGTGAATGGGTCTATAAAACAAAGAAAGACTCATTAGGCAACATTGAGAGATATAAAGAAAGACTTGTAGCCAAGGGATTCACTCAAAAGGAAGGAATCGATTATAAGGAGACTTTTTCTCCTGTATCTAAGAAAGATCTCTATCATTTCAAATAGTTTCACATTTTAACTTTGAGTTGCAACAAATGGATGTGGAAATAACTTTCCTCAATGGGGAACTAGAGGAAGAGGTATACATGAAACAACCTGAAGGATTCTTCTCTAGTCAAGGTGAGCATTTGGTATGCAAGCTTAAGAAATCCATCTACTTAATGTTCAAAGCTCATTAATGGTATTACTCAAATTCCATGACGTGATATCTTCCTTTCGATTTGAAGAGAATATCATGGACCATGCATAAACGAAGGTAAGTGGGAGCAAGATTTTTTCTTAACTCGTATGTAGATGACATTTTACTGGGTAAACCGATGATAGCTTGATTAATGAGGTGAAACAATTTCTCTCTAACCATTTTCATGAAAGATACGGGTGATAATTCTGAGGCAGGTATAAAGATTTTTAAGATGTAATATAAATGGTATTTTAGTTTGTCTCAAGAAACCCAAATTACATGTTCGAGAGATTTAGATGAAAGATCGCTCACCAAGTGTTGCTCTACAGTGAGCTGTGATAGTTTAAGTCGAACCAATCTCAAGAATGATTTGAGAAGGGAGCAAATGAAGAACATCCCATATGCTTCAGTTGTTGGAAGTATAATGTACGTTCAAGTCTCCACCATACCTGACATAGCATTCGTTGTTAGTATGTCAAGATATCTGAGTAACCTGTGCATGGACCACTGGAGAGTCAAAGAAAGTCTAAGATAATTTTAAGGAACAAAGGAATACATGCCATGTACAAGCCGACACAACCTAGAGATAATTGTTATTCAAATTAAGACTTGTCGGGCCGTGGTTGATTCACGAATCAACATTAGATATCATGTTTAACATGGAGTCAGACATGGAGAAGCAAGGCGCACTTTGATAGCTATCTATCGCGGTACCGAGTTCTGCCTCTTATTTTCGATGGGTACATCGTGATGGTGTATGGATGAAGAGTTTCATTTAAAGAATCGTTGATTCTATATCCGTGCCACTCAAAATATTTTGTGACAATTCAACATGCCTTTTACAAAACAATAAAAGCAGTCACAAAACACATCAACATCAAGTATTTGTTTATAAGAGAGTGTGTTACGATAAACAAAGGGTCATTGAACATGTCAATCGAATTGATGATTGATGATCCTTTAAAACTAAAGGCATGCCAATCATTAAAATTTAATGATCATATAGACTATATGTTATTAGTGTGACTTATAAGACAATGTATGAAACTCTATTTCATGGGGCTTATATATTTCTTATTGTATTTTGTGTGCATATTCAGTTATTTGTTTTGAGTAAGACTATTAAAGAGGGGACCAAGAATAAACACTGTTTATTCATTAAGATATGTGGGTGATTATTATAAAACATGATACATTGTAATACATGGCAGATAATACTCTTTTTTGAGAACCTATCGCTATGATTCATGTATCTCATTTTAGTTGGGGCTATATTAGAGTATATGGACCAAGTGGGATAATATACATGATTTCTACAGCCGTTTTAATCAATTTGTGGTCCATATACGACCACCTCTTGGTGTAAGACTCGGAAAAAATCTAAAAATTTTAAATTTAGCTAGGAAGGGCAAAATGGTAATTTTGTTGGAATGGGACAGGCTAAACCTGTAACTTTACTAGATCTCTGATGATAAAACATACTTCATCGTTGAAATCGTTTTGCGAAATCTAGTCACCCAGACGAATTTCGTTGAATTCCGAGACCGTTAGATTTTTTCTGAATTTCGAGGTGATGGGCATCGAGTGGACCCCAAAAACGGGATTTTTAGAAAAATCTCAAAAAATGTCAAATATTTAAAGAATGTCCATTTAAGATAGATGGAATTTAAACCGGGATAAAATAAATTGTTTCGGGGCAAAAACGGACCGGGGAAGTGTGATACGTGGTGTGATGTTAGCCACGTGTCTCATGTATAAATATCAAGAAAATATCTAAAATCAAGAAGATCTCACAATTTGGTCTAGAACAAAACGTTAGAGAGAGAGAGAGAGAGGAGGGAGAAAAAACATCAACCTTCTCCAACGATTTTACGAGGTTTTGTCGATCGAAACTCGGCAAACCAAGAGTTAAAGTTGCTTTACGCGACCAGAGCTACGCGTGGGTACCAAAATCACAAGATTTCACCAAGGCCCAAGGTTCGGGTTTTAACAGAAATCGAGAAAAGGTGGTGTCCCAGGAAATCACGCTATTTGAGGTAGGGTTTTTCCTACTCCTGCGACTTCGCTCAAGGGTGATGCGTAGTCCAAAAGAGGTGTGTCATTCCAGCTTTTCCCTTCACCCTATGACTATAAGTTTGAAGCCACCATCCGGTCTTAGTGATTCAAATTTCTGGGTAAACTAGACTTATAGGAGAACATATCTCCTTGAAATAGGTATATCCAAATTCCGACCCCTTCGGACTAAGAAATTCATTCAAAGTGGAGCACCACGCTATGGTGTGTAGCAGGAAATTCCCGAGTGGGACACAATTGTCATTTTTTTTTATTGTTGGCCTCCATCTTCGGACGGCTATAACTTCTTCGTCCGAACTCCATTTTAGGTGTTCTTGGACTCTATGGAAAGATCATTGAATCAAGATTCCAGCCATGTGCATGTGGAGGACAGTGGATGATCATAACTTTTCTGAAATCTATGTTTTCACTATGTGCAAAGGTTGTTGTGTCGATGTGAATACGGCTTGACATGACCACAGACATTCCACAGGCTATTGTATTGGGTAGGAATTGCCAAGGAGTTAGCCTAAGGAAGGTCATGACGTATTTGTTTATCATGACGATGGATTAATATGTTGATACGATATCTATATATATACGCATGAAATATATGGAACTTATGCTTAAGGAGCATTTCTATTTGCATGGTAATTGACATGAAGTACAACTGGTGAGAATGGTTCATGTAGCATGCATCATACATGTAACATGAGAAATTGTAGTGACATTAGCATTGCATATGCAAAGGGACATCAGCATAGTGGGTGTGTGTGCATGGGAATGGTCATCCATCATCAGTGTTGATGAATGGGTAGTGAGCTCGTACTTTGGACGATGTCCAATAAATGACTCACGGTTCAAAGCATAAAGTGAAATATAATTAATGTGTGTTGGGCGAAGTAAGAAAGGGGTTGTTATTCCCCTTCGGTGAAAAGCCTAGAACATGGGTGTAAGAGACCCGCGGTGTGATCTGAAAAGTTATATTGCCCAAAATAAGACACAAGGTTATCACATGTACTTCGAAGTCAGGTGATTGAGCCTGGATCGACTCGGATTTCAGTTGCCCATTGGCACTTGCATTGGGTACCGGTGAGTCGATAAGGCTCAAAGATATGTGTGTCATTATACTAATGAAGACGCATTGTCACAATTGGTATTGTGCATGTGTGAGGGAGTCTAAGAGTGACTCCTGGACATGGGCATGAAGATTCCATGCATGACATACTACAGCCCCATGTACAGATTTTCACTGGATATATGGGGTTGGCTTGATCATCAGACAGCACTTAGGTGGGGGAGTAACCCCATCGGGCTTTGCTCTCAATTCGCTGCTGGACCCCCTTTTCGTGCATGCCAGGTCGTGCAAAGTGGCTAACTCGCATTCAAGACCGCACATATAAAGAAAGTCGGATGTGGCTTTGAACCATATTTTGTATATGTATATTAGAACAATCAGTTTTAATATATCATTTTGTATAAGAGTGTATAATTGAACTCTTGTAAACATATCAATACATGGGGCTATTGTATAGATCTGTGGTGAGACTGAATCTGGGGCCGAGTGGTCGCTATGACTCATGAATGACTCAGTGTGGTATATTGAGCCCGGATGGGTCATGTGATGTATTGTTATACAGGTTGTATTTTGGATAGAACTTCCCGTATAGAAGAGACTATCCGATTTTTTGTTAAATTATGGATCCCGATAAATGGGACATGATTGTGTGGCTTTGGGTTACCTAACACCCACCTCTGCCGAGGGTCAAGACTCAAGCTGTCACCGTAACCCTGGATAGGGTGCTTCATAGCTTTGTATCAGAGCATAGGTACACGAGTGCCTAGGGCTTGAGGGACATGGGTTTAGGCCATGGTCATTAAGGTGTGTCTGATATGAGCATCACAGCTCGTTGTCAGGGTTTATGTATGTGATTACCTAGGCAGTCACGGTATAGGATTAGAACACTACATGCATTGTGTTTTTATGTGTGCTTTGGTGTATAACATGATGTGTGTTGCATGTTGTTTGCATTTATGCATGATTAGATATATATGGAAAATAAAGAACACTAGAGTTAGAGAGCATGATCAAAGATGTTCGGGAACTACTATTTATTGGGGTTGGTTAAAACGCAACAATTTAATGATTATATGGGTTCACAAAACTAAGATTTGGTGCTTGACAGTGTAGATGGCTAGTCACGACAAGGGACGTGAGGTCGTCCACAGGCACCGGCCTACCACGCCTTTAACCCAATGTGCTTTTATGGAGACCATGGGTGCTACAATCGCCACTATTGTACAATGGGTAGCCGGGGTCGTGGAGGAATGAGTAACCTCGGGAGGTTTAGGGCACATCATCCTCGACATTCAGGGAGGAGGGACCCATTGGTAGCCGAATTACTGTCTGGCCGATTGAGAGGGTATCGAGGCCATGGAGATCACCTCCGCTACCACAGATCAAAAGCACCACTGGCCAATGCGGTGAACTGACATAGTGGATTTAGGTGAAGACCCCGTAAATGTGGAGGCGATGACTTGGGTAGATTTCAGAGGAGCTCTTATGAGCAAGTTCTTCCAAGGTCTCGCTTAGGGCATATCAAGGCCCGAGAGTCTTGGACTTGCAAGTAGTGGAGACATGACAGTACTGGAGTACGTGGCTAGGTTTACTAAGCTAGCCCGTTTTGCAGATGACTATGTGGCCACAGATCTGGCCAAGGTGAGGAGATTTGAGGATGGTTTGAGACTATCCATCAAGGGCAAGATTATGGGACTTCTCCTACAGGATATGGACTCTATGGTTAGGACAACTATGGCCATAGAGGGTGAGATAGTTGATGCTAAGAGTATCCGAGATGTGGATACCGATAAGATACGAGGGTCACTTTCTTCAAGTTCCGGGGAGTTTACAGAGACCTCCTGCTTCCGAGGATCATGTGGGACAAGGCGCAGGCCATCGAGTCAAGGTCGTGGTCTAGATATCGTGCTAAGGCCGTGGCGGAGTACTGAGCCATTGTAAGTGCATTCTTTATTTCCTTCGCCAACAAATAGACATATGAGGAGGGATTGCCCATAGAGGCAAGGATCCCAGGGTTTTGGGTCGCCACAGTCCCAGTCATCAGTGGGACCAGCACGGACATAGTTTGTTCTCACTATGGGTCAAGGGAATAAGTATCAGGCTCCGAGTGCTGCACAAGCACCTTCGTTTCACGCATGCTGTAGAGGCCAAGTTATAATGAGGTCTGGGGACAAATCTACATACCGAGATTTCGGGGACTCAAGGGTGTGTCTACGCCATTACCCCACGCATCAAGATAGCGTAATCGCTTGGTGATATGGTACTTTCGTTTTTCATTTACGGGCTAGAAATCTTATTTGATTCTCGTGCATCTCATTCATTCAATGGTTTCAGACATGCGGTGAAAGAACCTGCCAGAGGTCGAGACTTCGAAAAGCCGTTGCATTGTGAGTTCTCCCCTAGAGACTAGGTGAGGGTTGATCAAATATGCTCTGGGATTGTGAGCTAGAAATCTCGTGATTCTAATTACCATAATCTCTAAGTTATGGACATGTTGGAGTTTGATGTCATTATTGGCATGGATTGGTTGACGACACATCGAGTCATCATTGACTGTGATCGTAGGAGGGTTACTTCCTACACACATGATGGTAGTTGTGTTATGTTCAAGGGGGATAAGCATAATGCTTTACCCTAGATAGTGTACGAATTCAAAGCTCGCACTGACAGTTGATGGTCAAGGCAAGCCATACCCCAGAGGACAAGGTTAAACAAGATTCGAGTCTACCGTGGCTCAGGAGCAACATGATGTTTTTCCGATGAGTTACTGTGGATTACCTCCGCACGTGGATGCAAGACTTTGTTATTGAGTTACACCCCAAGACGCCATTTCTATGACTCCACATAGGATGGCTCCGGCTGGAGTTGCAAGAACTCAAGGTCCGCATACATGATTTATCGACAGGTTTCATTGTTCGAGTAATTTCACCTCGGGGGAGCTTTTGCCTCGTTTACGAAAAAGAAGGATAAGACCCTTCGCTTGTGTATCGACTACCAATAGTTGAACAGGGTTACGATCAAGAATCAGTATCCATTACCGAGGATTGATGATTTATTTGATCAGCTTAGAGGGGCACAGGTCTATTCTAAGATAGATCTCCAACTCCATATCACCGCTGAGTTAGGGAGTGATATCATCCCTTTTAAGACAACGTTTAGGACACTCAGATGGGCATTTCGAAATTTACTAAAGGATGCCTTTAGATTGATTAATGCGCCAATGCAGATTCATGGATCTCATGCATAGGGTGTTCCGTACCCCATTCAGATCGGGCTTTGTTTGTAGCTTTATTGATGACATTCGATCTACTCCTAGTCTGAGGAAGAGCATGAGAATCATTTGAGGATTATTCTCCGTGCTCTCATGAGAACATCACCAGACGCCACTCTGGGCAGGTGCGGTTTTGGCTTACTAAGGTGCGCTTTTGGGACACCTGTCTGGCCGGTGTGTCAGTGGACCCCAAGAAAGTCGAGGCAATTATGAGTTGGGAGAGACTGAAGTCATTTTTCGAGATACGTAGTTTCTTGGGACTGGCTAGATATTATAGGAGGTTTATTGAGGATTTCTCCTGATTAGCTGTGCCTATGACTAGATTGACCCGGAAGGAGGTCAAGTATGAGTGGAATGACCCGTGTGAGAGGGCATTCCAAGAGTTAAAAAGAAGGCTTACATCAGCTCCTATTTTGATAGTCTTGGAAAGGGGACAGAGGTACACAATATATTGTGATGCCTCGAAGGACGGACTAGGATGTGTTCTGATGCAGTCCAGGAGAGTGGTAGCTTATGGTTCACGACAGTTGAAGAACCACGAGTGGAATTACCCTACGCATGACATGGAGTTGGCAGTTATAGTCTTCGCTTTAAAGATATGGTGCCACTATTTATATGGTGAGCAATTCGAGGTATTTTAGGACCACAAAGTCCAAGTATATTTTACTGGACCCCCAATATGAGGCAAACAGATGGATGGAATATCTGTAAGATTATGACTTCACTTTGTAGTACCATCCTGGTAAGGCAAATGTGGTGGCTAATGCACTCAGTCTGAAGTCATAGGGAGTACTAGTTAGTGTGGCTTCCCGGGAGTGGTTGATGCTCGAGGACCTGTGCGCCTGACTCTACAATACAAAGGAATGCACTGTGGTGTTTTGGGAGTTTAGTGGCTACGCCTCCCTATTGAGTGAGTGACTGAGTCCTAGGCGTGACGCTGAGATGTCTATCAAATGGACCGAAAATGTGGGCCGGTACCTGGGTGACGAGGGTCGGACCATCCACACCTGATGGTAGTCTCGTATAGGGATGGATTATGAATTTCCTGGGCTAAGGGTGCCGAGAGGAGATCCCTTCTGAATTCCATTATTCTCGCTTTATGCATCCAAGCGGCATGAAGATGTATCATGATCTTCATCGCAAAAGATACGGAGCGCATTTAAGAGACACATTGTGGATTTGAGCCACGATGTCTCACGTGTCAACAGATTAAGGCTGAGCATCAAAGGCCAGCAGGGTTACTCCAACCATTGGAGGTAGCAGAGTGGAAGTGGGAGCATATCACGATGGATTTTGTGACTCACTTGCTATGGAAATCGTGGAAGCATGATGCTGCGCGGGTGATAGCTGACCGCTTAATGTTTCCAAGACATTTTCTCCTGTGATGCGAATTACCTTCACACCGAAGAAATTTCGCAAGCTGTGCCACGAGATCGCACGATTGCATGGAGTCGGGGACATGGGCTTGAGGATGAGTATCGCTTTTCATCCACAGACCGACTAAGTACGAGAGGACTATATAGGTGTTAGAGATATAAATGAGAACATGCTGGGTCCCGGATCTCAAGGGTATTTGGATGAAAGATTCGCCCTAGTCGAGTTCACCTATAACAATAATTATCATGCGAGTATACATATGGCGCCCTATGAGGCATTATATAGGAGGCCATGCCGATCTCCAGTTTGTTGGACTGAGGTAGGAGAGAGATCCACCATGGGTCCGGAGTTTATTAGTGACACCTCAGTGAAGGTGGAATTGATACGTAAACATCTTCTCACTACTCAAAGCCTATGAAAAGAGTTATACAATGACACGCGATCACTAATTCCTCTGTAGAGTTTGAGGTGAGATCATATCTCTTTGAAGGTTAGCGCCTGGGTAAAGAGAGATGATCGTGCTTAGCAAGCAAGGAAAGCTATTACCGAGATATATTGGGCCCTTTGAGGTACTCGAGAGGGTGGGTATAGCTTACTGGTTGGCACTACCGCCAAGTTTATCGAGTGTTCACGACGTATTCCATGTCTCCATGCTCCGGAAATACACTCCGCATCTACTCCATATGATCAAAGGAGCTGGTTGCTGATACGTATCGGGACCTTCGAGAGGGACCAAGGTATCATGGATAATGAGACTGTGTTTTGCGATGCAAGACTCGTGAGGCTAGTGAAGGTGCTATGATGCATCGAGGAGTAGAGAAGGCAACATGGAGCGGAGGACAACGATGTACCACTTTATCATTTTTATTTGGGGATGAAAAGTGTTTTTAGTAATTTGGTAGCATTCAATGACTATTGCATATGGTTGTGAGTTGGAATTTCGGGACGAAATTCTTCTAAGGAAGGAAGAATGTAAGACTCGGGAAAAAGCTAAAAATTTTAAATTTAGCTAGGAAGGGCAAAATGGTAATTTTGTCGGAATGAGACAGGCTAAAACCTGTAATTTTTCTAGATCTCGGATGATGAAACAGACTTCATCGTTGAAATCGTCTTGCGAAATCTAGTCACCCAGACGAATTTCATTAAATTCTGAGATCGTCGGATTTTTTCCGAATTTCAAGGCGACGGACATCAAGTGGACTCCAAAAACGAGATTTTTAGAAAAATCCCAAAAAGAATCAAATATTTAAAGAATGTCCATTTGAGATAGATGGAATTTAAAACGGGACAAAATAAATTGTTTCAGGGTGAAAACGAACCAGGGAAGCATGACACATGGCGTGATGTTAGCCACGTGTCTCATGTATAAATATCAAGAAAATATCTAAAATCAAGAAGATCTCAAAATTTGGTCTGGAACAAAACGTTAAAGAGAGAGAGAGAGAGAGAGAGATGAGGGAGAAAAAAAAGCAAGCTTCTCCGGTGATTTTACGAGGTTTTGCCGATCGAAACTCGGCAGGCTTAGAGTTAAAGCTGCTCTACGCGATGAGAGCTACGCGTGGGTACCAGAATCACAAGATTTTGATAAGGCCCAAGGTTCGGGTTTTCATGGAAACTGAGAAAAGGCGATGTCCCGGGAAACCACGCTATTTGAGGTAGGTTTTTCTCCTACTCTGCGAATTTATGTCTAAGGGCATGTGTGTGTGTCCATGAGAAGCCGTTTCGCTTTCCCCTTCGACCCCATGACTGTAGAGCCATTATATCCAAATTCCATCAATTAATCCGAATCAGTGATTCAAATTCGAGGGAAACTAGACTTATAGAGAACATATCCTCTTGAAATAGGTATATCTAAATTCTAATTTCTGACTTAGAAATTCATTCAAAGTGAGCAACATGAGTATGCACAGAAATTTTAAGGGACACAATTGTCATTTGACATTTGCCACCAACTTTGGATGGCCTTAACTTCTTCGTCTAAACTCCGTTTCAGGTGTTCTTAGACTCTATGGAAAGCCCATTGAGTCAAGATTCCAGCCATGTGCTTGTGGAGGACAGTAGGTGATCATAACATTTCTGAAATCTATATTTTGCACCAAGTGTGTAGGTTGCTTGGTTGTGTCAATGTGAACAAATAAGTTTTGACATGACTCATCGTACGTCTATCAGAAGAATATCGGGTGAATCGCCAAGGAGTTAGCCTCTAAGGAAGGTCAGAGTGACATTATTTGTATAGTCATGGATTGATGGATGCTAATATGCCGATAATGGCGATCTATATATATATCGGGCATGAAATATATGGAACCTGATATGTTCAGGATATCTCGTTTGCATGGTAATTGACATGAAGTACAACTGATGAGAATGGTTCATGTAGTGTGCATCATACATGTAACATGAGAAATTGCAGTGACATTAGCATTGCATATGCACAGGGACATCAGCATACTGGGTTTTTATGCATGGGTATGGTCATCCATTATCAGTGCTGATGAATATGTAGTGAGCTTGTACTTTTGACAACGTCCAATAAATGACTCACCAGTTCAAAGCATAAAGTGAAATATAATTAATGTGTGTTGGGCGGAGCAAGAAGTGGGTCGTTAATCCCCTCAGGTTAAAAGCTTGGAACATGGGTGTAAGAGACCCGCGGTATAATCCGAAAAGTTATGGTTCCCAAAATAAGACACATGGTTATCACATAGACTTCAGTCAAAAGGATAGAGCCTGGATCGACTGGGATTGAAGGCCCATCGGGCACTCATGATTGCACCGCTGAGCCGGTATGGGCCTCGGTATATGTGTGTTATCATACTACCAAGGACGGTTGTCACACTTGACATAGTATGTGCGAGGGAGCCTGAGTGACTAGATATAAGTATGAAGATTCCATGGCGACATACCACATTCATGTAGACATCTCTACCTGGATGCAGGCGGTTGGTTTTACTATTGTATGAGTAATTTAGGCAGAGCAACCCTTGTAGGAGATTATCACTATCGGGTTACTTCACTCGTCGGGACCCCCTTTTCATACGTTAGATGCAGCGGTCAATTCCACATTCGGGATCGCATATAAAGAAAGCCGAATGTGGCTTGACCATATTTTTGTATATGTATATTAATCAGTTTTATTATATCATTTTGTATAAGAGTGTCTAATCGAACTCTCAGAAACATATCAATACATGAGTTGCATGTATAGTATCTGTGGTATGGTCAGAACGGGGCCGAGCGGTCGCTATGACTCATGAATGACTGGGTGTGGTGCTATTAAGCCCGAACGGGTCATGTGGATACATATACATGTTGTATTTTGATAGAGCTTCTATACAGAAGATTCTATCCCGATTTTTCGTTAAATTGTGATCTCGATAAATGGGACATGATGGTGTGGCGTCATTACCCGACACCCAATTGGGGCTTCCATAAAGCCGACAGTCACAACTGACCCCTAGGCTAAAGGTGTCACTCGTACACGTCAAGGTGATTGCCACACCGCTATTAAGAGAGTGTGGTCTATATACAACCACACTTTGATGGGGCTGATAATGTATGGAAACACGACGGCTACGACACTACGATCAACTACAAATTTTTAACGCCTCTATGATGGACAAGCCTAAATATCGACGAATTATAGTGTTGGTCCCTGCCATTCTCACCATAAGACACCACACAGCAGGAGAAAAGAGATCTTGGAAGAGCAACCCATTTTCATTCTCTAATTCGGTTGAAGAAAAGGCAATGGCTGGAGGTAAGAATTATGTCTATATATTCTACTATGTTTGAATGCTCTATTCAGAGTGAAAGACATGAAAATTCCTATTTTTCACCAATAGCCGGTTAAAATGATGTCTGAAGTTGAAGCCGTCTGACCCCTTCTAGGTCATGTTTGTGGTATCGATGGATGATTTGAGAGGCCGAAGGTGTTATTTCTAAAATTTCGAAGATTTGAAAGAAAACATCATCTCTCACTTGAAAAGGCTAGCCTAGTTTCACTTCCCTTTCCGAGGAGGAAGAGACAAGGAATGATAGAGGGAATAAAGAAAGTCAAAGTACCAAAGGCCCTTAGTTTTCTAACAAACAAAAGAAAATAGGGGGAATTATGCTTTAAGGTTAGAGGGACCTCTTATTTAACAAAAGCCCTATAAAAGCATCCATAACCCATAAAAAGATGTAAAATTAACATCAAAGCTAAAAAAATTCCAAAATGTCAAAACTACCCTCCCAACCTAAGCACCCAGCCGGCCAAACCCTTCTCTCCCATCCGCCCAACACCCTCAGGCACTAGCTTTCCTTTTTTTTCTCTTTCTTTTTTCTTTTTGCCTCAAGTTCTTTTTTCTTTTTCTTTTTAATTATATTTTTCAGAAAAATCATCCTCCATTTCCATCATTTATACAAATTAAATATTATTATTTTTAATTAATTTTATAAGATAATATCTTATTTTCGCTTATTTTGAAAATACACTTAACTAAAATTTTTTATTTTTTACAATTTTATTTATTGATTTTTTTTATCAAAATTTTGTTTTATGTAATAAATGTTATAAAATAAGTTAACTTTTAATATATGAATATATTCAAATTTAGTAAAATATTTATTCTAATCATAATTTTATTTATAATATTTATAATTTTCAAAAAATAAAAAAATATTATCCATAAGTTTTTTTTATAGCTGAACACTTTAGTTATGTTAAAGACATGATATTCATATTAAATCTAGATCTAACAAGATTGAGCTTTTAGGAGAGTTGGTCGTTTAACATGTTATTAGAGCTTGGTTTGGAAGGATGTCCTATATTCGAGCCACCTCACTTCAATTTATTCCTCATTTGTTGATTTGAAAGTCTATGAAGGATTCTATTTTGTTTGTTTGACTTTCCACATGTGGGTATGAGACTACCCATGAGAGAGAGTGTTAAGGGCATGATATTCATACTAAATCAAAATCCAACAAGCTTGAGCATTTATGAGAGTTAGTTGTTTAACAAGTTACAATGTTGTAAACTGTCCTCATTTGACTCAAATATGAGACTCCTCCCCTACCTATTTATATAAATGTTAATGTTTTACCACATGAGTTAGGCATTATGGGCACTATAAGTTAAATTGTTTTTTTAAATATTGGCAAAGTATTATATAAAAATATTAAATATTCAACAAAAAATTAATACTTAATTTTAAAATTAATATTTGAAAGACAATAAATTAAAAGTAATAATATATAATAATTAAAATAATAAAAAACATATTATTTTTAATTTGTAACATTTGTTATTTCTAATTCCAAACATTATCGAAATTTAATATTCAAATTATTATTATTAATTTGCTATGAAATAAACTGAATATTAAAATATTTCTTTTTTATTTATCAATAGTTTCAAAACTTATGTGGATGAAGGCGGTTTGGCTTAACATTTTTCTAAAAAAAATAGGCTTTATAAAGCCATCAAGACATAAAAATAAAATCATAACATGCAAATTGTAAATGTTATATATATATATATATATATATATATATATATATATATATATATATATATATATATATATATATATATATATATATATATTCATCACAAATAATGGAAACATTTGTATATTAGTTCTAATAAGGAAAAATAGGATTTTTTTTTATAATGTACAATGTAATAACACTAATTGTACAAGGCAAATATACTAACTGCACAAGGGGTGTACAAACTTGTATTTCTTATAGGATTTAAATATTTTTTAATCTCAAATCTCTTCCCTAGTTCATATGCTAATACACCAACCTAGAATATTCTTTAAATGCATTTGGTGGATGTCATACTTAACTACAATATAATGAATAATCTAGTACATATTTATTCATAAACTTCCACAATTAAAAAATATGAAAAATATAGTTGATGTCATTTTTTTTCTTATTTCCTATACCAAGACAATGACAACATGCATTTATTACTCTTTAATAAGGAAAAATTGGGGTTTATTATATTGTATAAGGTGATTCCACTAACTGTAGAAGGCAAATGTACTAATTGTACAAGAGGTGTACGAGCATGCATTTCTCATAGAATTGAAATTTTTTTTTATCTGAAATATTTTTCCTAAGTCGTATGCTAATTAGAGGTGGCAATTGAGCGGACCGAGGTGTTTGGACGGACGATGTGGAGCACAGTGATTAAACGATTACACTCCACATAGACCAAAACACACGTTTCTAGATACTTTTGCTAGAACAAAAGTTCGGACACTATCACCAAGAACTGAATCAGTCCTCGGCAATGACACAAAAAACTTGATTGACCGAATTGATAAAAATATGTGTTTCTCCTTTCTTGAAATGAGTCCATTAAAAATTGATTTTGGTCTAGATCACTACAAGTGCATGATTAGTGCCCAAATAGTGCTATTTTGAACCTGGTTTATTGCATGTTTTGAGCACTTTTTGTGTACTAATCAGCGTAATTAACCCAATTGGCACATTAAGGTCCCGGCTATACTACTGATCGCATTTTGTGGCTATTTTTGTAGTTTTTGCAAGATAATTAGGCCAAAATTATCGAGTCAATTCAAGCAGAACCGAGTTGAACTCGCCGTTTGCGAGATCGAGATCCCAGGAAAGAGAGAAAGAAGCGAAGTGAAAAAAAAAAAGGAAATGCAGACCTTCTTAATTTTACTTAACTGCAAAATTTCGCGATGTTGCAAAGCTTGCCTTTCTATTGCCATTGTTCAAGTTTCCTACCTTTGTTCACCTTAACTGCGCCTTTTACTTTGACTTTTTTGTCACCTTTTGGTTCTCTTCCTATTTTCTCCTTATAATAGTGTTTGGATTTGTAGTTTTTGGTAATTTGTATTAGGGTTTGGCTATAAAAGCCCACTAAACAGACAACGTGGAGAATTATTTGGATCGATAATAAAAAAGTTTCTTTTGGCAAAGAAGCTTTGGGCTCTCCAGCCTCTTTTCCTTTTCTCTCACCTTCACAGGCGACCTTGAAACACCCTCAGGATGACAACTCACGGGGATGGTGGTGAAACCCTTCCTCATGAGAGGAGAAAGTACGCTGGAGTGTAGGATCTGAAGGCAGCTAAAGGTTTCCATGGTTTTAACGCAGGTACTCACTGGCAGTTTTGTGTTTCCCTTGAACTATAGGTTTAAATCCCTTAGATTCACCTTGAATGGTTATTACTTGGTAAGCTTTTAGGGTCATTGGATGCTTAATGTTAGATCCATTGATGTTTGTTAGTTATCATTTATGATCCGTTGTAAGGTGAGTCAAGGAGAGTTGTTTTTCACTGCCGAGACCATCGATGCTTTGTGATTACCAATTTTTCAAAGGATAGTTATTAAGGGTTAGATTTTATAGCTAAATGAAGATCTGGTTCAGGAAATGACTATAGGTCATCCTCCCAGCGAAGGACCACAGAAGCCTAAGTTTGCCCTATGAATCCGACCCCAGTGACCTAACACTTCAAGGAGTTCTATTTTACATTTTAACTTGTTTTATTCAGTTTTCAAACATTTCACCCCACTGTTTTTACCAAACCTTAAAATCTAAATTAAATTCACCAACTAAAACTTAAGCTATGATCATTTGTGCAAAAGAAAACCCATCTACGTATTTAGACCCTAGGCCACTATCTTGTAAGCGGCTATGCTACGAGTAAGAAGGTTTAGGTTTATAAATATTTTATTCCGCGTCAAATCTCTACCTGGCATACTACGATTTTAGTGAGATCAAATAAGCGTTCGCGGGGATGGTGCCTTAGTGCATTTGATGAAGCCGGTTGAGCGCTGTGATCCTCATCACAAGTTACGGTGAATTTCCTTTTCGAATCTTTTTAGTATTTTTTTGTTAGTTTTTTTTAGTTTGTTCTGAAAAAAACAAAGAAAAAAGAAAAAAAAAAAAAGGAAGTAGGATTGTTTCCTTGTTGTTTGGTGTTGCCCTATTTTTTCAACAGGGGTGCATGTTACAGTGGGTTAGAAACTCAGAAGGAAGATTGGTGAGAATCAGTATTCCACAGGGAGCATATTCTGAATCAAGCCTGAATTTAGATCAAATGGAGCCTCCAAAGTATGAATTTCCTGCACATCCACAGTATCCTTCAACTCCTCAGCCACCATAGTTAACTTCTTCAGTTGAGCAAGCAATACTGAGCTTGAGTAAATTGGTGGGTACTTTTATAGAGGAGCGGAAAGTGGTGAATGTCCAAACAAATCAAAGAATTGATACTATGGAGAGCTATCTGAACCAAAAATTGAATGGGCTTCAAAGTGAGCTTGATCAGAAAATTGACATCCTGTAATATTGAATTTCAAGGCTCACCAATTAGCATGATCATCAAGAGGAAAAGAACCTAGAGGAAGAGTGCCTGATTTACACTATTTTGGGTGAACATGCTCAATTGCAACTTTAGGAGGAATTGAAAGAGGAACCAACTGAAGCTCTTGAGGAACCACAACATGCCCAACAATTATGTGTTATCTATGGGCCATGGAGGAGAAAAGAAGAAATCCTCCCCTTGATTAGTGAGGAAGGTAGTGGAAAGAAACGAGGAAGAGCCACAAGCCCACACTACCAAGCCACCCATGCCTTGCCTTGTCATTCAATGCACATCCACGCCTACACACGACTTATGAAACACATGGAACACCTCTTGCTAAGGCCATCCATCTGCGGCTGCTGTCTGATAATTTAGGAAGTTAGTGGCCTATGTTCAAACTTTTGCCACTACATCAAAGAAATTGGCAGCTGCTCATACTGCATGGCACAACGGATGGTTTCGGTGCTGGTTCAGATTTGGAGCACCTCGACCTCAGCAATTCCACTAGCTCCACTAGTTCCAATAGCCTCCAAAGGCTTGAGAAACTGGTTTAGGGAGGCTCAGTCTCCCCCACTTTTTGTTTTGATTTTTTTTTCTGTTTTATTTTATTTTGATTTAGTTAATTTTTCTCTTTAGATTTTCTCTAATTTTAAGTTGATCTTTGTTTCTGGCTTATTTTTCATTTTTCTGCATTTTTTGAATTTTTCTTGTGTTTATTTTTGCAGGTTTTTGCTTAATTTCTACAGCATTAGGCAAAATCCAGAAATTTCGCAGGCTGCGAAATTTTGCAACCGCACTATAGCTAGGTGTACAGAGCAAAAGCAGGGAGAAGACAAAAATGAACAGTGCAGTTCAAAAAATTTTTTTATTTGTCTCTAAAAAAAAAAAAAAAAATTGTTCTTTGAAAATATTTTTCTTTAAAAAGAAAATCGCAGGTTGCGAATTTTCGCAACCCCTCCACTTTTGCAGCCCGATTTTGTTTTGGCCATAACTTTTTCATTCGACCTCTGTTTTGGGTAATTTTGGTATCATTGGAAAGCTTAGAGAGTGTAGAATCTAAATATAGCTAGACACTTTTGAAATTATTATAAAGGTGTAATTTCAAAATGCTCCAACTAGTCACCTTTTTCCTCTCTTTCTTCTTCCAACTTGTTCATTTGAAGCCCAATTGGAGTCAATAAAGTCTCGATGGAAAGCTTGCGAAGTCTCCTATCCATCAACGGGTACATTTCATCAAGGAGGTATCACTTCCTCCCTTAAATTTCCATTCCACAGCCACATTGAGGACAATGTTGAATTTGGTTGGGGGGAGAGTTAAGGAAGTGTTGTTTTATGTTTTTAAGCAAGCCCATTTTGTATGTTTAGTGGCTTGTTGTTTGTTTCCTTTGTGTTTGTTAGTTTGTTTTGTAAAAATTTGAAAACATAGTGATATATCTTCTTATACATACTATACAGCTCACTTTTTTAATTCTAAAATTGCACCCTTTTTTGTTTTTTGTTTTTTGTGTTTTGTGTTTTGCTTAGTCTGCAGTTTGAAAAATTGAAACTTTGTCCAATTCTTTCAATGTTAGATTGGTTCCATGCATAATTGAGTGGATGATCGATTGAATTAAGGTGCTCAACCTTTTTCTTCTCTAGCTAACCACACCGCTGTACACATCGGGTTTCGGCAATAAAATTTGAAAAGCCCATCTAACCTCCTAATTCTTGCAAAAGCCTAGCCTAGTTTCTTTTACCACCTTGATGATTAAGGACCTCGTGAAGAAAGAAGAGGCCCAGTGAGTCCTTCCCAGAAATAAAAGAAGAAAAAGAAAAAGAAAAAGAAGAAAATTGCAACACTTTGCCTTGAAACTCTAGCACGGTCCAAGGGGTATATGGCGAAAGTCTTTAAAGCTCGGTGCCTGCAATATTGGTTGGAGCCTGGCTAAGTGCCTCATACAAGGGTGGATGGGTGAGGTGTAGCAAGTTGTTTTGGTGAGGTCAATTCCTCAACATTGCACCCCTACAACAAAAAAAGAATTGTGGAATAAGAGTAGGTCCTGATCTATTTAGGTCAGTTAGTGTACTAGGTTGTGGCAAAAGCTTGATTGGGGGGAGAGTGCAGTTTGGCAGTTTATTGTTGAGAACTGATCAAACAAACACTTAGGTTTTGGTGAAAGTCTCTGGTTGATTCACCAAGAGGGAAGTGTACTCAATTAGTGGCATTCATTCTCTCGAGATAGTTATTGGGCAAGGTTTTGGTGATTCTTACTGAGGGTTAGGCATTACTCATTCACAACCTTTTGAAATACCATTTGTGTGAACATAACTTTGATTTTGTTTTTGATTGCTCTCTGTTTCTTTCATTGCTAAGGGACTAGAAATGTCTCGGTTAAGAGTGTGATTAGTACCCAAATGAGTGCTATTTTAGAACCACTGATTTATTGCGAGTTTTGAGCACTTTTTGTGTACTAATCAGCGTAATTAACCCAATTGGCACATTAAGATCCCGGCTATACTACTGATCGCATTTTTTGGCTATTTTTGTAGTATTTGAAAGATAATCAAGCCAAAATTATCGAGTCAATTCAAACAAGAAGAACCCGAGTTGAACTCATCGTTGCAAATAAGATCCCAGAAGGAAAGAATAGTAAAAAGTGAAAAAAAAAATGGAGCTCACAGAGATTTTGCGGGGTTGCGAATTTTGCAGCTGCGGGTTAAATGGAGTTACAAATTCCGTGGGTTCTGAAGATTTCCAACATGAAAAATTTCACGAGTGTTGCGGGGAAAAACTACCTTTCCTCTTTGTCCTTTGTTCAAGTTTCCTTCACTATTCACTAACCTCTGTGCTTACACTGCAGCTTTTTGTCACTTTTTGGTTTTCTCCTTGTAATAGTGTTTGGATTTGTAGTTTTTGGTAATTTGTATTGGGGTTTGGCTATAAAAGCCCCCAGCCAAGACATTGTGGAGGACGTTGGATCATTAATAAAGTTTCTTTTTGGTAGGAAGCTTTGAGCTCTTCCGCATCTTTTCCTTCTCTCACTTTATCCCCTTTTCTCTCACTTTCTAGGCAGCTAAACACCCTCCGAGGATGACAAATCGGAGGATGGGTGGCTAGAAACCCTTCCTCCTTGAAGGAGAAGGCTATTGGGTGTAAGATCTGAAGGCAACTGGAGGTTTCCATGGTTTTCACATAGGTACTCACTGGCATTTTTGTGTTTCCCTTGAACTATAGGTTTAAATCCCTTATATTCACCTTGAATGGTTATTACTTGGTAAGCTTTTGGGCTCCTTGGATGCTTAATGTCAGATCCATTGATGTTTGTTAGTTATCATTTATGATCCATTGTAAGGTGAGTCAAGGAGAGTTGTTTTCCATGCCCAAAGACCATCGATGCTTTGTGATTACCAATTTTTCAAAGGATAGTTATTAAGGGTTAGGTTTTATAGCTAAATGAAGATCCGGTTCGGGAAATGACTATAGGTCATCCTCCCAAACACGAGGAAAGGACCCTGGAAATCCTCAGTTGCCCTATGAATCCAACCCCAGTGACCTAACACTTCAAGGAATTCTATTTTACATTTTAACTTGTTTTATTTTCAGTTTTCAAACAATTCACCCCACTGTTTTTACCAAACCTTAAAATCCAAATTAAATTCACCAATTAGAACTTAACTGCAAGTCATTTGAGCGAAGAAAACCCATCCCTGTATTCAACTATAGAGCGGCTATCACTGCCACATTCATTATCATGGCAATAAGAGGTTTAGGTTATAAATATTTTTATTCGAGCACCAAATCTCTACTGTGCGTACTGCGATTTTGCGAATCGATTGCATAGGTCACTCCCTGAAGTAATAAAAGTGGATTTAAGTCCAGATATCATTCCCACAAGCATTGATGATGAATCAAAAGATCAATTACCCCATCTACTCAAGATTCTTACTATTTGAACTCTCATGTTTGAAGTGATTTGTTCAAACTAAAATAAAATAATACTAATCAGAATTTTAGTATTTTACAATAAGAATTTAATATAAGTGGGATTTGAGAGTTCACTAAGTAAAGAAAATACTTGGAAATAGACTGATGTACAATTATCGATTTCTGTATCATTTTCATTGCCTAATTCAGTCATAAGTTGGAAATCTAAATTTGTCAAAGATGCAATGTAGCATAATTTGGATTTCTCCATACACCATACATTTCACTAATTAGATATCCATGTTCCTTTCGAATACATGAGTCTAATAAGTTACTTGTAAAATATAGCCCTCTTTCTAAGATCTAGGTATTTTTCCTTTTCAGTACTTCATACTAAAATCTTAGGACTATAGAATTCTTGCCCCTATAGACAGAATATTGCAAGCCTTCTCCAATCTAATTGGTAACTCATCCATCGAATCTGGTGAAACTCTCTATTTCCTTTATTAAATCTATGCTAACACGAGATCAAGATCCTTTCACCAGATAGAGAGGAAACCTCTGATCAATTAAATTGATAAATCATCCAACTATCCTCGCACCATGAGTAAGTTAGTGATCTATCGAAGTGATCTTTCATAATTTAGTAGTTCCATAATATTAGTCTAACATACCCCCAAGTAACTACTCTATACTCTCAGGAATCGCCATATCTGTAACACTCAGAGGGTTTCCTAGAAATCGGAGCAAGATACATTCCTTTTCTAGGTACATGCTACTAATATTCTGAACAAGTAGCTTCAAGAACAACATCAATTAAATAAATTCAAGAATTCGAACTATGACTTTCTTTCAAGTTGAGCAGAAAACAATAATTAACATCGATCCATTCTCAGATGGAGCTCAATCTTTTAAAACTAAATTACAAATAACAGTGACTAATTGATCAGGTAAATTCACTGAAATTGCAAACAAACTGAAATAAATGAACTCCATAAAATTTCCAAATCCATTAAATCAAACAGTGATGAAAAATATAATTTTACAGAGAAACCAGCTCGAAACTTCACACTAGATCACTGTTCAATCCCAAAATATCTAACTAAAATGGTACTCTAAAAACTAAATAAAAGAAAAGAAAAATAATATACAAAAGAGTCTCCAGCTACCCAGAAGTTCTTGGTTCTGCGAAAGCTGTGCACAGTGCCCTAGATGTGTCTATTTATAGATTTTAAAATGATGGGCCGCACTTCAAGGCACAAATTGTGGATCCCCAAAAATTCTGGCCCAATTAGTATCTTTGTCGCGACATAGAAGATTATGTCACAACATAGTTTTCTTTGTCTATTCCCTTACTCTTATCGTGGCCTACAGTTTCTTATCGCGACATGATTTTTGTACCTTCTTCTTGACTTCTGTCGCGACAGAAAAGTTCTTTGTCGTGACATAGAAGATTATGTCGCAACATAGTTTTCTTTGTCTATTCCCTTACTCTTATCGTGGCCCACAGTTTCTTATCGTGACATGATTTTTGTACCTTCTTCTTGACTTCTATCGCGACAGAAAATTTCTTTGTTGCGACAGAGTATTTACCTTCACCTCTTCAACTTTGTTGAGACATTCTTTTCTTTTGTCGCGACAAAGTTTCTCACAGTTGGATGATGCTCTGGTCGCGACAAATATTTTCTTTGTCGCGACATAATCTTATTACCTTGTACTACTGAGATTGAACTCTATGTCGCGACAGTCTTCTGTAGATGTCGTGACATAGTCTTCCTTGATCTTTGTCGCTGGTTGAACTATTTGTTGCAACATTATTTCTCTTTGTCATAACAAACTTGTCTTGGTCGGTCTCATTTCTCTTCCATTTTCTATCGCGACATAAAACTTCTTTGTTGCGATAGAAATCTCTTACTCAACAACTTTTATTGTTGCGACATACTCTTCTTTTGTCGTGACAGAAATTTATGCCTTAAGTTATTTATTATGTCGCAACATAAGTTTCTGTGTCGCAACATTCTTCCTGTAATTCTTCTCAACTTCTGTTGTGACAATAGCCGTCTTTGTCGAGACAGAATTCACCTCAACCCCATGTTGTGTTTTTCACGACATAAAACTTCTTTGTCATGACAGAGTCTTCGTATCTTTCATTGTTGACTCTGAATGTTGTGTCGCAACATAATTTTCTTCTATCGCGACATAAAATCTACCTTGGTCTTGTCATTAGCTGAAATGTCTGTTGCAACATATTGTCTTGACTTGTCTAATTGTTTTGCCATTTTCTGTCGCGAAAGAGTTTTTTTTTGTCGCGATATAATTTTTCTGATTTCTTCATTTCTTTATGAACTTCTCCAGCTATGTCGCGACCTAAAAATCCATTGTCGCGACATAAATAAGTTAGTCTATCTCAAATTATGTTGCAACAATCTTCATTTCTAGTTTGAATTCAGCTTGATCCTTGTTGTGACATAACTTATGTTGGTTCTATTGGGATTCTATCGTGACATACTTTGATAATGTCGTGACAAAGAATTCTGCCTTGACCAATTTTTCTGCTTTTCTTGCTGGAATTATCTATTTTTCATTTAAAATTTGCAAAAAAAAAAAAAAATTGGTGAATATTCCATAATTCAGCATTAAAATGGCTCATAAACTTCAAGAAATATGCCATAAAAATGGATTAAAAATAGATGAGTTTAGGACTCAACACTGGGCAAAAAATATAGCAACCCAACCCGACCCTAAATATGAGCGAGCCGGGCCAAATTTCCTTATAAGATATAAGTGAAAATAAGATATTATCTCATAAAATTAATTAAAAACAACATATTAAGAATAATAAGTTTTGATTTATTTAAAAGGTGAAAATGGGAAAAAAAAAAAAAAGAAAAAAGAAATGGAGAGCATTTTCTATGAAAAAAAAAAGGTGGTCCAGGAAGGTTTGATGCTATGGGTAGGGGCTGAGGTGTGGGCAAGAGAGAGGGATTGGTGTAATGGGCATTTTTGTCTTCTTAAAATATATAGCCTTATGTTTAATTTTGATGCTTTCATACGGCTTTTATCAAATAAGAGGCTCATCTAGCCCTAAAGCATAATTCTCCCAAGAAAATAAAGAAAAGGGGTTGTTTAGTAATTTTTAAAAGATGGGGCTTTGGGGCAAATGTGGAATTTGTCTTAGTATAAAAAGGCTCTCAAACTCATATGACCCATTCTTCACTTCAGTTTTTTCTCAAGATAAAAAGAAAGAGAGAGAGGAGCTGAGGTTTCAAAAGGGGAGAGATTTTAAGCCTCAAGAACTTTAGTTTCAAGTAAGTATTTCTTTTCCCCTTTGATTTTTTTGGTAGTTAGGGTTTTTAAAAATCTAGATTTAAAAGCTTAGGATTTTCTAAAGCTTTAGATTTGAAGCCCTATAAATGATTGAAATGCATAGAAGCAAGAATCTTGGTTTGGGTTTGATGTTTGATATATTTGGATGAGTTCTCACTTTGGAATCTTAGATTTGAAAATTTAGGGTTTCCTAAACTTTCAAATATAAAACCCTAGAAATATAAGAAAGACATAGTATTGAGATATTTGTTTACGAATGGGTATTTGATGTGTTTTGGTGATTCTTAGGTTATCAAGCTTTAGATTTGAAACTTAAAAGGATTCCCTACAAGATACAAAGAACAATTTTTCATAAGAAAAGTGTGGATTTCAACCAAAAAAATCATGTTTTATGCTAAAATCTCTAATTTTTGGATGCAAGAAATCGATAGGATTAGAAAATTGGTGATGTTAAGGCTTTTGGAAAAAGACCTTAATTTAATTGAAATTCTCAAGCTCAGAGCCTTAGAGATTTTAGGTTTAAATATTTTGGGTTCTTAGAAAAGAAAAATAGGAGATATAAAACGAATGAGTGGGAAAAAAAATATTTTTATCTAATGGGATATTGTTCATATTATTCAAGTGATTTGTGACTTGAGGCTTCTTGGTTTTTCTAATATATTGGAATACTATGTAAGGAAGATTAATGGCATTTTTTTCCTATAAAACAAAATATTTTGCTAGTATATGTGATTATGAGTCTTGGAATTTTCTATTTGTTTAAATCACATGCATGCATGGATCAAATACATGTTTGGTATGGAAAATGAATTTGAGAATGTTTATAGTAAAATTGAAAGTTATGGAGATATACTTTTGTGTTTTTGTGAAATTGAAAACATGAAAAAATATTTGACTTTGGTTTATATGGCCTCGGTCAATGGGTATAAAATTGACAAATACGGTCCCCGTTAATGGGTTATAGTAATTGACAAATACGGCTCCCGTCAATGGGTTATAGTATTTGATAAATATGGCCCTATCAATAGGTTATAATAGTTGACAAATACGTCCCATCAACGGGTTATAATAGTTGATAAATACGGCCCCCGTTAATGGGTTATAGTAATTGATAAATACGACCACTGTCAATGAGTTATAGTAATTGACAAATATGGCCCTGTCATCGGGTTATAGTAGTTGACAAATACGGCCCCATCAATGGGTTATAATAGTTGACAAATACGGCTCCGGTCAATGAGTTATAATAGTTGACAATATGGCCTCGGTCAATGGGTTATAATAGTGACAAAATGGCCCTTATCAATGGGTTAGAATAGTTGACATTCTATTTAAAACAAATATGTTTTGAGAACCAAAAGTATAAACATTTTGAAATAGCCCTTGTCAATGGGTTAGAATAGTTGACATTCTGTTTGAAACAAATATGTTTTGAGAACCAAGAGTGTAAGTATTTTGAAATGGGCATTGTCAATGGGTTAGAATAGTTAACATTATATTTGAAACAAATATGTTTTAAGAACCAAGTGCATAAGTGTTTTGAAATGACCGTCGTCGACGAGTTAAAATAATTGACATTTTATTTGAAACAAATATTTCGAGAACCATGAGTATATGTGTTTTTAAATATTTGTGGATTTGATTGTGATATGGAATTGTTTGAGAAACAGAAAATATGGTGAACATCGGTTTGAAATATATTTATATGTTATTTATTTGTACTTAAGGATTTTATGAGATTTAAGAGGAAAATAAAGATATGATATAACTCCAATTTTGTGAATTTAAATATTTGATTATATGCAGCTTATTATTAACATTCATGGGTTTTGACTATTCATATTCATTGATGCTTTGGGCACCCTAGACAGCAAGGAGTGATTTTGGGGTAGGCATGGATGAAAGTTGAGAACTATTTTGAGTTGGTGTTTGTTAGAAAGACTTAGGATTGTTGGACTACTTTAATGTTATGTGATTGAATGTTTGCAAGCTTTCATTTGAAGGATTTTATGTTGCTAGAATGTTACGTTTTGAGAAAATTAGTTTTGGAAATTTTATTTTGTTGACATTTTGTTATACTTTGGAAGGTTTAATGTCATTGGGAGATTTCGATTTCATGAAATCAGTTTATTTTATTTTTTTTGTGAACATATTCAGGACAAACAAGATTCATAACCATAAATTTTGAATGTGTCATTTACATGTGGGGTTTTAGAGTCTTATATGTGAATGGACAGTAACGCCTTTTGTCCGGAGTTTGGGGTGTTACAAGTCTTGACAGCCTTGGAAATTTGGAGGCGAATGTGAATGGAAGGCTACCCAGTGGAGTTAAAAATAACAGCTTCTTTAGGAAAGGAGAAGTGGGAGATTGGGTCAATCATGCGAACCCTTCCTTGATGGAGAAAATTGAAAATCTTATTGAAGAAAAGCTCAATGGCTCTAGTCTATCCTTTAAAATGTCTTGCAACACTAAGACTAATTAAGCTTGGGGTTATTAATTAAGCGTTACTTAATTTGCTAGTAATTACATTTTTGTTTCTAGGTATGATGATGCATGGATCCTCCTATTTTAGTTGTGTTTCATATATATTTTACCGGTGAAGGGAGTGCATCAATGTTTTGTAGTACGTTTTGTTCCAAGAGGAAGCTTTATTGATGAAAGGAGTTCATCAGTGCCCACGCATAGTCTACTTTGCTATCGGAGTTTGATGGTTACGGTGTTTATTAGGAGAGAGTCCTTTTATAATAAACATCCATTTTATATTCTTGTTGATCATTGTTGTAAGTGTCATGGTCTCTAGAACCCATTACTCAATAGGCCTAAAACCCATGGGCCTAGAGCCCACTTGGCCCATAATTGTGAAGCAATCCAATCCCACCTACCGCCCCTAAACCAGGTGGACACTTCCCAGACGTGAGGGTTTAGAAAGACTATTTGGGAGGACTAGGGCCAATTTTCCAAGGCTTGCTTCAAGCAATTCGTGTGGGATTTCATATCCCCCAACCAACCATTCTACCACATTTAGAAAGTTCGTTATGGATAGATACATTGAGGCGGAAAATATGTAAAAGGTATTAATCCATGGGTTTCCTATTTTCCAAATCCCTTACTTCTCGGAAGATTAATCCTGTATAAGTAAGAATTAGTCTTTGATAAGAAATGAGAGATTTTATTGGCAAAATCATGAGATTATCTTTCCTTAAATCAACGAGAAATTCGAATATAAAAGAAAAAGACTCCCCACGAGGAAAAAGTATGCAATTTCAATTGTGCCAACTTCCTTTTTCTTCCTTTTTGTATTTTTGTTGACTTAATCATCGGAGAGGCGGCCGACCCACCATCACCAGATCGCCCTTTTTGGAGGTTCACATTGTGCCGCTGATGCCTCGGAGGCCAGATGATCTTGGTAACCATAATTGGCGTCGTCTATGGGAATCGAATAGAAAGTCTCACTTACAAGCTACAAAAGCTTGGCTTCAACGACAGTCAAGTAGCCCTTCATCACCTGAAGCTCTGCTCATCCCCCATTCTACGTCTAATTCACCCGAGGTAGGCACAATGACGAGCATTCCAATGAACCAATCGCCAGAAGACCAATTCCTCCATTGGCGTTAAGACATAGAGAGAAAGAAAGAGGAACAAACACAACAGATGAAAGAGTTACAAGGTCAGGCCGAGCGCTTACAACACGAGAATGACTAGCTGCGAGCCTAGATAAAAAAAGTACTTAAAGGCGCGAGAAGATAATAGTCGCGATGTCTGGCTGGTGCCTGATAATAAAGGGAAGGGGCCAAGTGATCTGGCGGCGTCGACCTTACTAGAGGAAGATGAGGCATCCCTCAGGCGGCTCCCCGTCTGAGTCCCCACCATGAAGGAATGCTTGAGGCAACACAAGGGCTAAATCGCGAAGGAAGACCTCACACTGCCTTGCCCTTAGTGATGCCGTTAGTGGCGCTTCCTTCGGGCTAGAGCCTTGTTGCGAGAGCGGCTCATGCCCGGGCCGAAGCAGCGTCGGTGTTACCGATGGCATGATCACTTACCTTACCAATGCTGCCCCTATATATCCTCAGCCGGTGAGAGGCCGACATTGCACTTGACCTACAGCCTGATTGGGGCATGGCGACATGATCTCTTCGCCCCTAAGGCAACACATTCTTAATTATAAGCCGCCCCATGGGTTTGTCATGCCAACTTTTACCATGTTCGATGACTTTAATGACCCTTATGATCACATGCTCCACTAAAATCAGGCAATGACACTGAATGCCAGTAAGGACCCTTTATTGTGCAAAGTATTCTCGGCTATTCTACGAGGCACAGTAACAGATTTCCTGGCTCCCCACACAATTCAGCCCAGCTTCGTTCGATGAGCTTTGGGCCTGTTCATTTCACCGATATCTTTGTTAGAGTGCCGATTAGTGCTCAAAAAATTCTATTTTGAACCTTTGTTTATAGCGGGTTTGAGTACTTTGTGTACTAATCGGCATAGTTAGCAATTGGCACATTAAGGTCCGGCTATGCTCTTGATAGTATTTTTATGGCTAATTTTGTAGTTTTGCAAGCTATTTATGTCAAAATTATTGAGTCGATCAAGCACAAAGGGTTGAAAGTCAAACTACGGCATTGCCTTATCAATGACCAGAAGGAAAGAAAAGTAGAAAATACAAAAGAAATTGGAGCTGCAGGAAAATTTTCCGCAGTTTGACTGGCATACATCTGCGAAATTTCCTTCCCTACCACCCTTAGCATTCATCTTACGACCAGCGTTCATTCATCACCCGCATTGTTGACTTCCTGCGCCCACCTTTTGACTCCTTTTTGTCACTTTGGTTTTTCTTCAAATTTGTCCCTTGTAATAGCTTTTGATTTTAGTTCTTTTTGTAATTTTACTTCGTGGCGTATATAAGCTCCCTATGCACTATAACCAAAAGACAAATTTTTGTAGTAATAAAATTAGGCGGGGAAGCTTGCAAGCTTTTAGCTCTTTCTCCTTTTCTCTCCACTTCTCTCCCTTTGTAGTTTGCAGACACCCTCAGGGATGACAGCTCGGAGGATGAGGTAACTAAAACCCTTTCCTCCTTGAAGTGGAAGGCTTTGAGTCTGGGATGCGAGAAGGCGAATTAACTGAGAGATTTCCATGGTTTCCTGCGGTACTCAGCGATTTTGTGTTTCCTTTAACTATAGGTTTAAATCCCTTAGATTCACCTTAAATGGTTATTATGATAATCTTTTGAGTATTGGATGTATTGTCGTCGTGTTAGATCATTATTGATGGTATTTGTTAGTTATCATTTATGATCCTTGTAAGGTGAGTCGAGGAAGTTGTTTTCATAGTCGGAGACTATTTGTCTTTTCAGTAGGTACCATTTTCAAAGGATAATTATTAAGGGTTAGGTTTTATAGCTGAAGATCCTAAAGTATACTAAGCCCGAGTATACTAATACTTGAGAGTTCTATTTTACATTTTAGCATTTGTTTTAGGTTTAAATCTCAAAGACCTGTGTTTTTACCAAACACGAAAATCGAGCCAAATTCACCATTTAGCCTTAACATAAATCATTTTATGAGAAGAAAACACATCCACGAGAGTTAGGCCTATGAACCACTATCTTTGTGGTAACTTTGCTACAATGATGGGAATCTTAGGATATAAATTTTGTTGATTAAATACACCTACTCACCTCAGAGCCAATGGCGCGATTCTTGAGGATGGGGCCTAAGTGCGAATATTGACTGATGAACACTTGTGATCCTCATCACAAGTCACGAGGCTAATTTGAATGCGACCAAATGGAAGGGAGATGTCTGATGGTACTCGGTGGAGAGAAACCATAGTGCATATATGTCAATGAGGGATTCTGAGAAACCTTCCACGGCGGAATCAGCAACCCGTGGAGAAATGAACCCATGCAGAGTCCGTGAGGTATAGAAACCCTCCGTGGATGAGTGCACCTTTCTGATGTTTCCACTAACTAATGCACCATATGGCGGTGCCACAGCCTAGTTGGGGAACCACACAAATTCCTCATGGGAATCAAGACCTCCACAGTATACACCTCCTGCTCCTCCATATTATGCCTTAACTCCTTAGCCACCACAACCACCACAGTTGACATCTTCAATTGAGCAAGCGTCTTTGGGCAGGCAAACTGGTGGATAATTTCATAGGGAGTAGAGGGGCGGTAGATATCTAAGGCTGTCGGAGTGACACGGTGGAGAGCTCACGAGATAAGGAATTTGATGGGTTTCGAATGAAATTTATCATAAATTTGACATCATGACAATCCATCTCAAAGCTCACCAATCAGCTTGTTCGCCAGGGGAGGAGAATGCGGAGGAAGAGTGCTTGGCCGACACTATTTCGGTGGAAACAGGCTCAAGCTGCTGGCTTCGGGATGAATTAAAGGGACAGCGAAGCTCTGAATCATGTGTTGTCTAGGCCATGGAGAGAAGAAGAAATCCTTCCCTTGTTGGCGAGGAGCGTGGAAGAACACGAAACACAATTTACCCACAACCCTATTGACTCAGTGTATATCTTGCCACACATGACACACTCAGACCTTGAAACACACACACCACAAAGGCCACCGTGCGCACTTTGCAGTCTTTGAGAACTTTAGGAAATTAGTAGCCTTTGTACAAACTTGCCACTACATCGAAGACATTGGCGGTACTCACCGCGTGGCATAACGGATGGATTCGGGTGTTAGTTCGGACATGGGCACAGTTTCGGCATTTCATAAGCTCCGCGGTTCACGGCCTCGAGGCTTGGCGGTTTGGGGACCAGTCTCCCTTACTTTGTTTTCATTTTCTTATTTTATGTTATTTTATTTTATTTTATTTTGATTTCTTTAATTTTTTTCTCTTTATATTTTCTTTAATTTTTAGTTAATCTTGTTTTAGCTTAATTTTCAATTTTAATGTTTTTCTAATTTTTTTGTGTTATTTATTAGGTTTTGTCAAATTTTAAATGTAGTGGGAATGCGGAAGGAGTCAAAATTTCGCAACTGCGAAATTTTAATCTTCTGAAATTTTCGCATCTTTGCGAGGGCCCACCCGCGAAGGTCATTATAGTGCATTGTTCATATGTTTTATTATTATTTTTATTTTATTATATATATATATATATATATATATATATATATATATATATTTATATATTTCAAAAAAATAAAAACAAAAATTTGGCCTTTGAAAATAAAAAAATTAAAAAAATAAAAATTCGCAGCCTGCCTCCATTTTTTGTAGCCCAATTTTGTTTCGCTCATAACTTTCTCATTCGAACTCCGTTTCAGGCGTTTTTGTACCGTTGGAAAGATTAGAGAGTGTAGAATCCAAATATAGCTAGAAATAACACTTTTGAAATTATTATAAAGGTGTAATTATAAAAATTCTCCAACTTATCACTTTTTTCCTCTCTTTTCTTCTCCTAACTTGTTTATTTGAAGCCCAAACGGAGTGAATAAGGTGTTGATGGAAAGATTGTGAGAGTCTCCTATCCATCAGCAGTACATTTTCATCAAGGGTAGCACTTCCCTTTATAACTTTCAATCAAGCCGATCTTGACGATGTGACGTTTGATTGGGGGAAGTTAGTGAAAGTGACATTTATTGTTTTGTTACTATTTTGAGCAAGCCCATTTTGTGATGTTCATTGCTTGCTCTTTTCCTTTTGTGAAGCTGTTATATATACAACACTTTTCAGACAAAAAATTGCACCATTTTTGTGTTTGCAACTGCGGTTTATTGAACCACTATCAATTTTATTTATGTTAGATTGGTTCCATGCCTAATTGAGTGGATGATTAGTTGAATCCTTGCTGCTTTTGACCTTTTTCTTTCACCTCTAGCTAACCACACACTGTGCACATTAGGTTTCAACAATAGGCTGAAAAACTGCCTAACCTCCTAAACTTTGTGAAACCTATCCTAGTTTCGTTGACCACCTTTAATAGGTTAAGGACCCCATGAATAGAAGGCCAATGTGTCTTTTGAAATAAAAGAAGAGAAAAATAAAAAGCAAAAAGAAAAAGAAAAAGAAAAAGAAAAAGAAAAAGAAAAGAGAATAGAAAGTCGCGACGCTTTGCCTTGAAACTGAGCCTTTGTCCAGAAGTACTATGGCGAAAGCCTTTAAAACTGGTGCTAAACCAGGCGGTTGGGACCCACTTAGACTTAGTGCTCGCTACATGGGTGGAGTTAGCAAGTTGTAGGTGTTGGAATTTCCGAAATCATTGGTCAGGAATTGAAACTGAAGAGTTAGTGGTCGAAAGATCCTTATGACTCGGTGCTAAGCCTGGTGGTTGAGTCATCGGTAGATCCCCGTTACATGGACTTTGGTGAGGAGTCGATTCATCGGCGTGCCCACAACCTGAAAGAGTTTGTGGAATAAGAGTGGGTCCTAGTCTATTTAGGTTGGTTAGTGTCTAGTGTAGAGTATCTTGGTTGGGGGGGAGGTGCGGGTTTAGCAGGTTTATTGTTGAGAACTGATCAAACAAACACTTAGGTTGTGGTGGAAGTCTCTGGTTGATTCACTAAGAGGGAGGCTCTTTTGATACTCAATTTTGTATGGTATTCATTCTCTCGAGATAGTTATTGGGCAAGGGTTTTAGTGATTCTCATTGGGGGTTAAGCATACCCATTCACAACCTTTTTGAAATATAATTTTTGTGAACATAATTTTGATTTTGTTTTGTATGCTCTCTCTTTCTTTCTTTCTTCCATTGCTAAGGGACTAGCAATGTGTAGGTTGGGGGTGTTATTAGTGCTCAAAAAGTGCTATTTTGAACCCTGTTTATAGCAGATTTTGAGTACTTTTTGTGTACTAATCAGCATAATTAACCCAATTTGCACATTAAGGTCCCGGCTATGCTACTGATCACATTTTATGGCTAAATTTGTAGTTTTTGCAAGCTATTTATGCCAAAATTGTTGAGTCGATCCAAGCACAAAGAATTCGAGTCAAACTCAGCATTGCAGATCAGAGACCAGAAGGAAAGAAGAGCAGAAAATACAAAAGAAATTGGATCTGTAGGAAAAATTTCGTAGCCTGCAAAATTTTCGCATGCTGTGAAATTTTCGCAGGTTGCATTGTACATCCTGCGAAATTTCCTTCCTATGCGCATTGTTCATCCTGCAGCCACTGTTCATTCATCCTGCACTATTGACTTCCTGCGCCTTGCAAGCTCCTTTGTCACTTTTGTTTTTTCCAAATTTGTCCCTTGTAATAGCTTTTGATTTTGGTTCTTTTTGTAATTTTGCTTGGTTGGGGTAGTATATAAGCTCTTATGCACTGTAACCAAAGACAACCTTTTTGCTAGGTAATAAAATTGGCGGGAAGCTTTCAGTTTTCCCGCTCTTTCTCCTTTTCTCTCCACTTTCTCTCATTTTCTCTCCCTTTCTTGGTTGCGAACACCCTCCAGGGATGACTCGGGAGGATGGCGAAACTAAAACCCTTTCTACTTGAGTGGAAGAGGGTGAGTGGGTGTAGGATGAGAGGCGGGGTGAGGTTCCATAGTTTTTCAGCGGTACTCCTTTGGAAGTTTTGTATTTCCCTTTAGCGCCAGGTTAAATCCCTTGATTCACCTTGAATGGTTATTACTTGATAATCTTTTTAGGCTCATTGGATGCTTAATGTAGATCCATTGATGTTTGTTAGATTATCATTTATGATCCCTTGTAAAAGGTGAGTCAAAGGAGAGTTGTTTTCAACATCGGAGATAACTGATGCTCAGTGAGTACCATTTTCAAGGATAATTATTAAGGGTTAGGTTTTGTAGCTAAATGAAGATCCGGTTGAGGAGATGACATAGGTCATCCTCTGGCGAAATGACCACAGAAACCCTCGGTTGCCCTAGAATCCCAAGCCCGGAGTATCTCTTGTGCTTTTAAGGAGTTCTATTTACATTTTAACTTATTTTATTTTTCAATTTTAAATCCTCAAAAACCTCAGCGTTTTTACAAAACTTGAAAATCGAACCAAATTCACCATTTTGGCCTTCTTTATAAATCATTTGTGCGAAGCCACATCATGAGTTGACATAGATTTTTACTATTTCTAGATGGCTTTACTCGTGAGTAGGGATCTGAGTTATAAATTTTGTGAATTAAGATTTTATACTTCTGAAGGGCAAGGTGGTGAGAAAGAAACATTCAGCTCTTACAGACTTCCTTAAATGGAAGAGATCATAGGACTTTATGGAGGACTTTGGGCAAGATGGGAACTTTATCATGGATGATTAATAGAACTTTGGGAGGAAGCGGAACTATCCTTTCAGTATCTTTGGGCCTTCAAGATGACGGAAGGATTATAGCGGGAGGAGTGAATGCCAGTACTTTAAGTAGTATTCTTAACAACTTCAAATTACCATGATTACAAACTGGCGTGAAGCAGAAACTAGCGGAAAGGCATCAGGATCTAGGAGGGTGAGTGACAGAAGTATGATCTGATGGTTGATGGAAAAGTGGGCAGCTGATTCTTTATGATCATGTATGGGGTTGTTTGTTAGTGACTTGCCAGATTTCAAGTGGCCTGCACCGATCTAGACACATCCCTCTCAGAGAAACCCATCTGTACGGTGTGAGTACCATAGAGATCACGGGCACGAGACCAACATGTGACGAAGCTTAAAGTTCATGATAGAAAGACTAATCAAAGTAAGGCACCTCAGAAGGTATGTCAAGGAAGTTGATCGTGAGTCGGAATGAGCCCTTGCGAGACTAGGAATTACAGCCCCAGGCGCGACATACATCAGAATCCGGACCTCCGCAAACTATATATTGGGAGGCCCGTCTAATGACAAGTATCAATCAAAGCGCCAACAGAAGAAGCTCTTGAGAGTAGCCATAGTTAAGGCCCGGGTAAATGCTATCCACACGGGAGGCAGCCATGAAGAAACCAAGTCAATAGATGACCCCATATCCTTTCCTCCGGTAAACTCGAATAGGGTCATTGTGCCCCATTATGATGCGATACTCACCCTATGTATTAGTGGTTTGATGTACACATGGTTACGTAGATCCTGACGGTAGCAGCGGACTTGTTCATCTACCCGACCTTGTCGGATAGGCTTTCTCGTGAATGCTAAACTTAGCCGGGGAAATCCTCTTTGGTTTTAATAGCGCAACAACCACGACACTAGGGGACGTCAAGCTCCTTATACAAGCAGGACCAGTCACCCAATAGGTTTTGTTCTCAATCGTCAAAGACTTGGGGGCCTTACCGATACCGTAGTAGGTTAAACACATTTTGCGCTCGATGAAGGTGTCCATGACATATCACCATATGGTCAATTATTTGACCAACGTGGGGTAAGTCGACCTTCTAAGCAATTAGTTGGCCTCACGACAGTGCTATCAACTATCCATACAGAATAGGAAGAGGAGAAGGACTCAAGAAGTCCTCCCCTCGAAAATCACACCCCCGCATAGCAACCACAGTTCGCCGCTCAGGTCAGGGCGAAAGAGAAGGACCCATTAGTCGTGGATCCCCTAGAGTCAATGATGCTAAACGGGCCGGAGAAGTTCACATACGTCAGTTCTCTGCTATCCAATGAAGAAAAAGAGCAGTTACAATGCGTGGTGTTAAGAAACATAGACGTGTTCGCCTGGAGTCACTCGGATATGATCGGAATCGACCTGATGCTTACCTCTATTTCATTGAATGACCCATCCTCTCGACCCGAACCAATTAAGACTTAAAAGTGAGGCGTTTCCACGGATCGGCCTCAGTTATTCGGACAAGGGTGGATAATCTTCCTGGAAGCGAGGTTTTATCGAGAGAGAGTAAAAAGTACCACACCGAATCATTTGGCCAATGTGGTGGTGGTTCTAAAGAAGGGTGGTGAGTGGAGAGTATGTGTAGACTACACGAACCTCAACGAAGCATGCCCGAAAGATAGATTCCCCCTGCCGCGTATAGATAAGATTGTTAGTGCCTCAACCAAGCATGGGAAGCTGTCATCTCTGGATGTTTTCTCTGGATACCACCATATTCACATACACCCACTTGATGAAGAGAAAACAACCTTCATTACATCGCATGGGCTATACTGCTACAATGTCATGCATTTTGGCTTGAAGAATGTCGGAGTGGCCTATTAGAGGTTGGTGACCAAGATATTTCGACCACTGATGAACAAGACCATGGAAGTCTACATCGATGATATGCTTTTCAAGTCCAAAGAATGCCCTGATCACATGCAACACCTGTAAGAAACCTTTGAGCTACTACGCACGCATGACATGAAACTCAATCCGCTAAACTGTGCATTCGGAGTTAGTGCGAGCAATTTTTTAGGTTTTAAGGTGACACAGAGAGGGATAGAGACCAACCCTATTCATCTTAGAGCTGTTATAGAATCTCAGACTCATACCTCCATAAAAGGAGTGCAACAACTGACTAGCCAGCTGACGGCTCTCATATGGTTTATATCTCGTTTTACATACCGATTAAAGTCATTTTTCAGCACTCTGAAAGGAGCCAAACTAACCGACTGGAATAAGGATTGAGACTAGGCTTTCATGGCAATCAAGCAGTATCTTACTGAACCACCAATTTTGGCTAGCCTCGAAGTAGGTGATACGCTCTATCTTTACCTAGCAGTTTCAGATGTTTCAATAAGTGCAACTCTATTCAAAGAAGATGAAGACCAGAAATAGGGACCAATATTCTTCATAAGAAAATCCCTATCTGGCATAAACTCGATATAACCGTCTCAAGAAACTCTCTGTGTGGCAACTAAAAAAATCCGCCCTTACTTCCAAGCACATTCTATCATTGTGCTAACCAATCTTCCCATACGAAGCACCATACATAAACTCGACTTGTCATGAAGGATGGCCTGATGGGCTATTGAGCTAACCAAGTTCGGTATCCAGTATAAACCCTGCTTGGCGATAAAGGGACAGATATTGACAGACTTTTTAGCAGAAATCCCCCAACATGAAGGGGACTCGGATAACGCCGACTGGTGGATCCTTAATGTGGATGGCGCTTCCAGGCAAACAAGAGAAGGTGTTGACTTGCAACTTAAAGCCCCGACCGGGGAGAGAATAGAGCAGGCTATATGGTTAGAATTCCCTGCGTCAAATAACGAGGCAGAATATAAAGCAATCCTAACCGGTATAGATCTCGCAATCTCCGTATCCTTAGAAAAGATCATCATACAAAGTGACTCCCAGCTGGTGGTAGGACAGGTAAACAGGGAATACGAAACACGGTACCGACGCATGAGCAAGTATGTATGTTTGGTTAAGCTCCGACTGGAGAACTTCATGGCTTGGAAGCTTGAGCATATCCTAAGGGGTTCTAATGAAAAGGCAAATACCTTAGCAGTAGTGGCCGCATCCCTACCAACCAAAGAAACAGTGCTACTCCCTATCTATTACCAGCCGAAGTCGTCAATTACTACCAACCGAGTAAACGAGATAAAAGCAGCATATCCCTCTTAGGTGACTCCAATAGTTAGTTATCTGAGCTCAGGAGAACTCCCGGATAGTAGAGTCGAAGCCCACAAGATTCAAGTTCATATGGCTTGATTTTCCCTAGTAAACGGCCAGTTGTATAAATGATCCCTAAACGACCCGTATCTTAAATGCCTCACTACCTAGTAGGGGCATTATGCATTGGCGGAACTCCACGAAGGAATATGCAGAAATCATCCAGGCGATAGAACTTTAGCGCATAGGGCCCATACCCAAGGCTACTACGGCCAACTACGAGGCGATCGCAGGTCGCTTATGTCGTAAAGTGTTCAAGGACAAGCCCCATCTCAAGGGTGCCAAGTCTTGGAAACTCCGAATCGATGACCATATGAGCCCAGACCCTTAGCCAGTGGGAGTGATATAGTTGGACCAACGCCTACCGCCTGACCTGAAAAGCTATTATTGGTAGTAACATACTATTTTAGAAAATGGATATAAGCTAAAGCATTCGCCTCCATCAAAGACGAAGATGTCGTCCAATTTATATGGAAGAACATCGTTTACCGGTTCGGAATACCATAGTCGGTAGTGACTAACAATGGGCCACAGTTTGATAGCAAGATATACAAGAATTTTTGCAACGAGTTGAAAATCAAGAACTTATATTCAACCCCGCGGTACTCACAAAGCAACGGCCAGGCGGAATCATCCAATAAGATTCTCCTAACAGCTTTGAAAAAGCATTTGCATTCGGCCAAAGGAAAATGGATAAATGAACTACCATGAGTTCTATGGGCCTACAGAACGACTAGATGAAAGCCAACTAAGATGTCGCTGTTCGCCCTTACTGACGAGATGGAGACTATAATCCCCACAGAAATTAGGATGCCCACACTTTGAACTAAAATTCATAAAGAGGCTAATGTTGAAGTCGTTATTAAAGCCTAGATATGACAGACGAGCTTCGCGAAGCTACAGCTGTGCGCATAGCATCATACTAGCAAAGATTGACAAACCTGTACAACAGGCGAGTAAAACCCCGTACATTCCGAGATGGAGACTTGGTCCTAAGAAGAGTCTTTAAAAACACGGCTAACCCAGTAGATAGGAAGTTCCAACCAAAGTGGGAAGGGCCATACCAACGTAGTTCGAGTAGGGTAGGGGCACCCAGATCATGCGCGTTAAATAAGCTAGACGGGACTCCAGTGCCCATAATGTGGAATGCCATGCATTTGAAGAGGTATTACCAATAAAATTTCCTTTTAAAGTATTAATATCAATGAAGATCATCTTTAAAAAAAATTTCAATAAAGATCGTCTTTAAAATATCTTGAAATTTTGCAATTGCATCACTCTCGAGACCAGTGTGGCTCACAGCTGCTCTCGAAAGACAGACGATGGCTCTAAACTGGTAGGACTCTTAAAATACTAGACTATGGCTCTAAACCTGCTAGCACTCTCAAAAGACCAAACTATGACTCTAAGGCTACTTTGGCACTTTCAGACCATCTTGTGGCTTTAGCTCTTGGCACTTCGTAATCCAGGACATGGTCCTTAGCTTCTTCGGTACACGCCTAAGCATGGCAGCGGCTCGGCGCTAAAATCCACTAAGTAGGAAGCCCAAGAAGGGGACCTAATAGGATATAACTAACCTTAGTGTCTCTAAATGATGATCTGGCCAGGGTTTGTCTGAAGACTACGAGTTGTATCATAAATACACCCTGATGAGTCATTAAATACATGATGATATATGCCTAAGAGGCCATATTTGGACCATTACAAGCCCACATACCATACTAAGGCAGGGACTGACAAGCCTGCATAATTAGTACCCGAATGAGTGCGATATTGAGCCTTGTTTATAAATGAGGTTTTGTGCGGCTTTTTGTTAACTAATCTGACTTCAATAACTCAATTTATTTACATTGGGATCAGGGCTTTACTCTTGATCATATTTTGTAGCTATTTTAGTACTTTGCGAGGTCCAAATGCCTCATAATTCCTCAATTTGATTCAAACACGATGATCGAGCCGGTCGAAGACCCATGATCAAACCCGGAGGAAATTTGGAGCATATGCGAAGAGGGCAGCACAGGAAATTTGCGGGTGCAAAGTTTGCAACACACCAAATTTCGCGAATTCTGCGAAATTCCGCAACCTGCAAAATTTATGAGTTGCCAATTTTCGCAACTGCGAACACTCACTGTTTGCTTTAGCGATTTTTGATCCACTTGTTGGTGGTTTTATACAAGTTTGCCCTTATGTAATTTTGGTTCTTTAACACACTTTTGTAATTTCCTTTTACTGAGCACCTATATAAGCTCAGTACTGCTTGTAATCAAATCAACTTTTTGGCATACCATCAATCAATCAAGGAAATTGGGCACGAATCTTCCTTTCCCTCTACTGGTGGTGATTTTCTCTTCTTCTCCTTGCTTTCTTGCACTTTCTTGTGTGTGACTACTTGATGACAAACCAAGGGATGCTTGGCTGTACCTGTCCTTGAAGGGAAGGCCCTTTAGGTGTTGTTTTTAGGCTTAATTTGCATGTTCTCATGCTTTTCATGTTGTGTGTTTAGGGTATTTATTTTGCTTCTCACCATAGGTTAAAATCTCTGCTTAAGCATGCTCTACTTTAATGTGTATTTGGCAGAAGCTTTTGGGTTCGAGTGGATACTTTCACTAGATCCTTTGAGGCCAATTAGTTGTCTCCTAATATTAGTTATCAGTAGGGTAGTGTTTTTTTAGATGTGTGTTTTCAACACTAGGGACATTTATACCTAATAAATGCTATTTATTTATTCAAGGAAAACTCTTAGGGTTTTAGGTTTAAAGCTAAATGAAGATCAGGTTAGGAAATGACTAATATGTCATGCTCCAAATGGGAGGATAAAGACAGTACATGTTGGTTAACCTAGAACCCTAAGCCCAGTGGCCCGAGACTTCAAGGATTTCTCTCTCAACTTCTCACTTTAGTTATTTCAATTTTCAACCATTCACACACACTGTTTCCCACAAACCCTTTGAATCCAACGAGAAAACACCATTTTCAATGCACTGTAACTCTTTTCTCACGAAGAAAACCCATCCCTGTGTTCGACCCTAGAGCCACTATACTGCGGTAAGCTTGCTCGTCGGTAGTAAAGATCACAGGTTATAAATTTTGTTTATTCCGAACACCTACTTGGCCAGAACGAATCACTGCTTGCACTTCCAAAAAGATAAACTAGACAAGGCCCCTAGCCTACTGATACACGACCAAGCCCTATGGCGGTCCTTAGCCTGTTGTCCACAACCAAGGCCAAAAGATGGTGCCTTGCCCGCTGGCACAAGGGCGAACCCTGCTAGCTCCTAACTTAACGTTGGTATCCTAAAGCGACCATCCTAACAAAGAATTAAGGAAAGGGGTTGCACGATGAAAGAAATCAATACTTAGAAATTATAAAAGTGCCAATGGCGTCGAGATGTGAACTAAAAATAAAAAGGAATAGTAGAAGTAAACCAAAAAGGTGTATTTCATTAAAGAGCCAATGGCGGCCGAACAAGGCCCCTTTTCAAGAAAGGAAAATTACAAAATAAGAACGGAAAAAAGTGAGACTAGAGTCTGCTCTGGTCCTTATCGGCAACAGCTTCCATGGGTTCCTTGGCCATTTCACTCGGAGGTGCTTTGGTCACTATCGCCTTGGCAGCTGCTTGAACAGGGGGGCACTCGAGGTTTATAAAGAACTTAGGGGCCAATGGGTTGGAGGAATCTAGCATTCCATCTGGGATCTCTAGATGATCTCCACAGATGTTGTGTTTGAACACACAACACCCATACCCATAGGAAAAGATCACCTCAAGAGCCTTATGGTACTTTTCCTTCATGGCTTGCTTGTCCCGAGAATGGAGGGAGGACACCTCATCTTTGGTTGCCCCAAGCTCCTAACAGGAAAGATGTCCACTCAACCTCCAAACGGGCAGTCTCAGCCACCACCTTGCGCTTGCCCTCCTCAGTAGCTGCCAGGGCTTCTTAAACCCTAGCCAAGTCATCCTTTAACGTTGCCTTGGTGTTGCCTACTGCACTGGCTTCTAAGCAGGCAATCTTAGCCTCGTGTTTGGCCTTATCCCTTTTTGCCTCCGCCCTTGCAATCTTCTCCACACCAGTTTTAGCCTCCCACTCCCAATTCTTGAACCTAGACTTCACCTTGGCCAAGGAAGCATCCAAAGCTTAGTGCTTAGAAAAGGCCGACTAGGCATAGAGTCGCAGCTTCTCGGCATCATCCAGGCAGGACTAGAATTCCCTGTGTTGGCGGGCCATGTTTCGAATGGTCGTCACAGCCTATTAAAGAGGAGATGTTAGAGGAAAATCATAACACGAAATTGACAATCAGATACAAAACCAAAGCTTATCAACGTAGCCGATTGGTGAAAGTTGTGATTGCGGATGAGCATCCCATTTTGGCCATTACCTTTAGAATTCTCCCTTATCCATGTAAGCGAGTGAAAGCGGGATGGAATCTTGCTCGACCGCGAGCCCCACCAGCACCCGGAGGACAGTGGGGTAAAACTCGCACATGTGCATAACTGAAGACTCCCTCTTATCGAAGGGGATCCAAAGGTCAATGATTTCCCGGGCACCCTCTGGACCAGGAGCCACCATGTCCACCGAATGATGGACCCACTCCTGTGGCGGGCGTGAAGCAGCAGTAGGCCAAGCATCCTTGGCTGCGGGGGCCGGCGTTTGCAAGCTTTGTGAGAACTATGGAGCGGCGGCAACCTCGCGGGCCTCCATATCTTCTTGACATTAGGAAGTCCCGGTTGGGATCCCATCCTTCAGTAGTGCATAAGACTTTTTGGAGGCATCCTAGGGGGCACCCTCTAAAGTCGGCTGGGCATCAACGGCTCAATCTGGGGAGTCCATAGTTATTCTGCCCGGACTCTTGTAGACACTTCATTTTGGGATTACGAGATAGATTTGGCGCTTTCCTTGGTGCTTGAAGCCAAGGGCAATCTCCCCTTGAGCTCTAGCAGCTCATTTAAGCATCCACGCAGCAAAACAAAAAATAAGGCCAGACATCTTAGCCTCTTCCTCCTCAGCCGACTAGCTAACTCCCAGATTCGTCCAATCTATGAACCCCTCAATCCCTTTTGAGTATTTTACTGCTTGGAGTCTTCTTTTTTCTTCTTTAGCTAGGGAGGCTTGGGGTCTGGCTGGCTGGGGTAGATGATGCATCCGGACAAGAGATTCAACGGTAGCCTCTACCTAGGAAGAGCCTCCTAGAAACGACTTTAGAAAGTCCATAAGAACGAAGTGCTCGCCCTTAACGACCTCACTGGGCAGAGGATGGGGAAGAACATGCACTATGTAGGGGAAAGGATTGGCTCTCAACTCTTGCAGATTCTTCATAGATAGAAGGAGCTCGTGGTGGCGTTCCCTCTATGTGATCTCAAGTAGCTAGCCAACATATGCGGTCCAGCCTTGCCTTCTCCACCCAATTGACCAATCAGCCTCGCCTATGCCTACTTACAAATCATTAAGGAGACAGAGGCTTGTCAATACCAAAAACATCTAGGAAAATATGTGCGGCATCCAAATTGAGAAGAACCTAGGAATGACTGGGAATAATTCATGTCAAAAGGGAGCCTTAGATAGCTAGGTGTCTCGGTACCACGAATACAAGCAAAATGACCTTTTGCCTGTTTTGAAGTCAAGGAGCAGATGACAAATTGTAGCCGAGGGGTGCGGACCGACATAAGCACGACCCGGTCAAGCTTCAAAGTGTAAATGAAACAAATCTCCACCAGCGAGATATCTAGCTAGTATAAAAAGTTTAGCACACTACAACCTGTTAGAATCCGAAAACTTGAACTTTGAAAGCACTTGTGATTAATTGGGTGCAGTTGGATTGAAATTCTTCTAATGATAGAATCAAATGATTAGACATTGTAATGTGGACAATGCGCTGCGGTTGATCATTGTGAACTGTTTGTATCAATCATTTCCATCGTCCTCTTCACATCAATTTTCCTCAAAAGTTCTCTATAATCGGCTCATATGTTTATATTTATATACAGTATTGATTGTTGAAAATCAAGCCCACATCGCCTCATGCCTGTGCATGTTTCTCTCCATATTTAGCATTCTTTTTTTTTTCCTTTTTAACTTTCCTGAATTAGTGCAATGTACTGTCGTTATTATAATTGATTGAGAATCGTTTTAGGATAAATATATATATCAGGTTGTACTGAATTTTAATTCAGCCAAGGTAGTTTTATTCTCTTTCCATGTTAGAGAAATTAATACGGTGATATTGTCCCATTCGAATTGTCTCAAATCGCTAAGCTATTTATTTCTTCATTCTTTCATTGCGAGAAATAGAAGTGGAATTACAGGTTCCTCTGAGAGTTTTGCCTTGACTTCTACATGGTATCGGAGCCGGGTTTAATCCTATCTCTCTTCTCCATCTTCATTTTATGCCTAAATACGGTCCAGTTTGGAATGGCTACTGACTCATCCTCTCTTCGATGATGTCATCATTTCATCATCTTCACATCCTCATGAGATGGAAACCTCTCATCTCCCGATCCGCATTACGTAAATTGAATGGGCAAGATTGGCTGCAATCGTCTGTCCATATTAATGTTTATACGGGAAAGAAAGATGGCTACATCATAGGAGCTTGGTGGCACGGAAACCCGGCACCAACCCACAAAAGTGGATAAGCGAGAAATAATATGGTCGTAATCACGGCTGGTCAGCTCTATGACCACTGACATTGGCAAAAATTTTCTATCATTTGATACTGCTAAAGAAATCTGGGGACATGGCAAAAGAAACGTTCTCAGACAAGGAAAACACATCTGAAATAATCCAGATTGAGGCATTATCACGATTACGTCAAGACAACCTTATTAAGTAAATATTTCAATACTCTTACTCGTCTATGGCGTCGACTTGATACGTTTGGGGTTCATATTTGGACTTATTATTCTTGATTGTTTGTTGTATAAAAATATTATCGAAGGAAGCGTGTGTTTAAATTTTGTTAGGCTTGAACAAAAGCAGTGAAATCGAGAGGAAGAATCATGGGAATTAAAACCTCTACCTAGCCTCGAGAGGCATTCTACGAAGTCCGTCTTGAAAGAGAGAATTCGGAAAAATCTCATGATAGGATCCATCAACAATCGAATATGGCAGAAAGCTCGGCTCTTAAGACTCAATTCACTCCTTTTGACAGCGATAAAGGTAAGGAGAAAGACCTTGGTGTGATCATTGCGAGAAGCGATTCACTGGAAACTTATTTGGAAGGTCGCCTGGAAACTGGGTAGATTGGAAACCACGTCTGACCACTTGAGAAAGAAGGACGGGAAGTAATCATGTGGCACTTGATGAACAAAATGCGCCTAGCGAAGCTAGCCAGCACTAACAAGGAGCAAAATGGAATCCTTCGAAACTACTGTCTCATCTTCTGTCAGTACAGTCACAAACTAGCTCATCTTCCAATCAGGTCATTGGTTAGGAACCTTGGCTCCTGAGATTAATTCTTTAAGCGCCTTTCTTGTTGGTAAGCGTAAAAAACCTTGGATCGTGGACTCGAGGGCATCGATCATATGACGGGAGATCGACGATTTTTATACATATAGCTCATGTCCAAATAATTTAACGGTCAGATAGCGGATGGTTCTTTTAGCCGAAGGTTGGGGTACGAGGTTCGGTTAATGTTATCGAGGATCTTACTCTCAACTCTGTTCTCCTTGTTCCTAACTTGGATTGTAATCTATTATCAATTAGTAAACTCACTAAGGAAAAGGGTGTATTACTAATTTTCCTCCACTCCTTTGTGAATTTGAGTTGGATTCGGGGAAGACGATTGGCAATGCTGAGGAATGCTCTGGACTCTACATCCTTAAGGAGCACCACGATCCACAAGAACAACCTCAAATGGTAGTTGGTGGTAGTTCTTTGTCGGTCTCATGTCAAAATAACGATAGTGCAATAATGTTGTGGCACTATCGCTTGGGTCATCCTAATGTTATGTATCTCAAGCATTTATTTCCTTCATTATTTAATAAAAATCCAAAATCCTTTGAGTGTGAAATCACATCGATTATCAAAAGCAAGTTCGGTCTCATTTCCCGTCAGCCCTATAAAGCGTCTAGTCCATTCTCCAATTATTCATAGCGATATCGGGGTCCGTCAGAATAAAAAATGTAACCGGTACTGAATTAGTTTGTCTCATTCATAGATGATCACACTAGATTAACGTGGTATTCCTCATGAAGAAAAATCAGAAGCGGTCGGTACAAAATTTTCAAAAATATGATCCGGACTGATTCCAATCAAAAATACAAATTCTAAAGTCGATAATGCTAGGGATTATTTCAACTCCATTCTAGAAGAATTTCTATGAGAGGATAGTTACTTAAGTTCATGTGTTGATACCCACAGCAAGCGGAATAGGCGAAAGGAAGAAATAGGCATTTATTAAATTGTTTAGATCGCTAATGTTCTCTGAATGTACCAAAATTGATACAGGGGAAGTTGTCCTTCTGTGACCCTAGCATCCTTCTGTTGACCTACCTCATCAATAGGATGCCGATCTAGGGTACTAAAATTCCAAACACTCACTTAAATCCTTTCCAGACCACTAAGTCTCATCTCTATAGTCCCACAAAAAATTTTGAATTAATTACGTCTTTGTTCTATCAATCAACAATATAAATGTTGATCCTAGGTCACTCAGTGCATCTTTCTTGAGTGATACAGAAAATAAAGTTTTTATGAGTCTACTCTCAGGTCATAAGAAAATTCTCTGATTCAATGGATGTCACATTTTTTGAAACGGCCTTACATCAAATTTGATATTGAGGGGAGAGTTCAACAGATATCGGTTTGGAACATAGAATCATTGGGTGAGTCACCATCACCATTAAAAATCACGTTTCTATAGAGTCATGTAATTGCTTGGGGTTCATTTGTGACTTGTGGGATAAGGAGCACATCAAGAGGGAAATGGAGGAAGGAGCACTTTCTCGGCCAAACCCGCAGGGAGTGGCGGGTTTCTACAATCAAGCAAAATTCGGTGGCAATGCTCCTAACTCGGATAAGTCTTTGTTGATTGAGGTTAGAAAATGATATTCTTAATGTTTTGTAGCTTGGAGGAAAGGGAGTTAGATCATACTCGGCTATCCCATTGGAAATTTTATTTCTTATGATAAGCTATCACCTCGTTCGTGCATTCCTTCTAACACATCACGAAGTACAAGTTCCTCGGGATGTCGAGAAGCTTTCAAGTATCTAAGTGGAAGGTCGTAGTCGATGAAGAAATTCGGGCGGCAAGAAGATAGTACGTGGAAGTGCCGACCTCAGAGAGGTAAGAACCGGTTGGGTGTAGTGGTTCACAGTAAAAAGTACAAAGCGATGGTAATGTGAATGAATTATAAGGCTCGGTTGGTCGCAAAAGGATTCACCCAATCATATGGTATTGACTATCAAGAAACTTTTGCTCCAGTTGCCAAGCTCAACACTGTTCGTGTACTTTTATCCTTGGCAGCTAATCTCGATTGGTCGCTTCACCAACTTGATGTGAAGTAATACCTTCCTCGATGGTGACTTAGGAAAGAAGTTACATGGACATTCTGCTTTGGACTTGAGACTATTCGAATTTCAACAAAATTTACGGATAAAAAATCCTTGTATGAATTATAAACAATCTCGGGGCTGGTTTGGGCAGTTCCACTAAGGTAGTGAAAGTGCGGATTCGTTCAATGTCAATCCGATCACACATTGTTTGTGAAACACTTCCCGGAAATTTGGCCATTATCATTGTATGTGGGCGACATAATTTTGATGATGTCGTGAAGAAAAATTGACTTACTTAAAATTACGTGAGAATTTGATATCAAGGACACTTAGAGCCTCAAGTACTTTCGGAATGGGGTGCTAGGTCGAAGAAGGTACTCAAGCAGTCCGCAAACACAAATCGTTCTGGACTTACTAAGTAGACGGATGCTAGGATGCAAGCGGCGAAACACTATGGATTATTTGTAAAACTTGAAGAAAGTGATATAGAGTCCTCCAGTTGATAGAAGATATCAACGTCTTGTGGGGAAACTCATCTATCTTTCATACAAGGCCGGACTATGGACTTCTCTGTTAGTATGGTAAGTCAATTCATATGAATAATCCGACGACAAACACATATTTCTTTGTGACCCGAGAATATTGAGGTACCTCGAAATGACGGAAGGTCTCTTCTTCAAGTTAACAACAAAGAAGAGATTGAAGTTTTGGATCTGATTGAGCGGTTCGTGTGTGTCAGGAATCAACTTAAGCTTCATTGTTCCGTTTGTTTAAATTTGGTTATGGAGAAGCAGAAACAATCGGTGGTAGCCGTGGCAGTCTTTGAGGCGAGAATTCCGTGCTATAGCCTGAGAATTGTCTAACGAGGAATCACAGTTAGACAAGGTACATTAGAAGAATTCACGGGTTCCATTGAAGCCTCCATGGTGTTATCTGCGACAACAAGCGTATTGGTGTCTTCAGAATCCGGTTCATCATGGTCAGACGCTAAGCACGTGGAGATAGATCGACACTTTATCAAGGAAAGATTGAAGAAGGGTTTTCAAAGTCGGTTTTCACTCCAATGGCGTCATGAACGACGTTCTCAAGAAGCTCTTGCTCGAGTTAACCACGAAGATCTGACGGAAAAACTTGGAATGATCAAGCATGTCTGACGGAAGTGTTGAAAATCAAGCCCACATACGCCTCGTGCTGTGCATCGACTCTGCATATTTAGCATTCTTTTTTTTTCCTTTTTAACTTTCTGAATTAGTGCAATGTCACTATCGTTATTATAATTGATTGAGAATGGATTTGGGATAAATATATATTGTATGATTACCCAATTCAATGAGTAGTTTATTCTCTTTCCATGTTAGAGAAATTCTGTCCGGTGATATTGTCCCATTCCAGAATTGTCTCAAATCTGTAAGCTATTTATTTCTTCATTCTTTCATTACAGAAATAAGAAGTGGGTCTGGGTTCCTCTAGAGTTTTGCCTTCAACTTCTACAGTATTGATTACTCACAACATTGCATGTGGATCTTATTAATATCATCAAGAGAGAGAACAACAAAGCCGACCACCTAAGTAATGGATTGCAGCGAATTCAGTTGAGAATCGCTCAAGGCTGTACGTTGCCGACAATTTGCTCATCAGCATAGTATAGCATGGCAATTGGGGTTTGCAGTTGATTTAAATATCTCTTCAGAAACTACTATTTTATTGTACTGCAACAAGAGCTAATATTGCAGCCGGCAGAAAATATAGGGAATCAAAGGTCAGGCGGAGTCCTTCTCGGCGTTTCGTATTCTCTGATGATCCTGCAGACAAATATGAAACCATGAATGAAGGGCAGTCAGAAACAGCAGCAGTTGCGATGGCGAGCAAGATGACTGCCTCATTGTAGACATAAATTGGGAAGAAGCGTTTATGATGAGTCTGAAACGAGCAGGCAGGAGGATGGTCATTGATTATGGAGATGCTGTAACTCCGAGATCTTCGGAACCTAAGTCACCAGCTCTGGCTTGTGGACAAGGTCAGGCATACAGAGATTGCCTCCCAAGTAGGAATGTGGATGGTATACCGGAAGAGACATGATAGATACAAGCGTACTTGCGGATGACGCATACTTAATTTATATGAGATCATTTACCTCTTGCTTTTTCTTCTCATTTAGGGATTCCTTGGGGGATCAGGGTTTTTCTGGTTTGATGATATGTATCATTTTGCGTGTTGTTATAACAATGTCATAGGTGGGTGGAATCACTTTCATAAATTGTCTTTCATCATATTGTGATAATAGCGGGGTAACTCAATTGGTCCGACTTTAGGTTTGCTCCCCAATCATCATGAGTTTGAATCCCCTTAGGGTCAATGGAGGTTTACTCAATTGTTAACTTCAAAGTTTCATGAGATTAGTAGAGGTCCGGCAAGCTAATTCGGACGCCCATGGTTGTGAATATATGTTGGGTCAACTAGTTGAATAGAAAATCGTACCAAACATACGTAAGTCAAACAAACGAAGTAGCCATTGTTAAATAAAAAAAATGGTTATTGTCTTTCTTTTTTCATTTAAGGGGTAGTATAGTCTTTTGTTTTATATTCTTTTTCTCTTTATGTTTTTAGGGTTTTTTCTTTCTTTCTATCATTCATTGCTTTTGTGAAATCATTGCTTAAATGAATTGTATGTTTCGTTGCACAAAATAATGGTGCTCTAATGTACATATTTTAGTTGTAGTTCTATATTATTGGGGATAAGGTGTACAAATGCCCATGATGTTTGCGTGTATGTCCAATTAGGTGTATTAACTTTTTTTGGGTCTAAAGATGCACTTAACATATGTCTTGTAGCTTAGCTATGTCCCTATTGTTAAAAGATTGAACAAGTGCACAAACAAGCGTTAAGCACCTTTGACTATGCCCTTACCATTAACATAGTGAACAAGTGGACAAACGGAAGTTAAACGCCTCTAACATGGAACCTAATTCACAAGTCACTCTCTTTCCCTCTCCTCTCCTCTCTATCTCTTCTCATAGTCCCAACCAACACCTCCATCATCACCAACATTCTTTTTAATAGCCATAACATCAAAAAAATTTATTTTCTTAATCTCAAATTTCGTGTCAATTTTTTCTCAATTTAGGATGTACCATCCTTACATGTAGTCCATATTATACAGCAAAGCATCTTTCTAGAAACGAAATCAAAGTTGAGTTGTGGAACCACATCTAGGCACATCCTTAGAAAAAATTTATTCCATTGAACAACCCAACAACATTTGGTCCAATGCATCAAAATAAATAAAAAAAACTTAGCTTTTTGATAACCCAACTTCAATCTTTCATAAACACAAGAAGACTTTGTGATACAGAGCAAGAATGGAAAATAACGTATGGGTTTCACGTCAGAGGTGTTTAGTGCCCGTTTGTCTAACTCTTCAATTTATTGACAATACATAGGGGCATGATTGAACTATGGAACAAACGTTATGAGCATTTTTTGACCGGAAAAAAGTTTTGGTGCCGAGTTGAACATTTGGGCAAACATTAGAAGCATTTTTGCACATTATCCATGTATTATTGAGGAGCCATGGATTCTTGAAAGCAATAGGAAGTGAATAAACAAAATAATAATAATAATAATAAGAAAAGAAAAAAAACATGTAAAAAAGAATTTAAAAAATTAATATGTTTTAATTACTCTTAATGCAAGAGTCTCACCACATATCCTATTAATGGCGGCAATAAATGAATTCACCGGCGCTTGCCGTTTGAGCTGGGCTTCTGATCAATAATCCACCCTGCCATTTGTCATTTGTAGTGTTGTTCTTGTAATTAATCAGTTCCATTTTTTTATCACACTCGTACACAAGTTTGGCGGTATTCTCAATGTTTGGTGCGACGTATTATCAAGAAGAGGACGTCTAAATTAATTATAAGAGGACCAGATCAACAATTAAATAAAATGGTCGCTGAGAAGTCATCATCATCAAATTTCAAATCTCTAGTGGCCACCCTCAATTTAAAAGGTTCAAATGAATATTAAACTTTTAATTAATTAGGGTTACATAGCAATGTAGGAAAAAGCTAAAAACTTGTGGGAGCATGTATGTACCAATATCTTATATGCTAGAATCAGAAACCTTTTGATTGAGATTCAAGAAAACATTTCTAATACTTTTTACCCTTGAATAACCTTATCATTCAAGTGTTAGAGGTTTGATCATGATTCTAAGAAATGTTTTTGGCCTAAAATATATCTTTTTAATAAAAAATGGTATTTGATAAAATTCATGAAACGCTTTCAAAATTTATATATTACTTGTTATGTTGAAATTTCACTTTTTAATATTTCTTGGAATGAGATTTACAAGTGATCATCTTAAAAATAATTTTTAAAAAAAAGTTACTTGGAAACAAGTAGCGAAATACACTCTTATAAAAACTAGAAATATTTTCTAAATTAAAAAATAATAATAATTAAAATATGAATGATGATAATTTTACTTAAAAGTATTTTTAGTAAAATTAATTCTTAGAATTTTTTTATTAAATCACCTATCAAATATTTTTCTATAAAAATATTATAAATAAATTTTTCATTGTTTTAAAAGTGTTTTTTTTAGATTTTATCAAATGTTTTTTTTTTTTATTTCTTTCTGTTAAAAACATTTTTTTGTGGAATGAAAACACTTTCTAAAACTATTGTCAAGTTTCTAAAACTATTGTCAAGCAAGCTCTTGATCTATTGGTTTTTAATAAATTTCTCAACTAATATAGTAATTAACTAATGAATAGAAATAGCCTATTTTTGAATAAGAAAACAAGTCATGCTGGCCTCTTGATGAGGTAGATGTGGGCCAAGAGACGTGCTCGAAAAATGTATACAATTGATAAGATCATTAGGTAAAAATCAGCGCCATTGTCTCCATATATATGAAGGTCAATCATGCACCCTACAACGACTTGTTCAGTTGAAATATAACCATCTGCTCTATTACTTAATCTCAATTTTATAGTTTTAAATATCTTAATTAGAAATATAGTTCATTAATTATTAATTAATTAAAACGATTTCTAATATACTTAGCCTACCATAATAGACCCTCAAAGAAGAGAAACTGATGAGGGTAGACCTCGTCCATTTGGTCAGCAATATGCATGTGGGTGCATGACTAATATTATAATTTGAATTAATAACCAACTAATAATTTACTTTTGGATATATGGCTTTGTTTTGTCCTCCTCACCAGAGCCGAGTGAGGGAAGATCCGAAGAAACGAAGGGAGAGGATATGAAGAAACGTTTTTCGGCAGCGGTAATCCTAATACTGGCGCTATTTCACTATTTGCAGAGCTGCTTCAGAAGAGAAACGAGAGATCACTTCCACTTCGCTGCAGCGATGGGCTGAGAAATACCCGACTGGAGACATGGAGGCGGACGAGTATTCCATGGATTCTGACGTAGGGAGAAGGCTGCTGCAAGTAAACACCGGACAAGCGGTAACTGCAGGCACCAGCAACGCTAGTCAAGCAGCTGTGGCTTGTGGGAATCAGAGGTACGGTAAATGTTTGCCCAATCCAAACCGCCCCCCTGCAGGAACTAATTGTGGAATTTACAATCGCGAATGCCCCTAGTGAAATCTTGAGTGGTCGATCGTGTTAATTTGTTCATGTATATTTATTTATTAACCCTTTTACCTTTTATGATGTATCTATCTTGCAAAGGGGTGTGGTTATAAAAGAATAGTAGTAATATACTTAAACCTTTAGTGGCTCAAGGGAATATCAATACATAAGAAAATAATCAATGATCTTCTATGACTTCAATTTTTCTCGGTTCAACATTTTCTTAGAATGATTATTTTTGGAATCTTTTAGTTTTTATATATAGTAACATTAGATCCAATCCATTACCTTTTTATTTATAAGCTATCTTTGTATAAATGCTATCTGATTGAAATATTACTATCTCTATGTATACATTAACAATAATTTATTTATTTATATATTAATAATTTATATATTATCATAAATCATAGTCTATAGAATAATTTAAGCCTTTTTTTTCGCTATATAATCAATAACGTGGATGTGCAAGAGCAATAGTTTTATGAAAGTAGAACCTATTTCTTTTTGTTTCTGAAAAAATTTCCATTCAAAAAATGAAAAAAAAAACAAGGTAGGGTCATTACCACAGTTGTTAAAATATTTTTGCACTAAAAAACAAGGCAATAAGAACCAGAACTTGACAATCAAGAGATGGGAGCTTTGAGACAAGCACAAATTATTTTTCTTGGACATTTTGATATTTTAGACGCCCCAATGAGAATAGTAAGAGGTTCATAGTTGATAGGAACAACCTCATTAACTTCAAATTTGGTAAATTCGTATTTCCAAAGTTAAGAAAACTTCAAATTCGGAAATTAGCAGTGATGTTGGCTGGAGGATGTGGATCATAATAATTCATCTTAAAGGCTAACTTCTTTCAACCCTTAAATGAACATGTAATTAAGTTGAAGAGGTACACAATTCCTGATTATACTTAGATTTGGAAGAAAGGAATTAAAATGCACATAAAAGAAATCATAGGAAGGCATGCTCCTATGTAGGGCTGGTCTTGATATTTTCGAGGCTTGAGGCCAAGTAATAAAATAAGGACCCCTAATGTATATAATTAAATTTCTAAGTGTATGTAATAAAAAAATATTTTTCTTGTAAATCATAGTTTTTATTAGACTTAACAAATAACATATCATTTACAATCTAAATAAAAACATCGAATTTTAGATTAAGCATACAAATGTTAATAAAAACATTATTCTGAAAGCATTTCTAGATGCAAAATCATTGATAATAGAATCAACACTATATTTTCAACATATTTTTCCAATACATAAAATTGCTAGATCATTCAATCTTTCTTGTGACATTGACGACCTTAAGTAGGATTTCAATAATTTTAACTTTGAAAAACTTTTTTCGGCAGATGATACAGTCATCAACATCGTTAATAGGATTCGGTAACAAATTGAAATATTTGGATAACAATCTGCATCTTTGACAAACTCAATAATTTCAAGTGCTGACATTGACACATTGTCAAAGGATAACAATTTTGAAAGGAATCCCTTCTATCGACCACCGATTTTCAAAGAAATATACAAAAGAAATTTCGAAGGGCAGAAATTTCCATCAATGTCAGTAAATTTCAACAAAATTTAAAAAAAAAAAATGGTTTGAAGAGAAATTTCAACAAAAAATGTACTAATTGAGATGAGATGATGATTTTTTGGTGAAATATCACTGAAATTTCGAAATATGCATCGAAATTATGGATATTTAAATTTGAAGAATGGAAGAAAAACATAAAGGAAAACATAAAAAATTTGAAGAAAAGCAAGGGAAAACTGTCTGGCTCGAGGGCTAGCTGTGAGTCCAAGGAGTCAGGCCACATTAGAGATGTTGCGATGTAAGCTGCTGTGAGCTGAGCCGCGGGAGGTTAGTGTGACACCCCAACCAGACACCTTTATGTTAGGAAAGGGTTCACGAAACTATAGACTTTAAACCTGATTAATCAAGCGCCTTAAAACATCTTTAAAAATAATATAATCATATAATTTAACATATATTACAAAACCACACTCTCATACCCCAATATTTTAGGTGTTCAAAATATCACTTACATATTATTTACAAATCCTTATCATTGTACACAAAAGTTTATATACATATTGCTCAAAATAAAACGTTAAATAGAAATACTGCAGGTGAGCACCTATCGCTAAGGTGGCCATTGACCATGATCATCACATTCTAATACTCATGCAACTTGCTATGCATATATATGCATATATATATATATATTAACTTGTAAGTTACAATAATTCATGAACTTACCATAATTAAATAATTTAATTCATTATGTTACTCTCATGTGCTCTACTAACTTCCTATGCTTTTTCTATCAAATTCCATATCATTTTAGTCATAGTATTAATGACTATTAGGTATTTTATATTTGCATTATATTTTACAAATTACTTCCTATGTTTATGATTCATGTTTTATTTATCAATATCACTTTATCTCTTTTTACATGTTTCATGCCTACATATTCCAAAGAAGTGGATAAGGGAAAGAACTGTATGTATCCGAGGGTACTATCACTATACGAGACAATGATCTCTATCTGTGCTTTACTGTATGATCTAAACAGGGTCCATGTCATCAAACCAAACAGGGCCAACTATATCTGTATGCTGCAACAACTGCCCATCTATCCATCTACTTGGTCATAAGCAAGCAATCAATTTTATTACATTTTCAGTACATATCTCATATACATGAATAACTAGTGTTATCATGTATGCATATGAGATATTCACTATCCATTATTCTCATCTCCATAAAGAGTGCTTTCACATATCTCTTGTCATCATATGAATATATTCTATGCTTCTATATATAGCAACTATACATGCATTATCTTTTCTTCACATGGCTAGAATTCATGCCCTTTATTATTCCATTCTATTTATTCCATATTATTTAGCATTAAATCATATAACTTTTAGGTCAATTTCTTTATCTCACTTAGCTAAATTATATTGACTTATTTTCATACAAAACCATCTCCACTAATACTTTGGGAGAATATAAGAGACATTTGGATGTCTCAAAATCCTATAGGAAAGGACATGAAAATCATGTCCCAAAACAGGGTCCAACTTCACTTATTTTCTAGGTACAATGAGTTCGAAATCTCAACATGCTTCCTTCATGCACATTGTTCTTCTATGAATCTATTTTAGTCAAAAATTGGAATCACTCCAATTGAATCATCCAAACTCAAGTTACGGCATTTTAATTCCAATCTGGTCTATTTGCCCAGTTTACACTGGTAACCGACTATGAGAGACCCGATTTAAGGGGTCTTAACTTCATAATTTGACACTGGTTCCTTCTACTCATTTAAAGCTACGGTACTAAGGGTTCTTCTCAAATTGGAATCATTCAATTTAGAGCACTAAAACTTAAGATATGTCCTAAATAATCGACTCCGCCTGCTTTCAAAACACCGGATCGGTCTTTAGAACCAAATCTAAGGGTCCTCAAGTCAGACATTACTCTTTAAGATGTTCTAAAAATGATCACAGGTCTTAGGTTTCTTCTCCAACTAGGAATTTCCTAAATCAAAGTACTCTAGACCTAGTTATTGCCAAATAATTTACTTTCTTGAGTGCTGCTTGGTAATTTCATAACATCTCCTGGGAACCTAAACATTTCCTTTATACTAAAACTCCTCAATTGAGGACCACAAACCAAATAACAATTACCAACAACACAAACCACAATGAATTGATCTTCAAGGAAGTCCCATACCTATTTCATAGTCACCCCAAGCTGTAACTCTCATTTCCTTCTTCACTTCTCCTCTTGCTCATTTTTCCTTCGTCTTTATTCTTTTTCACTTTACTTGTGTCAAGAAAAATCCCACACAAAAAGGAGTGAAAGAAAATCAAAATTTTGGTTCTTCTCCTCCAAAACATGCCCTAACTTTCTCTCCAAGCCAATAATGTTAATCTCCAAATTCCAAGACAAGATGTGGTCTTAAGGAAAATTGGCTCAAAATTTTGCCTTTTTGCTAATTAGTCCTTCACTTTTATGTCATTTGCAAATCACTTCTTAATGTTCCACAATAACATATAATCTTCTTACATAATGTCCTTTGGGTCCTTAATTTGACAAATTACAATTTTACCCTTTAAACTTCTTTAAAAATCCCGGTTATGTCATTTTTCACCTATAGCTTTTAATTTTCCGAAAAATAAAAATTTTACTTTTATTATACCCTAAACTGTAATAAACTACTAGGATATAATTTTGTAAAAGTTACAAACTCTCTCCCCTTAAAATAATTTCACTACCTAAACTACATCTCAATAAAAAGCTGGGTGATATCGAGCTTTCATTGTTGCCTCCGGCTCTTATGTTAGCTCTCCTCACCGCATGTTGTCGAGTACTTTCACTAATGGCACTTGCTTGTTTCGAGACTGCTTCACCCTCTCGAGCTATGATAGCTTTCGACTCCTCATCATATGATAAATTCGGCTGTACTCGCACTTCTTGCACAGGTAGGACATGAGATTCATCTGACTTGTATCTCCTCAACATGGATACATGAAAGACATTATGTAGCTTGACCAACTCTGGAGGAAGAGCCAACCGATAGGTTATAGGTCCAACTCTTTCTAAAATTTCATATGGACCGATGAATCTTAGACTCAACTTTCCTTTCTTCCCAAATCTAAGCACATTCCTCCATGGAGATACCTTTAGTAACACTTTATCACTCACTTCACATTCAATGTCCTCTCTTTTCAAATCGACATATAATTTTTGTTGATCACTAGTAGCTTTTAACCTTTGCCAAATTATCTGAACTTTCTCTTATGTGTCCTTCACAATATCAAGCCCAATCAGTTTATACTCACTCAGCTCTTTCCAACATACAGGAGTCCTGCATTTTCGGCCATACAACGCTTCATATGGTGCCATACCGATACTAGCTTGATAGTTGTTGTTATAGGCAAATTCCATCAATGGAATATACCTATCCCAACTTCTAGGAAAATTTATAACACAACCCCTCAGCATATCTTCTAATATCTGAATTAATCTCTCCGATTGTCCATTTGTTTACGGGTGAAAAGTTGTACTGAAGTTGAGACGAGTACCCTATGTTGACTGTAACTCTTTCCAAAATCTTGACATAAATCGCGGATCTCTATCTGACGCTATCGACAAAGGCATGCCATGCAATCTTACAATCTCATCCACATATAGTTCAGTTAGTCGATCCATAGAATAGTCCATCCGGATTGGTACAAAATAGACCGACTTCGTGAGTCTATCAATTATCACCTAAGGGAGGCCAGATACGAAATCCATAGCTATATTATCCCATTTCCATTGTGGCATTGGAATGGGATTCAACAGGCTTGATGGCACCTGGTGTTCAACTTTGACTTGTTGACACGTCAAACACTTAGACACATAATCCTTTACATCTCTTTTCATACCTTTCCATCAATAGTAATGTTTCAAATCCTGGTACATCTTGTTGCCTCCAGGATGCATGGTAAACACTAAGTTATGAGCTTCATGTAAAAACTCTTTCTTTAGCTCACTGTCAGCTAGCACACATAATCTATATATGATATACAAGCTCCCATCCTCTTTTACTGAAAACTCATGCTCGACTCCATCTTTGATCAGCTGAATCTTTTCCTGCAATTCTTTATCATTCTTTTGAGCATCTATAATCATCTTCTTAAGAGCTGGTTGAGCTCTTAATTAAGCTACTAAAGCTCCATCAGTTGTTATTCTCCAATCACTATGTTGGAGTGACAAAGCTGCCACTGTCTTTCTGCTTAAGGCATCAGTGACCACATTGGCTTTCCCGGGATGGTAATCAACTATGTAGTCATAGTCTTTAAACAACTAATAACCACCTCCGTTGCCTTAAATTCAACTCTTTCTGAGTCAGTAGGTACTTGAGACTCTTGTGGTCTCTGTAAACTCTACACTTTTCCCCATATAAGTAGTGTAGCCATATTTTCAAAGCAAACACTACCATAGCCAACTCTAGGTCATAAGTAGGATAATTCTGTTCATGTGGCTTCAACTGCCTAGATGCATAGGCCATAACTTTACCATCTTGCATTAGCACACATCCCAAACCTATCCTTGAAGCATTACTATATAGGGTATACTCTTTACTTGGGGTCGGCTACGTCAACACTGGAGTGTCAGTCAGCAATTGCTTTAATTGCTCAAATCTAGCTTGACACTTGTCATTCCACTCAAACTTCACATCATTTCTGAGTAGTTTGGTGAGTAGAGATGCTATGACAGAAAAGTTGATCACAAATCTTCTATAATATCCGGCTAACCCCAAAAAACTCCTAATTTCTGTCACATTTCGGGGTGGCTTTCAGTTCACAATAGCTTCAATCTTAGTTGGATCAACTTTAATTCTTTCAGTATAGACAATGTGGCCTAGGAAGAAAACTTCCTTTAGCCAAAAATCACATTTTCTCAGCTTGGCATATAACTGCTTTTCTCTCAAAGTTTGTAGAACTATCCTTAGATGTTGTTCATGCTCTTCCTCATTCTTGGAATACACCAATATATCATCAATAAACACCACCACAAACTGATATAAATAGGGTCGAAACACCCTATTCATCAAATCCATATATGTCACTAGTGTATTCGTCAACCCAAAAGGCATTACTAAAAACTAGTAATGACCATATCGGAACCTGAATGCTATCTTCAACGCATCATCATCTTTTACTCTCAACTGGTAGTACCTAAATCACAGATCTATCTTAGAAAAGATACCCGCTCCCTTCAACTGATCAAATAAATCTTCTATTATAGGCAACAAGCACTTGTTCTTCACTATTACTTTATTGATCTGTCTATAATCAATGCACATTCATAATGTGCCATCCTTTTTCTTCACAAATAAAAAAGGTGCACCCCAAGGAGAAACACTGGGTCTAATAAACCCTTTATCCAATAGCTCCTGTAATTGTAGCCTCAACTCTTTTAATTCATAAGGAGCCATTCTATAAGGTGCCTTAGAAATCGGGTTGTTCCTAGTACAATCTCTATAGACAAGTCCACCTCCCTCTCAGGTGGAATACAAGGTAACTCTTTAGGGAATACATCCGAAATTCCTTTACTAATGAATCTTTCCACATCTACTAATTTCTAGAGTTAAGTATCAAGGCCAAAAATGTCTCACATCCTTTCCTTAAAAATCTCCTAGCCTGCATAGCTGAGATCACATTGGACACCATGCTAGATCTAATGCCCTGTACTATCACCTCATACTAGTCAAAGCATCTCAACACTACTGTCTTCTTTCCACAATCTAGTATAGCTTTATGCTTAGACAGCTAGTCCATACCTATAATCAAATCAAATTCTCGGAAAGACAGAGTAATATCAAATCAGCCAAAAATTCTCTATCTTGGATAACTATGGGGCAATTTATGTACACCCTATTCACATTGACACTGTGCCTCAAAGGACTGGTTACATGCATATCATATGATAGTTGCTCCACTGCTGTCACCTTATCGAACACATGCTCAATGCATACATATGAATGAGTAGATTCAGGGTCTATTAATGCATGCATTTCAATACCATAGATCCAGGGTCTATTAATGCATGCATTTCAATACCATAAAGAGAAACTATATCAACAATAACTTCTGGTGCCTCCTAGCCCCCCAGCTGTGCCTTCATAGCATATGCCTGCCGAGTCAAGTCATAGGATGATCTACCGCCTCAACACTTTGGCGCCTCTCATCCTTTGCGGTCGGCTCGACCCTCTCTTGACCCTGCTCTATCTCGAAATACTCTGCGGTGCCATGGACCTCTCTCGCTATTACTCCGAGGGATTCTATTTTCTCTTGACTGACACCCGCCATAAATGTCTCGCTTGCTTCCACACTTGAAGCGCCTCCCGTCATCAATATGCAAACCCCAAATGTCGCCGATGGAAATGAGGGCAAATTTGCTTTGGTCCCATCAAGCACCTCTACCGCATTTAGGTGCTATACTGTACTTTTGCCTTCTTCCTCTGGTAGTAGAGCTGTAAATTGATTATGCTTATGATTCTCTAACTCTCTTCCCTAAGGAGGAAGAAGCTCCCTTGGAGAACCTAGTACCCCCTTATGAACTCATTTAGTCCATCTTCAAATTGCCTACACCGAAATGCTTCGGTGAGGACCGACTCAGGTGCATATTTGCTGAGATGATTGAACTCCTTCTCATACTGAACCACTGATAGGTTCCTTTGCTCCAAAGTCAGGAATTGATTCCACTTGGTCTCCCTATACATCTCCTCAGAATAAAATACGACCCTTGACAAAGAACTCCCAAGGCATGATTTGGAACTTAATTTTCAGCACTAATTTCCACCAAATTATATTCCTCAATTTAAATAGTGAGACCATAACATACTTCTTATCAAGAGGGCATCTAACCTCCTCCTCCAATACTCTTCAGAGCTTTTCCAACCAAGATTCTGGCTTATCACTCTTTCCATGTTGTCCATGAATTCCTCTACTCCATGTCTTCTACCATGTCATGGGAAAGAATTGTACGCACTTAAAGGGCGGAACAAAAATATCGGAAATTGAATGATATATCTTTACTTTGATCATGAATATATCGAAATATCGGTAAATATCGATGATATTTTTATAAAAATATCGTAAACAAATTAACAAAAATACTTTAAATCATGGAACACTGTTGAACTATAAAAATACATAAAATAAGAAAACATACATCAAGAAGATGATATTCATTATAATTTATAAGAACATATTATGAGTCATTTAAAACCAAAATCGAAGACCGACAAAGTCAATTACATTATTTGATGAAGGGATCCATCTTTGATGAAGACAATATTCATATCAAGACCTGTGTTCTCATTATTGATTGTAATCAAACATGCCATGCATAAATCTGTCGACTCTACCCACAAACTTCCGCATGGATAGAAACCCGCCTCACCCACATGCTTGAAATCCTTACTGGCATTTGATATGGAATCAGTTCATGTGTGGAACATCATGATGATGAAGAACGCCCATTCTTACCAATACAATTCAAGGATGTAAAGAAGGTCAATTAACCATTGTGGAAGTAAGGAGGAAATATGTTTCCATTCCACTTAATCATCAATTGAGTTCCACACTATAGACTCAAACTCGGGCCGAAACAACTCATCAGATGGTGTCATCCTTCGTTGTCTTCCTCTATATGGATTTCCAATGGCTCCATTACCTAGACCGGCTCTTCTAGACCCGTGGTTTACATTTTTTGTAGCATGTGTGAAATCATCTTCACCGGTGAATGGGCTCAATGGATATTGACTTTGTTGTGGATCTACAATATCCCCACCATCATTTCTAATATCACTACCATCATCAACTCTCCTCGGTTACCTATAACTCAGGTGTAGAAGCACCAAAGAAACTTGGTCTCCTACTATGTTCAACACTTGAATGTATGGAAGGCCTTTATGAAGCAAACAATCAACGTTGAAATGGTCTCTGCGTTCTAATTAAAACCTTCAACATAGTCCTTCGCATAAAACCCGCCAACATACACACCGTCAAACAGGCCCAAGAATTCGTGACCGTGATCATCCCTTCATCATCTAAAGTGAGGTCTAGTCCATTGAAATGAATGTTTATTCTCGCTTTTCTTTTACCAAATTCAAATGGAAATTTCAAGTAAATCGAGAAAAAATTTCGCGAATCCTTTATCCGCTCTACCTCCATATCACGATCTTTAGTCATGCCTTAAATAACAAAAACCAATTGTTGGAGCCTAGGGTAAATAAACTGATTTCTTTATTTGGTATAACAGATAACGTACCTGAATTTCACACGTCGAAGATGATGCGCTTTGGGAAAGAACCTTCATACAAATTCCTTAATGTCGAGCTTGATTTCCATACAAAACACCATTCAGCTTGCAACAAAAAATTGCTATGGTCTAATATATAATAATAAAATAGTTATGAAATTTACCTTTAATGAGAATTAACACTCACCAGGAACCATTTTTGATCTTGATGTTATTGCTGCATGATCACCAAATTCCTTTTTTGCATCACATAATAGTATAAGCTATGAATTCAAAATGTCAACAAATCTAAAATAAAAAATCAATTGAATAAATCAATCAATTAATGTGTGGAATTAGAACTCACACTCACCTACCGAAATTTGCAAAGGCCTTCGCATTAGATCTAATTTAAAAAACATCATGAACAACTCCTTGAAGTAGTTTATAAATGTTAGTCCAACTCCATTCATATTGAAATTTTGGATTTAGATAGTATGCTGCAATAGTTATTGAGAATTAGTATGTGATAATAATAGAAACACAATATTATTAAATGTGAATATCGGTGAAGAGGATATTAATCAGTTACCTGCTGCATGAAGAGGATGCTTAAGGATTCTATCCCAAAGATCTACGATGATATGTTTTACCCACTCTTTAGCTTTTGTCATCTGAATCTACCTTCACAACCGTATCAACTCATGTAATAAACGGCATGGTCGGACGACTTCGAATCAACGTTCTTACACTGTATAGTGCCTCATAGATGGACACCACCTTCTGACCTTCTCCCAATATCCATGATCAAAACATGTGCTCTTCAACCCTCATGTCTAACTTCAGTCCCATTAAGCCAGGAGATTCAGCTCACATTAATAAAGACTTTCTTCAAATCAACCCTCTTAGACATTGCTGAATACACAAAAGAGCAAATAATTATATCGGAATTTAGTACCTTAAGGGCCATAATGTCATACTGCATAAGAATATGTAATTTTTTGATTTGCTTCGTGGTTTCTGACTTCAAAAAGGGCTTTTTCGGTTTCATGGTATACTGTTTACGCGGTTCTGTCCAAGATGAATATGATCACGAGATGATGGTAGCCGTTGTGGTAGTTGGCGGGAAGCGCAATAATCGTTGGGAACAAGTGTGTAGGCAAGCAGTACTACACTAGTGCAAACTACCAGACTCCCCTGCCAGAATCTAATTATGGTTATGGCACTGTATCATCTGCCCGGCATCAGCGCACTTCAAACAGAAAGCATCATGGTATGAAACAGCATCATTAATTAACCGATACCCTAGTGTATCGACATGTAATATTTATGGAATTGAGCGTAATTCGATTCCAATGCAAGGGTACATTCGCCCTTTGGATCACACCGAGATCACAATGAAAAAGGGTGCCAAAGGAAAGGGGGAAGGTGGGCTTCTGACTTCAGGTTATTGCATCAAAGGAGAGTGTTTTTGCTAGTTTTGCCAGTGGTTCGCTATGGTGTGGCACTTCACTTTTTTTTGCATTTGATCAAAGTTCATGTAACTTTCTACAGACTTCAGACAACTCAGCCTTCTCTTTTAGTATTTTTATTCTTGATTTGTAATTGAAGAGGATTTTCTCAAGTTTCTTTTATGAATAGTTTCAACAAATATGATTTGCTTTATATTTCAATGAAGTTCTAAACTATTATGATGGGGTTCTAACGTGGTGGAAACTCACCTTGATCAAGGTAATAGCCTCAATTCCTCTTATACCTCAACGGGATTGTATGGGATGTTAAGCACTTGTAGAAAACTGAAACCTTAGTTGGGTACCTTCTTGACAATGTGTGAAACAGAGATCCTCTCAGACATGTTGTGCTTGATTACAAATGCAAGCTAAGAGTCCGAGTAAATTGTTTTGAACAAGTGTTTAACATCACCGATCGCTTTCATTATAAAGAGCTTTAATAAAATCTTCCATCGAAGACCATTCACCAATGGTTCCTAGGGATGAGATCCTCGAAGAAGGAGTGGGATTTACTTTGATCAATAGTGAGTGGAAACTTAAGAACCCCATCAATTCATCTTCTTGTTTTAAAATAGTCAATTTAATCAATTACTCAATCAACCAACCACAGGCCCATAATCACTTTAAACATACAATTTTTTGGAGAACAACCTTAAGAATTACTCTAGAATACTCACTCCCGTGGAGACGACCAGGGACTTCCAAGAAGATTACAATGCTCGACAACCTTAGTTCCTACGCTTTGGGAATAATTTCGCATCTGAAATAGACGAAGCATTCAAGGCCGTTTCCGGAGGGCGAAAGTAACTAGCCGATCTAAAGAAGGCTAGAGGTACTTACAATTGCATTGAAACTGTATGTTCTCTACTTTTCTTTAATTTGTTGGCGAGGAATCTGGCGGTATGTCCATTGAAGGAGAGGATTAGTGCATGTCGGCTCAGCTCGCAACGAGCAACGCCGACTCTGTAAGAATCGGCATCAAGAAATTCTGAAGAATCCATATTAAGTCAATTGTTTCAAGAGGAATCCTACACCTCAAACAACCATCTCGGAGTAAAACAACTCCTTTTAATCAAAACGCTCAAGGGATACCGTTAACCATAAGGATTCCACAAACCCTCCACAACATGGAGACAAAGTGTCGCACTTCCAAGAACACCAGCAATAGAGAGGTTCAACTTTCAACGTAATCAATATCGAGCCCCCGCTTCCTTTACCTATCGTGGAAAGAACTCCGAGAGATTTTGCAACTCAAAGAACCAACAAACCCATGTATTCGCCACTGAAGAGGCTAATCAATCTCTCATGAAATCGAAATGATCCGTCTTCTACCCGTACTCAAGGGACCCATCTTCTAAGAACCCCTACTCATCTGGGCGGTAGAGACTTCTTAGATGTTCGCAGTGCATTCCCTCTCTACCGGATCACCTCTCCACATAATTTTGCATGGTTCTATTCCCATCTTCTAAAGGAAAAGGCCAAACTGGTTTCTCATTCATTGCACCCAATTCAATCTTTACTGGAGGATAAATGAATTCCTTAACAAATTCTTCCCTCTCGCACGTACCAATGCTCTCATGCGAGCAATCCAAAATTTTTCTAAAAAGCTGGGTGAACCTTTTGCTATAGTATGGGAAAGATACAAGAACCTCCTCCATGCTATCCCTCATCATGGTTTGGATGTTGGACAAATCTGTGCGTATTTTCATCAAGGGCTATCCTTGAATAATAAACAATACATCCAAATGATGTGCGAGAGTTTTATGAGAAAAGTGCGAGGGAGGCAATTCAATTCTTTGACACCATAGCGGAAAATGCTCGAACATGGGAGACTAATACCTCCGTAGATACTGCTAAAGTGCATAATACACCTATTGTAGAGAATCAATTTATTTAACAGAAAATGATGATTTGCAAGCAAAAATATCTAATTTAACGAGCCATGCATCATTTGCGATGACCCCACCCACGAGACCTAGAGTTAGGAGCCATGCATCATTTGCGATGACCCCACCCACTCAACTATTAACTGCCCAAACCTTCCTCAAGTTAAGGGAGCAATCCAAATAGAGCAAGCTTGTAACACCCCGAAATATACCCTAGTAGTTTTCGGACTTGTTTAGGGTATATTATAAGCTAAATGGAAATTTTCGGAAGTAAAATAAGAGACCCGAAATGAATATTAGAGACAAGGGTAAAGTGGTCATTTACCACTTGAGGACATAAATTGCATAAATAAATAAGTTGATATGCAATTATGGAAATTGTGAAAAGATGGGATGCCAAAATAGAAATTAATAAGTTAGAGTGCAAATGAAGAAATGGGACCAAAATGCAAAAATGAAAAGTTAAAAGCAAAAAATGGGTTTTCTTGTCTTGGCCAAACATGGCCTTAACAAACATGGGATTTGAGACAAATTTGGCCTCATTTTGGAGGAAAACAGTAAAGAGAGAGAGGGGAGAGGAAAAGAGAGAAGAAGAAGAAGAAGAAGAGAAGAAGAAGAGAAAAGAAGAAGAGAGAAGAAGAAACAAAGCCAAAAAGGTAAGGATTCTATGATTTTTGGTATGGAACTAGTATAGATTTGTATGAATACATGTTTGTGGGTTGTGGATTGTGAGAAACCTAACCCTAAAATGAGTTCTTGTATGGAAATCATCATAAATCCTTTTGTTTTTCTAGGGTCTTGCTATGAGAAGATCTTAGAGGTCCCAATACATGTTTGGGGTTCTAAGTGTTATGTGTGCTACGGACATGTTTGTTCTTGTTCTAGGTTTTGATAAGACCTCGATTTCTTGAAGATGGTTGATTAAAACTAGTGCCTTGTATAATGAAAGCATGTATGAGATCAAGAGAGTCATAAGATAAGTATTGAAAGAGGAATTGAAAGAATTATGTTTACAAGTGATGAATTTGAAAAGGTTTTCTGTAAAAGGTATAGAGTATGTAGCTTGATCGGGTAGCAAAATATGGAAAAATTCCAGAGGCAAATCACACATTCTCGGCATTTTCAGATATGTACCGGTACACCTTGAACATGCCCGGTACACCCTTCCGTAGCCACAACATGTACCGGTAATGCGTCACATGTACCGGGTACACCTCGCTCTGTTCTTTTTCCTATTTGCCCGGCCAGATTTTAGCCATAACTCGCCATTTCTTATCCGACGGAGGATTCAAGTGGCTAATTAAAATAGACTTCAAGGAAAACCAAACATAAAGATATAGGAATTGTCAAATTCGGATCATAAGTGGCCTAAAAATTCACTCTAAGTGGGCCAAGGTGGCTGCCACCTGTGGGTTCCAGCTTTGAACATAGAGTAGTCCGGTTGTTTCCTGAATGAATTTGAGTTTCGGTGTCTGATTTGGTGACCCCCAAGTGGGAGGAAGAAACCTCAGCACCTTAGCTTTAAAATAGTACAAAGAGATAGTGTCAAATATGGAGTTAAGACCCTTGAAAATTAGTAGTACAAACTGTTCTTGTAATCCGGATAAATCGACTAGTTTGGCATGAAATGCCAACTTTAGTTTTGATGTCCATTAGATTGATTCCAATTCCTGCAAGTAAAGTAGATTCATAGAGGAATAAGAATATATGAATGAGGTTTGATTTCATAGACATCATACTTCACAAGAATATGAAGTGCCATGTGTAATAGGCTCAACAAGGAAAACAGAAATGAAATATGTATAGATGTGTTCATGAAATATGAAAATGATATGGAAAATGAAAATGAAAAAGAATTGAAATAAGAATGTGAACATGCAAGGCAATATGTCAGTGAACACATACGGTTAATTGATATATGATTATTATCACATATAACCAGAAAATGATAACAAATGATAGGAATATATGAATGAGTATACGTAAATGAGCATATGAATGAGTATTCGTGAATGAGTATATGAATGAGATAATGTAAATGAAAGATATGAATGAAAGATACGTGAATGAGTATAATAAGAATGAATATAAGGAATAAGTACACAAATGAGGATGTGAATGAGTATACGTAAATTAGTATATGAATGAGTATATTTAGCAACAGATAAGGAATGAGTACACGTGAATGAGTATACATGAATGAATATATGAATAAGTATACATGAATGAGTATATGTGAATGAGTATACGTAAATTAGTATATGAATGAGTACGTGAATGGGTATATGAAATAAGTACATAGATTGAGTATATCTTTGAAAAGATAATACAAAAGTGAATCGAAATCAAATGTGATAGCTTTAAAACCTAATAAATGTGAATTGGTTAATATATGAATGGAACCACCGACGGATGCACTAAACGCAGATCCGTCACGAAGGCACCCCGAAATTATCCAATGTCCCACTTGGCGGATGCACCAATCGACATCCGCCGCGATGGCGTATGATATCAAGAAATGTCCCACTCGCGGGATTCACCAACCGGATCCTCGTCATGACGGCGTTTGACATTTAATTGATACACGCGGCCTGATGCACTAACCGCATCCCATGATGGGAGACCAATAATTGATATTAACGTGGTCGATGCACCAAACGGCATCCGGCATGATGGGAGACCGAATAAACGGCATCCGGCATGATGGGAGAGCGAATAATTGATACCACGTGATGGGATGCACCGAATGGCATCTGTCATGATGGGAGACCGAATTGTAATAAGTAATACCACGCGTCGGGTGCGTTCAAACGACATCCGCGCGATGGAGACCAAATTATATCGTGAAGGCACATTATCGAATGATACTAAGTGGGCGGATTCGGCTAAACGAACTATAAATGTGAAATGAATAGTCAAAGTGAAATGACTAACATTGACGAGTGTAAATGAGATTTTTATATATATGCTTAAATCTCATAAATTGAATTGTGAATTGAATTATTGCATTGAAAATGTATGTTGTGATATGTAAAATGAAAGCATGCGAAAATGAATAGCATGAGTATATGTGTGTATAAAGGCATTATTTTGTTAAATGTTGCGGTCTTGAATTTAGGTACAGGATTGTCTAAAAGAAGTGTTTTCGTAATGAAAAAGTTTAAAATGGAATAATATAAATAAAATGTTTCGGGAAGATAATTGAAAATGTCGGAGTAAAACCGCCCAAATTTTGATCTCACCTAAGCCAAGTCGGGATTCGTCGCGATACTTTGAAAATAAAATTTAATAAAACGAAACAATATGTTTTGATTGAAATGCTCGAGTAAATCGGCTCCAGCCTTGATCCACCAACTGTCAAGTCGTGATCTTGCCGCGACACTTTGAAAATAAAAATTTAATAAAACGAAACAAAATGTTTTTGTACTGGAAATGTCGGAGTAAACCGGCTCGCCTTGATCCACCAACCCAATGCGCCTGTGGATTCGTCCCATACTTTTGAAATGAAAATTTAATATAACGAATCAAAATGTTTTAAACGGGTAACCTGCATCTTGAAACGCAATTGCTAAAGGGAGTTGATTACTCTGCTTCGCCGTGATAGTGATAAGAGTCTAATATGTATTGGGTACATTAGCTCCAATTTGACCCCGTATGTAATTGATATGACTCGATCCGTCTGATTCGCTATCAGAGATGTATGTTGTTTTGAATATGATCCTCGACATGCCATACATGTAGAAGATATGAATTGAAACTTGTAAAGATACATGAAAGTGATACGACCGTGAAAAATGATATGGAATCTAAAAAAGGATAAAATCTGCCATATGTGTATAATATGATATAGAGTTAGAAGTCACATAACAATAGGCTTCGCGACCGTGATAAGGAAAAGTAATTAGAAAAAGATAGTGACTAGCTGGGACATTAAGCTATTAATATCGCATCGTCTATATGTTCGCACTAAGCCGCAGTTTAGCACGTGTTCAATCCGTGTAGGTACCATCAAGGAGGAGATAAAGAGGATGTGACATTCCACACCAGCAAGATGGGCCATCTCAAAAATGTGCTCAACAAGATCGTCTACATCTCCTGATGTTTTTATTAGATATGTACATATATGTATTTGTATAAGAAAATGGGACTTAGCATATGCGTATAGATTTTAATGGATACCACTTCATGGTAGTCCCTTGTATATGTAAATGATTTTGCCAATACAAAATTCGCTAGGCGCCACGTGTATAAGTTAAGCTCAAAAAAAAAAAAAAAAAAAAAAAAAAAAAAAGTAAAGAGTCCCAATATATGGTTTCGCACTCAACCGGCCGGACTCGCCTAATCGAGTCGGACCGGAACTCCGGGGCGTGATGTTTAGTGGTATCGAGCCTAGGTTTAGGCGTCGAAAAGCCTATGTTTAGCTGCCTTATAGAGTATATGGATAGAAAATATAGAAATGCGATGTATAGAAAAAAGTCAGCTCGATGTGGATGTCCTTATGTTCAGATAGATGGATCGCCTTCCGAACTGTCAAGAAGTATCAAAGTGTTAACCCCAAGGAACAAGGGTTACCAGCTTCTAATCCTTATGAATCATTTAGAAGTGAGAGTCACGCTCTAGCTGAGCTAAATGAAATGAAAGGATCTGACATAGAACATACAAATGACAGAGTGTGAATTTCGAGGACGAAATTTGCAAGGAGGAGAGTTGTAACATTCTCGAAATATACCCAGCGCTGGACTTGTTTGTGTATATTATAAGCTAAATGGAAATTTTCAAGTAAATAAGAGACCAAATGAATATTAGAGACAAGGGTAAAGTGGTCATTTACCACTTGAGGACATAAATGGCATAAATCAATAAGTTGATATGCAATTATGGAAATTGTGAAAAGATGGGATTCGAAAAATAGAAATTTAATAAGTTAGAGTGCAAATGGAAGAGAAATGGGGGACCAAAATGCAAAAATGAAAAGTTACAAAAATGGTTTTTGTCTCGCCAAACATGGCCTTAATAAACATGGATTTGAGACAAATTTGGCCCTCATTTTGAGGAAACAGTAAAGAGAGAGAGGGGAGAGGAAAAGAGAGAAGCAGAAGAAGAAGAAGAAGATAGTAAGAAAGAGAAAAGAAGAAAGAGAGGAAGAAGAAACAAAGCCAAAAAAGGTAAAGGATTCTATAATTTTTGTATGGAACTAGTAGATTTGTAGTGAATACAGCTCAGGTCAGGATTGTGAGAAACCTAACCCAAAATGAGTTCTTGTATGGAAATCATCATAACCTTTGTTTTTTCTAGGGTTTTGTTATGAGAAGATCTGTAGAGGTCCCAATACATGTGTTTTTGGGGGGTTCTAAGGGCAGGAAGCATGGACATGTTTGTTCTTGTCCTAGGTTTTGATAAGAAACCTAGATTTCTTGAAGATGGGTTGATTAAAACTTAGGCCTTGTATAAGAGATGAATAGAAAGCATGTATGAGATCAAGAGAGTTCATAAGATAAGTATTGAAAGAGGAATTGAGTATAATTGAGGTTACAAGATGAATTTGAAAAGGTTTTGAGGTGTGTATAGAGTATAGAGTTGATTGGGTAGCAAAATATGGAAAAATTGGTGAGAAAACACACATTCTGGGCATTTTCGGGTGACATTTACTGGTACACCTTGAAATGCACTGCACACCTGGCCAACAGTGTACCCAGATAGGTCACACATGTATCAGACACCCGTTCGCTTTTTCCCTGCTTCAACACCAGCCAGATTTTAGCCATAACTTGCTCATTTCGTATCCGATTTGAGTGATTCCAGTGGCTAATTAAAATAGACTTCAAGGAAAACCAAACATAAAGATATAGGAATCATCAAATTCTGATCCTAAGTGGCCTAAAAATTCACTCTAAGTGGGGCCATGTACAAGCCAAATTCTGGTTCCAGCTTTTGAATATAGAGGGATTCGGTTGTTCTGACGTGAATTTGAGTTTCTAAGTCTGAATCAGGACCTTGTGCTGAGAAGAACCTCAGCACCTTACTTTAAAAAGAGTACAAAGAGATAGTGTCAAATATGGAGTTATACCTCGGAAATGAGTAGTACAAACTGTTCCCCTGTGGTAATCCAGATAAACCGACTAGCTTTGGCATGAAAATGCCATAACTTTAGCTTGGATGATCCGATTGGATTGATCCCACCTTGGCAGTAGATTCATGAGGAATAAGAATATATGAATGAGGTGATTTCATAGACATCATACTTCACAAGAATATGAAGTGCCATGTGTAATAGGCTTGAAACAAGGAAAATGTGAGAAAATGAAATATGGATGATGTTCATGAAATATGAAAATGATATGGAAAATGAAAATGAAAACGAATTGAAACATGAATGTGAACATGCAAGGCAATATGTTATGAACACATAATGTGGTTAATTGATATATGATTATTATCACATATAACAAGAAAATGATAACAAATGATAGGAATATATGAATGAGTATACGTAAATGAGCATATGAATGAGTATACGTGAATGAGTATATGAATGAGTATAATGTGAAATGAGCATATAGCGGAATGAGTACTAATGTGGAATGAGTATACTTGGAATGAATATATGAAGGCACACGTGGAATGAATATATGTGAAATGAGTACGTAAATTAGTATATGAATGAATACGTGAATGGGTATATGAAATAAGTACATAGATTGAGTATATCTTGAAAAGATAATACAAAAGTGAAATTGGAACTGAAATGTGATAGTTGAAAAACCGAATAAATGTGAATTGGTTAATATATGAATGAACCGCCTGACAGGATAAACCAAACAGCCTCCCTCACCAAGGCACCCCAAAATTATCCAATGTCCCACTTGGCGGGATGCACCAATCGGCATCCGTCATGATGGCGTATGGCATTGAAGAAATGTCCCACTTGGCGAGATTCACTAACTGGATCCATCATGATGGCGTATGACATTTAATTGATACCACGTGTCGGGATGCACCAAACGGCATCCGGCATGATGGGAGACCGAATAAATGAGAACCATGTGTCGGGATGCACCAAACGGCATCCGGCATGATGGGAGACCTAATAATTGATACCACGTGATGGGATGCACCAAATGGCATCCGTCATGATGGGAGACCGAATTGTAATAAGTAATACCACATGTCGGGGTGCACCAAACGACATCCGTCATGATGGGAGACCGAATTATAAAATGTGAAGGCACATTACCGAATGATAATAAGGGCGGGATTCATTAAACGGAATCCGTCATAAATGTGAATTGAATAGTCAAAGTGAAATGACTAACATTGACGAGTGTAAATGAGATTTTTATATATATGCTTAAATCTCATAAATTGAATTGTGAATTGAATTATTGCATTGAAAATGTATGTTGTGATATGATAAATGATATATAAAATGAAAGCATGCGAAAATGAATAGCATGAGTATATGTGTGTATAAAGGCATTATTTTGTTAAATTTGAATGTTATGGGTCTTTTGAATTTGTAAGTGGTTATGGGATTGCCCGAAAAGAAGTGTTTTCGGGTAATGAAAAAGTTTAAAATGGAATAACATAAACAAAATGTTTTGGGAAGATAATTGAAAATGTCGGATCGCTAGGGCTCCAGCTTGGATCCATCGATCGGGTGAGTCGGGGATTCGGTCGCGATTTTGAAAATAAAAATTTAATAAAGCGAGCAAAATGTTTTGATTGAAAATGTCGGAGTAAACCGGGCTCCGGCTTGGATCCGCCAATCGGGTCAAGTCGGGGATTCGGGTCACGACACTTTTGAAAATAAAAATTTAATAAAACGAAACAAAATGTTTTGATTGAAAATGTCGAAAGATGGCAGAACTCCGGCTTGGATCCGCCAACCGAGGTCAAGTCGGATTCGGGTCGCGACACTTTTGAAAATGAAATTTAATATAACGAAACAAAATGTTTTAAACGGGCATCCCAGATCATGAAACGTAATTGCTAAAGGGAGTTGATTAATGAAGCCGACGTGATAGTGATAAGAGTCTAATGTATTGGTATTAGTCTAATTTATTAGTATATGTAATTGATATGACTTGATGCATTCCGATTTGCCATTGTAAATGTATAGGGGAAGTTATTTTGAATATGATCGACATACGCATGTAGAAGATGAATTGAAACTTGTAAAGACATGACACATGAAGTGATACGATCGTGAAAATGATATGGAATCTAAAGGATAAAATCTACATGTATAATATGATGAGTTAGAAGTCACATAACAATAGGCCGTTAATTGCATAAGGAAAGTAATTGTAAAAGATAGTAGCCAGGCGATTATTGTTATTAATTAGATTCTGTCTATATGTTCCCACTTAGCGTAAAGAAGCTTATACGGGTGTTCAATCGGGTGTAGTACTGAAAGAGGAGATAAAGAGGGCCAAGGACATTCCACACAGATGCGGGCCATCTAGGAGATGGAGGTGCTCACCGGCCTTTGTTCATGATCTACGATGTTTTTATTAGATATGTACATGTATATGTATTTGTATAAGAAAATTGGACTTGGCATATGTGTATAGATTTTAATGGATACCACTTCGATGGTAGTCCCTTTGTATATGTAAATGATTTTTTGGTTAATACAAAAATTGTTTGTATGCCACAGGTATAAGTTAAGCTCTGAAAAAAAAAAAAAAAAAGTAAAGAGTCCCGGTATATGGTTTATGCCCCGGCTTAGGTTCGGATTCACCAATCGAGTCGGACCGGGAATCGAGGCGTGACAAAGCTAATGCCCTTAACTACCAAAGGAAACCTTTCAATTCTCTATACTTCGAAACGTATAATCCAGGATGGGGTAAGCACCCGAATTTTAGTTTGAGAAATGAGGGAGGTGCACACAACTTGCAAAACAACCAAGGCCTCAATTTTCAAAACCAAGGTTTTTCAAACCAAGTCCCTCCGTTTCAAAATCAAGGTCACCGAGTTTCTGTGACATGATCAAGGTTTCCATCCATCCAAATCAAGAAATCAGGCCACAGGCCTTATCAGCCTCCACATAAGAAGTTTGGAGGATATTGTGACACGGTTGTCGGACCCAGCAATCCACAAAAACTTTGAATTTCGAGCGCCTTGAATGATGTGAGATCCCGAATCAACTGGCTAACCTCTTCCATGGGAAATTTTCAGCAAGAAAAGGGAAACTCACTTCTCAATAGTCAAAATCCCTAAGGTCGAAATAGTGTTGGAATATCGGAGTCAAGTGAGGGCACATTCGAACGTACAAGGCTGTCACCACTCTTGATGGTAGTGGTGACAAAACCATTCAACCCTAGGAACCAATACAAGAGTTACAAAGTGAACCAGTTGGAGATGATGAGGTGTCGGACAAGCCTCATGTTCCTAGGACAGATATTATTGATGGTGAGCCAGAACAAGACAAGGCTACCCATATCCCTCCAGCTCCATACCCTCATAGGTTGAGAGCCCCAAAGAAAGTGAACAACCACTCTGAAATTTATGAGTTGTTCAAACAGGTGAAATTGAACATTCCTTTACTAAATGCCATTAAGCAGATTCCGTCATATGCCAAGTTTCTAAAAGATTTGTGCACTGTAAAAAGAAAATTAGGTGTTAACAAGGAGGCTTTCCATGACTGAGCAATCCACCTCATTGATTCGAAACAATTTGCCCCCAAAATACAAAGACCCAGGAAGCCCTACTATTTCCATAGTGGTAGGGAATTCAAAGTTAGGACATGCTCTAGTGGATTTAGGGGCAAGTGTTAACTTGTTGCCTTACTCAATATATGTCGACCTAGGGTTAGGAGAATTAGAGCCAACCAATATCACCCTCCAATTAGCTGACCGTAGTGTGAAGATTCCTAGAGGGATAGTGAAGGATGTATTGGTACAAGTGGATAAGTTCTATTTTCCGGTGGATTTTGTCGTACTTGACACTCAACCTGTGGTGAACCAAGGAACTCAATATCCAGTGATTCTTGGTAGACCATTCTTGGCTACTTCTAATGCCATCATACACTATAGGGGAGGACTAATGACACTATCATTTAGTAACATAATTTATTGAAATTTGAATATCTTTAATGTTATCAAGGGAATGGGAAATGAGGAGGATGTTTGTGAGGTAAACATGGTTGATTCTGTGGTGTAGAAATACTTAAATAATGTCTCATACGATGATCCTCTCATGTCTTGTCTAGTAAGCCTAAGTTGGGATGAGGAGGTGACCACATCTGAGTTTGAATTTCTACACACCATAATTGAACATAATGAGGTATTGGAAGCGAATGGGTGGGCACCTAAATTTGAACCATTGCCACCAATCGAGGACAGGGCATTATCTTCGAAGAGACCAAAGCAAGCAGGTTAAGAGCCTTTGCCATCACCTCGAATATGCATTCTTGAGGGTAGAAGAAACCTTTCAGATATCATATCTTCTCTTTAGAGTTGGACCAAGAAAATAAACTTTTGGAGATGTTAGGAACCCTTAAGAACTGCCCTAAGATGGACCCGATTACGAGATAATATTAAAGAATTAGCCCTTGATGCGCACACATAGGATTCATTTAGAGGATGTTAAACCCTCTAGACAACCACGAAACGACTAGACAATAATGAAAAGAAGTGGTAAAGAAAGAAGTTAAACTCTTGGACGTAGGTGTTATTTACCACATGGATGTGAAGTGGAGTCGGCCCTAACTCGGGTGTTAGTCCCCGAGAAATGCGTAGTCCTTGTGGTAGCAAATGAAAATAATGAGCTGAATTCCCACTCGTGTCTATACGGTTGGAGGTTTGCATAGACTATAGGAAACTCAATGCGGGCACTAGGAAAGATCACTTCCCTTTACCTTTTGTCGATCAAATGTTAGAGAGAGTCGCAGGGCATGAATTTTATTGTTTTCTTGATGGGTACTCAGGGTACAATCAAATTGAGATAGCTTTAGAAGATCAAGAAAACTACATTCCACACATCCTTTTGGCACTTTTGCCTTTAGGAAAATGCCCTTTGGATTATGTAATGCACGGGAACCTTCGGTGCACAGATGGGGATTTCGGTGATATGATAGAAATCATTTTGGAAATTTTCATGGATGATTTCTCAGTTTTTGGAGACTCATATGAGGGATGTTTGGAGAATCTACGTAAGGTTTTGAAGAGATGCCAAGAGAAGAACCTCATGTTAAATTGGGAAAAGTGTCACTTCATGGTGACATAAGGGATTGTCTTAGGTCACATAGTATCAAAAAATGGAATCGAGGTGGATAAGGCTAAAGTTGAGTTGATCTCCAACTTACCTACTCCTAAGTGTGTTAGAGATATAAGGTCATTCTTGGGACATGCTGGATTCTATAGGAGATTCTGCAAAGATTTCGGGTGTTATGGCCGAGTCCCTTTGAATTTACTTGCCAAGGATGTTCCTTTTGCATAGTCACGGGCTTATGAAGGCCGCCTTTGATAAACTAGAAACTATATTTAGTTTCTCCTCCCATCATCACGATCTCCTAGTGGAACCTTCCATTTGAGAGGATCATGTGTGTATTAGTGATTATGCTATAGAAATTTTGTTTTAGGACAAAGGGAAGATAAAAAGGCTTTTGCTTGATCACTATACCCGGCAAGACTCTAGATTCGCTCGGCTCAAACTACATTTCACGGAAAAGAGTTTTGGCCGTCGTCTTTGCCATAGAAAAGTTTAGGTCATACATTGTAGGATCTCTGTAGCCATTTCCACGGATCACTTGCATTTGAAGTACACTGCTCTCAGCGGGATACTGAGCCTCGAGTTATTCAGGTGGATCTTCTTGTGCCCGAAATTTAACTGACTATTAAAGATAAAGGAATTAGAATGTGGTAGATGATCACTTATCTCGGTTAGTTCCGGAATCCACGTCTCTCGGCCTACCCATAGGCGATAGTTTTCTTGATGAGCAACTTTTTGCCCTTGTTCACTACCCATGGTATGCGGACATTGTAAATTATCTAGTGACTGGTCAAATTCCACCCCAATAGACCTCTCAACAAAAGAGGAAATTTTTTATGGACATTAAGAAATATTATTTTGATGACCCATATTTGTTTAAATACTGTCCAGACCAATTGATGAGAAGGTGTGTACCCAATGAAGATCGAATTAAAATTACTCACCTTTTTCCATTTAGAAGCTTGTGGAGGGCATTTCTCTGCAAGGAAAACAGCAGATAAAATTTTGCAAGCTGGTTTTTATTGGCCCACGCTTTTTAAAGACTACTTTGAATTTTGCAAAACTTGTGCTCGATGCCAACAATTAGGAGGGGTCACAAGAAGGAACATGATGCCTCTTACCCCGATTTTAATCATTGAGATCTTTAACTGTTGGGGTATAGACTTCATGGGGCCTTTTCCCCCTTCTTGTGGGTACCTTTACATTTTGTTGTTTGTTGACTATGTGAAGTGGGTGGAGAGCCATTCCAAACGAGAACTAATGACCACAAGGTTGTTTGGGGTATAAAGAACACATTTTTCTCGCTTTGGAGTGCCTCGTGCAATCATTAGTGATGGTGGGCTCCATTTTTGTAATCGATCTTTTGAGAATTTGTTGAAAAAGTATGGATTCACCCACAAAGTTTCAACGACATACCACCCACAAACCAATGGTCAAGCCGAATTAGCTAATTGGGAGATCAAACACATTTTGGAAAAAACGGTTGCCCCAAATCGCAAAGATTGGTCGCTTCGACTTACTAATGCTCTTTGGGCTTACCGTACTGCTTTTAAAACTATTCTTGGTATGTCTCCCTATAGGCTTGTTTATGGAAAGGCTTGTCATCTGCAGGTAGAAATGGAGCATAGGGCATATTGGGCTATTAAAACCTTTAATTTTAATTTAGATCAAGCAGGTAAACAGCGACTGTTGTAGATGAATGAGCTTGATGAATTGAGGCGTGAGTCGTATGAGAGCTCCCGGATTTACAAAGAGAGGCTCAAGCTGTTCCATGATAAGACCATTGCGCAGAAAACTTTTGAACCTAACCAAAAGGTACTGTTGTACAGCTCTCGGTTGCACATGTTTCCAGGAAAACTCCGCTCTCGGTGGACTGGCCCGTTCGTTGTCAAGGTCGTCTACCCATATGGTGCAGTGGAGATTGAAAATTGAAAAATGGGAAATCCTTTAAAGTCAATGGCCAACGCCTAAAGCCATTTCTCGAGCACTTTGACCATCAGAAGAGTAGTGTGGAGCCCAGTGATCCACTCTGCGAGGATGCTCCCTTGATTAATCCCTATCCTATCTTATTGTATATAGTTTTTGTTTTCTTTCTTGCATTTTTTTCTGCTTTCTTTATTTCGTCTGTTTTTATTTTCAATTTCATTTTTTAAAATTAAAAAAAAAAATATTTTACCCAAGGGTCCACTCCACTGCCCTCTGTTTACTTGTCGGCAGCCTCCATTTCTGTGGTGGGGGTACCTTGTGTGCATTGGGGACACTGCTTCTTTCTCTAGTGGCGGTGGGCACACACTGGTTGGAACTAACCATGCGCATGTTGCATGTTCAGTGTATGTGAAAATTTTCGATTTGCGGCTCTTTTGGGTATAGTACTTGACCTGTGATGTCTGTAGCCGCATGACTTCTTATACACATTCCACATAATCTCAATGCATTTACACAATAACAAGCATGCACAAAATCTTTATGTTCATATTGTGGACCTTATCACCCCGAATTCTGTTCTAATTCCCTACACAAACCACAGACCTTCTGTTCAAATTCTTATTTTGCCTACTATTGCTTCCGCCTATGCATTATTTTAGCGTTCCATCTTAACTACATGCATCATATTCTCTGAGGAACACCATGCATAACTGGAAAGTGATTTGAGGCCATTATTTACGTATTTACCTTTTGTACCTCTTTTTTACTCCTTGCACCCATCTTGAGCCGAGTTATGGTCGGTTCAAACCACAGAATGCTGATCACAAAATCACAGTGGACCCATGGTAAGTGTGAAGGTGTCAAAAGAGGGAAGTACAATTGTTAGCTCCGTGAACACAATCAGTTTGGGCAGAATATGAGTAGGGAGAGAAATGAGCATTCAATGGAATTCGGGATGGAAGGCATGAGAAAAGGATATATCTATATCAGCACTACTGTTCCAAATATATATATATATATATATATATATATATATATATATATATATATATATATATATATAAAAGGGACAACGGTACCGGTACCACTCTCACCAGTACCAGTACCACTCTCACCGGTACCGGTACCACTTGTACAAAAAGGGGCAGTGGGCATTCGGTACCGGTACCGCCGGGCGGATTTAGGGCAAATTAGGGTTTTTAACCCCTTTTTGCACCTCTTTTCATTCCCCTTATCACCCACTCTTATTTAGACAAACCTACTTCTCCTCGCACGAAAACCCGAGATCACTTGTTTTTACGCTTGATGTTTTCATCGTTCTGATTCGGATTCTTCCCAGTTCGCCGCAAAGATGTGGTAAGAGGTCCTCCATTCTTTGGAAGCATATTTCTTTTTATTGCGGTATTTCATTGTGTCACATGGATTGGGTTGGGTGGTTTGGAGTGGTGGTTTTCTGTTCTTTGTGGATTAGGGCTTCGGCTGTTGGTATGGGGAGAAAATTTTTGTCTGAACTGAACGGGACCAGCCAGATACTTATGGAGATCGGCTAATGGGATGTTGTTTTATGTGTTTGGGCCGTTTTTTCCATATTTTCTATTCTTCCCATATCTATGGCAAGATCGAAGAACACTGGAAAGGGCAAAGCGCCTAGCTCCTCTATGGAGCGGGTTGTAAAAAAAAGGAAATTTGACACCTCGCAGACCATAAAGAAGGATAAGGGAAAGCGAAGAGATTCGTCTTCTGAGAGTAAGGAGGCATTAGAGAGCGAAGATGAGGAGATCGAAGCCATGTTTACCGAGGCTTCTGATTCAGAACAGGAAAAGTGGGCCCAATCGATTGCAAAGTGGGGATTTCATTGCGAGCGGGGTGTGAAGGTGGACACATTTTTGTTCTCCCATCCTATCAGGGCTATTATTCAGGAGCAGAATTTGCAGTTTGTTTATGCTGAAGTACAAGGGTATCTATCGACCTTGGTTCGGGAATTTTACACAAATTTGAGAGAAAATCAGCGTATAGATACCCTGTTAGAGACCACTGTGATGGGTAGAAAGTTAAAGATCACTCCTGATTCGATAGCTCACTGATTGCACTATGTCGCCACTGCTTGGCCATGGCCAGACCTTACCCCGCCAGGGCCCGTGATGATTTTTTGATGCCCAGTTGTTTGTTGATGCCATGTGCACCCATCAAGTTTCCATGAGAGGGTTTATGCGCAAGGAGTTTGTTCCGAGGAAGCTAAAGCCTGAATATGCGTTGATGAACAAAATTCATGATAGTCGGACGAAGGGTAGAGAAATTTAGAACAAGAGGAAGAAACCGGTTTTATATGAGGTATTCGGAAGCTCATTGACTATGCCTTGGTCATATGGTGCGTTATGAGGAGTTTTACGCGGAGTCCCAAGCGAAATAGGCACTATCGGCGTTTCCATACTCCTGAATTCACAAAATCTTGTGGAAGCTGCGAGGATGAGGGGAGTGGTTAGAGAAAAGAGAATTCTTCAAAAGTTGGGGCCCATTACAAGCCAAACTAAGGCTAAGAGCCGAGTTGCATCTACGAGACCTCAGTCTTCACATCCCCCAGTGGCTATTCCCGGGGCCTCTTCGTTCTCAGCTCAGGGGTCGATGAGCACATCCCCTCTGAAAAGAATGAAGCGGCGGATCAAGGGGTGGTTTAAATGCATATTGGGGAAGCAGAAACAGCTGGATCATAGGTTCTCTAGGCTCGAGTCCACATTTGCTCGAGGAGGAACTGGGTGAAGATGCTCCCCCTTATGACTGGAAGGGAGTGCGAGGAGCAATGGTGTGTCGATGAGGACACATTCTCTTCGACAGATGATGGGGAGGACATCGAGTAGTAGCATAGTAGGCTAGTTTAGGGTGGTGTTGGCAATTGGGTAGAGACCTCAGCCACGTCATGCCAACACCCATTTTGTTCATATAGCCCTATTTGTGTAGCCTATGGTCGTTATAAGCCTTAAAGACCTTTTTGATTTCAGTTGTGTTGGTTGTTCCTCTTGACTTTTATGCATAGTAGTTGCGTGGTAATGTTAAGCGTTGCCTGTATGTGCTCGTTCATTTCGGTTTGGTGTTTTCATAGCGGCTCTTCTTTCTCAAATTCCATGGTCCCTTATATGAATGTCTTGGTTTGTAATGGTTTTTTGTTGTTATGTTCATTGCTTAAGGTTTGTGTTTTAATTGAGTCGAGACAGATACATACTTTGCTCAGGTTAGTATTTTGCTCACTTTTGCCTTGTTGAAACACAAGCTTAGCGCACATAGCGCATGTTGTTGGAAATCATATCTAGTAGGTGTCACTAGTTCAAATCTTGATAGGGACTAACAAGATGCAGGTTGGGGGGTGTGTTGAATACACAAAAGAGCAACAATTATATTGGAATTTAGTACCTTAAGGTCATACTTTGCTCACATTTTGTATAAGAATAGGTAACTGATTGTTCGTGTTTACGGACTTGTGCGGGTTTTTCGGGTTTTCATGCATAATTATTTTGCGTGTTTGGGTCAGAGAGGCGAATGGATCATTGAGGATGATGACAGCCGTTGTGGTGAAGTTTGGGAAGTGTAATGATCTTTGGGGAACAAGTGCGAGAGAGCGGTGAAGTGCCGGTACCCCGAGGGCAAATCGATCTTTGGTACCCCAAAGCAGGAATTCAATAGTGGCCAAGTGGTACCGGTACCACTCTCACTGGTACCGGTACCCCCAAACAGAAAAGCACTAGAAACGAAATTAGTCTTGGGTGCCACACTAACCGATCTGGAGTCTGGAGCATGTAATATTTGCGGGGTGAGCGAGGTCGGGTTCGATGCAAGTCTTGTTAATCCTTTGACCACTGGTCGAGTCCACAATGAAAGGTATAAAGCCAAAGGAAAGGGGGGGAAGGTGGCTTTGGATTTCTAGGGTTTTGTTTTCATCAAAGGAGAGTGTTTTTCTCATAGTTTTTGCTAGGAGTTCGCCAGAGTAGGGTGACTTCCTTTTACGCAAATTACGGATTGAGTTCATGTAATCTTTCGAGTTAGATCTCACATTCGGCTTTCTCTTTTTAGTATTATTGTGTTTTTTGATTCTTTGATTTTGCAATTGAAAGTGATTTTCTCAAGTTTCTTTTATGAATAGTTTCTCATCAAATATAGTTTGCTTTATAATTTCAATGAAGTTCTAAGCTCTTATGATGGGGTTCTAGCGGTGGAAACTCCACCTTGATCAAGGTAATAACCCTCAATCCCTCTTTTATATCTCAACGGGATTGTATGATGTTAAGCACTTGTAGAAAAATCTTATAAAACCTTAGTTGGGCATCTTCTTGACAACGTGTGAATGAGAGATCCTCGGTACACGTTGTGCTTGATTACAAATGCAAGCTAAGAGTCTGAGTAAATTGTTTGAACAAGTGTTTAACATCACTCGATCGTTTTCATTCTAAAAGATCCTTGTCTATAAAATCTTCCATCGAAGACCATTCACCAATGGTTCCTAGATGAGATCGTGAAGAAGAGGTGGGATTTACTTAATCAATAGTGAGTGGAAACTTAAGAACCCCATCAATCATCTTCTTGTTTTAAAATAGTCAATTTAATCAATTACTCAATCAACCAACCACAACCCCATAATTTACTTTTAAACATACAATTTTTGGAGAACAACCCTTAAGGATTACCTAGAATACCACTCCCTGTGGAGATGACTTGTGGACTTCCGTAGTATTACAATGCTTGACAACCTTAGTTCCTACGCTTGGGAATAATTTTCGACCATCTGAAATGAAGCTGACGAATGTCGAGGCAATATAGTTTGGCTGCCAGAATCTTGTTCTCGGGACATGATATCTCCACCACAGACCTGTCGCATTTTTGCAAGCAACCAACCATGATTGTAAATGAATTTGGTTATCACTACAACAAATTGACAATTTACCTACGAAAAATTCTATAGGTAATATAATAAATTCCATCGGTAATTAAATTTACCTACGGAATACCGACAACTATATTTCGTTGGTTGTTGTGGCGTAGGTAAATAAATTACTGACGGAAAATCAATCCATAGGTAACTTACCTACGGAAATTCTGTCGATAAATTGTGGAAAAGTGGTAGGTAAAGTTGAGGGAAATCTACAAAATGGTGACGAAATACCGACAAAATTTCGTAGGTAATATGTTGGTAATTTACCTACGGAAAGTCCGTTGGTATTTTGTTGGTGCATTTGTAGGTAATTCGTCGGTAATTGACAACCACTTTTATAGGCATTATGTCGGTATTCTGTTGGTAATTTGCTATGAATATACTTTGTAGGTATTTTGTTGGTGATTTTGTAGTTAATCTGTCAGTAATTGGCAACCACTTTTATAGGCATTCCATCGGTATTTTGTCAGTAATTGACTATGAATTTTGTTGGTGATTTTGTAGGTAATTCATTAGTAATTGATGACCACTTTTGTAGGTATTCTGTCGATAAATTGTCAGTAATTTAGCTACGGAAGTCCTTTGTCGGTATTTAGTCGGTGATTTTGTAGGTAATTCGTCGGTAATTGATAGTTATTATTCACCACTTCTATAGGTATTCCGTCGATAAATTGTAGGTAAATATAAAAATATATTTATATTCTTACTACTATAATTTGGCTCTTAAAACCTAATTAAAACACATTTTATGATTCTCATAAAAGAAAATTTATATATAACAATCATGCCTAATAATATAACATTGACATATCCCAATAACAAAAAAAAAGAAAAAAAGGAAAAATTTTTGAATAGGTGTTACTAGACCAAAGACACATACAAATTTATGACGTTATTACCAAAGACTATTATCTAATCCCCGGCAACGGCGCCATAAAACTTGTTGAGAGACCAAACACCGCCTAGAATAAATCATTTTTAATATTGGTTTTGGCCTAATATACTGCAAGTGCACAGGTCGACATGTAATAAATTGGATTTAAGTCCCGGATCGATCTGAGGATCTCGAAAATTCTAGATCAACTACCACGACTACTCCAAGCTCCATACTATTTGGGCGAATAAATGATATTGTGGAATCCGGCTTAGAAGTACAAAAATTATATAACACGAGTAAAGTAAATGAAGCGATCAAAATAAGCTGGAATACTTAAAGAAATAAGAATAAAAAGAATGGTTAAGAAAACAGAAATGGAATCTGAATAATTATCTTTAGGAGGACACATCAGTATTAATGCTGTGAGTATCAATTCACGTAGTTAAGGCTGATTAAACTTCTTGAATAATTCAGGTTTTAAAATCTGTCGAGGTGTTTAAGCGATGTAAAGTGGATCTCCACACTCCACGGTTCATTATCTAATTTTTCTGATCCTTTGAAAGACAGGAATGAGATAACACTACTAGGGACTTCCCTAATTCTGAGTATTTTTCTTTTGCAATACTTCATACCCATTTATGGTAGTAAACCTTAGCTCCAAGTTATGGTGACAAGGATATCTGACTTCCGGGATGCTCTTCCTCAAAGTAAATAATTTCCCTCTCCTTGATTAGATCTCGCTAACCTGGGATCGGCATACTATTGAACAGAACTGGACTCATGTTTAAATTGATAACTCATTCAACTCATTCTTGATTTTAGTGAGAAGAGATTCTCGGAAGTAAACTTGCAAAGCTCATTAGATACAAATAAGCCGGGTTAATATACCTTCAAGCAATTGTTCATAATATAGAATTTGCCTTCTGTAATCACTCGGAGGGCTTCCTTGAAGCTCAGGCAATAGAGACAAATCTGTGTGGTATAAGAAACTGATATTCAAATCAAAAACTTGATAAACCCGACACGAAATAAATTCGTAGCGAGATTCAATAGGCTGGCAGCATTCACGGGAAAGATAATTTCTGACTATAGCATTCACTTAATGGAAGCTGGATTCCTTAATTATTGAATTACACCCAACAGCATTCCTCTGATCATAGAATAACTGCAAATGGAAACTGGGAAATTCGAATTCCAGAGGTAATCGAACGAAGATTAGAATAGTAATTTGAAAGAAACGAGTGCATTAAACACGGTTCGGAAACATAACATCGATTCGGAAAATAAAATGAAACTAAAAGCGATAAATCTAATCCTAATCTCTAACTATCAACATTTTGAAAAGAAAATAAAAGAAAAGAAAACTAAAAAAATAAAGAAAAATGAGCCTTATTTACCAGTTTTCTCGTGCATTGTCGTAGCGAAGCTACCTTTATGAGCTGGGTAGGCTGCGTGTTATAGGGTTGCTCGGTTGGGCCCTAATCCCAATGTTGTCTTTGTGGATTTCCAAATTGGGTAGCCCATATTAATGTTCGGTGTGACTTCCAGCTCCTTGTCGCGACATCATCCATGTCGGTAATGATCCGTCGTGACATCGGCTTAAGTCTTACGAGCGCTTGATTTGTGTTCTGACGTCGCGACATCAATCTCACGTCGCGACATCACTTCTTCCCGCGCGGGTTTTTCAATGATGATTTACGATGTCGTGACGATCTGCGTCGCGACCTGACAGATTCAAAGGTTTGATTGGTCTCTCTGATGTCGACATCGTTATGTTGTCGCGACCACCGATTCGGTCTTACGCGGCCATTCAACGTGTCTTAGTGTCGCGACATCAATCTTGCCATAACGCTCGGCAAGGATCGCAAGTCTCAACTGATTTCTCATATGATGTCGCGATATCAATGCGTGGTGGCAGCCGACGGCTCTATTCTTGTAAAGTTCAATGGGTTTTCTTATGTCATATGAATGACCTATTGTCGTGACATCAACTGATCACTGCATGCTTCAATCTTGTTGCCACTTTTATCTTTCAACTGTTTGCTCTTGTTGTCGCAACATCAGTCTACGAACTTACAAGCTTCCATTGATTGCTCTTGATGTCGCGACATGATCTCTGTGATGACATCGACTCATGACTCCCACGAGGTCTCAAGCGCTGGTTCCTTATGTCGTGACATCAATATCTGTCGCGACTTCACTTCATGGCTCTGCTGACTGAACTAGTCCTTACCGTAGTGTCGTGACCATCGATCTCATGTCGGGACATCAGCTTTTACAGGTCACGGAGGTTTCAACTGGGGTTCCTGATGTCGCGACATCAATCTCACGTCACGACAACAGTTCATTCTTTTACAGCTTTCTACTGATTAAGTCTCATGTCGCGACCTCGATCTCGCGTCGCGACCTCAGCTTATGCTTTTGTAGGCCTCACTTGTTGCTTTCGGTGTCGCGACTCGAGTCCTACATGGCGACAAACGGCGGTCTTCGGCTCATCCTTCCAGACATGTCGTAGCTTTGGTCGTTCCTCTTGTCGCGACCTCTATCCGCCTTGTCAGCGACATCACTTCTTATGTTTACGCTCGATCTCGATTTGCCTATCTTGTGATCCACGCGCGACACGCATCAAATTTCCTTCAATTTTCTGATGTCGCGACCTCGTAAGCTGAATACATGTAAACTAGCTGTAACATTAGTTGGCCAGGTTTGCTTTCATTTACCTTGACTATTTTTAGCATTTTTAAGCTCGACCGATTCTTGCATTTTTCCCTTTGCATTTTTCTTCTTTCTTTTATACTTCTACCAAATAACAAATTGGTGAGTTTCTTCATATTTCTGCATCTTAATTATTCCTTTTACATTAAAATCAAAACGAGAAAAATGGACTAAAAATATATATGACTTTTAAGCTCATCGAAACTCCCGAGCTTAAAATTTTAGCGTCTCCGAGCAAAGAAAAAGAAAGAATTGTTTGTCCTCGAACAAATAGGACATTTTTAATTACCTGTTTGCGGAGTGGCATTCAATTTAATTGAAATACAAAAGGTATGCATTATTTTAAATGCATCTAGCGTGAGTCACAGTTCAAGGTTGGTTTCTACTCTTTATAGTATCTGAAAACTATTTGTTGAAATTGTTTACAAAGCGACATAATCATTGGATCTGTTGAATAATAGATTATTTTCCTTTCTCCTTTTCCATACGAGTCATTTTAACTCCTAAAGTCCTTCCGCAGTTTTGATTGTTTTTATATTTCCAAATTCCATAGGTTTGTTTTTCATATTGATCTCCATTAATGTAGGTGATTTCGACGCGAATCAATCGGGTCTTTTGGGCTTATATTGTTGGGCTGGGTAATGGGTAGGATGGAAGGAATTTTTAGGTTAAGATTACCACCCAGACCTTTCTCTCCTCTTCTTGCCCTTTCTTTCTTGTAGTTTCTCTAATAAGCTCCCTAAACTTCATGTTTGGGACATCTTCTTAGTTTCTTGAGATTCGAATTGTATGCCGCTTATTTGTCATGAAGTTCCCACTTTGGGAAAATTTCTTTGTTTGTCTACATTCGGGGATAGTGCGATGTTTTAACTTTTAGGCTTTCTAACACTCTTAGCGAACTTTGGGTTAGTAGCTCCCGTACCGGATGTATTAGGGTACTAGGTGTTAAGCCCCTAAGAACTTAATTGTTGAAGAGTTAGGCCACAGATAAAACTTATCCTATAAGCCCCTTCATTTCTATTGCATTTACGCTCTTTGCCTTTTTCTTTTCATTCCCTTTTTGAGTTCCTCCAAAAATATACTCCCCAAACCCCGGTTCTTTCTTCCTGTAATTCTGGGTAATCATAGGTTCTTCTTGAAGATTGATTTCTTCGAATGGAGTTGGGGTTTCCATTGGTTATTTTTTTTGAAAAATAAACATTGGCTCAATTGGAACTAAGGTATATGCATCGGCATATGGTAAGGATAAGCTAAATGGCTCAAACTATCAAGAATGACTGCATCATCTCTTGTCCGGCTGTATCACACAGGGTTTCGCCTCGACCAATAATCTAACAAATTCTAAATTTGGTTTGAGCGATTGTGACTAACCATAAGGAGTACCTTGACTCATTTTTGTTGGTGAGTATTTAAATTAATTGATATTCAACGAGGTTCCTTGACTTATTATTTCATACCCTGAACTCAAAAAATATGTTTTGTTCCTTCAATTGTATTACCTTCCTCAATTACGGACTTATCGGTTAGACTTAAGTAACTTTTGCACCTTGTGTTTCAATCTAATTTGTATTCATTTGGCCCTTATTCTACATTTCGGCTCATACCTAATCTAATGCTTCATTCAGTTCAGCTCATTACATCTCAGCAGTTTTTATTCAGTACTAATTCCTACTTTAATTTCCTAATCATGCAATCATAACAACCTGACATTAGATCAAACTAATTCACAATAGCACACAACAATTCAATTTAAATGTCTCTTTTTATTTCTGATTCATTTGCAACAGTTGGATACTACAGTATGGGATAAGGATGGTAATGAGAGTTAGGCAGGGAGAAGGTCTATTTTTTTCTTTTGAAATAGCCAGGAGCAAAGATGTTGGGGGGATCTAGGTCCGATTATTGCCTAAATGAGGTACAGGAATTCGGGAATTTTCATTTCTCTTCTTTTCGCTCTCTTCTTGGTTTCATGCCACTTGTTCTTCAATGAAAATCTCATTAGAGAGATCAACCTTTTTGTTCAACTCATCCTGTCTCTTTCCAAAACCATTCATTGTATTCTCCATTTCAGTCATAACTTCTAAAAATTTGGAGAGATTGTTGTTAATCGAGATCAATTTTTCTAGCTCCCATTCTTTTTGTTGTCTATAGGATTACTTGTATCTTTACCTTCTTGTCTCTGTAAATCCGATTTCTTCTCAAAATCATACATCAGAGACTTGTATAAAAGCAGATCCTTTGACTTGCTTTCCCCAAATTTTGCTTCTTGCTCTGTATCTCTTTTTCTTTATCGAGTTAAGAGTTGAGAATCAGCTGGCCCGGTTTGATATGAAGCTTCATGGCGAGTTTGAGTTTACGTAGCAGTTAGCTGATCTCTTTATTGTTCTTTGCCAGACTCTTCCCACTGGCATGAAATTTTTCTCATCTGTTCCTCTTACCATTCAACTCTTCTCCCCACTTCTTTGTTTCTCTTCGTTTGTGGCTCCACCTCATGCTCCTTTTCTTTTACGATTGGCTCTTCCCACTCCAGCTACTTTGGTCTCTTCTTTTCAATTCTTTTCATAAATTCCTTCTACGAATTCCTACTTTGTAGTTTCCACTCCTTTTCTCTTTCATCTATTCTCTTACGCATGGCATTGAGAGCTTCCGATTATCATTGTTCTCTTGTGCTCCCCTTGAGCTTTTTCTCCATGTTGGAAATTTACGTTACGCCTGGGGAGGAGGCGTTTAAGGGATGGAGAAGTCTATTGGGCTGCCTTCATCCTGCCCTTCATTGTCTGCAAACATATAATCATTGTTGTCGGGTGAGTTTTCTGGGTGCTCTGCTCCTTGATCAGCAACTCTCTGAGTCTCCTTTTCTGGTCTTGCCGCTTGGGCTTCATCTCTTTTCTCTATCAGCACCCCCTTTTTCTTCTGGTTTCTTGGGCCTTTGCTAACTCCTGTCAGAAGGAGTGGTGAAGCTACGATTTTCTTCTTCGATTCCCATATTCGGCTTCACCCGACGCGAGCAGGCAGTGATAGTTCTTTGGGTGAGAATAAGGCCTCTTTTGTTCCTTCATGATACCTCATGATAGAGTTCTCAATGACAACTCCTATATTGATCTTGTATCCTTTTAGGATGGCATACGATAACTGACTTCTTGTTCTCTCCACTTTATTGCACACATGTTTTGTTGGAACAGCGAAGCGAAATAAACCATACCGTCGCCTCTTCAGTAAGGCTTCCCCGGTTCAATGTTCTTGGCATTCCTTCTCCTTGGTTTAGCTGCACCATACCGTTAGTGAGCTTCTTGGCAATCTTCTCAAAATTTGGTTTTTCCAAAAGTTTCTTGAATTTGGAACCATGTTTATGCACTGCCATGCCATAGGCCTCGTTGATGGCCTTAGCTTCATATGAAACCCAGACTCCTCTAACATAAACCGCTCCATCCTTCCTTCCTACCAAATTTGAATAAAACTCTCTTACCAGTGCTGTATACCCTGATTTTTGGTGTGCGCGAGAGGCTCTCCCATCCTCTACCGCTCTATCATCTCCTTGAAAGGAGTAACAGGGTTTTTGAATCTCCTCTCTGCGACAAAACCCTTGTTAGCATAATATTTCTTCCACTGAGAGTATGCTTCGTCTGACACGAAATCTTCCACTTCTTCTTCTTCTCTCATCTTTCCCTTTCCCTTTTCTGCTATTTCTTGAGAAGTTGCCGGAGCTTCGGGTGTTTTTGATGGCACCACTCCTGCTTGTTCTTCCCGACGAATCTCATCTAACCGTTCTTCTTGGCGAGTTTCTTCTTCCGGTTGTTCATGTTCCTCGTAATCGTCTCAGGTTAGGGATAGGGTGGGAATTTCAGCCATTGGAAGCAGACAAACTTTTCGAAGGTTTGGAAAGCTAGGGTTTTCGGTGAGATTCGAAGGAGGAAGAAGGTGAATAGCTTTATTAGTTAGGTGAATGAAGAATTTCCAACGATTTGCAATTCAATCAATGTTGTGGGGCTAATTATTGCTTCATTAAAAACACGTTGCGACTTGATTTTACGCGTCTTTTATTTGAGGTCATTGAATTTAGGGCTTTTTAAAGTGACGGTTAATTTGTCGCTTTTATGTCGCGACATACTTAGGATGTCGCGACAATGCAAGATTTTCTAGGAATTGTTTGATGTTGCGACATCCTTTTCCATTTGAAACTTAATTCTCTGTCGCGACTTCATTGGGTGGCGCGACATACCTCTTCCTTGATACCCCTTAGTTGCCTTTTCAAAACAGGTCACGACATCAATGTTTTGTCGCGACATCACTTATGTCGCGACATAACCTTTCTGTCGCGACCTAAGCCCTTAACTCAATGATCTCAAGAACCTTTTTTTCTCTTATTGCTCCTAACCTTTTTAGACATTACTTCTGGCATCTCTAAGCAAAGATTTAACAAACAATTCAAGTATATCTACAGAATCGGGTTAGGGTTAAGGTTACTCCCCTTTTTCTCATGTTGTGACTTCTCTGCTAGTTGCTGGAAATGTTCCTGTGATTGCCTTGCCATTCATGTCTTTGAACCTTGCGAAGCTTCTTGCAATATCGAAAAATCTAATTAAACTCTGATCGATTTCTAAAAATTAATTCATCATATAAAAACAAATCTAACCTAATTTTAAACGGCTAAAGAAAAAATACTTCAAAACTTAAACGAGATAAATCCTTATGGGTTGCCTCCCATTATTTACTTTCAGTTTTGAGTCTTTAGCTAGACTATTTGTTGTGATGCTTTCTTTTTCCTCGAGAACCGGTTGGAGTGCTTCATCTTCTCTTCCTGTTTAGATAATGTTTTAACCTTTGTCCATTGACCTTGAATTCTTCCCGATGTCGGTCCTCGAGTCTTTGCTCGAATGTAGTACTTGACACTCACGTACATGGCCCTCCAATTGGATTTTAATTTTCCTGGAAACAATTTGTTCTACGGAATTAAAGCGAACACATTCCCCTGTTCTGAACTCTTTTCAAAATTCTTTGATCATGCCATTTCTTTGTCTTTGTCTTTGTATATTCTAGCATTATCATAGGAAGCCGTTTCTCGGTTCTTCCAATTCGAGACGGAGTTGGAGCAATCTTTCTTCCTTGCGGTCTAAAATCGAAGTTTAACTTCTTGATGGCCCACATTGCCTTGTATTCTAATTCAAGAGGTAGATGACATGGTTTGCAAAGCAACTCTGTATGGGGACATTCAGTGGGGGTTTTGTATGCGATCTGTAAGCCCCAAAGTGCATCATCAAGTTTGGAAGACCAATCCTTCCTGCTTGAGCTCACAGTCTTTTCAAGTATTCTTTTGATCTCCCTGTTGGAAATTTCTTCTTGTCCATTGGTCTGGGGATGATAAGCTAAACTCATTACATGCTTGATCTACATACACGCTCATGAGTTTTTACCAAAGATTTTGTTTGCGAAAGTGGGTTCCCCATCTTCAATGATAGTTAAGGTGTTCCAAATGCATAAAAATATTCTTTTGTAAGAAACTCACAACTGTATTAGCATCATTCCTTGGACAAGCCACTGCTTCCACCTATTTGGAAACGTAATCTCACGCTAGCGGTATGTATATGTTCAAATGATGGTGAAAGGGTCGTAAATCTATTCCCCATACATAATTTGTATCACCATAATACCTTTGAGGGCATTTCATTCTAACTTTGCTGATATTCCCAATCTTTTGACATATCACACAATCTAACCCCTCGGCACAATCTACGAGAAGATAGTGGGCGATAAAATCGATTGGGTATCTTGCGGTGTTCTTTCTCGGAAAAATGTCACGTATGGTGATGCATGGCATCCATTCATAATGTTGCCTTGTTCGCTACGGCACACATCTTCTTATGATCATGTCAGCACCTCTCTTGAATAATAGTGGATCATCCCAAATATAATACCTGCACATCGATTCTGAGCTTCCTCTTACATTTGGTAGCTGAATTAAGGGCATTACTCCACAAGCCAGATAATTCACCATATCAGCATACCAGGGAAGTTGGAAGGAAACCTTAAACAATTGCTCATCTGGGAAGTTCTCTGTTAACATCACCTTTTCTTCTTCTTCACTGCTTCTTTCTACTCTTGATAAGTGATCAGCTATCACATTGTCACATCCCTTTTTATCCTTGATTTCCAAGTCAAACTCCTATGGCAGTGACACCACCTCAATCTTGGCTTAACCCATTTTTCGACCTTCAATTATTTGATTTAACTGCATGATCAGTGTGAATTACCACATGGGATCCTATAAAATGTATTGCCTAAATTTTTCCTGACAAATACTATGGCTAGCATTTCCTTTTCAATTGTTGAGTAGTTCTTGTGCTTCATTGAAGGTCTTCTTAGCATAGTATATGGCCTGAATACTTTCTCTTTTCTTTGCCCCGACCACGGCTCCCATGGCAAAATCCTTGGCATCACACATTGTACAAATCACGGTCCCGATACGGGTGGAAGCCATTATAGGTGTACCAATTTGATCTTGATTTGGTTAAAAGCATCCTTGCGGGAGTCATCAAAAATTGAACCTTGTATCTTTTTCGATGTCTGCATAATTAGTGCGGCTATTTTGAAAAGTCTTTGATGAATCTCCTGTAAATCCAGCATGCCCCAAAAGCTTAACCGTACTCCTTTTCTTGTAGTAGGTGGTCTGAAGTTTTGATAATGGATACCTTAATTTTGGTCAACTTCTAGTCCCGAGTAGCGAAATTTTATGCCCAGAGAACAACAATACCTTACATCGCCATAAAATGGCATTTTCCCGATTCGATGCTAGTTGTTTGTGTGGCATCTTTGAAATGCTTGTTTCAGTTGTTAAGCATTGATGCGAAGGATCCATACGATAAAGTCATCCATGAAAATTTCCATCACTTCTTCAACCAAATCTGAGAATATGGACATCATACACCTCTGGAATGTAGCTGGAGCATTACATAGCCCAAATGGCATCCTTCTGAAGGCAAAGGTACCATATGGACATGTGAATGTGGTCTTCTCTTGATGCTCCAGTGCAATGCAATACGGTGTATCTGAATACCCATCAGGAAAACAAAAGTGAGGGTGTCACCCTTCTTTGTCCAACGTTTGATCAATGAAAGGCAGAAATGATCTTTTAGTTCTTTACATTCAACTTTACGCAATCAATACATACCCTCCATCTGTCCTTTGTTCTTGTTGGAATCAATTCGTTTTTCATTTCGATCACGAGTAAACCCTTTCTTTGGAACCACATGGAATTTGGGGCTCACCCAATTTATACGAGATATAGATAAAACCCGACATTTAACAATTTGAGTACCTCCTTTCTGACTACTTCCTTCATCACTGGATTCAGTCTCCTCTGGTGTTCTACAGATGGTTTTGAAGTCTCTTCTAGCAGAATCTTATGCATGCAAATTGATGGACTGATACCTTTCAGCTCTTCAATGGACCAAGCTAGCGATTCCTTATGCTTCCTTAATATTTTCAACAATCTTTGTTCCTCAGCCTCACTTAGTCTGGCTGAAATGATCACTGGTTTTTTCTTTGGTAATTCTAAGTAAGCATACTTTAAATGACATGGCAACTCTTTCAAAACTAGCCCTTCTGCACTGGTTTCTTGATGAATTTCCTCTTTTTCACTATTTTTTCCCCATTACTTATCGTTTACTTGTTTTGCTTAGTGACACGATTTCTATAGAATGGAAACATTTGTATGGAAATTCGAATAGACATCTTCAGTATCCTGGGAATTCATCTCTTTTTCATTGATAAAAACTGGAGTGTTACAATCATGGTTAATATCAGGATTGGAGGTATAGACAAAATCAGCTACATTGCAACTTTCCTTGTCTCTGTCTATATTTTTCATACTTTTTATCAAGTTAAAAACAGCTGCTTCTTCTCCAACCCTTAAGGTAAGAACTCCCTTTTGCATGTCAATCAGGGCAGCTCCAGTAGCTAGGAATGGTCTTCCCAATAGCGAGGAATTGCCCGCAGATCTTCTTCCATGTCCAAATGATGAAGTCTACGGGGAAAACAAACTTCCCAGCGGTGGCCAGTACATCTTGATGGCTCGCCGGGTTTCACCATCGATCACATGCGCCATTTTGAAGAGTAACAGTTGTGGGAGTAAGCTCCCCCAAACTTAAGTTCTTGGCAACAGACAGAGGCATCAAATTGATACTAGCTCCTGAGTCACAGAGAGCTTCCTGAAATTCAATTCCTCCAACAATACAAGGAATTGTGAAACTCCACAGGTCCTTAAATCTTTCGCGGTAGTTCTTTTACGATTCACGCCTTTGCAGTGGCGGTGAGATTCACTATTCCTTCCTCTACTATTTTCTTTTCTTGCTCGGTATGTCCTTCGAGAAATTTTGCATAAGTGGCATTTGAGTTACCACTTCGATAAAGGCATACTTATCTCCGGCTTACGGAAGGTTTTCAAGAACCTTTACTGGCCTCCTCCGTCCTTAATTTACGCCGGTCTTTGTGGAAATGGAATTTGCGACTTTGATCCTTGGATGTTCTTCCTCTCTACTCTTTCTTTTCCTTCTCCGGTTCCTCTTCCCCTTTAAGTCTTGCTACTTCTTTGTTCTTGTCATCTTTTTCTCTTTCATATACAGCTCCTTCCCGGCTCCTGTTGCCTGACCATGCGATCTTTGGGTTCTTCCTTGTGTCACTTGAAGGCATCTTTTCTCCTAGCTTTGCGGGGTTAAATTTGTTGCCCACTTGTGTCTCGAGGTTCTTCAAGGATGCATTGGTGGTGTTACGAAAGGGTGAGGGTGGTAGCGGTTGCTTCTGACTCTATGAGCTTTTTGTTCATGGAGGAGGTTAAACGACTTCTTATTATCCCCCGTGAGCTGCGACATCACATTCTTCAAAAGATTGGGCCCTCCTCGATACGATATTCGTTTAAGTATCATTTCCTTCTTCAGCTAGCTGCTTTGGAACCTTGGTAGTTTGTTGATAACCTGTGGGGTTAATCCACGTACCTTGGGCCTTGTGAAGCCCCTCAGCGCTAAGAAGAAATTCTCATGGTTCACCGATCTTTGGGTGATAATGTGCTGGAAGGTTAGTATTGGGTTTGAAATGGTAAGCTCTTGGCTCACTCAAATAATTAACCTTTTCAGCATCATAAAGTTCTTCAGTTGCCCTCTCAGCACTTCCTTGATAACTCCGCTTTCCAATTGCTCCTATTTCATGAGCAGTGTGTGTCTTTCTTTCTTGCTTGTCCAACCTGTGCATAATGGCATCCAACTTTGCTTCCATGGCTGTCATCTTGCTCAGCTCCATGATCCCCTTTCCTCTGTTGTTTCCTCTTGAAAGCTCGGAAGGAGTTTTCATATTACAGCTAACCAGTCTTGTCAATTTCTTTTGCCTCTTGGCACTTTTTTCGTTTGGTCTCCGGCGCATGAAGCATCAATGATCCCTTTTGATATATCATTCAAGGCATGATATACAATGTCCATCTGGCGAGTCTTAGGATCTATCCACATGCATTGGACATCTTCGGCAACGTTTGAATCTTTCCCATGCTACATCTGAGCTTTAAGTCTTCCTTGCTGGAACCATATGATTTCCCTCCCCTTCTTTTCGTGAGGTGAGTACGGGGGAAGAATCTTCTAAGTAGGCCTCTACTAACTCCTCCCAGTATCAAACGGAACCATATGGTAGGATTCATACCATGCTTGGCACTGTATCTCTTAGAGAGAAAGGGGAATAGATGCGGAGTTTTATGACTTACGGGTCTACTTCATTCCAACTTCCTTTGTATTAGCCATCACGAGGGAATCTTCCGGAGTGCTCGTTTCAGATCTTCGGTGGGATGACCGATCTTGATCTTTCTTTGGACCATTATGTCCAGTGCTTGCTTTAGTTCAAAATTATTAGCATCAGCTGCGGTGTCGATTCTTTGAGTATTCTTCTGTATAATTGGTCTCGGAGGTCCTCCATTGTATCGGTGGTAGGCTTCTAGCCTATCTTATATGTACTTGACGATCACGCGCTTTCATACGCCATGGTTGAGGTTTTCTTCCTTCTTTGTCTTTCTTAAGCTTACGGTGTCCTCTCTATTTACGTACTCTTTGGAATCGGGTCGATTACAATTTCCTATGCATTAAACTTTTCGTTCTGAAATCAAAACACACTTACATTAATAGGATTAGTTTGATCAACAAATATTTTCAATATGGTTTGTTAAAGGTTAGTGGCCAAAATAACCACTGTTTGAAAAGCTATTTTTGTTCTTTTTCTTCAAAATGTCCAAATTAGTATTTCCTTCTTTCGTCTGAATATTGATTTACTAAATTCTTTTGATCCCCGGCAACGGCGCCAAAAACTTGTTACTAGACTAAAGACACATACAAATTTATGACGTTATTACCAAAGACTATTATCTAATCCCCAGCAGCGGCACCATAAAACTTGTTGAGAGACCAAACACCGCCTAGAATAAATCATTTTTAATATTGGTTTTGGCCTAATATACTGCAAGTTCACAGGTCGACAAGTAATAAATTGGATTTAAGTCCAGATATCGATCCCACCCAGAGATCTCAGAATTCTAGATCAACTACCACACGACTACTCAAGCTCCATGCTTTATTTGGGCGAATAAATGATATTGGAATCGAGCTTAAGAAGGTACAAAATTATACTAACAATTAAAGTAAATGAGCAATCAAATAATGAATATAAGAAATAGAATAAGAATGGTTAAGAAAACAATGGAATCTGAATAATTATCTTTCAGAGGACACATCAAATGTATTAATGCTATTGTGAAGTATCAATTCACGTAGTTAAGGTAGTTAAACTTCTTGAATAGTCGAGTTTTAAAATCATCCAAGGCGTTTATGATAAGGCTGGATCTCTCACTTTTCCACAATTCATTTATCTAATTTTCTTTGATCCTTTCGAAGACGAGGAATGAGATAACTACTTTTAAGGGACTTCTAATTAAGGTATTTTCTTTTGCAATACTTCATACCATTTGTGAATTTGTAAACAGCTCCCAAAGTTATCGGTCAAGCAAGGATATACAACTTCCAGGATGCTCTTCCTCAAAATTAAAATAGATCACCCTCTCCTTGATTAGATCTCAGCTAACGGGATCGGCATCACTATTCGAATTGAGGTGGACTCTCTGCTTGTTTAAATTGATAACTCATTCAACTCATTCTTGATTTCAAGTGAGAAGAGATTTATCGAAGTAAACTTGCAAAGCTCATTAGATCTAAAATAGCAGGTTAATATACCTTCAAGCAATTGTTCATAACTCTTAGGACTGCCTTCTCTGTGTCACTCAGAGGGCTTCCTTGAAATCAGAGCAATGAGACAAATCTCGTAACGGGTATAAGAAACTGATATTCAAATCAAAAACAGTAAACCCAACACCAGAAGTAAATTCATAAACTTAGATTCAATAAATTTCTTTGGAAAGCGACTACGGAAAGATAATTTCGACTATAGCATTCACTTAATGGAAGCTGAACCTTAGTGCTGAATTACACCCAACGGCATTCCTGCGATCATAAGAATAAGCGCAAATGGGGCGGGAAATTCGAATTCCCGAAGTATGCGAATTTCAAAGATTCCAGGATAGTAGGCCCAGAAAGAGCAGTGCATTCGGCTCACGCTCGAGAAATATAACATCCAATTCCAGAAAATAAAATGAAACTAAAATGATAAATCTAATCTAATCTCTAACTATCAACATTGAAGAAAAGAAAAGAAAAGAAAAAAAATAAAGAAAAATGAGCCTTGACTGCCGGACCTCGTGCATTATGCGTAAGCTACCTTTATGAGAAATTTGGGTAGGTATGGCATTATTTATAGGAGTTTTCTCAGTTGGGCCTAATCCCGTCTTGTCTTTGTGGATTTCAAATTGGGTGGCCCATACTAATGTTTAGGTGCGAACTTCCAGCTCCTTGTGTGACATCATCCATGTCGCGACATTGATCTCACGTCGCGACATCAGCTTAAGTCTTCTGAGCCTTCAATTTGTGTTCCTGACGTCGCGACATCAATCTCACGTCGCGACATCAATCTCACGTCGCGACATCACTTCTTCCCTTGCAGGTTTCAACTGATGATTTCTGATGTCGTGACTTCGATCTCACGTCGCGACCTCGGCTTAGATTTCAAAGGTTTCAATTGGTCTCTCCTGATGTCGCGACATCGTTATGTTGTCGCGACCTCAGTTCAGGTCTTCTGCAGCATTCAACTTGTCTTCGGGTGTCACGACATCAATCTCTTGTGACATCGGCAAGGATGCGCGAGTCTCAGGCGATTTCTCATGATGTCGCGATATCAATGCTGTGGTGTGACAAGCGACTCTATTCTTGTAAAGTTCAACTAAGTTTTCTTATGTCGCAAGCAACAACCTATTGCTTCGTGACATCGATCATTTGCATGCTTGATCTTGTTTGCCACTTTTTATCTTTCCAGTATTTGCTCTTGTTGTGCCAACATCGGTCTGAACTTACAAGCTTCCATTGATTGCTCTTGATGTCGCGACATCAATCTCACTGTCACGACATGGCTGTGACTCGCGAGGTCTCAAAACATTGGTTCCTTATGTTGCGACATCAATATCTTATCGCGACTTCACTTCATGGCTCTGCAGCTTTGAACTAGTCCTTCATAGTGTCGCGAATGTCTGGACATCAGCTTTAGTCTCTGGAGGTTTCAACTGGGGTTCCTGATGTCGCGAAATCAATCTCACGTCGCGACAACAGTTCATTCTTTTACAGCTTTCAACTGATTAAGTCTCATGTCGCGACCTCAGCTTATGCTTTTGTAGGCCTCACTTGTTGCTTTCGGTGTCGCGACTTGAGTCCTCTGTCGCGACAACATCTTCAGTTAACTCAGCTCATCCTTCCAAACATGTCATAGCTTTCAAGTCGATTCTCTTGTCACGACCTCTATCCCTTGTCGCGACATCACTTCTTATATTTACGCTTTCGATCCTCGATTTACTTTATCTTGTAGTCTGTTGTGACTGCGTAATTTCCTTCAATTTTCTGATGTTGCGACCTGTCGCTGGGCTATGTAAACCAATTTGTAACAGTAGTTAATGGTTGCTTTCATTACCTTGACTATTTTACTGCATTTTCACTCGGCTAGTTCTTGCATTTTCCACTTTGCATTTTTCTTCCCATCTTTTATACTTCCTGCAAATAACAAATTTGGTGAGTTTCTTCATATTTCTGCATCTTAATTATTCCTTTTTACATTAAAATCAAACAGAAAAATGGACTAAAAATAGATGACTTTTAAGCTCATCAATAGGTCAAATGTATTAAAAAAAAAAAAGTACCTAAATATTTCAAAAGTATTAAACAAAACACCTAAATAGTTAAAAAAACGCTACATAAAAAAGTACTTAAACAGTTCACTACAGTGGAGATAAATTAGCATCATCAGAGGTGTGATCATCGCTAGATGTCTGATGCTCATTCCCCTGGTCATACGAAGGTTGATTGTTTGGTACAGTAACATCCACCTTTGAACATTTCATCAAACACCTTAACAATAGTTGTGTTGTCATATGATAATCATTAAATCTTGATAGAATTAATTATATGTTATAGTACTTTAAGTGCCTCCAGCATTTTGTTGAGAAACATCAAATGCTGATGTGGAAGAAGAGGTAGCGCCAAAATCATAATATTGTGTAGCCTGTGAGCCAAGCCCATAAACCCGACCTTTTTCTATCCACCCATAACATCTAGAAACATATTATTTTCATCTATTGTTTCATTGTTTTGTGTCAGTTGCTCTCGCTTAGTCTCAATATCATCCTGCAAATACATAAACATATTCAATTGTAGCTATCAACTAAATGAAAGATAATACATAATATGTCAAGTGATAGAATAATCTACATTAACATCTTTGGACTTTTCATTAATGAAAGTCTTTGCCATCACCATTTTTTGTATGTGTGTGAACAAACAACTCTGGGCGGTGGGTGGTGAGCCTAGTTTTCTAGCCTACATGTAGAGACAATTCAATTAAATTAGAACTAAAGATAATTGCAAAGGAAATAAGCATAGCAATTCTAAACCAAAAGAGGTAAAAATCTACTTAATTAAATAAATAATAATAAAGATTCAGTCTTTCCCATGCTCCATAATGGAGTAACGATTGCCTCTGTGTGAGTTGATGGTGTAGACCCATCAGCAGTGGCCTTGGACTTCCTGTTTTTAGAGTTTTGATCACAAACTTTTTGAACTTTTGGTGTATTCCATTTTTGTTTCCAATTCTCCCATGAGTCTTCAGACACAAAATCTGGCTTCTTTCCTTCTGTCTTTATATCAGACATCATGTCTCGATATTGGCCTTTTGCTTTGAACAACCATGCTGGCTTCATTAGTGCATTTAAGGCCTCATCTCAAATACATTGTTTCTACAAGAAAATATATTAGTTGCACGTTAAGCACTTCCAAAAATAGCTTTGACATGATGATAAATTTGAATTTTTTATTAAATTGCATTAAGTAAATTGGATTAATTTCATACCGTAAATTCCTCATAATAGAAATCCTTAGTTTCCCCAGAAACAGACTTTCAATTGATCTCTTCCTTGTCTATCTTTTCCTCAAAAATCTTCCTAATCTTGCGAGAAGATGGTCTAGATAGTTTAAAATTAGAACCATAATTGACATAAACAAAGAAGGAATAAAAAAAAAAGAAAAATTGGCATGATCAAACAAGGACTACATGACATTTATCACATGTGAGATTTATAAAATAATTACAGCTCATTTTTTGGTCCACTAGAGGTGCAAGTAACCATTTAAATACAAATTTTTTTAATATAAATTTGTGAATATAAAATTTCCTACTCTCACATGCTGACATGCGAGTCACATTCTTAAAAATTTCCTTATTTCCACTATTATTATGTTGGGTATTAAGTACTTGTAAAGGAGCTGAAAAATCCTGCTTTTATGAAGCTTTCCTTATTATTTACATGAATTATGATTCACATTGAGAATTGTGACAATTTAGAGATAAATAAAAATATTGGATTCCGACAGGGTATTGATCTCTAAAATAGATTTGTGAAGCTAGTCTTGTTGGAGAATAAAAGGGAAAAATTAGAATGTAATTTACTTACAAATTGTTGCGTAGGTAGACACGTAATAGATTTTTAGATGTCATACACTCTGACGTAGGCACAGAATGTACTGGTGAAGGAGTTGTAGACTGTAAATTTAGTAAGAGGTGTTGATGAATCGTATCTTTGCTTTCGCTGTAGGCTACTTGTAAACGAATGTAGAGAGTGGAAGTCTTTGCTATAGTAGTAGCTCAGTCATTGGTGAGTGAACTTGTATTTGGAGCAACTGGCGGTGGAACTGGTGTTGATGTCTGCGTATGTGTAGAACCAATTGGAGATGGTGAAGATGACTAAATAGTCCTTAGTCTTGTAATGTCCTGGATTTCTTTGTAATAGAGTTTCCCATGTTGGTGCTTCGGCTTCTTGTCATTTCAAGTAAGCTGTTGAAAAAATAAAATATCCATAGAAAGGAGTAAATTAAGAAAAAATAGCATTATTACACATTCATGATAATTACTAGAAAAAATCACAATATGAAATGGACAAATATTCATGATAATAATTGAATGGCTTACCAATGCACATTTTATGAACATAAACATATCATAAATATCAAATATAGCCTTTAGATTAGAATATGAACCATAACACAATATGATGAAAAGAAATATAAATAAATTAATGGTAATAAGCTATCAATATCACTAGATTCAACATCTTGATATGAATTTGCGTTTCATGCGTGTACATTTCGACTCAAGTAATGGTTCCTCACGAGAGTTCATTGTCATCTTGGCCTAAATCAACATGTTCTCCACTCGATCATTCAATAATAAACTAATTTCATCAATTCTTCTTTGTGCATCAATGTATTTGTTCAGCTCACGAGCATTTGATTAACTAACTCATCTTCTTGGAATGCAGCTATTAGTAGTTCTTGTTTTGTGTGATTCTGAGGAACATCTATATGAACTAGCTTTAACTGCATCTTGCCAATAATCGGACTTGTCTTTCTCAAGCTCGAATAAGGTACATAATATACTTGAGCAACTTGCATAGTAAGTATAAACGGTTCATCCTTGCTCAACTTGCGCTTATGGTTAACATCAACCAAAAAATATTGTTTATGAACCTTCATCCAACAGTAGGATCAAACCAATTGTACTTGAAAAGTATAGTCCATTTAATTGGTAGCCTTGGGTATTCTAACTGCAAAATCTCTATTAGCCTGCCTGTAATTTGTGTCCTTTATACAAACTCCACTATTTGAAGTTGACCTCATAGAACCATGTGATTCTGTATGAAATTTGTAACCATTAACAAAATATACGGGAAATGTCTCGACGGTTCGTAAAGGGCGCTAGCGGCAAGATCTTTAACAAATGGTTATCCAATGACGTTATCACGTGCCTATAAATAAAAAACTGATGTCAGTGGGGGGATCCTAACATCTTAAACTTCTAATTATTATATTAACATCACTATTTCATTACTTACATAGTTCTCAAACCATTATGCAAAATTCTTGTCAAGCTTCACATCAAGCTCCTTATCAGCAATGTCAGGTGATAATTGTTTTATCTCATGAATAACATGCTTATGAAATGAGAAAATAGTTTAGACAAGTGTTATAAGTAATAAGTACCCTTTTAAGTGAACGAAGAGATATTTTTTCACTTACTTCACATATGGATCAACGTCCTCACAATTCAACAGAACATAAGTTCGTGCGGCCTCATACTCATTGTCAGATAACCTTCTAGATTTTGATCGTCCATATGGTCGACCAAGTTGTTTAAATATTGGAAGTGTCCCTTCAATCTCATCACCATCGCCGCCATCATCATAACGAGGCACTTTCCGCATTCTTGTATACACATGAGGCTCAAAATAATGTGAACAAAAATTGGATGCCTCTTCTACTAAGTAAGCATTGCAAATTGAACCTTCCACCTTAGCCTTGTTAGTGACATTCTTCTTCAAATGTCCAAGAAACCTATAACAATAAGTTTGCAAATTAAGTATAAAATTTTTCCAAATTATTCACTAAATTATAAAATGTGGAAAAATATTGAACTTTTAACCTTTCAAAAGGATACATCCAACGGTATTGCACTGGACCGGCGATTTTGCAAGTGTATTGGAAGGTGTTCCATTGAATCAAAGAAACTAGGAGGGAATATACGCTCTAATTTGCAAATAATAATTGGAATATCTCTTTCTAATCTCTCCATATCTTCCATTTTAATTGTTGTTGAAGTTAAGCCTTTGAAAAAAAGGCTTCACTCTGTCAAAGCTTGTCATACATTTGTTAGAAGGAGCTCACGAAAAGCAATAGGAATTAACTGTTGCATGAATACATGGAAATCATGGCTCTTCATCCCAAACAACTTGTTCTTTCTCATGTCTACACACCTAGCCATATTTGAAGCATAACCATCAGGAAATTTTAGATTTTTCACCCATTCACACAATATTTGTTTCTTGGGTTTTATCCAATGGAGCCTTAGGAAGTTTTCTTGTAACTTCATTTTTTTCCAACTCAGGCCTTCGACTGCTTACCTTTAGATCTTCTCTTGCCTTCTCATTCTTTAGTTTTTTCTTCAGCTTTCATACTTAGTATTCACAATTTTCAAAGACATTCTTCTCAATATGCATCACATCTAGATTGTGTCTAATTAGATTTAACCTCCAGTATGGAAAATCCCAAAAGATACTCCATTTATTCCACCCACAAGCCTTGCAAATTAGACCATTAATAACTTCATAATCAATATCAGTGACCTTTTTCCAACTAGAGTCATTTGTTGCTTTAAGTTTGTTCACCGATCATTATAAGTGGTGGTGGTGCCATTTCTATTCTATTCTCTAGGAAGAGTTTTTATTACGCTGAATGTGATCAAAGGAGAAACTTGATGATTGTCAAACCAAGTTGTCTTCCGACCATTAGTCAATGTAAATGCTTGGCATGAATGTTCCATACGAGATGGAATGAGCAAGTTTGCGGATGTACTCCGGCAAAGCATTAGTCTGCGAAAAATCGCTAATTGTCCACATGAGTGCAACTTTCATTTGAAAATTCTATTTTCGTGATACATCATAAGTTTGCATGCCCACTTCCCAAAGTTGTTTCAATTCTGCTATCAAAGGTTGAAGGAAAACGTCTATCTTGTTCTTAGGATTGTTAGGCCCGGGGAGCGATTATAGATAAGAAGAGATGTCTCCTTCATGCATCCGGTGGAAGGTATATGGGGTAACTATTATTGGCCATGATGAATATTGTTGTTCTGGCTGCCCGAATGGCTGAAAACCATCGGTACATAATCCCAATCTCACATTACGACTCTCCGAAGCAAATGAAAGATGTACGCGACTAAGATGCATCCATGCCTCAGAATCAGATGGATGACACATTGTCCCATTTTCGTGAATATGCTCATCATGCCATCACATATGTACAACCGTTTCTTCTGAAGCATACAACCATTGCAGCCTCGGGCTTAGAGGAAAGTAATACATCCTCTTGAATGACACTTTTTTTTTAGTATGTTTGGACAATGGGGATTGCTTTTAGTATGTTTATTAGTATATTTTAGTAGGGACTAGGGATTGCTTTTCATTGCCAAAAATAAATAAATCACGATTTGAGGAGGCACTGTCTAAATTAGGGGTTGCTAAACGTGAGACTGAAGAGAAAAAAAAATTAAGAAAATGATGGAAGAGAAAATTTTCTTAGTAAATTTAATCATGGAGTCCAGCTTAACCTATTTCGGGCCAACCAATTTGAGTTACAGGCCAAAACGGGCTGACCAAATCTAACCCATTTTTATTCATACGAGCTTTTAGCCAGCCCATGCGGGTTTATATACTAAAATGGGCCAAAATAGGTCAAAATCTTATAAAAATGTCAAAAAATTAATTTCACAAATTTTATAATGCTTCAAATAAAAATAAAAAATATATAAATATATAATAATAATTAATATATAAAATGATGGACAAAAATATTGATAAGTTAAAATTATCTAAAATTTATGAAGATATTTAAAATATCTTAAAAATAATTAAATAAACAATAATGTACATATTAAATTGTTTCAGTGTAATTAAATTATGTATGATTAAGGATAATCTTCAAAATATTTTTATGGAAATTAAATTCCGTCGGTAATCGGGTAATATATAGAGTAAACTTACCTACGGAACACTTAGTCGTTAAAGCGTGAATTTTATAGTTTGAATTTACGAAGAATAGTATATCAGTTGATAAATTTCGTCGATAATCCGTAGGTAATTTATAGGTAAACTTTACCTACGGAACACTTCCGTCGGTAAACTGTGAATTTTTATAGTGTAATTTACCTACGGAAGAGTATCCGTTGGTAAATTCCGTCGGTAATTTATTGATAAAATTTACCTACATAACACTTCCTTCGGTAAACTATGATTTTTATAGTGTAATTTACCTACGGAAGAGTATCCGTCTGTAATGTTTCATAGGTATTCCGTTGGTAAATGGTACCTAAAAGTTAGCGCGCAAAAATTACCTACGAAACACTTAGTCGGTAATTTAAGTGGAGTACGTAGGTAAGTAATTTACAAAGTGGAACTAACATCTTGCTGAAAATGACCTACAAAACACTGTTGTTATCGATGTCTATGTGATATAATGCAAAATGCAGAAAAATATTATATATTATCAATGTGATCGATCATTATAAGCTAGATTAAATTAATCGATAATTTTGTCGATGGCGTGAATTTACATAGTGTATCTTTCAGGCATTCGACCAGCTAAGCAACAATATCCCTTTACCAATCTCTTCCAAACATTAAATCAATGCGGTGTCTTTTGGAATCAATCTGATTGTATTTCTTCATGTTAACAACTTTCGAAACTTTCACAAATGTTGATCCATTATTTATTACAATTTGCACCACATTTGTTTCTCCAACTTCCTTGATAACGTCCTTCAACAAACCATATATATGTATTTATTTATTCTTTAATCTTAATAAGTGCATCAAACAGTTTGAGGAAAATTGTGCTTCCTTTTGAATATACCATGAAATTAATTATTCTCAATTTGGTTGGCCCGGTCCATCCATCGAACATGATTGTGCATCCTTATGTCTCCCATTTCTCCCTTTGTATGTTGACATAAGCTTCCATCTCTTTATACTCCATTTCCAAGTACTTGCTTTTGATTTCATATGGAGATTGTGGTTCGATGCGCATCCTTACATATAAAATTAAAGGAAAGTTGGTTAGTGGTTGTAAATTTGCAATCATAATTTAAGATAATAATGTCATTATTAAAACATATTATACAATTTGACAAACTTGCTTGTTTTGCACCAAAAATCATGTTCTTAAAATGATCCGCTTTTGGTGGAACACTTTCATATATGAAGAACTTTACCGCCAACCGTCCCATTGTTTCCTTGATTGAACCACCTTTGAACATATTTTTCAGGCTTTTTTGTCTTGAAGCCGGAGACTTATACAATGATGGTGCAATTGGCGGTGATGGATCCGTATGCCGAACACTTTGTGATCTTTGCATATGTCTTGATGGATCACTTGGTTGTGAAGACTCGCCTATTGTACTTTTGCAAAAAAATAAAATAAAACAACATTATTTTATACATAATTATGTGAAAAAATGAATTAGATATAAAGATTTACCTATTTTTCTTTTGCCTTTCATAAATCATTCAACTTGTTCTCTGTTCCATTCACTAGCTTTTGATGCACGTACTGCTTCTCGATATTCATCTCGCTCATCAGGGTGCATGTCAGCTAGATATGAGACGCCCCTATCCCGGGTGTCTCGTTGACAACCTGTCAACCCACAGAAACCTGTGGATATCGGGTGCCTCGATATCACGCTCACATGTATCATATATTGAGACCTCTCCTTGTAGAATTTCCTTATAATAATTTACAAGAGTTTAATATACAACTCTTCTACACTTTTACATGCCAAAATATATTAAAACTAGATTGTTCTAATATATTTTACAAATGCTTCTCAAGGCCACAACCCGACCTTCTTCATACTCACGGCCTCGAAGGAGAGATGTCTACTCATGTGATTCATTTCACAGTAGGTGTTTCGGAATCAACAATATTTATAAACCTAAAATTCCTCCCTACTGCTTGTAGCAAAGCTGCTGCAATTATAGTGGCTCTAGAGGATCAAACACGAGGGGATGGGTTTTTCTTCGCAGAGAAAAGAAATCACGATTGATTGAAAATGATATTTTCTCTTTGGATTTTTCGGGGTTTTTGTTAAGAACGGTGTGGGTTGTTGGTTGCAAACTGAATATAACTTGAAATAAGAGTGGGAAGAGAACTCCTTGAAGTCTCGGGCTGTTGGTATAGGATTACAAGGCATTCGATGTCCCGGGTCTTTTTTCCTCGTGTTGGGGATGATGACATATAGTCATTTTCTGAGAGCCGGATCTTCATTTGGCATTCAAAACCTAGACCACAAAACTTCTTGAAACATGGCATTTAATAACCATAAATGTCACGTGATCGAGAACACCGTCCACGATCTACCTAGGTGACTCATAGAAGACAACTACTTGAATCTCGGTGGATCTAGCAATAAGCATCCACTTGAACCGAAAAGTGCCGATCTTTGGTGATCAGAGACATCTCGAAGGATTTAAACCTAGATTGTAGATATGGAACCACAAAAATACCCATAAATGCTTCGTTTAAAAAGCAGAGGAGACAAAATCTTACCTTAAAACCGTCGCCTAGTAGCCCTTCTCTTCAAGGATGGAGGGGTTTGTACCCATCCCTTGATTTGTCATCCTCGAGGATGTTTAGCGTAGAGAAAGGGAAAATAAAATGGAAAAGTAGAGAGAGTGCAAAAAAGCGGGGCTGAGAAAGCTTCTCTGTCAAATTTTATTGATTAGATTTGAGAGTTAGTTTCTGGGGAGCTTGACTAAAGCATATAGTGCTTAGAGCAAGGGAAGTTACAAAAAAACCAAAACCAAAAGCTATTACCAAGGATAAAATGGGAAGAAACCAAGAGTGCAGAAACGGGGCACAACGCGTCAGCGAGCAGGCGTGAGGATGAAACGGTGGCAAAATGGTGAACATCGAGGAGACATGAACGGTGCGCGCGGGAAGGGGCTGGTGCTTTTCGATTTCCTTGTATTTTCTGCTCTTCTTTCCTTGGTCTCACGATCTACAATCTCTTTGAGTTTATTTCGAATTCTTCGTGTTTGGATCGACTACGACAATTTTGGCATAAATAGCTTACCGTTACAGTACTACAAAATGATCGATGAATATGAACAATAATATTATAAATTAGATCAAATGGTGATACTGCCTCCAAACCTATAATCGTGGGTTAAATGAAATTTTGGGAACTAATCACACCCCAACCTACACATTGCTAGTCCTTAGCAATGAAAAGAAAGAAAGAAAGATAGAAGGCACATCTCCTTGATAACAAAATAATGTTCACGAAAATGGTATTTTAAAAGGTTGTGAATAAAGTAATGCTAACCACTATTAAGAATCATCAAAGCCTTGCCCAATAACTATCTGGGAGATGAATGCCATACAAAATTGAGTATCAAAAAAGCCTCCTTCTTGCTGGATGTGAGACTTACAGAGCTAAGTGTTTGTTTGATCGGAGTTCCTCAATGATAAAGCGCGAAATGCACTCCTCCCTGACGAGCTACGCCTACACTTAGGACGCTGGCAACCCTAAATAGATCGGGACCCACTCTTATTCCACAGCTCTTTTTGTGTTGTAAGGGTGCGATGCTGAGAATCGACCTCACTAAAGTCCATGCGGGTTTCTCGGTGAGCTCGATAATTAAGGCAGAACTTTTAAGTCATAAGGATCTTTCGACCACTAACTCTTGGGTTCACCCGGACTGCGAATGATTCGAGACTCCGGCACCACAACTCGCTAAACTTCACCCCATCCACCGTGTAGCGAACACTAAGTCGGTGGCTCCCGACCCACGAGTTGGCTTAGGGCACCGGGCTGAGGCTTTCACCATAAACCCCTCGGGTGTGCTCGGGTTTGAGTAGCCCGTTGCGATTTTCTTCTTTTTCTTTTTCTTTTTCTTTTCTTTTTCTTTTTTCTTTTTGCTTTTTCTTTTTCTTTTCACTTCTTTTTATTTTGGAACACATTGGCCTTCTATTCATGGGGTCATAACCTATTAAGGTGGTCGAGCCGAAACTAGGGTAGGTTATTGCAAAGTTTAGGAGGTCGGAGGTAGTTTTGACTTATTGAAAAGGCTTGATGTGCACGAGTGTGTGGTTAGCTAAAGGTGGAAGAAATGGTCAGAAAGCAACAAAGAGTTCAACTTATTATCCGCTCATCCAGGCATGGGAACCAAGTTTAACATCAATAGAATTGGACAAAGTTTTCAATTTTTTCAAACCACAAGTTAAGGGAACCTGAATATTTGGGTGCAAAAATAGGTCCAATTTTTGAAAAACAGTTGTATAGTACTAACATCTTCACAAAGGAAAACCAGCAAGCCACTAAACACTTAACAAAATGGGCACTCAAAATAAGTAACAAAACATAATGTGCTCTTTATTTTATTAACTCTCCCAACCAAATGTCTCATTATCCGCAATGGGGCTCGGATTGGAAAGTTAGAGAAGGAAGTGCTACCTCCTTGATAATATGTGCTCGTTGTTGGATAGGAGACTTCTCAAGCTTTCCATCAACACCTTATTCACTCCATTTGGGCTTAAGATGAACAAGTTAAGAGAAGAAAAGAGAGGGAAAAAAAGGACCAATTGGAACATTTTGAATATTACTCATTTTTCAAAATTTCAAATGTGTTCTTTCTGGCAATATTTAGATTCTACACTCTCTAATATTTCCAATGAGATGAAAATCACCCAAAACCGATATCAGATGAAAAAGTTATGCTCAAAACAAAATCAGGGGGCAAAATAGAAAGGTATTTGCCGTGCTTGAGTGTTGCGATGCGAATTTGCTACGTAGCGAAAATTCCTCTGCTTTTCGATCTTTAAAATTAGCTAAAATTTTTCACTCAAAATTTGCAAAATTATTAGAAAAATGAAAGAAAAATTGCATAAAAGTAGAAAAACAAGCTAGAACAAAGATTAACTTAAAAATTAGAGAAAATCTAAAAAAGAAAAATTAAATAATCAAAATAAACTAAAAAAAAACAAAATAAAAAGTGGGGAGAGTGGGGAGAATTTGCACTTTTGAAAAACAAAATACCAAAAATTATGAGAATATACGATTGAAAATGAAAAATTACACAAAACAAATCTAAAATTAAGAAAATTACATTAAAACTACAAATTAAACTTAAAGTAAAGCAAATAAAACTCTAACAAAAGTGGAGTAGCTTCTAATTCTTGTGAAACCCTCCTGCCAGTCTTACGGTTCATGGAGGTCGAGGAGGAGGAGCTCCTTCGCGCTGCCGTGTGAGGTGTCGCTGCCGATTGCCTTCTCGGCTCCTTTGTGTTGAGCATTTTATCATCCCGAGTGGTGCTAGGGGAATCGGAGTGGGTACGGGCCAGTGGCGATGCGATTAATTCTTCATCAAGCCTTCCTTTGTTCTTCATCAATTCCTCCACAGTTTGTGAGCAGCGCCTTTCCTGCGCTTGGGCGGGTAAGCATTCTGTCGATTCATGTTCTTGCTCCTCTCCTGATTTGTGTTTGCTGCCTAGGTGGAAAATATTAAGCTCCAAAGGTAAGCTGCATGACTCCATTATGGCAATTGATTATTGCATTAGATGTGGCCAAAAATGGCCTCCCAAGTATGATGGGCACTTGGTTAGTGCCCTCTGCCACCGGCTCCGTATTGAGAACTACGAAGTCCACCGGATAATAAAATTTGTCTACCTTCACCAAAACATCCTCAACTATACGCTAGAGATTTTTGCGTCCCGATCAGGTTAAGGATAGAGTGATGTTGGTAGGCTTTAGCTCCCCCGAGAGCCTAGCGCTTGGTATGGCGGTGGGTTGACATAGCTCCCCGAATCCGACATGCCTTTTCTATCTGGGTCCTCGTGTTGGTGAAATGGTGGGGACCACCGGATCTTTGTATTTCTTAGGGGTCTTGCTTTGAATGATGGCCTTGACACATTGCGGTAGGAAGGCTTTCTTGTCGATACCCGACCCTCTCTTATTTGTACGAGGTCCTTTAAAAATTTGGCATACGTTGGAACCTGTTTAATCATGTCAAGCAGGGGTATGTTGACCTTCACCTGCCTTAGCACTTCCAGGATGCTTGCTTGCTTGGATGCCTTCTTTTTGCCTCTCAATGCTTGGGGAAATGGAGGAGGCATGCTATTCTTCATTGAATCTTCTTTAATAAATATGTGTACTGGTTCCACTTCCTCTTCTTCTCTAGTGCGCGTTGATTGGTGAAACTGCCATTTCTCGAAGTGATGGCGACTTTTGAATTCATCCATCCTTGGGGGCTGGAGTTCTTGGTAGAACCTATCTCATGGACTCCCTAGAAGTTGGGCAGCATGCAGGAAGGGAATCTCCTTGCTCCTGCACCTGGCTGTGAATGGTCGATCTTGTGATGAGATGACTGCGGGTTATCGATTTACGGTTGAGGCTACCTTGAGCGGATTTATTCTCTTGTTCGAGGAGCCTTCACTTTTCCAATTTTGACTCCATTGAGCATTGATGGCTTTCTCTATAGAAATTTCCCACACGCCTCCAAATTTAGGATGGCTTGCTCAAACGGGGAGAAGAGGTGGGTGGTTAATAACTGTGCTCCTAGGGAACATATGTTGGAGGTTGGGGTTTCGGGAGAGGTTTGGGTGGTTCCTCGATTGCGATTATAGGTGTTGCCATATGGAGCGTTTGTTAGTGGCTTACTTTGACCCACTATGTTTACTTTGCTCTTGCATCAAATCCCTCGGCTGAGGGAAAAACCCGATTAGACCAGTCACTATTCTAGGTGACGATGGATTGCGATTGATGCATGGTTTGGCTTGTGCGGATTCGATCATTGCACGGACATCATGCAACCTCCTTCAATTCATCCAACCTCCTAGCGAGGTGGATATCTTAGCACTTGACTCCATATCTTACGAGTGAATATGTAACGCCCCGAAAATACAGGTACATAATAAAATTTATTATATATTAGGGTATAATTAGACGATTTAGGTATTTTTAGAGATTGTTAGGCGAATATTGATTAAATGATTATTGAATGAAATAAACCAGTGAAAAAGAGAAAATATGGAAATTGAAAAATGGGGACCTAAGGGTCATTTGTAAATAAGTTTTATATGTCTGAGTGAAAATAGGAGACTTAAATGAAAATAATAGAAATGGAGGGACACAAATATAAAAAAGAAATAAAGAAAAGAAGAAAAATCAAGGAAAGGCGCGTGGCATGTAGGAAAGTGGGGAGGAAGTTTCCTTATTTTTAAAATACGATTTAGAGTGATCCATAAGAAAAGGAAAAAGAAAATAGAGGTATTTTAGAGTGAAGCTCTCACTTCTCTCTAGATTTCCCAGCGATCGGGCCCTTAGGTCCCCGAGGCGAAGCAAGGAAAGTCCTTCCTCGTGACAAGGCTGCAAGTAGAAGCTAGGAATCGGGGGTTTCGACAACTCAAGGGTAGGTCTTCCCCTACTTTATTAATTTTCTACCCTAATTTGCCACATTGTGATAGTGCGCATTAGCCCAGACCTTAGAGCGGAATTTTGGGTAAGAAATAAAGAGAATCGGGTAGTGAGTCCTTCTGGTAAGTTGTAGCCACATCCATGAACTTGATGTTAGGCTTTTGAATCTCTCAATTTGGACCTCTGTAGACTAAGTTATAGTCCTTTTACTAAGGTCAGCCCAGCTCAATCTGGGAAGTAAGTCCTTCTGGGAAAGTGTAGCCGCGTCAGTAGACAGTGTTAGAACCCCAGATTTCTCGGTCGGACCTTGTAGACGAGTTATGGTCTTTTTTACTTTGAGCAGTCAAAGGGTGAAGAATTCGGCCATAAGTCGTCAAATAGAATTCGTGAGACCTCATCCACGAAGAGCTCAGCTCGTCATACGAGCTCAACTCGTCATGCGACTCAACTCTTCATGTAGAGCTTAGCTCGTCTGAGAAAACTTCAGGTTCGTCGCAGTAGAAATTGTTTCCGTCAGCTCCGATCTGTTTCACGTCGGTCAAAAGTCGATTTCGTCAGCCCGTACGCATGACCTCAACCCGGAAGGTCATAGCTATTCGTCACGAACTCCGATTTGAGTGTTCTTGGACTCTATGGAAAGCCCATTGAGTCAAGAATCAATCATATGCCTGATGAATATATTAAATGTCAAACCGAGGTGTTAGACTGAGCTCGTCACTTCAGTGCAGCTCGTCGGTTAGTCGACTCGTCAAGGTATTGCGCATGACCTCCGGCGGAAGGTCATAACTATTACCGTCAGGAACTCCGATTCGAGTGTTCTTAGACTCTATGGAAAGACCATTGAGTCAAGAATCCATCCATATGCCTATGGAAGATATTAGATGTCAGACCGAGGTGTTAGATTGGGCTCGTCGCCGGTCTGACTCGTTAGTCCAAGTCGGCTGTCGAGGCCGATACGCATGACCTCCAACTTGAAGGTCATATCTCCCTTCGTTTGAACTCGGGTTGGGTGTTCTTGGACTCTACTTGAAATCCCATTAAGTCAAAGAATACATTCATTTTCCTGAGGGTATACTATGTCAGGCTAGGGTGTTATATCGAGGCTCGTCCGGGTCGGGGCCCGGCTCGTCGGTCGGGTCAGCTCGATGCGGGTTGACTACGCACGACCTCCAACTTCGGAAAGTCATATCTCCTTCGTCCGAACTCCGATTCGGGTATTCTTGAACTATATGGAAAGCCCATTGAGTCAAGAATACATTAATATTTTTGAGGAGGATAGAAGATGTTTGACCGAGGTGATAGATCAAGCTCGTCCAGGTCAGGTCAGCTCGTCAGTTCAGGATTTGAATGCGTATTACCTCCAACTTCGGAAGATCATAACTCCTTCGTCCGAACTCTGATTTGGGTATTCTTGGACTCTATGGAAAGGCCATTGAGTCAAGAATCCACCTATATATAGCTTGTTGAATTTGGAAATCATATTAATCTATAAAAATCAATCGTAACCAAAACTACTAGTACGCACGAATAATATTGTTCTTTAATGGTTTTGGAATAGGGATGCTTGAGGAGAAAAAGCCAAAGTGAGATTGAGATTCCAAAGTTAGAATCAAGTGCAAAGATTTTGGGTTTGTTTTATGCGAGCTTCTATTCCTCGTTTCAAGTTTTTGCATGATTGTTCTCTGACTCTATTCTTATTCAAGTATTTTGGTAGTTTACCCAGTAAATATGAAATAAGTACATGAATGAGAATATGAATGAGTATGTGAATGAGTATATGAAATAAGTACATGAATGAGTATATGAAATAAGTACATGGGTGAGTATATCTTTGAAGGCGTCACGAAGTGAATATGGAATTGAAATGTGGTATTTGAAAGCCAAGATAAGATTGAATGATATACAGAATGAACCGCCTGATGGGATGCACCAATCGGCATCCATCACGAAGGCACCCCGAAATTATCCAATGTCCCACTTGGCGGGATGCACTAATCGACATCCGTCATGATGGCGTATGACGTGAATAAATGTCCGGCGGCGGGATGCTCAATCGGCGTAAGATCATGATGGCTATGGCATTTAAGCGTGCCACGTAATCGGGGTGCACCAAGCGGCATCCGTCATGATGGAAGACCCAGTGTTCGTATAAGCACATTAGCAAATGATAATAAAGTGGGATTCATTATGAATCAGTCGAGAAGCGTGAATTAAATAGTCAGGTGAAATTAACATAGATTGTGAGTATAATTGGGATTTCTATGTATGTAAATCTCATATATCGAATTGTGAAATGAATTGTTGCATTGAAATTGTATGATATGATTTTGGTAAATGATTTAGAAATTGAAAGCATCACGAAAATAAATAGCATGAGTATATGATGAATTAATAGGCATGGTTTAATGTTAAATGCATGCTAAGCTACGTTGAATATTGAAATAGAACTGTATAGAACCACTAAGCATGAAAATGCTTAGCGTATAGTTTTATCTATGCGCAGGTTTCGAGTAGACAAAAAGGGAGACAAGATCGTGCAGCGCGGAGTCATAGAAAGAGTACGGCGTATAAGTATATACTCCGTCATTTGCATATCATCTCTTTTGAACAAGTGGTATTTTGTAAACAAAAAGGGTTAAACCCTGAACTTTGATTTTTGTATATCATTTTGAAAGGGCATAGAATGCCTTTCTTTGTAAATATTTTGTTAATGTTTATGGAGCCTCTGAATTGATTTGAAATTTGTAAATGATTGTGGGCTTGCCCCGAAGCTGAAGCACTTCATGACTAAACAAATTAATTAAACGTTTTAATAGAGATATCGCGTCGGAATCGCCAGACTCCGAGTTCGAATCACCCATTGGGTCGGGCCCGGGATTCGGGTCGCACGAAAAGGAAAACTTAATAAAATGTAAAATAAAAGAAAGAAATTAAATGGGCGTCCCCGGGAGTTTTGGTTCGGACTACGCCCGATCGGGTGGGAGCCGGGCTTAGGGGTCGCTGCATTTGGTGGTATGAGCCTAGGTTTAGCGTTTAAGGATTTTGAAAATGGTATTTGACATACATTGCATTTTGCACATTTAAGGATGATATGACTGCGGCGGATCTTGTCGGTCTCAATAGGTAAACATGGATCAGTTCCCGGTGCGAAGGGTCGAGAAGGTGACCCGAGGAAATCGTCGATAGTCTGCTAGTGTGATAGGTGGACCAGCATCTCATACCCCACCAATGTGAATGAGCCGGAACCTGGTGAGAGTACTATGGGTATCCTCAACGATTAGCTCGGGCTTTGCAAAGGCTAGGAGCGACAGTAAATGTTCGCGATCGGCCGTTGAGAGGGAATGGCGAATGCGGTAGAATGAACTTTCTTGGGAAAGAAAGAAGATGAGCCTTCAATGGCGGAGAATTGGCTCGAAGGGCCAAGAGCCCGAATGCTTGTACACATACATTGGCTGAAGAGAAGGCTGGAATGTGCAACCTCATTACTACGGGATGAGGCTTATCGGTGGTGGAGTTCAGTGACGAGGCTATTACCCTGAAAAAGAAGAGTTACATGGAGTTCTTTTTTGGATGGAGTTCAAAAGCATGTGGAATTCATCTATTTAAACAATATCTGACGAGAGTTTCATAATTTGAAACAAGGCAATTAAAGTGTAACTTGAATATGTGAGAATTCACGGTTGAGCAAGTATGCTCTAGAGATGCTAATGTGAAGAAGAGAAGTCTTAAGTAAATTTGAAGACGGCCTAGCGACCATTCGAGCCCATGTCACGAGGATTTTGCCATGATGATTTCTCCAAAATCACGACATGTGCTCTAAATGTAGAGCAGTAAAGAAAGGAAAATGAAAGGAAAGATAGAGACCAGGAAAGAAAAATCCCGGTCGGTCAAGTGCTCTCAGTAATTAAGAGATTCGAGGGACCCACGGGTTCGAGGCTGACCTACGGCTTAGGTACCGTCAGAGACTATTCTCACGGCGCCGTCGATTGAAAGTGCACGGGAGGTGCTTCACAGAGGACAAGACGGCTCCTCGTTGTTCCCATTGTGGAAAGAAAACACAAGGTGTTGGAGATTGACCCGGTGCTTGCTTGGGTGCAGTCCATGGAACCTGAAAATCTTAGAGTGTACTTTCGAGGCACGTCCACTTCACCAGCACCCCCGAACTAGGGGCAATGTATCATCGAGTTCGGAAAGCTGACAAGGTGTTGCATCGCAAGTGTTCGAGACAAAGGGACACAAACTTTGGGTAGGCAAGATGGTCGTCCTCCGGCTAGAGCATATGCAATGAAGCAATAGAGAAGATCACAGACGCCTCAGATGTGATGAGTGGTGAATTTTCACTATCTTTGATACTATTATGCATGCATTGATAGATCCAGAATCGACTCATTCATATATATGTACTGACATACCCAACTTGGGTAATTTACCGAGGAATGAAACCGAGTATGACATCTTGGTGACGAACCTGCTCGGGCATAGTGTTATTGTGAATAGATTGTATAGAAATTTCCCTATCCGAATACGAGAGTATGAGTTTCCTGGGGGTTTGATCGAATTATCCTTAGTGGATGTGATATTGGAGATGGTAGAGAAACCAAGTTTGAGGTAAAGGAAGATGGATCCTTGTTTTATAAGGATAGGGTTTGTGTACTTGATGATTATAAATTAAAAGAAAGCCATTTGGAAGATATGTTAAAGGTCGTTTGATCGGCGAGGGTAGTGGGATAGACACATCCTTTAGTTAAAATTGTTTACAACAACGGTTTCCAATCAAAATTGGAATGGCGCCTTCTGAGAACATGGGAGAAAATGTAGAACACCCAATTTGTGTTGGAGCGAAATTTAGTGAAAAGAAAGTGAGTGGCCTTGATTTGGTACAAGAGACTGAAGAAAAAGTGAAAAAGATTAGAGAAAGATTGAAAGTGACCATCGATAGATAGAGATCATATGCCGACATAAAAATAAAAGGAATTTCGATATAAGATCGGCGAGAAAGTGTTTTTGAAAGTATCACCTTGGAAGAAGGTGATGAGATTTAGGAAAAAGGGCAAGTTGAGCCCTAGATTTATTGGCCCCTATGAAGTGATTGAGAAAGTGGGTCCAGTAGCATACAGATTGGCATTACCTCCGGACTTGGAAAAGATCCATGATGTGTTTCACGTGTCCATGCTACGGAGGTACCGATCAGACCCGTCACATGTAGTCTCTTCGGAGACAATTGAAATTTGAGCCCAGTTTGGCGATATGAAGAAGAACAGTGAGATTTTGGCTCGTGAAGTGAAGGTACGAGGCCAAGATTACGTTAGTCAAGGTCTTGTGGAGAAACCATAAGGTGGAAACCACTTGGGAAAGTGAAACTATGCGATATCCATAAATTTGTTTGAATAAGGTAATTTCGAGGGGCGAAATTTTTTTTTAAGTGGGGGGAGAGTTGTATCGCCCAAAAATACCTGGAATTTTATAATAAAATTTATTATATATTAGGGTATAATTGAGACCAACTTGGGTATTTTTCACAGGAATTGTTAGACGAATATTGATTAAATGATTATTGAATCTGGAAATAAACCCAAGTGAAAAAGAGAAAATATGGAAATTGAAAAATGGGGACCTAGATTCAATTGTAAATAAGTTTATATGTCTAAGTGAAAATAGGAGACTTAAATGAAAAATAATAGAGAAATGGAGGGACCTAAATATAAAAAGAAATAAAGAAGAAGAAAAAAATCAAGGAAAGAGTAGATTGCATGTAGGAAGTGGGAGGAAGTTTCCTCCTTTTTAAAAATCTGATTTAGAGTGATCCATAAGAAGAAAGGAAAAAGAGAAAAATGGAGGTATTTTAAGTGAGGCTCTCACTTCTCTCTAGATTTCCTAGCGATGGACCATAGGTCTGACCCGAAGCAAGAAGGAAAGTCGCGGTACGCAAGTAGAGACCGGAATCAGGAGTTTAAATGGCTCCAAGAGGGTAGGTCTTCCCTACTTTGGTTATTTTTACACCTTAGGTACGCCACGTGTGATGGTGCGCGTGCGGACCTTAGAGAGTTGAATTTTAGGTAAGAAATAAAGAGGAATCGGGTAGTGAGTCCTTCTGGTAAGTTGTAGCCATCCATGAACTTGATGTTAGGCTTTTTAATCTCTCGAATTTGGACCTCTGTAGACTGATTGTAGTCCTTTTCGCGAAGGTTCCTTGTGGCTGATCTGGTGGTCAGTTACGCTTGGTCAGATTGACTAGCGGACCTTCGACGGGTTTTTGAGTAAAGAAATAAAGGGAATTAGTAAGTAAGTCCTTCTGGGAAAGTGTAGCCACGTCCGTAAGGAAATTGATGTTAGGCTTTTGAATTTCTCAATTAGGACCTCACCATGAGACAGGTGTAGTATTTTGCCTCTGCACACACCTACGCATGAGCCTTTTGTGCCTACCTTTGAGAGTGGAGGAGTGTGCTCCTACGAAGGAAGGAGGGGGGTGAAGAGATCGGCCCATAGGGTGATCAAATAGAGGTCGAGACCTCGTCTGAAAGAGCTCAACTCGTCATACAGAGCTCAACTCGTCATGCAGAGCTCAACTCATCATGTAGAACTTAGCTCGTCCTGAAACTCCCTTCGTCGTAGAGCTCATTTCGTCACTCCAGTCTTTGCTGCTGTCGGTCAGTATTTCGTAAAAGCGGTTGCGCGCAAGCCTCAAACTTCCGGAATGTCGCAACTTCTTATGATACGACCTCCGATTAGTGTTCTTGGACTCTATCGGAAGACCATTGAGTCAGAATCCATCCTTATGCCTGAGAAGATATTAGATGTCAGACCGAGGTGTTAGACGAGACTCGTCACTTGATTGCAAGCTCGTGATTCGAATCGACTCGTCAAGACTAACTACTCATGACCTCCAACTTCGGAAGGTCATAACTTCTTCGTCTGAACTCCGATTCGAGTGTTCTTGGACTCTATGGAAAGCCCATTGAGTCAAAAATCCATACATATTCATGCAGAAGATGTGATGTTGAACGCGGGGTGTTATATTGGGCTCGTCACTTCAGTGCATCTTCAGTCGAGTTAGCTCGTCAAGGCGGCGTGCATGGCGTCAACTTCGGAAGGTCATATCTCGCCTGTTGAACTCCGATTTGGAGTGTTCTTGGACTCTATGGAAGCCCATTGCTGGAGTCAGACACATTACATATCCCTAAGGGTATACTATATATCTCAGACCGAGGTGTTATATCAGGCTCGTCCCATAGGTCAGGCCAGCTCGTCGGTTCAATTCGACTCGTGCAGGTTGACTATGCGACCTCGACTTGGAGAAGTCATATCTCCCGCCGTCGAGACTCCGATTCGGGTATTCTTATAGTTCTATGAAATCCCATTATGAGTCAAGAATACATTCATATTCTCCCTGAGGATGATAGAGATGTTTGACCGAGGTGATGGTCGGGCTCGTCAGTCGGGGTCAACTCGTCGAGTTCAAGGCCCGGCTGCAGTATGACCTCCAGCTTGAGGAAGAGTCGTAACTCAACCATCCAAGGCTCGGTTCGGGTATTCTTGGACTTCTATGAAATCAGTGAGTCCAAGAATCCCTATCACAGATTTTCAAATTTGGAAATCTGTTAATCCTATGAAAATCAATCCCTAACCAAAACTACTGAAATGTCATACGAATAATATTGTTCTTTAATAGTTTTGGAATAAGGGTGTGAGAGGAAAGCAGGCTGAGATTGAGATTTGAAGTTGAATCAAAGTGCAAGATTTTAGGTTTGTTCTATCAACTTCTATTCCTCGTTTGAGTTTTGCATGATTGTTCTCTAACTCTATTCTTATTCCAATTATTTTGGTAGTTTACCCGGTAAATATGAAATAAGTACATGAATGAGAATATGAATGAGTATGTGAATGAGTATATGAAATAAGTACATGAATGAGTATATGAAATAAGTGCATAGATTGAGTATATCTTTGAAAAGACGATACGAAAGTGAATATGGAATTGAAATGTAGTGATTGGCAGATGAATTGAATGATATCTGAGAATGAGCAGCTGACAGGATGCACCTAGTCGGCATCCATCATGGAAAGGCACCAAGAAATTGTCGATGTCCACTGGCGGGGATGCACTAATCGACATCCCGTCATGATGGCGTATGGCATTGAAAATGTCCGCCAGGCGGGATGCACCAATCGGCATCCGTCATGATGGCGTATGGCATTTCGCGATACCACAACATAGCCGAGTGCCGCGAAGCGGCGTGATGGTGTGGGAGCCGAGATTATTAAATATATAGTACATTACCAAATGATAATAAGTGAGTTAATTAAACGAATCCGTCGAAGCATTAATTAAATAGTCGAGTGAAATAAAACAACATTAGCGAGTATAAATGGGATTCTATGTGGCAATAACCAAATCATATATCGAATTGTGAAATGAATTGTTGCATTATTGAAATTGTATATTCTTGATTAAGTAATGATTTAGAAATTGAAAGCATGCGAAAATAAATAGCATGAGTATATGATGGTCAAACTAGGTATGGTTTAATGTTATTTAAATGCATGCTAAGCCTCGGTGAATATTGAAATGAAGTATGTGAGAACCTAAGCATGAAATGCCTAGCGTATAAGTTTTATCTCTGCGCGGGTTTAAGTAGACAAAAGGGAGACAAGATCGTGCAACGTAGTCATAGAAAGAGTCACAGTATAAGTATAACCTTTCCGTCATTTTGCATATCATCTCTTTTGAACAAGTGGTATTTTGTAAACAAAAGAGGTTAAACCACTGAACTTTTATTTTATATATGTTTGAAAGGGCATAGAGATATACTTTCTTGTAAATGTATTTTATTTATTAATGTTATAGACTCTAGAATTGCTTTGAAATTTATATGTAAATGATTGTGGGGCACTTGAAAACTGAAACAGCATACAACTAATATAATTAATTAAGCGTTTTAATAGATAAATAACGTCGAATGCATACCCCAGGAATCGTTGGATATACGTGGGTCGGGCAGGGATCTAGATCGCGACACTTTAGAAAAGGAAAACTTGTCGATGTCTGCATCAAAAGATTAAATGGGCGTCCGGGGGGTTTTGGTTCGGACTAGCGATCGGGTCGGTAGGGCTTGGGGAATTCGCTCCCCAGGATATGCCTATCCCCTTTGGTTTCTTTGACCTAGCTATTCTGCTCCCGGTTTTCCTTGGGATTTGGTTCATCCTAAGCTTTGGAGGTCTCAGCGACATAGTTGAGGAAGTCCATGGCTTCATCTGGATTCTTGCTGAGGAAGCCCCCTCCACACATGGTATCCAAGAGTTGTTTCACGGACATTCCATTATAGTGAAGTGGTTTGACATCATGTCAAGCATGAACGTAGGCATGCATTGATGGTTTCAAGATACCTTTTACGACGATAAAATTTTCCTTTGTCATGAGGCTGCAAAGGTAGATTTGCCTCTTCGGTGTGGTCTTGCGTGCGAGAACTTCTTCAAAGTGCGCGGAGCTCTCACCAGGTTCTGATGGTCCTGCCAGCCTTAAGTTAGTGCCAAATTTTTATTTTTGAGGGTTAAGGAAAGGCGTAATTTCAACAAATCCATATCGATTGCACCTTCTTTGAAAGTCATGCGAGCTTCCTCGAAATCCGGATGTGTGTGTATGGATTTGTTTCTTCCGCCAGAAAAGTTGGAAGCGAGGAGATAAAGATACTTTGTTGCCTCATTGCGTCTTCGACGGGAGTATAATGTAGAAGGTGCCTCCTCTTAGGGTGTATGTGATCCCTCATTGGCTGTAGGCATTGGGCTCCCTTTGAACCCCTGTGGGCATCTTGCTCTTCGGAGAACTGCCATCTTGTTGTTGTCTGGCTTGATTTCACACCCTTGTTCATGAGCCACGAAGCCTTTCCAATCGTCGTGGTGTCGTCACGCATAGTACTATGAACACAACACCAACAAGCTGAAACCTTCTGCCAAAATAGTACCAAGGTTGATATTAGTTAAAATAGAAAGCGAGGAAAAGATCTGTATGAATAGTTCAAAGGAATTCCAATTCACGTAGTGAAATGTAAATGGAAAATGTTGAAATAAAAAGAATGAAATTCACCAATACTTTATGATGTGGATCACAAGTTCATTGCTCATTTCTGGGCACCATCCCCAGCAACTGGCCTCAATTTGATTCAATTTCACGGTAGGTGTTAGGAATCATGATATTTATAAACTGAGAATTCCTCCTCTGCGTGCTGAAACTGCTGGCGTATAGCTACTCTGGGATAGACACGGGGATGGGTTTTCTTCATGAGAGAAAGAAATGCAATTGGTGTAAATGATATTTCTCTTTGGATTTTCAGGTTTTGTTAAAAACAGTGTGATTTGTTGGTTGCAAGCCCGAATAACTTGAAATAAAATTGGGAAAAAGAACTCGCATGGGTCCTCGGGCCTTGGTGTGAAGTTCAGGCATTGACATGTCCACGGGTCTTTTTTCCTCGTGTTAGGGCTGCCTCATAGTCATTTCCAGCGGATCTTCATTGGCATTAAAGCCTAGACCTAAACTTTCTTCTTGGAAACATGGCATTTTTAATAAGCATAAATGTCACACAGCAGTCATAACAGCGTCCTGAACTGCCACTACATTGACTCATGGGAAATGACTAGCTGAATCTGGAGTGGATCTATTAATAACCATCCACATAACCCGAAAAATTTACTTAATACTGGTCAATCGGCATCTATAGGAAGGATTTAACCTAGATTGCTATAGATATGAACATGAAATACCCATAAATGCTTGCGTTAAGCAGGGGAACCAAAAATCTTACCTTAAAGCGTCGCCCGGTAGCCCTCCTCTTCAAGGATGGAGGGTTTAGCCACCATCCATAAGGTTGTCATCCTCAGGGATGTTTGGCGGTGAGAAAGGGAAAAGAAAATGGAAAGTGGAGGAAAAGTGCAAAAATTAAGAGGCGAAACCTCTAATTATTGATTGAATTGAGAGTTGTTATAGGAGCTTGACTGAGCTTATAGTACCCGGAAACGGAGTTGCCAAAACGAAAGCTATTACCAGGATAATGGAAGAAAGCAAAAAAATTCAAACGGGCATAAGTCAAGCGGGAGCTGAAACATGAGATGTTGAACTAATGTGATGGTGTGAGCAATCCCGAGGCATATTGAGCAGTCGGAAGAGGCTGGGTCATCAGTGCCTTCTTGTTTGCTCTTCTTCCTTACGGTCTCGACCTACAATCTTGGTTGACTCTGTTCGCCGTGCTTGGATGGCTCCAACAATTTAAGGCATAAATAAGCTTGCAAAATGCAAAAATTTTTCCTGAAATGTGATCAGGTAGAATATGAGAGGACCTTAATGTGCAAATCGGGTTAATTAGAATGATTAGTACACAAAAACACTCAAAACCTATAATAAATAGGGTTCAAAAATAGAACTTTGTTTTCAATCATCATAATATGAAAGGGTCCCTATGGTGAAGCCATTCAGTGTGAAATAACTCTTATAAGGGCTCTCCCGTCTAAGTGCGATGCAGTAGTCGCCTGAGCAAACAAACATCAGTAAAATGTCTACATGAATGTCATATGTCATGCATGAAATGTTTTCATGCCCTTATCTGATCTTTCATGGAAATCTCTCACACATGCCTATACCAAGTGTGACAACCGTTACTAGTAGTACCAATGACACCAAATCTGAGCCACTTATCGGCTCGTGCGCAATCAGTTCTTGATGGGTAACTAATCATGGTAATCCAAACTTCCTATCCTAACTTGAAGTAAGTGATAATATGTTTATTAATGTCTTCTTTAAACTATGAGAACTTTTGGGGCTCACACATGGGTCTCTTACACCCATACATAACTTTTAGAATCCACACCCACTTGGGTCTCTTATCCACCCGCAGAGCTTTGGGATAATGCGGTCTCTCTACACCCCTTACAAAACTTTTCGGATAATCTGCGGGTCTCTTACACGTTCATGACACACATTACTTACCATCTAAATGGCCTTTACCTATTAGTCTCTACCTTGGTTTTATCCCATTTCCAAGCTCGCGGCCCATTCAAACACTAGTGAATAATGACCAGCTACTACACGAGCTCAGGCGATGTACGATGCATGCGATCTGATACCTGATACATTTCCTTCATATACATGTATATGAGTGCTACATGAACATTTACATATCATGGATAATTATAATTGATACATATAATTCTCCTCCATGCACATTATGTTCTCCAATACATCATCAACATACATTAACATGTCGAATTCACCTTGTATGTTATTCATACAAGCGATAACACTACAGTCCGCAATCTTGGACCCTTCAACGAGTACCTCACGTCATACAAGCATGAACCAAGGAATTTATGGTTTCAATCATCCAAACAACGTCAAACGGCAAAAACCTAGAAACTTTAGTTCTAGCTTTATTGACCCGCACAGTCTTGGGTATGTAGAGGAAACCGATCATAGAATCCTCTATCCTTTAATCCCATGTTTTTGGAACTAAACCATATGTCCTCTCATGGCCTCTCATGAACAGCCATACCATATACCCAATCTGAGTAGCCTCTGACATGCCATGCAATGGTCATGTTATATCCCGACTATTCACCTTGACACAACCATGCAACCTGCACACTTGGTGAAAACATAGACTTTCAAAAGGGTTATGATCACCTACTTCCCTCCACAGGTACATAGCTAGAAACTTGACTCAATGGGCTTTCCATAGATTATAAGAACACCTAAAACTAAGTTTGGACGAAGAAGTTATGACCTTCCGAAGTTAAAGGTCACACATGACTGGGCGACCTACTGACGGCCTACGATGCGCCGGGCCACTAGAATAGCTCCTAGTGCTCACTTTGCCTCCCGTGTAGGTATACGGGATGGGAATCTTGACTCATTGGGCTTTCCATAGAGTCCGAGGAAACACCTAAAGCGGGTTTGTATGAAGAAGTTACGACACAGGTTGGGTCATGCATGACTACTAGTGGACAAACTCGTAAGGCCCGAACCATCAGCGGGCCGACCCGTCTAGGCGCCACTTTCATAGACTGTCCAGTGACGGATCATAAATTGGGCTCACGGTCAGGTTGAGAAATTAAAGCCATCAAGTTCACTGATGTGGCTACAATTAACTTGAAGGACTCACTAACAAATTCCCTTTATTTCTACCCAGCAGTTCTAAAGTCCGATTAATGTTACCACAATATGGCAGCCTCATGGTTAGCACTTGTGCAACGTTCATGGGGCAAGGCGACCAACACCATTATTGTTTAACTCTAACACATAAAATGGAACACAAGGACAATTACTTAGTCCCAATCAGTCCCAGGACAATCCAAAAAGCAGTCGAAATCTCGGCTGTGTCCCGAGTCTTGGGACCGGTTCACACTGACCTCAGACCTCACAGCCAGCTGGCATTTAATGGCCACCAGACGAGGATTAAACCAAGTAGGAGAAAACCCCTACCTCCCTTGTCGTGAGGATGAACTCTTTCCCCTTGCTTCGCCGGAAACTTATAGTCCGATTGTTGGGAAATTTAGAGATAAGGTGGAGTCTCTCTCTCTCTAAAACTCTCTCTTTTCTTCCTCTTTCTTTTCTGCTCTTTTCTTTTCTCCCGTCCAGCATTTGATGCAAGAGATAGGCGAGCATCCTCTCACTTGCCACGCATGTCGGCAAGGCTGATCTTTGGATTACACACTGTCACTTATCCATTATCTGTAGTTTTAAAATTTCGTATTATTCTTGAAATATGCCATGTGGTCATTAGGCTCATGTTTGACTCTATTTGCACGAAGCCTGTGCACCTCTTGAGCCCTCTGTGTGCGAGAGTGTCTCGCGCGCTCCGTGGTGCCTCGAAGCGTGAAATTTCAACTATCCCGGGGTGAAGCCCGAATTCGAGTGAGTAGCTAGATTCGCGAGACAGTTCCCGATGGTGGTCTGTTTCATCTTCTAGGATCTAGAAATAGACATTCGGATTTGACCAGTGCTGTTTTACCTTCCGAAAGAAAAATTTGGATTTTCGAGTTTCTAATCTCTCCTCAACCCAAAAGAATTTCGTCCAGAATTCACACACCTCCACAGCGTTAACTCCTGCATATGTTACCTCACCATGAGTAGAATCTTAAGATCTCTTTCTCACAGGTCTTACTTATCGATCACCTCTACTTTAGTTCCTGGGGAGAATGTCCTCTGACAGCTTTTCTAAAGGCCTCGACCTCCAAGCCTAATTGTACCACACAAGATGCAACAATGATTAATATGATGCATCCTAATCTAAACACGTTCTAGTCAGCAAGTGTAGAAACAGAAACGTACCTTGCATATCCGGCTGATCCACTAGCTTAGTCTAAGGTACTCTGGGTCTTCACAGCACCTTAGGAAATCCTCTCATGTGCCCGGGATGGCGACAGTATTAACACATCATACGCCTGTGCGGCTAGAAGCCCAGGCCCGATTATAGCACCTCAGAGTGATCTTGAGTTCCTACGACCGTCTTGCGGTAAAGGAATAAACTATGTTCGTACTGTCCATTGATATTTGGGGTCTTGTTACCGAAACCCTAGGTTACTCGTATGTCTAAGTACATCGGCATAAATAACACATATCTATACATCTGCGACCAAATGCCATCTTGTGGCCTTACGATATGTATGACCACTGTCACGAAATCCCTCACCATGACAAAAAGTCTTCTTCCTCTTTCAGAACTAGAAGAAGGTCGATCCTCCTTACTCCTCGCGGGTATCCACATTTCGGATACCCGATTGCATCTCTGTCTCTTTCTATGGCGGGCATGCCGATATTGATCATGCCCGCGATGGGTGTTATGAATCCAGCAAAATTTATAACCCTGTTGCTCCTATTTTAGTGGCGCCAACTCTTTGCGAGTATAGCGACTCTAGGATCGAACATAGGGATGGGTTTTCTTCGTACCAAATGATTTACAATGGGCTTAAAATGGTATATTTGTTTTGGATTTTAGGATTTGGTGTAAAAAGTGTGTGGAGTGGATGTTGTGGAAATTGAAAATAAAACGAAATAAACTAAAATAAAGTGTAAAAAGAAGTCCTTGAAGTGTTGGGCTGCTATGTTGGGTTGATAGGGTTCTGAAAGAGGTCTCGGGTTCATTTCCTCACGTTAGTTAGAGAGAGATAACCTATAGTCATTTCTCGAAACCCAGGATCTTCATTTAACTTTAAAAAACTAAACCTAATAGGTACCAGCACATTAGAAAGCATTTGTTAGCATTTATGGTTCTGGTGAAAATCCTCCACCTTCGACCCATCTACAACCAGTTCGCAAAGGGCAACTAATGAATCCAGTGGATGGCAATAAGCATCCATGAAAGATTGCAAGTGATCAATGAGGATTCTGCATCTACGGTGAAAATGCTTAGCAACCTACTCTGTTGGCTCGTAAATAGAAACTAGTGGATATCGGTGTATCTACATTAAGAATACCATGAACCTAAAAGCTTGCCAAGTATTGGCGAAAGTACATCAGAGCTTGTTTATAGCCTGAGGTGCAAATTTATAGGAACAAATGTCCAAAACCCTACTACGTGAAAAGGGATAAAATGCAAACCTTGCCTTCCCAAGCTAGCAACTACCCTCTTAACTACAAGGATGTGAGACCTTGGCAGACATCCTTTGAGTTGTCACTCCTCAAAGGAGTGTTTGGTTTCCTAGAAGTGAGAAAATGAAATGAAGAAAAGAAAAGTGGGAAGAAAGCAGGCACGTGTTGTAGTCAAAATAATGCTTTAGTCAACGATTGTATTCTGATGGCTTATATAGCCCTTCTGATCAAAGTGAACTACCAAAATATTTTCTCTTCAAAACTATTACAATGAGGTAGAAAGGAGAAAAACAAAAAACAAAATTAGTTTGAAGAAATTTTGGAATTTTTGTTACGGGAAAAAGTCGCTATGTAGCGAATTTTACGTCACTAGGTAAGAATAGCTATGTAGCGGAATTTTTCTCTGGCCAAAACTGATTAATCAACATTTGTGTCTCTTGTTCCATTACTCCCTGCGCTACTATTCGCTCTCTACTTTTCCATTTCTTCTTGCTTTAGTATTCTTCATTCTGGCTTCTTTGAAGAGTGATGAAAGCAGTATGAAATTGATGGAAATCAACCCTGACTTTGTTATGATTGGATTATTACGTGATTTGGCTTCAATTCTGAAAACTACAAAAACAAATTCCTAATGTAATCGAAGTACAATAGTGGACCGAACATGTCAATTGTTATTTTATAACAATTAAGACACAAACAAGCCAAAACCTATTAAAAATGTGGTTCAAAATAACTGGGCACTAATCACACCCCCCAAACGACACATTGCTAGTCCCTTAGCAATGAAAGAAGAAAATAAAAAAAACATATAAAACTATAACAAAATTATGTTACAAGGTTGCAGTTCAAAAAGGTTGTGAAGAAGTAATGCCTAACCCTCAATTAAAATTATCGAAACTTAGCCTAATAACTACCTCGAGAGAATGAATGCCATACAAAATGGAGTATCAAAAGAGCTTCCTTCTCGATGACTCAACCAGGAACTTCCACCAAAATCTAAGTGTTTGTTTGATTAGCTATCAACAATAAACCGCCTAAATTGCACTCCCCCAACCAAGCTACATCGGGTAATAACCTAGTATGCTACTCCAACCTAAATATCAGACTCCACCTCTTATTCCACAATTCTTTTTGTGTTGTAGGGTGCAATGCCGAGGAATCGACTTCACCAAAGTCCATGTAACGGGGATTCGCCGATGTCTCCCAACCAGTTAAGGTTTAGGGCACCAAGCCATAAGGATTTTTCAACCACAAACTCTTTAGGTTTCACCCCGGACTCCGAATGATTTCGAGACTCCAACACCTACAACTCGCTAAACTTCACCCATCCACCCGTGTAGCGAACACTAAGTCGGTGGCTCCCAACCAGTTGGCTTAGGGCACCAAGCTTTAAAGGCTTTCACCATAAACCCCTCAGACCGTGTTCGGGTTTCAAGGCAAAGAGTTGCAATTTTCTTATTTTTCTTTTTTTTTTTTAATTTTTTTTTTTTTTTTTGAAGACTCATTGGCCTTCTTTCCACAAGGGTCCTTAACCTATTAAAGGTAGTCAACGACACTAGGATAGGTTGTGCAAAGTAAAGGAGGTTGCACAGTTTTTCAACCTATCATTGAAACCTAATTTGCTCAGTGTGTGGTTAGCTAAAGGTGGAAGAAAAAGGTTAAATACAACAAGAATCCAACTAATCATTCACTCAACTAGGAATGGGACCAATCTAACAAAGACAGAATTAGAAAAAGTTTCAACTTTTCAAACTGTAGGCTAGGCAAAACACACAATAAAAAAACAAAAAAAAATGGTGCAAATAAAAACTAACAAAGTGGTGCGAAAAACAAACTAACAACTTCACAAACCAACAAACAACTGCTTAAATACAAACTAACTAGCAAGCCATTCATGAAACAAAAAGACTTGCTCAAAATATAAACAACACTTCCTTCCTTAACTCTCCCCCAACCAAATTCGACATTGTCCTCAATGTGGCCATGGAGTGGAAGTTTAAGGGAGGAAGTGATACCTCCTTGATGAAATGTACTCGGTTTTGGATAGGAGACGTCACAAGCTTTCCAGAGAGACCTTATTCACTCCATTTGGGCTTAAGATGAACAAGTTAATAGAAGAAAAGAGAGAAAAAAAGGGACCAGTTGGTTCATTTTGAATATTACTCATTTTTCAAAATTTCAAATGTGTTTTTTCTTGCCATATTTAGATTCTACACTCTCTAAGCTTTCCAACGAGATGAAAATCACCCAAAACCGATATCAGATGAAAAAGTTATGCTTAAACAAAATCGAGGCAAACAGGGGGATAGGGATGAAATTTTCGCACAAGAGCGAAAATTCCTTTCTTTTCCTCGTTTCCTTGATTCGCTCCTGCTTCCAAAATTTTCACTCAAACTGCAAAAATTAATACAAGAAAAATTAAGAAAAATTGCAAAAAAGTGAAAAACAAGCTAGAACAAAGATTAACTTAAAAATTAGAGAAAATCTAAAAAGAAAAATTTTAAAAATCAAAATAAACTAAAATAAAACAAAATCAAATAAGAAAAATCAAAACAAAAATGAGTGAACTTTGTTCACTCAAACCAGTTGCTCAGGTCTTGTCCGGTGGTGCTAGAGGAACTGGTGGAGTTGGTAGAATTGTTGAGGTCCAGGTGCTCCAAACCTGAACCAGTTGTTTGCGCCATCCACTATGCCATGCAATATGAGTAGCTGTCAATGTCTTCGATGTAGTGGCAAATGTTTGAGCAATGGCCACTAACTTCCTAAAATTATGTAGCCATGCTGCAAATGGGGTGGCCTGAGATGGTGTGTTTCGTGTTGGGTATGCTTCCGTGTAGCAAAATGTACACTCGGGTCACTGAGTGGGCCACTGGTAGTGGGTTGTTGGTGGGAAATGGATTCAAAACAAGCTCTTGGGGCTCTTCCACTATTTCTTTTCCACTACCCTCCTTAGTTATAAAGGGAAGGATTTCTTCTTTCTTCTCCCTTAGAAAAACAACAGCACACATAACTGAGGATTCAGACAACCCTTCAGACAATTCAATAAAATCCTCTATGTGCCCCCGGTGTGGCCGCTGTTGACACTCGGCCTTCTGGGTACTCATGGTGTCACTTTGGCACTCTTCCACCGTGGACACTGACGATGAGGTTTTCAATGGAGTCTTGCAGTGTTGTCCCATTTATGCTCAAAGTCATTTTTCAGCCCATCTAATTTCTCGTTGGAAATTGGCTCTTCCACAAAGGATACCTCTTCTTATCTGAACGGGCATTAACTCTCTTTCTCTGCCACAAAGTCATCCACTATCTGGGTAATGTCCAAAATGGCTTGTTCAAATGGAGGGATTGACTGTGGTGGTTGAGGTGACTGAGGAGTTAAAGCATAATATGGAGGTTCAGGAGGCGCATACTGTGGAGTTAAAGCATAATATGGAGGTTCAGGAGGTGCATACTGTGGAGGTCTTGGTTCCCATGAGGAATTTGTGTGATTCCCCCAACTATGGTTGTAAGTAATACCATATGGTGAACTCATCCATTGGTTTCTATAGTCCCTCATGGACCTATATTCATTTGGATTCCTCTCAAGGGTTGTCGGATTTTGCCATGGTCGGTTTCGTAATCCTCATGGACATATATGCACTAGGGTTACCCCCTGCCACATACTGACCGTATTGTCCCTCTTCCATTGGGTCCAAATTCAACCTTGATTAAGAAACTCTATCCCATTGGAACACGAACCCCTGCAACAAGAACAAAGCAAACACCAAACAAGGAAAAACAACTCTACCAAAAGGGGTAAAGTTAGCTAAAAACAAAATAAAATGAAACAAAATTAAACACACTGAAAACACTAAAAGATATATATACAAGAAAATTCACCGTAACTTGTGATGAGGATCACAAGGTTCAACAGTCATCATTCCCACTTAGCACCATCCCTAAGAATCTGGCACACTTGGATTCGTGCCACAAGAGGGTGTTATGAATCAACAAAATTTATACCTAATTACTCCTAACGCCGTAGTTGTAATCCACGCAGCATAGCGGCTCTAGGATCGAACACGTGTGGATTGCCCCTGCACTCAAATGATTTACAAGAGCTCAAAATGGTGAATTTGTTTTGGATTTTAGATTTGGTGTAAAAAGTGTGTAGTTGATGTTGTGAAATTGAAAATAAAAACGAAATAAACTAAAATAAAGTGTAAAAGAAGTCCTCAAGTGTTTGGTCAAGCAGTTGATAGGTTACAAAGAGGTCCCTGCTCATTTCTCGCCGGGAGGATGACCTATAGTCAATCGAACCGGATCTTCATTTAACTTTAAAAACTAAACCCTAATAATTTTCCTTTTGATAGAAAGCATTTATTTAGCATTTATGGTTCCTACAATGAAAATCTATCACCACCCATCCTACAATGATCTGTAGCGGCAAACTAACACGAATCTCAGTGATCTAATAATAAGCATCCACTCGAACCCTAAAAGATTATCAAGTATTGATCAATGAGGATGCATCTACAAAGGAAAATATAACCCCTTAACCTACCTCCCAAAAGGGTTCAGAATAGAAAACTAATGGATATTAGTGTATTCTAAAGCTAAGACAATCGAACTCCTAAAAAGCTTGCCAAGTATCGTGCCAAAAAAGTACATCAAAGAGCTTTAAACCTAGAGTTGCAAATTTGGGAACCAAAATGTCAAACCTCGCTGAAAACAGTAAACAAAATGCAAACCTTACTTCCCAAGCCTAAAGAACCTCTTCTTCAAGGATACGAGACCTTAGCCAAACATCCTTTAAGTTGTCATCCTCAAAGGAGTGTTTGATTTCCTAGAAAGTGAGAGAAAATGAAAAATTGAAGAGAGAAAACTGGGAAGAAAATAGAGCACCCGTATTTGCTTCTGTCAAAATAATACTTTGGTCAACAGTGTATTACAATGGCTTATATAGCCTTACAATCAAAGTGAACTACCAAACTAACCTAACTAAACCTATTACAATGAGGGTAGAAAGGAGAAAAACCAAAAACATGGGGTCGTTTGAAGAGCTGGAATTTTCGCTACAAGAGAAAAATTTGCTATGTAGCGAATTTTTGCTACTGGCACTGTTCATCACTAATATCGTCGCTATTCCATCGCTTCTCCCGTCGCTACTATTCTACGCCGCACTATTCCATTTCTTCTTGCTTTGATATTCTTCATTCCCAGCTTGCTGAAATTGATAAAAAACCATATGAAATTGATAGAAATCAACCCGACTTTGTTGTGATTGGATTGACAAGACGATTTGGCTTCCAATTCTGCAAAAACCACAAAAACAACCCCGGAATGCGATCGAAAGTACAATAGGGACCCGAACATGTCAATTGGGTTAATTATAACAATTAGTACACAAAAGCGCTCAAAACCTATTAAAAATAGGGTTCAAAATAGCATTTTTTGGGCACTAATCAACCATAGAGTCCATGTCTTGTAGGCGGAGGCCCACAATCTTTCCCCTAATGGACAACTTCAGCCCATTTTTTAATCTCCTAACCTTAGCCTCCGATCTCAGGGCCACATAATCGTCAAGATAACGGCCATCTCACAGGAATCCAAATTCACGACTCCATCATTGTCATCAGTTCCCCGCCTCACCGAACTCCCGGGCCTGGATGTCTGGGGCAGCGGGCCTTAAGGGTACTTCGTCTTCATAAAGAGCCCATGGAACTCGCCTCTGCCATTGCCTCTAAATCTCCTGGGTTGTCTTAACCTACCCCACCACACCTGACTTACCTTTCTAGCCTAGAATGCAACTAATGGATTCGCCGCATCGGGAGGCAATATCCATGGCCTCCAATATCTTCAATCTGGTTTAATCAATGGTTTGCCACCATCGGGTCCTCCCTCCTTCCTCGTAAACGCCTGGCGATGATGACTTGAATCTCTTGAGGTTACCTAAACCCTCGTGACTACCGCTGCACTAGCATGTGCAATGGCAAAGAAGGCGAACCCCAATGTACTTCAAGAAAGGCCTGGTCTGTCACATCGGTGGTGCCTGGCCGCACCTAGTAGACGACTTACTTCCATGTCCCCACTTGCCATCTACACATGTCAAATGGCAACAAACTTTATTTACTTAATTTCGCCCAACTAGTAATGCACATGCCAATTACTAATAGACTTGACAACCATGAACTAACCCCCATTCATCACCTTTTTCCTTAGTGGTGCTAATTGCTAACCACTAACACAATTCAATTCAAATTCTGGATTTAAACAACACTCATTTCCCATATACATCATACCGTGTATATGTTTTCCACGCAATGTGTAACACACAATCACGCAATCACAAACATAAAACACATATCCGAACACAATGATTCGTTTAGGCCAAGTAGGTGTTCGAAATCAACAAAATTTATATCCTAGGATTCCTACTACTAACGTAGCAAAGCTACCGCAAAGATGGCCTAGGGTCGAACACTGGATGGGGTTTTTTGTGAGAAAAGAGTTACGCAGAATAAAATGGTGTTTTCAGCTGATTTTTAGGGTTTGTGAAAATAGCTCGGGTGAATGGTTGGTTGAAACTGGAAATAAATTTTGAAGTAAAAAGTTAAGAGAGAGAATTCCTCAAGTCTCTGGGTCACCGGGCTTAGGTTCTAGTTAACCGACATGTCCTCGGGTCTTTTCCTCGCGCTGAGATCATGACATATAGTCATTTCCGAACCGACTTTCATTTAGCTTTAAAACCTAAACCTTAAAAGTTTCCCTCTTGAAAGATGGCATTTGATTGGGCATAAATGTGTCCTTAACTATGGAGAACATATCTCACAAACTCATTCCTACGCTCCTTCACGATGAAGGTTTATCGCAGCATCCCTTTGATTTGTCATCATCAAGGGTTTTTGGCTACCAAGAAAATAAGAAAATAAGAGAAAGGAGAGAAAATCAACAACCAAGAGAGGCTTTCAGGTTAAGTTTTACTGATCGATTGACGAGTGAAAGAGTCGATTGATTTGATAGCAAGACTGAGCTTATATAGGTGCTCAGTATAAGTAAATTACAAAAGTGTGCTAATGAGCCAAAATTACATGAAGGGTAAACTTGTATAAAACCACAAAAAGGCGGGTCAAAAGTAGCCACCGTGAGGGTTGGAGCAAGGTGTCATAATTTTCAAGAACCCGCGAAAATTCGCAGTCACAAATTTGTAACTTCATACTCAGGTTGCGACCTTTTCGTGAACCCTGCAAAATTTCTCCTACCTTCTTTCTCTTCAACATTTTTGCTTTAAAACTCCTCTGATTCGATCATGCATCTTCAAATTCGGCTCGGGTTCATCGTGTTTGAATCGAATTGAAGATAATGAGGCTTTTGACCTGCAAAACTACTAAAAATAGCTACAAAATGTGATCAATAGCAAAGCCGGGAACCCAATGTATCAATTGAGTTATTAAAGTCAATTAGTACACAAAAAGTGTTTAAAACCTGCATTATACAGGGCTCAAAATAGTACTATTTGGGTACTAATCACACAACATGAAACACACCATGCAGGCAGTGATCTAAACCCATCCCATGAACTCCTAGGTAGTCACCTACCTAAATCCTGATACCAAACTGTTTATTTTGGATATCAAACTTGAGCTCCCTAGGTATTCATATACCTAAGCTCCAATACCAAGCTGTGACGCTGGTATCAATTTCACCACCATAACCATGGCCTAAACCCATGTCCCTCAAGCCCTAGGTAGTCAGATAACAGTCTCGAATACTACGCCGAGACGCCCTATCTCGGGGCCGTTGACAACCCTCACAACCCGCTGGAAACCTATGGATATCAAGCCCACATCATGCTCACATGTCTCATATATTGAGACCTCTCCCTGTAGAATTTCCTTATAATAATTTACAAGAGTTTGATGTACAACTCTTCTACACTTTTACATGCCAAAATATATTAAAACTAGATTGTTCTAATATATTTTACAAATGCTTCTCAAGGCCACAACTCGGCCTTCTTTGTACTCACGACCTCAAAGGAGCGCCGTCTTCTCATGTACCAGAAAGGGGGTCCCATGACGAGCGAAAGCAAAGCCCAAAGAGAGAAATAACCCTACAAGGGTCTTCTCCCCATCTAAGGCACATGCATCGGGCTCAATAAACAAAACAAACATCCAAGTAAAATGTCTACATGAATGTCATATGGTAATGCATGAAATGCTTTTCATGCCCATATCCTCGAGTCACTATTGACTCTCTCACACATGCCTATGCTAAGTGTGTGACAACCATCACCGTAAAGATTCACGACACCATATAACGAGCCCTTATCACCACTAGCACCCAATGCAAGCTTGCCAATGGGTAACTAATCCCGAGTCAATCCCGCCAAATCCTATCACCCAACTTGAAGTCTAAGTGATAAACTATGACCGCAGGTTCCTTTTGGGCAACAACACTTTTCGGCTCACGCCGCGGGTCTCTTACACCCATACAGAACTTTTAGAATCACACCCCGGGTCTCTTACATCCACTACAAAACTTTTCGGATAATACCGCGGGTCTCTTACACCCTTACAAAACTTTTCGGATGATACCGCGGGTCTCTTACACCTAAATTCGCCCAACACACATTACTTGCCATTTAAATGGCCTTACACCCTCGTGAGTCTCTACCTTGGACTTTGTCCCATTTTCCGAGCTCATGACCCATTCACTAACACTAGTGAATAAACAATACCATGCACTTACACCTGACTCCACGCAATGTACCCATGCATATGAAATGCATGATGCCAATGCATTTTCCTTCATGTTACATGTATATATGAGTGCTACATGAACATTTACATACCATGGATAATTATAATTGATACATATAATTCTCCTCCATGCACAACCCATGTTAATACATCATACAACATACATTAACATGTCATATTCACACTGCATGTTATTCATACAAGCAATAACACACCACCAGGTCACAATCTTGGACCCATCCAACAGGGCACCTCACGGCCCTTACACAAACATGAACCGGTTTGGTTCCAATCATCCAAACAACATCAAACAACCCGAAAACCTAGAAACTTTTAATTTCCAGCTTCAAACCCCAACCCACCACAGTCTTGGACTGTGTGAAACTGGTCATAGAATCCTCTATCCTTTAATCCCAAGTTTTTGGAACTAAACAATATGGCCTCTCATGGCCTCCCATAGACAGCCATACCATACCCAATACAGTAGCCTACAACATACCATGCAATGGTCATGTTATATCCCAACTATTCACCTTGACACAACCATGCAACCTGCATACTAGGTGCAAACATAGAATTTCACAGGCTATGGGATCACCTACGCCTCCACAAGACATGTTTAGGAAACTCGACTCCAATGGGCTTTCCATAGAGTCTAAGAAAACCTGAAACAGAGTTCAGACGAAGAAGTTATGACCTTCCAAAATTGGAGGTCACACATGACTAGGTAGCCCTACCCGACAGCCTACCTAGCCTGCCCGAGAGCCCCTTTCCGGCCAGTTCAAGTACCCATAACCCTCCACAAGAATACGGCTGGAATCTTGACTCAATTGGCTTTCCATAGAGTCTAAGAACACCTGAAACGGAGTTCGGACGAAGAAGTTACGACCTTATGAAGTTGGAGGTCATGCATGACCCTAGCCGGACAAACCCATCCGGGCAAACCCTTCCGGGCTGACCCATCCGGGCAGCCCTTCCACTAGACTGTTCAAAGTAAATGGACCATAACTTTGGCTATAGAGGTTTGATTTGAGATATTCAAAAGCCTAACATCAAGTTCATTGATGTGGCTACAATTTACATGAAGGACTCATTACCAAATTCCCTCTATTTCCTACCCAAAAACTAGTTCTAAATTCCGATTAATGTGTACTACCACAATATGGCAGTCTCCCATGGTTCAAAACACAACCAAACATTCCCCTTAGAGTAAGACAACCAACACCATTATTCATTTTAACTCTAACACATAAAATGGCACATAAGGACAATTAATAGTCCTTAAAATCAGGCCCCCCGGACTGTCCGAACACCCCGACCCCAAAGACACCCAGTCTCCAAAGTCTTAGGACTCGGCTCACACCTGGCCACTCACCTCTTCACACAACCCATGCCATTTGAATGGCCCTTAGATAAGGATTAAACCAAGTATGAGAAAACCCCTACCTCTCGGAGTTTTTTGAAAATCCCCAACTCTGGTCTCTATGCGAATCCCTTTTCATGATGATGAACTCTTCCCCCTTGCTTCGTCGGAAACCGATGGTCCGATTGTCGGGAAATTTAGAGAGAAGGTGGAGTCTCTCTCTCTAAAACTCTCTCTTTTCTTCCTCTTTCTTTTCTGCTCTTTTCTTTTCACCCACTCACATGTTGCCACATGTCTCTCATGGGTCCCATTAGAGCTCATGTTTGACTCATTCTGCACATGACACGTGGCACCTCTTGAGCCACTCACAATGTGCCAAGTGTCCCACACCACTCCTGGTGCCTCGAAAAATGTGAAATTTCGACTATCCCGGAATTCGACGAAATTTGACGTAGTAGCTAGATTTCGCGAGACGATTCCAATGATGAATTCTGTTTCGTCATCCGAGATCTAGAAATAATTTCGGATTTGACCGAAATTACTGTTTTACCCTTCCAAAGAAAAATTTAGATTTTTCTGGGGTTTCACAGGATACATATACACATCCTCATCACCCTCCTCCTCCTCCTCCTCCTCCTCATCAATCATAGTGTGATGTCTTCCTCCCATTGTGCCTCGTAATTCAACTCGAATTTCTTCCATATCAGCAACTTTTTTCACTTTTGTTTTACTTTTATGTTCTAACAGTTGCTTCATTTCTTGTTTTACTTACGACGGCACATTTGGACACTTCTTAGTATTTGAATGGGGATCCGTATGTGACAGGTGAAACTTTAAGCAAGTAATTACACCACTTTTTAATATTAAACCACAATAATTGCAAATTGTTCCATTTTTTATTTCCTCCAAAGAGTAATAATTCTATGCAGATCTTGCCTCCACTTCCACTAGTCATCCTATAAACACATGTGATTTTATTGAAAATGAAATTCAAATTAATGTGGTAATATTATATGATATCATTATAATAACATTATATAAATGTAAGTTAACATAAAAGTAAGATCTAAGTTTCTAACATAATATCTAACTTAATTTAAACTTTAGACTAAATGATGTCAATATAATAATTTAATATTATGATATCTATGTTATTTAATATTATTATGATATTTAAATATATCTAGGTTTCTAATATGAAATAATTATAATTTTTTAGTAATATGACTAAGACCTAAGTTTCAATCATTATATAACTAAAATTTAATGTAAGTAATATGTTTAAATTTGAAACCCAAGAAAATCTTCGATTTTCTAAAAAGGTAAATGGTATTTCGTCAAAACCCGAATTTTTCTAGATCTCAGATAGATGAAACAGATTCACCATTGGAATCGCCTTGCGAATCCGCTACCACGTCGAATTTCATCGACTCCGAGACAATAATTCATGTTTTCGAGGCATCTGTATCTAAGCCGTAAAACGGCTTTTAGAGAGACATGTGATGTGACAAAAGTCACCTACTACATGTACTCATGTGACACATGTTGCATGATTAGTGAGATTATGGAAATGAATGGCTTAGATTAAGCCATGTGTCAAAAATCCAAAACTTAAGGACAAGGATGGAATTTTTAAATGTTTAAGTGAATAAGACAAAAGGGAATAGTTTTCTTCTTCAATTTGAAGAAGAAAACGTGCACAAAGTAGATTGAGATTTGTATATATAGCAGTTGATCTCCCTCTCTAGATTTTATGCTGATCTGACCGGTCTGCTTCGTCTCTGAGCAAGAAGCAAAGTTGTTCTACGCGGCGAGGGCTATGTGTGGGCACCGATTTTGTGGAGTTCCGACAACGCCAAGAGGTAGGGGTCTTCTCCTACTTGTGTTATTCTTTAGCTAAGAGCCATGTGAATAGTTAGGGATATTCTGAGCCTTGATTTAGCAATAATTTCGGTCTCAAAACATTTGAACCAAGTGAAGAAAATCCCTGTTTAGGTCGTGAATGAAGGCTCTAATCTCGAGGCTTCACTGCTCACTGATTTTGTCAGGTGATTTTCAGGTTGTTGGGTGATTCAAAATGAATTGCTTGGATTGTTATTAGCCCATGTGAGCTAATTTTAGTGTTATTGATTGTGAATTGAATAACATGAATTATGTTAATATATACATGAAAAATATATTAGCATGAATATTTTGGAATTTGCATAATGCATTCCATATGCATTAGGGCAACTTAGAATATTAGGTGAGGCTGACATGAAAGAAAACAAAAACTAAAAATGCTCAGGAAAGGAATTTCGACGGAAGATTTTCCTGTGAGAATCGGTGGTTGAGATTGTCCAACACCACGCCTCCGAAAGTAGCCCATGAATTGTTTCGGAGGGTTATCCAATAGATTTGCCTTGGAGGGTTGTCCAATAAATTTTACCGAAACTCGGTAGTAAGTTTTTGAGAATAAAAAGTTTTTGTTTTGAAAACTGTATTTTTGCTCGCATTTGGCTTAGGCATGTGTGAGGGAGTCGGTGAGGACTCAAGAAATGGGATTGGACATGTAGACATTCAAGTAGGATCGTGTATTTTCTTGAGTGTGATTGTTTTCCATGACATGTGCACTTAGGTGGGGAGTAACCTAGGAAATTATCACTACTGGGATTTTCTCTCCCCGCATTTTAGAAGAAAGCCGGATTGTGGCTTTGCATTACTTTTTGTATAACATGTATTAGAACTTTAAATTTTAATATATGTTTGAATTAAGAGTGATTTATTAACTCTTGAGCCATGTAATATAGTTGGTTAGGATATATTTTGTGAGTATTGATGTATGGGCCCACGTGGCCATTTTTACTCATTTTAATTGTATATGGACCTGGTGTGGTCTTTGTAAAATATTGGGATAGGTTGCCATGTGATTGGGACATGTTATATTTTGGGTAGAGCTCCCCGTACAAAAGAGACTCTACCCAATTTTCATGAGTGGTTGATTAGTACCCAAATAGTGTTATTTAGAGCCCTGTGTATAGCAGGTTTTAAGCACTTTTTTGTGTATTAAACGCTTTAAATAACCCAATTGATACATTGAGGTCCCGACTTTGCCACTTATCACATTTTATGGCTATTTTTTTAGTTTTGCAGGTCGAATACCTCATTATCTTCAATCCGATTCAAACACGACGAACCCGAGCCAAATTCGAAGATGCATGATCGAACCAGTGGAAAATTTGAGCACAAAATGCTGAAGAGAAGGAAAATCTAGTGGAAATTTTGCAAGGTTGCAAATTGCAACTCAGAATTTCGCAGTGTCAAGGAATTTTTCGCAACACCGCTCCCGCACCCGCCGTTGACCGCTTGACCCGCTTGTTCGCTTTGCACAAAATTGCCTTTGATGTAATTTTGGTTCCTTTTGTACATAGTTGTACTTTGTTAATAGCACCTATATAAGCTCACTGCTTGTAATTTCAATCAATCTTTTCACCCATCAATCAATCAAGAAAATCAAGCACGAAGCTTCCTCTCCCTACCGGTTTTGGTGATTTTTCTCTCCCTCTCCTTCATTTTCAGATAACAAACACCCCTTGATGATGAAAAATCAAGGGATGTTCGGCTAAAACCCCATCATCCTTGAAGGGGAAGGCCACTGGGTGTTAGTTTTGAGATAAGCTGCATGTTCTCATGCTTTTCATGTATGCATTTATGGGTATTTCCAGGTTCCGTTTCTCACCTTAGGTTAAATCTCTGTGCATGCTCTACCTAACACATGTATTTGGTGCTTGGTTCAAGTGGATACTTATAACTGCATCCACTCGATGCCCAGCTTAGTTGTCTCATATTAGTCATCAGATGGTAGGTTTAGGAGGTGTGTTCTTACCATCTGGGAGCATTTACGCTCATTGAATGCCATCTTTTTAAGAGGAAAACTTTTAGGGTTTAGATTTTAAAGCTAAATGAAGATCCGGTTCAGGAAATGACTATATGTCATCCTCCCCAAAGCGAGGAAAAAGACCCGAGCACATGTTAGCTTACTTAGAACCCTAAGCCCAGTGGCCCGAGACTTCAAGGAGTTCTCCTTTAACTTTTATTTTAATTTGTTTTCGCTCAAACATTCACAATAATCGTTTACACAAATCCTAAAAATCCAAAGAGTAAACACCATTTTCAATCCATCAGAATCCTTCTCTCATGAAGAAAACTCATCCCCAGAAACACCCTATATACCACTATACCGGCAGCAGTTTTGCTACGCAAAGAGGAACCCTAGGAGGGCAAATTTTGATTTCAAAGACTCTACTCGTGGCACCGAATCAAATGGCGCCCGCTCGGATGCAGCCCTAGTGAGAAAGAGAAGTTGTGAACTTGTGATCCACATCACAAGTATTGGTGAATTCTCATTTCTTTTTTATTTTACCATTTTTCCCCACTTGCAGTTCGCTACAGGGGAGTTTGAAAATTTCACTGTGCATACTGTTTTCCCCTGTTTTGATTTTAGTTAACTTTAACCCTTTAGGTAACCTTGTTTTTGTTGGTTTCTTGTTTATGTTGTATTCATAGCAGCTTAAGAAGTGGGATGCAAAACACTGCAGTGATTGAAAGGCTAAGTGCTTCTTACCAACAATGATGTGAAATCATTTTTCACACCAACCGGATGGAGACCCCACCTGAAGAGCAACAGAGCCAATAGGGGGTTCAAAGGGAGCCCAATGCCTACAGGTCAATGAGGGATCACATACACCCACCAAGGGTGAGTGCACCCTCATGCATTATACCCCCTGCTGAGGATGTGGCAATGAGGCCTTATCGGTCTCCCCGTCTCGACTTTTCACAGATGGAAACGAAAAATCCATACACACACATACTGATTTTTTGGTGAAGCTCAGAACTTTCAAAGAAGGTGCAACTGATATGGAGATGCTAAAGTTGAAAGCTTTCCCATTAACCCTCAAAGACAAAGCTAAAATTTGGCTTAATTCACTAAGGCCAAGGACCATCAAGAACCCGCAGAGGTCACAGTGCACTTTTGAAGAAGTTCTTCGGCACACAAGACCAACAATTAAGAGGCAAATCTACACCTTGCGCCTCATGATAGTGAAAATTTTACCAAGCACGGGAAAGGTATCTTGAACCATCAATGTATATGACCACACCATGGCTTTGATACACGGATGTTGGTAAACCACTTATGATGGAATGTCCCTACCATGAAACAACTACTCTTGGAGACCATGTGTGGAGGGACTTCCCTCGCTAAGAAATCCGAGATGAAGCCATGGACTTCCTCAACTATATTCTTTGAAACCTCAGCTTGGGATGAACCAAATCCCAGGGAAACTGTTAGGCAAAGGCCACCAGTAAACCAAAGGGGAGGCATGTATTCACTAGGGGAGGAAGTAGAACTAAAGGCTAAGTTGTCCACCCTGGCTAGGAGGATGGAAGAACTCGAAATGACAAATCAACATGAGGTCAGAGCAGTGACTGAGGCATCTATGCCTGACCAACCATGTTTCAATTTCCAATCCACCGGTCACCAAGGAGAGCATTGTCCAATTTCTACCTCAGTAAGGGATTTGATGGCTGAACATGCAAATGTTGTGGGCCAAAATAGGCCACCAGTTGATGCCCAGTATGGCAACACCTATAATCCCAACTAGAAGAACCAACCCAACCTCTCCTGGAAGCCTAAACCTCGAGCATATGTTCCCCCAGGTGCACACCAGCAGCAATAGTATGGGTCCACCTCTTAGCAGTAGCAGCCACCAACCTCATCACCTGTTAAGCAAACTATCATGAATTTGAGCAAGGTCGTGGGGAATTTTGTAGAGGAGCAGAAAACTATTAATGCTCAGATGAATCAAAGAATAGAAAAGGTAGAAAGCTGTAGCCAAGAATGGAATGGAGCTCCTGATAGCCTGTTGTCAGGAAAATTGATACCACTGTGATCATCCATCTGATGACCAATCAGCGCAACAACGAGAACAAGGAGATTCCCTTCTCGAACCTTTACTTAATCCAAGGGAGTGCATGAACTAAGCTATGTCAGTGAGCCCGCACCAAAGATGGATGAAGTTAAGGCCATTATCACTTTGAGGAGTGGTAAGGAAATTAAGCAACCAGTGCCCAAACCTGCTGTAGAAACCAGAGAAGAAGAGGAAGTGGAGCCAGAACACATATTCATTAAAGAGGATTCGATGAAGAAAAGCATGCCTCCTCCATTTCCCCAAGCACTGAGAGGCAAAAAGAAGGCCTCTAAGCAAGAAGGCATCCTGGAAGTGCTGAGGCAGGTAAAGGTGAACATCCCTTGCTTGACATGATCAAACAGGTTCCGACCTATGCTAAATTTCTAAAGGACTTGTACATAATCCAAGAAAGGGTTGGGCATTGACAAGAAAGCCTTCCTAACTGAACAAGTCAGCTCTATCATCCATTGCAAAACCTTGGTGAAATACAAAGATCGGATCCCCATGCATCTCGATCCCGACATTGGAGGGATCTTCGTAGATAAAACCTTCTTCCGGATTTGGGAGCTAGCGTCAGCCATCTTGCCATGCACCGATTGTACCAAGCGATTAGGTTTGGAAAGTGAAGCCTACCAACGATACCCTATCCTTGAGTGATCGATCGGTGAAAATACCAAAGGGAATAGTTGAGGATGTCTTGGGTGAAGTAGACAAATTCTACTATCGTAGATTTCATTAGTTCTTGTCTGACCGATTAAGCGAAGGGCATTAGCAAGTGCCCATCATGCCCAGGAGGCCATTTTTGGCCACATCTAATGTCATAATCAATTGCCGGAATGGAGTCATGCAGCTCACCTTCGGCAACATGACATTGGAGCTCAACATTTTTCACTTAAGCAACAAGGATAAGCCAGTGGAGGATGAGGAGCAGAAATCAGAAGAAGTCTGCCTGAGTGGCACAGGTGTAGGAAAGCACAATGCTCAAAAACTGCAGGAATAATTAACAAAGAACAAAGAAGCAGTTAATGAAGAATCAACCGCATCAGTCACCCATCCTGCATCAGTCATCCCACCAGCACCGCTAGAGAGTAGGATGCTTAACATAGAGGAGCAGAAGCTGAACTCAACTGCAGCACACCTCACTGCAAGCAAGGAGGAGCTTCTCCTCCTAGACCCTCCATGAAACCTCTTGGGTGCACAACTGCGAGTGGTTCTTGCAAGAACTTGGAAACCACTCCAAATTTTGATGGGATTTTTGCTTTACATTATTTCAAGTTTTAAATTAGAATTTTCCTTTATATCCTTAAAAATTCAACATTTACAAGCTTTTCTTCTCATAATTTTTGGTTTTGTGTTGTTACAGGTATTCCAGTGCTAGGGGGAGAGCCAAATTCGCCTGGGAATTTCGCAGGTTGTGAAAATTCGCAACCTTTGTGATTTGCAACACTGTTCATCTTCCCTGTTTTTGCCTGCACCTCTCCGTTTCACGCTCCTGCAATAAATTTCTATAATTTTTTGAACCATCCAATTTATGGCCACTAAAGGCCATTAATTATCCATGTCTTCTCACCTACCCCCCCTCCCCTATATAAACCCCTTTTTCTTTCATTTTTCATTTCATATTTGCCCTTCCCAGTTTCTGAAACTCCCCTCTCCCTCTCAAATTTGATATCCTCCAAGCCCAACAATGGCGAAGACTCATGGAGCTCACTCCTTCCGGCCGCAAGTGAATTGGAGCTCCACTCCCCCTACCGGCACCTCCACTCCGGGAGGCCGGCGGTGTCGCGCGTGCCTCGGCCGGTGCCGCGGTGCTTCACCCGGTACGCGGCATCTCAGCCCGGCTGCCGCGTGCCCTCGACCTCGTGTCGCGCACCTTAATCCCAGCCTTGAGTCGCCTCCCTTGCCCTAGCTGTCGTCCAGGGCAATGCCCCTATTGATGTTGTGGGCTCCTCCTCTATGGCCCCTGCCCAGAGGAGATATCATACCCGGGTTGGCCCCACTCCACCATCTCCTCCACATCGGGGCCCCGACCGGAGGTCCCTGCTGCGTCCCGAGGGCCCGACCCGGCCTGAGTCGTCACTTGAGACCCAGGCCTCACCCTCACCGCTTTATGAAGGCATTGCTGGAGCCCCGGACCTATCCCCTGCTTCCATTATCAGGCGACCCTACTTCCATTGCAGCCCCATCGGGAGATATTACTGCGATGGGAGAAGATTTGCGGGGGGAGGTTCTGCTACGATCCCGGCATTTAGGGGCCAGCTCAGAGACTCCATGCTCCTTGTGCGGAGATACCATGCAGGCCGTTCATGGCTGTCGGCGTCGATATTTTGTCCTCGGATAGTCCGCTCCGAGTTTGGCAGCCTGCGATGGCGTCTAGGTGAGCCAACCAAGCGCTCTGCATTTTCCATCGGTATTGACCAGGGATACTTCGGACCTCGACATCTGTTGCTCTCCATCTGCCCGGTGGTCTGGCAGCGCCTTAGATTATAGACAATGGCCCCATCCCTCGACCAAGGAGATGGTCCGGCTTCTCTCCATGGACACTACTGGTGGGACTATATTATTCAGGTGGCACCTCCTGCAGTGTATGCTTTTGATAGACCACATTTTGAGGTCTAATCTGTTCCCGCTCCAGCACATCGTTCAAAGGAGAGGAGCTATTTTGGAGGCCTTATATCATATTCCCGGAGGGAAAACCCACGGTTCGATCCGGCAAGGCGGTTGCCAGCATCCTTGTTTCACTTCGAGGACAAGGTCCACCATCGGAGTTTGCCCCACGTTGAGTCCATGCCTCTTCTATTTCCACGACTCTTATGCCGGAGTCTTTAGGCACATCGGGTTCTGGTAGGAACCCAGTTAGATGTCGTCGCGGCGTGAGGCCACCATATTGTCGATCGGTGGCGAATATGCCTCGTGCCTTTCATCTTCCCCCTGCGAGACCAACAAGGGATGAGCCGGTGCGATAGTCCGCTGGGGGAGACCTATCACATGGGCGAGCACGGGGAGCCTCCGGCTCCAGCTCCATCAGTCCCTCCAGCTCCACCTACCACAGCTCCAGGACCTCTAGCTCTAATGCCCTATATCCCTTCAAAGCCCTCGGCCCCTATGCCCACTGCTCATGCAGACATAGCTGGGCCGAGCACCTCCGTACCACCTCAGCAGTACATTACCATATCCACCAGGGACTTTCTGACTATCATGGAGGCAGTCCGCACATTCTCCTCCACTGCGGCTTCATTTGCGACCTCTGTGCACCCTCGCGAGATAAGATGACTGCCTTGAAATTTGGCGCCAGCAGACCCTAACGCTATTCTAACACAGAATCAAGCTATCCTCATGCAACTCCAGAGTCACATGGGCCTCCCTGCAGTCTCTCCTTATGTCCCTGCTCAGGCCTCTGCAACCCCACCACCGGCAAGATCAACTCCTCCACCGCGGCCCACACGAGATCCCTTGGATATGCGGCAGGCTGCGATAGTATCAACTCCTCCTCCAACGGCACCTCAGCCTATCAGTGGGGACGGTCTCTTGACCACCCGCGGAGGTACCACTCCCTCCACTAACTTTCCGATCTACACCCCATTGCGGACAATGGTATACTTGGTTGGGGGGGGGGGAGTTAGTGTTGGAAGTGATGTTCATACTATTGATTTCAGTTTTGTTTGTACCACCTGCTCAGCAAAGCCCATTTTTGTATGTTAATGGCTTCTTTGTGTCACTTCATTTTGAAAAATTGAAATTTTGTGAAATACTGCCTTTATATATATTATACGACTCATTATTTTTCTACACTTTTGCAAATCAATTTTTTGCCCCCGATTTTTTTGTGGATTTACGCTCACGTAAATTGAAAAGTTTAAGCACTATATGATACCATCAATGCCAGAATAGTCCCATGCATGATTAAGTAGATGGTTAGTTGAAGTCCCCGAGAATTCAACCTTTTTCATCCACTTTTAACTAACCACACACGATTACGTCGATTTTCGTCAATAGAATTTGAAAGCGCATACTCTTTCTTTGCTTTGCAAAAACCAGCCTAACCGTTGACCGCCTATAATAGTTTAAGGTTCCCCATGAATATGAAGGCCAGTAAAGTCTTCTAAAAAGAAAAAGAAAAGAAAGAAAAGAAAAATAAATTAGAAGCCGCGATGCTTTGCCTTGAAGCAAGCACGGTCAAGGTCTGGCCAGCCTTTAAAGCCTGGTGCCCTAAACCAACTGGTTGGGAGCCACCTACTTAATGCTCGCTACATGGGTGGATGGGTGGAGTTTAGCGAGTTGTAGGTGCTGGATTCTCGAAGTCATTTGAAGTCCGAGGTGAAACCTATAGAGTTAGTTGTTGAAAGATCCTTTTGGCTTGATGCCCTAAACCTTAGTTGGTTGGGAGTCATCGGCGGATCCCTCGTTACACGGACTTTGGTGAAATCGAGTTCTCAGCATTGCACCCTACAATACAATAGAAGTGTTAAATAAGAGTGGAACTGAATCTATTAAGGTTGGTCAACAGTCTAAGGCATTGGCGATAAGCTAGTTGGGGAAATGGCTGCGGCTTATTGGTAAAAATTGATCACCTAAGCTTATAGATTTTTAATTGGAAGTTTAAGGGTGATTTCAGCAAGAATGGACAACGCTGTAAACTTGTCCACAATATGGCATTGTCTCCCAGTGGTTTGTATAGAGTCGATTTTCTATCTTGAAGGTAAGACTCCTTATACACACTTTTTGAAAGGCTTGACTGCATGATCTTCCTTCTTTTTATCATTGCTGGGGACTAGCAGTATGTGTCGGGTTGAAGTGATTAGTACCCCGAATAGTCTTTATTTAGAGCCACATTTATAGCGAGGTTTTAAGCACTTTTTGTGTACTTAAATGCTAAATAGCAATTGATACATTGAGTCGGCTTTGCCATGATCATATTTTATGGCTATTTTTGTAGTTTTCGTGTCCGGCTACCTCATTATCTTCAATCCGATTCAAACCTGACGAACTGAGAGCCATATTCGAAGATGCGTGATCGAACCAGAGAAAATTTGAAGCGCCCAAAATCACGAAGAGGAAAATCTAGTGGAAATTTTACGGATTCTGAGAAATTCGCAACTACCAAATTCGCAACACATGAATTTTTCGCGGAGTTGCTAGAATTCCTAACTCATACTCCCTATACTTTCTTGTTGGCCTTTTTGACCGCTTTTGTTTGGCTTCTCTGAAATTTCCGCGTGTAATTTTTGGTTCCTTTGTACATAGTTGTAATTTCCTTGTTACTGAGCACCTATATAAGCTCAGTCAAGCTTGTAATTTCAATCAATCTTTTAGTCCATCAATCAATCAAGAAAATTGGGCACGAAGCTTCCTCTCCCTCGGTTGGTTTTGTGATTTTCTCTCCCTCTCCTTCATTTTCTTGCATTTTCTTGGTAGCCAAACACCCCTTGATGATGAAAAATCAAGGGATGTTCGGCTAAAACCCCATCATCCTTGAAGGGGAAGGCCACTGGGTGTTAGTTTTGAGATAAGCTACATGTTCTCATGCTTTTCATGTATACATTTATGGGTATTTGTGTTCCTGCTTCTCACCTTAAGTTAAATCTCTTAGGCATGCTCTCCCTAACGTGTATTTGGCAAGCTTTTTTGGGTTCAGTTGATACTTATCACTAGATCCATTGATGCCCAGTTAGTTGTCTCATATTAGTCACTGTATGGTAGGTTTAGGAGGTGTGTTCTTACCATCTGGTAGCATTTACACTCATTGAATGCCATCTTTTTAAGAGGAAAACTTTTAAGGTTTAGATTTTAAAGCTAAATGAAGATCCGGTTCGGGAATTGACTATATGTCATCCTCCCCAACGCGAGGAAAAAGATCCAAGCACATGTTAGCTTACTTAGAACCACTAAGCCCGGTGGCAGAGACTTCAAAGGAGTTCTCCTTTAACTTTTATTTTAATTTGTTTTAGGTTTCAAGCTTGTTCACACACTGTTTTCACACAATCCTAAAAATCCAAAAGAGTAAACACCATTTTCAATCCTTTATCAACTCTTCTCTCACGAAGAAAACCCATCCGGAGTGTTCGGCCTAGACCCGGCTTATCTGCAGTAGCTTTTCTACGGCAGTAGGAACCCTAGGATACAAATTTTTTTTATTCCGGCACCCCTACTGTGGCACGAATCAGTGGTGTCGGGTTACCTGACATCCACAAATATTCCGCGGGTTGACGAGTTGTCAACGGACCGGGAGTCGGGCGTCGCGACGATATCATAGATAAGATGGCGATTGCCTTGGGGCTGATGGGTGTAGAGCTTAGGTATACGAATACTTAGGGCTTGAGGGACTTGGGCTTAGGCCATAGTCATTAAAGTGCAAGAACATCACATCTTAGTATAGCTTGATGTTGGATACTAGAGTTATAGCTTAGTATCTGGGATTAAACATCTTGTTTTTGGGTGATAGTGATAAAGGTGATGTGTTCGCAGCATTTTGTCGTGATGTGATGTGTGATTTGATTTTGTGTTGTATGTTGTGTGAAATTGTGTGCTTAGGTAAATGGCACATAGGAAAAAAAAAATAAAAAATGTTGAACACTAGGGTTAGTGTGAAAACAAGTTGTTTGAGAAATTTTGGACATAGTAGTCCAGAATTAAATAAAAAAAATGTTGAAATTTTTTTTTTTTTTTGTTAGTTTTACAGTGTGTAAAACAGGAAAAAAAATTTAAAATAAATATTTTTGGTTCTACTGAAGACATGAAAAAAAAATTATATATATATATATATATATATATATATATATATATATATATATACTCTTTCCACCATATATATATATATATATATATATATATATATATATATATATATTCAGTAGTCTTCATTAGAGTGAAACAAAATGAAAAAAAATGATGAGAAAAAAATATGCTCAAAGGCGGTTGGGATGGAGCTAATGCCATTTGCCTGTGTTGAATCCGCGATACGATAGAGTGTATCGGCCGCGGTCGAGTGGGGGCGACACGGCGCGGTGAGGCGCGCATGGCCGGCTGCGATGCGACCATGACACGACCCGGCGGGCCTGCGATCGCGACTGAGTAGGCGGCCACACGAGAGAGACCTCACGACACGGCGACCTTGCGGGGGCGTGCAGCGACAATAGCGGCGATGCGTAGCCTGGCGAGAGGGTGAGTCAGCGATACAAAGCGCAATGTGTGGCTGGGGCGACTTTTTAGGTGTGACACAGGCGAGAGACACGGCCCGGCGACACTACAGCGATAATGGCGCCCGCGACCAGTATTTGGGTCTTTCGACAAAGTAGTGTGATGGGGTGTATCGCGACCGCGGTTCTACGTGTCGCGAAGGGGGCTGATGCGGCGGATGCCGTGTGCGACCACGGTGTGCCAACGCCGCGTGCGTAAGCGACACGGCCGGGCCGCGGGGCGAGACCTGCGGCCGAGGAGGGGGCCACGCGTCACGGCCCGATCGCGCGCCTTAACACGATGCGATGCGCGCCGCGGCGTCGCACCCAGCAGGCGAGGTGGAGTGCCTTTATTGCACTCGACTTCGGTTTGACTCAATGCGCCTTTTGGAGTCAACATTTGGGACCTTTGTTAATGAACACTGTTCTTAAGCACTATTCTTGAAAACTGTATTGTGGCTGGGGGGCGACTTTTGGGTAGTGTCTGACGTGCGGGAAACAGCCGAAGCGACGCGGCCGTGGCTGCGACCGCGTTTGGGTGCACACGATAAGGTCTTGTGATGGGGTTGTATCGTGACCACGGTTCTGCGTGTCGCGACGGAGAGCTGTGACAACTGCGGTCTGCGACACGGTGCTCAATGGTGGTTGCGCTAAGCGACACGAGCACATGGTGACACGTGAGGAGGGCCACGATACGACCGTCGTGCACCACGACATGGCGCGGTGTGCACCGCGACTTGTGGCTGACTTGGGCCAAGGGTAGGTACAACATGCACTCGACTCGTACGACTCAATGCACTGTGAGTCCTTTGTTTGGGTTTCTTGTTAATGAACATTGTTCTTGAGCACTATTCACGAGTTTTCAAATAAAATAAAAATAAAAATATTTTTTTTAAATTAAATTAAATGAAATAAAATAAAATAAAATTTCTTTTGTTGAATATGATTTAATATATGAACTTATTGTCTTGCATTACCTATGAATGCATGGATATTGTGTATGAAATGTTTTTTGAATAGTGTCTCGGGGCTGTGTTTACACCTTAGAGATCAGTTGTGATAGAGTTGGGCTTAGAGGTTGAGGCCTTGGAGAAGCCCTTGTATGTGACTTCTCCCCTAGGGATTCAGGCGAGGATAGGGATGATATGTTATGGTTGCGAGTTAGAGATCTCCAAGAAACTACTCACAATGGACCTGAGGGTCATGGACATGTCAGATTTCGACGTCATCCTTGGGATGGATTGGTTGACAACTTACAGAGTCGTCATCGATTATGAGCGTAGGAGGGTTACCGCCTACACGTAGGACGATACTCTGTTGTGTTTCAGGGGGACAAGTATGATATTTTGCCCCATACGGTAAACGAGTCCAGGTGTCAGGGACAGTTGGCGGGTTGGCTAGCAAGCCTTACCTGGGACGAGTGAGCCAGGACTTGCAAATCTACTCGGAGTAGTCTGCGAGTATGAGGATGTTTTTCGGATGAGCTACCGGGATTGCCTCCGCAGAGGGTTGTAGACTTCGGTATTGAGTTACACCTTGGTACTTCGCCCATCTCTATGACTCCGCATAGGATGGCACTAGTTGAGTTGCAAGAACTTAGAGTCAGCTATAGAGCTCTTGGGCTGAGGGTTCATTAGGTAGAGCACTTCACCATAGGGCCCTTGACTCTATTTACGAAGAAGAAGGACAAGACCCTTTATTTGCGCGTGATTCTGACGATTGGTAGGAGTTCACGATAAAGAATCGATTACCCGATGAGTTGGCGATTTGTTTATTCCGGTTGAAGGCTGAAAGTCCTCAGGCCACGCGCTTGGTTACCATCAAGCGAGGTTAGGGAGAGCGGATATCCTAAGACGGCCCGTTTAGAATGCGTTCATGGGCACTTTGAGTTTACGGTGATGCCCTTTGGATTGCGGGAATCGCGGCGGCATTCATGGACCTCATGCATGGGTATTCCCAGCCCTATCTCGTCCAGTTTGTAAGTAGTCTTCGTGGATGACATTTTAATCTACTCCTAGTCAGAGAGGGAGCATGAGTATCATTTGAGGACTGTATTACAGTTGCTAAGAGACCATCAGTTGTACGCCAAGTTCAATAAATGCGAGTTTTGCCTTACTAAGATGAGATTTTTAGGCCACGTGGTGCTCCGGCATCGAGGGCGTGTCGGTAGACCGAGAGGTCGAGACCGTGATGGGTGCAGGAGAGGTGAGAAGTGGAGTCTTCGAGATAAAGTAGTTTCTTAGGATTGGTGGGTACTACGGGAGATTCATTGAGGATTTCTCTGCAGTTGGCACCTATGACAGATTGTAGGAAAGGAGCTCAAGTTTGATTGGGATGGTGATGCAAGGGAGGCATTTCAGGAGTTGAAGAGAAGGCTTACTTCAGCTCCTACCTTGATAGTCCGGACGGGGGACGGTACCACCGAGTGTATTGTGATGCCTCTAAGGCGGGCCAGGATGTGTTTTGTCTGATCCGGGAGAGTGGTAGCTTATGGTTCCTGTAAGTTGAAGAATCATGAGGCGGGAATTACCCTACACCACGACATGGAGTTGGTGGTCATAATTTTCACCTTGAAGATTTGGCGCGCTGTTTATATTGAAACGATTCGGGTGTGCTCGATACAAAAGGTTGAAGTATATTTTCTATGCGGCGGGACCTCAACATGAGGTAGCATATGGATAGGTTCCTATAGGATTATGACTTCCGCGTTGCATTACCATCACAGTAAGGCAAATATAAGTGAGCGTGCGCTCGGTCGGAAGTCACGGGGGCGACCAGCTAGTATAGCTTCACGGGAGTGGCGGATGCACCGAGGCGTGGGACGGTTTGGCTCTGATGCCGGCGGGCTTAGGGTACGTGGGGAGTTTAGTGGCTACTGAAGTCCTGTTGAGTAGAGTGATTGAGTCCCATGGATAGGAAGAGGAGATAGTGTCCATCAGGGACCGGGTACAGTCAGGTACATGTGATGAGGGCTGGACCTTCCATTCAGACGGTAGTCTTCGGTATAGAGGACGGGCAGTGATTCCCCAGTTGACCGATTAGAGAGGAGATTCTCATGGAGTTTCACTGCTCTCGATTTGCCGTGCATCAAGTGGCCGCGAAGATGTCGGGATCTTCGTGCGTCGATGTGTCTGGAGCGGAATGAAGAGACACGTGGGGGACTTTGTTCGGCGATGTCTCACGTGTCGACGGGTTAAGTGAGCACGAGAGCCAGCGGGGCTTTGCTTCCAGCTATTGGGTGGCCCGGTAGAGTGGGAGCACGTCATGATAGATTTTGTGACCCACTTGCCACGGACACCGCAAGGACATGAAGCTATGTGGGTGATAGTGGACCGGCTCACGAAGTCGGCACATTTTCTAGCCGTGCGGATGACCTTCACATTGGAGAGATTACGCGGTTGTATTAGAATGGTCAGAGCTACATGGGTACCAATATCCGCCAGTGTCGGATAGAGACGAAAGGTTCTGAACACTTTTGGAAAAGGGTTTCCAAGGCTATGGGCATAGTGACCATGAGTACAATTTTCCACCCACAAATAAATGGTGGTCGAGAGGACCATCTGGGTGTTAAGACATCTTTCTTGGTGTCACGTCTGAATAATAAAAGGTAGGCTGGGAAGAATCATTTTCCCTTAGTGGAGATTCGCCTACAACAACAATTATCGATGAGGTATATGGTGTACCATATGAGGCATTGTGGAGGTATGCGGATCGCGATATGTTGGACCGAGGTGGAAGAGAGCTCCATCCTTTGGTCACGATCTGATTAGAGACACCTGCGAGAAGGTGAGCTTGTCTGTGAGCGTCTTATTATGGCTCGGGCGGTGCCTATGTTGATGTGCAACGCGTCGACCCCTTAGTTCGAGGTTGGAGATCACGTCTTCTTTAAGGTGATGCCTAAGAGGAATTCGGGTTCGGCAAGCGGGGGAAGCTATCGTAGAGATACATAGGGCCCTTTGAGATACTCGAAGGGTAGGCGCGTAGCATGCCGGTTAGCTTTCTGCCCTAGCATGTCAAGTGTCCATGAGGAATTATTTCACGTCTCCATGCTCTGCGAGGCTCTAGATCCAGCTCATGTAGTGAGGTGGGGAGAGATTAGGTTGACCTGGTCTGGGACCTTCGGAGGGACCGGTGTATTGCGTATGGATAGCCGGGATCGGGTTTTGCGACAGCAAGACCGTGAGCTAGTGAGGTGCTATGGCAGCACCGTGGAGTTGAGGAGTCAACGTGGGAGCGCGAGGACACGATACGGGCCACCTATCCCTTCTTGTTTAGGGATGAAGGTACGTGGTTTAGTCGTTTAATACTTAAATGACTAGTTTACATACATGGTATAGTGCACGTTGCATATGCATGTGATTCATTGTGATTGTAAAGAATTTTAGGACGAAATTCTTTTTAAGGAGAGGAGAATGTAAAACCCGAGAAAATTCCAATTTTCTGAAAAAAGGTAAAATGGTAATTTCGGTCAAAACCCGAAATTTTTCTAAATCTTGGATGATGAAATGGACTTCAACGTTGGAATCGTCTCGTGAAATCTAGCTACCACGTAGAATTTGATCATTAAGGGCGATCGAATTTCCGTTTTTCAAGGCATGGTATGTCGGGTCTTGTAAGCGATTTGTGAGACTTGTGATGTAACAAAAGTCACCTACTACATGTAATCATGTGACACATGTTGCATGATTCATGAGATGATGGAAATGAATGGTTTAATTTAAGCCATGTGTCAAAAATCCAAAACTTAAGGACAATGATGGAATTTTTTAAATGTTTAATTGAATAAGACAAAAGGGAATAGTTTTCTTCTCCAAAGGGAAGCACAAAATGTGCAATAGGTGTGGGTTTGAGATTTTAGAGAGAGAAAGAGTGAATTCTCTCTAGATTTCCCGTCGTTCGGACAGTCAGTTCTCGTCGGAGCAAGAAGCAAAGTTGTTCCAAGGCTGCGAGGGCTACGCGTGGGCACCAATTTATTGAGTTCGACAACTCAGAAGGTAGGAGTCTTCTCCTACTTGTGTTATTCTTTGGCTAAGAGTCATGTGAATAGTTTAAGGGGTTGTCTGAGGCTTCATTAGCCGTAATTTCGGTCTCAAAACATTTGAACCCCGGTGGCGAAAATCCTATTGTGTGTAGTGAGCAGTGTAGGCAGAAAGGGTTTCCTTGTTCCACGTGTTTTGTGTTGTTGGGTGATTCAAAATGAATTGCTTGGATTGTTACTAGCACATGTGAGCTAATTTTGGTGTTATTGATTGTGAATTGAATAACATGAATTATGTTAATATATACATGAAAAATATATTAACATGAATATTTTGGAATTGGCATAATGCATTTCATATGCACTGGGACAACATAGAATATTAGGTGTGAGTGCATGACATGAAATAAAACAAAAACAAAAATGTTTGTGAAAGGAATTTTGACGGAAGATTTTTCGGAGAATTGTGTTGGGAGATTGTCCAACAATTCACGTTGGAGGGTCCCATGAATTGTTTTGAAGGGTTATCCAACAGATTCACCTCTCAGAGGGTTCCTTGATAAATTTTACGAAACTCGGTAGTAAGTTTCGAGAACAAAAAGCTTTTGTTTTGAAAAGTTGTATTTTACTAGCATTTGGTTTTTGAGCATGTGTGAGGAATTCGGTGAGGACTCGGAAATGGGATTGAGCGTGAGCGTTAGTAGGATCGTGTATTTGGCTTTGAATGTGATTGTTCTGTCTGACATGTGCGCTTAGGTGGGAATGCCCCGTAAGGAAATTATCATTCTTGGGTTTTCTTCCAGCACTGTCGAGGAGGATCATTTCGGTACGGGTGTACGGAGAGGATAACGCTCACTAGAGGCCGTGTTTTAGAAGAAAGCCGGATTGTGGCTTTGGTATTACTTTTGTATAACATGTATTAGAACTTTAAATTTTAATATATGTTTGACTTAAGAGTGATTTATTAACTCTTGAACCATGTAATATAGTTGGTTGGGATATATTTAGTGAGTATTGATGTATGAGTCCACGTCGCCATTTTTACTTATTTTAATTGTATATGGACCAGGTGTGGTCTTTGTAAAATACTGGGACAGGTTGTCATGTGATTGGGATATGTTGTATTTTGGGTGAAGCCCCCGCCACAAAGTTTTCTGCCAGATTTTTGCGAGTGGTGTGGTTGCAGGCATCCCGCGAGCTATTCATGAGTTAGCAGTTGTCACGGACCCTCAGGAATCGGGGCGTCACAAAATTACTAAAATAAGATTATAATATAAAATGTTTCAAATTTAATGTACTATTAACTAAATACCTAATATAATTAATTAACTAAAAATTATATTAGTTAGTAATATTAGGAACTAAAATAATATTATTAAGATATCTAAGAAGATCTAAATTTCTAAAATTAAATAGTTATAACTAAGTTTCAACGTTATATAACAAAAATTTAATGTAGTAATATGTTTTCAAATTACTAAAATGAGATTATAATATAAAAATGTTTCAAATTTAATGTACTAATGTAGAATACCTAATATAATTAATTAACTAAAAATTATATTAGTTAGTAATATTATGAACTAAAATAATATTATTAAGATATCTAAGAAGATCTAAATTTCTAACATGAAATAATTATAATTGTTTAATAGTAGGATGTGTAATATGTAAGTTTTAAACATTATATCTAACTTATTTTATTATAATCAAATTAAACTAAAATAAAACTATAGTATAAAAATATTTATTATAAAACTCTTCAGCACAAATCAAATCAAATATTAAAAATAAAGTATCTCATAAACATAAGTAATCCACAGAATAAATATCACTAATTAACCTTGTATTTGTTATAATTGAAACCTTAAAAACCAAGATCTTCAAAATATTAAGATAAAGAACAAAGAAAAAATGATTTGAGAGTCAAATGGAGCTTGGATGTGGATGGATGAGTTTGTAATGAAATTGTATGATTTTAGGGGTATTTATAGAATTTTTTGGAGTCAAAATAGCAATTGAATTGTCAAAAAATCGTTATGATTTATTTCTAATCGTTGGATTTGATTTTGGTTCAAATATGACCGTTGGATCATCATATATCCGTTAGAAATCTTTCTAAACCGTTAGATCAAGATTCATATTTAAAATCAACCGTTGGATAAAAAATATAGTCGTTGGATGCATTTAAAAAGGCGGACGAAATCTGGACTATTGGATCAAATCAAGACAAAATCTAGTTGGTCTAGATCACAGCCGATTTTTTCAAAAAATCGGTAAAAAATATTGCATATATATTGGCAATTTTTTTGAAAAAATCGGTTGTGATTAGCGCATGTCTCCCAATCTCGAAATTTCGTTGAAATATCGGGAATTTTCGATATTTTTGTTGATATTTCGGAGATTTTTCCGATTTTTCCTTGATTTTTTGGCCGATCGATTATCGGTTGCCAATATCATGTCGGGGTCGGCCGATAACCAATATTCGATCGAAAAAACCGAAATTTTGTTCCTTGCTTGAGAGTATTATCACTATACGAGACAATGATCTCTATCTGTGTTTTACTGTATGACCCAAATGGGATCCATGTCATCAACCCAAATAGGGCCAACTATATATGTATGTTGTAACAATATATACTGTGGCGTGTCCATCTATCCATCTACACGGTCATAAATGGGCAATTGGTTTTATTACGTTTGATCGTATCTTATATACATTAATAACTAGTGTTATCATGTATGCATATAAGATATTCACTATCCATTATTCTCATCTTCATAAAGAGTACTTTCACATATCTCTTGTCATCATATTAATATATTCTATGCTTCTTTTTATAGCAACTATACATGTATTATCTTTTCTTCACATGGCTAGAATTCATACCCTTTTTTATTCAATTCTATTTATTCCATATTATTTAGCATTAAATCATATAACTTTTAGGTCAATTTCTTTATCTCTCTTAGCTAAGTTATGCTGACTTATTTTCATACAATACCATCTCCACTAATACTTTGGGGGGTATATAAGAGGCATTTGGATGTCTCAAAATCCTATAGGAAATGATATGAAAATTATTTTCCAAAGCAGGGTCCAACTTCACTTATTTTCTAGGTATAATAAGTTCAAAATCTCAACATGCTTCCTTCATGCACATTGTTCCTCTATGAATCTATTTTACTCAAAAATTGGAATAACTCCAATTGAATCATCCAAACTCAAGTTATTGCATTTTAATGCCAATCTGGTCTGTTTGCCTAGTTTACATTAGTAACCGACTATGAGATCTGATTTCAGGAATCTTAACTCCATAATTTGACACTGGTTCCTTCTACTCATTTGAAGCTACGGTGCTAAGGGTTCTTCTCAAATTGGAATAATCCAATTTGGAGTACCAAAACTCAAGATATGTCATAAATAACCAGGACTGCTATGTTTTCAAAACATAATTAGTGACTGGTCTTTAGACCCCCATTCAAGGGTCCTTAAGTCATATTAATACTTTAAGGTCTTCTTAGAAAATGTGGTCATAGGTCTTAGGTTTCCTCTCAACGAATTTCTAAATCGAATTACTCTAAACCAAGTTATGTGAAAATAATTCACTTAGGGTTTTGGGGAAATTTTAGTGTGAATCTCTCCTGTACAGAACATTTCCTTTATCTTTTAAAATATTGATTAGTCCCTGGCCACAGTCTTGATGCAACCAGCGCAAACCGCAATGAATTGATCTTGAGAGTCTAGTACCTATTTAGCACATCTTGACTCCTAACTCTCATATCCTTCTTCACTTCTCCTTTTGCTTCTTTCTCCTTCTTCTTCCTTCTTCTTCACTTTACTTGTATCAAGAAAAATCCCACACAAAAATGAGTGAAAGCAAACCAAATTTTTTGTTCTTCTCCTCCAAAACATGCCCTAACTTTCTCTCCAAGCCAAAAATGTGAAATTCTCTGCCTTTTTGCTTATTAGTCCTTCACTTTAATGTCATTTATAAATCACTTCTTAATATTCTACAATAACATATAATCTTCTTACATAATGTCCTTTGGGTCCTTAATTTGATAAATTACAACTTTACCCTTTAGACTTCTTTAAAATTCCAGTTATGTCCTCTTTTTTTTTTTTTGGAAAATACAAATTTTACTTTTATTATATCCTAAATTGTAATAAACTATTAGGGTATAATTTGGGGTGTTACAGTTAGGGCTCGAAGCAGTGTAGAAGAAAAGGGACGAAGGAAGGAAGAAAGCAAGGGACAAAAAGTGTGATGTGTCAGAACTTCAAAAAAATAACATTAATAAACTTCATCCCACTTCCCAGAAATAATAAAATGCAAAAAATAAAAATAAAAACCCTAATAAGACTATTAGCCTAAATTGTGATCTAATATTCATCTAGTTAATTTTAGGTTAGATTTAAAATGAAATTATTAATATTTATTTAATATAGGTTATCATCAAAATTTTCATCCTTGTCCCTCATTTTATCCCCTTATTTTGTCCTAAATATACGACATTTTTTCATAATTATATACCATTTTTCACATAAATTATTTTTCCTCCACATGGACCTTGGCCAGGTGCCCCTCCTGCCCTTGCTCAGGGCCGGGCCTGCTCCTATGCCCATTCAAGCTTTGTGCCCCAAGAAACATATCCACCGTCAGCCACAATTTCATTCCCTAGTAACCATGGAAGGACACAAGGATTAAAAAATGACTCACCAGAATCAATTTGGAAAATCCTTTATAGAGCACAAGATTGAGCAACTAGTTATATAATCCAGCAACAATGTTAAGGCCTAAAACCTAACGTTTGAAATATTGACTATGAGATGAAGCTGAAATTTTTAATAAAAAAAAAAAACCCTGAAAACAAGATTTTATAATTAGTTTGAGGGGAAGATCTAGAAGGTAAAAAGGCTCCAAAGAGCACTTTTAAATAAAAGGTTTTGAATTTTGGCCAAACAAAAATCACAATTTATGCTTTAACTCATTAAAAAGATTTTTTTTTTTTTAAATCAGTAACTAATAGAATATAAAATGGTATTATTCTAAGAAATTATACAGAACCCCAAGGGCTGGGGCATCTTACAATTATACAAAACTCCAAAAGGACGGGCATGGGGCATCACGGGTGTGTGTGAAGGTGTGGTTGAATTGTAAATGACAGGAACGTCAAAATCAACCCATTTGCTTTTGCTTATGAAGCCTCGGCCTCTTGGATGCGTCTTATCCCAATCTTTCTGGGATGCTAAGAAAGAACACCAGTAGAATTATTAAACAGGCTGAGTAGGGAGAGTCCAGAGAGAATAATTAAAATGAGGAGAGGCCCCTCTACATTGCCATTGATCTGCATAGTACTGATTATATTCTTCCACGCCGCCACTTCGCTGACGAACAACACCTCCATCCCGATCACGGGATCCATTATGTTGAGGCGGGGGAGGATACGGGACTTTGAGGGCTGGGTTGTAGGAGATTCTTCATGGGCTGAGACAAGCCCAAAGCAAGAGGAGTACCGGATGAGTCAATTACTCAAGGATGTGTACCTCTTTAGGTCCATGGTCTCCTACTTTCGGGTCCCATCACTTTGGTTGTGTGAGATCTGGATGATGGCACAGGACCCGGCATCGGCACAAGGTAAGTGTCCGGCCCGGAGAAAACATCGGGTGGGTGTGGGGCCGGGGAGTTCATGACCCATGAAGGGAACTTAGACTTGGGCCATAAGTATGCTAGGCCCGAGTTCCTGTTACTATTTGGAGCGAGGCTTGGGTTGGATGTTCATCTTACTTGATAGATATGGGCGTCTCACATGATAGACAAGCAAAGATGAAATTTGGCCCTTGACTAGCCTTGTGGTCTCATTTAAAATCATTCTTTGTTTTTTTGGATGATGTAAATGTAACCTTTCATAAATATCATATCATTAGTAATATGCATGCAGGATTGTTGTTTTGTACTTATTTATTTTTTATTTTTCGGATAATTTGGGATCATCCTGATGGGACGTTTGGTAGTCAAGCCTTGATGAGCATAGATTTTGGTTGAAAGTGCATATCTAGTGGTTCTTGGCCTTAATGAGTGTTTAGCTTTGACGAGTGTGTGACTAGTTTAGGTCGCGTGACCCCCCATTCGACTTGTGGCGGCTTTGGGAAACTGGCTAACTTACTTGAGACTTGTTTTAGACCCAAATGGGTTACCAATAAACTTTCTAGGAAAATTAAGATTAATCATAATATATAAGCACAAAAGGTGGAGCAGATTTGCAAAATAATTACATGTAAAAAATCATTAGTGTTGTAAAATGTGTTATAAAACACAAGCTCTAGATAGAAATGTGTTCTTCTCTTTGTATATATATCAAAAGAAAGAAGGAATGAGTGAGAGAATTGAGATGGAGAAAAGGGAGAGAGATAGATAGAATGTAAAACCCAGGAAATATTCAATTTTTCTGAAAAATGGTAAAACGGTAATTTCGGTTGGAAACCAGAAATTTTCTAAATCTCGGATGATGAAACGGACTTCACCGTTCAATTCATCTCACAAAATCTAGTTACCCTGTTGAATTTCGTCGGATTCCGAGACAGTCGAAATTTCACGTTTTTTGAGGCATCGGGTGTTGGGTGACACATGGCATGATCCTGGCATCACCTTAGGGGAGTGACACATGGCATGATATGTGGTGCACTTGTGTGAATGGTTCACATTGAGCCAAATGTCAAGTGGAGGAAATAATGGGAAAGATAAAATAAGAAAATAAGAAAATAAATTAAGGAAAAAAGGGGAATGAGACAAGTGACAAAGATAGGAAGGGTGGGGCTTCCTCCACTTTTGGGGATGAGAAATCCCGGTAGATAAGAATGAAGGGGGAAGAAAAGGCCAAAGGGAGAGAGGGAGGGAAATCAAGCCTGAGAAAAAGAAAAGTTGAGGGGAGGGAGGAAAGAAAAGAAAAATGAGGGTTTTTACGGCGTTCCAACGATTCGAGATCTCTCAGGCAGGTCAAAAAATTAAATTCGATCCACGCCCAGCGAGCTACGTTTGGGTACCAAAATGCGGGAGTTTCTGTCAAACTCAAGAGAGGTAAGGGGAGTTTTCTACTTGGATTATTTTTTGGCCTAAAATCCATTGATTAGTACTAAATAGTGCGATTTTGAGCACTTGTTTATAAACGGGTTTTATCGCTTTTTGCGTACCCCTAATCGACTGACCTCTTTGATTGATACATTGGGTCTGGAACTTTGTGCGATCACATTTTGTAGCTATTTTAGTAGTTTTTGCATGTCAAATACCTCATAATTCTTCAGTGATTCAAAAGATAGGGCAGAAGTAGGGTCGGGTGCTGGTCGAATCGAGAGGAATTTTGGAGGCAAAGCTGCTTGAAGAGAAGGAGCTTGTAGAAATTTTTGCAGGGTTGCAAAAGTTTGCAACCTTCAAATTTCACGGTTGCGGAATTTCGCGGCTGCGGGGATTTCCTGGGTTCTTGAATTTTCGCCTGCTTGCTCGCTGGCACCCTTTTTGAACCGCCTTTTAGTGGTTTTATACAAGTTTGCCCTCATGTAATTTTGGTTTCTTAACACATTTTTGTAATTTCCTTATACTGAGCACCTATATAAGCTCAGTACTGCTTGTAATCAGAAAAACTTTTTGTCACTCCATCAATCAATCAAGGAACAGTACCTAAGCTTCCTCTCCCTCCTCGCTGGGTGATTTTCTCTTCTTCCTTCACTTTCAGATTCTGCAGCCAAACACCCCGATGATGACAAATCAAGGGATGCTCACAAACCCCGATCCTCGCTGAGTGAGGAAGGCCACTCAGGTCGTCGCTAAATTCGCAGCTCTCATTCTCTCTACGTATGTATTTAAGGGCTTCAGGTTCTCGCCTCACCTTTAGGTTAAAATCTCTTAAGCATGCTCTCCCTAATATGTACTGCAAGCTTTTCAATCTCGCGGACATTTCACCAGATCCACCGATGCCCACCTTAGCTTGCCTCCTATTAGTTATCGTAGGTAGGCTCTCGAGATGTGTTTTCACCGCTGTGTGGACATTTATGCCTAATCAAATGCCATCTTTCAATAGGAAAACTCAGGTTTAGGCTTTAAAGCTAAATGAAGATCCTGTCGGAAATGACTATACGTCATGCTCCCCAACGCGAGGAAAAAGACCGAGCATTATTGCCTTTAACCTAGAACCTCATTCAAAGGCCCGAGACTTCAAGGATTTCTCTTAACTTTACATCGCTTATTTCCCAGCCTTTCAACCATTCACACACACCTAAGTTTCCACAAACCCTATAAATCCAACGAGAAACACCATTTTCAATGCACTAACTCTTCTCTCATGAAGAAAAACCCATCCTCAAGGTTTCAACTCGGGAATAATTATAATCAGAAGAAATTTTGCCACGTTAGTAGTAGGAATCCTGCGTTATAAATTTGTCGATTCCAAACACCTACTCGCCAATTAATCAAATGCATACTCACTGGCCGGATTTGGTGCCCTAAATGAAAGAAAACAGTTGAACTCAGGTTCACATCACAAGTTTCGTGCAATCTCATTTCTTTTTTATTTTATCATTTTTCTCCACTTGCACTATCAAGTAGGGAATTTGAAAACTTCACCGTGCGTGATCGGTGAACCCTGCTTTGATTTTAATAACCATAACCTTTTGTTGGGCCTTCTTGCTTTTGTCGGGTTTTCGCTTTCAGGGTGTGTTAATAAAGTACCTACGAAGTGGGGACGTAACACTCGCAAGCAAATTGGAAAGGCTAGGTGCTCCAATTGAACAAGGCTGTGAAGTTAGCCTGCATACCAATCAGATAGAGACCCCACCTGAAGAACAGCAGAGCCAACAAGGGGTTCATCGGGAACCCAATGCATACAGATCAATGAGGGATCACATTCACCCACCAAGGGTGAGTGCACCCTCATGCATCATACCCCCTCCAGAGGATGTGGTAGTGAGACCTTATTTGCGCCCCCGCCTCCCGACTTTTCATGGTGTATGGAAACGAAAATCCATACACACATATTCGGATTTCGAGGAGGTTTGTACCTTTACTTTCAAGGAGGGTGCATTTGATATGGACTTGCCTGCCGGAAGCCTTCACCCTCAAAGATAAGGCTAAAATTTGCCAACCACTAGCGCAAGGACCATCGTGAACTCGGGCCGACGCAGTGAATTAAGAAGTTCTTCAAAGGCCTATATGACCAAATAACTAAGAGGAAAATCTACACCTTTGCGTATCATGATGTTGAGAAATTTTATCTATGCTGGAAAGGTATCTGAGACCATCAGTGCATGCCCTCACCATGGCTTTCTGATACATGGATGCTGGGAACCATTTCTACGATGGAATGTCCCTTCCATGAAACAACCCCGAGACCATGTGTGAGGGGACTGGGCAAAAACTCACTGGGTTTCATGGACTTTTGAACTACGTGGTTGAAACCTCCAAGGGATGGGATGAGCCAAACCCAAGGGAGGTAGAAAGAATGAAACCACGTTGAACCCGAGGAGACACGACCACCGGGGGACCCGAGGATGGAATTAAAGGCTAAGTTGTCCACCCTAAATAGAAGGATGGAAGAACTTGAGCAGAGAAATCACCAGGAGGTACGGGCAGTGACTGAGGCATCTATGCCTAGCCAACCATGTTTCAATTGTCAATCTACCAGTCATCAAGGGGAGAGCATCAGCCCACCCCCCCCAATAAGGGATTTGATGGTTGAAATTGCAAATGTCAGGCCAAAATAAAGCGACCAACTCGATGCCCAAAGATGGCAACACTTATAATCCTAACCGGTATTAACCACCCCAACCCGTCCGAAGCCTAAAACCTCTTGTATATATGTTCCCCCAGTGGCACATCACAGCAAATGTGCATGGGTCCAATTCCTCTCACAGCCAGCAGCCCACCAACCTCATCACCCGCGGAGCAAGCTATCATGAATTTGGAGCAAGGTGGTGGGGAATCTTGTAGCCGGTTAAAACTATCAATGCCTAGGATTAACCAAAAAGAATAGAAAAGGTAGAAAGCTCCATGAACAAAGAATTGACGGGCTTTACAAAGCCTAAATCAAAAATCGATACCATGCAAATATCCATCGCAGCCCGAACAATCACCCATAGTAATCGAGAAAGGAGGTTCCCTCCCAGACACTGCCCAATCCTAAGGGAGTGCATGAACTAAGCTTCCCAACCAGTCTACGAAAAGACCGGACGAAGTCCGTGCCATTATCATCACTTTGAGGAGCGTATGGAAATTCGCTGCACCCAATGCCCAAATCAAGGGAAAATCGTAGAATAGGAGGAACAGGAGTCTGAACACATAATCATCAAAGAGGATTCGATGAAAGAAGCATGCGCCCCCCACCCCCCTTCCCCCTTACAATTTCCCAAGTACCGAGAGGCAAAAGAAGGCTTCTAAGCAAGAAGACATCCCGAAGTGTCGATAGGTCAAGGTGAACATCCCATCGCTTGATATGATCAAACAGTTCCAAACTTTATGCTAAATTTCTAAAGGACTTACGTGACCAAAAGGGGTCACATTAATAAGAAGGCCTTTCCCGACCGAACAAGTCAAATTTATCATCCAAAGGCAAAACCTTGTTGAAATACAAAGATCCAGGATCCCCCACCATATCGTCAACACGGAGGGACTGCATGTGACAAGGCACTGTCGGACTGAGCCACGTCAACCTACCGCCATATCCAATGTACAAGCAATAGGCTCAGGGAGTGGGTCTACCAACATCACTCCCATCCTTAGCGACGATCGCTGAAAATACCAAAGGGATAGTTGAGGATGTCTTGGTAAAGGTAGATAATTTCATTATCCGTGGATTTTGTGGTTCGATACAAATAATGGAAGAGAGCACTCACCAAGTGCCCATCATACTGGGGAGCCATTTTTGCCACAACTAATGCTATAATCAACTGCCGGAATGGGGTAATGCAGCTCACCTTTCTAAGAATACGACTGAGCTCACATTTTCACTAGTAACAAGGATAAGCCAGCTGAGGATAAGGAGCATAAGTCAGAAGAAGTCTGCCTAAGTGGCACAGGTGAAGGAAAACACAGTGTTCATGAACTGTAAGAAGAATTAATAGAGAACCAAGAAGCAATTGATGAAGGATCAATTGCATCAGTCACCCTTCCTGCATCTGTCATGCCACTAGCACCACCATAAAGCATAATGCTTAACAACCAGGAGCAGAAGTTGAAATCAACTGCAGCACACCTCACTGCAATCATAGAGGAGCTTCTCCTCCTTGACCCCCCATGAAACCTCTTAACAACTTAACAGGGAGTGGTTCCTGCAGGAACTTAGAAACCACTCCAAATTTTAATGAGATTTTTGTTTTGTTTTATTTCAATTTTAAAATTAGGATTTTCATTAATATCCTTTAATTTCTAAGTTTTATGAAATTTTCTTATTTTTCTAAATACTTAATCTCTCATAATTTTTGGTCTGGTTTTAATGTGTGTGTTCCAAGACAGGGAGGGTGTGTGGGGAATTTGTTCTGAGAGGGACTCCCTTGTGTCAGGAAAATTTTCAACCCTCGCACACTCGCTCATCTTCTCCTCCCCTGTAACTCTTCGTTTTCCTACAACCCTCCGTTTCACGCTCCTGCAATTAAATTTTATAATCTTCTGAGCCATTCAATTAATGGTCATTAAAAGCCATTAATTCTTCATGTCTTCCCACCTACCCCTCCTCCCCTTTATAAACCCTTGTTCCCTTTCATTTTCAACTCACACTTCATCCTTCCAGTTTCTTAAAAACCCCTCTCCTCTCAAGTTTGCTCTCCTTTAGGCCCGACAATGGCGAAGACAAGAGGAGCTCATTCTTTTAGGCCGCGGGTGCGCCAGGGCCCCAGCTCTGCCGCAGCCTCCCCCTCTGCCGCCGGCCAAGCCCTCCACCGCAGCACGGCGCGCCCTGGCCAGGCCCGCTATGCGCCTCTCGTAGTCGCCGTCCCTACCCTAACCGGCCGTATGCATTCCCACCGCTAGTGATGTCAGGGTTCCTCCTCTCAGGGCCCCGCCGAGGAGATATCATACCCAGCCGGGCCTACTCCACCCATTCCATCCCGTGCCAAATTTGGTGGCCCCACGGCCAAGAGGTCTTGGACTGTGCCTAGGGAGTAATCCACTTTGAGATCCGTAGTACCACCCTCCCACCTTATCGTATCACGAGTCCCAGACTTATCTCCAAAGATCCATCATCAGCATTTTACTTCCCTACGACACCATCTCCTGGGAATGTTAGTCAGTGTGGGAGAGATTTCCATGGAGAGGTTTACTACAATCTCCCGGAATTTTCCATGGACCCGGGGCTCCGAGACTCCATGCTCCTCGTGCAGCGATACCATCTGGAGCCATTCATGGTGTCGCGTCAGTTCTACTATCCTCGGGTAGTCATCGAGTTCTTTCATACGATGACATCTAGGTGTGAGGCCAACCCGACTGCTCTGCACTTTTCTATCGACGGCAGGCCAGGGATACTTCTGGCCTCCGACATCACAGCTGCTCTCCATATGCTAGTGGTCCTTGCCAACGCTGGCTGATTATGTATTGGCCCCATCCTCGACCGTGAGATGGTCCTGGGCTTCCATGGACGCCACTGGGTGGGTCGATATTATCTCGTACTAAGATCTCCCAACAGATGCTACCGGATGCACCACATTTCAGGTTCATGTTTCCACTCCAAAGATATCGTCTAGATAAGAGGAGCTATTTCGAGGTGTTATATCAGATTTCGTAGGATACCGGGTTCAACCCGGAGAGTAGTTGATTATGATGTCCTTATTTCATTCGGTGATTGTGGTCCACCGCCCAGTCTCGCCCCACGCCGAGTCCCCTCGCTCTATTTCCTCGCTTTTTCTCACTGTGGTCAGCATACTGGGTTCCCGGTCGAGCCTCGATTGGAGCATCGCAGCGGCCGTGAGGCCACCCTTACTATTGATCGATGGCGGGTCAAGCCTCGAGCCTTCCATCTTCCCCCTCCGGGATCAGACAAGGATGAGCCGACTGATGATAGTCCAAGGGGGGACATGTCCCCTATAGTTTGCATTAATCGGGGAGCCTCCACCAAATTTTCACCCAGCATTCCCTCCAAATTCTTCACCCACCGACCACGCACTCGCAGCTCCAAATTTTCGCATCTCAGCACCGATGCCCTCTGCCCCTCCAGAGCCTTCGAGCCTCATGCCCAATGCTCGGTCAGATGTAGTTGGGTCGAGCACCACCCCCACAATACATTACCCTCTCTACCAGGGATTTCCCGGTCTCACGGAGACTCAAGCCCCACATTCTCACCACTATAGCTTCATTTGGTGTACTTCATTGTGCCACACTTGCAGTAGAGGATGACCCGCACCGAGGTCATGAACACAGATCCAGTTAGCATCATGCGCCCACAGAGCCAATTTGGGCCTCCCTACTGCCCTCCGCAGCCCCCGCCGCCTCAGCCATCCCTCCCCAAGATGATCAGCCCTCCACCATTGACCCCCGCAGCCTTCCCTGAGCTGTGGCCGCAAATTTCGCAAAGCAAAGATCACCACTTCACTAGCAGCACCTCAGCCTGCCCATGCTGAGGATGATCCTTCTCCAGCCACCACCGACAGAAGGTACACTTCCACTAACTTTCTGCCCATTCCGGACAGCTTAGTGTCGAAGTGATGTTCATACTTTTGGTTTTAGTTTTACTTGTACCACATGCTCAACAAAGCCTATTTTTTGCTTATGGAGAGGCTTGTTGTTTACTTCTTTTTGCAAAAGTCGAAAATTTTGTAAATTCATCTTGATATATATAATACAAATCTATTTTTCTACACTTTTGCATCTCATTTTGCTCCTATATTATTGTGGTTTTGCCCTTCCTGTAAATTGAAAAGTTGAAGCACTATATGATACCAAATTCTAGAATGGTTCCATGCCTGATTGAGTTGTTGGTCAGTTGAAGACCTTGGTAACTAACCCCTCTCTTCCACCATTCTCTAGCCACACGCACAGTTCACATTAGTTTTCATCAACAGGCTGAGAAGCTGCATACTCCTTTTGCTTTACAAAACTGGCCTTAGCTTCGTTGACGACCTATAATAGATTAGAGTCCCTTAAGAAAGAAGGCCAATGTGTCTTCCAAAAGAAAAAGAAAAAGAAAAGGAAAAGAGATAAGTAAAGTCGCGCCGCTTTGCCTTGAAACCCGAGCACGGTCCAAGGGGTCTATGGCGAAAGCCTTTAAAGCCTCAGCCCTGGGTTAACCGGTTGGGAGTCACCGACTTTGTGCTCGCCATGGGTGGATAGGGTGGAGCTTTAGCGAAGCAGTAGTGCTGGATTCTCGAAACTTGGCCCAAGTCCGGGTGAAACCTCAGAGTTTATGGTCGAAAGATCCTTTTAACTTGATGCCCTAAACCTTAGTTGGTTGGGAGTCGTCGGTGGATCCCCGTTACATAGACTTTGGTGAAGTTGAGTTTTCAGCTTTGCACCCTACAATACAATAGAAGTATGAAATAGCTGGAACTCAATCTATTTAGGTCAAGCCAACCGCCTAAGCCATCAAGTAGTTCGCTCTAAAGTGGTGGGGGACATAGCTTACCGCCTTATCGGGTATAAACTGATCACCCAAAAACACTGACTTTTAGTGGAAATTCAGTTGATTTCCTGAATAATTGTCACTCTAAACTTGTTCCTTATAGCATTTGTTCCTCCCCTAAGCTTCGGCCTTTTATATTGCAGTCCCACTCATTACATCAAGGTTGGGCATTATTTGCACATACTTTTTGAACAGACAGTCCATTTTTGCAAAAACATATCCAGCATGATCTTCCTTCTTTTTATCGTTGTTAAGGGACTAGCAATGTCTCAGTTGGGGGGAGTATTAGTACCCAAATAGTGCAATTTTGTTTCCTGCTTATAGCAGTAAGCCTTATGCGCTTTGCGCACTAATCGACTTCAATAACTCAATTGATACATCAACCCGACTTTTTATTACTTTATCACATTTTGTAGCTATTTTTAGTAGTTTTGCAGTCAAATACCCTTTCATAATTCTTCAATTCATCTAAAACGATGAACCCAAGCCGACTAAGATACAAGGTCCAATCAGTGAATTTGGAGCAAAACATCGCTATAAGGAGCTTAGAAATTTCTGCGTGGCTGCAAAGTTTGCAACCCGCAAATTTTCGCTGTTGCGAAATTTCGCAGTTGCCACCCCAACCCGCGAAATTTCCTGTGCTGAGAATTTTCGCAACACTACTCACTGACCGCTAACCGCCTTCGTGGTTTTATACAAGTTTGCCCTCATGTAATTTTGGTTTCTTAACACATTTTTGTAATTTCCTTACACTGAGCACCTATATAAGCTCAGTACTGCTTGTAATCAGAAAAAAATTTTGTCACTCCATCAATCAATCAAGGAAATTGGGCACGAAGCTTCCTCTCCTCCGCTGTGATTTTCTTCTTCCTTCACTTTCAGATTCTTCTCGACAGCCAACACCCCGATGATGACAAATCATGGGATGCCGGGCTAAACCCCGATCCTTATATGAAGGCCACTGCGTTGATTTTAGGCTTAGCCGCATGTTCTCATGCTCTTCATGTATGTATTTAAGGGTATTTCGCTTCACCCCAGTTAAAATCTCTTAAGCATGATCTCCCTAATGTGTACTTATAAGCTTTTCGGGTTCAAAGTGATACTTCACTAGATCCACCGATGCCCAATAGTCAGTTCCTGCATAGTTATTGTAGTAGGTTTTTGAGATGTGTTTTCACCGCTAGGGACATTTATGCCTAATCAAATGCCATCTTTCAAAAAGGAAAACTCTAGGTTTAGGTTTTGTGCCAAATGAAGATCCGGTTCGGGAAATGACTATACATCATGCTCCTAACGAGAGGAAAAAGACCCAGCACATGCTCTGCTAACCTAGAACCCTTAATGAGTGGCCCGAGACTTCAAGGATTTCTTAACTTTACATCGCTTATTTCGGGCCTTCAACCATCTCACACACACCGCTTTCCACAAACCCTATAAATCTAACGAGAAAAACATCATTTTCAATGTAATCAGAATCCTTCCTCTCACGAAGAAAACCCATCCCTGTGTTTGACCCTAGAGCCACTATACTACAGTAGCTTTGCTACGTTAGTAGTAGGAATCCTAGGTTATAAATTTTGTTGATTCCGAACACCTACTTGGCCAGAACGAATCAGCCATTTAATGGCATAAGTTTTCTGTGCCGTGATCGCTATGTGATTAGTCCCAAGATGTTAGTGATCGATAATTCTTTGGGATTATTCTTGATAGTCCCGGACTATGTTGAGATTTGGTTTTGATCCCGGGACTGATTTCTTCGGGTTTTGTTATGTGTTTTGGTATCACAGTGATTCGGTGATGAATGTAACCAAAAATGGTTCATAGCTGTGAAGGGACCGAGAGGTGCCCTGTTTTTATGGGTCCGATATTGGGGCCATTTTGTGTGTTGTTGCTTGATTGAATAACATGATGTGTGTGAAAAGATCATGTTGATATATGTTCTTCTAATGAATTTGAATTATATGTAGAAAATATAATTATCCATGTGTTGAAAATGTTGCATGTAGTTCTCATTTTGCATGTAACATGTTATAGTATGAATCTGTACAATTATATTTCATATGCAGCGGGACATCACAATAAGCTCGTGTGTGTGTACATGGTTGGTTATTCACCATTCTTCGTGAATGTGTAGTGAGCTCATAAATTGGGACAACGTCCAAAATTGAGACTCACGAGTGCATAAAATAATAATAATAAATTTTGTGTGTTTGGGTGAAGCAAGATGGGGTAGTCTCCTCCCCCTTCCCCCTCCAAGGTGAAAGGCCTAAATTTATTCTTGGTTAGACATATGTATCCAGCGATGAAATTTCGCGAAAGTGTCAGAAGGCGTGCAAAGCCTGCGGTGAGACCCCGAAAATTCATGACCCAAATGAACACACAAGATTTGATAAATTAAAACTATTATCGAGGGTCAGTCTTAATGAGTTAAGTCATCAGAAATAATCATGACTAATTTTCAGCACTTGGCATTTCATGTGTGAGGGAGCCAATCAGACTCAAGTTATGGGCATAAGGAGTCCCATCTCATGCATGCAGGTATGAAGCCATTCCATATAAGATTGCATTTTCGTATGGAATGTGGTTTGATGTATGTATGCTATTGCAAGTGCATTTAGCGGAGTAGCCTTGTAGGAGAATTTCTTGCGTGGCATCAAGCCACCCCGCTAGGGACCCTTTATGTAATGGGAGGTATTGTGAGATCAAGCCCGACGACCGTGATCGAAGGAGGCCTATGTGGCCTTGAGTAACATTTTTGTAAAAGTGTTTTCAGGTAAAAGGATTTTATAAAATTTTCTGACTATCGATAAATAGTCTGCATGTAATTATGGTAAGAGAGTTGTGATCAGACCCCTACAGACTGTAATTATTCATTTTCTTTTTCATATTTTAGATTTAAATATGAATTAATGGGTCCCGGGAAGGGACGTATGGAAGTGGAGCCGAGTAACTCGGTGTCCATGGGTAGTCGGTACTTCCAAGGTACTAAGACTTAGGTGCAAAGCACGAACTAAGACAGAATTCTCGCGAATTGACAGGTTGTCAACCCGGACCCCCAAAAATTTGGGCCTACAACTCAAAATAGAGCCTAGGTTACCCCATAACTCTGTGGGGTATCTACCAAGATTTTCTGATATTGGCTTGTCATAGCTGAGATGAGAGAGTTAGGCATACAAATACCTAGGATTAGTCACATGGGTGTAGAACATGACATTGTGCATTGATTACTTTGTGTTCTAATTTGTTCCACAAGAGATGTGCTGCGGGTTTCATGGAATGTACGACATAGAATGTGTATAGAAATTGAAGAACACTAGGGTTAGCAAACGTAACCTTAGGGGTTCGGAAAACGAATAAGCATGATTACGTAGGAATGGTTATTTATTAATGTTTGGCATTATGCACCACTAATGTGATAAATGAAAAGATATGGCAAATGAGGGCAATTTTGACGAGGTTGTCCACGGGCGTGAGCCGACCTCACCACTGGGCTTTGATCACAGGCATTTGCGGGAGGTGGATAGCGCCGCATTTACCACCACTGCACAGACTATGTAGCTACTACGTGGAGCGCCCGAATGACCTGGGAGGTTTGTGAGCGCATCATCCTCCCACGCTCAGCGTGGTGGGGACCCGATGGTGGCCGACCATTGGTTCCGGGGCAGCAGAGAGGCTCGAGGCTATGGATATTTACCTCCGGCGACACCTGATTCGCCCTGGGCGACATTTCGCCTGAGGGTGAATCCTGTGTACAGCGGGATTGGGTGAAACCCTAAGGATTAGGAGGCCATGACATGGGAAGATTTTCGAGAGCTCTTATGAGCAAGTTTTTCTCAAGATTCGCCAAGTATGCTGGCATACCTGAGTTTCATGGTCAGAGATGTGATCCATGACAATACTCGAATATGTAGCTAAGTTCATATAGTTAGCACGTTTTGGGGATGATTATGTGGCAACATATATGTCCAAGGTTAGGAAATTTAAGGATGGCCTGAAGTTGTCCATTCGGGGCAAGATTGTATGATTTCTCTTACAGGACATAGACTCTATGGTCAGGATGACTATGGCCATAGAGAGAGAGATAGAGGATGCACGGAGCATCCAATATACAGTTGATAGTGGCAAGAGGAAAGAGGATCAGCCTTCTTCTAGTTATGGAAAGAAGAAAAAGACTTCTATTCCATGAGGATTCCAAAGACTCGGGCGCGCCATCAAGGCTAGCTGCACTGCTGCTTCCAACTTTGTTAGGTCATATGACATGTTATTTCTGTCATCATCCTGAACATGTGAGACAAGATCGCTCGGGTAGAGGCAGGATCCCATGATATGAGAGACACCCTCGGCCCCAACATCACTGGGACAAAGGCATAGTCTGCTCCTTCTCACCCCAAAGGTGGGCTAAAGGGACCAGATCGCCTCGTGGTGCCGCACATGCGCCTTTATCACACGTACATGCCAAAGAGGCCGTGGCATGGGTCGAGGCCTATAGTTAAGGCTCACGGCCGAGACTCGCGACCCATATTGTTTAATTTATCACACCACGTAATCGAGCTACTTGACTGGGCCTGGTAATGCATGGTATGTTTATGTTATCTCACATATGGGCAAAGATATTGTTTGATTCTAGTGTGGATGTTTTGGGCTTAGAGGTGGAGACCTTGGAAGATTCGTTTCATGTGAGTTCTCCCCTAGGCACTAGGGTGAGGATTGATAAGATATTTCGGGATTGTCAGTTAGAGATCACGGTGGACCTTTAGGTGATGGACATATCAGATTTTGATGTCATTCTTGGCATGGATTGGTCAGATCACACACCTGATCGTGATTGATCAGATAGCATGAGGATTACCGCCTCACACACGAGACGCATTCATGTGACTCTTCAAGGGGGAGAAACATGATGTCAGACCCGATGGAGCTCGGATAACATGGGTCACTAGAGCCTTTACCCAGAGAACGAGGTGAGACAAGAGTTGAGTCTACCTGGGTGGCTTTAAGAGTACGAGGGTCAGTTCTCGATGAGCTATCGTGATTACCTTCGCATAGGAATGCGATTTCACATAAGTTACACCCTGGTACATTGCCCATTTCTATGACTCCTCATAGGATGACATCGGTTGAGTTGCATGAACTCAAGGTCCAATTGTAAGAATTGTTGGACAAAGGTTTTATTAGATTGAGCACTTCACCATGGGGTGCTCTAGTTTTATTTGCTAAGAAGAAGGACAAAACCCTTCGACTGTGCATTAACTATCAACAGTTGAACAAAGTTACGATTAAGAATCGAAGAAGTATCCATTAACAGATTGGATGACTTGTTTGATTAGGTCGAGAGGGGCAGTTTGATTTACTCTAAGATAGAATTTAATTCTAAGTATCATCACCAGGGTTAAGGAGTCCTATATCCCTAAGACAAATAAGATGTCAGATGGGCATTTCGAAGCCATGCTGATGCCTTTCGGGTTGACGAATGCTCCAACGACATCATGGATCTCATGCATAGGGTATTCCAACCTCTATTCGATCAGCTTTGTTTGCAGAATTTGCCGACGAAATCTAATCTACCCGCCTAAGGATGAGCACAGGATCATTTAAGGATCGTTTCCTCCAAGAACCTAAGGACCACCGCTGTAAGGTCAAGTCGGTAAGTGCGAAGCCAGCCACTGGTGTGAAATTCCTCGGGAGCATGTCTTTCTGGGCTTTAGGTGTGTCAATAGACCCTGAGAAGGTAGAGTCTGTTATGAGTTGGGAGAGGCTGAAGTCAGTCTTCAAGATACGCAGTTTCTTGGGATTAGCAAGGTACTGCAGGAGGTTCATTAAGGATTTCTCCCGATTAGCAACACCTATGACTAGATTGACCCGAAAGGGGATCAAGTTTGAGTGGAATGACCTGTGTGAGAAGGCATTCCAGGAGTTGAAAGGGTGGCTTACCGCCCTGGCCTTCGATAGTCCTGTAATTGTAGATGTAGCAACACTCCAAGGTACCGTGACGCCCTCTCTAAGGACAAACTATGATGTATTTTGATGCATCCAGAGTGGTAGCTACTTGCCTCTAGCTAAAGAATCATGAGCAGATTTACTCCCACATTATATTCTGGAGTTACTACTCATAGTCTTTCCATTAAAGATTTGGCACCACTACCTATACGGTGAGCAATTTGAAGTATTTTCAAATCACAAGAGTCTGAAGTATATTTTAACACAGCGAAACCTCAACATGAGGCAATGCAGATGGATGGAGTATTTGAGGATTATGACTTCACTTTGTACAACATCCTGCAAGGCAAATGTAGTGGTAGATTCACCTAGCCTAAGTCATATGAGTATTGACTATGTAGCCTCTGAGTGGCAGATACTCGAGACCGTGGGACAATTTAGGTCATGAAGATGTGTTGATTAGGCTCAGGGAGCATTAGGGAGTTTTGTGGCTACGTTGTCCCTACTGAGCAAGGTGATGGAGTCCTAAGGGCAGGATGCAGAGATATTGTCCATCAGGGATCGAGTATAGTTAGGTACAGGTGACGAAGGCTAGGCCATCCACACAGATGGTAGTCTTCTCAGATAAAGCTGACTGTCAGGTTCCCGCCTGACTGACGAAGAAAGGAGATCCCCGTGAGAGTTCCACTAATAATCTCGTTTCTCATGTGCATCCAGTGGCACGAAGATGTACCGTGATCTTCGTCACTATTACCGGAGCTGACGAAGCGACATCGCTGAATTGACGGTCTCACGCGGTCGCCAGTAAAGGCCAGCACCGTGAAGATGCTAAAGGCTACTCCGTACCATCGTGGAGGTAGCCGAGTGAAGGAGCATGCCGCGATGATTTTGCGGACTCCACTTACCACGAACATCGTGGAGGAACGATGCAATGTGGGTGATGCGGGATCGGCCACTAAGCTCGCATTACTTAGCTATACATGGGTCTTTGACTGAGGGAATTTCGCTAACCCAGAGTATTAGAGAGATTGTCTCTATAAGTATAGGAATAAAGGTCAAAGGTTTCTGACACACTTTTGGAAGAGTTTCAGCGCTAGGATTCTGATTGGCGATGGCATTGCATTTCATCATGACAGGATGGTCGAGTTGGAAGGACCATACATGTTTTAGAGGACCTTCTACGAGCATGCATCCTGGATCTTAAGGGTAGCAGGGAGGAGCACTTACCCTTAGTGGAATTCGCCTACAACAACGGTTATCAGGCGAGTATAAAGATGGCATCCTGTGACGCTTTATATGGGAGGCCATGTCGATCCCCGATTTGTTGGACAGAGGTGGGAGAGAGTTCCATCACTGGTCCGGATATGATTAGAGACACCTCTGAGAAGGTGGATTTGATATGGAAGCGTCTTCTCACGGCTCAGAGACAATAGAAGGCTATCTTAGACAAGCTGACGTGAACTATAGGAGTTTGATGGGTGATCATCTTCTTGGTGATGCCTAAGAGGAGTGGTAAGATTCGGCAGCGAGGGAGAATTGTGGCCAGAGGTATATTAGGCCCTTTGAGATACTCGAGAGGGTGGGCACAGTTGCATATCGATCGGCAATACAACCGAGTTTATCAGGTGTCCATGAGGTGTTCCATGTCTCCATGCTCCGAAAGTATACTCCAGATCCAACTCATGTAGTGAATTGGGGAGAGATTGTGGTAATCTTTGATGGGACATTCGGGAGGGACAGGTGCATTATCTTGGATAACTGGATTATTAGGTTTGTGACATAAGATTGATACGGCTAGTGAAAGTGTTGGGGTAACACCGAGGAGTGGATGAGGCAACTTAGGAGCTATGAGGACACAATCTTGGGCCACTATCCGCTACATTTGAGGATGAAGGTGTGTTTTCTAATATTGAAAGTTTAATAGTGAAACTAGAATAACTATTGCATATGCATGTGTTTGTGTGTGCTAGTGTGTGTGAATTTCGGGGACAAAATTTTGTTAAGGGTGGAAGAATATAAAACCCGGGAAAAATTCAATTTTTCTGAAAAATGGTAAACCAATAATTTCGGTTGAAAACCGAAAATTTTCTAGATCTCGGATGATGAAACAAACTTCACTGTTGAATTCGTCTCATGAAATCTAGTTACCCTGTCGAATTTTGTCGAATTTCAAGATAGTCAGAATTTCAAGTTTTTCGAGGCACCGGGTGTCGGGTGACACATGGCATGATCCTATGGATGCCACATGGCACATTAGGGAAGTGACATGTGGTGCACTTGTGTGAATGGCTAACATTGAGCCAAGTGTCAAGTGGAGGAAATAATGGGAAAGATAAAATCAGAAAATAAGAAAATAAATTAAGGAAAAAATGGGAATAAGACAAGTGGCAAGGTAGGAAAGTGAAACTTCCCCCACTTTTGGGATCAAATTTGGTAGATAAAAATGAAGGGGAAAGAAAAGGCCAAAGGGAGAAAGAGAGGGAAATCGGATAGAAAAAGAAAATGAGAGGATGAGGAAAAGAAAGGAAAAGAAAAGAGGGATTTTCCCGGCATTCCGACGATCAAATCTCGATGGTTCGAGACTTAAATTTGATCCACGCAACAAGGGCCATGTGTGGGTACCAAAATCTGGGAGTTTCGTCAAACTCTAAGAGGTAGAGAATTTTCCTGCTTAGATTATTTTTAACTAAAGCCATTTAATGGCATAGGTTTTCTTCGAGGTCGTGACTGGTAGTGTGATTTAGTCCCAAGATTTTGGGACTGAATATTGGAAATTTTTGGGACAGGTTCTGGACAGTCCTGGACTGTGTTGAGATTTGGTTTTGATCCCGAGACTGATTTCTTTGGGTTTTGTTATGTGGGTATCACAGTGATTCAATGATGAATGGAACCAAAAATGGCTCATAGCCGTGAAGGGACCGAGAGGTGCCCTGTTTTTATGGGTCCGAGATTGGGGCCATTTGGTGTGTTGTTGCTTGATTGAATAACATGTTGTGTGTGAAAAGATCATGTTGATATATGTTCTTTTGATGGATGTGAATTATATGTAGAAAATATAATTATCCATGTGTTGAAAATGTTGCATGTAGTTCTCATTTTGCATGTAACATGTTATAGTATGAACTGGCATAATTGTATTTCATATGCATGGGGACATCGCGTCAAGTCGGGTGTGTGTGCCTAGTTGGTTATTCACCATTCTTGGTGAATGTGTAGTGAGCTCAGAAATTGGGACAACATCAAAGGTGAGACTCAGTGCGTAAAATAATAATAATAAATTTAAATTGTGTTTAGGTGAAATGAGATAAGGTAGTCCACCACCCTAGGTAGAAAGGCCTAAATTTTATTCTTGGTTAGACATATGTATCCAGCGATGAAATTTTGCGGTAGTGTCGAAAGGCGTGCGAAGCCTGTAGTGAGACCCCGAAAATTCGCGACCCAAATGAACACACGAGATTTGATAAATTAAAATGAATATTGGAGGGTTATCCAATGAGTTAATTCATTGGGTGAAACACCGATGACTAATTTTCACACTTGGCATTTCATGTGTAAAGGAGTCGGTCAAGACTCGAGTTATGGGCATGAGGAGTCTCATCTCATGCATGATATGAAATATTCCATTGCATGTGCATGTGCCATTGCATGTACATTTTCTGTATGGAATGTGGTTTGATGTATGTATGTCATTGCATGTGCATTTAGGTGGGGAGTAGCCCTTGTAGGATAATTCCTCTACTAGGCATTGCTCACCTCGTTGTGGGACCCCCTTTCAGGTACAAGGAGACGGCTCTCCGATGAGGTTATGATTGCGAAGGAGGCCGACATGTGGCCTTGAGTAACATTTTTGTAAAAGTGTTTTGTATAAAAGGATGTTTATAAAATTCTTTTGGACTATTGTATAAATAATCGGGTATGTAATTATGGTAAGAGGGTCGTGATCGGACCCCTACGGACTGTAATTATTCATTTTCTTTTTCATATTTTAGATCTGAATATGAATGAATAGGTCTTGGTGAAGGGATGTATGGTAGTGGTGCCGAGTAACTCGGTGTCAAGGTGAAGTGGCCTGTCCAGTCTGAAAGACTTAGGTACAAGGCGACCTAAGACAGAAATTTTGTGGTTGATCGGTCATCAATGGACCCTCGAAAATTCGCTTCAAGAGCAGAATAAGAGAAATTAATTCATTCTGAACCCACACAAAGAATAAAAGTCCTTATAGGCTTCTGCTAGAAACTTGATAGAAACTTGAATAGAATTTGGAAATATAATGCTAGAATTACTAAAGAAATATTGGATTTCACTATGAAGGAATGAAATAACACTGTGCTAGGAAATTGACAAAACTTGGCTTAAATCAGAAATAAATAAATTGGATCAGATTGAGTGTTAGGATTTGTTGAAGCAGACATGACATTGAATTATCCATTGTTCACTGGTTGACTCCTTGGTCTGTAGAACAACCCACCACCTTCTCTACCACTTCTCTAATAAAGTCGCACTCAAAAAATTTAAAACTTTCAAAAATACCCTTTGACTTTTTTCTACGTTTTGCCTAAATGGATCCTCAGCCCCTATATCCGAACTTTCATTCATTATGGGCTTAAAGGCAGATAACTCAACACGATCAAAGCAAATTTTACCTTGAGCAAACAGAGATTGAAGGAAATTATAGGATAGAAAATCCAACCTAAAAATAATATTTTATAAAAAAACTTGCTGAAATAAGATTTTTAAAAATTAATGAAATATTGTTTAATTTTATTAACTTTCAAATGAAATTCCAAATATTGTTTATTTTCAAGATGTAATAAAACTTAGTTTTTGATATTCAATATTTCAAATCACTTCCTAACAGATCATCATATTTTTATCTTTGTATGAATATTTTAAGTGATATTTATTAATGAACAAAAAACAAATTTCTTTTTATTAAAAAACAAAAAAATAAGTTGTATAAAAATGAAAGCCTTGAAATTCTTTTTTCACGTGTTTTTTTTTTTGAGCAAAACACATTGAACAATGAGTTTTTTTAAAATAACTCTTATGTTTATAGGAATTTTAAAGTTAATTTATAATGAATATTTGTCATGAACGAAAATTGATATTAACATATTTTATAAAGTTTCAAATAATTTTGCAATAAAATAATTATTAATAAGTTTATATTAAAAATAAAATTTTGTTTTTAAAAAGATAAACTTTATTAATCAATACATTTGAAAAATATAATTAAGAATTTAAACCCTTACAGGATGATGTAGTATTTAGGTTAAAGTAAAAACATTAAATGGCCCAAGATTCACAAAATTTGTGTTAGTAATAGTGCTCTAGTCTATCGTGATATTACGGTATTTTTGACCATTTCATGAGAATTAATTATTATGATGATTTGCATGTTTATTATATATAATATCCTTGAATAACAATATTATTAATTATTCTAAATGTCCCTAATCGGTTATTGTTATGGGAATAACAAATTTAGAATTAAGATTAGTATAAAGCTTGATTGTGGATATTCATGGATGAATATGTGCATGGAGATTAAAGCAAATCAAATTTATATCTATTTGTTGGAGAACAAATATCGACGTAATCTGCCTTGAGATTCAATACATGGATCAAAGTCATGTTACCCCCACTAGTTGCGTCATTAAACTTTGACCTCGAGATCATATAGTTCAACATATGAATATTGTGTTTTGATATAATCAAACGCTGTCTTTAATCGGATGACTATAAGGTTATACTTGAACATAATAAGAATTTATGTAAAGTGAGATATGAGCATTAAAATGGAATTTGTCTCTCTTATTACAAGAGAGATGATTCTTTCAGCCCTCAACAATTGAGGATCGAGAAATGCATGGTCGTGCTCAAATGAATTGATGGACATCATCATTTGTTTAGTCATCTTAATTGGTTTTAGTAATCAAAGATAGAACGATAAGGTTGACTTTGTCCATGCTCTATATTCTATCAAGATATCATGAGACAAAAGGATTATGTCATTAGCTATACTGGCGTCGCTCGACCGCTTGTTCCTTCATGCAACCTCGGGTAGTCACACTGGCCTCACAGAGGCCACTCATGCACTGTATGATCAAAATTACTTGTTTCACGTCAACGTTAATTGAACCTATATAACGCATATTAAGAACCTAATAATAACTATTGTTTTCACTCCTCTGACAATTTAAAATGACGAGATTATTTTAAATTACAAACAATTAGTTGTTATTTAAAATTAAATTCTAATTTGAGAAAAGTTTAAATTAAGAAATGGTTATGTTCGAACGGTTATGTTTTTGTGAATTTTAATGTTATTTAAATTCGAATTTAATTTTTGGAGAAGTTTAAATCGTGAAACCAAGTTTTGGAACGAATATAAAGTTTTTGTGAATTTAAATTGTTATTATTTAAAAGAGTTTTTTGAAAATATATAATAATATAAAATTGCTTTTGACTTAAACCCTAGCAGACTTATATAGGATATATATATATATGTGAGACATATATATTTGTAGTAGCTGTTTTTACTCACAACAAACCAAACAGAGAAAGAAAGAAACCCCCTAATTTTGTTTTGGAGAAGACTTAACCTCAACTAGCATTCAACAAGATCGTTTTATTATTTGTTCGTGGTGTGGATACTTGTAGAGGTGGTCGTCAGAAAGGCACCTTGAAGATCCGAATAAACCAAGACGCTAGATTTTCAAGGCCAATTAATCGATCATAAGAGGAAGTTTTTGCTTTACTCCTTTCCTTCGTTTTTTATGAAACGTGAGGATCCTTAGGTTATGGGATAAAAATTTTAAATTACCACATTTATGTTCCACCTCAGATTGATATTCTACTTCACTTAACAATTCTGCAATCCAAAAATGCTCAGATTAGCAAGTTAAGATTTCATATTCATAGCATACTGATGAACAAGATTTGATATGATGATTCTGTTGAATCGAAACTTTGTCATCTAAAATGCCAACGCGAAAACCAATGAAAAAGCCAACTATTAACGACAGAACTACACGTAGCAACAAGTCGATGACAAAACACACCAACAAAGATGACAACAACATGAAAGATAATGAACTAAGGGAAACCTTGACTGATGTGAAGAAACCACTACTGAAAAAGAAAACCTGTAAATGAGGAAGAATGACGGAATGGGTGATTCGTACTAAGAATAGAGTTGACAATTTATTCGCCTCACGTTAGCCCGACCATTCAAAATTAGGTTGAATCCAGGCTCACTTTATTGGCTCAAAACTGAAATAAATTTGGTGTTACTGATTGGACTGGACGGTCAATTCAGATCTAGCCTGGGTTGCCTGCTAATGGCTTTAGCTAGCCTGATTGTCAGTCTACAAAACAAAATAGTTATTTTCCTTAGCCCTCTTACTTGTTCTTCTCATCTCACTCAGTCACTACACATCACACTCTTCTCCACAAATCACTCCCATTAAACCCTAGGTCCTACTCTCTCCACCATCCCCCATTTCCCACCACTTCACTCACCAAGACTCCCACCTGTGCACCTATCCATCTCTCCCTTCTTCTCTCTTTTATCATCCCCTTACCCAAGACTTCCCCCTTCCTCCTTCCCTTCCCTTCTTTTCCTTTTCTTTCCTCTCTTCTATTCATTTTCTTCAATCTTAATTTCCTTCATTTTTCATTCATAGTATGAGGATAGGAAAAAAACTCACACAGTTTCTTCCTCTCTCTATTTTTTCCTTGTTTATTCTTTCTTTTCTTTCTTACAATTTCTATTCTTTCCTTCCCTCACTGTCGTCGGAATACTAGACGTCTAGTCGTCGCCCAGCACACATCAATCGATGAATGCTTTTCACGCGCTACTAAGAGGAGTCTCAACCATAGCTGTGCAGAGATGCGCTGTGGTATGGCAAATTTCGGGACGCTGAGTTATGCTTGAGTCATGGGTGAACCATGGTTGCCTTTAGCAGCCAAATGACTCCCAAGGGTGATTCTCGTGATGCAAACATCCTCTAATAGCCCAAGATTTACAAAACCATTCAATGTCTCAGCTTTGTAATCTCGCCTTTATAAAAACAAAACCTATTTAGGAAATTATAATGCTCATGAATTTATAAAATAAAGAATCATAATCCCCAGCAAAGAATGGCCAAAACATCACTCATCCTTTTTAATGAATAAGGGCCTGAAAGAGAGAACATATATATGGCTAATTAGGTTTAGAGAGAAGAGACACATAGAGTTAAAATAAATTTTGAAATATAATCTTAGAGTGCGGATTTCAAATCTCGATGCTCGGGATTGGAAGTCATTTATACTTAAACAATTATTTTGTATTTCTTTCTTTCTCCTTCTTCATTTTCGCGCTTTATGCTCAAGGACAAATATGAATTTTTGGTTTTTGATAACCAAATGCTAGTGAAACATTCTATAGGTTGGTGCTTTAATCTTCAATCTTAGCTTCTGGTTGATGTTTTATGCTTGATTTATTGCATTTGGTGCCAATACTTAATAAGTATTTCAGTTAATTGATACATGCTAAGAATTGAATCTTTGATCCTTTACTGTATCTCTTAGACGCTTTGATTAAGCTCCAACTAGTTTTTCTTATTGTCTAAGGCGTGAATCAATTAATTGTGATTCGAATTAACTTTGTTAAAGAGGTTTAGGAATTAGGAAAGGTCTAGTACTAAGAGAATTTCACTAGAGGTGGGACACCAAATGCATATGAGGATTACAAGACTTAAATGTGACCAATCCGACGATTCGTGAAGGCTCTATTATTGCAAGGACGAATGTGACCACAGAGCTACTCGGGGAAAAATGCCTGAGGCACGCCTCATCAACCTGTGATGGATGTAACTGTGAATAAGTGGATAGTGCGAGAAAATACAAGGGGGAACACAATAGTGGGATCCTTATATCACATCCTCAGACCAATTCAAGTTACAATTCATTCAATCCGAGCCGTATCTAGATGAATCCTTAGATATCAATGAAGAAAACCAACCATAATTCCTCTATAAGAAGTTTTCTCCTAATTTTATTCAATCACTCTGGTTTTCACAAATCAACTGCTATTTTTATTTAGCTTTATTTTTATTAGTTTTAACAAATTCACTTCAAACCCTTGGGTCTCTCAAATAATGAATGACTTTAGTGTCAGGTATTTAATCCCCACAAACATACCTTCTCGTGGGAATGATCTTAGTTCATAATTGAAAACTATTTTATTACTCAGGCGCACTCGTGCACTTCATGCGTAGCAACAAGCTTTTAGAAGTCGCTGCCAAGGACTCAACGAAGTCTTCTGATATGCTGCAAATGACTTAACAATAATCATCATCTACATTACTTATGCTCCCGCTTCCCGCCCGAATGGGCTATCTAATGCATATTCCTCTTGGAGTAAATCTGATGTATTTCTCTCAAATTGTTCCACTATGGCTTAAATGAGTCCTTCATGTGTTGCTTCTGCAACATCAGATACTGAGTCATGAGACTCCAAAACGATTTTACTTCATAACTTTGGTGGTATCTTTAGCAAAGAATGGATCCATTGGGCAATGTTTCACAAAGATGTGTCCCATCGGACAAGCCAAAAACATGTTGTGGTGATTTTTTAATTTCACACAAACATATAAATACTGGTGCAAATAAAGTGTTTCCAAACCTAAATGGCTCAAGACCAACCACAAGACTATGTGCATTCCTTGGTTCCCTTGACAATTCCCTATAATCAACGTAGAAAATGTCATACGAATGGAAATATTGTATGAATTAAATGCTAAAGAAAATGTTAGATTTCCCTTGGAAGGAAGGAAATAACACGATGCTAAAATTGAACATACTTGAATGATACTTAAAAAATAAAATGTTGGAATTGTTGAAGTAAACATTGGATTTCACTGTGAAAATAATAATATGCTTGAAAATTGATAGAAACTTGAATAGAACTTGGAAATATAATCGAATTGCTGCAAGAATATTGGATTTTCACTATGAAGAAACGAAATAACACTATACTGAAATTGACAAAACTTGGCTAAACTAGGAAATAAAATGTCAAAAGCTAGGATTTGTTAAAGTAGATTGACATCGAAGCAGATTGATTTGTCGATTTGGTTGACAAGTTGACTTTCGTCAAGAAATAACCTGTCCTTACCTTCCGTCACTTATAAAGTTTTGTTTACTTCAAAATTTAAAACTTTCATAAATACCCCGACTTTTTCTACGTTTTGGGATTTTTCAAACGATCCTACTCTTCATATTTTCGACTATTATTCATTGGTTTCGGGGCTGAGGCATAACCCGTAACACCGATCAAAGCCAAATTTTATTTTGGTGCAAACAGGAAGATTGGAAGGAAATTATAGGATAGAAAATCCAACCTAAAATAATATTTTATAAAATAAAACAAATTAACTTACAAATAAGATATTTTAATATTATTTTAAAATTAATGAAAGTATTGTTTAATTTTATTAACTTTCAAATGAAATTCCAAACATTGTTTATTTTCAAGATGTAATAAAACTTAGTTGTAATAAAAACATTTTTTGATATTCAATATTTCAAATCACTTCCTAACATATCATATTTTCACTTTTACATTTATTTTTAAAAAGTGATTTTTATTAAAGAACAAAATACAAATTTCTTTTTATTAAAGAACAAAAAAATAAATTTTATATTTTTTTATAAAAATGAAAGCCTTGAAATTCTTTTTTCGAATGTATTTTTAATAAAATTATTAAACAATGAGTTTTTTTTAAATAAATTTTATGTTTATAGAATTTTAGTTAATTTAGTACAAATATTTAATAAGAAAAAAAAATTGATATTAACGTATTGATAAAAGCCTAAATAATTTTGTAAATAAAAATAATTATCAATAAGTTTATATTAAAAATAAATTTTATTTTTTAAAAAAGATAAATTTATTGATTCAATACATTTGAAGAAATACATAATCAAGAATTCTAAAACCTTTAGAGGATGATGCAATATTTAGGTTAAAGTAAAAAGAAATGGCTCATGGCCTACAAATTTGGTAATCCAAAAATGTCTAGATTACAAGCTAAGATTTCATATTCGTAGCATACCGGCGAACAAAATTTGATATGATCATGCTATTGGATCGAAACTTTGCCATCTGAAACACCAACACAAAGACCAACAAAGAAGCCAACCGTCAATGACAGAATTTCACTTCGCAATAAGTCGACGACAAAACACACCGCAACAAGTCAATGACAACAACATGAAAAAATAAATGAACGAAGGAAAACCTTGATTGATGCGGAAGAAACCACTTCATTAAAAAAGAAAACCCAAAATTGAGGAAGAATGACGGAATGGGTGATTTTAGGCCAAGAATAGAGTTGATTAATTTGATCAAGCCTGCCATAAACAACAACCGAATAAGCTATGGTCTCGATGGTTCCTTCTTGGAAGGCAAATTTGTGTAGCGGAGGAGGATGAAGTACATGAGTAAAAATAAATAAATAAATAAAATCTCTTTTGAGAAGACATAAAAAAAACCACTCTGAAGACAACTATCCCTATTTATAGGGGTAAGGGGGACGTTAGACGCATTAAATGTGCTGGCCATAATGAGATATCAGATGTACACGGAGGTATGCGCTCCCACGTGCCTTTTAAACACACGTAAGCATTGCCTCTGAATGCATTTAATGCGCTAATCACTTCTTACAAACCCTTCAACTCTCAACATTCAACATTTGAAACCACAATATTTTCCTTCGACTAAAATAGCATAAAAACTCCAACAGGAAAACGGGGCATCAGGGAGTACCATTATCTTAGGATCCGTTTATTTGATGTGGGCCTGTGGCCTGGGCCGGGACCCGTGTCAGAGACGACCTGACTTACTCAATTTCACCAAGACCAGGCAGAGACTTCTAAGACAGGAGAATCTTTAGAGGCCGCCCGGGAAAGCAAGGTCAAACTCTTCCTTGGCTTGCTCGAGGTGGCTCGTCTGGACTACAAGTCTGCCAACCGGCCATTCTACCCCATATGGGAAGTTTGTTACGAAGAAGCACCTAGAAGCGGAAAATCCACAAAAACGATATTATTAGCAAATTTTCCAACTTCCGTATCCCTTACTCCTTGGAGAGATAATACTGGAAAAGGGAAAAATAATCCCTGACAAGGAAGAACTAGTCGCTGATAAGAAAATGAAGATTTCCTCCCTTAAACGAGGAAGAGATAAAATCCTACCCCGAGAAGGAAGGAGGGGATTTCATTAACCTAACCCTATAAGTTAGAAAGATCGCCCACTAGGGGAGGTAAGCAATCAAATCATTTCCATTCTTTCTCTCTCCATACTTTTGCCGACTTAACCATCGTAGAGGTGGCCTACCACTACCAACGGCGCCTCAGATGTTCACATTGCACTGATAATGCTTCGGGAATCAAATGATCAAGACCCCAACTGATGCCCAAGGGATTCCAATGCATCAAAGTCCCAACATGAGGGAATCGCTCAATCGGTTATGTTCCTTTTCCTCCACATTGCTTACATAAGAGCTTTGCCAACAATTTAGCACTTTTGTTGTTAACAAATCCATAAGGCCTTCTACTCCATACATTCTTCGCTTCTCATGATCCCTAGGCTGTTCCTAAGAACGATTACATTCTCTTTTTAAATTATTAAAGAGTAATAAGTTAATGAGGCCTAACTTGAATGGTTAAGGGATAGGGTGGGCATATGAAGAGAGGAACCAGGTCTGAAAGTTGCAACAAAAATTAAGGCACTTTACAAAAGAGAATAATAAAATAATTTTGTAATGTTTTATAAAATGAAGATGCTCCACTATTGTTTTCAAAAAACATTTCAGAAAATAAAAACACAAAGTTTCAGATTCGATAAATTGCTTTAAAACTTTTTTATTGATATTGTAAAAATAGTGTAAATTTTTTGAACTCCAAATTATTTTAAAATTTTTAAAATTTATTAATAAAGTCAATGCCACGTATGAAACAATTTTCACTTCATGTTGTAAGTTATAAAAATATAATTATGTGCACGTCCCACTGATGATTGGGACTCAGGTGTCCCATAACCTTGGGATCCCTACCTCTGTGGGCAATTTCGTCTCATATATCTAGGCTGGTGGCAATGATAGCATGTCATCCCGCCCCGCTTGGCTAGGATGCCCTCGACTGGGCCTCGCCATGATAACCTCGGGCCCGTCTCCGAAATCCTCAGGAAGGTAAGTCCTCTACTTCTTCCCCCAGCTAGGCTAAGACCGATTCTCCCTCTTCTTCTCAATTAGCACCCATATCACTGATGCTTCACACGCCTACTCAATTTCTCTCTCTACGCCAGCTATCCCGAATTGCTGCAGTTCACCTCTGCCAGAGAAATCCCACAAACCCGCCTCACGGACAAAACTCGCCACCATCCTCTATAAAACTTGAGGAAATTCAAATTTCTTGAAAAATGGTAAAACGGTAATTTCCGTTGAAGATCCAGAATTTTTCTAGATATCGGATGACGAAACTGACCTCTCTATTGAATTCGTCTCGTGAAATCTAGCTACCACGTCGAACTTCATCGACCCCAAGATACTAGCCTACTTCAACGCTTTTCGAGGCACCGAGCCGCAAGGACACTCGCACATGATGAGAAGCATAAATGCCACACTGTCAAGTGCGTGATGCCTCAAACACAAGCTCAAGTGGGGCCATAGAGACATGTGGCACCATGGGACCGGATGGAAATCCAGCAGATTGATAAAGGCAAGGATAATCCAATGAGCCAACAATAGTTAACATGTGGCAAGAAGTGTTTCTACACTCGCCCAACTCGATCTGCAACTGGATGAGAGGAAAGGGAGAAAGGAACAGAAAAAAAAATGAAGGAAAAAAAAAGTTTTAGAGAGAGAAAGACCACCTTCTCTCTAGATTTCCCAACAATCGGATTGGCGATTTCAAAGTGAGCAAGTGAAGAGTTCAACCACCGCAAGGGCTTCACATGAGACGGAGTCAGAGTTTTGATAAACTACAAGAGGTAAGTATTCTCCTACTCTAAGCACTCCGTTTAAAATGCCATGAAAAAATGTGTTCGGGAGTCAGGATGTCGAGAACGGTCAGGTATTTTAAACCCACAATGGGATTGAATGTTGATGAGGGGACTGGTCTCTTCGATACCACTCGCTGATTTTGGGATTATTTAGAACAATTTTAATCGATTTTGGGGACTAAATTCGTCTATGTGAAATTGCTTGCATGTTATTGCTTGATTATGAATAACATGTTTGATAGAGAATGAGATCATGATGTGCTAAATTGATGTGTTAACATGATTATTTGAATTATATGAAATATAATTGCGCACGGTAATCCATGAGAATCAAATATGGCGAATTGGCATGATTGCATTCAGGCATGTAGCATCGTGATCGTAGTCAAAGCAAGAATTGTGATGTTGAATTCACCATTCTTGGTAAATGGGAGTGATGGGCTCGAAAATGGGACAACGTCCAAGGTCGAGACCCACGGTCCATAATTGGAAACCAAGAAATAAATAATAATAAAAATCATGTGTGTTGGGCTAAGATAGTTGGGGTAGATCCCCCCTAGGGTGAAAGTCCCAAATTCACATGCGGTTAGACATGATCTCCGGCGGTGAAAGTCCGTAAAAATGTTGGAAGGCATACATCGATCCTGCGGTGTGACCCCAAAAAGACGTGACCCATAAATAAATCAACACACGAAATTTGACAACGATTCAAATGTGTATTGGAGGTTGGACCATTGAGTAAGTCACTAGGTGGAACACCAATGATTATTTTTCACACTTGGTATGGCATATGTGAGGGAGTCGATCGGGACTCGGGGTATGTCATGGGGGGTCTCATCTCATGCATGATATAAATCATGCCATGTGTGAAATTTAAAATTTGTATGGAATGAGTATGGAATATGCATTTTAGTTGGGTTGTAGCCCTCAGAGGGAAAGTTCAACTATCGGGCACTGCCACCTGGCCAGGTGTGTGATCCCCTTTTCGTGTACAAGGAGGATCTGATAGCGCGTGACTACCAGCGGCTGGCGTTTTTGAGAAGGTGTCACATGTGCTTTCGATTATATTGTGAAACATGTATGAAACATTCTGGTTTATACATGTTTGTATAGGAGTAGTTAACTTGAAACTATTGTAATATAGTTGGTTATATTTTGGTGAGTATGGATGCATGGGCCTAACGTGGCCATTTTTAATACATGCCTTGAGTCTCGTGTAGAGAGACACTTACCTTGCGCATCGAGATTCTAATGGCTACATGTATTCCGGGCGAGTCGATAGATCACAATGAACCCCGGCCTGGGGGGGCATCACAATCCTGGCATCGAGCTAGGTTTATAAATACCTAGAGCTCGATGCCTGATACTGTGGAAGCAGCTAGTAACGGCAGAAAGCACACCAGACTCGAGTATCGCCAAGTATCATGCATTCATCAGGCATTCCTACGATTAAGCTGCGTGATTCTATGTTGGTGATTGTATGCTTGGTAAATAGCATATAGGAAAATGTTGAACACTAGGGTTGAGAAAAATAACCTTAGGGGTTTGAGGAATTATGGGCAGAATAGTCTAGAAATAAGTGAAAATAAATAAATAAATAAAAATTCCAAGTGATGGAAGTGCTAGGAAGGGCTAAGAAGACTATTGGCAGAAGCAAGGTAGCGACAAAGAGTTTCATGTCACTACGTGTACTTTGTGACTTTCAAGGTAAACTATGTTAAGACAGAAAAGATCATGTTATGACATAGTTTAGCCACAAATGTAGAGCAGCCAAGAGAGTACTGTCAGGTCTTTATTAAAGAATTTACGCTTTATTGTTTGGTCTTAGGAGAAATCTATACAGACAGAAATCTTTCAGGCCTAAGAGAAATTTACTAAAGAGAAATTCTTGGGCATGACTGAGTTTTTAGGTCGCGACCGAGAAGGCTGCATAAAATGGAAGAAATGGAGGAAAGTAGGTCGCGACTTGAAATTTTGGGTCGTGGATAGAATCAAGCAAGCCGAGGAAAAGCCGGGTCGTGATATAGAATTTAGGTTACAACAAGTTCCGGGCCAGAGAAAGTGCCAGTGTCATATGATAAATTTTGTATGTCACGACATAGGTTGAACAGTCAAGAAAATCCTGTGTCGCGATATTACGGTTTTTTTAGTCAGATCAGAGGGCGCGGAGGATGAGTTCTGGGTCGCGACATCACTTGTGTCGCGACCAAGCTATTCTTGGTCGGGTTCTTGTTATGATAACGCTTTTTCATGTTACGATGTGAGGGGTGTGTGTGTCGCCATGTGAAACTGCTAGGGTCGCGACATGAGGTTTTGGGTCGCGATCGAAGATGAATATGACCAGGAATATTTTAGTCGCGACAGGAGCTGGCAGAGCCGGTAGCTGAAGAATTGAAAAACAGCACAAGGCACAACAATATGTAGTAACTATACAATATAGCAGCCACACTGCGCGCGCGATGCTGATTTTGTCACAGCGTGCGCACGATGAGAGTAGCTCCCTGCTATGGCCAAAGCTTCAGAGTACCACCGCACCGGTTCGAGCTAATGCTCTCCACAAAATGTCGTCTCATAGGTTTCCAAAAATTCACCTTTAGTCCAAATGGGACCCTTTAATAGTAAAAAAAAAAATCTGTGTGAATAGTGTCTAGGGGCTTATTTACGCCTTAAGATATTTGATTAAAACTAACTCAAAAGTTATTTGACATGTGTAGATGGCAAGCTCTATACAAAGATTTTAGAGGCCTATCCACGAGGTGCTAGTAAAGCACAACCTATTTTCAATCAGCAGGCCTTTGCAGAGGTCGTGGGTATTGCAGCTGCTGCCATTGCATAGGCTAGTGTAGCTGGGGGTCAGGGGGGACCGAGTGACCTCTAGAGGTTTATGGCGCACCATCCTCCATCATTCAGAGGAGGAGGGGATTCGATGGTAGCCGACCATTGGTTCCCAAGTAGGCCGAGAGGGGTCTGAGGCCACGTAGATCACCTCCGATGCCATAAGGATCGACTGAAGTACGTTTGCTGTGAGGGTGAATCCCAGATACGCGGAATGGGCTAAGACCTCTAGGACTTAGAGTAATGGATCGGGAAGGTGAGTTCCATGAACTCTTTCTGATGGTGTGTATTTCCGCCACCGCTGTGAAGCATGCAAAGGCCCTGAGTTCCTGTGAGCCGGCGTGGAGCTACGAGAATGATGCTGAAATACATGGCTGGTGTCCAGAGTTACCGCTACTGATGATCACGTGGCCACAAATACGGCCAAGGTTAGGAGATTTGAGAATGGGTTGAAGTCAGTCTATCTTGTGGCAAGATCAGGACTCCACCATAAGACATTAATTTGGCCATTTGATCACAGCGACCATAGGAGAGAGAGACAGACACCAGCATCCAAGATGCATGTCAAAGTGGCAAGAGAAGGGAGAGCTAGTTATCTTCCAGTTCGGGAAAGAAGACAAGTGCTTCTAGTTCATGGGTTCTGTGAGTCAGCGCCATCCGGGACCGTAGTCGATCAGTGGTTCCCAATCGTGCAAGACAAACGGACTGTTATTTCCCGCCACTAACCTGTGAAAAAGATATAGGCGAGATTGCCCCCTGCAGAGATGTGGATCCTGTGGTTTGGGGTGGACAACACCGTCGAAGCCATCAATGGGCAGTGCTGATCGTAGGATATTCCCCTCCACCGCCCACGGGTCGAGGAAACAAAGATTTAGCCCCAGGCCGCACAAGCGCCGCTATACGTGTGCATGCCGCAGAGGCCAAAGCAGCGGTCGTAGGCCGAGGACGTGGCTCATGTGCCGAGACATCAAGGATTCAAGGGTGTGTCTATGCCATCATACCATCTACCGGTTTTCAACGGATCGGCCTAATACACAGGTACATTCTCGCATCCTCGCTTTACGGGCAAGGGTATTATTTGATTCTGGTGCATCAGACCATTCATCATGGCATCAACAGAGAGAGTTTGTGCTCAAAGGCTGAGACGTTGGAGAAGCCCTCGTATGTGAGTTCTCCCTAGGACTACAGTGAGGAGCATCCGATATACCGGTCGCAGCTGCAGATCTCAGATTCTCGCCAAAATGGACTCCAGGGTCATGGACATGTCAGCTCTGATGTCAACCCGGGATGGATCAACACCGCGATATCTGAGTCACATCGATTGTGAGCGTAGGAGGGTTACTACCACACGCAGACGGTAATTTGTGTTACGCTTCGTGGGGAAAAGAATGACAAGCCACTTAATCGCATGATTCTAGATGGCACGAACAGTTGGTGGGTTGGCTGACTAGCCTTACCCTGGAGAAGGAGGTGAGAACATACTTGGATCTGCCTCGGGTAGTGTGAGAGTACTAGGATGTCTTTACGGACGAGTTATCGGGATTACCTTCACAGAGGGTCAGAGACTTCTGCATCGAAGCCACACTGCACATCGGCCATCTCTATGACTTCCACATAGTTATGAAAGTCAGAGGAACTCAAGGTCCAAATACAGGAGTTGTTGGGCAAGGGATTCATTAGACCGAGCACTTCACCATGGGGCACTCCGGTTTTGTTTGCAAAGAAGAAAGACAGGACCCTTCGACCGTGCATTGACTACTGACAATTGAACAGGGTTACGATCAAGAATCGATACCCATTGCCGAGGATTGATGACTTACTTGATCAACTAAGGGGAGCGCGAGTTTACTCCAAGATAAACCTTCACATAGGTTACCATCAATTGAGGGTTAGGGAGGCAGATATCCCCAAGATGCCGCTCGTGACGCTGATGGGCACTCGAGTTCACGATGATGCCCTTCGTGCCGACGAATGCATCAAAGAACATTCACGGACTCCTGGCGCATAGGTTATTTCAACCCTATTTGGACCAATTTGTCGTAGTCTTTGTGGATGACATTTTGATCTACTCTCTGTCTTAGGCGGAGCATGAGGACCATCGAGACACCTGTACCTCGCTAAGAGACCATCGCTATACTCCAAGTTCAGCAGTGCGAAGCCTGCTTAACGAGTAGATTCTCAAAGGGGTGAAAAGTCGCCTCGGGAGTGCCTGTGACCTCGAGAAGGTCGAGGCTATGATGAGCGGGACAAGACCGGCTGGTCTTCGAGATACGGCAATTTCTCGGGATTGGCAAAGGGTATTACGTGGAGGTTCATCGAGTACCTCCTGACTGCACTGACCTATGACGAGATTGACCCGAGCGAGGTCAAGTTTGATTGGAATGACTCAGTGAGAATAAAAATATAGAGTTGAAGAGGAGATTCATCACCTATTCCGATAGTCCCTGGCAGGGGACAGGTACACAAAGGTATTGTGACGTGATCGTGGGCATGGATCACACGCTTGATAGTCCGGGAGAGTGGTAGCTTATGGCTCTTGCCAGTTAAAGAATCATGAGCAGACTACTCTTACACACACATATAGTCATGCCAAGGCTCCTGCCTTAAAGATTGGGCTGCCATTTATATACAGCACTCGAGGTGTACCCAAACCATAAAAGTCTAAAGTGAGTATCTTTCACGCAATGGGACCTCAATGAGGCAACGTGGATGGAGTTCCTGTGAGGATTATGACTTCATCGCGCATTACTACCCCGTAAGGAAAATGTGTGGTGGCCGGTGCACCTGGCCTAAGTCACGGAGCATTAGTTAGTATAGCTTCCCGGGAGTGGCAGATGCTAAAGACTGTGGGGTAGTTTGGATTACAATATAGTGAGCAAACTCGTGGTTCATCGGGGGAGTCTGCAGCTACACCGTCCTCTGAAAGTAGAAAGATATCGAGTCCCAAGCGACGTGATGCAAAGATGATGTCCATCATGACCAGTTCAGCTTAGGGTATATGACGAGGGTCGGACCATCGATTACGCATGGTAGTCTTTGGTAAGGGACGAGTAGTAGTTCCCTACCGACCGACGGAGAGAGGAGATCCTCAAGGAGTTCTATCGATCTCGATTCCTCGTGGCATCCAGGGCATAAAATGTACCGTGATCTTCGTCACAAGATCACCGGGGCCGGGACAACAGAGACACGCTGCTGACTTCGTTTCGACTTCGCGCTCTACGTGGTCGGCAGTTAAGGCCGAGCACCCGAGGCCGTTAGGGTTATCAACACCGGAGGTGGTCGAGAGTGGAAGTGAGAGCACGTCACAATGGACTTTATGACCCACTTGCCATGGACATCGTGGAGGCATGATGCGGTATAGGTGATAATAGACTGGCTCACAAAGTTGGCACATTTCTTAGCCGTGCGAATGACCTTAACTCTAGAGGAATTCTGCCGGTTGTATATCCGAGAGATCGTCCGACTACATGGAGTGTCAATATCCATAGTGTTGGATAGAGACCCGAGATTTACAAAGGCACTCAAGAGTTTCCAAAGGTGCCGCCGGGGACGAGATTGATAATGAGCAATTCTTCCAATCTACGCATGCATGATCACCAAAGAGGACCATACATATTTGGGAGGACATGCCGCGAGCATGCCCTGGGTAGTCATAAGGGTAGCCGGAGGAGAATTTACCCCAGTAGGAATTCGCCTACAACAATCCGCTATCGCGATACGTATGGCACCTATGAGGCTTTGTGCTGAGGCCATGTCGATCGTTCCGATTTGTCGACCGAGGTAGAGAGAGTCTCACATCGGTCCTGGATTCACAGACACCTCCTAAAAGGTGTGAGCTTGATACGCCACCACCTTCCTCGGCTAGAGCCGATTAAGAGCTACTCGACGCGACTTCGACCCCCTAGAGCTCCGAGTCTGCGATCATGTCTTCTTGAAGGTGATGCCTAAGAGAGGAGTGGTCAGGTTCAGCAAGCGAGGGAAATTGTCGCCAAGGTTCATCGGGCCCTTCGAGATACTCGAGATGGTGGGCACTGTAGCGTATCGTTTGGATTTCTACCGCCAAAGCATGTCAAAGTCCATGATGTTCCACATTCCATGCTTCGTATATACTCCGCATCCAACTCATGCCAAGGGATCGGGAGAGATTACAATTGACACATATGAGACCTTCGAGGAGAAACCAAGACATTGGCGTGGGATAGTCTGGATCGTTTCGCCACAAGCAAGACCGTGAGGTGTTAGTGAAAGTGTCATGGACAACACCGTGGAGTGGAAGAGTCAACATGAGCCGCGAGACACGAGCGCGCCACCTATCCCTTTTTTTGTTTAGGGATGTTAATGTGGTTTAGTCATTTAGTAATCGAATGTATTAGTTTACATGCATGACATAGTGCACGTTGCATATGGCTGTGAGTTGATGTGATTATGCGGAATTTCGACAAATTCTTTTAAGGGGTAAGAATGTAAACCCAAGGAAATTCAAATTTTATAGCGTAAAACGATAATTTCGGCTGAAGATTCAAAATTCTTCCGTGACATTCGATGATGAAACAGACTCCCGTTGAATTCTTCCTCTACTCGAAATCTACCTACTAATGCCGAATTTCAAGTGAATTATGATAGTCAAAATTTTCACGCTGAGGCAATCAGTGGCAGAGATTAATTTCGCACATGCATGAATAGATCATAATGCACCATGTGTCAAGTGTGATGCCTCAACACAGCCTACGGGTTATGGGAGACATGTGGCACCAAGGACTGGATTGGAAATCCAAAGTAGATGGAGAAGATATGTGACCAAAGAGCCAATGATAGCCGACATGTGGCAAGAAGTGAAAGCCCACTGGGCCCAACTTGGACCAAACTGAGGGGATGGAGAGGAGTAGGAGAAAGAAACAGTAAAAAAAAAAATGGCCGAAAAAAAGAGTTTTAGAGAGAGAGACACCACCTTCTCTCTAGATTTCCCAAAGATTGGACCGGTGGTTTCAGGCGGAGCAAGAGGAAGAGTTCATCCTCACTGTAAGGGCTTTGCATAGAGATCAGAGTTGTGGAGTTTCGACAAACTCCAAGAGATAGGGATGTTCTGCTACTCGATTATTATGGTTTAAAATGCCATGAAAAATGGGTTTGGGAGTTGTAAGGCCGAGAATGGCCGTGTATTTCAATCCCGTTAGAAATGGACCGAATGTTGATGAGGACTGCCCTGGGATACCCATGGCTTGATTCGGGATTGTTTAAAACAAATTGAACCGATTTTGGACTGAAATTGTCCATGAAATTGTTGTATGTTATTGCTTTATTATGAATAGCATGTTTGATGTGTGGAGAATGAGATTGTTAATGGCAGCTAAACGATGTGTTAAGGCTGATTAGTTTTAATTATATGAAATATAATTGCGCATTTAACCATCGTGTAATTCAATATATGAATTGGCATGATTGCATCTAGCAGGCACGTAGCACGCATCAGCCCGGTGTGGAGAATTATGATGCTGAATTCCACCATCTCTTGTGGACAAAGATTTAGCTCGAAATGACAACGCCCATGTCTTTGGTGAGACCACGTCTCAAATTGGAAACAAAGAAAATAAATACAATAAAATCACGTGTGTCACCGGCAAGTTGAAGTATACCCTCCCCTAGGTGAAAGTCCCAAATTCACATGCGCGGACATGATCTCCACGATGAAAGTCCTGTGAAAATGCTCCAAGACGTATGTCGATCCTACAGTGTGACCCCAAAAAGACTAGCCCATAAATAAAGCAAATGATAAGAAATTCAAGAATTTCAATAGAACAGAGGTTGGTCCAATGAGCGAGTCACTAGGTGGAACACCAATGACTATTTTTCACACTTGGTATGGAATGTGTGAGGGAGTAGGTCGGGACTCGGGGTATGTCATGGGGGGTCTCATCTCATGCATGATATAAATCATTCCACAGGTGAAATTTAAAAATTCGTATGGAATGAGTATGGTTGTCAGGTGCCATTGCATGCACATTTTAGTGAGGAGCCCTTGTAGAAAAAAATTCAACTACTACTGGGCATTGCCTACCCCGTCGTGGATCCCCCTTCGTGCAGTACGTGAGTATCTCGTGAAGACTACAATTACCAGGCCACACTTTCGAGAAGAGTCGACATACTGGCTTTGATTAGTATATTCAGAAATATGTAAGGAAACATTCCGATTGATATGTTCAGATAGAGTGTAGAAGTTAACTCCTTGAAACTACGTAATATAGTTGGTTATATTTGGTGAGAGAATGTACAGTCCTGATGTACGATATTTTTACTTACGTCAGCCCCTGCAGTAGAGACACTCATTTCGCGGGCATTGAGACACTCAAAGGCTACATGTATTCTACGAGTTGACGGATTGTCAACGGACCCTCGGGTTTGGGGTGTCACATCCTCAAATTTCCTCACCTTCGCCATGTCGGTGGCCACATAGTCATCAACAAAACGGGCTAACTCAGTGAACTTAGCCACGTACTCTAAAATTGTCATCGTTTATTACTTCAACTCTAAGAACTCCCGAGCTTTTACATGTCGAGCAGATGCCGGGAAATACTTGCCCATGAAGAGCTCATAGAACTCTTCCCATGTCGTTGCCTCCAAGTTCCTTGAGGCTTTGACCCAATCCCACCATACTTAGGATTCACCCTCTAGCTGAAATGCAGCTAGCCTTACCCTAGTCTCATCGGAGGTGATCTCCATAAACTTTGAGATCCCTTTCCTTGTCTAACTAGTAGTGCAGTTGCCAACTACTAACAAACCTTAACATCCCGAACTATCCCGTTTGTTCTTTTTCGAACCCCTAAGGTTATGTTTTCTAACCCTAGTGTTCCTATTTTCTTATATACACTTTACCATGTATATAATTCACAAAATATGCAACACACCATCACGTAGTATAAAACATGAAATGCACAATGAATGAAATGGTCTAAACTCATGCCCATCAAACCCTAGGTACTCATATACCTAAGCTTTGATACCAAGCTATGACAGCCCAAAACCCGGGGGTTCGTTGACAACTTGTCAGCCCGCAGAAGACTAGTGGATGTCGGGTAACCCGACACCTCACCATCGTGTCCCCTTTTCCGAGACTCATGATTTAACGAAAATCTATTACGGGCCTTTCAGATGGCGAGTTCTACCCAAAATACAACCTTCGTACAAAACCTGGCAACATGGCCCAATAAAATACAATGACCTCACTTGGTCCAATTATGAGTGAAAGTGGCCTAACCGGGCCCACTCATCCACACTTCAGAATATACAGGACTAATTACCATAGTCCTCAAGATTTTAATTACAACAACACTCTTACCAATATTACAAATTAGAACAAGGCGCCTGTAGTATTTTACAATTCTTTTTTACACAAAATACAAGCTGTGAACTAGTTTGTTCCAAGCTTATTTACAAAAATTAATTACAAGCCATAACCTTTTCTTCTATAATCGTGACCTGAGGAGCGCTCTCCTTCCACCCGCATACTCCCCGCACTAAAGGGGGAGTCCCACGATGGGGTGAGAAATGCCCAGTAGGGTAAACTCTTACAGGGGCTACCCCCCACCTAAGTGCACAGCACATGCAATGCCATGTTCACACAATCAAACATTCCAAGTAAATGTAGCTCCTCTACTCGAATGCCCATGCCATGAATGAAGTGTCACCACCATGCCTTTAACACTCCAGTCCTCATCGACTTCACATGCTTATGCCAGTGTAAAAACTTGTCGTCGGTGTTTCACCCATGATCTCTTTATCCAAAAAACAAAAGCTTTTTGTTTTTAAACTCATCGACATCCTCCGATAAACAGATTTATTCAAAGACATCGATGTCTCCAAAATAGCTTTATTCCAAAGCGCACTGACAGCCTGGCTAAACCTCTTTTAATCAAAAGCATCGACGTCATAAACCGCTTATTCAAAAGCATTGGACACCCGATAAACAAATATATCAAAGTTAAGAAATGCACCCGTGAGACTAGCTGATCGAGTCCAAAGTACCAAGCTCACCACCCACTCACCAAGAATGATGAATGATTATGACCATGCACACGCACCCATTTAATGTGATGTCCCCATGCATATGAAATGCAATTACGTCATTCTATGCCTATACCATGCCATATATATGATGAGTGCTATATGGACATTTTAAACACTACATCATTTGGACAATCATATCAATTAACATACAATTTCCAAATAACCTACACAATACATGTCAACATATTATACACACATATATTGACATCTGCAAGTCATCACCAATCAAGCAATGACTTACATTATACTTTAGGCTTAATTGCGACACCATGTCCATAAATAGCCTACAACCAAGCCATGCACAAATTTTTATTCATACACAAACACATCACAAGCCAACCATTAGAACACAGCCAATTTGGCTTCACACACTTCAACCAAGTATATCACTGGTTCAAGCAATGATATAATACAATCATATATCAATTGTGGCAAAAATCTGGACACAAATCATTAAACAACCTAAGTTGTAGTAGTCCCGAAATGCATCTACATAACTTAAGAGTAAAGGTCCGACGGTGATTCAAAATCATAACATCAAGTTTTCAGATAGAGCTACAATTCCCTTGAAGGATACTAGTCCAAACTCTCAATTTTTCCCAACCAAAAATCAATCTCAAAAATCTTGACAAAGAGGTTCTACTAAAATAGGCGTACCCGTGGCGCCTCTCATGTAACCGACCATAATCTCGGGTTATATGTCCAATTTGGGTGATTCAAAAGCCTAACATGAATTCCTCATATAGGGATACAATTTCCTTGAAGGATACTAGTCCAAATTCTCCCTTTTTATAATATATAATCAGCCTCAAAAACTGGATATCATATAGGGTCAAAACAGGGCACTATTCCCATAACCCATTATTTTGCCAAATAGCCCCTTAGGGAAAAAATGGCCAAACAGTCCCTTAGGGCATTAAAACTCAACCAAACAAATTTCCTGTATCGGAAAAATAAACTAAAGTGCTGCAAGAATCCCTACCTTTGAAACGTGAGCAACGACCGGCGGTCTCTACGAACACTTCCCGAACTCCAAAGCCGACTCCGAACTTCCACACGAAACCTCAGGAAACTTGAGTTTCAGTGTCCCCGCATAGCCCTCGCCGAGTATCTGACGTAAACCTTGGCACGCCCAAGATCGACCACCCATCTTCAGAGATCGTAGAGAGGAGTTGAGCTTCTCTCTACACCCTCTCTTTCTCCCTCTCTCTCACTCACGCTCAACAAACAAAAATAAGTGATTTTTTTCCCTTATTTCACCATTTTTAACATATCTTTAAGTTTTAATTGTTTGGCCCACGTCGCACCATGTGTCACGACTCGTTCGAGCCCGTTTCTGCCACGAAACAATTTATTTCGTCCCGATTTAAGTTCAAATTATTTTTAAATGAACTTTACTAATTCATTTTTCACTTTCGATATTTTTTTTCTCAAAAATCCCGTTTTTGGGGTCCACCGAACACCCGACGCCTTGAAAATTGAAAAAAATCCGACTGTCTCAAAATTCGACGAAAATTTTATGGGTAACTAGATCTTTAGACTAATCCAACTGAAGTCCATTTTGTCATCCGAAATCTTGTACCTTTCAAGCTTCCCTAAATCATTTCCTTACAATTTTAATTGCTTTTACCATTTTTCTAAAATTAAATTTCCCCAAAGCTACAGTTCGGGGTTCCCCTAAATCTCTAAAGGAACAGATATGAGATTGATATAATCGGGTTTTTGGTGGGTTTGGAATTTATGTAATCGGATTTTTGGTGGTGCAGGTCGAGTTTTGGTATTTCTTAGTCCCACCTTTCCCCACCCCCGATTATATATTAAATAAAAATTTAAAATTATGTTTTTTTATTTTTATTTTACATTTTAATATAATATAATATAATAATAATATTTTTTTTTAATAAAATAAAATAATAAAAAATATAATATCTTATTTATTTTAATATAATAAAAATAAAAAAATACTAAAATAAATTAAAATAACAAAGAAACTAATGTATATTTACAATATAATATATATCAAAACCTTACTTTAAATAATACTGTCAAATCCTTAAGTGATTAGTTGGAAATTTCTACATTTTTTATTATTTAATTCAAGGAAAATAATTATAAAATAATATTTTTTTTATCATAAATGTTGTGTAGTTTTTAAAAATATTTAAATAGGTTCTGAAATTGGAAACTATTTCTTATTTGATTATATTTTAATCATATACGTGTATTATGCTTATTTTAGCCAAATTCACCAATAACCTTGAAGAGTACACTTGGGAATTCTATAAATCCTAGGTGATTTGATTAAAAGATCTTTGAAATCAAACTCTAGGAAATCGAACTCGTCATTCATTTTTGAGAAGGTACTTAAATAAAAATACCCTTATTATTTTTGAAAATATCCTTCTCGCCAAAGACACTGAATATATGAAATGGAAAAGAACACTTTTACCCACAATGAGTCATTTTTCAAAACAAAATAAAAAATAAAAAATGTTAGATTTACAAATTTTAATTTATTTGGAATCTTTTGACCAAATATTTTAAAATCCTAATATCCAAACCCAATACTCCAACTTATTTAAAAATAATAATAATAATAATAGTGACCTATCCCAATACAAACTCTAAAAATAATAACTTTGTACCAATAACCAAATAAATCAAGAATTTGAGTAAACATATTCCGTGTTATATATAAACTTATACATAATTAAAGAAACTTTTATTTGTATCAAATCAAGAACTCTGTTGCAAGAAATTTACTTTGTTCACGTGTGAGTGCAAGTGTTGATTCTCAAGCTGTTTCTTTTGTTTGATCGAAATGGAAAATCTGGGTTTTGCATGGAATGAAGAAGAAGAGGGTGGCCTCTATCTCACTTGACATTAGTTGCTTTCTCCTTATAGTCCATCTACATCCGATCTCCTTCATGTATGGAATTTCTTTTTTTAATTTTTTTTAATGTTATTTTCAAATTTGGAACTGTTTACTGTCTGATCTACTCCTGCATTGTTTAAAAAATTGACATGATGAAGTTCTTTGAGGAATTCGATGACAATGGCGGTAAGGATATTTGTTTTTTACAGAAATTCTTTACTTCAATTTTGAAACAAAAATGAGTATTTGATTTCCTGAAATCTATTCGTTGTATATCTTGTTTAAAGGTTCGAGATTACCAAGGAACTCCTCAGGGTGGGAGGGTAACGACTCAACTTAGAGGAAAAAACATGAAGAGATTGACCGAAGTTTTGAAGGGAAAAGAATCAATTGATCAGTCCACGGCTAATTCAAAACAATTCTCCAATCCCCCCATAATTGATTACCAAAGAAAGGGATATGAAAAAGGAAGTCGGGATGGTGATGAGGCTGCTTTGGAACGGAAATTTGAATATACAAAGAGAAAATTTTGAGAATCATATCAAAACATTGAGAAAGGTAAATTTTTCTTCTTTTTTTTTTTTTTTCATGTTTCTAAAGAGAAGACCTAAAATTTACTGAATATCTTAACTTTGTCAGGGAACAGAAAAGAAGCAGCAGAAAATTCAGAGTGATGAATTTTCAACCTATGGCTATGGAAGTAGCTTCCCGTAAAATGGTCTAGCCCAAGTCCAAGAAGTGTAACTCGAATCTTTTGATATGTCAACAAAAATCCAAATTACTTGTATTATAGATAAATCGATGATGTAAGATTGTATAAGGTAATGGTTGAGTGAAATGATTATTGTAATTTTACATTAAACGTCTAATTAAGTCCATAATGTATAGTATACGGTTTATTGATATATAATGTTATGCATGTTCATTGCACTAAAAATTGATCATTATATTACTACATGTTAATATGAACACAAATTAAATTGTTCATTAGATATGTAGACATTAATTAATTTGACTTCAGTTGAAATATTTTTGAGTTGTGCATCTTGGAATCATCTTTATTCAACTTACAGTGAATTGTACAGTAAATAAGGAAGAAAAATGTTACTTGTAAGCTTGTAATAATTATTTCTGGTTAAATGTAAAGTTTGGTTGTGCATTTTTACATCAAAATGATAAATGCTTAAAGTCTATCTTAATTTACAAAAAAATTGTGTACATAGTCAAGAAAAACAAACTAGTATTAATCATCATAGTCCATTATTAATTTTTTAAAAATAATGAATTTCTTGAAGAAACATATCTATTTAAAATAATAAACTTGTTTTATTAATTCAAATTAGTTATTTCATTCAATCAATTTTTTCTTGAAACAGAAACACAAGTTTCATTATGTCAAAGATCTTTTGCAATTACATCAATGAGGATAAGAGGGTAAGAAGATCACTCTCCTCTATATTAGGGAAGCTCTAGCTGCTTTTGCTAAAACATGGGTTGCTTGGTTACCCGTCCTTCTTACAATCCTCATGGTATTGTCTTGGAGCTCCTCTAAGGGACTTATAGTCCTTAATAATCAAGCTAATGACATTTTGGGGAACCTTCGGGTTTTGTATAGTCATTTAGAGCTGGAGGGAATCGGTCTCGATCGTTATGTTCCTTTCCTCCAATATTTGTTTTAGTCACATAAGAGCTTTCCTACAATTTAGCACTTTTGTTGTTAACAAATCCATAGGGCCTCTTACCCACTCATTCTTTGCTCTCACCATGATCCCTTGGCTGTTTCTAAGAATGATTACATTCTTTTTTTAAAATTATTAAAGAATAATAAGTTAATGAGACCTAAATCAAATGGTTAAGGGATAGGATGGGCATAAGAAAAGGAGGGAACGAGGATTCGAGTCGGAACGAAATTATGTACTTATTAAAAAGAGAATAATAAAATAATTTTTTAATGTTTTATAAAAATGAAGATGCTTCACTATTGTTTTCAAAAAACATTTCTTAGAAAATAAAAAAAACACAAAGTTTGTTTTTGGATAAATTGTTTTTAAAACTAATTTTTTATATTGATATTGTAAAAATATTGTAAATTTGTTGAACTCCAAATTATTTTAAATTTTTTACAATTTATTAATAAAGTCAATGCCAGATATGAAACAATTTGCACTTCATATTGTAAGTTATAAAAATATAATTATGTAAGAAAAAAGTAATAGAGTCGATATGGACCATTTTCATAGTCAATCATTAATTTTGAAATACCACAACTATTTTGAAAATTTGTTATTATTTATTTGATGTCTGAATTTTATTTCTTGAAATTAATCTTAATAGCAAACTAAAACAATAGTATAAAACTGTTTTCCATTTTATCTTTTTATTTAACAAAAAAACAAAAACAAAAACAAAGCAGTAAGCACCAAACTATAAATTTTTTAAAATATTTTAATATTTTTAAATATAGAAATCTATCTTTTAATCACATTGAAATTTTTTTTTTTTTATAGTTGTTTATAATCATTTAAAATGTCAAGTAAAAGCAATTAGAAGGATTGGAAGGAAATGATAGGACAAAAAATCCAACTTGAAATAATATTTTATAAAAATAAAACAAACAAACTTACAAATAAGATATTTTAAATATTATTTAAAATTTAATGAAATTATTATTTAATTTTTATTAACTTTCAAATGAAATTCCAAAATTTGTTCATTTTCAATATGTAATAAAACTTAGTTGTAATAAAAACATTTTTTGGTATTCAGTATTTCAAATCACTTCGATCATATTTTCTCTTTTACATTTATTTTTAAAAAGTGACAAAAAAACATTTTTCCTTTTATTAAAGAACAAAAAAAATAATTTTTTATTTTTAATGAAAGCAACATTGAAATTTTTTAGTCTTTTCATAAAATTAATAATGTGAGTTTTTTTAAAAAATAAATTTTTAGTTTATAATTTAGTACGAATATTTATTAAGAACAAAAAAATTGATATTAACATACTCATAAAAGCCTAAATAATTTTGTAAATAAAAATAATTATTAATAACTTTATATTAAAAATTAATTTTGTTTTTTTAAAAAAGATAAATTTATTGCTTCAAGTTAGCAATACATTAGAAGAAATACATAATCAAAAATTCTAAAACCTTTAAAGGATGATGCAGCATTTGGGTTAAAGTAAAAAGAAATGGTTCAAGGCCTACATATTTGGTAATCCAAAAATGTTTAGAATACAAGCTAAGATTCTAAATTTGCAACATACTAACGAACAAGATTTGATATGATAGTGTGGATGAAACTTTGTCATTGAAAGCGGTAACCCGAAAACCACGAAGAAATAGCAGCCAGGGAACTACACATTGGCAACAAGGCGACCACAATACACCACAACATATGGAGTGACAACAACATGAAAAATAAAGGAAACTTGAGAATGGCATGATCGATGTGGAAGAAACAACTTTATTGAAAAAGAAAACCCAAAAATGGGGAAGAAGGGCAAAAAAATGGTGACTTCAAGTAAAAAATTACCATATTTTTGGTCAAGAATCATCCATCCATAAAATTTTCTTTTTCTAAAATGTAAATATAACATGTTTTTGGTTACATGAACATGTTTAATGTTCATTGTAAACAAAGAACTGTGGAATGGTTTTATTTAATGTGTCAATAATTAAATCATTTTTAATTTCAAAATATTCCAAAAATTATTGAATGCATATTAAATTTATTACAAAGTATCACATTAAGTATAATTATGTAATAAAAAAACTATTTTTTTTTCATATATATTATAGTGAAAAACTCACTATACCCAAATCTAATAGATAAAAATATCGAAAATAAAGATGAAATTTGCTAACAAACTTCAAAAATTCATGCTTTAGATCTCTTCAAAGACCTTATACCCAATTTCAATAACTTGTCGTGCCTTTTTCCTAGTTCTACTTAGGGATGGCAACGGGATAGGTTCGGGTTCCCGCCCCTAATGGAACGGATATGGAATTGATATTGTGAGTACCATGATCTCTATGATCTCCATGATATTATGAAACGGCCCGATCCCACTCACCTCACCAGGACCAAGCGGATACTTCTCAAACGGGATAATATAGAAACGCTTAGGGAATGTGGACAAACTCTTATCCATGGCTTGCACCAAAGGCGGCTCTTCTTTGACTTGAGTCACCAACTGTCATTCTATACTTAAGGAATTCTATCCCATATGGGAAGTTTGTCACGAATAAGCACCTAGAAGCAGAAAATATGCAAAAGCGATATTATCAACGAATTTTCTAGCTTTCGAATCCCATACTCCTTGGAGAGATAATCCTGGAAAAGGGAAGAATAATCCCTGATAAGGAATAACTAGTCATTGATAAGGAAAAGAAGATTTCATCCCTTAAACGAGGAGGAGATAGAATCCTACCTCGAGAACGAAGGAGGGGATTCCGTGAACCTAACCCTATAAGTCAAAAAGATCCCCCACTAGGGAAGGTGAGCAATTCTGACTGTGCCTATTCTCTTCTCCCCCTCCATATTTTTTGTTGACTTAATCATCGAAGAGGTGATCGGCCCACTGTTGTCGGATCGCTTTTTCTGTAGGTTTGCACCACGCCGTTGATACCCAGGAATTCAGATAATCGAGGTTCACATTACGCTACTAATGCTTGGGGAATTGGATGATCAAAGCCCCTACAACTTGACGCTCAGGGGATCCGACGATCAAGGTTTTAACAATTGGCGCTGTCTATGGGAATCAAATAAAAAGTCTCGAAGACGAGCTATAAGGGCTTGGCTTCAACGATTCTCTAGCAACCCCCCATTACCTAGAACTCTTTCGACTCCCCCTTTCGCATCTAATCTACCCGAAGTAATAATAATGTCGAACAATCCGATGCATCAAACACCTGAAGATCAATTCCTCCATTGGCGTCAGAAGATGGAGAGGAAGCAGGAGGAGTAGGCAAGACAGATGCAGGAGTTACAAGCTCGCACTTAACACTTGCAACGTGAGAATGGTCAGCTGCAGTCATAGGTTGAAAAAATCCTCGAACTTAGAAAGGATGTACGAGATGGCGATCATGCTGAACATCCAGTAGTCCTCAATAAACAAAAGGTGTTTGTTTTAGCGAGGCCCTAGCGAGATGATGAGTTGTCTGCAGAGGTCGTCAGTAGTCACTTTACCAAAAGGAATGCTCGGTGACACGAGGGCTAATCACGAAGGAAGCATTCACACCGCCCTACCCTCAGTGACGCTATCAGTAGTGCTTCCCATCGGGCTAGGGAACAAGCTGACATAAGGCAAAACCAACGCTTCAAGGCCCTCGAAACGTGTCAGTGCTACTCTACGGCATGATGTCGTCGATGCCGCCTACGCATCCTGCCTTTGGTGCTGGGTCGATATTCTATGTGCAGCTCATAGCCCTGATTCAAGGACCCGACGACATGCTCTTTTTTCCCCTTAGTGCAGCACATGCTTAATTACGAGCCGCCTTGACATGCCAGCTTTAACCATGTTCGATGGCTCTAACGACCCTTATGATCACATGCTCCCTTACAACTAGGTGATGAAGCTGAACACCGACAATGACCGTTTGTTGTGCAAAGTATTCCTAGCTAGTCTGTGAGGACCTACGCTACCTTGCTTCCACAAGCTCCCGTGTAATTCAATAAATTCGTTCAATAAGCTTTGGACTGCATTCATTTCCCAATACCTTTGTTTGATATGGCAGAAAAGGAACATTAGCCCTTTGTAGACTATTATAAAGCAAGAAGAGGAATCCATACAAGACTTCACAAGGAGATTCGAGCAAGTCGTCCAGTAGGTAGAGGTCTATAGCATGGATGCAGTCCTTCAGAACTTCAGGAGAAGCTTTGGGCCATCCACTCCTTTCTTCCACTTACTATCTTTAGACCCGCAAGCGACAATGGAAGAATTATACAAGCAGGCAGACAGGAACTCAACGCTAGAAGATAACATTCGCATAGCAATGCAAACTTTCATGATCACAAGCAAGCCGGATGAGAGCAACAAGTAGGAGGGGAAGAAGCAGTTTGAGCCAAGGAAGGTTAGAGGAAAACCGAAAGTGATCCCGTGATCAGTCACAGAAAAAGAGGGAACCCTCGCAATTCACCCCCTTGAACATCACATATGAGAGGTTACTGCCCCTCATTCGCGACTTGCTAGATTTCAAGTGGCCTGCACCGATCCAAACGGATACCTCTAAGAGAAACCCATCCATACGGTGCGATTATCACAGAGATCATGGCCACGAGACCAACAAGTGCCGAAACCTAAAGTTCATTGTGGAAAGAGTAATCAAAGCAAGGCACCTCATAAGGTATGTCAGGGAAGTTGACCGCCAGGTGGAATCCGGACCACTAGCGGACAAAATTACAACGTCTTTGCCGCCCCTCAGGAATCAAGCGGCCATAAACTATATCTTTGGGAGGCTCGTGATGATCGGTATCAATCAAGAAGAGCCAACAGGAAAAAGCTCCTGAAGCGCTTTGAGCGGCCGTGAGTCGAGGCGGGTGAGTGACGTTATCCACGTGGGAGCGACCATGAAACCAAGCCGATAGATGGCCCCATATCCTATTCTCCGGTAAACCCGAACAAGGTCATTGTACCCATTATGATGCACTTGTACTCACCCTATGTATTAGCGGTTTTGATGTTCATAGGGTACTGGTAGATCCTAGTAGCGCGATAGACTTGTTGTAGCTACCTGCCTTTAACCAGATGAAGCTTTCCTCAGGAATGCTGAAATCAGTTGGGTGAATCCTCTATGGTTTTAACGGCGCAACAACCACGACATTAGGAGACATCACGCTTCCTATACAAGCAAGACCAGTCACCCAACAGGTTTTGTTCTCAGTCGTCTAAGACTTGGGGCCTTATAATAATGTCATAGTAAAATTCGAGACTGTTTTGCACTCAGTAGAAGGTTGTCCCTTGGCCTTATCATAGCTTGATAAGTTATTTGACCCGATACGGGGCAAGTTGGCTCCTAGCGGTCGATTGGGCGCATGGAAATGCTACCAACTATCCATACGGGAACCAAGGGGAAAAGGGCTCGAGATAGTCACTCCTCGAAGAACACACTCAGCGCCAAAACCCTGATTCGCGCCTAGGTAAGAGTGGAGATGGGATCCGTGGCCATGGATCCCACCCAGAAGCAATAGCGGTGGATGGGTAGGAGGAAGTTCACATACGTCAACTCTTTGCTATCCAACGAGGAAAAAGAGTAGTTGCAATGCGTGTTGTTGCGAAACATAGATGTGTTTTGCTGGAACCGCTCATATATGACCGGAATCGACCCAATGCTGGCCTCTCACAAACTGAATGTTATCCCCTCAGCAAAACCTGTGAGACAAAAAGTGAGGCGTTTCCACTCGGATCGCCATCCGATTATTCAGACAGAGGTGAACAATCTTTTGAGAATAGGTTTCATCAGAGAGGTAAAGTATCTTGAATGGCTTGCCAATGTGGTGGTGGTCCCAAAGAAGGGCGATAAGTAGAGAGTATGCGTGGACTACACAGACCTCAACGAAGCATGTCCGAAATATAGCTTCCCCTTGCCACGAGTAGATCAGATTGTTGATGCTTCAATCGGGCATGGGATGCTGTCATTTCTAGACGCTTTCTCCGACTACCACCAGATTCCTATGCACCCACCTGATGCGGAGAAAACAACCTTCATTACACCACACGAGCTATACTGTTACAATGTAGTGCCTTTTTGCTTTGATTAGTGCTCAAAAAGTGCTATTTTGAGCTCCGTTTATTGCAGGTTTTGAGTACTTTTTGTGTACTAATCAGCGTAATTAACCCGATTTGAGCATTAAGGTCCCTGTTATTCTACTAATCGCATTTTATGGCTGATTTTGTAGTTTTTGCAAGCTATTTATGCAAAAATTATTGAGTCGATCCAAGCACGAAGAATTCGAGTCGAACTCAGCATTGCAGATCATAAACTAGAAGAAAAGAAGAGTAGAAAATGCATGAAAATGGAGCATTGCAAGAATTTTGCAGGATTGCGAAAATTTGGCAACCTGCAGAATTTCGCAGGTTGTGAAATTGCTTCACCAAGCACACCTTGTTCATCCTGCCCATTACTTGTTCATGTCTCTGCTATTCACCATCCTACTTTTTGACGTTTTGACTCATTTTGTTCCCTTTTTGGTTTTCTTCCCATTTTATCCCTTGTAATAGCTTTTGATTTGGTTCTTTTTGTAATTTTGCTTGGCTGGGACAATATATAAGCTCCTACTACACTGTAAAAAGACAACTTTTTGCTCATTAATAAATTTAGCGGGAAGCTTTCAGCTCTCCCGCTCTTTTCCAGTTTCTCTCATTTTCTCCCCTTTTCTCTCACTTTTAGGGTAGCCAAACACCCTCTGAGGATGACAACTCGGAGGATGAGTGGCCTAAACGCCATCCTTGAAGGCAGAGGCTGGAGAAGGGTTCCAAGGGTTACGAGGTTTCTCCGCGGTTTGACGTAGGTGATTGTTGTCGTTTTTGTGTTTCCTCTCAACCCTAGGTTCAAATCCCTTCAATGCATCTTGAATAACCTGTACTTGGCAATCTTTTAGGGTTCAATGGATGCTTATTGCTAGATCCACTGAGATTCATTAGTTGCCATTTATTAGTCACTATAAGATGGGTCAAGGAGATGGGATTTCTCGCGAGGCCATTAACGTTCAATAAATGCCATCTTTCAAAAGGACATTTATTAGGGTTCAATTTTTATAGCCACATGAAGATCCGATTCGGGAAATGACTATAGGTCATCCTCCCCAACGCAAGGAAATGGACCCGAGAACCCCGCAATGATTTTTCGAACCCAAATTGAGCAGCTTGACACTTCAAGGATACTTCTTTTACATTTTATTTTATTTAAATTTAAGTTTTCCAAACAATACCCCTCACTGTTTTTATCACCACCTTAAAATCCAAACCAAATTCACCATTTTAGCCTTCACTGTAAATCATTTGTGCGAAGAAAACCCATCCCTGAGTTCGACCTTAGAACCGCTATCTTTGCCATTAGCTTTGCTGTAGCGATGCAGCCAGGCCCCAGGTTATAAATTTTGTTGATTAGAGATACCTCTTGTAGCGAGAATCAAATGGCGTCGTTGCCGGGGATGGTGCCTAAGTGCATTTGACAAGCTGTGGAACACTTGTGATCCTCATCACAATTTCTGGTGAATTTTCCCTTATCATCCTTTTTATTATTTTACAGTAAGTTTTTTTTTAGTTTCATTTCACTGTTAAAATATATATATATATATATATATATATATTTCTTTCTGGTGTTTCTATGTTGTCTTATGTACCTTTGCTCTTCGCTGCGGGAGTGCACATTCCAATGAACTTGAATCTTGGCCCGAATGGAAGAGGAGAACAATACGGTCGGTACCCGAGTAGAAGAATCCGCATATGGGTCGGCGAGGGTATAGAAACCCTCCATGGATGAGTGTGCCTTCATGCATGGTTCCTCCAACAACTACACCATATGGAAATACTTACAACCCTAGTTGGAGGAACCACCTAAACCTCTCATGGGTACCAGAACCTATACAATATGCACCTCCTCCACATCCACAATATGCCTCTTCATCTCAGCCTCAACCATCACAGTCAACCTCTCCAGTTGAACAAGCCATCCTGAGCCTTACCAAGCTAGTGGGTGACTTTGTGGAAAAGCAGAAGACATTCAATGCCCATTGCGCCTCATAATTCTGCTTGAATTTCTTCCATACTGTAGTTGTGATGTCCTATTTCCCGGGGGTCCCGTTGACCACTGTCAACCTGTGGAAAACCTGTGTGTCTCATATCATGAGACCCATACATAAATAAAAATGACCACATTGGCTCTGTGACATACTCACGAAATATATCCAGGCGTTATATTACAATAGTTTCAAGGTTGTTATATCACTCTTAAATACAAACATGTTTCAATTGTAATATTTCATGCTTGTTTTTACAAAAGCGTAATCAAAAACCACATATTAAAGCTTTCTTCTCAAGCGGCCTGCAGTGTTGTCGTCTTCGAGACACTCCTGTACCTAAATAATTTTCCCTCGACAAGATAGGCAATACCCGGTGATTGAATTCCTAAGTGGGTTACTCCGCCCTAAGTGCATGTAATGAAACCAGACACATTCAAGAGAAAATGCATGATCCTACTTGAATATCTACATGCCCAATCCCATGTCTCGAGTCCTCACCGACTCCCTCACACATGCTTATACCATGTATGAAAATCGTCTTCAACAAAAATATTTGTTTTAATTGTGGGCAACCCTCCGATATAAATACGTTGGACAATCCTCCAAGGTGAATTTGTTAGGTAGCTAAAACTTTAATTCGCTAGGCCTCTCCGGCGTAATTGTTGGGCGATTTCCTTACAATTCTTCGGACAACTTTCCGATAAAATTCTATTTTAATAATTTTACAAAAGAAGTCATTGTTTGGACAACCCTTTGATTTTATTTGTCATGCACTCACACCTACTATTCTAGGGTTCCCCAGTGCATATGAAATGCAATATGCCATTTCCATAAAATACATGTTAATATATCAAGCATGCATATATTAACAAGAATTCTGTATGACAACGTATTATCCTTTCAAGGCGATAATACCAAAATCGCTCACATGGGCGATAAACAAATGCATGATGCCAATGCATTTGTACATGTCACATGAATATTTATAAGAAACTACATGCAGCATAAACAATTCACGAGATGGTTATACACCTCCACACACACAATTTGCATGTTATTCAATTATCGACAACACACAAATTAAGCACACAAGGACCATTTTAGTGCAGACGGTTCGGGAGGTATCGAAATAGGTCAAAATTTCTCAGCATTCGAGTCGAGTTTTGGGATTGATCAAACGGCCACTCACGGCCTCACACCATCCAAACCATTTTAAATGGCTCTTAAGCTGAAAATAAACCAAGTAGGAGAAGACCCCTACCTTCTGGAGTTTGTCGAAACTCCATAAAACCGGTGTCCACGCGTAGCTCTTGTCGTGGGGAGCAACTTTGTCTCTTGGCTGTAGGAGTTCGATGGTCGATCAGAGAATTTTGAAAGTTAGAAGTCTCTTTCTCACAAGAAATCCTCTCTTTCTCTCTCTTTTCTCGATTTGTTCCCCTCTCCCAAACTAGTTGGTCAAGCATGGGTCAAGAGAATTGTCTTTTATCTTGCCACATGTCAACCTATTATTGGCTTATAGGATTTCCTTATCCACTTATCCCTCTACTTTGGGATTTTCATCAAATGGCATCATGCCATGTGTCCACCCATGGCCCACACTTGAGCTCATGTTTGACTAGTGCGCACGTGACCGTGGCACCTCTTGAGCCACTCAAAATGTGCCAAGTGTCTCGCACTATCCCCGTTGCCTTAAAGCGTGAAATTCATTTGTCTCGAGGTCGACTAAGTCGACATGGTAGTTAGATTTGAGGCGATTACTTGATGAAATCCATTTTGTCATCAAGATCTGAAAATTCGGATTTTGGTAGAAATTACCATTTACCTTTTTTATAAAATCATAATTTTCGGGTCTTCTGATAGCCTTTTAGCTTTCTTTACTTTTTTGTTAAAGTTCTTTGTTTCTTTAGCTTCCGCCAGGCCGTTTCAGCACTTCTTTGTATTTGAAAGGGGATCCGTATGTGACAAGTGAAATTTGAAGCGAGTAATTCCACCACTTTTTATCATTTAACCATAATAATTGCAAATTGTTCCATTTTTATTCCCCTCCACAGTTGTTCAATATCTCAATGCAGGATCTTGACCTACAATATTGCCTCCACTTCCACTAGCCATCCTATAAACATATGTGATTTTATTGAAAATGAAATTAAAATTAATGTGATAATATAATATGATATCATTATAATAACATTATATAAATGTAAGTTAACATAAAAGTATGATCTAAGTTTTTAACATGATATCTAACTTAATTTAAACTTTAGACTAACATGATGTCAATATAATCATTTAATATTATGATATCTATGTTATTTAATATTATTATGATATCTAAGAATATATAAGTTTCTAACATGAAATAATTGTAGTTGTTTAGTAGTATGTCTAAGATCTAAGTTTCAAACATTATATCTAACTTAATTTAATATTATCAAATTTAACTAAAATAAAACTATAGTATAAAAATGTTTCAAATTTAATGTAAGTTAATATGAAACTAATATTATTAACTAATATGTAAGCTAATTTCTTTTCAACATGATATCTAAGATCTTAGTTTTTAAGATTAACAATAGTATATAACTAATATGTTTTATAATATGATATGTAAGATCTTAGTTTTAACATGATATTTAATTTAATTTCAACTTTACACTAACATGATATCAATATAATCATTTAATATTATGATATCTAAATTGCATAAATAGTAATAAATTAAACTAATATAAAATCATATTATTAAAAATTTCTAAAATCAATTTAAGTTCATATAAAAGTAATACGATTAACTAAATAACTACTATAATTAACTAAAATTATATTAGTTAGTAATATTATTCACTAAAATAATATTATTATGATATCTAAGAAGATCTAAGTTTCTAACATGAGATAATTATAATTGTTTAATAGTATGATGTCTAAGATCTAAGTTTCAAACATTATATCTAACTTAATTTAATATTATCAAATTAAACTAAAATAAAACTATAGTATAAAAATATTTTAAATTTAATGTAAGTTAATTTGAAACTAATGTTATTAACTAATTTGTAAGCTAATTTCTTTTCAACATGATATCTAAGATCTTAATTTTTAAAGTTAACTATATTTTATACTAATATGTTTAATAATATGATATCTAAGATCTTAGTTTTTAACATGATATCTAATTTAATATAAACTTTAGACTAACATGATATCAATATAATCATTTAATATTATGATATCTAAATTACATAAATATTAATAAAGTAACTAATATAAAATCATATTATTAAACAATTTCTAAATCAATGTAAGTTCATATAAAAGTAATACTATTAACTAAGTAACTAATACAATTAACTAAAAATTATATTAGTTAGTAATATTATTAAGATATCTAAGAAGATCTCAGTTTCTACCATGAAATATTTATAATTGTTTAACAGTATGATGTATAATATCTAAGTTTCAAACATTATATCTAACTTAATTTATTATTATCAAATTAAACTAAAATAAAACTATAGTATAAAACTATTTGTTATAAAATACTTCAATACCAAAATAAAATTAATATACATTAAAAATAAAATATGCATAAACACAAAATAAATTCACAAAGAAACATACTTAATTATATAAAATTTGAGCACTTCAGAAAAACCAAAGATCTTCAAAATATTGAGATAAATCACAAAAAAATAATAATTTAAGAGTCAAATGGAGCTTGGATGTGGATGGATGAGTTTGTGATGAAATTGTATGATTTTAGGAGTATTTGTAGAATTTTTTTGGAGTCAAAATAGTCATTGGATTGTCAAAAAAACCGTTGTGATTTAATTCTAACCGTTGGATTTGATTTTGATTCAAATCTGACCGTTGGATCATCATATATCCATTGGAAATCATTCTGTACCATTAGATCAAGCTTCCGATTTAAAATCAACCGTTTGATAAAAAAAATATAGTCGTTGGATGCTTTTAAAAAAGAGGATGAAATCTGGACCGTTTGATCAAAGCAGGAACAAATCTAGGCTGTTAGATCGCAGGTCAAGAGGTCAAAGTCACAACTGATTTTTTGAAAAAATCGGCAAAATATCGCCAATATTGACGTTATTGACAATATATCACTGATTTTTCCCCTAAGTTCCAACCAACGCATGCGTGATGCACTTAATATTTCGGCAAAATATTGACATTTTTCGATATTTCAACTAAATATCAACATTTTTCGATATTTCTCCGAAATATCGGAAATTTTTCCTATATTATTCCTATTTTTTGTTTAATCGACTTTCGGTTCGCAAAATCGTATTGGTATTGGCCAATATAACCAGTTTTTTTTCCTTGGTCTTGATAGCCTCATAAATTTGGAGGTGAATTTAAATGGAAAGTAGCAACTATCTCGAATTAAAAATAGCATGCAGCTTCTTTAGGAAAGGAGAGGTGGAGATTGGGTCAATAGTAAATGCATACTATTCTTTCATTATTGCATGCGTGCAATATCTTCCTTCTCAACATCGGCATTTTCTTACCATGTTCAATAGAATGGATTCTACAAGCAAACATGATTATTTATGCGAAAGCAGGTACTTACTGGTTGAATGTGGATCCTGTGTCTTTAATGCTTCATGCAAGAAACGGATTATTAGAATCAGTGTTTTGGAATCACAATGCAAACACCCTTATTTAGGTTTGAATATTCTTCAGGATGATTCAAAGAGACGTACTTCCAACAATAAATTTTCAAGAGGAAAAAACTATTTTCATTCATACATTATATAGGGTGTCTTAGGTTCTTGCATTTATAGGAATCTGAGATACCTTTTGAAGATCTTTGTAAAACGAGAAAAATTCTAGTTTTTTACGTAAAGATAAGCGGTAATTTCGGTTAACGGAAATTCTCTAGATCTCGGATAGCCGAAACAGACTAACGCCATTAAATTTGTCTCGCTTGAAATCTAATGACCGGAAAAGTTTGGTGGTCACGAGCAGTCGAGGAATATTTTAAATTTACGGGTGATAAATCGTCGGTGACTTCAAGAATGAATTTTACGAAAATCTCGGAAGTCATGATATTGGCTTGATTTAAGTTCATTTTACAATAAAATAGACGAAAAGAAAATAAAATTCGGACGAAATGGACCGAATGGGTGATAGAAATCGTTTATCCAAATGATAGTAATAATAATAATAATATATAATATATAATAATAATAAAATGGAAAAATCAATAAAAAGGGGCAGAGAGGCGTCGAGTGGAGAGAAAGAGGGCGATAAGAGGAGATTTTTATTTTTTTATTATTTCTTCTCTTTGGTTCTTTCTCAGATCTATGAAAATCGATTTGCTTTGTAGAAAAGTTTTGTCATTTGAGCATAAAGTTGATCCTACGCGATGAGGCTACGCGTGGACACCAAAAGTTGGAGTTCGACAAACTCCGTGATGTAGGGTTTTATCCTACTTGAAGTTACACTTTGTTTAAGCGTTTTGTAATGTTCGATTAGTTTAGGTCTTGAGCAAGTCGTTTGATCTGTCCCGAAAACTTGAGAGACAGGGGTGTTGGAATTTTTGGAGGAATTTTGGAGCCCATTTTAGACGATCTGTATTCGTAAGGAGCTATTTGGGGTGTTGTTTAGTAATTTATAAATAAGATTATTTTGAGTGATAGGAGACGAGAAATGGATATAGAATATAGTGTGTGTATAGGCCATTGGAGATGAAATTAATGATTACTCGATTATATGGAGATATAATTATTATTGTATGGAGCCCATTAAGGAACAAGATTGTGATTTGCTCAAATAAGCTAATTTGGGTGATGATTGGTATTGTTGAATTACATGTGGTGTGGTGAAATTTGAGGAATGTTTCATAATTAATATATTGGTATAACGATATATTGTGTTGAATGGCATAATGCATTTCATAATACCTTAGAGGGTAACACCAGAAATTAGGTGTGTGTGTGTGTGCATGACATGAATTTTCTGAAAAACGAACATGGTTGCGAAAGGATTCACAGGATGATTTTCCGGAGAATTGGGTTGGGAGATGGGCCAACAGATCATTTCGGATGAGGACCATGGCCCCGTTTTGGAAAGCTACTGACCCGATTCGCCTCGGAAGGGCTAGTCGTATTTTAAACGAGCTTGGTGAGTGTATTTTGAAAGAGCAGCCAGAGTTTTGTTTTGAAATGATATTTTCCTCATACATGGCAGGCAGAGTGTGAAGTCGGTGAGGACTCGAGACATGGGAGCGGACATTTAGACATTGGTAAGTCACGTATTTACTTGAGTGTGTGGTTAAGTGGATCATTGCATATGCATTTAGGTGGGAGTAACCCATTTAGGGTGATTCCACTGCGGGCGATAATCACCTTTGTTGAGGGAACATTTTTTTCGAATGCAGGGGGTGTTCGAGGAAAACTGACTCATTTTAGAGCCGATTTTGAAAGAATCGGGTTAATGGCTTTGATAGTTTAGTTTAATATGTATTAGAATTGTAGATTTTAATATGTGTTTGTATTAAGAGTAATGAAATAACTCTTGGACTATTGGAATATAGTTGAATATATGTTTGATGAGTGTTGATGCAGGGGCCCAAGTGGCCATTTTTACTCAGATATGGGTCTCGTAATACAAGACGTATAGATTTTTCGCGGGGTTGGTAGTGGTCAGCGGACACCCCGGGTTGGGGCGTCCTGGGACACATCCCTTTGATGTGTCGTAGGTTAATCGGGTGAAACTCCGCAGGTGCTTTATCCCATAATCCAACATCTCCTACTCGCCCATGTTGGGTTTGGCTCATCACAAACATCATCCTAATAATTGAAACAGAGAATAATTCATACAAGTAAACAAACCGTGCGACCTGAAGCACATTGATAGAGAGAGCTCCAATACAAACCTTACATAGGCCATATAGGAGACATCAACCTCAAAAGGAAAAGAAGGGCTTATTTACCCCAAGTATCTTTCTTAATACACATAATCAAGTATTATTCAATCCCTCAAGAATTCATACTTAGATATTTTTACTCAATATTCTAAGTTATTTCAAGCTCTATTAAGCGAAATAGCTTTGGCCAATGAATACAAGTATCGAGTGTATAAATAAAGAATACTCTTTCTTTTGCCCTTATACCAATCATATTTGAGTTAACTCGCGTTTCTAGGAATGCTTCATTAAGCTGAATCATTCCATGACTATGGGGAACATCCTAAAATAGCCAACATTAACTCATCACTTAATGATATAGGGTGCGTTTGGAAGAGCTTATTTATAGCTTATTTGAGCTAATCTTTTCACATAAGTACTTTTATTAAAAATTATAGGTATTTGGAATAGCTTATAAAAATAACTTATGACCCCCTATAAGTTCATTTTAACTCATTTCAATAAGATTCATAAAAAAGCTTAAAAGGCTTATACGAAGCCTAAAAATCGTTTATCTTAATGACAAAACTATTATTGTGACAAATTATGTAAAAAAAATAGGAAAAAAAATCTGAAAAAATAAAAAATAAATTTCGAAAAAATTATGTAAAAAATAGGCAATTTTTTTTTAAAAATTTATGTAAAAATAGGAAAAATAATAAAATAAATAGAAAAAAATTCTGAAAATTTATGTAAAAAATAGTTAAAATTTTATGTAAAAATAGGAAAAAAAAATTATGAAAATAATGAAAAATAGAAAACAAATTCCAAAAAAATTATGTAAAAATAGGAAAAAATTCTAAAACATAATTAAAAAATATAAAAATATTATATTGATGATGGAAATAATGATATTGATGATGATTTTCTTGATTTAGAATTTGACGCAAATCCATGAGTGTTTATTTTGTTTTGAAACTTAGAATTTTGTGATGTTAGGAAGAATTATGATGTTTGTTATTTTGTTTTGGAAATGTTTGTAATGATGGAAAGCACTAGTGATGTTTGATTTTTATGTTTAATGTTATTTATTTTATTGTATTTTATTATTAGATAAAAACTACAGACAATATTTAATGAGATAAATAATTTTTATTTATATTAGGTAGGGTGTGCATCACTTAAAAAACCTTGCGTCTCAAGTGTGTCTTGCACCTCAATGCTCCAAGAGGCTTTGGTGCTTCGGTGCGCCTTAAATAATTTTAAGTTCATGGTATTGATTTGTGCCACGGTAGGGTGATTCGGAATCAACAAAATTTGTAGTCCTAAGTTCCTCCTCTTCATAATGGTATTCTTCTTGATATGGCGTCCCCAGAAATTCGAAACCTTTGGGGATGGAGTTTCATCCTATGAATGACTCGCATCGGTGTTGAAAATGGTGAGACTTTTAAATTTGGATTTTAGTTTTATTTTAAACAGTGTGAGTTGTTGTGAAGATTAATTAGCAAGCGAAGTGAAGTGAGGAAAGGTGCTTTGAAGGTTTAGGTCACTAGCTTGATAACATAGGGTGAACAAATTATCCTCGGGTTTTATCACGCATTATGACCAGCAACCTATAGTCAAGCCATAACCGGATCTTTGTTTAACTAGCAAACCCTAACTAGAATCACTCCTATTTGAGTCAGCCACAGGCGGTATGCATCTGACCCACTTTTCGGTTTGAACCAACATTTCAACATCATTTCGAGTGGCTCGTAAAGACCATCTAAAAACCCACGAATCTAACGAAAATAAGTAGCCTGCTGTATCCTAAAGCATAGTAGTATTAGTGATGTGACATTAAATGATATTCAACCCTAGTTTGAGAAGATGGGAGCCATAAATACAGTGCACATGGCATTTAACACATGAGGACAACCTTAGTTGCCTGACCAAGCTAGCTACCTTCATCTTCAAAAATTTATTAGAGCTTAGCCAAGCATCTCTTGAGTTGTCATCCTCAAGAGGGTTGTTTGAGTAGCCTAGAAATGAGAGAAAGAGGAGAAGAGAGAAAGAGAGAAAAGCAAAACCTAACTGAAATTCATGGGAGATATTTACATAAAATAAAATCGTGCCAAAAAGATTCCTTCCAGTTGCTTAGGGTTACAAAACTATGGGGTTTATATAGACCACCACGATAGTAACAGAAAATACAAGAAAGCCTAACATTTTGGCTAAAATAAGGGACAAGGAAGTAATACACCAAAATGAGGTCGGTTTGCATTAATTACAAAAAGATTACAAGGCGACCAATTTCGCTATGTAGCGAAAATTTTGCTAGATAGCGAAAATTTCGCTAGGCATGAGTACGAGAGATAGAAATCGGAGAACTAAGCTATGCTGCTTGCATTTCGCTGGCTAGCGAAATTTCGCTAACAGCGAATTTTTAAGAGATAGCGAGAAGTGTGTAATTCGCTAGGAACATTGAATAAGCGAAAATTTTAAGCCTAGCGGGGAATTTCTCAATTTAAGCTGGGATTCAGAAATTTTGGCTATGGTCTGTGAGGCTTTTCGCAATCCCAGCGAAATTTTCGCAATCTTAGCGAAATTCCTGGGTTTACATATTCTTCCTTCTTTGCCCTGCTTGCATCCCTCTACTACATCATTTCTTCACCAAACTGCCTTCATTCCTTCATTGAATTTTGAGATGTTTGAAGGGCGTCGTGAGTTCGATCTTCATGGTTCATTTATATCTAAATAATGAGACTCTCAAAGTATGCAAAAACACAAAACAAGCAAAAGCCTTTCTAGCGACACATGAAGTGCATTACTAAGAATTTAAGACACTTTAATTGGTATTATTGACATGATTAGTGCGCAAAAAGCACTCAAAACCTATCTGATATAGGGCTCAAAATAGCACTTTTTGGGTACTAATCAGGTATATCATGTTCCAATTTATAGAAAGCATCCCAAAGATTTTAATGAAGAAAAAAACCAATAATATTTTAGTTTTTATAATCTCTTTGATGCATATGATACAAAAGTGAAGATGAGATAATGGTTCATTAGCTATTTTTTATACTAGAGATTACATTTGAATGATAAATGTTTTTAGTATATTGTGAATCTTTACTTTATATATATATATATATATATAATATTAATTTTTAGTTCTTTAGTTTCTAGCTTTTTTAATTTTTAAAAATTATGACAAGTGCTTATTTATTTAAACACTTGAATTTTATAATTGTTTATGATGGTCTTTTCAGTAATTTCAACCGTTATAAGTGCTTGTGTAGTAATACATCCAAACACCTTAAAATAATGCATAATCGCTTTTTAAAATATGCATCCAAACACAAATAACTTATTGAATAAAGTACTTGACAAACTGTCTGTAGCTCTTATAAAATAAGTGCCCAAAATTAAGTTGTTTACCATGAGCATAGTCAAAAGTCACAAAGAGGAAGGAAAAATGAAATCCATATCTAATTCATACTATTATGTTTTGTTACATTGTAAACATGCCTTTATATAAGCTACAAACTAGAAAGGAAATAGAAATAAAATATCTACTACAATATTTGACATAAATGACACCTAAAACTAAAAAAGGAAACATACGTAAATAAAAATAAATTAAAGAAAGTAAATAAAAATAAATAAACTATAAGGAAAGTAAATAACTTAGCATACAAGTCATACAACTTGATCTAGATAACATTCCAAATATGTATGGATTCTTCTAGAACTCGAATTAGCATATTGAATGCGTCCTTGATCTTCTTTCCTTATGCTCTCAAAACTTACATGTTTTGGAACTTTAACTACACCCTTAGAAGCCGTGTCTTAAGTTTGCATCAACATTGTATGCGATTTATCTTTCTTTTATACATACTAGAAATGAGCCATGTGCAAGGCACGTGTATTGTAAGATCATAGCATTCTAATAATTAACTATTGTATAAAATATAATTACAGAAACATTAAAATAATAAGGCTAACGTCATAAATAAATAAATAAAAATTATAAACTAATTACTTAAAATTTTTAATATTTATAAAATAATTTTAATTAATTGTTGTATAAAATCTAATTGTATAAACATTAAAATAATAAAATTAAGATTATAAATAAATAAATAGAAAGTTGTAAACTAATTAATTAAATTTCTCAGTATTTATATATTAGCCTCCAAGAACTCATCATACACCACAATAAAAAAGTTTATCAAAATTTGTAACGCCCCAAATCCGGGGGTCCCGTTGACAACGAATCAAGCAAAGTGGAATATATGGATTTGGGTGACGAATACCACAATTGTGTCCATTTTATAAGTTATATTTTCTAAAAATAGGCAGAGTCTCATTTGTTTGAGGAGCTCTACCCAACATACAACTTGTATAACAGTATAATTATAACCCATCCAGGGTCTCAACAGAAGTAGTATTGACCCCACAGGGTCCATTTGTCCATATCTCTAATATATACATCCCTTTACCGGGACCCATTCATTCACATTTAAATCTAAAATATAAAAATAAAACGCTTAATTTGATCCGTAAAATCCGATCCAGGCGCACACCATAATTATCCCGACTATTTAGACAATAGTCCCAAAAAAATTTAGTTACAATTCTTTTATACAAAATACTTTTGACATTGGAAATATCAAGGCCACACATTGGTCTCCTTCATAATCAAGGCCTAGTCGGAGCGTCATCTTCCTATATCCCTATACCTGAAAGGGGGTCCCACGACGGAGTGAGCAATGTTCAGTGGAAAAATTCTCCTACAAGGGCTACTCCCCGCCTAAATGCACATGCAATGGCATACATAAAACATCAAATCATATTCCATATAAATATGTGCAATCCCATATATGTATTACAGTGTCATGCATGAGATAGAGACTCCTCATACCCACAGCCCAAGTCGACAGCTCCTCACACCTAACGCTAAGTGAAAAACCGATCATTGGTGTTTCACTTATTAAACAAACGATTAGACCAATATGATTTTGAATTTATCAAATCTCGTGTTTCGGTGGGTGGCCCGAATTTAGGAGTCTCACCACCAAACCCATAAACCTTCAAACACTTTATAAACTTACGCGTCGGACGCATATATCTAACCGAGGAATAAAATTTTGATCTTTCACCATAAGAATCGCGTCTTGCTTCACGAGCCTGCGTGATTTATTATTATTACTTTTTATACAGCGGGTGTGTCTCGATTTTCAGGCGTTGTCCCATTTCCAAATCTCATACATTCACCAAAATGGTGAATAACGATCATAATGCACCCACACTTGACTCGATGCGATGTGACCGTGCATATGAAATGCAATCATGTCATTTCATGCGATGTCATGCTACATGCATAATATTTTACATGCACAATATTTTACACCCAACATCATATTATTTATTTTTTTCCAACAATACACACAAAATGGCCCAAATCTCGAACCCATATAAAACAGGGCACCTCTTGGTCCCTTCACCGGTTAGATCCATAGAATTATTGTGATACCAAAACACCACAAAGCAAGAAGACATCGATCCGGGATCAAGAAACAAACTTCAACCTGATAAAGGACTGCAGACCAATCCATACAAATTTCCAATATTCGAGTCCAAAATCTTGGGACTAAATCCTACAACCATCGGCCGAAGACAACCTATGCCATTATATGGCTTTTAGACTAAAGTATTCCAAGTATGAAAATTCCCTACGGTGGAGTTGTGAAACTCGAGATTTTGGTACCCATGCAACTCGATGCGTGGGCCAAACTTTACAACACCTTTCAAGCGGCCTACGGTCGGAGTATTCGTAGATCTTAGAGATAAGTTTCTCTCTCTACTTTTCTCCTTTCTCTCTCTCTCTCCACTCACTCTGTCTCCTCTCCCGTTTTTTCTCCATTTCCCTATTTTTGTTTTTCTTATTTCCTTTTCTTTTTTTTCTTTTCCTTATTTTCTTTTTTTTTTTTCTTGTTTTATCTTTCCATGGCGACACCCTCCATGACACTTGGCTCAATGCAGCCATTCACACACAAGTGCGCCACATGTCATGCCATGTGTCACCCGACACTTGATGCCTCGAAAAACATGAGAGTGTTGTCTCGAATCAGAAGCCCAGGGGTCGATGGGGTAACTAGATTTCGCGCAAAGAATTCAACGGTGGTAATTTCTTGTCGAGATCTAGAAAATTTCGACGGCAAGTACTATTTTACCTTTTGAGAAAAATTGGGAATTTTCTCGGATTTACATTCTTCCCCCTTAACATAATTTCGTCCACAGAAATTCACACATATAACACCTGAACACATACGCCATTAATGTTTTAATGCCAAATATTAGACCCTTTTATGCGTCTTCAAATAGGAAAAATATAGGTGGCACGTGTATCGGTGTCTCAGTTCCCCGTTGCCCTCTCTCCACTCTCGGTGTTGCCCACGACACTTTTACTAACCGCGTGGTCTTGCATCGGAAAACCAGATCCAGTATCAAGATATGCATTGGTCCCTCTCGAAGGTCCACGTCGGTATCAACGATAATCTCTCCAATCCCTTTATATGGGATGGATCGGGTATACTTGGAGCATGGAGAGGTTGGACACCTCATAGACACACGATAAACTCGATGGTAATTACTTGGCCAGATGAGCGGTAATGCCACCCTCTTGAGTACCTCGAAGGACCCAATATACCTTGGTGTTAGCTTCCCTCGCTTGTAGAATCGGCCACTCGCTCTTAGGCATCTCACCTTGAAGGCGTGATCCACCCACCTCAAACTCTAGAGGTCACGTCGTGCATTGGCGTGATTCTTCTATCTACTGGCGTAGAAGTGCCACAGATAGAATCCACCTTCTCAGAGGTGTCTCTAATCAGATCTGGACCAGTGATGGAACGCTCTCCCATCTTTGTCAGCAGATAGGTGATCGACATGGCCTCCCATATAAGGCCTCAAAGGGTGCCATATGAATACTAGCCTAATAACTATTTTTGTAGGCAAATTCCACTAAGGGTAAATGCTCCTCCCAGCTACCCTTGAGATCCTGGACACATGCACGCAGCATGTCCTCTAAAATTTGTATGGTCCTCTCCGATTGACCATCTATCTGAGGATGAAATGTTATGCTCATCGTCAATTGTGTCCCCATGGCCTTTTGGAAACTCTTCTAAAAGTGTGTCGTAAAAATGCGGGATCACTCGTCTGATAGAAACATCACTCATTTAATGCAGAACAATCTCACGAATATGCAACCGGCAGAATTCCTCCAGTGTGAAGGTCATCCACACTGCTAGAAAGTGTCTTGGCTTAGTGGCCAGGTCCACTATATTATCTGACATCCCATGCCTCTCTGTGTGAGTGGCAAGTGGGTCACAAAATCCATCGTGACATGCTCCCACTTCCTCTCAGCTACCTCTAATGGCTGGAGTAGCCACAGGCCGGATGCTTTCGGCCTTTACCTGTGACACGTGAGACAGTCGAGCAAAATCTCAACAGTCGACTTCCATCCCCCTCGATAATATTGGCGACGAGTCTCGATACATCTTGTGCCACTTGGATGGCTCAATGAAAACAAAATCTTGGAACTCTCACAAAGTCTCCTATCTCAGATCGGTCGGTACGGGGAACCATAACCCATCCTATACCGAAGGGCTACCATACATTGGATGGCCCGGTAACCGTCGCGTACCTGACAATACTCGGTCTAATGGGCGATATCTACATGTCTTGTCCACAGGACTCAATCACCACCTTTCGGTAGGGATGGCGTAGCTACCAAACTCCCTAGCACTCCTTGAGCCTGATCATTATATTGCAGCCTAAACTATCCCACAATCTCTAGCATCTACCACTCTTGGGAAGCTACACTAGCCAGTACTCCCCATGACTTCCGACTGAGCGCATCAGCCACTACATTTGACTTACTAGGATGGTAATGCAAAGTGAAGTCATATTCCTCCAGATACTACTTCCATCTACGTTGCCTCATATTAGAGGTCCAACGTAATGAAAATATACTTCAGACTCTTGTGGTCTGAAAATACCTCAAACTGCTCACCATACAAGTAGTGGCGCCAAATCTTTATGGTAAAGACTATGGTCGCCAACTTCAGATCATGTGTAAGGTAATTCTGCTCATGATTCTTTAGCTGTCTGGAACCAACTACAACCCTCCCGGACTGCATCGGAATGTATCCCAATCCGTCCTTCGAGGCATAATAATACACTGTATACCTCTGTCCCCTTTCCGGGACTATCACAATAGGAGCTGAAGTAAGCCTTCTTTTCAATTCCTGGAATGCCTTCTCACACAGGTCATCCCACTAGAACTTGACCTCCGGGTCAATCTAGTCATAGGTGCTGCTAGCCGAGAGAATCCTTAATGAACCTTATGTAGTACCCTACCAGTCCCTAGAAACTACGTATCTCGAAGACCCACTCCGGCCTCTCCCAACTCATAACAACCTCTACCTTGTCGAGTCTGTGTACACACAAAAACCCGACAAACATCCCAGAGAATTTCACCTCAATAAGCCAAAATTCACATTTGCTAAACTTAGCATACAACTGGAGTGGTCACATTGCACAGAACAATCCATGAAATAGTCCTTGTGCTCCTCCTCAGGACTAGGAGTTGATCGAGATGTTGTCGACCGAGCCACGACAAACTAATCCAAATAGGGCTAGAATACCCATGCATGAGATCTATAGATGCCCAGCTAAGCGTTACCGTCAGCGAAGGGCATCCTTTGTGAACTTCGAAATGCCCATACAGGGGTCTAAGTGTCTTAGGGATATCGACCTCCCCTAACTCTCAGTGATGGTAGCAGGGTGTGAAGGTCTATCTTGGGTAGACTAGTGCCCTCTTAGTGTCAAACCGAATCATCGATCCTCGGTAGGGATCATAGATTCTGATCGTAACCTATTCAATTGTCGAGTGAAGTCTTGTCCTTCTTCTTAGAAAACAGAGTCGGAGTGCCCCATTGTGAAGTGTTAGGTCTAATAAATCCCTTGAACAACAATCCCTGCAGTTGGACCTTGAGTTCTGCAACTCGGCAGTGCCATCCTATGAGTCATGAAATGGGCGGCGTGCCAAGGTGTAACTTCGATGACCAAAGTCACATCCCACATCTGAGGTAATCGGTAAGTTCGTTCGAAAAAACATCCCATACTACGCCAAGCCACGGGGTAGACTCTGAAATCCTATGTCACCTCGTCCTCCCAGTGAACGCTGCTTGACCCATCAAGCGGTGCCATGCAGGTCGGTACCGGTCACAGGGTAAGCGTCATCGCTTGTCTGAGAGTCCTGCGGGATCTTAGTCGGGTGTGTGCCCGATAATCCTCCACTATCGCAATCAATAGCGACCGGAGTGTGCGCCTCGACTAGTCCATCCCGATGATGACATCGAACTCCGATATGTCCATGACCCTCAGGTCCACAATAATCAAAATCCCTGAGATCTCTAACTCACAATCCCGACATATCTTATCAACACTCACCCTAGTTCCTAGGGGAGAATTCACATACAACGGCTTTTCCAAGGTTTCTACCTCTAAGCCCAAACTTTCTCACATTATGTAGCGATAAACATGAATCTGATGCACTCGAATTTAACGACACTCTTATTAAGTGTGAGGCGAAAGCGTCTCTGTATATCAAATTGATCTATGACTCGATCTGTGGTACCGGCATAAGCATGCCCTTGGGTCCCTGAAATACCGGCCTGGAAGTCTTGGCCTCAACCCCAACCCATGCTTTGGCCCATTTGGCTCATCTGCGAAATAGTAGGTGCTTGTGCAGCACCCTAAGACTGACATCGGTTCCCACGGCCCATGCTGGGGTTAGGAGGAACAAACTACGTCCGTGCATGTCCAGCTGATAGTGGAAGCGCGATGTCCCATAATTCAGGGATCCAGCCTCTTGTGGACAATCCCGTCTCAGGTGCCCTAGGTTAATGCATGATGGTAGCATGTCATACGCCCCATACATTTCGGCCCAGGCTTCGACCTTGGCCCTGATAGTCGCGGCCCTGTACTTGAAATCTCCATGGAATAGAAGTCTTCCGCTTTTTTTCCCAGAGATTGATTCTCCTTATCTTGATGCGGCACCCCATATCCAGGATACTCGGTGTGTCATCTACTTCTCTTCCAATGGCGAACATCCCCAACCATCAGTCCCCTCCTCCATGTATGTCGGAGGATGATGTGCTGAAACCCTGGAGGTTACTCGTCCTACTGGCCAAGTTGCCTTGGTAAGTGCGGAGTGGCGCGACCATGGCACTCGCTTACACAATGATGGCAATTGCAGCGCCTATAGTCTCTATAAAGCCCGTGGGTCAAACATAGGTGGTGGACTATTTTCCCATGGACAACCTCTATGTCCTCTTCCTCGATTTGACATCTACACAAGTCAAATAGAAAATTAGATTTCTTTTCTTGTCTAACTAGTAGTGTATGTGCCACTACTAATAGACCGCAACATCCTGAACTATCAAGTTTATCTAGTTCTTCGAACCCCTAAAGTTATGCTTTCCTAACCCTAGTGTTCATCTTTTCCTATATACATTCTTCCATGTACATAATTCATGCAATTTATAACCTTGTGATCAACATGATAACCTGACATGTTAAGCCTGAAAACCTTGACACACAACAATGCATGATCTAAAGCCATGCCCATCGAGTCCTAGGTATTCGTATACCTAAGCTCTAATACCAAGTTGTGACATCCCAAATCCGGGGGTCCTATTGACAACCCGTCAACCCACGGAATTCTTGTGGATTTCGGGTGATCCAATACTACACTATTGTGTCCCATTTATCGAGATCCATATTTTCAAAAAAATCGGGCAGAGTTTCCTTTGTTTAGGGAGCTCTACCCAACATACAACTTGTATAATAGTATAATCATAACCCATCCAGGGTCTCAATAGAAGTGGTATTGACCCCATAGGGTCCATCTGTCCATATCCCCAATATATACATCCCTTTGCTCGGGGACCCGATTCATTTCATTTAAATCTAAAATGAAAATAAAGCGGCAATTACGGTCGAAGTAAGAATTAGATCCGACCCTCTTACCATAATTACATACGAGCTATTTAGACAATAGTCCCCGAGAATTTAGTTACAATTATTTATACAAAATACTTTTTTGAAATAACAAGGCCACACATCGTACCATTCATAATCAAGGCCTCGTCGAATTAATCGTGTTTACGTATACCCCTTATCGCAAGGAAATTAAAATGGGTGACGATCTGATAGAAAAATCTCCTACAAGGCTACTCAGCCTAAATGCATGCGATGATAGCCATAAAACATCAAATCATATTCCATATAAATAATCTGTTCTATGGAATGTTAAAATAATCATGCATGAGATGAGACTCCTCGTACCCATGACAGTCTGTAGAGCTCCGTCCCTTTCTGATGCCAAGTGTGAAAAACCGAGTCATTGGTGTTCACCCGATAAGCTCTTAGTTTAGCCTCCGATTTTAATTTATCAAATCCCGTGGGTTTCCATGGGTGGCGAATTTAGGGTCTCGTAAGCGGGCTTTGCCTGGCCTTGGAGCACTTTTCGCGAGACACATCGTCGGACTCCTCCTGTCCTTAGGAATAAATTTTGGGTCTTTCTGCCACAGGGGGAATGCGCGCCCATCTTGTTTCACCCGAACACACGTGATTTATTGTGTGTTTTATACTAGCCTGGTGAGTCTCGATTTTGGAGCGTTGTCGATTTTTGAAGCTCACGCGCATTCTGAATGGTGAATAACGGTACCATGCACCCACGGGCTCGACGCGATGCGGCCAGGTGCGTATAAAATGCGATCATGTCATTTCATGCGATGTCATGCTCGTACCTGATATTTATAAATTAGGATAATTATATTTCCTACATATAATTTTCATTCATCAAATTTCCATGTTAATACATTACCTTGAGCACACATATTAACATGATTTTTACACCAACCCCGGCATATTTTTCCAACAATACACATAAAATGACCTAAATCTCAAACCCATATAAAATATAGGGCACCTCTTATCCTTCACAAGTTGTCATGAATTCTTGTAAATCTCAAAAACACGCCTGGCAGAAGATATCAGTCTCGGGATCAAAACCAAACCTCAACCCAATCCGGGACTACTCGGAACCAATCCTAAAAATTTCTAATATTCAGTCCCAAAATCTTGGGAATAAATCACACGGCATATCACGGCCCTAGAATGACTATGCCATTGAAACTTTTAGACTAAAAATATTCAAGTAGGAAATTTCCCTGCCTCGTGGGTTTGATGAAACTCAGATTTTCGAGTACCCACGTGTAGCTCGATGCATGGGCCAGGGCTTTACCTTTTTACTGCGAAACCTACGGTCAGGTTCAGCTAGATCTTAGAAGTTCTCTCTCTGCACCTATCCTTTCTCTCTCTCTCTCGCTCACTCACATCTCCTCTCCCGTTTTCTCCATTTCCACTCTTTTTGTTTTCTTATTTCCTTTTTCTTTCTTTTATTTTTAATTTTTGATTTTTCTTTTTTTTTTTCTTGTTTTATATGTCCATTATTTCTTCACTTGAAACTTGACTCCCGATGTGATGTGTATGAAGTCTTTGTCGCGTATCGTCTTAAGTGTGTCATGAAATATTCGATACTCAGCTTATGAAATTTTATTTGTCTCGAAATCGAATGAGGGTCGTCAGGTAACTTCAGATTTCATAGGCGAATTCAGCGGTAAGTCCAGTTTCTTCATCAGAGATCTAGAAAATTCTGATTTCAATCGAAATTGTTTTACCGCTTTTTGAAAAAATTGATTTTCGAGTTTTAAATTGTTTATAATTAAAACTAAATTAATCTCGGTTTTTCAATGAAAATTTAGGTTTTATCTTTTTTTTTTTATGTTATCGTTTTTTTATCGACGTTTGGTTTGTCACTGTCTTATTGCGGCGCTTGGTTTGTCATTGACTTGTTACGACGTGGTGTTGTTCGTCTTCTTGTTGTGGCGTTTTATTTGTGTGGAGACAATTCAGATAAGCAAAGCCAATTTGATCAATCGAATATATCAAATTATGGTCATCAATATGTAGAAGAACTAGAGTCTCAAATATACTAATCACTATATTATCAAATTTATAGGCTTTATGCCGATTTATTATGTTATTAACCTCGATATTATTTCATCATGTATGATTTTTAGCTATTTGATCTTGGATCTATCGATCTATTCCAAGTTTGAATTAATAATATTATTTTTCCTTCCAAAAAAAAAGAATAAATCTCATTTATAGTTCTATAACACACCATACCAGGTAAAGTGAGTACTTATTTTCTATTTTCAATCATTCATCTTACACTAAATATACAATATTTATTTATTTCTCTTCTTTCTTTTCTACCAACTCATCTTCTGCGAGAAATGAGGGACGATTTTTAGCCATTCTTGGCCTGAAATCACTTATTTATACCTCTTTTTTATCAATTTTTTTTCTTAAAAAGTGGTTATTCCACATGAATCTGGCTTTTATTTTGTTTTCACGTGATGTCGTTATCTTGTTGTGGTGTTTGGTTTTTTGTCGTCTTGTTAAAACGCTTTGTTTTTGTTGCGGCATTTTATTTGTATATGAGCACATGCAAAGCATATTCAATTAGAAAAAGACAACAAATCAGATTATGTTAGTGAATTTATGTGTTTCTATTGTATTAATAGTTTGAATCAATTAAATAATTTTTTCAAAAAAAAAAAAAAAATACACACAATGTATTTACTTTCAAAATCATAAAATTAATTAAATTATTTATAAAACAAGGGATGAATTTACAAAAAAAATGATGAATTTCTTATGTGACAATGAACTAATTAAAAAATTCAAATAAAAAATTAAAATTTTTTATTAAATGATTTTTTTGGGAAATTATTCTAAGATTTTTTAGATTTATGATTGGAAACAATAATATAAATGCAAATATGACAAAAAAAAAAACAAAGTATTATCTTTAAAATTAATAGTATAAAAATAAAATATTATGTCTAAAAGTTACTTTTAAAACACGTTTAAAAATGTAAAAGAAATATATTAAATTATGTAAATTTTAAATTGAAACAGATTTTTATATATTAATATTTCCATAAATAAATTATCATCAAAGTTTTATTTTTTTTAAAGAGAAATTTCATTGTTCAAGAAAAGCAATAAATTACATTTGAATACAGAAACCAAAATGCTTAAAATATTAAAGGATGACATAACATTCAGGTTAATAGCAAGAAGAAGTGACTCAAGACCTATACATTTGATAATTCTATAATACCTAAAATACCTAAGATTCCAAATCTAATAAACATGGATTTGATATAACTTCATTGTGTGATTGTTGATTGATGGAATCAAATTAAATTATAATATAGTTTTACTCATGGTCCTAATGATTGCTTGTCAAAGATATAGCTGTATGAGAATGATTTTTTTTTAATAAAAAATAACTTCAATTCATTCTCATACAACTATATCTCTAACAAGCAATCATTAGGGCCATGAGTAAAATTATATTATAATTTTGATTCCATCAATCCAAAACAAAAAAACAGTAATAAGAATAGGTCCTACTAGACCGTTATTAAGATCAAGCCCAAAAGGAATATCAAGGGAATTGCTTTTCTGCTTTTGATCAAAATCCGTACATAAAAGATTTTATTTTTTCTTTACAAAAAATTCCATAAGATAATTGAGCACGAGAATAAACCTTGAAAAATACACAAAAATAAAATTGACAGGTTGAATGCCAATAAAACAACTCTAATACCAATTGCTAAATTATTTGTTAAAACAAAAACATTTATTGATCCAAAAACAATTGATCAATAATCAAAAGACCTAATAAATGTATTACAAAATACAAACTTGATTGAAACAATGAAGCATATCAATTCGTAGTATATAGAAAACATACCTGACATAGATCCGAAATTGTTAACTATCATTTATCTCCAAAATCTACAAGATATGAGATCAAAGAAAAACTAGGTTTGAAGATGGTTCTTTCCTTCTCCCTAAAGCATATTTTACAACCCCTTGAAAATTCTAGAGCTTTATCTACTTATATATATTGTAAAACCCGTGAAAAAATTAAATTTAAATTTTTCAGAAAAATAGCAAAACGGTAATTTGTCAGAATAGTCCCAAAGGAAAAATTGGGATTTTTCTAGATTTTAGATGACGAAACAGACTCCACCATTGAATTCTTCTTACGAAATCTAATTACCTCATTGAATTTCGTCGGATTCCGAGACAGTCAAAATTTCACGTTTTTCGAGACACCAGGGGTCGGGTGACACATGGCATGATCATGTGGATGTCATATACTTTTAAAGGAAGTGACACATAATAAGAGCCATGGTACACTGAATAAATGACTCATGAGCCATATGTTACATGATGTAATAAAGGAAAAAGAAAATAAAGAAAATAAGAAAATATAGTGTGACAAGTGGCCAAGGAGGAAAGTGGGAAGTTTCCCCCACTTGATGCATACGGGTAGGAGAAGCTAGAAGGAGGAGAAATGAGAAAATGAAGAGAAAAAGAAAGAGAAGATAAAATGAGAAGAAAAGAGGAAAGGAAAATGAGATGGAAAAATGAGAGAGGAACAAACATGAAGAAAGTGGGAATTCAGTGAGATAAGGAAGGAAAGGAAGGGAAACAAGAGGAGGAAAAGAAAACCAAACAAGGAGAGAGGGGAAAAACGGATAGAGAGAGAAATAAAATGAGGATTTTCAGGCTTTTTTATTGTCGAGCTTCGACGGTCCCGAAGAAAAGTTGATCCACGCATCGCCGAGCTCGTGTGGAGTCTGAAAATCTTGGAGTTTCGTCAAACTCAGTGAGGTAGGGAATTTTCCTACTTTGATTATTTTCTAACTGGGTCATTTAATGTCATGGGCGTTCTTTGAAATTTCATCTTGATTTTGCGTGATTTAGTCCCAAGATTTTGGGACTTAATATTATAAATTTTTGGAACTCGTCCAGGCAATCTCAGACTGGATTGAGGTTTGGTTTTAATCCCGAGATTGATGTCTTCAGGTTTTGTTAAGTTTTTCGGTATCATTGTAATTTGTTGATGAATGGAACCAAAAATGGTTCATGGCCGTGAAGGGACCGAGAGGTGCCCTTTATTTATGTGAATTAAATTTGGGCCATTTTGTGTGTTATTGTTGGAGAAATAAATAACATGTTGTTATGTGTAAAAATCATGTTAATATGTGCTTGCGTGATGTATTCACATGGAAATTGTGATGAATGGAAACTATATGTAGAAAATATAATAATCCGGAATTTATAAATATTGTACATGTAGCATGACATAGCATGAAATGGCATAAATGCATTTCATATGCACAATAACATCGCGTCAGTCGGTGTAGTATTGTGCATAGTGTTGATTATTCACCATTCTTGGTGAATGTATGGTGAAGCTCGGAGCGGATAGCGTCGAATCGAGAACTCACGGTTGTGTAAAACAATAAGAATAATAAATCATGTGTGTTTGGGTGAAGCGAAGATGAAGTGATTCCCTCCCTAGGGTGAAAGACGCAAATTTTATTCTTGGTCAAACATATGTATCCAGCGATGAAAGTTCGTGAAAGTGTCAGAAAGCATACGAAGCCTGCAGTGAGACCCCAGAAATTCGCAACCCAAATAAACACACGGTATTTAATAAAATTCAAATGAATATTGGAGAGTTGTCCTATGGGTTAAGTCATTGGGTGAAACACCAATGACTGGTTTTCACACTTTGCATTACAGTTGTGTGAGAGTAGGTCGGGACTCGGGTTGTGGGCATGAGGAGTCTCATCTCATGCATGACACGTAATATTCCATATAGGATTCCAAGCTTAATTAATATGGGATGTGACAGATTTAAGAACATGATTGTATTTGGCATGTGCATTTTAGGTGGGAAGTAGCCGTAGGAGAATTTTCTACTAGGCATTGCTCACCCTGGGTCGTGGAACCCCGCACTGGGTACGGGAGTGTCACGGGGGAACGAGCGCTCTAATGGTAGTGATTTCAAAGGAGGCTGACATGTGGTCTTAAGTAACATTTTTGTAAAATGTGTTTTGTATAAAAGGATTTTTATAAAATTCTTTTGGACTATTGTATAAATAGTCGAGTATGTAATTATGGTAAGAAGGCTATGATTAGACCCCTACGAACTGTAATTATTCAATTTCTTTTCATATTTTATATTTAAATATTAATGAATGGGTCCCGGTGAAATGACGTATGGAAGTGGTGCCAAGTAACTCGGTGTCCATGGTGAAAGTTGGTATCGATGCAGTACGAGACTTAGGTCTGAAGACAACCTAAGAAAAAAATTTGCGAGGTTGGCGCGGGTTGTCAAGCAGGCCCGAGGAAATTGGGGTGCCCACGTATATAGAATGTGAAAGACGATTGAGGGCTACAGTCGTAGGCTTACCATGAGGAGAAGATGAACCATGGGTCCATAACTAGTTAATATTAAACCATCACATAAATGACCCATAATTAACATGCACAATTACTCAATTAAAATTGTGATATGATTATATTTAGTCCATATTTAATAAATTAATCCTAACGACTAACAATGCATTTTAAGTAAGCTATGATCGCTGAACTCATAAGCGAATTCATTAGAAATTTGATGCGGTCGTACGGAATGATGGAAGGAATTGAAGAGGTTAGGACCCTTCAGGGTCATGTTTTGGGGTCTTAGAAGGTTGAGCGAGGGAGAAGCCCCGGAGAAGGTGTTGTTTCTGAGTATGAAGGTTTGAAGGGATATCATCCCTCATTTGAAGAACTAGCACACTTCCTAGGGATTCCTTTCTCGGGAGAAGAGACAAGGAATGATGGAGGGGAAATAGCAAAGTACATGTAGTTTAGCTGACATCATAAATCCCAGAGGGTGAATGAGATGGAAACTGTAATTCTCTGGAATTAAAATAGCAGCTTCTTTAGAAAATGAGAGGTGGGAGGTTGGGTCAATCACGTAAACCCTTCCATGGTGGAGAAAATTGAAAATCTTATTGAAGAAAAGCTCAGTGGCTGGTTTATCCTTCAAAATGTATTGCAATCACACCAAGACTAAGCTTGGGGTAATCAAGCTCCTACGCTATTAATTACATTTATGTTCCTTGGTATCTTCTTTCTCATTTCCTTTGATAAGGCTTGTGTCGCCCGAGTAAAGAAAAAAAATTCAATTATCAATGACTATATTTGTTGTAGCTTTTTCTGTTTTCAAGAAGTTTATCTGACTCTTAATCTGTTTGCACGATTTGTATCTTTTGCCCCACTTCCTTTCTACATATTCTCTCTAACATGCGCCGTTCAATGGAATGGATTCATTTAATGTCATTATATATCTTAAAATGCTGCTATATAGATGATATAGTGATAGCTTCCATTTCAATCGTGTCTAGATTGAAAAACAATCTAAGTATATTGGTGATAGATTATCTACTACCCATAATATCATAATTTCATAACTTCTTCCATCTCTACTGCCATTACAGGAGGTCTGGTTTGAAATTTTGTTAGTTTGTTTTTTAAAAAAAAAAAAAAAAAAAAGAAAAAAAAAAAAGAAAAGGTCAAATCACAATTATTTTTATAAAGTATGTAATGACCCTTATTTTACTTTCTTGTACAAATATTTTAGTATGGATTTAGAGAAACCTACTTTTCCCTTTTTCTTTCCTCAAAATGGCACCTTTAGCCGGTCGGTGTCTACTTCTTCTTATGGGTGCCATGTTTTGGGGCCCCACAACCTTCTCCCGAAAAGAGGCGAGCATCGCCTGGGGCCATGCACGATTAAAACCTAATATGGCCTAAAGAAGCAGCGTGATAACTCAAAACCATCACAATTTACTCGGACTGCCAAAAAGACACACATCTGGGCTTGAGTCCACAGGTCCATGTACCCGGTAATCACTGCAGCTTCTGAAGATATTCATCAAGCGAATCCTCTTGGTTCATCAGAATCTCTCAAACCAAATAAATCTAAATCAAGGAGGGTGGTCTTTGATAGATGGTAAAATTCTATCACTCAGTTGGCGATGTTATCTCTCCAATAGGAGAATTAGATATACGATGTAAGGAATGAGAGGGTCACACCATGAAATCCTGAGATTGTCTTTTCCAGAATCGAGGAGGGATTTATATAAGGCGAAAACTCCCCTGAGGAGAGGTATGCAACCCTAACTATCCTACCCCCTTTTCCTTCATCTCCATCCTTTAGCTAACAGCCTCGGAGAACTGGCACGTCAGAAGTGGTCGGCGCAATGCTTGAATCCTTGTCATTTTTGCGGGTTTCTCTTCAGACCATTGATACCACGAAGATCGAGTGACGAAGTGCAAACCGATTAGGCGTCATTTGTGTGGGAATTGAGCGAAGTCTCATCGGCCCATCTTTGGGGCTTGGCTCAGCAGGTTATCAGATGGCCCTCAGCGGCTAGTAGTTTTGAAGCGATTTCCCTCGCGCGTCTGATTCATCGACGGGTGCGATGGTGAAGCCCGGTGATCCGATCGTCGAAAGATGAATTCTGTTAGGCGTGAGATGTGGAGGAAGAAACCCAGGAGGCAAGCGAGACAAATGAAAGAATTGAAGGAACGAGTCAAACACCTACAATGCGAAAATGATCATCTACGGGCCCAAGTAGTGGAAAGGCATTATCATGGGCGAGAGCGCGAGATAGTGGTCGAGCAAAGCGTCCGAGTCGTTAAATGGCAAGGAAAGAAGCCCATTGCTGATGTAGAAACCCCTGACGAATGTGGTACATCCTCGGGTAGTTCGCGATCCCTCCACCATGAAAACTAAAATATACAAAGATCGTCGGAGGCGAGAGACAGATTGCATCTTTACATTCGATAGTTCCGATGGTAGTGCAGTTCCATTTTGACGATAGGTAGAGGTTAGAATCGACTGACGGGCTCTAGGAAGCATTCTCTACCAATGATTTGCGCCCATCTGTCCGGTTTACCTCGTCCTCGGTTTAGACGGCGCTCTATATATATCGCCACGTCAGGAGTCCCAGTGACATACTCTCTTCGCCCTTAAGGCAACACACCCTTGATTATGAGCCATCACGAGGGTTCATCATGCTAGCCTTTGTTATGCTCAACTTCTCCAATGACCCTTATGACCACATGCTTCTGAATGATCGTATTTCTAGCCCGGCGACCACCTGCGTGTAAAGTCTTCTGGCTGGTCTCAAAGTCGGCGCCCAAACTGGTTCCACAGGCTCCGCGTAATTCGGTGGAATTCCTTGAGGAGCTGTTTGGGCCGTATTCATCTCCCAAATACCTTTGCTCAATCTGTGAAGAGACTATTAGGTTCTTTACATACCGTAATAAAGCGAAGAGGAAACCATACGGGGCTTCACAGAGTGCAGGTGACGTCAATGAGTGCAAAGTTCTGATATGGGCTGTAGTCTACGAGAACTTAGAATAGCTTTACCATACACTCGGATTCTTCACTCATTGTCTTTAGACTCGCCGACTACAATGGAAGAGTTGTATAGATGGGTAAACAAATATTCGACCTGAAGATAACATCATGCGTGACTCGAATAGTCACTGATGCTATGACCAGGTTGGAAACAAGCGTAGAAGGAAGAAGCGCTGGTCGGAGCCGAGGGCGAGGCGAAGCGGAAGAGACCACGTGACCCGATCTCGGAAGAAGGAGCCCAGTTCCTCCTTTGAATAATCACTTATGAGAGGTTGTTTGCCTCATTTCAGAATTTCAAATGGCCGCGCCCGATCGGACGGACCCCTCTTAGAGAAACCCGTCCATGTGATGTGATTATCACAGGGATCATGGGCATGAGACCAATAGGTGTCGAAGCCTAAAATTCCTGGTAGAAAAACTAATTAAAGCAAGGCACCTCAGGAGATATATTTGGGAAGTTGGCCATGAGGATAGCAGATCAGCATCTGATGAGCAGACCCCAAACAATGGCCTTTGCGAATCAGGTGATATAAACTATCTTTGGGAGGGCCGCTTGGCGGTGTTTGGTCAAATCCAGCAAGCTCTGAGAGGCGGCCGTAGTCAGCACAGTGAGACATTATCTACACACCTGGCTTGGTGGCGGGAAGAGCTGAAACTATAGGCGACCACATATCATTTCCCTAGTAAACTGATAGAGGGTAATAATTGCCCCATTCACGATGCCTTGTATACTTGCTGTATTAATGGCTTTGATGCACACCAAGGTACTGTAGATTCGGTAGCGTATTGAATTTGTTGCCGATTGCGGCACCGACTAGATGAAGCTTTCCCGCAAATCTTGGGGTTAGTAGGCGATCTCTGTTCGATGATGCGACAATATTTACATTGGGAGATATCACACTTCCTAACCTAAGCGGGGCGTGCTGTAACTTTGAGAAGGTTTTATTCTCGATTTAACCGATGACGCAGGACCATCGATTATAGTAAGCGAATTTTGTTTGCACTCGATGAATCGTCCCTTGATATATCATCGGATGGTCGGTTATTTAGCGATGCAGGCGGTCGATCTTCTAAGCAGCTGGGTTGACGCACGATGTTACGACTATCCATTAAGAACTGAAGAGAAGAAAAAGGCTCGGGCATTTTCTCGCAAGGATCGCGTTCCGCCAAGCGGTATAACTCGCCGCTCGGGTAAGGGCGGAAGAAAAGGTCCCACTAGCTGTGGATCCTCTGGAGGTAGTAGAGCTAGACAGGCTAATGAAACTTACATACGTCAGCACTCTGTTATCTAACGAAGGAAAAGAACAGTTATGACACGTATTGTTAGGGAACACGGATATGATGCGCTAGAGTCTGCCAAGAATGGAATCAATATCTGACGTGGCCTCTATGTGCGGAACGTGATTGCCACGGCAAAGCTAGTAAGGCGAGAAAATAGGCGTTTTTCGCGGTGCCACGAATTATTCAAACATGGGTGAGCGACCTCTTGAGTGCGGAATTTATCGGAGGGTGAAAGTATCCAGAATGGATTGCAATGCTAGTAGTCATCAGAATAAGGAGCGATAAATAGAGGGTGTCGTGGGACTGGGACCTCGATAAAGCATGCTGAGAAGAGCGACTTCCCACACCTATGCGAATAGGTGAATCGTTGATGCCTCTGCCGGGCATGGATATTTGTCGATTACGGACACCTTCTGCAGTATCTGAGTTCAAATGCGTACTTTGATCTTAGAAAATGACCTTGTTGTTATACCCTGAGAGCTATCTTTGCTTTACAACGTGATGCCTTTTAGTTTAAAGAATGCTAGGGCAACCTATCATAGACTGGTGACCAAGATATTTCAGCCACTAATCAACAAGACAATGGATACATGTGATATGGTTTATCAAAGCTAAAAGAACGCCTCTTATCATCACAGGCTTTGCAAGAAACCTTTGAGTTCACTGCGTAAACAGTATGAAACTTCGATCCCTCACAAGTGTGTTCAAGTCAGTTCGGTGGAATTCTAGGCTTCATGGTGACCTGAGGAGATTGAAACCAATCAGCTTCATTTCAGCTACTATGGAATCTCGACCTCCTGCTCTTAGAAAATTAGCCAAGACCAGCCAGGTTGCGCTTTGGGCGATTCATCTCTCGCTTTTATCTGGGTGAAGCCATTTTCACCACCACACAAAAGGGCGAGAGCATGCCAAAATGGGATCTGAAATGCAACCGAGGCCCTTATAGCAGACAACGGTATCTCACTTGAACCACCATTCTGGCTAGCCCCGAGACAGGTGAAATACTCTACCTTTACATAGTTGTTTCTGATGTTTCAGTAAGTGCAACTTTATTTAAAGAAGATAAGCCCCAAAAAAAAAAGCCCATATTCTTCATAAGCAAGTCCCTATCTGAGGTAGAAACCCAATATATCTGTCACGAGCAAGCGGCCTACGGCCCTCAGTGGCCAAAGCTGAAAACTACCTTTCTTCCGAGGTGCACCTTATCTTGGGCTCCTGACCTCCTCTAGAAGCACTAACACCATGGCCCGGAGCACATCGAGGCGAATGGCTCGGTGAAGCGTCGAGACTCAGTGGATTGACATTAGTTTAAACCAGGTCACAGCCTTTGAAAGGATAGATCTTGGTGATTTCCTCGTGAGATTCTCTGACGGAATGGAACTGAACTGACTCACGAATTTGGTGGACTCTAAATGTAGATGGTTCTTCCTGAGATTGGAGTTGGCACGGAAATTCGACTTAAAGCCAGACTGGGAAGTCATAGAAGCGGAGCCATCTGGTAGTTCTCGCTTCTAACAGTGAAGCCAAATATGAAGCAATCATAATCGGGCTCGACCTAGGAATCTTCGTGTCCTTAGAAAAACTTCATAGGCGTCAATTAGTGGTCAGTTTTGATCAAATGGAGAGTATGTAAAACAAGAGACCCGACATGTGGCGAATCGTGAGTTTGATCAGCTACGATTGGGAAGTTTTGCGGCAGCCCGGTTGGGTATGTCTCGAGAAGTTCTAATGAAAAGGTGGACGCTTTTGGGCTGTAGTATTGCGATCCACTGCCAATAAAAAGATAGTGCTCCTCCCCGTATACTATAGACGAGTCATCGATCAACACCAGTAGAATTGAAATGAAGTAAATGGAAACAGCTCGCCGTGGATGACTCAGTAATCCACTATTTAGGATTCAAAGGGGCTGGGATGTAATTTGAAGCCCACTTGAGTCCAAGTCAGCGGCTGGTTCACCCATATTAACGGTCAATTATCGCGGGTACAGGCGGACCTCATCTTAAATGCCTCGCTCCAGCCCAATGAGGGACCGAGTACATCTTGGTAGAACTTCATGATGGGATATCAGAATGTCAGGAGGCGTGAAGACGTGTCATAAAGCCCACACCTAGAGGCTACTGCGTAGGCCATGCAGAGTGGATCTTCTTAAAACATGTTAGAAAATGTGAATTAACATGATAAGCGGCTTGAATCTGAAAACTCAGGCCAGATTTAATAACCATAACAAGCCCTTGACCCTTCGCTCGGTGGGGTGTGTGAGAATTATTGCCGTACCTCACAGCCCTGGGATCAAAAAAGTTGTTGTTAGTTGCCTGACTACTTAGCCAAATGGATAGATTTGAAGTCTTTGCATCCATCAAGGATAAGGAAGTCGTTCAGTTTTTGTGGAAAAATATTGTGTGCAGATTTGGGATACCCTAGTCAATTGTAACAGAACTGATAGGCGCGATTCGATAGCTAGAGTGTATAAGACCTGCGGACCTTTATTCTACATTTACAGTACTCGTAGAAGCGGCGATGAAGCATCTATGAAACACTCATCGGCTACGAAAAAGCGCTACGCTCGGCGAAAGGAAAATGGATAGAAAAGCTAAGTGTTATGGGCTATAGAACGAACTAACCCGGCAAATATGAGAATCATCGTTGGCCCTCACATATGGGATGGGCTATTATCCCCATGAAACTCAGGGGATGCCAGCTGTGAATGGAAGTTCTTGAGGAAACGAAACATTGAAGCCATAATCAGACTGGGCCGGTATTGAACCGGGAGGGCGGCGTGCGCATAGCTTCATGCCGTATAAAGTGGCGTACGTTGAAAGGCGAGGAATTAGTCTGAAGGGTTTTCAAAACATGTCTAACTGGGGCGGGAAGTTCCGGTATTAGGAAGGGTTGTACACGGTAGTAAGTAAGGACGACCGGCTCTTCTGAAACAAGCCAATCGAAGATTTGTTATTTCGAGAATGTATAATCACCATGCACCTCGAAGTATTATCTGATGAGTGTGCTCTTTGAGGAAACTATCATCAATAAAAGATTATCCTTTATACATTTATTCTTAAAACCAACAGTCACTTCTATCTAAAAGTTCAGATACGATTGTTGTCAGGTGGCGTGAGAATCCACGTCTGATTGTTGTCCGTGGCATCAAAAAGTCGAATCTCGTCGGATGGCGTCAAGTCCAGATACGGTTGTTATGCGGTGGTATCTAAAGGGGACCATATCAATTATTTATTGAGTAGTGCCCTAGGTCCATATCTGGTGTTGTCAAATTTGGTATCCTCTAGACATGGTTTGATCCCTACGAGTTCTTGGCAAACAATGCTACCTCTGGTTGACATTTTTGAATTTCATTAAAATCTGTGAGCTTACGCCGCAAACTCTGAGTAATTTCATATGTGGCCATATGATGCCACTTGCAGTTTTCTGACATAGCGAAAAATTTAATACATGTGAAATAATTTTTATTCATACTTGACACCATCGAGTCTCTACAGTCGCCCATGTGACTTACTTTTGCTTCCACGGCCTCATCGGTTGGTAGGACCAAGGGGCACCTCGGGTTCATCAGAAGAATTACGAGCAGTGGGTTGGAGTGTGCAGGCATGCCATCGGGATGTCTGGCAGATCAAATGAGATATTTATTTGTTCTTAGGCCTTGACACCCGCTAGTCGCAGGTAAGATGAGATGCAAGACCCTGGTAGTCTTCCACCGTGTCTTCCCACATCCTTGCTTGCTCGGGCATGAAGGAAGACACCTCGCGTTGGACACCTCGGGCTCCAGTGAGGCGTCAGCTCGGCCTCTGCAGCGGGCGAACTCGACCTCAGCGGACCAATTTCGACCTCCCAACACACCCCTCGCCTTCTTCCGCAATCACCAAAGAATTTAGAGCCTTGGTAAGATCAACTTCTACCCTAGCTTTGGCGTCTCCTGCTGCCACAGCCATCAACTAGGCCGCCCTGGCATCTTGCTTGGCCTCGTCTCTTTCTTTCTCTGCCTAGATAATGCTTGTCGCGCCCTCTTTAGCCTCCTTCTCCTAACATTCTAACAAAGATTTCGCCTTGTCCAAAGAAGTGGCCAGGGCCTGATGATGTGAAGTGGTCGATTGGGCATAAAGTAGCAATTCCTGTGACATCGAGGCGGAGTTGGAACTCTCGATGCTAGCCGATCCGTATTCGGGATGGTGATCCATGACAAAAAGACGAAGTTAAGAAAAATTTTATACCAAAGCGCGATCCATGTTAAGAATCGGCACTTACAAGTTAGTGGCCCGGGTTGAGTTGTGATTGCGAATGAGCATCCGTCATCGGCCCTGCTGGAAGTCCTCTTTATCAAAATAAGCGAGAGCTGGAATGGAGTATTGCTCACAGCGGGCCGTCACGGGCATCACAGGTAATTGAATCCCGGTCGTACATGCGGCGTAACGAGGCTTCTCTTGATTGAGGGCTCACAGCGACCCAGAGCGATTTTCGGTACACCCTCGAGATCTGATCGTCGTATCCATCGAAGGAAGGAACCACTCTCGATTAGCGGAACACGTTACTTACCACCGCTCGATCGGCCGCCGTTTCTTGCTTAGACGACGTTGGTAGGATCGGGCGAAGTCTTTGGGCAATAACTACCTGCGATGGAAACTTCCAGTTCAAACCTCTTCAACACTTGAACGATTCACGGCCCAAACCTCCCCCCTTGGGTATATTAGTCTCGTGAGCCAATCTTCCTAATGTTAATTTGGTCGTGAGCTTGAGTCTAGAGATTTTCGAAACTCTGACCCGTTCATACGAGCCTCATTTGAAGGAGGCCGCTGGAGTGTTCGCTTCTCCCCGAAGCTAGAGGATCTATGCCTTACAGGGTCGTAGGCCAGTTTACGCCTTTCTTGCGACAAACCGATCGGCGAGGCTAAACATTTCTTCCTCCTCGATTAGGTTCATTGTCGGCTACTCTTGACCCAATCCCAAATCTTGGCAGGGGCATGCGCGCTTTGTCGTCGCGCCTTCATCTCTTTCTTCATAGCGGTCGGGGGCGGCGAGTGGACTTTGAAATTTGGAGTAACAGGCGAGCCTTGCTCAAGGTCCTTGCAGCTGCCCCCGTTTGGTCCTCTTGAGCCGAAATCGGTTGAAAGGAGCTGCCTTGGACCAACTTCAAGAGATTGGCAAGGACGAAATGCTCCCCCTCAATAACCTTTCCCAGCTGGTGCTTGGTAGGGAGCGATGGGAATAATGTAGGGGAAGGACTCTGTGACTCTCTTAAATTCTTCAGCCCATCAGCGAAACTACGTGATTACACTCTACGCCCCGTTATCTCGAGCAATTGCACAATGTTCTCGAGCCGACCTTCGGCCAGTTTACCCGGTAGGCCTACTTTATGCTTTACTGAATGACATCAAGAAAACATAAGCACGTTAGTACATAATCCACTGGTAGGGCGCAGGTTGTATTAATCATGAGCCTAGAAACACGAGTTGATTCGAGTTAAAGGAAATACAAGGGATGGCGTCTCATACGGGACCCTTGACCCGAGACAACCCCTTTGCCTCAGTCTTGGGGGAGTCAGGGAGCCCGATTACAAACTGAAGCTTTGGATTATGGGTGGACATCGACAATTTTCCCCCGATCCAGGAAGCTTAATGTAGATAAAAATCTCACTTGGCGGATATCCGGTAGGGTGAGAAGGGTTGGGTACAACTGACCATGGGACCCAGAATAGTTCGGATGGATAAGCGAGGGAGGTGCCTAGGAAACATGTAGAAAGCTGCTTCACCAGCGACACGAAGTGAGATTGTTTATAAGCTATACAGGTAAAATAGACGGCGTTGCACCGCTTCTCACTATGAGCGGTCGGGCCTTACAGCCAATTCTAAACTAATCTTTATCAAAGGATTTGGTAGTAGAGTATGAACTCCTCCGTCCAACATGGAGGAGATGGAGTTAGTTGCGAAGGCATCTCTGGTGGGCCCCTTTACATGTCTATCACGGTGGTGGAGTCTCATCTTGACCCCTGCGCCAGTGTGGGGGAGGGGATCGACATAACGACCTTATAACCATGAGGGCGGGACCCGAAAATCATGAAGTTTTCAAAGTTTGCGGGGATACTTACAAACTGAGTCATCCTAAAGAGCTATAGGGTCCTATCACAGCCCGGCGGTGAAGAATACGCATTCGAGCGAGACGAAAGTGAGCCATGAGCGGACAACCCATGCGGAAACCAAATCAACAAAATGAAAGAAAACCCCTTTGGAAGATAAAAATGGTGAAATCTTAATGACTCCTTTGCCAAAGATTTTAGAAGTCACTACGAGATATCTGAAGGACTTTTGAGCGAAAGGTTACAATGATAGGAAGCGATTAGCACTGGATCTCACCTGCATAGGGTAAGGCATGAACAAGAGTATTAAATGCGTCGATAGATCAGTCACAATATCGAGAGACATGCTCCTCTCCCCCTACCCTTGATATTAATGAAACCTTTCATCTGCTAGGGCACCTAAAAGACAAAGGAGCTCCTTGATGGTAGCCTGACTGACCCGCTGGGCTATTAACCATAAAGCCCCTCGACCACTATAGGCCCTAGGGTCAAAGCGAACTGGGTGGGTGTGCAGTTGGCCTTAAAGCGACCCCGGGGTCCATTAACCATATGAGGCCCCATGATCCCACGTAGGAAGAAACTAAACCGTAGAGGCTTCTGGAAGGCCATCCTCAAAACGGCTACTCCATTAGCCGGCATACACCAAAAGCATGAAAAATAGAAAATTCGATGCATCAATGTGCCTAAAAACCCAATTTTATTAAAATATGACAAATAAATACATTGAAACCAAGACAAACATATTTGAACAGCAACAGTGGATCTCCCAAGAATCATCAAATAAACATACTAGAGTACTTACAATAAAATGAGAAAAGAGGAGTCGAAAGGCGAAAAGGAAAATCAGAAAAGGCCAAGAGAAGAATCAAAAAAGGCCAAAAGGAGAATAAAAAAAAGGCATAGATGAAAAAGAAGGAGAAAAAGAAAAGAAAGAGGAAGAGGAAGAGGAGAAAATCAAAGACAAAGAAGAATTCGTATTAGCCCTCTTGAAATTTCCCTTCATGAAACTGGCACTTCTGGCCGTATGACCAGTAAGGCGCCAGCATAGGGGCCTGTCAAACTCGAAACTACGAAAAAAATGGGCAGTGGCTATAATGGGCTCTGTCATGACGGTTGAGCTAAGAAGGCGGAGGTTTTAGAGGATGATATTAATAATCAGGCCTCCATATACAGGTTGATAAGTCAACACAAATGACGTCTTCAAACACACAATATCCATAAGCAACAAGTGGCTACAGAGGCTTTTGGAAGTCTTCACCCGCCATTGTTCCACCTTCTCTATCCCATAGAGGAATTCACAATGAGAGGATAAGCTAGCGGATAATCAATTGGAAATCTATAATATTTATGAATTCATAATCATATATGTAAGATTGGTTCTAGGCGCGTAACTGCACCATCGAACATGGTGTTTTCTGTGTATGAGCCTCGGAACATACGGCATTAATCACCTCAGCTTCCCGTACTACGGGTCATATAGTATTTTCACATGAAAAGGAGAAGCGATGTGATGTGAGAAAAAGGGGGCATTGTGGAGTGCCATAGTTTTGGGCCCCAAACCCACTATCGATAGGTGACATGCACATGGGCCCATTGCCTGATTCAAACCCAATATGGCCTAGAATAGCTTGATAACTCAAAACCATACGGGAGCTACTTAGACAGGAAAAGACCTACGTCTCACCTGAAGTCCCGAGTCCCTTAGCCAGTCGTCCTACCACTTACAAGATATTCATCCACAGATCTCTTAGTTCATCATGTCTCAAAACAATAATCCTAAATCAGGGAGAATTGGTCTTTGATAAGGTAAGTCAAATTCTATCACTAAGTTGGTGATATTATCTCTCCGAAAATCAAGGAGAATTAGTCTCTGATAAGGAATGAAAGATTCTACCATCCAAATCACAAGATTATCTTTCTAAGAATCAAGGAGAAATTCATATATAAAGAAAAAACTCCCCATGAGAGAGAGGTATGCAACCCTAACTATCCTAATCCCTTTTCCTTCCTCTCCATCATTTTTACTTCTTAAGCATCGGAGGCGGTCGTCCACTACTTGAATTCTCCAGAATCTTAATCACTGCGGGAGTTCTTATCAGTTAATTGTTGCAGAAGATCGGGCAGACGATCACAGACACTTCGCACTTGATTTTGGATGACCAACTATAATATTGTAATCAAAGCTTACTGACCAAACCTAATAGTGGGCTTATATGTAGCTATTATGTGTTGTGCACTCAAATAATAATATAAGCCTTTATTTTAGAGCAGTTTTGTGTTTCACTAATTTACTCTTTGTTAGGCTTTTATGCATCAAGGTTAAAATGTGGTCCTCAAGTTATGTCTTGAGAGACATTTTGTTTTTACAGTTTTGTTCAATAAACTAGAAACAAAAAACCCTAATAAGTAGGCTTTAGCTTGAAGTGTCACTTTCCTAACTTCTGAGAGAGTCTTGGTCCCTAATTAAATATGATTCATTCTTCTAAAATACTCATTCATTCAGAAAGAACAGAGATAAACTAAGAAACTGAGGAAACTCTCTCCAAGACTACGTTGCAATTTGGAAAGCCAAAACCATTTGGATTCAGGTTCATTCTTCTCCAATGGATTCAGGTACGCTTCTTTGAAGAAATGTTTTATGATCTTTAATGATTAAGCATGGTTGATCCTAGGGTATGATCATTTTTAGTTTTATCACAAGTGGTATCAAAGCGGACATGCTTTGATCATGAGGAATTATGTTAGGTTTCTGGTTTTGTGATCTTCTCACATTGAGAGGCCTTTTCTCCTCCCATTGTTTGTCAAAATCTTATGATTTTATATGTGTTTCATAAATCTGGGGTTCCTTTCTATCAATTTTTTAATGTTTGGTTGAAGTGGTATGAACTGGGAGTAGATTAATGTTTAGTGATTTCTTGATCCGTGATGGGTTATTGTGGGTTTTTTTAATTTGGAGGAAAATAAATGATTTGAAATTGCAAATGGATCCAGTGCAATTTTAATGTACTGCTACAATGATTTCATTTTTTTTATTAGTGTAGTCATACTGCTACCATCATTAATTATTATGGTCTCATAATCCAACTAGCCTCATCCAATTGCTTTAACTTTTGTGCCAATTCGATCTTGGGCATATAAGAGGTTTGAAGGATAGATGCCAACTGAGTTGTCGGTGATTCTAGGTATGGAATCAGAAGATGATGGTGTAAGTTGTGATTGAATCATGTGGCAATCACGGTACATGATATCTTGTTGACCTACATGATCTACAGTCACATCTCTACCTAAGGGAGTTGTCATCACAACGTCCATGTGTGGTAAACAGTACAATTGTACATGCTCCATGCCATGTGTGTCCATTCCTTATGTTAACATGTGAACATGAATGACACTTAAATTATAAGCCAAGTAATTTACATAACAGTCTCATGCACTAGAGACATGCTTGAACCCGTTCAGCACTTACATTTTTGGATGCCAAATATGGCATGGATCCCCATGCCAAGTGATGATCATGGCATGCGTGAAGCAAGCCACTGCTTCTAATTGTTTTTTTAATGTTTTCTTGGCCCTATTCTACACCGCATCTCGGGTACTAGACAAGTAAACTGCTGTTGATTGGGAACATGCTAGAATATATATTCATATATCTATATTTTTGGTTTTGCTTCATAAGATTCGGATGGTTTCTCTTTGGATAATGTGCTTTTATCTTGGATAATGTGCATTTATCTTGGATAATATGCATTCCTTTGGATAATTTGTAAAGTCATTGTCATTTGGATAATATACCATTTGAATATATATTCAAAAGGATACATCTCTATGGATTGAATCAAACGGGTGCATGAGATTTGGAATGCAACGAGATGTGATTATATATCTTGGGCTCAAGTTCCGTTTATAAAAGGAAAATGAATTAGGATTTCCTTTCAATGAATTAAGAAGAAACTTGTGACACTATCGTAAGTTATCGATGCCTGCCATTCCTTTATACTCATATGGGGCCAAGTCAAAGTGGACAAGGCACCATGAAATTTTGATCTTCTTTTTTTTTTTTTTTTGTTAAAGATATTGGATGAACAGTCCACATCCTCTATAAACTCTTTATAATTTGAAAGAACAATTGTGGAAATAACCGGAATCTATTAAGTGGAGTTTGGTTTTCTTGTTTTATCATTTTCTTTATTTATTTTTTAAGGAATGTTTTTTTAGGATAAAGCAAACCTCTTCACGTTTTTTATATGCATCAAGATGTCATCATGAAATTTGGGCTTAGACCGGGTTATACATACAAATAATATTATATATTTTTATACGGTGGGAACCGGGGAGATCCATATACAATGCATATAAACCATTAGCCATGTGTATATATATATATATATACTCTTATATATATATATATATATATATCACTCTTATATATATATATATATATATATATATATATATATTTTTTTTTTTTTTTTTTTTTTTGGTGTAATTTTAAATTCAAATGTTGTATATTTATACATTCTTGAATTGAATTGATCATAGCAACAACGTCACCAAAGTGACCTCTTTTGTGAAAGTTGTCTTTGATTCAAAATATAGACAAGAGTGTAGTGTAAATCATGTGAATATTGATTGGCCTAAAGGAAGATTGATATTTAACCGATGTACATGTACGCCTGTGGTGATAAACATGTGATGATCATTTGGTTTTACATGTGAATGATGAATAGACCCAAAGGAATATTCATTTTGACAATACTTATAATCAGTGTTTGATCACTACAACAAGACATAAATTACAAGTTAATGTTTTGTCCAAAGACAAGACATTAATGGAGGTCTCTGGCATCTTGGAATGGGATTTTTACTTGCATTTGAATTTATTATTACTATGATTTGGTTTTGGAACTTATGTGAGCATGCTTATGTGTTTCTTATTCTCTATTCAGCTCTTGCTAATATTGTAAATCTATCTGCTCAAGTTAATGGAATTCTTATGCTCAATGGGAGCAATTTCAAGATTTGGAAAGAGAACTTAGAAATTGTTCTTGACTGTATGGAATTAGACCTAGCATTAAGGATGGAACGCCCTACTTCTACTCCAGAAAACCTCAATGGGGCTAATATTGAAAAGTGAGAACGATCTAATCGCTTAAGTCTAATGCTTATGAAATGCTCCATTTCAGAAGTGTTTCGGGGCTCTATCACTGAGAGAGCTAATGCTAAGAAATTTCTTCTTGTTATAAAGCAAGTCTTTGCTAAAAATGAAAATGCAGAAACAATCACTCTTTTAAGAAAACTCGTTGGCATGAAATACACAAACAAGGAGAACATAAGGGAGTACATCATGGAAATGTCTAACATTGCTGGAAAACTAAAGCACTTAAGTTATAATTATTTGATGACTTGCTTATGCATTTAGTTCTTATATCTCTTCCTGCACAATTAAGTCAGTTCATTGTGAGTTATGATACTTAGAAGGATAAATGGATTTTGAATGAGATTATTTCTCATTGTGTACAAGAAGGATAAAGAAAGATAAGACAGAAAGTGCTCATTTAGCATTAACTTCTCAGAAGAATAAAAGGAATAGAGCTAAAGACTCTAATAAAGACATTGCATAAGGTATATCCAAGCAGAAGAAGAGAAAGGCGCAGGATAAGGAATTCACTTGCTATTTCTGTAAGAAAGCGGGTCACGTCAAGAAAGATTGTCCTAAGTTTGTTGCTTAGCGTACTAATAAAGGTACTTTTCTCACTCTAGTTTGTTCTAAAGATAATTTAGCTTCTGTACCTATTCATACTTGGTGGGTAGATTCTGGTGCCACTATTCACATACGTATGTCCCTACAGAGTTGTCTTCGGAGCCAACCGTTACATGATGCTAAAAGATTCATCTATGTAGGTGATGGAAAAATGGCGAAAGTAGAGGCACTAGGGACATTTAGGTTGTTATTAAAAATTGGTGTTTATTTGGATTTAGAGGAAACTTATGTTGTACCGTCCTTTAGACATAATTGATTTCAATTTCTACATTGGAGAAATCTGGATATGATTGTTCATTTGGAAATTCAAAATTTAGTCTTTCTTTAAATTCAAATGTTATTGGTACTGGCTCTTTATCTGTGCATGACAACCTTTATTTCTTGGATATTGTTGCCTCATTTAATGAAACCTTGTATACAAGTATGTGTGGTACAAAACATAAATTAGCGATAAAGTTACATAATGTTATGGCACAAGAAATTAGAACATATATCTACAGCAAGAAATCAAAGGCTTGTAATCGGATGAAATTCTTGATTCTCGATGTAATGATTTTCAAGTCTGCATTGAGTGCATTAAAGGGAAACAAATAGAGAAAAGGAAATTAGGTGCCCATAGATGTACAAATGTCTTAGAACTAATCCATACCGATATTTGTGGACCATTCCCCATAGCTTCTTAGAATGGTCAACAATATTTTATTAGGTTCATAGATGACTATTCAAGGTATGGGTACATATATTTGGTTCATGATAAGTCTCAAGCTTTGGAAGTGTTTAAGTCTTTTAAAGCCGAAGTTGAACTCCAACTTGGCAAGAAAGTTAAAGCTGTCAAATCTAACCATGGTGGTGAGTACTACGGTAGATATGATGGCTTGGGAGAACAACGTCCAAGACCTTTCTCTATCTTCATAAAGGAATGTGGGATCGTCCCGCAATACACAATCTCGAGTAAGCCTAGCATGAATGGTATTGCAGAGAGACGAAATCGAACACTTCAGGATATGGTGAGAAGTATGATTAGTCATTCTTCTTTACCTCAATCGCTTTGGGGAGGAGCACATAAGACTGTAATGTACATTGTTAATAGGGTACCAAGTAAAGTAGTAGCTGAAACCCCTTATGAGTTGTGGACTGGAAAGAAGCCTTGTATTAAGAACTTACATGTTTGGGGTTGTCTGACTCGGGCCTTACCAAACTTCTTAGAATTTAAATGAAAAGAAATTAGATGAAACGATTCGTGCTACTTTGTTGGTTATGTCAGGCAGCTCTCGGGGCTTTAAGCTTTATAATCCCGCTATTATATCATTTTGAGATAGAATGCAAGATTCTTTAGCAGGGATGTTGAGTTTGGAGGAGGATAACATAAGGGTGTTGTTCTTGAAGAAGAACAAGAGTGTCGAGGATCGGATTCTCACACACGATGTTATTTTCTATCCTAATATTGTTCTTGACAATGCTCGAGCTATTTACCTAACATTGTTGTTCAAGATGTTGTTAGAGTCTGAAGACAATAATGAAGTTCTTCGACCTGAAACTGACATTGATCGAGTTATTTTACAGATATTATTCAAGATGTGCTTCGCCTGAGGCGACAATAAAGTTCTTCTCAGTAACATATAGTCTGAACTCAACAACATCAAAGTGCCATTAAGGAGATCCCGCAGAAAAGTCACGATTCAGATGATTATATCGTATTTCATCAAGAATGTAAGGGTTGATATGAAGCTTGTGAGATGATCAATCAATCTTGACAGAAGCACAAAGTTCTAATTCTCACAAGTGGATTGATGCCATGAAAGATGAAATGAAATCCATGGAAGACAATGGCTTTAGGCATCTGGTTGAATTTCCTAAAGGATTGAAACCTATTGGTTGTAAATGTATATTCAAAACCAATAGGGATTCAAATGGAAATGTCGAAAGATATAAAGCTTGCATAGTCGCCAAGGGTTTCACTCAAAAGAAAGGCATGGACTATAAGGAAACTCTCTCCAGTTTCTATGAAAGACTCTTTTAGGACTATAATGGCACTTGTGACTCATTTTGATTTAGAGCAACATCATATGGATGTAAAGACAACGTTTCTCAATGGTAACATTGACAAAACTATTTATATGGTATAACTAGAAAACTTTGTATCTAGGATCCAAAGTCAATGGTTTGTAAATTAAAGAAATTCATCTATGGTCTCAAATAGGCTTCCCATGAATGGTATCACAAGTTTCATCTAGTTATTACCTCCAATAGTTTTGAGGTAAATTTGGTTGAGGATTGTGTATATCACAAGTTCAGTGGGACTAAATTTATCTTCCTAATTTTATATGTCAATGATATTCTACTTGCTAATAGCGATATAGGCTTATTGCATGAAACTAAGAAATTTCTCTCAAAGAATTTTGAGATGAAAGATCTTGGGAATTCTTCTTTTGTATTAGGTATACAAATACTACGAGATCACTCTCAAGGTATTCTTCGGTTAACACAAAAGAGCTATATTGAAAAAGTGTTGAATAGATTCGGCATGAAGGATTCTTCATTAGGAGATACGCTCGTAGCTAAAGGAGACAAGTTTAGTCTCACTTAGTGCCCTAAAAATAATCTTGAAATTGAGGAAATGCAAAAGATTCCTTACGCATCGGCCATAGGGAGTCTTATGCATGCTCAAGTATGTACGCGTCTGAATATTACATTCATAGTTGGCATGTTGGGTAGATATATGAGGAACCCTAGGGTTGACCATTGGAAAGCAGCCAAATGAGTCATTCAGTACTTAAAGAGAACAAAAGATTTCATGCTCACGTATCGAAGATTATACAGTTTAGAGATCATTGTGTATTCTGATTCGGATTTTGCTGGATGTCAAGATAAATAACGATCCACATTAGGTTATGTTTTCATGCTAGCTGGAGGAGTTATATCTTAGAGGAGTGTCAAATAGACACTTATAGCTTCCTCAACTATGGCAGCAGAGTTTATAGTTTTCTATGAGCATCCAACCATGGGATATGGCTGTGAAACTTGCAACTGTGCTGCGTGTGGTAAAAGGAATTGAAAGACCATTAAAGTTATACTGTGACAATAACCCAGCGGTGTTATATTCTAACAACTACAGAAGCTCTTCAAATTCGAAGCACATTGACATCAAGTTTCTTGTTGTTAAATAAAGATTTCATAATTTTCGATTGTCTATAGAGCACATTGGAACAAACTCTATGATTACTGATTCTCTTACTAAAGGATTGCCACCCAAGGTCTTTCACCAGCATACTGCTAGTATGGGTGTCATATTATACGAGGATATTCAGTTTTAGTGGGAGTTTTTATTTAAGATGCTTTTGTTATAGATATATTTCCATATATTTCAGTTATAAATATTGAGGTTCTATGTTCTGCAGAACTTTACTTTCTTGTTTATTGACACTCTGAACTGATTTTGATTTGATCTCACTAAAGAATAAAGTTCGACTAGTTGGAAATAGGCATATTAGATCACATTACATGTAATTTCCATGATACACATCCACATTGTGATCCTTGTCATTCAATCATATCAATACATGTGACCATCGATGGGTCGAGTTACGACAAGTGTGACAAAGGCCGCTATGATCCTGTGTTGATACCTTTGACGAACTGGATTGGTTTCTTGATACATTCTTTGGGTAATAAGGTTTGAGCTCGTATGTTTATTCATTGCAAAACATAATTATAAGGTTGTACATATAGCCAGTGAGGTGTGGGTTATTTAACTTGATAGTGGGCTTATATCTTAGCTATTATGCATTATTACTTGAATAATAATATAAGCTTTATTTTGAGTGATCTATTACAATTTATCTTTTTATTGATAGGCTTTTAGCCATTAAGGTTAAATGCTTGATCCTCAAAATTATGTGTAGAACATTTTGTTTTGTTTTTTATGATAAATAGGTCAAAACAAAGCCTAATGAAAGTGGCGCTTTGTGAAGTGTCACTTCCCTAACACGAGAGGGGTCTTGGTCCCCTAATTATTAAATGCAAGTTCATTCTTCTGAAATCCCCATTCATTCAGAAAGAAAAGAAAGAAACTGAGAAACTGAGGAAACTCTCTCTAAGACTACGTTGTAATTTGGAAGGCCAAAACCATTTGGATTCAAGTTCATTCATCTCCAATGGATTCAAGTACGCTTCCCTGAAGAAATGTTTATGCATGGTTGATCCTAGGGTTTGATCGGTTTTAGTTTTATCACATAGAATTCTTTCATTATCTCATTTGTGCAATATCTTTCCTCTCAATCAAAGCTTACCATTATCTTCATCACTCTCTTGCTCACTCTGCACCCACGTTTCCATGGAGAAGATAGAAACCAGCGCTGATGAGTGTCAACAACTACTCCAAAAACTTGCAAGAGAAATATGCTGGGATGGCAGCTATTTGTATCTCTATCAAGGCTTCTGGTTCGGAGCTGAAGTCCTTCAAGGTATCATTCACTTTCAAAAACACTTCCAAACATAAGATGATGACGTATACATCATCACTCCTCCCAAATCAGGAACCGCTTGGTTGAAAGCCCTCACCTTCGCCATTGCTAACCGAAAAGATTGTCCACTCACTCATAGCCCTTTGCTAACTAGTAACCCTCATCAATTGGTACGTACCCTTGAAATGGAACTTTATTCATGAAAACCGAATATCCCGATCTCCAAGACCTTCCTCGACTAAGATTCCTAGCAACCCACCTACCATATCAATTGTTGCCAGAATCTGTTAAAGATTCCAAGTGTCGGATTGTGTATATGTGTCGGAATCCAGTGGACAGATTTGTCTCACTATGGCATTTCATAAACTATCATAAACCGCAATCGGCCTGAACCTCTAAAGCAAGATTCATTAAAGGCTGGTATGGAGATGGTGTGCCGGGAAGTTGAACCGTTCGGACCTCTCTGGAGTCAGGTTTTGGGGTACTGGAAGCTGAGCGTGGAGAGACCAGAGAAGGTTTTGTTTCAGAAATATTAACATTTGAAAGAGGATATCATCCTTCATTTGAAGAGCCTAGCCCACTTCCTGAGCCTTCCATTCTCTGAGGAGGAAGAGAGACAAGGAATGATTGAGGAAATAGCAAAGCTGTGTGGTCTTGACAGCCCCAGAAATTTGGAGATGAATGTGAATGGAAAGGTTTTCTCTATACTTAAAAATAGCAGCTTCTTTGGGAAATGAGAGGTGGGAGATTGGGTCAATCATGTCAACCCTTTTATGGTGGAGAAAATTGAAACTCTTATTCAAGACAAGCCCACTGGCTCTGGTTTATCTTTCAAAATGTCTTGCAACACTAAGACTACTTAATTTTCTAGTAATTACATTTATGTTCCTTGGTATCATGCATGGATCCTTGATATATTCTTATATATATGACTTCATATTGATGTTCATTGTTGTCATGACCATGGATATTGGACAAAACAAGCTCAAATCCTTGTTAAAACAGATGACGACGTTAGTCGCTATATGCAAAGGGAATAAAAAATAAGGTTAGTGACAGCACATATGGGTGTTGGAATTAAAGTTTCCGATAAAAAAAAAAAAAACAAGGTTCTGATTCGGTAGCATTTGCATAAGAATAAAAAAAAGCCACCAACAAATGTTTATTATATGCTGACTGTTGTCTGCTATATATGCGCTGAGTACCATGTTCCAAATGTAATGTATTTAATTAATGCTAACAGCTTAAGGAAAACGAGACCAACAAAAAGAGGTGTAGAGGGATGATTTCAAACCAAAAATAGCTAAAAATCACCTCATTATTTAAGGAAGATGATTAGCTAGAGAAGAAAGGAGAGAGAGTAGGAAAAAAAAATTAATGCTAACAGCCAGCTATATAAAAACCCTAGCCTTTATTTCTTTTCTTTCTTCTTTAGCTTTTCGTCTTCCTTAAGCAAGGAGTTGTGATTTTTAGCTATTTTTGGTTTGAAATTATAAATATCTCTCTAGACCTTTTTTTTTTTCAGTGTATCTCTTAATAAAGTGATTATTCCACAAAGATTTAGGTCGTTTTTTATTTTTCGTGTTGTGGCCATTTTATTGTGGCATTTGGTTTGTCGTTGGCTTATTACGACGTAGTGGTTTTTGTCATCTTGTTACGGCACTTTATTTGTGTGGAGGCGATTCAATCAGACAAACAGATTCGATCGATCGAAGTAGTCCATGTGTTGAAGAATTGGAATCGTAGATATTCTAATCACTATATTATAAAATTTTTAGGTTTTATGCTAATTTATTATCATTTATGGTTTTGAGCATATTGTAAGTTTGAATCAATAAAATTATTTTTCTTTCAAAAAATAGCTAGCTATATAAATTAAAAAAATAAATAAAATAAACTAAAAAATAAAAAACCTAGGGAAACCAGCCCTACAAGTCCAAGGAGAAGATAGAAACCAGCCCAGTCACCCCGCTATTTGAAGAACCAGATGTTAAGGGGCTTAGCACTGAGTGTCAACAAATACTCCAAACTTGCTAGAGAAAAATGGTGGGATGGCTGCTATTTGTATCTCTATCAAGGCTTTTGGTTCCGACCTCAATTTTTTCAATGAATCATTCTCTTTCAAAAACACTTCCAAGCAGAAAAAGATGATGTATTCATCATCACACCTCAAGCCCTTCTCTTTAATGTTGCAAGATATTTTAAAGGATAAACCAGAGCCACTTAACTTTTCTTCAAAAGGAATTTCAATTCGAGTTGCCATTTATAGGGGTTACAAAATTAACCTAATCTCTAACTGCTCCTTTTCTATAAAAATGCTATTTTAAGGGGAATTTGATTGAAAGAACATCTGATAACTGCGTTTTAGGATCTAATTTTTCAACAATTTTCACCTCATTTTGATAAAAATATTATTTATTTTATGATAAAAATATTATGTATTTTAAAAGATATATATAATTACATAAAATGATAAAGGGTATTTTTTATTCAAAATATATTATTTTTCATAAAAAACATGGAAATGATTCGATTTAGAAATTTTGGGTTGAGTTACATGAGGTTTTTAGTTAAATAACTAGAAATTTTGTGGCAACTCAAATTATCATCCAACCCAAAATATTTTGAGAGCTTGATTCAAAAGGGGTTGTCCCTCGTGGTCTGGACCTAATCCGATTGGAGTGACCCGGTTTGATTTTGGGTTTTTTATATATAAATTATATGTGGGTGTTTAGGGTTTCGTATCATGTACTTGAAAGCTGTAACCGATAAAATAATCTCTATGTCCGTGGACGTAGATAACATTGGTCAAGCCACATAAATCTCTTTTTTCATGTAATTTTTCTTGATTATTTTCTTTCTATATGCCGTTTATTTTGCAACATAAGTTAAAAAACATTTTGCTTTTGCTTTTGTCTTTCTGGTTTCTTTATAGAAAAAGAAGAAAAAAATGAACCAAATCTCATCCACTTCCCATAGTTGATGTGTATCTTCATCGGTTCATTTTGTCCATTGATGTGATGTGCTACCTTAACATTAAAAAAACGTTTGAGATGTGTCTTTGTCTTATCAAATATATCATCCAGCAACATTAACTAATCTTTCACACACTTCAATTATTGTAGTTTTAGATCATTCTGGAACGGAATATGCTGCGAATCACGTGGCAATCAAGTGAGTGATCCGAACTCGATCACGTGGCAGACGCGTGAATGACTTGAATTCAACAGACTTGCCTAACAAGAAACTCAGGAAGGTCGAGTATGATATCATTTCGACAATCTCGAGCATCAAGGTACATGGGATTGGGCGTTCAATTAAACAGATTGTCTTGAGCGTCAAAGATAAGTGGGTGGGTCAGGCGTTGATATCCACCTCGACAATCATTACACCGCAATTAATGTCTAGCGGATAGTGTGTGAATTAATGTATAACGCAAGGGGCATTGAGGATTGCTCATAAGTGCCCACCTCATAACCGTCCACCATGTAACCCTCGCAATTAGTATATAATGTACAAGGATATACCGCAAGCGGGAGGATCTTTAGATATCAATATTTCAGAGAAGAATTAATAAATTGTTGTGGAAGGAAACTTGACCTTTTTCCATCGGGCGCCTTCTCAGGCAAAAATCTCATACTCTTAAGATGCCATAAAGACGACAAAGTTCACTTCCAACCTTTTCAATGGGTGTTCCTCCGGGGCCCCATGTCTTCGCCGAGTGCCAGCATTTACTATTGTCGAACGACGTCAAGGATCAATAGGAGTCACACCAGCAGTAGTTGGCCTCTTTTTTGGCAGCCAACGCTGCCTTATGGGAAGAAAATGCCACTTTGCGGAACGCGGCCACCATTCCGCGCCCGATCGACCCAAACCCGGCATTGCTGATGAGTCTTAAACTCATCTATTTTTAATCCATTTTTCTAACATGTTTTTAGCAGTTTCAGATCTATTTTTATGCCAAATTATGGAATATTCACCAACTTTGTGTTTTGCAAGTTTTAATTGAAAAAAGAGATAATTCAAGCATAAAAGAAGAAAAAAATGGCAATTGCAGCATTCTCTGTCGCGATATAGTTTTTGTTTGTCACGGCATAATTTCAAGTATACTAGAAGAACTATGTCGCAGCCAGCAGTTATATGTTGCAACAAAAAGTCCAGGTTGAACTCAAGGCAGAAAGAGAATCTCTTTCATGACAAAGAGTTTTCTGTCGCGACATTGCTGAAGAAGAATGTAAAGAAGACTGTCGCGACACTCTTAACTCTGTCGCGACAATGATCAAGGCAATGGCAAAGGAACTTTGTCGCAACAATCTTTCCTCAATGGCAACATAAAAGGCTGAAGATTAGCAGATGAACTCTGTCACAACAAAAGACAGCTCTATCAAGACAAAAAATGGCAAGAATATAACACAAGTAAGCTAAGACAAGTGTTTTTATGTTGCGACAAAGTTTTAAGCATGGAACCAACTCAAGTAAGAAATGTCTGTCACGACAAAGATTATTTCTGTCGCGACAAAAAAAACATGAGGGAGGTGAATTCTCTATCGCAATAAGAAGTTGAAGAGCAATACAAGAGCTATGAGACAAAGGCAAATTCAATGAAGGAGCATAGTAAATAATTGAAGGCACCCTGGGTCTGGCAAAGAAGTTTTATCTCAGCAATAAAAGCCACATAGCAGAAAGAATTCACTGAAACAAAAGAAAATCTGGCCGCGACATAAATTGAATGAGAATTGAGATTGAACGCCGAAGCTCACGCGAACAAAGATTTCTATGTCGCAATAAATAACTCAACTAGCTATAAGTCCAGAGAAGAAAAGTCTGTCCTGGTAAAAGAAAATTATGTCGCTATAGAAATTATTAATGGATCAAAGAAACTCTGTCACGACATAGAAAACTTTGTCATGACAAAGCATACAAGCTGAAGTAAAAAATGCTTGTCGTGACAAAGAAAATTATGTCACGATGTCGCAAGCATAAGTGTATAAAGAAATTGGTACACAATTTTGTGTGTCGCTGAATGAAGACATTCCTCAAGGCGATAAGAGCAAGACTGCTCGATCAAAACTCTGTCCCGACATTATCAAAGTCTGTCATGATAGAATCCAAGAAAAAGCTTAGAGAACAAGTCGCTATAGAAAATTGCAAGCTGCAACAGAAGCCTGTGACAAATATCAAAGACTTTATCCACAACACTATCTTGAAGTGCGGTCCAACATTGGAAATTCTATAAATGGGGACAAGATCTAGTGTAGCGCCTTCTTCCGGTCCGCCAGATGGCTGATCCAACCGGTTCTGGATGTCTGCGAATTCTTTTATTTACTTTTTTTTTTTTTTTCAAAGTGTCGCACCCGAATCCTCGCCCACTGGTCGGCGGATCCAACGTGCTTCCGCCTTTACCCGACCGTTTTCATTTATCTTATCAAAAACATTTTATTTATGTCATTTCATTTTAAAGTTTTCAATTACGCAGAAGCATTTCAAATGGTAGGCCCATAAACATTTACTTTTATACAATACGTTTACAAAAATGCATATCATGCCTTTACAAAATGATATACAAAACAATAGTTCGGAGATTAACTATCCTGTTCACAAAATGTCACACGTTCAAAAAGAATGGCATGCATATGACAGGGTATATACTTATACGCCGCAACTTTCTATGACTCGCTTGATCTTGTCTTTCCGCTTACCCGAAACCTACGCATAGATAAAAACTACATGCTAAGCATTTTCATGCTTAGTGGTTCTATACAGTTCTATTCCGATTTTCAGTTTAACATGACATGCATTTGTCATAAAACCATGCCTTTTATATCAAACTATACTCATGCTTATTCATTTGCACATGCTTTCACTTTACAAATCATTGATCATATCAAAATATGCATTTTCACATGCAACCAATTAATTTAACTCAAATCATGAGATTCAAACATATACTCCCAAAGATGTATTTAGTTTACAAATCCCATTTACACTCATCAAAGTTTATTATTTCACTTTGTCTATATAATTCACATTCATGACGCACTGTCACTCGTGAATCCCGCCCTTTTTGTCATTCGCAATGTGCTTACACATTTAACAATTTCGGGTCTTCCATCATGACACGGCGCCGATTGGTGCATCCCGCCAGTGGGACATTTTTTAATGAAATATACGCCATCATGACGGATGTCGATCGGGTGCATCCCGCCATGTGGGACATTGAACAATTTCAGCTTTGCCTTCATGGCGATGTCGCTGGTGTAACCCACATGTTGGGTCGCTCGTATATCGATTCAATTCAAGATGTCAAGAATCGATCAACTCGCTTTATAATTCAATTAATCACTCACATGCAATCCATATTACATTTCAAATATCACATTTTCTAAATCCATATGCACTTTTCAGAATATCATTTCAAAGATATACCCATTCCATATAATCATTTCGATTTATTTGGTAAACTACCAAAACACTTTCGAAATAAGAATGTGAGGTTCGGGGTTGAACAAACCAAGTCAAGCTGCCTCTCGCTTCTTCCCTTCGATTCGATCCTAGGTTGGGGTGATTGCACCTTCCTAGTCAATAACAATTACGCCCAATTCTTAGTGGATAAAACAATTATTATACATTTTTAAAGTGAATGAAAATTTATCTTCGTTAACTGCTTTGGGTTAAGACACTAAGTCCGCCCTCGACAGTCACCCGCCGACGGCGAGGTATGGTAATGCTTTTTCATTTAGTTTATCCTTATTTGAACCCCGCCACTTATTAGGTCCTTGGAAACTTATCTATACAAATACAAGGTGTCTGAAACAAAATCCGAAAATTCGTTCATCGCGGAACAAGAGGTTGGCGCCGCGAAGAAGAATGCTACGCCGCGGGGGTACCCGAGGGGTTATTTTAGAGCACCTGGCCTCTGCCCAGTGAGGTATCCCATAACTCATTAAACTTTTTTTCTTCATAAAGGAGGCTGATTCCTCTACGCTGCGACAGAGCCCGATTTTGCCCGCATTTTTCTTGCGATACTTCCAAACCTGAAAATCCAAAAAACACAACATCAATCCAAATGACAAAACCTAAGACAGATTGAGGCTCTTCTAACCCAAACATCAGTCATACAACTTCAGGGTTTAGGTTCATACCTTAAATCCTTTGCACTTGAAGCCCTAGCCTCTTCCCTCCTGATCACTTGGAAACCAGAAATGGGAATGATCTCCCACTAAAACCTTGATTTCTCCTCAACCCTAGCCTTCTCTTCTCACTCTCCCTCTCTAATAAGATTTTGCCCAAATGCACAAATGTGCTCTTCTAAGACCACATTTGGTCTTATTTCCCATTTCCTCAAGAAGCTCCTGTCGCTTGGGTTCTATTGAACTCAATTTATTTTTCTCACTTAAAGGCTACTAGTCTCCTTATTTGCACATTCACTTATCATTTATTTCACATTAGCATTTAAGCTTATCATTTGACCCTTAGATCCTTATTTTACAAATTTCCATTTTTACCCTTTTTAAACTTGGGTTATTTCTAGGTTCAATCAATTTCTCATTTTAGCATATAATATTTAATCATATGCTCACATATTCATTTCACATTTCACAATTTATCGCTTTTCTGAAACCTAGTTTGGCTCTATTTATACCCTGAATATATAATATAATTATTACAAAAATTCTTGTGGTATTTTTAGTATACATCTGAAAGTACCATGCACGCCTTCAATTCCAGGACTTCGTAAATAAGACTCTCTGTATATTATTTTTCGTTTATTTCTGTTTTATTAAATTTGTTTTGAGAGTAGTTTTTAGTTAGTTTTCATTTCTTTTTTCGGAACTGAGTAATGAACTATAGTGCAGCTTCGAGCTGAAATTTCTTGTTAAATTTTCTCTTTCATTGCTGTCTTGAATGAAATGGAGTTTGGAAAATTTCTAGATTTCATTTTTTCATTGCTTTACACTTTCAATGAATTTTTCCGATCAGATAGCCGCCAATGATATGAGTGAACCGCTTTGAAGGGCTGAGCTCCTCCTCGGGAATGGGTCGATGATGATAGTCATTTTTCTGCACAACGTAGAAGAACGCCTTAGTTAGAATTCTTGAATTTATTTTATTGGTATTATTTTTTAACTTAATTGTTCCTAGTACTAGTATCGTGTACCCAAGCAAAGTATTGTATTTCGCTCTAATTTCTAGGAGGCTCCTTCGCACACGTGATGGAGAGAACTCGAGGGTAGAGAGTAGTTCTCAGGGTATGGTAGATTAATACTTTAGAACTAATGAACTCGAAGATTACTCAATCACTAACTTACTCATGGAATGAGGATAGTTTGATGAAGTATCGCTTAATCACTCGGGATGTCTCCCTCTCCTCGATGAAAGGATCGATCCCGTGTTAGCAAAGATATAATCAAGGAGATGGAGAATTCCATCAGTATTGAAGGATGAGGTGCCATCCAAATTGGAGAAGGCTTGCAATATCCTGTCTATGGGGGCAAGAATTCTCCAAATCCCAAGATCCGTGAAAATCGGTGCTAGAAAATACTCAAATCTTAAAAAGAAGATTATATTCCACAGTAGCTAATTAAACTGCTAGAGCCTTAAAATGAACATGAATCCTAATTGGGTGAATATGGTCGAGGGAGTAAAATCCAAACTATACCACAATGTAGATCTTTTTGACAAATTCAACTTTCCAACTTATGGCTTAGCTAAGATTCAAAATGGTGCATAAATTGACAATTATTCATTGGTCTATGTCCTAGTGTTGTCTCACTCAATGAACTCTCAACTCCATTCTTAATAATATTTTATGTACACTAATGAAATTACTTTAGCATTATTTCATTCATTTTCCAATCATCTTAATATTGGAGTTCAAATAGTAAGGATCTTGACTAGTTGGGGTAGTTGGTTTTATGATTCATCCTCAATCCCCGTGGGAATGATATCTAGACTTAATGAAAATCCACTTTTATTACTTGTACGATCTGTGCATTTGCAGTGATTATGACCAATCAAAATCTTTAATGAATCCAGTTTACAACAAAAAGGGACAAACCCACATTTTCATCACATTTTGTCTAACAAGTTTTTGGCACCATTGTCGGGGATTAAATAATATATATATATATATAGAGAGTATATATATATATATATATATATATATATATATATATATATATATATTTTCGTTATTCCATCGTCTATCTATATCAAAAATGGTTAATAAGTTTTTGGCGCCATTGCCGGATATTAGATAATAGTATTTGGGTGATAGAGTCATAACTTTGTTTGAACTGTTTGGTCTATACAAAAAAAAAATGGTCTAACAAGTTTTTGGTGTCATTGCCGATGATAGATGATTGATGAATTTAAAGATCAATATTCTAACCAAAAAGGGAATTACTAATTTGGAATTTTTTTTTATCATAAATTTAAGAAAATCACAAAACAATGGCGTGAATATTATGCTACTCGAAATTTTCTTTGAGCTAATGAGATAATTATTTCCCACATATTTCATTTGATCTCGTTGTGTTTATTTCAGAAAATAGTAAATGATAGAAAGTTCGTGGCAGATCTCGCCCTTAGATACAAAAATAGAAAGAACACTGAGAAATCTGAGGAAGATTACAAGTGCATAATCTAGAAGTATGGAAAATCAAAGAGAAAGATTGCAAGCTATTCCAGAAGAAGAAGAAGAAATAGAAAGACCTCAAAGGTAAATGACTATAGAAGATTTTTGGAGGCCTTCTATTCCATATGAATATTCTACTGTAAGACAACCTGCCATGGAAGCAAATAATTTTGAACCGGTTACTTTAATCATCATGGTACAAAGAAAGACTATTTTACTAGTCATCCTTCTGAAGACCCCAATGAGCATATGGAAAGATTCATGAGGATGGCCAATACAATCAAGTTAAATGGGGTGAAACCAGAAGTGATCAGGCTGCAGCTCTTTTCTTTCTCACTGAGAGATGTGGCAACAACTTGGTTTAAGTCACTGCCTGTTGGATTAGTGGCAAATTGGGAAGAGTTGGTAGAAGCTTATACGGGCAAATTCTTCCCTCCAACCCTGACGATAAAAGAAGATGAGAGATTATAGTCTTCAAGCAGGGGGAGGATGAAAGTCTCTATAACACATGGGAGAGATTTAAGAGACTACTCAAAAGATGTCCTATGCATGGAATAGTTCAGACCACTCATATGGATATATTCTACCATTCCATGAATTATACCTCAAAGGGCATAATTGAATGTACCACGTGGGCTTTCAAAAGAAAGAGGTGCAGAAAGCAAGGCACCGATTGAAGATCTTGCCAAATGCAACTGATAAAGCTCCATCCGGGCTTCAAGGAGCAAATAGCCACTAAAGGGAGTGGTGTAATCGAGCTTAATCGAATGACTACCATTGAAGCAAAGTTAGATGCATTGATGAATAAGATGGGAAACAATGAAAGAAGAATGCATACCGCACTTGAAGTGGGGACAGTAGATAAGGGAGAAAGAAGAAAGAGTGATGAAGAGGGATCAAACCATGAGGGTCCTTACCAAGTTGAGGAGGCACAGTACCTTAATGCCAATAGGAGCTACGCTTTCAAGCCCAACCTCAACTTGCCCACTCACTACACACTAGCACTCAAGAACCATGGGAACTTCTCATATGGAGGAGGAGCACAGCAAGGTCAAAGACCTTGACAGAATTTACAACAATAGCATGCCTCCTCAAGGCTCCAACAGCAACAACAGCAGCAGCTAACAAACAGAGAGCAGAAAATCAAGGGCAAAGGAGATATAATTCCTTTGAGGACCAAATGCTTACTTTCATGGGAGAAAATAAGAGCCTGTTGAACATACATGAGCAGAATTTTATTGAGCTAAAGATTCCTGAAGTGGCAAACACAACTGTTTCGTGCCACTACCAATGCCTCTTTAGAACTGAGACTCGGTAGGGCAACTAGCCCCTAGCCATGCAAAATCGCCCAAAGGATGCATTCTCAAGTGACACAAGGAAGAACTAAGGATAGCGCTCGATTCGTAAAAGGAGGAGTGAATTGGAGGAAATTTAAATGAAGTTGAGAACCAAATTTTGAAAAGGGAAAAGAGTTTTGCTGAAATGAAGACATTCTACAGCAAATGTCTAGCTAAAGACATTAAATCGAAAGTAAATTTCTCGGGAGGTAACCTGCGAATTTTAAATTTTATAATTAGATTAATGTTGTTAAATTTTGTGTGTTTGATGTTCCAGTTTTAATTTTGTTAAAAATTTTATTTTATTTTTAGTTGTTGTTGATTTTTTAGGACAATGAAGCTATATTAAAGATGAATTTTATTAGGAAGCACACTGTCTCAAACTGAAATATGCAGAAAATAATACAAAAGGGGAGTATTTTGTGTGTTTGATGTTCCAGTTTTAATTTTGTTAGAAATTTTATATTTTTTTAGTTGTTGTTGATTTTTTAGGAAAATGAAGTTATATTAAAGATGAATTTTATTAGGAAGCACATTGTCTCAAACTAAAATATGCAGAAAATAGCTTCAAGGGGGAGTATTTTGTGTGTTTGATGTTCCAGTTTTAATTTTGTTAGAAATTTTTTTTTTTTTTAGTTGTTGATGATTTTTTAGGACAATAAAGCTATATTAAAGATGAATTTTATTAGGAAGCACATTGTCTCAAACAGAAATATGTAGAAAATTTTCCCTAAATTTGTTTTTAATGATAATGCATAATTGAAGTTTGAGGCAATGTCATTTTATTTTAAAGCAGAAAATGAATAGTAGCTTTGTTGGTTTCAATTTTTTTAAACATTCTTAATACCATCTTAGAGAATTATATTGAATAAAGAAATGAAATGTTGTTGTTCATACTTGAATTGAGGTTCTTTGAAGTGTTATGATGGGTATGAGTGAATATACCTTGTTTTGAATGTGTCTTGAGTGAAAATTAGGAATTATGCAATTCTGGAAAATTTTAGTTCAATGTCACGACATGCTTTCTCTCTATCGCTAGTAGGTTATTCGCAACACAATTTATCTATGTCACGACAAAGTTGTAAATGACCTATTTTTATGGAAGAGAAAAACATTGTCGCGACAATATTTTTGAATGTCGCAACATAGGTTGACTTATGTCGCGACTTACTTTCTTTGTGTCATTACATAATCAACTTTAGACTCAAATTGAAAAGGAAATTTTCTGTCGCAACAAATATTTTCATTATCGTGACATAAGTTCAAAAGAGCTGTCAGAAGAATGTCATGACATTTCTCCTGTCTCATGACTTATGGTGACCTAGTTTCCAATTGATTGCAAAACTCTGTTGCGACATACTTTCTGTATGTCGCGACATAATATTAAAAATGGAACAAACCCTAGGTCAATTGTTGTCCTGACATTTAAGGAGAATATGACAAAACGATTAACATAAATAGAGAATTTTTAGCGAAAAGACCACCTTTCTCATAAACCATCAACCCTCTTAGCTTCCTTCATGATATCTCTCTCATCTTACCTTCTAAAGCCCTGAGGTCGAAAGCCCTATCCTAGCAATATGCAGTCGTACTTTATGTTTAGACCTAGTGAGATGATGGAAGCATACAGAAGTAGATGAAGAAATTTATTCAGAAACTCATTAAAGGAAACTCTGAGAGGAAGAAAAAGTGAAGCTAGAGAGAAGAGCACAGGCCGCTAGTGGAAGAATTAAGAAAAAGGAAGAGAGGAATTTGAAGAAATTTGGAAAATTTGAGCGAGCTGAGAGGAATGAAAGAGTAAGAATCGTAATCTCAGACAAAGCATCTTCTTTAATGGAGAAAAGTCTGAAAGACAAAGGTTTCATAGTTGAAAGGGGATTCAAAAACTCATCTCCCCTTTCTTTGAAATGCTTGAGAAGAGAGGATGGCAGACATGGGCGAGCATAAGGCACCTGGTTGTGCTGCATTGGTTAAAGAATTTTTTGTTAATATGGTGGAAGAGGAAGGAAATAAGGTATATGTCAGAGAAAAATGGATAGATTTTAGCAAGGAAAAGATAAATGAATTGTTCAATCTGAAGGTGCATAAAGATGGCTCAAAATTCAAGAGACTACTAGTAGGCAGTACTAGAAAATAGTGGACCTGCGAGGCAACAGGAAAGGAAAATGGAAGAATCAAGAAAATACTAAGTCCATTTCCATAGGTGGATTTAACAAAAAAAGTAGAGTATGGTTCTATTTTATTAGCTAGTCCTTTTCCATCAAGCACCTGGCCACGAGTAGAAGGAACAAAGCAATCCTCCTTTATGCATTGCTAAAGGGGTACAAAATCAATGTGGGGAAGATAATTAAGAATTCTATCTTAAGCTACTCTAGAAGAAAATGCAGGGGCTTGATTCCCACACCTACTTCACAATCACGACCTTGCACATGGGGAATAGAGGAAGAATGGGGAAAAGAAGAAACATACCCCAGGGCATCCCCTCTGACCTTAACTAGAGTAACTAAAGGTCCTAAAACAGAGGAAGAGAGAGAGAAATAGAGGTGGAAGAAGAAAGGGGGAATGAAAGATATAATGAGCTAGCACGGTGAGAAAATCCACCACAAAGGCGTGGAATTCCAAGGAAGCAAAGCCCATGCAGAATGTGTATCCTCACAGACCTAAGAAATTCATCAGGAACAAGCTAAAAGTTCAGGGCACTAGTGTAATAACACAGAATTGATGGAGATGTTGATATATATGAAACAGGAGATGAAACAAAGGGATAATTAGTTAAAAATCCAACTTCAGCTCAGGGATGAATATATGGATTCAGAGCTAAGAAGAAGGGATCAGAATCTAAAGGATTCATTGAAATAAAGAGATGAAGAATGGAGAGCAGAATTGGAAAAAATGGATACATAATGGAGAACGGTTATAAGGGATAGACTAGTGGCTTTCTGGATTGAAACAGGAAAACATGAGGCAGGGTTAATAAAAATGTTGGAGGATAGAGATAACGCCTTAAAGGCATGCCTGGAATCAAGGGACAAGAATTGGTTAGTAATTACGGCACATTCGCGAAATTTTTGCCTAATGACCTATGAGCAATTCAACAGCAGGACACTCCTAAAATCATTAGCTAAAGACGGTGAGAGCGACGCTAGCCGTGAAGATTTTAGATTGGGGCTATGAAGGCAGTCTCGAAACAAGAAGAGATTACCCTTTGCCACATTCAATTTGGTTGTGTGCCTTACATAGTAGTCTCTCGGGGTGTAACAAACCCACCAATACCATTCTCTAACTCAAATCCAGAGGAAAAAAGATCATCTGAACCTTGTAAAGAACTAGCTCAAAGTAAAACCCCTAGTGCAACAAGAAAAAATAAATGCCCCGATGGGGAGGTTGAAGTATTTGAAAATGGACGGCCCAGGAAAAGGCGAGGGTAAAAGTAGCCATTGTCTTCTTTTCCATCTCTTTCTCCCTCTTTGTACCTAATATCCCATCCTTGAAAAAATTCAATAAAATAGAAAATTCTTTGCAAAGCTTAGTGTTCACTTTTATTTTTTATTTTACTTTTTTTTTTTTTTCTTTCCTTTGAGTTTAATAATTTGAAATTGTTGACTTGTGTTAAATAGCTTAGTTGAATAATTGAAAAACCAAATGTCCTTGTTGAAATTGCTAAATAAGCTGTGAATTGTTTGGTAAAGCTGAATTCTTGATGGAATTGAGTTGTTGTTGTTGTGTTACATTTTTAGTAGTTGTTGATTAAATAGACATCTAATGTTAGAAATAACAACCTTTATATCCAGAAAATAAACCAGACAATACGATAAATGCATTGGGTAGGATGAGATGAATTGAAATGGAAAGTTGTAAAGATAATAATAAATGTGTTGAACTTCTAGAATAATGAAGATTTTAATAAATTGATGAAACAGATAAGACCTATAATTCTGTTTTTATACATAGTTTGGTTATAAAAATCCTAATAAGTTATGCACATGGTCAACAATAGCTCTGAAACAAATTGTGTCAAGATTAGGGACATCTTCTGGAATCCATCACAATAATCTCTCGATGTCACAGAACTTCTTGGATTATTAATTCGGCGAAATACCAGGAATGATGCCACCGCAAAAATGATTTAAGAATGTGCATAGGAAGTTTGAACCTTTCAAAGCCTATCCTTATGATATGCATAAGCATACACACTAGTTCCTTATTTGAGCCTACAAGTCAATCTCATCATCAACCAGTAGAAGAGAAGCTCAATTCCCTTCTTAAACATACTCCTACGATCAAAAAACTGCCATTTTGAGATTACAAGACAAAATACATCAGAGAAAAGACAAGTTTGGGGGAATATTAACGAGTGTGGAGAAGGATAAAAGGGTTTGAAAAATGAAATTCATTGAGATAAGAAAGAGATGAAGAGAATTAGAAAGAGCGTGTGAAAGAACATCGAAGAATGAGTTGGTCTTGTAGCCTTTCTCCTTGAGCAATTAAGTTCTTAGGGTGTTGACACCCTAGCACCCCAATGTCTGTGGTGTACCCAGGTTACTAACCTAAAAGTTCGTTAAGGGGTAGAAAGCTTAAAAAGACAAAACATTGCACCATTCCAAAAACCTTGATAACGGATGAAAAGTGAAAAAAACTGCAAGATAAGGGAAGAGAAGTCACCTCTTAGTGAAATAAATAGAAAATATCGAGTAGAGTGTCTGAGAAGATGGCAGTGAAGGCAAAGAAAGTGTAAGTTGTTAGTGAGGCACAGATTGAGTGGGCCTAAAGTGTCAAATGCGGGTCTTAGAAAGCGCCCAGTTCATCTTGAGCGGTAGGAGGAGCTGGTATGGTTCTATAGTCCTCGAAGGGCTTATCCATTGCTTAGGCAGTTAAATTCGCTTTCATGGCCTCTAACAATGAAGCTGAATACAAGGCTATGCTTCTCGAGATGCGATTGGCTAAGGAACTATCTATCACAAAATTAGAGCTTTGATGTGACTCCCATTTGGTAGCATCCTGATCTCGAGTACGAGGTCAAAGTGAAAGAATGGGGAAATGTAAGTTAAAAACCGGTCCTTGAAGGCTAGATTCAAACGAGTTGGGCGCGTGCCAGTCAAAGAATCGGATGGGCGACTCTCGTAATTTAGCATCCAACTCCCTGTACCCTTACCACGTGGTGGTAAGCATAATGACACATCCATCTATTCTGTTGGTAGTACACACATAGTTAGAAAATCAACCAACCTCTGATTCGATTATCTTAGACTACCCGAAATGGGGTCATTCGGAGGACAAAAGCGAGGTTGTCAAAATAAGATCTCGAGCTGCCAGATACACCCAGGTCAATGATACTCTTTATAGGCGATCGTTTTTCATCCCATACCAGAGATGTGTCCCACCCGATGAGGCCACACAGATCATCGAACAAGTCCATGGAGGCATCTAAAGTACCCATATCGACAACGGTTCACTATGTCATAGAATCATGACACAAGGGTTCTACTGGCCTAAGATGAAGCAAGAGTTGAATATCAGTCAGAACCTGACATTTGTCGAGAGATGACAACATTCATGTCGACCTGATAAGCATTACGTGTCAAGTCATGTAGTTTTACAAGTGAAGTGCTCGACGCATTGTGGGTGCAATACTGGCCACTAGTCAACGGAAATTCATTTTAGTAGCCATGGATTATTTCACAAAGTGGGCGGGTTTGGGAGCCCTCACATACAGAGTTAAACCACCAGCTCGTGGTTTATGCGAAGAACATAAAATGCGATACGATGGGGTACCTCGCTCCATCGTTTCAAGCAGCGAACTGATTCATTAGCAAGCCCCTTCAAGCGTTACATGCAATTATGGGATAAAAATATACACTCTACATCGAGGTATCCAGTCCATGGCGGCGAGAGTCCACGAACAAAACATTACTCAACTATCTAAAGAAACGATTAACAAAGGCAAAACGAAAGTGGGTAGATGAACTACCTATTGCATACGGGCTTATCCACGCCTCAGAGGCAACTTCTGTGGAAACCATCGCCTTTGCAATGAAGTGAAATATGGTCTGTTAGTCTAGGCACGACACCTTGCGTACTAGTGACATCGTCGAGCTCTCTCAAGCCCTGGACAAGTGTTGACCATCTTCCATATATCCTGAATTTATGACCTCTCTTCTTAAAGGGACTATGCTAATCCCAAGTAGAAAGTGCCAAAAACTTGTTGAGACCATTTTCTATATGTATGAAAGATGGTATTCTTTGTTTTTTAAAAATGACTCATTTAAAATTTGTGTGTGTGGTCTCAATCCTTTACAAATGCTAGTCGTACAAGTAATAAAAGTGAATATTTAAGTCAAATATCGTTCCCACAGAGGAAAGATGATAAATCAAAAGACTAACTACATTACTCAAGATGGTTTACTATTTGAACTCCATAAATATGAGTGATAAGAGGACTAAAATGTAGTCTGGGCTTAAATCTTAAATAATAAGTAAGTTTAATAAAATTTGGGGTTGAGGATTCACTAAGTAAGGCAAAACTAGACATGGATCAAATAATAATAATCAATTTACGATCCATTTAGATTCCTTAAGCTCCAACCATCGATTGGAAAGTTGAATTTTCAAAGATGGGAAGGTAGTATAGTTTAGATTTCTCCCTCAAACCATCGCATTCGCGATTAAAGGTTCATATTCATTTAAAGTTACATGATTCTATGATTTACTTGTAATATATAACCCTCTTTCTAAGATTTAAGTATTTTCATTTCAATACTTCATACATAGATCTTCCAGGACTAAGGAATTCTTGCCCATAAACGAGAATCTTGCAAGCCTCCCTATTGATTGACCTCATCTACAACTTTCGATAAAAATTTTCATCTCCTTGATTAGATCTTTGCTAACACGGGATCATAATCAATTCAGCAAAAAGAGGAGAGACCTTTGAGTGATTAAACAAATACTTTCATTCAACCATCCTCCAATTATAAGTAAGTTGGTGATCTGCTCCCGAGTAATCCTTCAAAGTTCATGATTCCATAGTATTAGTCTACCACCTACAATGAACTGCTCTACCTCTAAAGTTTTCTCATCTACATGTCACTCGGAAGACTCCACAGAAATGATGAGATCTGATAACACATTAATTACCTGACAATTATCTGCGAAAACAGTAAATTTATAATAAACTAGATCAAATAAATTCAAAATTCTCATTAAATATTTCTTCCACCTTGTCACGACAAAATGACTATCATCAATGACCCATTTCCGTGAGCTCAACTTTTCAAAAAGTTGGTTTACTCTTTGTGGGTGATATGTCGGGGAAAATTCACGAAATCATAAGCGGGCAAAATAAATGAACTCTAGAAACTTTCCGACATCATTTAAATCAAAAATAAAAATGAAAGAACAATTTAAAAAATACCAGCAAAACTACCGCCGAGTACAATACAAATCGAAAATTAGGAAAACTAACAAAATAAAACTATACTAAGCTAAATCTACTAAAATGAAAAATAAAAGAAAAAATAAAAATGTACAAGAGTCTTCAACCACCCAAAAATCCTGGAGCTGCCAAAAGCCGCGCACATTGCCCTAGAAGCGTGCATTTAAAGGTTTTCCAATGTTGGGCCTCACTTCATTAATTGTGTTGTAGACTCCCGAATTACGGCCCCAAATTGCTAGCATCGCCGAAAGATCATGTAATAGAGCTTTTAGTCTTTGTCGTTGCCTCTGTCGTAGCTTCTTGTATTCTATCGCGACATGTTCTTTGGGCTTGCTCTTGGATTGTGCTGAACATCATGCGATAATGTCGCGACATAATTTGTATTCATCGGTCTTGTTCTTGTCGGCCAAAGTACCTTGTACTCATGACCATAAAACCCTATTACCTACCTTCTCATGTCTTGTTCTTGAAAGTTTGTCTGTCATAATTCCCTTGTTAAGACAAACAATTGCACTGACTAGCAACTCTATCCACGACGGTTTTTTCTGTGTGACGAGTTTCTTAGCAATTTACGTCGCGACAAGAAACTCTTTGAATGTGTGGTTTTTCTTCTCGATTCTGTAACTGGCTGTTTGTGACATAGGGAGTACCATGTTGCGACACAATTGCTGCCAGACAAGTCTCAAGTCTTCTTAAATTTATGTCGACCTCACACTTTCTGCAATAAGTGTGAGGTATATCATTCATAACTTTTATTGTGACGAAAACTTCTTTGTCGCGACACGGGTTTTTCCATCAACTCTTGATTATGTATAATTTCTTTGTACTTATTCTTCTGTGTGTTGCTCTTAGAACTGTATCGCGACGGGGAATTCGCCTCCTTCATGTTTGTTTATATGACAGGGAATAATCTTTGTCGCAACGAGTTGTTGCTCTTGGTTGTGGTCGAACATCTCACGATTGGATTTTCTTTGTTGCGGCAATGGATCTTTATGAGTTAACCCAATATTTAAACTATGTAACATAAAAACACTTGTCTTAATTGACTTGTGTTGTAATCTGAGCAATTTCTATCGCGACAAAAGACAATTTTGTCGCGACAGAGTTCATCTATTAGCCTTCAACTTTTTATGTTGCAACAGAGATTATATTATTATGACACAACTTCTTTGCTCTCTATTTCAGTCTTTGTCACGACAGAGTAAAGGATTATCATGACAGTTTCCTTCATAATTTTCTTCATCAATGTTGCGACATAAAAATTCTTTGTCGCGACAAAATTTATTCTTCAGCCATTGAGACATGCGTGAACTTGTTGAAAACATTTAGTTCTTGTGACATATTTCCTTTGCTTTGCTTGAATTTTGTGTCAAGAGCATACTTAAAGTGTCGCGACACAGGACTCTCTACATTTATACCTTTGCTTATTTTAAGTTTCTCTCTTTTTTCAATTAACTCTTACAAAACAAAAGGTTGGTGAATGTTATGATGTACATACAAATAAATCTAAAATTGTTAAAAACATGCCAGAAAAATGGATTAAAAATAGATGAGTTTAAGACTCATCAACGAGCTCGAAGAGAAACACGATTTAGCAACTATAAAAGTGGCCAAGTACCATCGCCGGGCTTTTTGTCAGAGGGAGAAAATCATCAAACCAGAGCTTTGGAGAGGTCTGTCCTCTGACGAACTTTCGAGAGACGATTGGAAACCAAATTGGGAAGGCCACCAAAATAGCAGAGTAAGGGTCTGAAACACCGAATACAATCAGAGTGGCTGAGATGGAGACTCACCCTTAGAACTCGGCCTATTTGAAGAAGTATTTACATTAAGTCTCCATTATTATGAGATGCATGTATTACTGATCTAATGAAAGTTGCATTTGTCTCCAGTTTAATGAGATGATTATTTCAGCAATTTGGTGAGATGGATATTACTCCATTTTGTAGTTGTTCTGAAACACAGATACAATCAAGGTGGCAGATGGAGACTCACCCTTGACAGCTATTTAAGAAATGTTACATTAAGTCTCCATTATTATGAGATGCATGTATTGCTGATCTAATGAAAGCTGCATTTGTCTCCAGTTTAATGAGATGATTATTTCAGCAATTTGGTGAGATGGATATTACTCCGTTTTTATGAGATGATTGTTTCTCCATTTGTATGCGATGAATATTTCTCCATTTTTATGAGATTCTTAAGATGTTTCTCCATTTTTATGAGATGATTATTTCTCATAATTTTATGCGATGAATATTTCTCCATTCTTATGAGATGCTTAAGATGTTTCTCCATTTTTATGAGATGATTAGTTCTCCAATTTGGTGAGATGAATATTTCTCCATTGAGGTGCTCGAAATGTTTCTCCATTTTTATAAGACTATTTCTCTGTTTTTCTGAGATGGTCACTTCTCCATTTGTATGAGATGATGGCCCTAGACCTCGGCCAGCATAACCTCCTACGGGCCATCTAGGCCTCGAGCATAATAAATTGTCCTCAAGTCTCAGGAAGAATAAGCCCCTGTAGACAATACATCTTCTATTAAATGAGATGATTATTTTAATGCCTTAGACCACTAACCATCAATCGTCCTGGACCTCGGGCAACGTAGATACCTACAGGCAACATGATCAGACGAAAGAAGATAGGATGAGATCGCCAAGTTTCAAAAGTTGTTTTCATTCAAACAAGAGAATGTCGGGTACAAACCACCTTAGTTAGTTAACGTACAAACTGAGGAGAAGGTCCTGACGGGTCAGTTATAACAGTTGAAAACTCCTACAAAATAATCATGACAAGCTCGTCGATGCTAGCCGCCGCACTTTTGGAAGTGTCCTCACCTATTGGCAGAACCCAAGTTTCAGAAGTTCCCTCACCCTTTGGCACTAAAAGAACCCAAGTTTTAGAAGTTCCCTCACCTTAAGGTGGTGTTTATTTTGACTGTCAAGAAGTGAATAAATTTGGCGTTCTTATTTTCCATTTGAAACATTCTTTGAAATTTTTAAAGAAGTTGAATAAAAATTGAAAATATTTGGCTTTTTCTATTCGAGAAAAAAGTCATTTCACAAAATAAGAAAAACTCAATCATTGCCCAACAAAAGATATGGCTATTAATATACACTGAGGTAATGTAGCAGGGTTTGGGACGAGGCGATCTCATCAGGCAGCTTATTATTATAATTCCAAACATCTGTTTTTAAAAAATTCCTGTGGCGAGTGGAGATGAGAAAATTACAGCTGCTCCGTTTATTTATTTTTGTTTTATTTTTATTTTAATTTTTCTCTTTTCTTTTTCAGAGAAGAAGAGAGAGAGAGAGAGAGAGGAGGCAGAGGAGGAAGGAGGAGAGAGGAGAAAGAAGGAAGAAGAACATACCACATTTTACAAGCTTCTTGCGGAGGAATTTTGCACTGTAGTTAATTAATGTTTTCATAAATAAAAATATTATGATTTTATATATTATTTATTAAAAAACATTTCTGTGTAAATTATTCTTTATATTAAAGTATAAAAATAAAATAATAAAAAATTATTTTTTAAATATAATCGGCGGGGCTTATTATTATTTTAAATATATGAGTTACATATTACTTTATTGGTGCGTTACGCTAAGGAAACAATTCATTCTTTTCAGTTCACTTTATTTTAAATTAACTTAAAGTCGTTTCACGACTTTCAGAGATTTTCGTAAAAATCTGACTCTGGAATCACTTGACAACATCACTCAGGAAAATCGGAAAATTTTAAACGTCCTCAATTAATGAACTTTCAGTCTTAGATTTACATGAAGAGACGAATTTAACAGCCTTCAATCCATTTCATCATCGAGATACAGAAAATTTTATAAGAAGCTTCCACGAACCCTTATGACAATTTGTATTTTTATTAACATTTTGCCATTTTAAGAAATTTTAATTTTCTTGGGTTTTCTGATAACAATACTGAGGCAAGATCTTGGTTGAGAAAATGGCTGAAGCAAATTGCAAACATGTTCAATTAATTAACATGTGACTATTAAGGCGAAGATGGGCAGGCCACAAATAGTGATTAAGTTATCATCCTACTCACTACCTAATCTTAAAACAAAACAACTTAATGCTTAATGCTATTAAGTGCTATTGACATTAAGAACAAAAAAAAGTTACGTCGGCATTAAGTAAAAAAGCAAGCAGAAAACAGCGGGGACTGGAAGCCGCGGAGTTCGAAGTATTGCATGTTGGCTCGAGACAATCATCAGAGGAAGGCTCACTTGCATCCTTCGCGTCATCAAAAGAAGGCTCTGGACCAACCAAGGCATTTCGTTTCACTTCCGCATAGCCGACTCAGTAGCCTAGCTCGCACTGCTCATCATACAAGCCTGGCAATTTGGCCATGTAAGAGGCCTGTAGCTTTACCAGCACACACACCTCTCAGCTTCGCAAAAGATGTCTTTGCGCTCTATCTCCACCGAGTGAAACCTGCACAGTCTTTCGACTTCAGCTTGATGAGTAGCACAAAGACCCTTTACTTCAGCTTGGTGGACGCCACGATTTTTTTTAGCTCCTCCACCTCAGCCTCTAGCTTGGGAACTTGCTTCACCTTGATCTATAAAGAGGCTCGCTCTTTTGCAAGATCGACCACTTCAACCGAGCTTCCTTCAAGTCTTTCTCCAATTAAGGGACCTGGGATTTCGCCTACACCTGCTTGTACATTTCTAAGGCCCCCTCCCTCAAGTGGGCCAGACGGCTCATTTGATGCTTTCGAGTGTCGCAGTATTTCGCCATATAGGTGCCAAAAATGCTCATATGCAGCAATAGCTATGTCAAAGACCGAGAGTTGAACTGAGCAACAAAGATAAGGGTAATGCCTTACCACGCTGCCATCTAGAAAGGGGTTGATTCCCTCAAGAGGTTTTGCACCTTCTTTGTCGCCTCCTTCTCGTACACAGCTCCTAACAAATAGATGATCTCTTCATCCAAGCCATTCAGCACGAACTCCTCGAACAACGAGAGGTCCGCCATGAGAGCCTCGCGAGAGGGAGAAAATGCAGGTTTCTCTACGGGTGGGCCCGCAAATGGGCAAGGTTCTACGGAGGCCATTGCCTTACCCTTCCCCTTCCTATCGATTGCAATACTTCAGGGAGGGCGAGCCTCACTACTCTTAACTATCTTTACCCCTCCCTGAGGGTGAGGGGGCGGGCGGCACTTCTCTCGGGCCTCCTCCGGAATCCTGCTTCCATAAGGCATGGGAGGTCGACGCCCCTCGGGTGATGCCATGGTAATCAGGCCCCATCCCATGGGCCGTGGACTGGCCCCCGCCTTAGCAAACTTTTGGCGGACTGCACGCTCCCCTAACTCTAACGTGTTGCTCCCCTCCAACTCCCTCGGCCTCTTCAATTAGGCCTGCGAGTCACGAGGGGGAGGGAGTGGCAGGGAAGCGGAAGGTACCACCATGTCCTCTAGGCCATTTCCTCAGATGCCGCCTGGATACGGGAAAGAAAGCGGCTTTGAATCCACTCCCTAGCTCGAGCGTCCCCTGAGTGATCAAAATTCAGGTGTGGGACCTCGGCAATACGAACTTCTCGGGGTGATCGAACGCCTCTCAAATGTTTGCTAGTGTCATAAGATGTCTGAAGTCCCGGGCGGAGCTCGAAAGGCTCAAAACCTTAACCAACAAGTCGAATTGGGACAAACTTAGGTCATCCACAAGTTTCCCCCTACTCAAAGTATCTGCACACAAAATTCATGAACAAAACAAGTTAGGAAGAGCTCGTTCCATTCAACCAAAGAGCTATGGCAGGAACATTAGATCAAGATCCCCACGCTCGACCTGCTTTGGGATCCATGTTCACCAGAAACTCTTGGAGCATGGGATCCTGTACGCACCCCTAGGCCCCAAACAGCAACACGTTGCCTTGTGGCTTATTCTTGCTAGTTATGGGCAGGTTCATCACCAACTGCAATGATTTTGCGTCAGCAACAAGGTAATAGCTCTTGAGGTTGTGCCTCTTGCTAGTTATGGGCAGGTTCATCACCAACTGCAATGATTTTGCGTCAACAACAAGGTAATAGCTCTTGAGGTTGTGCCGCTTGAAAGTATAAGCATAGAACATCTTCCAAACCTAAACGCACCCCATGCTTCCTATTGAGTACACACACTCCCAATAGTACACGAATAATGTTCACATGAACGTGAACAAGGTAGAGTCGAGTAAAATGTAGAAACTTGTGTATTAAGGGGTGAAGGGGGAACCTCAACCCCTCATTAATGTGGATTTTTGGCCAATGGATAGAATTCATTACGCCTCGATCCCCATTTTCATTGGCCACAAACTGAGGCCCTTGACGAAGAGAAGGAGACCCAAACATAAGGAGGAAAGGAAAATTTCCTCCATAAAGCATCCGCCCTAGACTCCCCAATGGGCCTAAGCCACATTATAACTCTAGAAGTGACCGCATGCGAAAGAACCTCCCCATAAGAGGTCAAATGTGATTCCTAGTCCCCACGGCCTCCCACATCTTCTACGCCACTGACCATCTTCTAAGTACCTTTGTCACCAATGTCGACCTTAAGGGAGGGGACCCAAAAAAAAACAAAAAAACAAAACGCTAACAACTCTCTAATTTCCTAAGTTACAGTTTAGTCTTACTTTGAAATTGATTGCAAGACAAGAAATTTCCAGACGCACACAAAGCACCAGTGCGAAAAAGCAACCCAAAGCGATGCAGACACAAAGCGAGAGTAGAGCACCTCAACAAAAGGCTTCTTTGATAGAGCATATGAGAACTCCCTCGAAGAAGACCTTAGGGGATATTTCAAATCAAGGGTACTAGTGATATGAGCGGGACATTCGAAATTAGCATTAAATGCGATGGTCGTATCGAATAGCATGCCAAACCCAAAACCGAATCAGGAACTGCCACATGTGTACAACGGATCGTGAATGGCTTTTGCGGCGCATGAAGATCAAAGACGTCTACCACCATTCCAACCCTAATGGCTTGAAACAACGCTAGGGGGGGCTAGTGGAACGGGATTGCTACGAGTCACGTGGCAATCATGTAAGTGACTCGAACTCGATCATGTGGCAGCCACGTGAATGACCTGAATTCGACAGACTTTCCTAGCAAGAAACTCAAGAAGGTCGAGTATGCAATCATTTTGACAATCTCGAGCATCGAGGTACATGGGATCGGGCGCTCATTTAAACAGGTTGCCTCGAGCATCAAAGATAAGTGGGTGGGTGGGTTAGGCGTTGATATCCACCTCGACAACCGTTACACAGCAATTAATGTCTAGTAGATAGTGTGTGAATTAATTTATAACGTAAGGGGCATTGAGGATCGCTCATAACTGCCCACCTCATAACCGTCCACCATATAACCCCCGCAATCAATATATAATATACAAGGATACACTCCAAGCGGGAGGATTCTTTTTTTTGGGATATCAGCTCTCCTTAGAGAAGAATTAATAAATTGTTGTGGAAAGAAACTTGACTCCTTTCCACATTCTTCACACCTTATTCAGCTTGTAGAGTTGCATAACTAATCCTTTTATCTTCCAACTTTTCAATCATCTTGGATCAATGATAAAAAAAAATGGGAAAAATATGTTATGAGATCCTCATTTCAATTTATTTGAAAAATTATGACCAAACGACCCGAAACCAATGTTAGATCCCCTATTTAAAAAATATTTGATAAAAATAGCAAAATATTTGATAAATTGTCTAATAAACCTTATTTACGATCTCAGTAAACCTTGTGTACTATCATATGAGTTAGGTACAACCTCATACCTAAGATTTATTGAGGTAGTACTTAAAGTTTGTTGAATCTTTTATCAAATATTATCCGCTTTATCAAATATTTTTTAAATTAGGAGACCTGACTTTGGTTTTAAGTCTTCTTGTCTTAATTTTTCAAATAAATTGAAACAGGACAATAACATTGTTTTCCAAAAAAAAAAAAAGAACTGCTCTATGTTCACTTTGCCTACCAACATTAAATTCATACCATTCTTTCCTTACTGTGTGCGATATCTTTCCTCTCAATCTACATTTTCCTCAGTCTCTTGCTCACTCTGCCACCCACATTTCCATAGAGAAGATAGAGAAGATAGAAACCAGCAAAGTCAAGGCCATATTTCCATGAAAATATGGGTGTTGAGTGAAGTAAACAAGGTTAAATACAAGTATAAATGCAAAACATCTTTAGACAATATTACTTCTTTTTTCTTTCCACGTGATCATGCATCATTCAAGCGAGTTAAAGAGGCCATCCTACATCATCACTTTGTGAGAACTCAACGTAAAATTCTGGGAGAGGTGAGGTCAACTTCCAATGGCCTTCAAGGATAGATTTACCCAAAAAAAATTTAAACAGCTTAAAATTAACAAAGACTTATGACTAACAATTCTTGATATTAATAGAACGGTTGCTTCATTTGTATTAATTAGAATAAAGTGATCAATGATGCCCTTAAGGCCTGAGTCAACTATAGGGGTGGGATGGGAATGGCAGACCTAGGTTGTGTCCAGTGAGGACACTTGCCCCACTAAAAATTTTTTTAAAATAAACTCATCATTAGATCACATGGATTTCAACTCAAATATTATACTTCTTTTTTCCATGAAATACCTAAACATTAATCCATTGAATTGAAGTTCAAGTTTATAAATTTTATAAAATTTACATTATTTAATCTTGCTTCCATTGAAATCAAATCTTAGGTATATCATTGAAGATGTGAAGTGAGATATTCCAAGCTCAAATTCTTATAAAATCAGATGTTGTAAAGTTATATGCAAAGTGAATTCAAAAAAAAAAAAAAAAAAGGAATAAAGTTAGTGACAGCACATATGGGTGTTGGAAAGTTTCCGATTCAAAAATACAAGGTTCCGATTCCGTATCATTTGCATATGAACAAAAAAACCCAGCAAGCAGCAACAAGTATTTATTATATGCTAGTACAGTATGTTATATATGCGCTGACCCTATTCCAAAAATAATGTATTTAATTAATGCCAACAGCGGGCCATATAAATTAATAAATAAAAAAAAAGGAAAGATCCAAAAAAAAAAACACACTATGGTAATTACTAATTAACATTGCCCACGACAAAAATTTAAGATTTCTTATAATTCATAAAATCTAAGAAAACCCTAGCCTCCCTTCTCTTATTTTCTCTCATTTTTTTCTTTTATAGCCTATTTTTCTCAAGTAATGAAGGATGATTTTTTTTTATCATTCTTGCCCTAAAATCACTCATCTGAATATTTTTCTTTCATTTTATTACTAAATAAAATGGTTCTTTCATGAAAATTTAGGTTTTGTTTTATTTTTTGTGTTGTCGTCGTTTTATCGATATTTGGTTTATCGTTGTTTTATCGACGTATTGCTTTTCGTCGTCTTATTACGGTGTTTTATCTATGTGGGAGCGATTCAGATAGGCAAAACAGATTTGATCAGTCGAAGATATCAAATTATGGTCATCAGTATGTTGAAGAACTAGAGTTGCAGATATTCTAATCACTATTTTATCAAATTTATAGGTTTTATGCTTATTTATTATACTATTAACATGGATATTGTTTTATCATGGTTTTTAGTTATTTATATCTTCTCAATCTATTGTAAGTTTAAATCAATAATATTATCTTCCAAATCAAAAAAAAAAAATTGCCCACCGACGTTAAATACCTCTCAATCTTCATTTTCTTCACTCTTTGCTCGGCCCTGCATCCATAATAACATGGAGAAGATAGAAACCAGCCTATTTGAAGAAGCAGATGTTGAGAAATATGTAAAACCAACTACAAATGCAAAACGTCTTTAATTAAACTATATTACTTACTTCATCATCACTTTGAGAGAACTCAACGTAATATTCTGGGTGGAGGTGAGGTCAACTTGCAATGGCTTGAAAAGGATAGATTTACCTAAGGCTCCATTTATAACTTGGAAAGTAATAAGGAAAAAAAATATTAAAAAATTATAATATTTTTTATATTTAGCTTTATTGTGAAAAATATAAAATAAAATAAAATATAATTAAAATTTTACATATTTTTTTAAAATCCTATTCATAATATAATATAGAAACAAATAAAAATAAGTTTGAACCAACACATTGAAATAATTTATTAAGTTTAAATCTATTTTTTATTTTCTTCTAATTTTTTTTTTCCTTTTATTTTTCCACTTTACTTTCTTTCTTTAATATTTTCCGGGTTCCAAACCCGAGCCTAAAAAAGTTAAACAGCTTAAAATTAATTAACAAAGAATGACTAACAATTCTTGATATTAATAGAACAGCTGCTTCATTTGTATTCATTAGAGTCAGTGACAGCAGATTCGGTAGCATTTGCATGTGAAAAGAAAAAGGCATCTGCTGAGGAGAGTATCATATTCCAAAAATAATGCAAGTAATTACTAACAGCTGGCTATATAAATAAAAATAAAAAATAAAAAATAAAAATAAAAATAACGAGGAAAAGATCCACAAAATCAATATATGGTAACATTGCCAACCGACATTAAATACCTTTCAATCTCCATTTTATTCACTCTATATCCATATGTAGAAGATAGAAACCAGTTGAGATAGAAATAAATATATTCTTATTTTAAAAATAATTCTTATATTTAATATTTCATTTTTAATTATTTATATATAATTATTTTTATTTTCCCTTAGAGAATAAGTAAAAATAATATAAGTTAAAATTTTCATTTTTTAAGAAAAAGTTTTTATTTTAATTTCATAGTAACCAATTTTATTAATTTCTTTTTTACTCTAATAAATAAATAGTAAAAACTCTAATGAGAAAAAGATAATATTATTATTATACCTAATAAAAAAATATTTAAGTAATTTCCTGATTTTTATGATCCAATTTTGATTGATTCAACATCTTTATAAACTTCGATAGATCGGGAAGCACTTCATTAAACAAAAATTAAACGTTGAGACACTTAGGTGAGAGTTTGTTTTTTAACTTAACTCTGGATATATTTTTTGTTCTAAATAGTGCGTAATATGATTAAGTTTTTAGTTCATTTGTTTTTTTCTAAAAAAATAAATATTTTAATGTTTATCTAAATTTTGAAACAATAAATTTTTAAATACAACTTTTAAAATATATATATCCTCATGAAATAGATAATGACATATTCAATTAGATAATAAAGTATATGATTTTCTTATATTTGAATATATAGTTTTTTTAATAAAAAATATTAAAAAAAAAAGCATTAAGAAACAAAATGCCAAATATTTTGGATTTTTCTATTTAGCCAAAAGATTTCAAAATTTTCAAAAATTTAATAATAAGTCATGAAAAAATTTAAAAAACAAATAGATTTAATGCTTAAATCAAATCGCTTTAAGTAAAAAGCCAAAAAACAAACTCATCTTAATCAAACAAAATAAAAATTAGAAACACTAAAATATTAAAAATATAAAAGTTGAGACAATTAATTAAACAAAATAAAAGTTAAGATATCAAGAAAAAAAATGAAAAACTATTCATTCATTCATGTAATTAATTATTTTTTTAACATACACGTGTACAAAAGTGAATCCTTTTCAACAATCAGCCACAATATCAAATTATTAACTCTTCTGGTCTCTTCACTGTGAAAAGTAGCTACAAAGTGCTGTGGCCAATGGGTTCTCACCCTTACAACTACAAAATGCCCATGAGTGGAATATATTGTGGAATCTTTCAATCCACCAAAGCTAAAAACGTTCATGTGGCGTGCATGCCTCAACTTTCTACCCATGACGGCCAACTTCCTAGTGAAGCGAGCTGTGGAGTCCATCGAATGCCCATGTTGTTGTCAAGCTCTAGAGGACTTGCATGCTTTAGTGGTGTACCCGAATATAGCTTACCTATGGCCACGACATCTCTCGTCAGCCTGTAGTGATGTCCACCAAGACTTTGGAAGCTAGTGGTTTGAGCTGAGTAAGAAGGAATCTCGGGAGTCATTGAATAACCTTGCAAGCTTGTGTTGGGTCATATGGAATGGAAGAAATCAATGGGTATAGAAAAGACAATAGAGGGTAGCTTACCAAGCTCAAAATGATGCTTATCAGATGGTTAACCAGTGGTAAGAGGCTCAAGCGAAACGGCCCTTGGGTCTTGGAGTGAAAACAGTGGATCATCCTCTATAGAGGAAGCACCCCAGAAAGGGCAGCTGAAATGTAATATTGACACTGCCATCTTCCCGAAACTAAACATGATCGGTTGTGGATTCTTATTAAGGGACCACCTAGGGAGATTGATGGCTGCGAAGATGACGCGCCTTACCGAACCTCCGGATGCCTTTGCTCCTGAAACACTAAGCTGCAGGGAGGCTTTAAGTTGGCTGAAGACCAACGGGTTCTAGCGGGTGCTAAATGAATCGAATAGCCTTCTCATGGTGTCGGCAATAAAAAAAGCTATCACCTATAATACGCCTGTGGGAAATGTCTTACAGGACTGCATGGATATTCTGAGTATCCCTGTAGAGTCCTCTCTTACGTTTGTAAAGTGGTCAGCAAATTGAGCTGCTCACCTTCTTGCTAAGACAACTAGGTCAGAGCCTGGCCATGGGGCTTGGTTTTTTACCCCATCTTTCTTGAATAATGTACTGAACTCAGATTTGATCAATGGAAATTAAGAAGTAAGGTTCCTTTCAAAAAAAAATTATTAACTCTTCTACTTTTAAGTGAATCCGTGAACCCCATTCCAAGGGCCACCTTAATTCACTCCTCATCTCATCTCATCTTCTCACTTGTCTTGTTCCTCAGAAATCTTGTGTGGTCTAAAATCTACAATGCCCAACGACATTAAACGCATATTATTCTTTCATAAATATTTCACCCTCTTGCTCACTTTGCGCCTGCATTTCCATGGAGAAGAAGATAGAAACCAGCGCAGTGACCCCATATTTGAAGAACTAGATGTTAAGGACCTTAGCAACGAGTGTCAACAGGTACTCAAACGCATAGTGCTTTCTGTCGATCTTTGGGCGGGAGCTTCTTGGGGTCCTTTGGGCGGTCCGTTCAGGTCGGATCATCGTATGGCCTGCTGACACACCTTGAGGGTGATCAGACGAGGTGTCTTGAGCCGCCTCTTCGATGCTCAGTTTAACTCTTGTGAAAGAAAATTATTTGTTGATGGGTTATGATTCGCGTATCTTCTTTGGTGGAATTCTTTGGAGTATTATAGTAGGTGGGCGCGAGGACTTTCCTTATTAGATGGTGATACGGCATCTTTCCCATTGGGTAGGGGATTTTCTCTTTCTTATCAATAACTGAATATTATAAGATAATTAGGAAGCCATAATCATGGGAGATCTTACTTCCCTTAATGAATGGATATCCGATCATGAGGATGGAGTGCTTTCCTTTCTTACAGCACAACTGGTGGACAGCAGATTATCCCTATCATCTGTTTGGCCCAATGCGCTCAGCCTCAGTCCTGGGCTTGTGCCCTAGGAGTAAATAAGACGTCATCATGGGCCGAGCTCCCTGCATGAGACCCGTTTTGGGCTTTATTGAGGGTTCGTTCCCTAGGCCCGCGTTCTGGGCCTATGCAAGTTGATTCTATAGGCACTATCAGTTGCCCCCTAGCCATTAGCCGAAGCAAGCTTGGGTAAGGGATGAATCGTTTCTTGGATCGAGCAGCGAATTCCACGTGGCCAAACAGGGTTTGTAGGTCTAGGCTTGTCGCCGTCAATCGCATTGAGATAATGATGGCTTTTCTCAATTTTTGCGCTTGTTTCGGCTGACGTTTCTAGTGTTTTAGAAGCACCCCACGACTATTTGAACCATATTCCCCTGTTCTTCAAACCTCTTTCTCTGTGGTCTCGGATTTTTCTTCCAGGAAACTTCTCTGATCATTGCTCAAGACTGCTTTTTATGGTTTCTATCTTTCTATCTCGCTTAGGGTTGCGTCTTTTGTTTTCTTCCCTAGTTTGGTACGTCTTCCTTCTTCTTCCCCTGTTTACCTTTCCTTGTTCTGGATTCTGTGGGTATCTGGTGACCATTGTTTGTCTCTTCTTCTTCACTTTTTGGGCTGGAGTTTTGTCGTGCGCCTTTTAGCTGTGTGGAGTTATTGTTCTAAATTTAGGGTTATTGGGGCGTGTTTGGCTTAGGTTCCTCCTTTTTATCATTCATTTAACCTCACTTATTCCTGCCCAATCATGCGTACTTCCTTTGGGCCCAATCGTTTTTCTAGTCTACGCATAGGGGGAAGTTCCACCGAGGAACCTGATTTAGGGCAGATAGGTGAAAGTGCAGCCCATCCGACCACTTGTTGTGTTGCATGATCCCTCCCAGAGACCTCAGCCGTGCGGCAGGGTAAGAAGTAAGTCGGCAAGATCAAGTACCCTAGCAATTCTAACTATTTGAAGGCTGCTGTGCAAAACGCCGAAGCAGTAGACCCTAGTCGGATCGAGCCCTTTTTTGGAAAGGCCTTTGTCACTCACTACAGGCCCCCCTTTGGTGTTCATGTTTGGTGCCCCGATTCTCTCACTTCTTATATCGTCCAAGTTTCGAAAATGGTTTGTTTCTTTAAGGCGACCTTTGAGAATGGCCTTCATTTTCCTCTACATCCCTTTATCAATAGCGTCTTGCAGCACTTTAACGTCTTTCTGTCCCAACTCTCTCCCAATTTCTAGGGCGTTCTAGTCAGGCTGCTGGTCGTCTTTAGGGATAAAGGTCTCGGGGTTCCCAGCATAGTTTTGCTCCTGGATTTCTTTAGCGTGAAGGAGGCCGAGAGGGCTTTTTGTACATCTCCAAACCCACCAATGCCAAGATAATCATCTCGGATCTTCCATCCTCCCATAAACACTAGAAGGAACGTTATTTTTTCGTCGATGGTCGTAACTGGGAGTATAACCCTGCGGACCGAGAAGATACGCTTAGCATTCCGACCTTTTGGATTGCCCTTGAGAACCTACGTGAGTTTCTGTTTGCGTTAATTGGGTTTCGCCTTCGAAAGTCATGAGATGTTTCTAACCGGCTTTGGTTGTCGCGGCCTTGGTGTGCGTCCGGACTGGTCTAAGGATGAGAGGTGAAGCGGAAGTTGGATTAATTTAAATCGCGGACGTACTCCAAACTTATTAGTCGGATATTCGGGCACGGGTACCAGCTTCTCGTGGGCCTTCAAGTATGAAGCTATCTCGACCCTCCGCTTTGGGCCACCCCAATCTTCTGTCATGAAGCCTTCTCGAGAAGAGATTCAAGCTCGAATTGAATTTTTGGCGAAGAAGAAAAGAAGCGCCAAGTGTAAGGTCCCGGCAGCATCCAAGGACAGCCATGCGGCTCGAGGCAAAGTCCCAAAGTTAGGGGCGTCCTCCTCGCCATCGTCTACTCTGGAGCCTGAGACCGCCCAGGCAATTCGGGGAGGTTGCCCGCCTGACATCCTACGATCAGTCTTAAATATGGCAGTCCTGATTCCAGTTCTTCTTATGTATCGCGATGGCCCGAGTCCCCGGGAGGACCGCCGAGCCTCCTTTGGATATCGTGCCTATATTTGTTCGGAAACCCCTCGTGGCAAACCGCCGAGCTTCCTTCCAGGGCATCTGAGGGCGAGGAGAGGAAGCATCTTGGTCCTGAGAGGGATGAGGACTCGCTTCTGTGGGGTCTCGGCTCGCCACCCGGAATGCCGGTCGTCTCTGGGGACTCTAACCTCAGAGGGCCCGGACGCCATGCGGTGGGAGGTTCGCTTGATCGCTTGGTGGCCACCGTATGTCAGGCACTTTATTTGTTCATGATTCTCCAAACTATCTCATTAATTTTATCGTTTAACGAGATATTTTTATATGAAGAGCACGGCAATAAGGTCGACCTTAGAAGGCTCTGATGCGCGGTGAAGCAAGTAAAGCCAAGGTTGTTTCTCTGACCTCCGAGAATGTCGACCTTTGAGCTCGGGTGCAGCTCCCTTGCGGCATATGAAGTATGAATCGGACTGGCTTACACCACAGCAAGAGCACGAAATTGAGAGATAAAGAAAGAAGGCTCGGGGGCAAGTGAGGTTTTACGCCGTCTGTGGGCGGTGGGGGCGAGTTGGGTGGCTAGGGACGAGATACACGTGGTGCAGGACGGGATTGCACAGCGTCAAAGCCCGACACTAAGCCGGGTCGACGAGGAAGCCTGAAGAATTTGTGGAGGCTCAGTGGGTAACAGCAGAAAGGTACCATAGGCCCTACGAAGATCTTGGAGAATTAAGAGGCCTTGGTCAGTCAGAAGGAAGGGGTGATCGCCGAGCTGAGAGACGAGGCTTGTACCTTATGGGCCTCCGGGTGGGTTGCCTTTCATCGCAAGGCTACTAAGGTTTTCCCGGGTTTGGATTTCAACTTCCAAGTTCCTGCAAAGGGGGAGGTGGAAGAATCTAACTTTGATGATGAAGCGGAGCCCATGGTGCTTTCAGATGCCCCTAGCTCTGTTCCTGCTCACCAGTGAACCTGAAGTTGAGACTCTTGCGGGGCAGGCTCTCTGCCTGCATCGTTGGTACTTCACCCTTTGACGTACATCATGAGCCACTGGTGGGGCGTGCAGGATTTTCCACGTAGTCTGCTTATTTTTGTTAACTTTGAGGCTCAGGCCTTGGATTTACATTAATCGCGACCACAGATTTTTATGTGATCCATTGATATTTGCCTTTATACCGTTTGGACCTTCATTCTTTTTTATTATCTTAGTTTATAGCACGAAGTTTATAAACTTCAGGGCTGTCGGCACTCTTCCCAATAAGCCATTTGCTACACTTAGCATGCGAACAAAGTGGCTCTTAATAAGCGTAGAGCTACTTAGTTTGTGACCCAGGCTTAGTGGCTCTTAACAAATTGAGCTACTTGTCTTGTGGCTTAGGCTAGGCTCTTAAATGGAAACTTAGTGACTTTTAGCTCATTAATTTACTTGGCTCTTGGCTTGAACTAGTGCTTCGCTCTTCTCAGAACCTTCGCTTCGTGGCTTTTTCGGACTCTAAGGTACGTGGCTCTTTGATATCCGAGCTCCTTGCTCTTTGTCGAGAGAAACCCAGAAATTTACTAGGCTCTTTTGGTGAGCTACATGGCTCTTTGAAGTCGAGCTACATTGGCTCACTTTGATATCTGACTCCTTGCTCTTTGTGAACCTAAGCAGCTGGGCTCTTACGAATTGAGCTTCGCGGCTCTTAACAAAGCGAGTTACCAGAAATAACGGCCGAACTAAGCTACTTCGCTCTTACCGAACTGAGCTTAGTGGCTTTTTCGGACTCTGAGCTACGTGGCTCTTTGATATCCGAGCTCCTTGCTCTTTGTCGAACTAAGCTACTGGGCTCTTTTGGTAGTTTTATATTACCAGTTTGAGCTTCCATGGCTCTTTACATTATCAGAGCTCCTTGCTCTTTGTCGAACATAACTCTCTCATATATATGCTGGGCTCTTCTGGCCGAGCTTTATGGCTCTTTGGAAATCTGACTCGTGGCTGCTTTGATATCGAGCTCCTTGCTCTTTGTCAGTGAACTGCGTGGCTCACGACTTGCAACTCTTCTCGAACTGAGCTACGTGGCTCTTTCGTCTTCCTCCCCTTAGGAAAGTGCTCGTAGTTTTAATGCCGATATATGGAGAATCAGAATAGACTACGTGACTTCCCCAGGTGTCCAGGCTTCTTTATAAATAACCGCCTTCCTTCGAGGGTGTGTGTTATACTTCTCTCCCATTTCCACCACTACCTTTACGATTATTCGGAGTTAGTACATGATGAAGCTTGGGGTTTGATCGCCAACTGCCGCGAAGTCTATTTGATGGTCATAGGCCGGCGTTTGGTTCGTTATTTTTGTCATTTGTTTAGAGTTATATTTGTTCCCTAGTCGCCATTTGTTGGGTTATTATTTGCTCCCAGTCCGACCATTTGATGGAGTTAGGTGAGAACTGCGGTCGGAGCGGCTTTGTTGAATGTGATCCATTCCTTATGTTATACCTCTCCTCCCCTCTTTTCTCCCTTTCTTTTTTTTTTTTTCTGCTTCCTTTTTCTCTTACTCGTGGTTTTTGCCTTGAATGGCTTCAAGTCCCGCTTCTAATGCTATACCTCTCCTCCCCTCTTTTCCTGCTTGCCTTTTCTCTTTTTTGTGGGGGTTTTTTTTTTTTTTGAATGGTTGTTAGCTGATTGTAATTTTCTGAGGTATAGAGAGCGGTTTTGTTGATTGTAATCTTCTAAGATGTAGGGAACGATTTTGCTGATTGTAATCTTCTAGAGTAACTGTAATAAAAGTACAATCCTTTGAAAACACGTATACTTGTCTAATGTTTCATGTAACCTTCTAGGGCCCTACCGAGCCCCGTGGATTTCTGATAAACCGAGCTCTCTGGTTCTTTCATTATGATTTACAAGAGTAGGCATACCGTAAATTAACAACGAAAAGAAAAGTTATTTAAACGAAAGTAAAACTGTTGCGCTTTATTAATAGATACAATCTAGGGTTTATGGGTAAAATCGCTTGAGGTGCTCGACATTCTAGGAGTGATGTAGGGTCTTTCCCTCCTCTGTTTGGAGCTCATAGTTGCTAGGACGGATTACCCGTGATACGATATAGGGTCCCTCCCAGTTAGGTCCCTGTTTCCCGTGAGTAGGGTCTTTCCTTGCTGGCAGGAGTTTCTTGAGTACTAGGTTACTGGGCTTAAAACTATTAGGCCTTGCCTTAGATCATAATTGTTTTTGTGTACCCGATGGTCTCGGCGCGTTTTGAGCTTGCTTCGCTTACGCTCCTAGGAGATCAAAGGTTCGGCGGAGAACCACCGTTGTGTTCGACGTTTGCAAACTTGACCCTAGGTGACTTGAGCCCAACCTCGATAGGGGCTACCGCCTCAGTGCCAAATGCCAAGGCGAACGAAGTTTCTCGAGTCGCTGACTTGTGTGTAGTTCTGTACGCCTATAGTACCTCGGGGAGGTATTCTACCCATTTTCCCTTTAGGTCTTCCAGTTTAGTCTTCAATGTTGCCTTAAGAGTCCTTACAGTGACACGCGTAGTTGAATCTGCGGAAGGCTGAGGACGAATATTATTCTTGATTCAAGCTCGCACTTAAAGTTTTGAATTCCCGGTTGTCAGCTACATTTTCCATTATCGGATACCAATGCCTTTGGGATTCCAAACCTACATATTATGGACCATGCGGCAGTTTGCGTACCTTTGCTTTCATTGATTATGGCCAATGGCTCGGCCTCTGCCCGTTTAATTGATAGTCCACTCCTATAATGGCAATTTGCATTAACCCTCTTGTAGGCGGGGGCGGTATATCTAATCCCGATCTTCGAAAAGGCCAGGGGCTTATGATTGAGGACGATGGCTCGGATGGGAGATGGGAGATCTTGGCATGTTCTTGACATACTTTGCATCTTCTGACTAGTTTTGTGGCGTCTTTGAGCATCGTGGGCCAATAATACCCTTGCCTCAGGGTTTTTCCTGTCAAGGTCCGAGCTTTGATATGGTTGTTGTAGATGCCTTCGTGTACCTCTCTAAGTACGTAGTCGGCGTCTTCCTTTCCTAAGAATTTGAGGAGGGGTGCGGGAAAAGCCCCGTTTGTAAAGGGTTCCTCGTAGAATAACGAATCTAGCTGATCTGGCCGATCTGGCTCTCAGTTTAGATGCCTCATTCGGATCACTCAATAGTGTCCCATCCAATTGATAGTCCTAGATGGGGTCCCTCTAGCTCGGCACAGTCATTATTGGGAGGACTTCATCGCTGTTGACGTTTACTGAGGGTTCCATGTGGTACTCGACCGACATTCTTCTGTCCAAGTCTTCTTGTGGCATCGTTGCTAGCTTAGCCAAGGCGTCAGCCTGTGTATTCTCCGTTCTTGGGACGTGTTGGCTTGAACCGTCACGAACTTTTTGGCTTGATTCACGTGCCTTTTTTAGGTAAAGATCAATTTTCACCTCTAAGCCATAGAGTCCTTTATACATTTTCACGCCAACTGGGAATCGCTACACACCTCTAGTTGATCAGGCTCCATGGAGCGGGGAGAGTTAAGCCAGGCAATGTGACCATATTACGGCCGTTATTAGGGCTGGGGCCCGATCCCCGAGTGCATATTCACGTCGATCCCATCCAGGTCGATTCAAACCACCGCTGTAGGCATTGGCGACTCCATCCACGGACAACCTCCGGCAGGAGGTCGAGACGGGGTTAGACGGTTTTGGTAAGGCTGCAATGAAGTGAATTCCATGATGAAATCTGCTAGCACTTGCCCTTTGATCGCTGTTCTTGGCTTGTACCTAATGTCGAGAAATCACTCGACTACATTGCCCATTTTACTAGTCTTCCACGGGGTTTTACGGTTTTTATGCGTGTTGCTTCATTAGGTGCTCTGTCGGAATCTCGATGGTGTGAGCTTGGAAGTATGGTCGAAGTCTTTTAGTGGTGGTCACCAATGCTAGAACTAACTTCTCCATCTTCGGATACCTTTCCTCTGCCCCTCTCAGAGCTCGGTTGTGAAATCGCCAGAACAGCGTGCTCACCTTGCTCCACGACCGGGCGGCCTCGTCGAAAAATAAAGGCTTGGCTAAGTAGAACGTAAGGGGTTCCCTCTCGGAGGGGCTTACCAAAATATGGGGGGAGCTCAAGTAGGTTTGTAGTGTTGAGAACGCCTTTTCGCAATGGGTATCCTAGTGGAATGCCTTTTTCAAAACTTGAAGAAAGTGGTAACACTTATCCTTTGAATCTGGAACCTAAGCTGACTCTTGCAACTATTCTTCGATCAAAGCGTTGATATCTTTAGTATTTGAGAACAGTTGCATGTCGAGCACGACTTCACATATTTGGATTTGCCTCTATTCCGCGGTTTATTGACTATGAAACCCAAGAACTTTCTTGCGGAGACTCCGAAAGCACACTTGGTTGGGTTTAGCTTCATCTTGTAGTCCTTCAAGACTTGGAATGATTCAGCTAGGTGGTCCACGTGGAGCTCGGCCTTGACTAACTTCACCAACATGTCATCTATGTATACCTCCATGGATGTGCCTATCTGTTTCTGTAACATCTTGTTCACTAACCTCTGATATGTGGCCCCCGCGTTCTTTAATCCAAAAGGCATCACCTGATAGCAATATGTCCCCTATCCAGTCACGAAGGATGTCTTCTCTTGGTCGCTAGGGTCCATCCTAATCTGATTATAGCCCGAGAAAGCGTCCATGAAGCTGAGGAGCTCGTGACCAACAGTGGTGTCCACTATGAAGTTGATCTAGGGTAGGGGAAAGTTGTCTTTCGGGTAGGCTCGGTTCACGTCAGTGAAGTCAATGCAGAGTCGCCGCTTCCCATTTGCCTTCTTGACGAGGACAACATTAGCCAACCAATCAGGATAATCTACTTCTCTGATAGCTCGGGCTTGGAGGAGTTTGTTGACCTTCGCGTTGATCGCCTTCTGCCTTTCTAGGGCAAAACTTCTTCTTTTCTGTTTGACGGGTTTGAAGGAGGGGGCCACATTCAACTTGTAGGTGATAACCACTAGGTTAATTCCTCCCATGTCCTCTTGCTTCCAGGCGAATACGTCCACGTTTTGTTTTAAGAAGTAGATGAGGAGGTCTTTGACGTCCTCGACCAGTTTGGACCCGATGTAGGTGAGGTGTTACGGTACAGTCGATCAAGTTGCAAGTTTCGACTCTTACGAAGGTGTTGGTCGGGTGTCGGTTCATCTCTCATGTCGAGGCTCATCCATATGGATCATTGCCCGCGCTACGTTTGTTGTACCAAGTAGCACTCCTGGCTTTCTCTTTGGTTTCCTCGAACCATTCCTACTCTAATCTCCGTAGGGAAATTTGACAACCCGCGTGATAAGTAAAGGATGGCCCTTATGGCATTGAGAGAAGAGCACCTTGATAACATATTTGGCAATAATGCGATGGGGCCTCCACTATGAGGAATTTTATCGTCGTTGTGGCCTGGCATGGGGGGTTTCCTAAAGTGAGTACTAGTTGTACTGACCTAGAGGCAATACTTTCTCTCCGAAGAATCCCCTTAGGTGGGCATTCTGCGGTTCGGCTTAACTCTTCAATGCCGTCTTGGCCGAGATGTCGATGCGAAGATGATGTCTGTCGAGCTCAGTTGTCGATCGGGACCACAATGAACTATTTTATTAGCCCACAGCTGACCCAGCTACTTTACTAGTGGGTCATCATGGGGATGTTAGCGACCTTCGGTCGGCATCAAGGAAAGGTTATGGTGAGAGTGCATCAGTAGGGGAGCTTGGACACGGCCTATACCTCTAGTGTCTCCCTTGATGCGTAGGCTGGCGTGGAGTGAGCTCTGGATGTTTGGATTCCCCACCTTCGACCAGATCCCAAATCACACTAATCTCTCTAAGGGTTCTTAGCGATCTTTGGCTTTGGGGCTGGTGACCCGGGTGGTGGAGTGTAGGTTCGATCTTCGGGAACCACGTAATGGCAGAGATGTCCACGTCAGATCAGGAATTCGATTTCTTTTTTTAACTGAACACAGTCATCTGTCCGATGCCCATGATCTCTGTGGAAGTCGCAGTACTTGGTCATGTCTCTTTTGGCTGGGTCCGTCTTCATCTGAGATAGCCATCTTAAAAACTTCTCATGCTGCACCTCATATAGGACTTAAGACACCGAGGCCGTCAGGGGAGTGAACTGCTGAGGTGGGTATCGTGGCTGCAGCTCGGGTTGGGGTGGACCCAAGCGATCCCTGACGCTACCTCTTCTCTTTGGAGATCGATCTCTGTCTTCCCTGCCCCTCCGTATGGATCTGTCTCGGTCTCTTCATCTCCTAGGGCCTCGGTCCCTCTTTTTCTCGTCCTTGTTTTTCTCCTTTCGAGCGGAAGAGCTTCCCCGCTTTGACATAAGGGCCTCCTCGCCGTTGATGTATTTTTCTGCTTTGGCGAGCACCTCGGCCATGCTTTCTTTAGGTTTCTTTGAGATGGAGAACATTAGTTCTTTGAACTGTATGCCTAGCCCGGCTATAAAGGCGGTGATGGCGAACTTTTCATCCGGGATGTCTACCCTTAATGACTCCGAGTTGAACCTCTAGACGTAGGACCTCAGGTTTTCTTGAGGGCCTTGCTCTGATCGTAATTGGTAGCTCGAGCTGCCTCTCGGGCTCCGATGAAGTGGGACACGAAAGCAATGGAGAGCTCCTTGAAGGATGAGACCGAGGCTGGAGGGAGCCTGTTGAACCATGCCAAGGCCGAGCCCTTAAGTGTGATGGCAAAGGCTCTGCATCTCATGGGGTCTTGGTATCCATGCAACTCCATCTAGTTCTTGTAAGTGTTGAGGTGGTCTACGAGGTCTTTCGTTCCTTCGAAAGCTTGATCTGGCGTGAGACCGTTAAGAGAGAGGAAGTGTAGTACCTCGTGAGTGAATGGGGATCCGTTTGTTGTACGAGGCATCCCATGGGCGGCCCGGGGCTTGAACTTTCTGGCCTCTTTCATGTGGCGGAGCTCTTATTGGATGTCCTAGAACCACTGTTCCCAAGATCGTTCCTCTTTCCCCTACTGACAAGGGGTTGGCTCTTTGCCTCCGTCGTCCCTATCAAGCATTCCCTCATTGCGACCGTCTCCAGGGGTACATAAGGATCATGCCCCCTAGTCCGGCTATTTTCTCCTCCTCTGTCAACATCTCAGGGGGCGCCAAGGTGTTGCTGCTCCTCCTGTGAAATGGTATTACGGCCTTCATGGGCTTGTTGTGCATCCTGTGGGCGCTGCACCTGTCTGGTGAGTTCCGCCAACTCCCTTAGCAGACGCTGATTGACGAGACGGAGGGCCTCCATCTCGTTGCTAGCGGCGTGAAGAGCTCTAGGAACGTCTCCCGGTTATCGGCTATAAACGTCGTCATGTTGTTCTTGCTTCCTCGGGGGGTTGGCGTGACTCTTACTCCTGTTTAAAGTCGATACCATCAGTCACTGAGAAATCAGTTTATTTGTAAAGGAACAGTCGCTCCCACAGACGGTGCCAAACTAATAGTGATTTTTCTATCGATCGCAGGCGAGAGCTTGGGGTCGCTAAGCCAGGTCCGTTGAGCGGATCATCGTACAACACAGCACGCCAAAGGGTGATGATCAGACGGGGGTGTCGATACGCCTCTCAGGTACTCGTCAATTTCTTTCTTGTGAAAAGGAAAGAATTCAATTGTTAATGGCGTTATGACTGCGTACCTTTCTTTGGTGGAATTGCTGGGTATTTATCGTAGGTGGGCGCAATGACTTTCCTTGTTAGATGGTAATACGGCATCTTTCCCATTGGGTAGGGGATTTTCTCTTTCTTATCGCTAACTGAATATTAGAGGATAATTAGGATGTCATAATCATGGGAGATCTTACTTCCCTTAATGAATGGATATCGAATCATGAGGATGGGTGCTTTTTCCTTCTTCTGGCTGGGCGGGTGAATGGTGGATTATCCACTGATATGCTCATTGCCCAGGCTTAGCCTCGATCCTGGGCTTGCATGCACAGGAGTAAATAAGACGTCATCATGGGCCGAGCTCCCTGCGTGAGACCTATTTTGGGCTTTACTAAGGGTTCGTTCCCTGGGCTCGCGTCCTGGGCCTATGTAAGCTGATTCTTTAGGCACTATTAGATATCATCCCTCATTTGAAGAGCCTAGCACACTTCCTAGGGATTCCATTCTCTGAGGAGGAAAAGAGACAAGGAATGATGGAGGAAATAGCAAAGCTGTGTAGTCTTGACTGCCTCATAAATTTAGAGGTGAATGTGAATGGAAGGCAACCCAGTACTGGACTCAAAAATAGCAGCTTCTTTAGGAAAGGAGAGGTGGGTGATTGGGTCAATCGTGTAAGGCCTACCATGGTGGAGAAAATTGAAAATCTTATTCAAGAAAAGCTGAGTGGCTCTGGTCTATCCTTCAAAATGTCTTGCAGCACTTAAATAAGCATGGGGATAATTAAGAGTTTTTTTTATATATTTTTTTACTTCTATTCTTTTTTGTATTTTAAGTTCTAGTACTTACACATCATGCCTAACTCTTGTGTTAGAATGTTCAACGTTTCAAAACTGTTGGACATAAGGAGGGGAAGGGTCCCGGGTTTGAGTCTCGATAGGGACATTTTACTATATTATAACTAAAGTATTTAGGGTGCGTTTGAGAGAGCTTACCTATAACCTATTTGAGCTTATCTTCTCACATGAATACTTTTGATAAAAAATTGTAGATGTTTGAAAAATCTTATAAAAATAACTTATGACCCCCCCTATAAGTCATTTTTAGTTTATTTCAATAAGCTTCATGGATAAACTTATCAAAAAAAAAGCTCAAAAGAGCTTATACAGAAGACTAAAATTGATCATCTTAATGACAATAATGTCCTTCTAAAAAATAATGAAAAAATTATAAAATAGCTTTCTGAAAAATACTATAAAAAATTTGTAAAATTTTTTAAAAATTATAAAAAAAATAGGAAAAAATTCTGAAAATAATGAAATAAATTCCGAAAAATTATGTAAAAATTGGTAAAAAATTTTAAAAATTTATGTAAAAAATATAAAACAACTTCCAAAAAATTATGTAAGAATAGGTAAAAAATTTCAAAATGATTATTAAAAAATATGAAAAAAAATCTGACATATAATTAAAAAATAGAAAAAAAATCTATTGATGATAATTTTCTTTATTTAGAATTTTATGTAGATCCATGAGTATTTATTTTGCTTTGGAACTTCAAATTTTTATGATGATGGAACAGTAATGATGTTTGTTATTTTTGCTTGTTATTTTGTTTTGAAAATGATTGTGAAGATGGGAAACAATAGTGATGTATGATTTTTATGTTTGATGTATTTTCCTTTGTATTTTATTATTAGATAAAAATTATAGACAATATTTAGTGAGATATATGATTTTTATTTATATTAGGTAGCGTGCGCATCACTTAAAAAAGTCTGCGCCTCAAGTGTGCCTTCCGCCTCAAGGACTCAAGAGGCTTTTGCGCTTCCGTACGTCTTACGTCTTAAATAACTTTGAATACATGGTACATCAGGTTTCAATTTATAGAAAGCATCCAAATTAAAGATTTTAATGAAGAAAAAAAATATATAATTAATATTTTAGTTTTTATAATCTCTTTGATGCATATGAAACAAAATTGAAGAGGAGAGTATGATTTATTAGTTATTTTTTATACTAAAGATTACAGGTGAATGATAAATGTTTTCAGTATATAGTAAATCTTTACTTTATTTTAATTTTTTATCATGGTTTCATGATATATATATAGTTCTTTAGTTCTTTAGTTTTTAAAAATTTTTAAACATTATGATAAGTTTTAATTTATCCAAACACTTCAATTTTATAAGTGCTTATAATGATCTTTTCAATAATTTCAACTATTATAAGTACTTGAGTAGTAATACATCCAAACACCTTAAAATAATGAATAACCGTTTCTTAAAATATGTATCCAAACATAAATAGTTTATTGAATGAAGTACTTATGATATAAGCTCTCATCTAATAAGGTCTTATAAAATAAGTGTTTAATTAAATTGGTTACTCAAACAGGGCCTTAGTTATCAAAAAAAAAAAGTTATACTACTCTATTTTTAATCTATTTTTAGAAGGATTAAATTCTGGGTTTTCCCTTATGCTCAACTTACCCCTTTACCAAATCCTAAGGGCAATTAAAGGCTATTTAATTTGCAACTAATCGCATTTATGTTTGTTGGTGTGAGTTTTTCTATTTTATCATTCTGGGAACTCAATCTTCGACACAAACAGATACTCCTATCATGATTTTAAGAAAACACATACTTTTTCTATTTTAAGGTTTTCTGGATTCATAACTACAAACCTTAATTATGTGCTTGTTGAAGGAACAAATCCGGAATTCACCTCCTCCTTCCCAAAAGCACATTCCCATCCTTGTTATTTCTTACTAAAACCATATTATTTCCATATTTTATTCATCCAAGACCTGCGACATGAATACAACCCTTCCTTATTTTATTCGTGGCATGCAACACAAATATTATTAGAAAACTATTTTTTTTATTATTATTATTTTTTTAAAGACCGATTTTTTCTAGCACTAACAGAAAATACTAAGTATTCTGGCATAAATCAGAAAGATTTCTTTTATTATTATTTTTTTTCCATTTTTTTAATCACATTCAAGAACTAGAGCACATCTAGAACAAATTAACATTCTTTTAATTACTTTTTATGATTCCATGAACTAAAGAATATATCTAGAACAAATTAATAAAAAAAAAAGCTCTTTTTTTACTATTTTTGGAATTACAACCTGAACTTCTAGATCTCATTAATAATGCGCATTTTTGTTGACAAAAAGAAAAATTTAAAACCAGAAAACAACGTAAAATTAGTCTGATACCATTTTAGGAAAAATAAACATTTTTGTGAGGATACCATCTAGATGCTCATGCCCAAGATTTGTTGCTTCTTTGTTTCAGTAGCAAAAACTATTTCGCCTCAAGTCATATATAGATATGATAATGATTGTAAGTACCATAATCATTTGAACCTCTAGGCATCAATGGCGCAACGTGAACCTACAAAAAGGCGATTCGACTGCGGTATCTCGGCCGCCTCTCCAATGATTAAGTCAACAAAAGAAGAAAAAGAAGAAGCAGAAAGTTTTGGCACAGTTTGAATGCCCTTACCTCGTGGGAGATCTTCCCGATTTATATGGCGTAGTTTGTTAATCTTCCCTTAATTTTAGGAATAAAATCTCTTAATTTTAGGGATAAAACTTCTTCCTTCCTATTAAGGATTAACTTTCCAAGAAATAAGGGATTTGAAAACTGGGAAATCCGCTGATAAATATCTTTTTTTCTTATTTTCCTCTTCCGTGTACTTATCCATAACGGACTTCCCATATGCAGTAGGATAGCCGGCTGGGGGACTTAAAACTCTAAACGGGCCACCTTGAGGCTAGTTTATGGGAAGACACCTTGGCTTTCTAAGATGTGCTTCAAGACTTTCCCATTTGGATAGTCCCGCCTCGTCTTAATACGGTAAGTGAGCTTGGGTCGTTCCACAGTGTGGACCAAGCGGGCCTTAGGCCCATCGAGTACCGGGTCTAAAGATTATGGTACTCAAAATGCCCCCCTTTTCCCCGACTGAAGGTTTATGCTTTTCCAATTGGGGAAAATACGGTGTTTCCAAACCTTGAGTGTGGAAAGTTGAAAGGACTGGGAGAATTAATATGTACATTGAACGTGTTGTAAGGTGAAGTGCGTTTGGATATAAAGTGTGTGGGCAGCGCACGTTTCCCAACATGTCTACGTCGCATGATGTCTTGACGACACATTTAATGCGCCCGTTGATGTTTTGCCCCTATATATAGGGGTTGGACTCTAAGGCTTTCCCTTTTTACGATTTCGCAAAGCTCTTTACCTACTGCAAATTCCTTTCTCCTGTGTTTCTACGAACTGTTCTTTGAAAGGAATTATCGGAGATCCCTTCACAACTTTCAATTTTCTGGTGAGTTTTTTAAAAAAAAAACTAGTTTGTATCTCTTTCTTTGTGTGTGTTTTTTTTTTTTTTTGTTCTGTTTGTTGATTATTTTTTAGTAAGAAAGTTCTTGTTTCTTCTTGAGTGTGTTGAACATCATTCGTCAGTGGGGTTCTTAGGTTTTGTCGCTAGCGAGTTGTTAAACCTGCAGATGGGGGTTTCTTTTGTCTTTTGGTTGATCCCTTTTTATCTATTTGTTTGCATATAGAATGGCGAGAGGTCACGAAGAGGCTTCCACCAGTCAGACTGGGCGTAAGAGGGGGACCCCTCGGGAAACTCCCACGATAAGTAGCTTAGTCGTTGCTATGTCTGTAGAGGACTTGAGTCCTTCAAATAAGTTCTTGTTGCCATCGGATTGGAAGTGTCAGACGGAACGACTACTTCGACAATGGGAGCGATAGATAATGCCATTTATTTTACTCGAGAGCAATTTGTTGTTGGACTTTGCCTCCCGATCCTTTCTTTGGTGAAGCATTTTCTACACTTTACTAGGTCACCTCTTGCACTCATACATCCGAATGTCTTTCGAATTCTAATGGGTTGCAATGTGCTAAACTTTCTCTACTAGTTGACATACCCTTCTTTTTTGAAATTTTTGTAAGCAAACGCAAGCGAGGCCAGCTAGTTGGCTAGGTGGAAGGCGTCGAGCACATCAAGCGGCTTCGAATCCGCGAGGGCGTAACACGACTCCTCTTATCTGTGAAGAACACAGAGTGGGCGCCAGCCTTCCCTTCGTGATCCCATCATCGGCCATTTACCTACAGGCTTGTTAGGGAGCCGAAACATTTTAAGTTTCTTCTTGACCTTTTGAAGTTGATCGGGTGGCTCTTAAGTGGGGGCGATCAAGAGCCTCAGGCGAAGAGACCCTTCAAGGCCACTGGTGAAAATCAAAACCACATGAAGCGTGCAGAGAATAAGAGACCAAGGAAAAAAAATGTTGAATGGATCAAAGGGTGCCACAGTAAAGACTATTTTTGGATTGGTGGATCAATCTCTAGTAAGACCAGTGAGGAGAGGAGAGAACGATATGTCTAACCTCGCTAGCGTTAAACCTTATGAATCTTGTGTTACAAGTGCTCAAGGAGATTCACCTCCGGCTCTTAAGGAGGACCAGGTGGCAAGAGCCCGGCAGTGCGATCCACTGGAAGAGGCTCGGGGGGAAAAGTCCGATGTGATTACTGTGGACTCTCCAGAACGAGCCCCGAATGCCCTTCCAACTTTGGATGGGGCCACCCAGGACGCTTTCAAGGAGGCTTGTGCATCGCTGGAGGACGGGGCTCCAGTTGAAGGACCTCCCAACGCTGATTGATTCGTTTTGGTAGAGTAGGTGTTCGGAATCAACAAAATTTATAACCTGAGTTCTACACGCGTAGCGAAGCTACTAGTATAGTGGCTCAAGGGTGAACTGAGGATGGGTTTTCTTAGTGAGAGAAGAGTTGGTCACGTGAAAATGGTGTTTTCTACGTTAAAGTTCAAAGGGTTTATGGGAAAGCGATTATTAGTAAATGGTTGAAAAGCTAAAATAACTAAAGTGAAAAGTTGAGAAAGAAATCCTTGAAGTCTCGGGCCACTGGGCTTAGGGTTCTAGGTTAACCAACATGTACTCAGGTCTTTATCCTCGCATTTGGGAGCATGACATATGATATTTGACGGATCTTCATTTAACTAAAACCTAAACCACAAGTTTTCCTTTTGAAATATAGCATTTTATTAGGCATAAATGTCCCTAGCAATGAAAACACATCTCAAAAACACTACCCGACGATAACTAATAGGAGACAACTAACTGGGCCTCAGTGGATCTAGCGAAAGTATCCACTGAACCCAAAAAGCTTGCCAAATACACATTAAAGGAGCATACATAAAAATTTTAACGCTGGTGAGAAGTAGGGGCACAAATACCCTTAAACACAGACGTGAAGAGCATGAGAACATGCAGCTAAGCCTAAAAACAACACCCAGTGGCCTTCCCTTTCAAGGATCAAGGGGTATTAGCCAAGCATCCCTTGATTTGTCATCATCAAGGGGTGTTTGGCTACCAAGAAAGTCACGAAAGTGAAGAGAGAAGAAAATCACCACTAGCAGAGGGAAAGGAAGCTTCGTGCCCAATTTCCTTGATTGATTGATGGTATGCCAAAAAGTTCATTTGATTACAAGCATGGTTGAGTTTATATAGGCTCAGAAATAAGGAAATTACAAAAGTGTTCTAAAGAACCAAAATTACATAAGGGAAAACTTGTATAAAACCACCAACGAGTAGACTCGCGGTCAGCCGAGCACGGTGGCTTGGTGTTCACGGGTGGCTTGGTGTTCGCAAGTTCACGAAAATTCGCAGGTGCAAATTTTACAACCCCAAAATTTGCAGGTTGCGAAATTTTACAACCCCCAAAATTTCAACAGCTTGCTCCCCCCTCTTCAGTAATTTTGCTCCAAGTTTCCTCTAATTTGATCTTGCATCTTCGAATTCGGCTCGGGTTCATCGTGTTTGAATCGAATTGAGGAATGAGTGTTTGGCTTGTAAAACTACCATACTTCACAAAATGTCGTAGTAATGAAGTCGGGACCCAATGTATCAATTGAGTTATTGAAATTGATTGAGTGCGCAGCGCATAAAACATGCCAGAAACAAAGGTTGAAATTGCACTATTTGCAGTTTTCAATCACTCCTGCAGGGTTACTAGTCCATAACCTTGTGAAATAGAGGAAGATCATACAAGATATGTTTTTTTGCAAATGGTACTGTTCAAAAGAATGTGCAAATAATACTTGGCAACCCGATTATGACAAATTGGGACTCTGTATAAAGACTAGCAGGAGAACACATGCCATACAGGAAATGGTTTGAGGGCAACAATTCCAAGGAAATCGAGCTGAACTACCAAAAATCTAAGTGTTTTTAGGTGATCAGTTTGCACCAATAAGCTGCTAAGCTACCTCCCCCCAACCAAACTCTTGTAATACCTTAGGCTGGCGACCAACTAAATAGATTCGGTTCACACTTATTTCATGCTTCTATTGTATTGTAGGGTGCGATGCTGAAAGCTCTTACTTCAAAGTCCATGTAGCAGGGGATTCCGCAGGTGACTCCCAACCAACTAAGGTTTAGGTCATCAAGTCAAAAGTATCTTTCAACCACAAACTCTACAGGTTTCACCTCGGACTTGAATGATTTGAAGTCGCTTCCTCTGACTTGCTAAACTCACGATCCACCCATGTAGCGAGCACAAAGTCGGTGACTCCCAACCAGTTGGCTTAGGGCACCAGGTTTTAAAGGCTTACACCATATACCCCTCGGACCGTGCTCGGGTTTAAAGGCAAAGCGTCGCGGCTTTACTTATCTCTTTTTCTTTTTCTTTTGTCTTTTCTTTTTCTTTTAGAAGACACATTGGCCTTCATTCTTGGGGAACTCTAACCTATTATAGGTCGTCAACGAAGCTAAGGTTGGTTTTGCAAAGTAAAGAGGGAGTATCGACTGTAGCCCATTGATGAAAACTAATGTAGAATTTATGTGTGTGACTAGAGAATGGTGGAAGACGGGGGGGTAATTACTGGGGTCTTCAGCGGCCAAAAACTCAATCGGGCATGGAACCGTTTCAGCATTTGGTATCATCTGATTGCTTCCAATTTTTCGAGTACAGGAAAGGCAAAATCACAAATATAAGTCAAATGAGATGCAAAAGTGTAGAAAAATAGATTTGTATTATATATATCAAGGTGAATTTACAAAATTTTCGACTTTTGAAAAAAGAAGTAAACAGCAAGCCTCTATATAAACACAAAAAGGGCTTTGTTGGGTATGATGTACAAGTAAAACTAAAACCAAAAGGATGAACATCACTTCCAACACTAACTATCCCAGTAACGGAACGAGAAAGTTAGTGGAGAAAGTGGTACCTCCTCAATCAGTGGCTGGAGAAGGCTCATCACTCCAGCTGGGCAAGCCCAGTGCGTGGGTGAAGACGGTGATCTTCTTTGCCAGCCTTGACTCCCTCAAAGAGAGGCTGCGGGGAGGCTGGAGTGTGGTGGAGGGCGATCTGTCTGGGGGAGGATAGGCGGGGTCGAGCGGGGCCTGAGGAGAGACATCAGGGAGGCCCAAGTGGCTCTCTAGCCGCACGATGCTAGCCTGGATCTGAGCTATGGAAGCCTCGGTGCGGGTCATCCTCTCTGCTAGTGTGGCCTGTGAGGCTGCAAATGAAGCCGTAGTGGTTGAGAATGTACGGACCGTCTCCATGAGAGCCAGGAAGTCTCTAGCAGAGAGGGTAATGTACTGCGGGGGCTGTGTGGAGGTGCTCGGCCCAGCTATATCTAGCAGAAGCGGTGGGCATGGGGCCGAGTACGTGGAGGCGGAGGTTATCGGGCGTGCGGTGCAGAAGATGGAGCCTGGAGGAGTGGCCGGTCAGGTGGAAGAGACTGGGGGATGCGGTGAGCGGGCTGGAGGCTCCCCGGTGTGGCTGGTTATGGGGGACGAGTCCCTCGAGGACTATCATCGGTGACCTTTCGTCCTCGTCAGATCTGAGGGAAGATCGCGAGGCTGGCCTACATGTCGATCAATCGTAGGAGTGCTCCACGCGGCCCAGCGACAGCGGCTCCAAACGGGCTCGTTGAGGGGCTTTGCGTGTGCTCAAGGGCACGATGTAATGGCGAAATGAAGGGGACTCATTTCGGGGCGAGCTCAGGCGGTGGACCACGTCCTCGGGAAATGGAATAATGAGGTCATAATACGGCTCGCCAAACCTAGCTGGCCACATTGAGTATGGCGGTGGGGTTGACTTTGGATCCCGAATCCAATAGTGCCTTGTCTATGCAGGTGCCTCCAATGTTTGAAGAGCCGAGATGGTGGGATCACGAGATCTTTATTATTTCCAACAAGGTTTTGCCTTGGATGATGATGACTTATTCAGGTCGGAAGGCCTCCTTATTAATGCCCAACCCTTTTGGCTGTGCACAAGTCCTTAAGAAATTTAGCATAGGATTTGGAACTTTGTTTGATCATATCAAACAAGGGATGTTCACCTTGACACGCCTCGAACTTCGAAAATGCCTTAACGTTTGAAGCCTTCTTTTTGCCTCGATTGGCAGGAAATGGGGGATACTTTCTTCATGGTCTCGTGTGATTATGTGTTCAATACATATCTTCTTTTCTTTGGTCTTACTTGCGGGTTTGGGACCCATTTAACAATTTCTTACCACTTCTCCAAGGTGATAATAGCACGGACTTCATCCATTTTGTGTCGGCTGTTGGGAACATAACAGTTCATGCACCCCTAGAAGTTGGGGTCTGGGAGGAACCTCCCTTTCTCCAGCACCTGAGGTTGATTATTCAAGCTACTGATGGATGACTGCATGGTATCAATTTTTTGATTTAGGATTTTGTGAAGCCCATCAATTCTTTTGTCCATGGAGATTTCTACCTTTTCTATTCTTTGGTTTATCTGAGCATTGATAGTTTTCTGCTCCTCCACAAAATTCCCCACCACCTTGCTTAAATTCATGATGGCACGCTCCAGCAATTGATGAAGTTGAGTGGCTCTGTTCTTGAAGTGGACCATCTTATTCTTCTTGATATTGCCACACAGTGGAACATACTCTGAAGTTTAAGGCTTCCAGGACAGGTTGGGGTGGTTCTTCCAGTTGGGATTATAAGTGTTGCCATACTGGGCATCAATTGGTAGCCTATTTTGGCCCACAACATTTGCATTTTCAACCATTAAATCCCTTACTGAGGGAGAAATTAGACAATTCTCTCCTTGATGATTGGTAGATTGACAATTGAAACATGGTTGGCTAGGCATGGATGCCTCGATCCTTTGCCGTACCTCTGAGTGAATTTCTCTACTCAGTTCTTCCATTCTTCTTGTTTAGGGTGGAACTGGCTGTGCTTTAATTCCATATCCTCCGTCGGCGCATAAATGCCTCCTACGGTTTGCTTGGTAGTTTCATTCTCTCTACCTCCCTTGAGTTGCTCATCCCATCCCTTGGAGGTTTCAACCACGCGTAGTTAAAGTCCATGGCTTCATCGAGTTTTTGCTAGGAAGTCCCCTCCACACATGGTCTCTGAATTGTTTCATGGAAGGGGACATTCCATACGTAGAAATGGTTCACCAGCATCCATGTATCAAAGCCATGATGAGGCATGCGCGATGGTTTCAAGATACCTTTCGGCAGCATTAAAACTTTCCCAGCATCATGGCTGCGAGGTATAGATCTTCCTCTTCAAGTTGTTGGTCTTATGAGCATTGAAGAACTTCTTCAAAAATTCCGCCTGGAACTCGACCCAGTTCCTAATGGTCCTTGGCCTTAGTGAGTTAAGCCAAATTTTGGCTTTATCTTTGAGGATCAAAGGGAAAGCCTTCAGCTTGAGCAAGTCCATATCGAATGCACCTTCCTTGAAAGTCGTGCAAACTTCCTCAAAATCCCGAATATGTGTGTATGGATTTTCATTTTCCATACCATGAAAAGTCGGGAGCAGGGGCACTAAATAAGGTCTCACTGCCACATCCTCTGCAGGGGGTATAATGCATGAGTGCACTCACCCTTGGTGGGTGAATGTGATCCCTCATTAATCGGTATGCATTGGGTTCACGATGAACCCCCTATTGGCTCTACTGCTCTTCAGGTGGGGTCTCCATCGATTGGTGTCTTGAGCTTCTTCACAACCCTCTTCAATTGAAGCACCTAGCCTTTCAATGCACTGCTTGATGTTTACATCCCCCTTTGCATAAGTGCTATGATCACACCACAAACAAGAAACCAACAAAAACTAGACTAACAAAAAGGACCTAGCTGTTAGCTAAAATCAAAACAATAGTAACGATGCACTTACCGGGGGAGTTTTCAAACTCCTGTAGGTGAAATCTTATTCCTACCCAGTGAACTGCAAAATGGGGAAAAATGATAAAATCAAAAAGAAATGAGATTGCACCAAAACTTATGATGTGAAACACAAGTTCACTGCCTTTCTTTCTCACTAGGGCACCATCGCAAACAGCGGCATCTTTGGTCGTTTTATTCAGTGGGTGTTGAATCAACAAAATTTATAACCTGGGTTCTACTGCGGCGTAGCAAAACTCTTTGCAATATAGTGGCTCTAGTGAACACGGGAATGGGTTTTTTCTTCGTGAGAGAAGAGTTACCGATTAGTGAAAATGGTGTTTCGTTGGATTCAAGGGTTGTGGGAAACAATGTGTGTAAATGGTTGAAAAGCCAAATAACTAAAGTGAAGAAAAGTTGAGGAGAAATCCTTGAAGTCTCGGGCCCGCACAGTCTTAGGGTTCTAGGTTAGCCAACATGTACTTTCGGGTCTTTATCCTCTCATTTGGGAGGCATGTGGCATATAAAATCCCGGCTGGATCTTCATTCAGCTTTAAAACCTAAACCACAGAGTTTTCCTTTTGAAAGATGGCATTTATTGGTATATAAATGTCCCCCGGTGAAAACAAATCTCAAAAACACTCTATGATAACTAATAGGAGACAACTAAGCGGGCCTCGAGTTGATCTAGCGAAATATTCTTTGAACTTAGCTTGCGAATACACATTAAAGAGAGCATGCATAAGAGATTTTAACCTTTGGTGAAACTGAGGGCACAAATGTATAAACATAGGCGTGAAGCATGAGAACATGTAGCTAAACCTAAAAACAACACCCAATGGCCTTCCGCTTCAAGGATCGGGGGTATTAGTAAGCATCCCTTGATTTGTCATCATCGAGGGTGTTTGGCTTCTGAAGATGCAAGAAAGTGAAGAGAAGAGAAAATCACCACAGTGAGTGAAAGGAAGCCCGTGCTTAATTTCCTTGATTGATTGATGGTATGCCAAAAGTTGGTTGATTACAAGCATGGTTGAGTTTATAGGCTCGAGAATAAGGAAATTACAAGCGTTCTAAAGAACCAAAATTACATAAGGGCAAACTTATCAAACCACCATAGTGGATCAAAAGCGATCAACGAGCCGCCGGTGGCCGGTGTTCGCGAGGTTGTGAAAATTAGCAAGCTACTTGAAATTTCGCGAGGTTATTCTGCAATTTTATAACCTCACGAAATTCCCGCGGGTTGCGAAACCCTACAACCCCCAAACTCAACTGACTTGCTCCCCACTCTTCGAGTAATTTTGCTCCAAGTTTCCTCACGATTTGATCTTGCATCTTTGAATTCGACTAGGGTTCATAAATGTTCAGTCCAGGTGAGGAATTAGGAAGTGTTTATTTTAACAAAACTACTAAAAATAGCTACAAAATGTCATCGATAATGGCGGGACCAATGTATCAATTGAGTTGTGGGATTTGAGGTGAAGTACGCAAAAGCGCACATAAAACTGTCATAAACAAGGTTCAAAATTGTACTATTTGGGTACTAATCACTGATTAAGATGTAAGCGAGGCCCCTGCTATAGAGACAACCATTGGTCCGCCGCTGTAGGCTAGACAACGCAGTCTCGCAATTCCCGACGCCCACAGAGCAAGGCTACATGACAGGCTGATGTTAGGCTCGTATGTTAAGCTGATGGAGTGGGATCGTCCTTCGATGGATACTTTGGCTCCTGGTCCAAATGAAGCCCAGTCAATTATTGGCCGCTTGCTTTAATAAGAGGGACTATTCTGCCGCACATATGCGCGAACTCTACCCCAATCTCCTCCGAATACCTGTGGTAGCTCGTGTTAAGGAGTATTCCATTCCCTTCCCCAACTATATGGATAAGAAATCCTACCAGAGTGTGGCTGAGGACGGGATGTTTATTCACAACCATGACTTTGACGAGACATCTGAGCTGGTATGACTAGACTTCTAACATTTGAGCGTGGGTTTTATGTTGTGATTCCCTCCTAACTAACACCTCTCCTTTTGTAAGCTGTCACCGCTATTCGGAACATGGCGCGCTAGCATAGGGAGCTTCACCATAAGCTAGGGGATGCCAAGAAGCTACGGCTATATGATCAGTTAGTCGTTTCCAAGCACCAAGCCTAAGACGACGCCTTGGTCAAGGCCAAAGCTAGGTCTAAGCACTGGGAACGGGAGGCTAAGGTCGGTGAGGAGAAGACTGCGAGTGCAAAGAGGGAGAGGGATGAAGCCAAAGAAGAGGCGCAGCTTGCCCGGTTAGCTGCAGTTGCGATGGGTGACGCGAAGGCACTGGCGGAGGACAAACTAGCTATGGTCCAAGATGCCCTGACGGTTGCGAAGGAGGCTAGGTGGAAGGCCGAGGCTAAGGTTATCCGCCTAAAGGTTAAGCTAACTTCACTTGTGTTGGAGATAAAGGTGGCTAAGGATGAAGTGTCTTCTCTCCACTGTGACGCCCCAAAATCGGGGTGTCCGTTGACAACCCGTCAACCATCGGAAAGTCCCATCTAATTATCTTGAGACTCACTTTGGTAAAAATGACTCTAGGGCCCATAAACCCAATACTCATCAAATATACACCCAACTATATTCTGATAGTTCATGAGTTATAACATTTCTCTTAATCTGAAACACATCAAAATTACAATTCTAATACATGATATACCAAAACCATCAAAGCCACAACCGGCTTTCTTCAAAATCGGCCTCTAAGATGAGCCGTCTCCTCGAGCGCTCCCTGTACCTGAAATAATATTCCCTCGGCGGGTGAGCTAGCTGATGGTGTGGAATCACCCTAAATGGGTTACTCCCCACCTATGTGCATATGCAATGATCAATGTAAACACACACTCAAGCGGAATTTGGCAGTCCTACTTGAATGTCTAAATGACCAACCATGTGGCCCACCGAGTCCTCACGAGCTCCTCACACTTGCCTAAGCCATGTGAGAAAACACCATTTCAAAGGACTACTCTCCGAGGTGAATGTGTTTGATCCTCCAAAATTTAATACATGGTTCTCAATATAATCGTGATTAATCTCCCATCACCACTGGTGTAATTATCCAGTTCCTTTCGCAACTATGTCGCTTATTTTCTTTCATATCATGCACACACTAATTTAATATCTTGTAAGATGAATGCATTATGTCGGTTCAATACACTGATAATAATATATCATACTGATCATGTATTGACATAACAATCAACAACATGTTACTTTTATTTATCATTATCACTAGTCACTGAGCTAAATAATACTTTTCAATAAATGGCTCTGGAGCACACAACACATAATGGCTGTCCACTCCAAACCCGGATCATTTTTATCAAATCCAAATGAATGTTGGCCGCCCATGGACAACATCATCAACATCGTCCACTTTGTAACTAATCCAGCTGGCTTAGCTTCTTCTGTCTATAGAAATCACAACATATTTAGATTATAAATTATGACCTAAGGCTCTAAATAGTCCATATGATCGGTTGTTCTGATCATCACAACTACCCAAAATTTCTACATTTCGTTCCAAGCTTGGGACTGATCAACGCCACCGGCTGGCTTCAATCATACTCAACCATCAATGTTACTTAAACAAGAGGTAAAGCAAATAGATAAAAACCCCTACCTCACGGAGTTTGTCGAAACTCCCTGCACCAGGCCCACGCTGTAGTCCTCGCCGCGCAGCAACTTTCCTTCTCGACCCGGCATAACGGTCCGACGCTTCGGGATCTTAGAGAGAAGTTGCATACTCTCTCACTAAAATCAAAACCAACTCACTGTGATCCCTCTCTCCCTTCCTCTTCACGTTCTTGGGTCTCTTTTGAATAAAGAAGATGACCACTATTGGCTCTTTGTCCTTACCATTTGGCAATTCAATTAATGTCATCCATGTCCTTTCTCTTGATTTTGACACTGGGCACAATCTCGGCCATCCATTTCCATCCTCTCTACTATGCAAGGTGTCACATTTAGTACATGCTAGGTGACTTTTGTCACATCACATATCGCTTTACGACACCCGAGCACGGTGCCTCGGAAAACGTGAATACCCGACCGCCTCAAAATTCGACGCGGTAGCTAGATTTCAGAGACGATTCCAACGGTGAAACTGCTTTGTCATCCGAGATCTAGAAAATTTTCTGATTTACCCAATTAACATTTTACCATGCCAGCTCAATTTTCTGGTTTCACATCCACTCTCAAGCGGGCAAGCACAAAGAGGCCATGGAGGAAGACTACTAAAAGGCCTTAAAGTTGATATTTGCATACGGCTGCGACTGTTGTATGCTCAAACATAACATTGGTGGAGACCAGCCAGAGGTTCTAGATGGCATGCCCCGACTCCTCTAGAGTTCTTCATGAACCCCAGGTGCCCCATGGCTCGAGCGCCCACCGAGGCCATAGTAATTGAGGTGGAGCAGAGTAAAATGGCAGAGAAGGTAAAGGATCCAGAAAGGAGCTCTCCTGCTGAGAACTCACTAACATCTGCCTTCCCTCCACCCTTTTGTTATAATCACTCTATCACTTAAATTATTTATTTTCTCACGCTATTAGCTAAAGATTCATGAAATATAATTTTAGTTTACTTATACTATTGATTCCTTTTATCTCACAACTCCCTTCCACAAATCTTGACTAGGATAGTTGCTTCAGGGATATTTAAGAGCTAGAAGTTGGTAGGGTTTACACATGAGCCAGCAAGTAAGGCACCATTTCAAGCTTTGGCTCTAGTCAACAAGCTAAGAGCCACTGCTACGCTTAAGCATGTACCAACAGGCTAGAAGCCACGTCTAGCTTTTTTAAAGTGCCAGCAAGCTATGAGCCACATCTTATCTTTTGAAAGTGCCAACAGGTTATGAGCCACATCTGGTCTTTTGAAAGTGCCAGCAGGCTATGAGCCACATCTGGTCTTTTGAAAGTGTCAACAGGCTATGAGCCACTTCTAGCCTTTTGAAAGTGCCAATAGGCTATGAGCCATATCTAGTCTTTGATAAGGGGACTATTCCAAGAATTAAAAGAAAATACTTTAAAGGAAATTTAATTGATAACACCTTTAAAGACAATTTTATGATTAATATTCCTAGAATTAGAAGAAATTTCTTTAAAGGAAACTTTATTGATAATACCTTTAAAGAAAAATTTTATTGATAATACCTCTTAAGATGCATAGTATTCCACATCTCACTAGCGTCCCGTCCAGTTTATCCAATGTGTACGATTCGGCTACCTCCATTTTAACTACATGTACGACCCTTCCTAATTCGATTGAATCACACTATTTCATACAATCCAGAAGCAAAGATCTCTTCAACACTGTAGGCCTAATTTGAAATGCGACTTTTATATATATTATAGTTTGTCAGTCTTTGTTGGTACGATGCTATACACAACCGCAGCCTTCATGGGAGCTCTGGCTGAACATATCCCAGTCTTTGGGTGATACTTCACCATTAGCCGGATTCTCAGCCTGGCGGGGCACCCCAACTTATAGGAATTAACATGGCTTCCATCCCAGGCAGGGGGATGGAACATCCTAGTTTGCTTCCGGCTGATTGTTCTATAGGCCCAAAGAACTCCAAGTAGCTCTTCTACCCACTTTCCCTTAGCCGAATGTAGACGCTTTTTCAAAGCCGTCAAGAGAGTTTTGTTAGATGCTTCCGTCTCGCCATTACTCTACGGGTACTGCAGGGTTGAGTACAGGTTTCTGATTTTCAACTCATGGTAGAAATTCTTGTATACGCTATCAAACTCCGTGGCCTGCTCATGATCAATTTGAAAGAGCTCAATCAAAGACAATGTCACACAAACCTGACGACATCCTTGTTTTTATAGAGGAAGGCTTCACTTTCATCCATTTGCAAATAAAGGTGGCAACCAACAATAACTTCTTCTTAGCTGGGGCGATAGGCAGTGGTCCAACTATATCAATTCCCCACTAAGCAAAGGGCTAGGGGCTCGTGATGGTGGTTAGATCTTAAGCCGGCACTCTAAAGATGGGGGCTTGTCGTTAGCAGCGATCGCACTTTCTGACGTAGGCGGCTGCATCTGCTCTCATAGTTGGCCAATAATAACCTTACTTGTGGGCCTTATGAGCCAAAGTTTTACCATCTGGATGGTTTCCACATATTCCTTCGTGGAGCTCTGCCAATACATACTACCCATGCTAGCTAGTGAGACACTTGAGATACGACCCATCTAGAGACCGTTTATATAATTGCCCATTCACAAGGGAAAATCTAGCCTCCTGGACTTGAATCTTGTGGACTTCAATCCTTTTATCTGGAAATTCTCTCGAGCTCAAATAGTGCACTATTGGAGTCATCTAAGAAGAACGAGCTTCATTAATTTCGTTTACCTAGTTGGTAGTAATTGATGATGTCAACTGGAGATAGACATGGAGGAATATCGTTTCTTTTATTGGGATGGATGCAACTACTGCTACCATCACATCTACCTTTTCATTCGAATCCCTCAGGATATGCTCAAGCTTCCAAGCCGTAAAACTCTCCAATCGTTGCTTGACTAGAATTGCATACCTGACCATGCACTTGTCTCAAGCCAGATTCTCTCGTTTGCTCATTCATCAACAACAAGAGTCACTACGTAGGATGATGGTAGGATATGCACTTTGCAAGGTCAATCCACTAGAATTGCTTCATATTCGCCTCATTATTGGGACGTAAGTCTAGAATGTGATGGCCTATTCTATCTTTTCCCTAATTGGGACTTTAAGTTGCAAGCCGATTCCAACTCCCGTTTGGCGAGAAGCGCCGTCCACATTAAGGATCCACTAGCCAACGTCACCTTAGTCCACATCCGCAGGGTAGTTCTCGCTAATAAATCACACAGTCCCTCAATGCTGCCAGGCTACACTAATTGGCTCACTTAGTTCAATCATCACCAGCCATCCTCCTTATAGGTCAGCCAGGTATAGTGCTTCGCAAAGGAGATTAATAACACGACGAGACATGTGGTACCTGTAGTTAGGGCAAGCTTCTTAGCTGCCACACGGAGGGCTAACGCTGCTTGTTCGGGACAGGTATACCAGGTTTTTGCTTCAAATAGAGATTTGCTTACGAAGAATATTGAATCATTGGTTTTCGCTTTCGAACAAAGCTGCACTTACTCAGGCCAACTGCTTGGTAATATTATATCACCTGCTCTTAGGCTAACCAATACACATAAGATATTGTTCGATTCCATGGAAAGCTTGGTTGCATTTTTTCTTCATTCCAAACAGTCTTTCTGCTCCAATAGAGTGATACAAATAGTTTAACTGTCTATGAACGGGATAAGAACCCGCCTGAGAGCGCTAGGCTCTCGGCCAAATAAGGTAATCTTTTCTAAAGGTAGGTTTCCTAAGAGTCCAGATTATAGCTTGAGTTGGTTAGATTAGCCTCACGCTCTCTAGGTCATGTTCAAAACTCGCTCAACCGACCAACGACATTTCAAAGGTCGGAGTTTACGCCAATTTAAAGAGTTAAAGGTTTTCGATGCTGGTGGCTAAAGTCGTTTCGATTTCACTGCCATGATTACTGAAGAGGAGATCTCCAGATGATTTACCAATTTATCAAAACTGGTCACCAACCGCAAGAATATCGCCCAACATTTTCGCGTCAAAAAGGGCATCACACAAACAATATAACCTGAGGTAATGAAGGTCGTCTTCGCACAGAGTGCAACTCCATGATAATCGATAAAGCGCTCAATACAATATTTCGTGTTCCTGCTACTTCAGATCAAAAAAATTGGTTTATATGTGTGGCAAGGGAAAGCCATATTTTGGGCGTAAGCCAGCGGAGGTAAGTGTAATCTACATCACAATTTTTCTTTTCGGGAACCACCACCACGTTGACTAGCCATTCGGGGTACTTCACTTCTTTGATGAAACCTGCTCTCAGTAAGTTATCTACTTCCGTCTAAATGATCTGATGGTGATCCGGGTGGAAACGCCTTACTTTCTGTCTTACGGTCTGGTCGTGGGGATAATATTTAGCTCACAGAGCCTACCCTGCCATAATCCCAACCATATCTCGTCGCCTCAAAATATCCTAGAATTTTTTATAATAATTTATTATATGTCTCAAAGAACAAGCAAACTTAAGCTTCTGAATGATAAAATTAACAAATTATAAAATATAATTGAAATATGACATATGATTGAATATTATATACTAAATTGGGAAATTTATTGAACCCGGAAATAAACCCAAGTGAAAGGGCAAATAAAAAAAAATTGTAAAATGAGGACCTATGGTCAAAATGATAATGAAGTTTAATGTGAAAATAAAGATAAAGATAAGGAAAGTGAAATAAAGAGTTAGAATGCCAAAATGGAAAATTGGATTATCAAAACAAACAAGGTCTATGAGAATGGTTGATTAAGACCAAAAGGGAACAAAAAGGGGAAAAATGAAATTGAGGAGAATAGGGTGGAAATATGTGCCACTTAAGTGGGTTCTTAAAGGTAAAGTCTTTGGGAGCTCATTGTGAGCCATCCAGTTTTGGAGAAGATAGGAGAAAAAGGAAGGGTACCAGGGTTTCAAAAGATCGAAGCTTTGGTGTGATCCTTTCCCACTTCTTGCTCTAAGAGATCAAGCAACTTGGAAGAAGATTTGAAGAGATTTAAGGTAATAAATCGAAACCCTAATCTCATTCTTTTTGATTTGGAGTTGGGTGAAAAGCCCTAACTTGAGGGAAATGGATTTTTATTGATTCTAAACCACATTTGGAGTTGTTTTGGGTAGATTCCATGGTGGATTTTTGATATGGGACGATTTGGAGAAGATTGGTGGAAGAAAAATGAGTGAAAATGCCAAAAATCAAGCATTTCTGGGCAAAAACCACGTGAGATGTGCGGAATCTTGGTTAGTGGTACGATGCCCAGGGATCTGATCGAGCAATCGATGCGATGCGAATAAGCGGTGTGCGATCTGCCGGTAACGTGAATTAGCGATCACGATGTGGAGGTCATAGCGATTACGTACCCATACTTCGGCAACCAGTTTTGCTTATTTTGCACTTGGATTAAGTCCCGCGATAATAATGTTTGGGGACCCTAAGGAAATGAATGTGAGGGTTTAAATAAGGATAGAACTAAGTGAAAAAGCGTCACAGTACCTGCCACCTACGCAAGTTAGTCTTCACATGGAGACTTAGTGTCTTAACCTTGAGACATTAACAAAAATAAATTTGTAATTCACTAAAATTGTTTAACAATTGTTTTATCACTAAGGTGGCGTGAATGTTATTGACAAGGGACGGGTGATGATCGCCTACCCTAGGACCGAGATCGAGAAGAGAAGGAAACTAGTCGGCGACTTAGTTTATTCTCGACTGTTCTTATTTCAAGTATTTGGTAGTTTACACCAAGTAACTATGAAATGAGTACATGAATAGTGATATATGAAGCGAAGATACGTAAATGAGTACATATGAAATAAGTACATACATTGAGTATATCTTTGAAAGATAATAAAGTGAATATAAGTGAAATGTGATATTTGAAAACCAAATGAATGTGAATATTGATGATAAGGGCGGGATTCATCAAATGGAGTAGTCATAATTGTGAGATTGATGGGATGCTCCGGATGACCTTGCTTTGGCGGATGCGCACCCGTCGGCATCGTCCGCGAGAGCACCGAAATTACATCGATGTCCACTTGGCGGGATGCGCAATCGACGCCGATCATGATGGCGTATGGCATTGAAGAAATGTTCCCGCGGCGGGATCGCCGCAATCGGCATCGTCATGATGGAGTATGGCATTAAGTGATACCATATGTCGGGGGTGCGCAAAGCGGCATCGTCGTGATGGAGGCCGAATTGTTAAATGTAAGCACATTCGCAGAATGATAATAAAGCGGGATTCATCAAGCGGAATCGTCGAAATGTAATTTAATAGTCAAGGTGAAATAACCAACATTAGCGAGTGTAAATACGGGATTTTGATGTATATGCTTAAAATCTCATAAGTGAATTTAATGAAATGATTGTTGCATTGAAAATATGCTGCCGATATAGTAAATGATTTGGAAGTGAAAAGCATGCGAAAATAAATAGCATGACTATATGTTGAATTAATATGACATGAGTTTAATGTGTGCATCTTTGGAGTTACATTTGGATATTGGAATAGAAGCTGTATGAACAATAAGCATGAAAATGTTTGCGTACATGTTTTTTATCTATGCGTAGGTTCAGTGAACGGGAAGGAAGACAAGATAAAGTGAAGCCTTGAGTCATAAAGTGAGTTACGGCGTATAAGTACATACCCACATATATCACATTTCCTTTTTGAACATGGAATATTTTGTGAACAAATAGTGAATACAAAAATGTTTTGTTTTGTATATCATTCTAAAGAGGCATGAATGCGCTGCATGTAAATGTATTTTGATTAAATGTTTATGGGCCCTCTAGAATTGCATTGAATTTGTAAATGATTATGGTTTTTAGAAACTGGCACTTCACTTAATGGGATAATATAATAAAATATTTTGATAAGATAAATAGAAAACATTAGATGGCAAGACTCCGACTGGATCACGCTATTCCGGTCGAGCAGGATTCAGAATCGTGACATTTTGGAAAAAGGAAAATTTAATAAAATGTAAAATAAAAAAAGAGGAGTGCGAGCGTCAGGAGTTTAAGTTCGGACTGCTTAATCTCGGGTAGAGGGCCGAGGCTAGGGGGTCTTCTGATATCTAGATGGCTCTAGGTGAATATATCTATGTTGTTCATCACGAGTCATAACACTCACTCTTCGTGGACGGAAGAACTAATGTAAGTGAACTTTTTCGCCCCGCCAGCGATTGCGCCAAGGGATCCCGACCCAGCCGGATCTGTCTTCCCCACGATTTGGGCGGCGAGCGCGGTGATTGCTGGCGGAGGTTTAATCTTTAAGGGGATGTCTTTCAGAGCTTTTCTCTTTCTCTGTTCCCGCACAGATAGTTGATAATATTGTTGTGTAGTCAGCTAACTACTTAAAAATTCGACACACTTGATGTTAGTCAAATAGTTGTGCCGGAATGCGGTGGTAGGTTGAAGGAGCTGACTCTCATCTCGAAGAGTGCGGCCCGAGCCCGCCCCATGAATTATGGTGTTGTAAGGCCCCAAGTCTTCGACGATTAAGAACAAAACTTGTTGAGTGACCGGCCTGGCTTTTAAAAGGAGTGCGACATCTCCTAGAGCTACTTTAGTTGCACCATTAAGCGGAGGATTCACCCAGTAGGTTCTGCGCTAAGGGCTTCATCGCGGTAGTTCGCGACAAGTCATACTTTGCGGGAATCTCTACCCACGAGTACCTTGTACACATCAACCATTAATACATAGGGTGAGTATCAGTGCATCATAATGGGGCACAATAATCATGTTCGAGTTGACAGGAGGAAAGGATATGAGGCCATTTGTTAAACAGTTTCTTAGGTAATACTGCGCCGCGTGGATGGCATTACCACCACAGCCTTAACATGGCGGCTCTCGAGCTTCCTCTATTGGCTGGCGCGTCTGCGGTAATCGGATGGGCCGTGCCTGGTTTATGGCGGTGCGGATCTGACCGGGACTGCGGCGCTAGCTGATTACGTCGACACTTACGATTAAGATCCCGGATTGTCGGGTTAAAATACCTCTTGAGGAGTGCCAGTTTTGATTAGATTTTCACCAGAACTTTAACCGGCTGTGCGTCTCATGATGATCTACATAACTGTCCTTGCCATGAGAGTTGTTTCTTTAGTGGTCGTTTGGATGCGAGCCATTTAAAGAGTCCCCGGAAAGTCGCAAATTATGGGCAATAGCCTTTCATAAGAGACGTTCAGGAGGGTGAATTGAAAGAGCTCTCTTTTTTTCTATGATTGATCATGGGACCGCTTATGGTCTCTGCTCTGACCTTCCTTGGATTCAGACGACTTCTTCCCAGGCAGCTTATTTCCCTCGGTCGGTTGGCTTGTAATCATGATAGTCTAGGTTCTTTTGCAGACATGTCCTCCCGACATTGAGCACTATCGACCCAGCTGTATAATTCTTCCATTAATCATGGCCCGAGTCACGAATGGTGGTGGAAGAAAGGAGTAGATGGCCAAAGCTTCTCCTAAAGTTTTAAGAGGACTACATCATGCTATCGACTCTATCTTGGACCAAAACTGCCGAACCTCCTTGTGAAGTCTCGAATAGACTCTTCTTCCTGCTTGAGAATAGTCTATAAGGAGCTGATGTTCCCTTTTTGTCACACCGAACAAAGATACTACCATATGAATGCCGCCCATAGTTCATTGAACGAGTTTATTGAGTTACGTGGGAGCTTATGGAACCAGGCTAACGCAGGCCCCCGCAAACTAGCCTGGAATACTTTGCACAATTGCATGTCATTACCGGCGTTTAGTATCATCTTCTAGTTATAATGGAGCATATGATCGTAAGGGTCAACGGAGCCATCGAACGTGGTGAAAGATGGTACGACAAACCCGTGAGGAGGCTCATAGTCAAGAACGTGTTGCATTAAGGGCAAAGAGAGCATGTCATCGGGTCTGCGAATTAAGGCTACATGTGGCATATAGAACGTTGACCCTGTACCAAAGGCAAGATGTACAAGCGACATTGGTGGCATTGTACCAACGGGCAATACCGATGGCATCGTACCTTCGAGAAATACTAACGTGTTCCCAGGTGCCTAAACTGGCTAGTTCTGCCTCCTGCCTCCCTCCCTCCTTGCCTTGATGGATGCGCCACTAACGGCATCATTGAAGGCAGGATCATGTGAAGGCCTCTTGCGTGATTTGATCTTTATGCTCCCTCGAGCATCCTTTGCCGGTGAGAGACTCAAAGATAGGGAACTGCTCGAGGAAAACTCATCATCTACTAGGGTATTGACATCGTCAAGGACAATAGGCTCCTTCCCTTTATTGCAGGCGGTTGGATGCGCAGCTCAACCGCTATTTCGTATATCTTTTCCAAGATCGCGACTTTTCTCTATCTGGGCCCGCAACTGGTCATTCTCCTACTGCAAGCGTTCAACGTGGCCTTGCAGCTCCTTTATCTGTCTTGCTTGTTCCACCTGTTTCCTCTTTATGTCCTGACGTCAATAGAGGAATTGATCTTCTAGTGATTGGTTCATCGGAATGCTTGGCATTGCGACTGCCCTGGATGAATCAGATGTGGAAAAGGGTATCAATAGAGGTCTAGGTGATGAAGGGCTACTAAACAATCGTTGGAGCCAAGCCCTTACAGCCTGTAGACGAGACTTTTTATTCGGTTCCCACAGACGACGCCAATTATAAGTACCATGGTCGTCTGAACCTCTGGGCATCAGAGGCACAACGTGAACCTACAAAAAGGCAATCCGGCTACGGTATCCCGGCCACCTCTCCAATGATTAAGTTAGCAAAAGATGGAGAAGAAGAAGCAAAGAGTTTTAGTACAGTTCGAATGCCCTGACCTCGTGGGAGATCTTCCCGATTTATAGGGCGTAGATTGTTAATCTTCCCTTAATTTTAGGAATAAAATCTCTTAATTTTAGGGATAAAACATCTTCCTTCCTATTAAGGATTAACCTTCCGAGAAATAAGGGATTTAGAAACTAGGAAATCCGCTGATAAATATCTCTATTACGTATTTTCCGTTTTCGTGTACTTATCCATAACGAACTTCCCATATGCGGTAGAATGACCGACTGGGAGACTTAAAACTCTAGACGGTCCGCCTTAAGGCTAGTTTATGGGAAGACACCCTAGCTTTTTCAAACGTGCTTCAAGACTTTCCCATCTGAAGAGTCCCACCTAGTCTTAATACGGCAAGGGGGCTTAGGCCGTTTCATAGTACGGGCTAAGCAAGCCTTGGGCCCAACAAGTATCAGGTCTAAAAATTATGGTACTCACAATGATAATGTGACACCCCAAAACCTAGGGGTCTCGTTGACAACCCGTCAACGCAAGGAATACCTGTGGGTATCTCATATCTCAATACCACCATATCAATCCTATTCACCGGGATCCATTCATGCATATATATTTTAGAAAATATAAAAATTTATCAAAACAATTCATAAGAATTCGAGTTACAACTCTCTTATATACAAAACATTACATGTAAAATCTAGTTTTTTTTTTTACAAAAAGGTTTCTCAAAACCACAATTCGGCTTTCTTCACACCTGCAGTCCCGGATAAGGGTCAGCCACTTGTACATAACCTGCACCTGAAAGGGGGTCCCACGATGGGGTGAGCAATGCCCGATGGGATAACTCCTGAGGCTACTCCCCACCTAAGTGCATGCAATGTATTCATACAATAATACACATCAACATTCCAATAAAGAATATGCGATTCTACAAGGAATCCTGCATGCCATGAAATGAGATGGGGCCATCATACCCCATGTCAGGAGTCTCACCAGCTCCCTCACGTAAGCATGCAGTGTGGCAGATCGTCGGATGACATCCAATGATTATTTTCAAAACCAATTTCATTTGTTTATAAACCCAAAATCTTTTTGGATGATACATCACAATGATCATTTTATATTTAAAATTCATGCGCCTTTTTATGGGTAGCGAATTTTTGGTGTCTCATCGCGGGCTCCCAAACTCCGACACTTTTACGGACTTTCACCACTGGGGACATGTCTGACCATAATTGGTGGGATCTATCCCTTTTTGCTGATACCCGGCGCATATTTTCTTTATCATGTATAAAACCGTGCGACTCTGTTTGACGTTGTCCCATGTAACTGAGCCCACCCAATCAAACACCAAACGCAGTGTCGATTTATTAACCATGCACTCACACCCATTTAATGCGATGTCCCTGTGCATATGCAATGCAATATGTCATTGCCTATTTGTACCATGTCACATGTATGATGAATGCTATATCAACAATTTTATCAAATATGCATATCACCAATGCATCCTGGACAATTATATCAAACATGCATATAATTTTCCTACATTAATCATTCATATCAATATATCACACAAGCATATATCAACATCACATACAAATCATTACTTAGTCAAGTAATGAAGCACATTATCCTTTAGGCTAAATTACGACATAACATGTCCACAAAATAGCCTACAACATGCCATATTTACACATACAATTCATCACATGTCAATATATTAATACACATATCAACATTTCATCAAACAAGCATGACATTCCATGCGATTAGTACACTTGGTGTTATGATCAAAATTTCTCCAATGATGTGAGCACCAAATTCCTATCATTGGCATATGGCTCGATTCTAGACTCAAAGGGCTTTTCATAGAGTCCAAAAACATGCCAATCGGAGTTTGGATGAGAAAGATATGGTCGTCCGAAGTTCGAGTACACCATGAGCCACACTATTGCGCCATTCACGCAAATAGCGTGCCCGAGGGTTGCATGAGCATTCTGGCAACTCCCGTAAATGCAATTTTCAACCCAAATTTGCTCCGGTAGCAGCCCTTTTAAACCGGCTACAAACCCGTTCCATGCCATTAACATGGCACAACACGGTTCCAAAATCAACCCAAAAACAATAGCCCGAAGGCTAGAAGTAAACCAAAGTATGAAAAATCCCCTCTTGAAGCGTAGGCCCTCGTCGAATCTCTGGACTTTACTCCTTGGTCCAAGGAGTTCTGACCGTCGGAACGTCGACTTCCTTTTCTCCCTCTTTCTTCTCTTTCCCTCTCTCTTTCTTTCTTCTATTTCCTTCCTTTCTCTCCCTTTCCTTTTTCTCTTTCTTTTCTTTCTTTCCTTTCTTTTCTTTCCGAAAGGCTCTCAACTTATTGTGATCTCCTCCTATTTATACACACTTCAAACCCCTAGCATGTTGACACATGGCTTGCCATGAGTAGAAGGACATGCATTTTGTGACGCCCCTAACCGGGGGTCTCGTTGACAACTCGTCAACCCGCGGAATACTCTTGGATGTCGGGTAACCCGACACCACTTACGAAAATCGGGCAGAGTCTCCTTTGTACAGGGAGCTCGACCCAAAGTACAAACCTGTCCCAACAAGTTTACAATGACCACACAGGGTCCACATGCGAGTAAAAAATGGTCACTTGGGCCCCTGCATCAATACTACGCAAATATATATCTGACCAAATATATTACATGGTTGAAGTTTTACATTACTCTTAATTCATATATATTAAAATTTACAATTCTAATACATGTTGCCTAAAATCGATACCCTGGCCTGACCGGCTTTCTTCTATCTGTGACCTCTAGTGGCTTGTCGTCCTCGTCTTACACTCCTGTACTGAAATAGTGATCCCTCGACGGGGTGAGCAAAGCCAGTAAGAGATAATTTCCACCATGGGTTACTCCACACCTAAGTACACATGCATGGCAAACAATCACATTCAAGCAATTTCATGAACCTACTCGAATGTCTACATGACCAATCCCATGTCCCGAGTTCCCATCGACTCCCTCACATATATGCCTAAGCCGAATGCAAGTAAAATCACAGTTTTCAAAACAAAAGCTTTTTGTTCTTGAAAACTCACTACCATTGAGTAAAAATATTGAACACCCTTAACCGAGGCGAATTCTTTGGATATTTCTCGAAAGCAGTCATGTCTCTCATCGAGAAGTGATGCGTTTGGAATGACTATCAGGCAATTCTTCGGAAAATCTTCCTTGAAATTCCTTTCATAAACATTTCGTTTTTCTTTCAATTTCATGTCATGCACTCGCTCTAATATTCTAGTTGCCAGGATCCATATAAATGCATGTTGCCAATTCCAAAACATTCATGCTAATATATTCCTGTATATATATTAACAAAAATTAAATCACATAAAACATGTTATGCAAATTCACAATCAATTACACCAAGAATTAGCTCCACATGAGCTAATTAACAAACACAAGCGATTCATTTGAATCCCTTTCTGACCAAACACATTTTCACCAAAAATTTCTTGTCACTATTCACGTGAGCGGTGAAACCTCGGGTGTAGCATTTCACGACCTAAATAAGGAACATTTCCTTGATTCAAAGCTTTTGAGACCGAATTTACGGCTAAAACAAGCCTCAGAACATTCCTAACCATTTACATGGCTCTTAACCAAAGATTAACACAAGTAGGAAAAGATCCCTACCTCTTGGGTTGTCAGACTCCATCAAATACGATTACTTACAATTTAGCCCTGCCCGCGTAAGAGCAACACACTTCTTGCTCGATCGAGGAACCGGCCAGTTGATCGGTCGGTCGGAATCCTAGAGAAAATGTGCTCTCTCTCTCTTTAAAAAAATCAAAATCCAACTATTGCATCAATTTTCCTCTCCTGCACATTTTTTTGGTCTCTTTTGAAGAAGATGAGCAACATTTATCTTTGTCTTTCTCGATATCAATTTTATAAATTCTCAATGCATGTCCCTTCTTCTGATTTTTGACACTTGGCACTATCTAGGCCGTCCATTTCCATCATCATCTCTAATCTTGCCAACATGTGTCATAAGAGTACATATGAGGTGACTTTGTCACATCACATGTCTCTCAAACCAGTTTTATGGCACTTGACACTTTCGATTGCCTGAAGCGTGAAATTAGGCGTGTCGAATTCGACAAAATTCGACGTGGTTGCTAGATTTCGCGAGATGATTCCAACGGTGAAATCCGTTTCGTCATCCGAGATCTAGAAAAATTTTGGATTTTTACCGAAATGACCATTTTACCATTTTTCCGAAAATTAGAATTTTCTCGAGTCTTACACATTTTGACACATGGCTTGCCATGTGTCACTCACATGGGTTGTCATGTGTCACCTGATACCCGATGCCTCGAAAAACATGAAATTCCTAATATCTTAGAATCCAACGAAATTTGACTAGGTAGCTAGATTTCATGAGACGATTCCAACGGTGAAGTCCGTTTCATCATCCAAGATGTAGAAAATTTCAGGTTTTCAACCTATACTACATCGATAAATTACTGTTTTACCCTTTTCCAGAAAAATTGCATTTTTCCCGGATTTTACAGATAACCATTCTATTTTCACAAAAGAAGAACCTTGAATATAATGGGTGTTGGAATTAAAGTTGCCAACACAAAAATACCAGGTTCCAAGCTGGTAACAATTGAATATACATATGAATAAGAAACCCACCAGCAAATATTCCGAAAATCATGCGTATAATTTTTATTTTCACAAGAAAATAATAAGAGCATTTTGATCAAAATAAAGTTCAAATTTGAGAAAGATTATTAGATAATTTTCTAAGTTTCAAAGGATCTTATCAAATCACCCATATCATCCAATAATATTAATTAATTTATCTTTGATACACTTCAATTATTGCTAATCCTTCTTTTTATGTTCAAACTTTTGTTCATCACATCATACACTTGCATCCGGAATTTGTAGCTTCCTCTCAAGCTGCATTTTCTTGGCTCTTTTGCTAAATATGGAGATGGAGAAGATAGAAACCAACGTATATGAAGAAAGCAGCCGTTTCGGAGCTTAGCAATGAGTGTCAACAGCTACTACAAAAACTTGCAAGAGAAAAATGCTGGAGTGGCTGTTATTTGTATCAGTATCAAGGCTTTGAATTGGTTCCAAGATAAATTTCTTCCAGGCATCCTACTCTTTCAAAAACACTTCGAAGCATAAGAAAATGACGTAATAATCATCATTACCTTAAAATCAGACACCACCTATGTAATACCGGGTTTCTCATGACACATCAAACTCAAGGATGAGAAGAATATGTATGAAACTATGAGTCAAATAGTCAAAGAGGGTTTAAAAGATTCACGTGTTAAAATTTGATTGATAGAAATTTTAGAAAAACTGGTCAAAAGTCAATTGTTAAAAATATTGTCACCTCATAAGTAACCAGTAAAAATTTACATAATTTAATTTAAGTTGGAAAAAAATATTTATACACATATTTAGGGTTAACAATAAAGTTATTATAAATTTGATATAATTTTATAAATTTGATACAATTTATAATTATGGAAAATTAAATCAAGAAAGATAATTTTAAAATTATTACAAAATGTTAAAAGTAGTATTTTGAAAATGGTAAATAATGAAATATTAAAGAAAACTAATAATATGAAATTGGTAGTAATAGATTGTGAGAATTTAAAATATTTTTGGTTTGTTTTAAGAAAACTTAGAAGAGATAAAATAAAATTATAAAACTTGGAATTTCATTAGATTGAAATCAAATTAAGGTTATATAAAAATATAAATATATATAAATAAATATGCAAAGGATAAGTTAGTTAAACGTTATTATAATAAGTAGTAGTAGTATTATCGTTATTATTACTATTATTATTACTTTAGATTGCAAAAAAAAAAAAAGGAAAGAAAAGTAAAAAGGGTTTATTTGATGATCAATTCTGAGGATATAATTAAATATATATATATAAATAAAACAAAAGAGGAAAGAGAGAAGAAATGGGACGTGAGCGCCAATGAAAGAGAGAGCAAAAATCTCTCTTATGCTAGGTCTTCTTATTTCTAAGCCAAACGACCTCTAATCAACCTCTAACTTTAAAGGCTTATTCAACCAAAAGTAATGAACAACTGTACGATATCGGATCGAAATTTCAAGAGTTGGTTTTTAGTATATTGAGGTAGGGTGTTTTAAACATAAACCCCCTTATTTAATATTTTTCTTGAAAAATAAATTGCAAATCCTATTCAAAAAAAATCCATGACTTACAATAATCCTAGGATATATTGATGAATTTATTAGAAATTTTGGTTGATTTTAGAAAATTGATTAGTTACTTGTAAATAATTAAATGAGTTGTTTATGAAACCTGGAATTATATGTAAGTGAAATTAAAGAGGCATTAGAATAGCATGGGAATGAGGAATAAATTTATTGATTTCAATCTTCTATGGGATGTTTAGTGATGTCAAACATTTTTATGTTTATTTCATTGATTAATCTCATTCTTTGTTTGACTTTTGATCTGAACGTGCTCTACATGAGAGCTAGTTGATTTTTGGTTTTCTCCCTCCATCATTCTTATTCTTTGATCCGTTTTGTTTGCTTCTGTATATTTTAGGTTGCTTGTTGGGTATTATGATTTCTTTGTAATATATTTTGTGCCTTTTAACTATTACAGAAATAACTAATTAAAAATCTGATTAGTTGATAATTATTGGATTTCTTTATAATATGTTATTGTTTTCTAGGTTGAGGTTGTGTGTTTTTAATCCTTCTTGTACTCTTTTATGCTAAAATCTTAGCACCTTTTAATGTAGTTTTCTTAAAAAAAAAATTGTAAACAATACCACAATAATAGAAATCACAAACTAACTATTATGAATTATAGTTGCTTTATAAGGAACATAATAAAATATGATTACAACGATAATTTAATGATAGAATATACGAATCAAAAGTATAATTGAGAAGGAAATAAGGTTGTACTTGATAATGTGTGGATTTTGATTTCAAAAAAAAAAATCATTTCCTTGTAATTGGTGGTCCTAAATTAAATTGTGGCTTGTTGAAGGATCTAATTCTTTGTTGATTTTTTATTGGGATTGGTTATAGATAAGAGCGAGTGGGTTTTGCTTTTCTCCTTCTATCACTTTTGTACTTTTCCATTCTTTTTGGTACCTTTCCAATATATTTTGGGGTTCCTTATTGGATGTTATCTTTTCTTTATAGTATATCCTGTGAAAATATATAATAAATTAAAATTAAGTTAGTCTATGACTATCAAGATATTTGAACCATCATGGAAAAAAAGATATAATAATTTAGATCGTAAAACTTAAGTAACACTATTGTATTTTAGTTTAGTAAAATATGCATGATTATTTGGCTGTTTGTAGAAACATAAAAAAAAAAAATTAAAGGATCAATAAAATCTAAGAGGTTAATTGAGATTATTAATTTTATAGCAATCTTGTTATAAAAGCAACAGGAAGTAAAAACAAAATAAATTTGAAGTGGCTGAATCCTTCAAACAGTAAGACGACTTTGAGAAATCTATCTCTCAAACAAATATTGCCTCCCTATATATAGCAGTAGATTCACATTAATTTACAGCAAGATAAAATCTTGTTTGGTAATGGTAATGGGTTACTATGCTGAACGCATTGAAGCAGAGAAAGAAGAAAATCATGTGTTTGTCAAGGAGGATTGGATGTTCTATTTATAGAACATGTATGGTGTTTTTATGTCATTTGTCTAAAATGAACAAACACATCCACAGCCCATAAAAAATGGAAACCTTGGAAGAATTATTTGAAATTATTTCAACAAATCTTGTGTGAAAATGAAAAGGGAGGAAAGTTGACGAGAAAACTATTGCAGTGGAGATCATAGGTTAACTAATAAAAGTATAATTTCTTTTTTAAGAACTTGATAAAACGTGACTACAATGGGAATTCAATGATATAACATGCGGTTCAAAAGTTCAATTGAGAATATATTAGTTAGAAGAAATAAGGTAAGACAAGGATAGTTACTCACAAAGATAATTGAGAGGTGAAGAATGAATAATTAATACTATGGGTACTAAGTATAAAATAATTGTTAAGAGGAACAATAGCAATACTAGGTCTTAAAAAGTTTATAGAAATTGTCGTGAACTCAACACAGATATACAATAATGAAAATAATTTAGTGAAATTTTTGTATCACGAAACCGGACTAAAGCAAGATACTAACAATTGTTGAATGACATTATACTCTGATCTTAGGTGTAATACTAAAATTTATGGTAGAATTTAGTTAAAGACCCTTAGTAATTAACAAGAGGAAAATTCTGAAACTATCAATGATTGAATTTTGAGGACGAACTTTTTTAAAAGGGGAGAGGATGTAATACACTGGTTTCTCATGACATGTCAGATTCAAGGATGAGAAAAATATTTATGAAACTGTGAGTCAATTAGTCAAAGAGAGATTAAAATATCCATGTGTTAAAATTTAATTGGTAGAAATTTTTAAAAATTGGTCAAAAGTCAATAGTTAAAAATATTGTCACATCATAAATAATCAATAGAAATTTCCAGAATTTAATTTAAGTTAGAAAAAAATATATTTATACACATATTTAGGTTAACAATAAAGTTTTTATAAATTTGATATAATTTTATAAATTCGATACAATTTATAGTTATGGAAAATGAAATCAAGGAAAATAATTTTAAAATTATTACAAAATGTTAAAAGTAGTATTTCGAAAATGGAAAATAATGAAATATTAAAGAACACTAATAATATGAAATTGGTAATAATAGATTGTGAGAATTTAAAATATTTTTGGTTTGTTTTAAGAAAACTTCTAAGAGATAAAATAAAATTATAAAACTTGGAATTTCATTATATTGAAATCAAATTAAGGTTATATAAAAGTAAAAATATAAATAAATAAATATGTAAAGGATAAGTTAGTTAAATGTTATTATTATTAGTAGTAGTAGTATTATCATTATTACTACTATTATTATTACTTTAGATTGAAAAAAAAAAGGAAAAGAAAAGTCAAAAGGGGTTTATTTGATGATCACGTGTGAGGGCATAAAAAATGAAATAAATAAAACGAGAGATGAGAGAGAAGAGAGGGGATGTAAAGGAGAGAGCAAAAATCTCTCTTATGCGATAATTTCAAAGTCAAACGTCCTCTAAGCAACCTCTAATTTGAAGGTTTATTCGACTAAAAGTAAGGAACAATCGTACAATATCGGACCGAAATTTCAATGATTGGTTTTTAGTATATATGAGGTAGGGTGTTTTAAACCTAAACCTCCTTATTTAATATTTTTCTTGAAAAATAAATTGCAAATCCTATTCTAAGAATAAATCCATGACTTACAATAATTGTAGGATATATCGATGAATTTATTAGAAATTTTGGTTGATTTTAGAAAATTGATTAGTTACTTGTAAATGATTAAATGAGTCGTTTATGAAACCTGGAATTATATGCAAGTGAAAATGATGAAAATTGATGTGTTATAAGTTTGTAGGAATTTACTATATTCTTAGAAAATTTGTCTAGTTGATCATAAATAATAAATTGAGTTACTTGTGAATAAAGAATATATGTGAATGTGAGAAATTCATGACAAATTGGGTTCGTTATAAAGTTGTATACTTTGGGTTTGAGTATGAGAACTTTGCTTGGTTGTTTATGGATGATGAGATGACTTGTTTGAGAATTGTCTATAATGTAAATTGTGCAATTGTGAAAGTTGAAGCCATGGCTTTGCATATGAATCGTGAATAACATTGATAATAATATTAAATGAATAAATAAATGAAAATTGTGTTGCGAAAGAAAGGTTCGTGAGTGGCAAATTAAGAAGAGAGAGATCCCTATGGTGAAAGGCCTCAAAATCTACCTCAAGAAGACTCCAAATGGGGAGTATACTGGGGTATGGACGCATATCCTTTGATGAAAGTCAGAAAACAACAATGCATTACATAATTGTATGTCACACGACATTTTCACATCATTTGCATATCTTTTGTACGTTGTTGCATTGATTGAATATTGGTGAATTGCGTGATATATGATTGGTTGTGTTTTGTTGTGTGCTAATATGTATTCCCTAGTTGGAATACATGTATGTGTAATTATTTAATTATTATTTATTTAATTACAATTAGATAGATTGTGTTGAAAAATGTTTTGTGTGTTGATAGGTATGATGCGGTAAATGAGTATTTAATTATTCATTATATATTAATTATTTGTTTAATCATAATTATAGTATTCCTAAATGTTGATTGTATCCACTAGCTCTAGGTGAAAAGCACCCTACTAAGCAACATGAAAATGCTCACCCCTTCATTTTATGATTTTTAGATGCAGACTTAGTGCTTGAAGAATCACATACAATGCTTGGGAGTGTTCAAACAATTCTTGAGGCATTGGAATAACTTGAGAATGAGGAATAAATTTATAGATTTCAATCTTCTATGGGATTTTTAGTAATGCCAAACTTCTTTATGTTTATTGGGTTGTTTCGGGTTGATTTTAATAAACAATATACTTTGAGTTATATTTGCTAATTTAAAATTTGCATTAATAAGTTAGAAGATATATTTTTATTATTGGATTTATAAGGTTATATATTTCTTATCAATGTGATTTTAGATTTGAGTAAAAGAAAAATAAAAAATAAAAAATAGTTTCACTTTGACTGGTTAATTTGGCTATCAACGTGGAATAGAAGAAACCCTTAAAGTCAAATCTTTGACCTGGGATCATGACTCAAGTTTTAGGTCATGACAACCTAGTTGAAGGCCCTCACCCTAATTTTCCATTGCCAAACTAAAAGATTATCCACTCGCTCACAGCCCTTTGCTCACTAGCAACCGGCCTAATCAATTGGTAGGTGCCTTTGAAATTGGACTTTATTACATGAAAGCCGAGATCTCGATCTCGGGACCTTACTGTTGAGGTGCATTTAGATACCAGTGCAGTAAAAATGGGTCTTTTGAGGAAGCGAGAGAGGAGGAGACTTGGAAAGAAAGAAAGAAAGAAAGAGAGAGAGCGAAGAGATGTGAACTAATAACACGTTCAGTCAGGCAGTTTGTAGACCTATATCGTATGTGAAATTGTTTACTTGAGAAAAAACCAAAATAAGATTAAAGCAATCGGTTGGAACAGCATGTGCGAGATCAAGTCTTTTGTGTTGGACACAATCTCATAAGATAAATATTGCCCTCGCGGGTAATTTAGCCGAGAAAAATGGCAATTCGTCTCTCAGGATGAAATGATCTCCCAACAGTAAGAAAGCACTTCCTTTGTTGGCTGTCGTGTCTATTCGGTTCATGGCGAACAAACACGATCACGTGCAACGTGGAGAAAACGCTTGATCGATGGTAACTACACTTGTCGTAAAGCAAACGGCCTTTTAACGCTAAAAAGTGGTATAAGCCTTCGAACTGACGCGTGGCTGTGAAGGAACCGGGCCGAGGTAAGTGGCGGCGTCTTGGCGCTTGTGTGGTGAACCAAGCATGAGCTAGATCCTCCCCTTCCATGGCCCAGGGTGCCTTGGGGTCGAACCTAACCACAAGGTAGGTGTATATATACCCCCTTCCAAAGTCTTGTTTCCCATCCCGATGTAAGGACACAAGCTTTCTAAGCAAACCTTTGATTCACCTTTCAAGGGGTGATGTTTGGGAGCGATTTCTAATTCATCATGTGGTTTTGGCTTGACATAATATATAATCCTTCATCTCATGGAGGAGAACAGTTATGTGATTCCAGCGAGAAGGTTTGTACGACCCATTGTAATTTTTAGCTCAGATAGCTAATTTATTGTGCTCAAACCCATTTTCATAATCCCCATATGAATGAAATTAGAAATTAATATGAATGACATATTAACACTAAGAGAGAACCAGTTCAGAATTTTAAGTATAGGAAAGGTAGCTTGTGGCCTTGAATCTTCCTTGTGAAATGCTATCGGGGTTATTGATTGATCAGTGAACATGATGTCTTGAAGCATTTCAATGTTTATTATTAAACCAAAACCCATTTATTCCACATGAAATCTTTGCTGACAGTTGGTTCATTTCTCGCGATTGTGTTCATTTTGGCCTTGAACAATTCTGAACAAATGAGTGCTCCTAGAGAATTTAGCCTTTATCATTCTCATAGAACCGGCCTAGTTCTCACTCACATAGGTGACTTCTTATGGAAGGTATTCTGCTATACCCCACTTGTCTTTAACAAGATATAAGAATCATTAAAAGCGTGGCTTACCACAATTCATGGCGCGGGCATATAATGATTATAATGCTTGAGTAGGAGGTGTTCTCAGTGCGATCTTCAATGAGTCACACAAAATTGGTTGTCCTTTGAACCTAGATCATGGGATCTCCAGTTAGCTAGGTTGGGTTGCCATTCGCGACTCACAATGCTTGCAGCTTTAAACCCATTCCCCTTGATGATTTACTTACTTGCTCTCTTGTCAAACCTTTGGCTAACGAATCTGCAATTTTCTCTTTTGACCTTATGTATTCAATGGTCATAATACCATTAGAGAGAAGTTGTCTTACGATATTATGTCTTCGACGAATATGTCTAGACTTACCATTATATATGACTCATATACTTCAATTTGCTAATTGACTATCATGATGAATGGATAACGAGCCTGAGGTTATGGCCCGCTGTGGAACATCTTCTAAGAAGTAGCCAAACCTCTGCTTCTTCTGGCTTTATCTAGTGCAATAAGCTTTCGGATTCCATCGTGGATCTAGCAATGCACGTTTGCTTGGAAAGATTTAGGCTTAGCTCCACAGCGAAATTCTTAAATAGATAGCCACTTGTGGACTTCGAGTCTTGGTGTCGGATATCCAATTCGCGTCACAGTATCCTTCAAGTACTGCTGGATATTTTGAGTAGTGCAATCCATAGTTTTGGGTGTATTTCAAATACCTCAAAACTCGAACTATTGCCTTCCAATGGTCCGGACCTGGATTACTTGTGTATGTACTGATTCTTTGGCGGCATGTATGTACGGGCGAGTGGAGTTCATGACATACACATCAGTACGCCAATTGCTTGTGCATATTCTTGTTGTGAAAGGCTTTTGCCATTATTTTTGGATAGATGTAGATTTACATCTACAGGTGTTCTCATTGGACTACTATCATTTTTTTTAAATTTCTTGAGAATTTTCTCAATGTAATGTGATTGAGATTATATTAGTTCATCTGATGTTTTAGTGATCTTTATCCCAAGTATAACATCAACAACACCTAGTCTTTCATGTCAAACTTATTGCGAATTATTTTTGTAGTTTTTAATGATTTCATTATTGCCACCATATCGAAAGTATCATCAACATAGAGACAACAATGACAAATCCATCGCTCGTGTTCTTGATAAATACACATTTGTCACACTCGCTGATTTTAAATCCATTTGTCAATATTACATCACAATTCTCTCATGTCAACAGACGGGTGACGCTTTAATCCATAAAGGATTTAACAAGCCGACAAACTTTTCTTTTCGACCAGAACAATAAACCCTTAAAGTTGTTCCATGTAGATTTCTTCATCCAAGTCACCATTTAAGAAAGTCGCCTTACATCCATTTGATGTATCTCAAGATTGCATACTTAATAGCTATTAACATTCGAATGGACATATTTTGTTATCAGGAATAGGTATCAAAATACCAAGCCTTCTTTTTGCTTCAGAACCTTGATAACTACCCGTCTTATATTTAATAGATCCATCCGATTTCATTTTCTTCGAATATCCATTTATATCCTGTAGGTTTTGAACTCCGCGGAAGATCCACTAGTTCCTACGTATGATTTTGCAAAATGTATTCTACTTCATCGCTTATAAATTCTTTCTAATACGGAGCTCGTAGGCTCTACTATGCTTCCTTAAAGCTGAGGCTGCCTTCTGAACAAATACGTTAGGAAAATCGACCAAAAGATTTTGACGTTTAGTTCTTTTGTTTCGCCTAGGTTCATCATCTGGCTGGGCTCAATACTTCCTATTGCGCATATGAGGCCTTTTTACTGAAGTTCAACTCCCGTGGTGGGATTTGTAAGGAATACATTTTCAAAGAAAGATGCATTCCTTGATTTGATAATAGTATTGGCAAGCATATCGATAATTTCTTATTTATGAATCAGAAAACGATATGCACTACTATTATGTGCATATCCAACGAAAACACAATCAATCGTTGGTCTCTATTTTAACCTTTTAGGTATAGGCAAACGCCACTTCAATCGTGACACCCCAATACTTTAAGATTCGTAAGAAGGTCTTCGACCTTCCACAACTCTGCCATGTGGGGATTTATCGTTTTCTGTGAGGTATTCTATGAGAATATAATTTTACGAAAGAATCGCTTTCCCCACATATTTTCAGGTAGTCCGTAACTTAATAAGAATGCATTCATCATTTATTTTAAAGTTCTCTTTTACGCTCAAAGAACCCCATTTTCACGAGGTGAATAGGTGCAAGAGTCATGAAGTTATACCATAGGTCAGGAATAAAAATCACCAAAAGGTGCCTTATATTCACCAATTTATCATCACTTATTACCTTGATTTTTCTATCAAGTCGCCCTCCACTCATTCTTGAAATGTTGAAACATTTCCAATGCCTCATCTTTTTACTTCTCAATAGTAAACATAACAAAGATCTTCAGGCAATCATCAATTAATGTAAGAAAATATTTCTTACCACCTCTCATTTGAATAAATTTCAGATCACAGATATCTGAATGTATTAATTCAAGAGGTTCACTACTTCTTTCAATTGATTGGAAAGAAGTTCTTATAAGTTTAAATTCCACACATATCTCACATTTATGGTTTTGATCTATTTGAAATTTTGGAAAACATTCCATATTAATTAATCTGCGCAATGTATCATAATTAACATGTCCTAGTCTACCATGCCACACATTTGAAGATTCAAGTGTGCGTAAGACGGTTCTTATTATTTATATTTTTAATAGAGGCAACAGTCATTACATTCATTTTGAAGAGCCCATTGCCTGGGTGTACTCTTTCCCATACATCCCATTTTTGGTGAGAATGAAGTTGACTGAGACAAACACCAACTTGAAGCCCTTCTTACTCAACAATGATCTAGAAACTAGATTCTTTCGAATTTCTGGCACATGCAACACATCATTGAGAGTAAGTTCCTTGCCCGATGTAATCTTCAATACTACCTTCCCTTGGCCTTCAACCTTGGAAGAAGAGGAGTTCTACAAAGAGCTGTTCTCCACATTCATGCTCTCAGATGATGAGAACATCTTCTTGTCTGAGCAAACATGACGAGTGGCCCCCGTGTCCACCCACCATTCCTTGGTATTGCTGCCAATGAAGTTCACCTCAAAGACTACGACTGAGAGGTTCATGTCCGAGACATCGTCTACTTCAGTCACATTGGCTTGTGGGCGTTTCTTTTTCGGATTCCCTTGTTCCTCGTGACTATGACAAGCCCCAACACCTGCCCTTGCTTGTTGCACACATAGCACTCTGGGCTTTGGAACTTTTCATAGGACCTTGCTTATGACCGGTTGTCGTTGTGTTTCCTCTTATCGTTATCAGGGAGGCTTTGGCCCTTGTTCCACAACATCGACCTCGATTCCATGATGCCCCACGCCTCTCCTTCAGATGCACATTGCCTTCCATTCTCAACCCCATCAAGTCTTCTAAGTCTCATTTCCTTCCGCTTTATGCTTTTCAAGTAATTCTGAATTTTCCATACAGGTAATTCTTCAATAATTGTCATCTTTGAAGATCACAAGACATCCCTTCCACATATGTCAAAATAATCACGTAGATCTCTCGAACTCGGGTCAGATCACTATCTCTTGGGAATCACATCTCAGAATTAGGAATTTTCCCACTGCAAACTTTCTGTTCCGTGATCCTCGCCAGGCCTCTTTTGTCCAAGGATTCCCACAGCTTTCATAGTGATTAAGGCTTATCAATATGATGGAGTACACAGGTCATTCAAGCCATTCAAGAGGTAGCGCGATATCAAGAAAACTCCCAAGATGCTCCATGCCTCCCATAATGGCAAACCACTTGCCTGTTTCCGCCCATTTTCCCTGAATGGGACATCCTCTGAAGGAAACTGCCACCAAGGGGTCACGTAACAAAGATCTTTGCTGCCACCCTTTCACTTTGTCCCATTAAACTTTTCCTATTTTCCATGACCTGGCATACTATCATGCTTTACAATAGGTGGTTGGGAGGAGAACCACAAAGAGGGAGAATCGCAGGTCATTCCCATCAACCGACCTGCTTCCAAAACAATATATTAAAAAATTAAATTAAATTAATAAAACAGACTTAGGCCCAATGTCGAATAAAAGCGCTTTGAATAAAAGTGGCTATTGCTCACAAAAATGCGATTCTAAAAATTAACAAATATGACTTAGCCACCCCGAGCACAAATAAATATATTAAACAAACAGATTATCGCTTTTTGCAACACAAGATTCAGCAAAATACGCATCTTAAAAAACAAAAATATGGTTTAGCCAAATTCGAGCAAAAATAAAATATATTAAAAAACCAAAACATTATCATGTACAAATGATCAATAAACCAATATTAAAATTGATATGTAAACTGATATCATAACCGAATTTTGTTAAGTAAAACTGATATATAAACTTATATATGTAAACTATGGTAAAAGGTGTTGTTTATATGTAAGAACAAAATAAACACAAAGGCAAGCACTTCCCGATATCTATATTTTAAAAATAACTAACTCATATTTTAACTGTAGTTCAAATCTATAATTAAAATATCGTGAATCCAGCGCGCTGCTCAGACTTTAACGATCGATATCTATTTAAAAAAATGTATCTGTCTTAAGATTGTTAGATACCAATTCTGTAAAATAGAGCAAACAGAGCAGAAGAGATGAACTAATAACTTGTTCGATCAAACCAGTTTGCAGAACCTATATCAGTATGTGGAATTGTTTGTAGGAAAAACCAAAATAAAGATTAAAGCAATTAGTTGGAACCTGTGTGCAGATCAAGTCTTGTGTCAGATTACAATCTCCAAGACAAATATCGCTCTCCCGCGATAAGGCTTCGAGAAAATGGCAATTGCCTCCCAGATGAAATGATCTCCCAACAAGAAGAAAACACTTTGTTGGTCGCCGAACCGTAACTCGTGTGCGTAACTCGCCCTCTCTCTCAAACGTGAATATGAATCCGATGAATGAATGAAAATTAATTGGCGTAAAATGACATATCGTGGCCTATATATAGACTCCGCTCATGATTGTTCAAGATAAATATGAAGCTCGGGATGGGTCGTGTCTGTTCGATTCATGGCGAATAGACATAGTCACGTCTGCGTAGAGAAGACGCTTCAGTCCAATGGTAACTTACGCTTGTCGCAAAATGACAGCGTTTTGACGCCAAAAAGTGAGTATAAGCTAGCTTTGAACCCGGCTCCGCCACGGGCATGAGGCGAAGTGAGGGGCAACAAATAAGGCAAGGTGTATGGAACCAAGCATGAGCCAGTCCTCCTTCCATAAAACTCCGTGCCCTCGGGGTCCAAACCCAACTACAAGGTAGGTGTATATATACCCTTTAAAAGCCTTATTCCCATTCATTGTGGGACACAAGCTTTTTTCACAAGCTTAAACCTTTAGTTACCATTTTCAAGGGGTGATGTTTTGAGGCAATTTCTAATTCACTCCTTAATGGTTTTGAGCAACTCAATATATAATCTTCATCTCCTCATGGAGGAGAACACATTCCCATGTGGACCCACCGAAAAAGGTTTGTAGGACCCATTGTAATTTTAGCTCAAAGATAGCTAATTTATTGTGCTCAAACCCATTTTTCCAACATATTCCTCATAACCCACCTACCATATCAATTATTGCCGGAATTTGTTAAAGATTCCAAGTTCAGTCGATCGTGTATATGTGTCGGAATACATTACTAGACATATTCATCTCAGTATGGCATTTCATGAACTAGAATCTCCCTCAACCTTTGGAGCAAGATTCATTGGAGGCTGGTTTGGAGAAGACGTACAAGGGAGTTGAAGCGTTTAGGCCTTGCTATGGTCATGCTTTAGGGTACTGGAAGGTGAGCAGGGAAAGGCCAGAGAAGATGTTGTTTCTCGAATATGAAGATTTGAAAGAGAATATCATCCCTCGTTTGAAGAGCCTAGCCTACTTCCTGGGAATTCCTTTCTTTGAGGAGCAAGAGAGACAAGGAATGATAGAGGAAATAGCAAGGTTGTGTAGTCATGACAACCTCAAAAGGTTAGAAGTGAATGTGAATGGAAGGCAACCCTCTGGAATTAAAATTAGCACCTTCTTTAGGAAAGGAGAAGTGGGTGATTGGCTTAATCATGTCAACCCTATTGGAATGAAGATGGAGGAAGTTGAAGGAAGATGGAGGAAGAACTTGAAGATGGGAAATACTAGATGATGAGGAGGAAGAGGCTACTTGTATTATTGAAGGCTTCTTGCTTTTGGCTTGATTACAAACTCAAGGGGATCACCCCTAAAAAGGCTACTTGAATATGGGAGCACCTCTTGCTATTGAAGGCTACTTGTATTATTGAAGGCTACTAGAAATTGGGCTCTCTCATGGACCACATAAAACTAAAGCCTAAAAAGCCAATAACCCAAAATCAACAACACTTTACATAACTAAGGCCCAAAATCAAGTTTATAATTCAACACAAACCCACCCACCCTCCCCCCACCACACCCCTTAAACTTGATTTCATTACTCCAATCAAACTTATTAGCTTAGTGAAGTCTTCTTGCTTGAGTGGCTTGGTGAAGATATCAACCACTTGATCATGAGACTTCATGTACTCCAGATGCACATCCTTCCTTGTGATGCATTCTCTAATGTAGTGATAACGAGTATCAATGTGCTTACTTCAATCAAGGAATACTGGGTTCTTAGCCAAAGCTATTGCTAACTTGTTGTCCACAAAAATCTTGGTCGGCTCCTCTTATGGAAAACCCAAATCCTTTAATAAATTTCAAAGCCAAATTGCATGGAAAACACATGAAGTAGCTGCTACATACTATGTTTCACATGTGGAAAGAGTGACAATCGATGGCTTCTTTGATACCCAAGTGAAGGCAATGTCTCCCATGTAGAATACAAAGCTAGTGGTACTCTTGTGATCATCCATATCTTCGCTCCAATCACTATCATTGTATCCAACAAGCTTGTAATCATCAGAAACATAATAGTAGAATCCAAATTCTATAGTACCTTTGAGATAGTGGAGAATTATCTTTGTCGTCTTCAAATGAGTTGTTGTTGGATTCTCCATGTACCGATTGACTACTCCAACTACGTAGAGAATATCGAGCCTTGTACAAGTTAAGTAGCACAGGCTTCCTACCAAACTTTTGTAAAGAGTGGGATCCACATTATTTCCTTCCTCATGCTTAGATAACTTGATTCTGCATTCCATTAGCATGCCAACCGGATTAGAATCATCCATCTTAAACTTCTTAAGCACCTCTTTTTCATAGCCTTCTTGAGTGATCTGGATGCCTTTGTCTTCTTTCTTAACTTCAATGCCGAGGTAGTAAGACATGAGCCCAATGTCAGTCATCTCGAACTCCTTCGTCATCTCTTTCTTAAACTCGTTTAACATGCTTGGATTGCTACCTGTGAAGATCAAGTCATCTACATACAAGCCCACAATCAGAATATCACCTTTTTGGATTTTGATGTAGGGTGCGTGCTCATATGGACACTTGATGAAATTTTCGAGGTACTTAATACTCCGAGCATTCCAAGCTTCGAGCTTCGTTTCCAATCCATAAAGCCGCCTTTCTTGACTTTAAAACCTTGTATTCTTTTCTTTACTGTGAAATTGTGGTTGCTCAATGTAGACTTCTTCTTCAAGAACTCCATTTAGGAAGGCAGATTTCACATCCATTTGATGTATCCTCCAATTATTTTGAACTGTCAAGGAAATAATTAGTCTAATGGTTTCTAATTTAATAATAAGAGCAAATACCTCATCATAGTTAATGCCGGCTCTTTGATTGTAACCTTTCGCCACCAATCTTGCCTTGTATCTTTTGACTTCTCCTTTGGTGTTTTTCTTTGCTTTTTACACCCATTTCACATCGATCGCCTTGTGTCCTTTTGGAAGTGAAGCCAGCTCCCATGTGTCGTTCTTCTTAATCACCGTTATTTCTTCATCCATAGCGTCTTTCCAATTCTTGTTTCCCACTGCTTCTTGGAAGTTCATGGGCTCACAATCGCAACGAAACAAAGAGAAAGATTTTCTTGATTTCGCCATCTTCATAAAGTTCTTATAAGCTCTTGAGGCATGGAACTCTTTCACTTGAGCTTCAATCTTCTTGATTACTCGCAGCTAGTGAAATTGGTGGGATAGTAGACTCCTCTCTTGCTTGTTCCATCCTTGGATGCTCCATATCATCTTCTTCGAAATATGGAAGGAAGTTATAGTCTTCATTTTGTTGTCCCCAATCTCATTCTCCTTCTTCATCAAATATGACATCTCGACTAATGATTGTCTGTGACCTCCCTATCCCGGGGGTCCCGTTGACAACCCGTCAACTTGTGGAAACTTATGGATATCGGGTGTCTCGATATCACACTCATTTGTCTCATAAATTGAGACCCATTCTTGCATATTTAGTTCACAAATGTACAAAAATATATGATAGACTATTTAATCAATAGTCCATTTACAAATTTTTATAATAACAAAAGGGCATGTTTTGCTATGTTCGAATAATACAAAAAAAAAAACAAAACAAAACAAAGCCGCATCCGACACTCATCCCACATACGGTCCCATATGCGAAGCCGACGCCAGACCGAACCCGTGACTAAAGGGGGTCCCGCGACTCAGGTAAGCAATGCCCGCAGTGATAATCTTCTGCGCTGGGTTACTCCCCACCTAAGTGTCCGTCAATGGTCGCACAAACAAACACACATGCAAGTAAAATGTCTACATGAATGTCGTATGTCATGCATGAAATGTCTTAATGCCCATATCCCGAGTCACTCACCGACTCCCTCACACATGCCTATGCCAAGTGTGACAACCGGTCACCGGTGCAAGCACGACACATATACCTGCCACATCTGGCCATCAATACCCAATGCAAGTGCCAATGGGCAACTAATCCCGAGTCAATCCTAACTCCTATCACACAACTCGAAGTCTATGTGATAACCATGACCGTGTGTCTTTTCGGGGCAAATGTAACTTTTCGTCACATCATGTCTTTTTTATACCCATGTTCCAGCTTTTCACCCGAGGATTAACTACCCTTCTGTCTTCGCCCACAATATTACGTGATATTTCACTCTTTATGTTTAAACCGTGAGACATTGATTGGACGTCGTCCAAAGTACGAGCTCACTACCCATTCATCAACATTGATGATGGATTACCATACCCATGCACACACACCCAACATAATGCCATGTCCCTGTGCATATGCAATGCTAATGCCACTGCATGTTCTCATGTTACATGTATGATGCACACTACATGAACCATTCTCCTCAGTTGTACTTCATGTCAAGTACCATGCAAACATATATCACAAGCACATAAGTTCACCATATTTCATGCCAATATATAGATCTCATATCAAGCATTAGCATTCATCAATCCATGACTAAACAAATAATGTCATACAGCTTTCCTTAGGCTAACTCATGGTAATTCCTACCCAATACAATAGCTTACAACATGCCATGCAATGGTCATGTCAAAACCCGGCTATTCACATCGACATAACCAAGCAACCTGCACGCTTTATGAAAAACATAGATTTTCAGTAAGGTTATGATCCCCTACTTCCCTCCACAGGTATATGGATGGAATCTTGACTCAATGGGCTTTCCATAGAGTCTAAGAACACCAATCGGGAGTTAGGACGTAAGAAGATATCTCAGTCGAGGCCTCATGAGTCAACCAACCCTACCGCCGACCTCTAACCGCAATGACCTTAGCCGATTAACCCCAATGTAACACTGGCCGACCGAATTCTAGCCTACCGACCGGGCCGACTTACCTTCGTCGATCGACCTCTGTACGAACACCTTCGGGCCCGACCCCAGCCGACGGACTGGCCTACCGGACCACTGCAAATTTTCACTTAGATCGTTCAGGTAAACTGACTATAACTCGGGATATAGAGGTCCGATTTAAGACAATTTAAAGCCTAACATCAATTTCACTATTAATGAGGCTACACCACCTTAAAGGACTTCATCATTAAACCCCTTTAGCTCCCACCCAAAAACAAGTCCTAAGGCCTGGCTAATGAGTAGATCAAAAAAGGGTAATTTCCCTTGGTTCAAATTGCAACCAAAAATTTCCCTTAGGGCAAGACACCACCACACAGCCCTTAAATGCAAAGGAACCCGAGTAGGAGAAACCCCTACCTCGTGGAGCGTGAAGCATCGAATCCTCCCGTTCGTACCTACCGCAGCCTCGCCGAAAGGGGACTCAACTTTAATCTCGGGCCACGAACTCCAAATTCTCGAACACCATAAAAATTTGTAGACAACTTTCTTTTTTTTTTTTGTTTCTCCACCCACTGCTCTTGTTCCTCCTTGATTTCCTTTTATTATTTTTTTTGCTCTCTCTAACAATTGTTGGTTTCCCCCCCAAGATATTTTTTTCAAATATATTAGTTTGTGACACCTGTCACAATGGTGGCCATACATGTAGGTGGCAAATGTCACATGCTTGTAGCCCTTGGGTGGCTTCTCCCACACCACCCATGTGGTTATCCTCCATGGTGCCATGTGGCACCAGCTCATGGTGCCATGTGGCATCATGCCAAGTGTCACTCGACCCCTCGTGCCTCGAAAAGTGTGAAATTCCGACAGTCTCAGAATCCAACAAAATTCGATAGGGTAGCTAGATTCTGCGAGATGATTCCAATGGTAAAGTCCGTTTCTTCATCCGAGATCTCGAAAATTCCTAGGTTTTAGCCTGTACTATTCCGACAAAATTATCATTTTGCCCTTTTCAATTTTCTTGGGTTTTACATTGTCTTCCTAATATTAGGATTGTAAAGCTTGTTGCCTTTAGAGTTTGCATCAAAACCAATGAAGATGTACTTCAAGCTTTTATCATCCAGCTTGCTTCTTTGCTCGTCTGGTACGTGCACATGAGCTATGCTCTTAAAAACTCTTAGATGGGAATGCCTGGCTTCCTTCCACTCCATGCTTCTTATAGTGTTTTTCCCGACACGCTTCTTGTCGAAGATTGGTTGGACAGATAAACTGCACATGCAAATGCTTCTACCCACAACTTCTTTGGAAGTCTCTTGCTTTTGAGCATGCTTCTCACCATGTCAAGGATTGTTCTATTCTATCTTTCTGCCATTCCATTTTGTTGAGGGGATCTCGTTACCGTCAAAGGTCATCGAATTCCATAATCTTCACAGTACTTTTGAAATATGTTTGATGTGAATTCTCCTCCACGATTTGATCTCATAGCTTTGATCATGAGGCCACTTTCCTTTTCAACAAGGGCTTTGAACTTCTTGAAATTTTCAAACATGTCCGATTTCTCCTTCAAAAAATATACCTATTGAAAATCATTTTATGAAGAGTAAGGAAATAGCATTTTAACAGAGTGAGCTTGGCTTGATTAGACTACACTCATCCATATGAATGCGTTCTAGCGGCTTTTGAGCTCTTAAGCTTGACTCCTTTAGAAAGCTCTTCTTGAATCAAGCTCCTAAGCAGATGATCCTCGCACTTGATTAAGGTGACTAATGGAGGGTAATCCTCTCACCATTTCCTTCTTGGAGAGCAATTGTAATCCTCTAAAGTTGAGATGCCCAAATTGAAGATGCCAAAGCCCAATTGTGTCTTTGTAGCATGCCTTAAGACATTTTGCAACATTGTTTTGAATGTTGAGCGTGAAAGTTCTATTTCTTAACATCGACACTCGCAGCTGGGCTCATTCTACTGCCTTCTCTATAAAAGATCATTGCTCCTTTAAAATGAATATCATAACCCTTCTCTAAGAGTTGCCCTAGGTTCAAGATATTACACTTCATGTTCGGCACATAATAAACATTAGAAATAAATTGATGCTCTCCATTCTTCAATCGGATAAGAATGTTATCTCTGCCTTTCATGCCTACCTTGGACTCATCTCCAAAAGCCATGTTGCTGCTCACTAACTCATCAAGCTCTTCAAACATGTTTCTTTTTCCACACATATGATTGCTTGCACTGGTATCAAGGTATCATGTATTATCTTCACCTCTTGCATTATCCTTGTAAGCTAGCAACAAGGTTCCATCTTCTTGACTTCTGTCTTCAACGTAGTTAACCTTCTCTTCAACTCTATTATTGATAGGTGATCTACACTAGGAAGCGTAATGACCAAACTTTTCACAATTATATCATTTAATGTGTGACTTGTCATACCTCGATCTTGAGTTGCCTCTCCCATAACCTCTTGTTGAGTTTTCTCTTCTTTGGAAGTTGTTGCTATCATCATTGGGCCTCCAACCTCATCCACGTCTATGTCCACGACCTGCTTCTCGTTCTCGACCGTGACCTTGTACTTGTTGGCTTCTATTATTTTGAACGTTGCCTTCTTTAGTTGAATCAATTTGAGTCTTGAGTAGTTGTTCTATGATCTCTTCCTTCTTCTTTCTCTTTTCTTCGTAGGCTTGTAAGGAACCCAACAGCTGCTCCATTGTCATGGCTTCCAAGTCTTTATTTTCTTCAATGATAGTGTCAATATGACCAAACTTTGAATCTATTGATTGAAGAATCATCTCCATAATTTTTACGTCATCTAGCTTCTCACCTTTCTTTAGTCAAGTTAGTAACGCTGAAGACTCTGTGAGAAGTAGCTTTCTGAGATGACTTCAAGCATTCTTTTCTTCTTGTTATGCAAAGCTTCACCGGTCAAAGTTAGAAGGCTGCACTTTACTGATATGCTCCCTCAAGAGGGCCTTAAAGCCCCATCCTTCTCAGTCAACTTCTCACTTCCAAGATCTTCTCAAATGCATTTTCATATAATCCTAGTGTGACGGCTCGTGCCCCTGTACCCAACCTGACCCAGAGGCCGAACCGGATTTGGGACGTGGTCCTCTTTTCGAATCCAATTCCTTTTTCTTTTGTCAGTAAAACACATTTCCAATGCTCATTTTGTAAAGGATGTTTATCTTTATGAAAATATATGTGTATATACTAATTAAACTTAACGAGGGCCCATCATTTTGTTTTCAATACACATTTTCTATTAAATATGGCATTACATGCCCATTTGGTCCATTTACTATACACACGCAGATTATAATCCATTTTCATCACCAAAATATTTACAAAAACAAAATCAGAGTTTGTACTAAAAAGTGTCAATATATTTAATGAATGCAGGTCTGAGTTTTTACTAACTCGCTGAGCTGACGTTGACTCAATCATCATATTCTTTTCCTTCGTACCTATTCACTTATGACTGCGATAATGATAAACAACGGTTAAGCATTTTCATGCCTAAGGGTTCTATAGCAGCTCTTCATTTTAGCTTTTAAGTAAATCATGCATTTTTCTAAATCGATGCCTTGTATGTTTTTTCAATAAATCCAATACTTATGATAATATATATATGTATATTTCCATTTCGTATATATTCAAATTACAATTCATTGGTCATTTCAATCATGCAGTTTCATATGCAACAAATCATTCAAACACAAAGCATGCATTTCACAATTTTATTTTTATTTTTCCCTGGCACTCAACCTATGCTTTCGCGGTACGTAGATAATGAATCACCGCACCTGCCCCGCTCGGCCGCAGTTTCCAGATAAAAGGTTTTATAACACAGCATCGGCCCCACCGGGCTGCTAATCGGGTTATTAAAAACCCGCCTAGAACACTGGTCGATATTGTCCCGCCGGGCTAAAATTGAAGTGACATCATTACGCTCGCTCACGCATCGATAATTTGACCCTATTGGTATACCAATCTATCCTAAACCTGAATTTAATCTAACATTCTATTAAGGGTGTTCAAATCATTCATAGAAAAATACAGTATAGTATGTACATTTATACAAACAATTCATTTTCAATACTCATACAATTTTTCATATGCAAATCATTTCACAATATATTGCCTCAAATCAATTAAAACAAACCAATATGTTGTTCCTTATAAATCATTTCAACCATTCAAATCATTTTGTAATCATTCAAAAACTTTGGAATTAGAGAGAGAGAGAAGTTGAGAACAAACTCTAAAATGGAAATAAAAAAGAAAGTCGAAGAACAAACCAATTCATTTATCGCTCAAACGGAGCACACATGCATATTCATATAAAACCTTTTAGATTTATTTTGTCAAAAAAAAAAAAAACACAAAACCGAAACAAGGAAGGAAGTGTGAAGAACAAACCCAAAAAAGTTGTCGCTCTTCGATTCTTGTTCTAGGAATCCCGTTCTTGGGTCAAGCTTCCTCATCACCAACTCCTAATCCATCACAAATATGTCACTATCAAAGAACAACCCAAGAAAAAAAAATCGCCAGCATTCAGGATTTTCAATAGGGTTGATGTCTACCCAATACACCTTCACTTGAAAAATTTTATGGGGACACATAAGCCATATTTTGCTCATGTTTCCTTTAAGAAAATGATAGCTCTATGAGTCTATTTTTAGTAGGAATTGGAATCATCTCATTTGGATCACCCAAACCTGCCACGCATCGTCAACCGGCTCGCATGCCTAAATTTCACTCCTGGGCTACCTACTATTATTCTCAATTTCAGGGTCTTAACTCATAAATTGGTAATGGTTCCTTCTATCATTTGAATATATGGTTCTAAGGTTTCTTCTCCACTGGAATCATCCAATTTGAATCACCAAATTCAAGTTATTGGATTTACATCCGTATTCACTTAATTTGGTGTGCCAGACCGCATTGTTCTTGCACATAGCTCCACTTTGACGGATTTTTGGGCACTTTGGGGTTACAAATTGCATACTCCTTCAAGTAAATTATTCCCCTAGAAGTCTAGTTTACCCAGAATTTTTAATCACTCAATTTGGATGAGTGAAACTCAACTTGTGGCCAAAACACCACAACTACACCCAAAACAAAGCATACCCGTTAGCTACCCAAAACTCACCTTTAAGCCCATATTAGGGAGCCTTAGAGCTACATTTTGCTCCTGGTCCCTTCTATGCATTTGTAGCTCTAGCTCTTATGGTTCTTTAACAATTGAAATCACTCAATTGGGATGATTATAACGTAACTTATAGCCAAAACAAAAACAAGGGTATTGAAAATATTTTGACAACTCCTTTGAAACTTCATCATTTCCTTTATACAAAAATTCATCAACAACAATCCAAACCACAATACACCATGAAATTTTACCCAATACAACCCCAAAACGAACTACAACCTTTCAAAACACTTTTATACCACATTTGGGGTTTTATTAAACTCAAACATAAGTAGAAAGGGGGTTAGGGTTTGGTTTTTCATACCTTAAATCTTGATTCTCTTTCCTTTCTTCTTCCTTCTTCTTCTTGATCAACTTGTCCCTTGATTACATGGAGAAGAAATCACAAATCCCTCTCTTCTTCTCTCAACCGAAATGTGCCCTAGCCTTTCTCTCTTTTTCCCTTTTTGCCAAATGTGAGAAATTACATTTACAATACCAAATTTGGTCTTAAGCCTTAAGTCTTCATAAGGCCTTGTTTTGGCTTGTACATAAATTCATATTTTCCCATTTTTCTCACTTTAACTCTTCATTTTCACTTTATTTTATTTCATTTTCATTTTAACATTTACACTCCTCATTTATGACCCTTAGGTCATTAGTTGACATTTTTACCAAATTTATTTGGCTCCTGTAATGTAAGACCCGAGAAATTCCAATTTCTGGAAAAATGGCAAAATCGTAATTTTGGTTACAAAATTGTAATTTCGGTTAAAAATCCAAAATTTATTCTCTGGATCTCGAATGACAAAACGAATTTCACCGTTGGAATCGTCTCATGAAATCTAGCTAGCACGTAAAATTTCGTAGAATTCTGAGACAGTCGGAGTTGGCACGTTTTTCGAGGCATCGCAATTCGGGTGCCGTAAATCGATTTTCGATGCGACGAAAGTCACATATAACATGTACTCATGTGCCATGAGTGGTATGAGTAGAGAAATGATATAAATGGACGGCCGAGATAGTGCCGAATGTCAAAACTGGGAAAATAAGGACATAATGGTCATTTTAGAATTTGTTTAAATGAGAATAATGCCAAAAATGAACAGTGACCGTCTCTTACATATTGAAATGAGAACCAAAAACGTGAAAACCAGAGAGGAGAGGCAGTGGGCGGCTGAAATGGTGTTTTAGAGAGAGATTACCTGACTTCTCTCTAAAATATCGCGCGATCCGACCGTTGGCAGTCTTCGGGACAAGAAGGAAAGCTGCTCTACGCGGAGAGGGTTTCACCTGGGTACCGGATTTAGGGAGTTTCCTCAAACTCCGAGAGGTAGGGGTTTCTCCCTACTTGGGTTTTACACTTTATTTAAGTGTTTTTCAATGTTTCTAAGTAACAGGCTCAATCGCATTTGATCTGGCCCCAAAACTTGGGACCGAATTGATATAATTTTTGAAACCAAAATGGAGCAGCCCGTGACTATCCACGGCTGATTTGGGTGGATTATTTGTGCATTTATGTGTTGATGCATGTGTTGGTGTGTATAAGGCCGGAAATGGCCGTGAAATTCGGGTTCACAAAGTGAACCGACGATTGGTGATTTTTCGGGAATAGTAACCGAGGGTTTCACTATTCTCGAGAATAGTGTTCACAAAATAAATTTTGTGAATTAATGTGTTTAGTCGAGTAATTCAAGTAGGATTGCTCTCAGGTTTGATCATTGTACCCATGTGAGCTTAATTTTGATGTGATGAAATGCGAAATTACATAACATGATCAGGTGATTCAATTTTTATGTGAATATATGCATGATTATATATTTGCATGTGTTATAGATCAGGAAGGAATTGACATCATGATTCCATATGCACCGGGACACCCTAGGACGATAGGAGTGAGTGCATGAGATGAGTCTAGAGAAAACGGGTTTCTGAGGGTTGTCTAAAACTAAAAATGACGGGGAGGGTAGTCCATACTAAAATATCAATCGTCTGGAGACTCGCCCACCTATATACATCGAAGGGTTGTCCACAAATAAACATACAATTCTCATACGAGGCTTAGGCGAGTGTGAGGAGCTTCCAAGAGGACTCTAGGGTATTAGATGGTCGGGCTAGATATCTGGGCAGGATCATGCATTTGCTTGAACGCGCTGCTTATTTTTGTTATCAAAGACCGCACTTGTGTGAGTAAAATTTCACTTGGGTGATTCCACTACTGAGCATTAGCTCACCCTGTCGAAGGATACTATTTTACAAGTACAAGGAGCGTGCGAGGGGACGGCTCGTCCTAGAGACTGAGGTTTAGAAGAAAGCCGGATTGTGGCTTTGGGTTATGATATATTACATGTATTAGAATTCTCTAATTTTAATATATGTGTTGTATAAGAGTAAACTTTGAACTTTAACTATGGTTGATAGTTGGATATATATATACATTGTTATGAGTATTGGTTTATGAGCCCAAGTGGCCGCTTTTAATCATGCATCGCTATATTGGACTGCTTGGGACAGTTTATGCATGTGTTGTATTCTGCAGAGCCCCCGCACAAAGGAGACCCCCGCCCGATTTTCAAGTGGCGTCTGCAACCCGACATCCACTTGTATTCCGCGGCCGACGGTAGTCAACCCGACCCTGGCTCGGGGCGCTACATAAAATTTCTAAGTTTTTATCATTTTTTGTTTTTAGTCGTTTAAACGCCGAAAAAATATAATTTAATTTATTTTACACCCTAAACATGTTATAAAACTGTTAGGGTATTTTCAAAACGTTACACCTTAATAGATAAAATAGAAAGCCTTCTTGTCTCTCTTTCTTGAGTCTCTCAGACTATCTTTTTGAGCTTGAGATAAAGTATCTTCATTCTCAGGTTATTTGTGGCCTCTCTCTAACTATCTCCCACACATCTTATGACCTAAGAAGGGCCTTCATCTTGATGCTCCAATTGTCATAGTTGCTCTTGTTGAGTGTTGGGACTTGGAATGGAACCATATCGTTACTCGTCATCTTTATAGAAAGGATCTTAAAGCTGTAATTTTAAAGCTTGAATGGACGAGCAAAATCTATGATACCTAAAAACCTAAAAGGAACTCAAGACTCCAACTCTCTAAGTTAATGAGATCTTAAGAAATTTTTCTAATATGGAAGGTCAATCAATGCTGCAATCATAGAGCATACTCAAATTTCTAGAGACCCAATAACCTAGCTCCGATACCACTTTGTTGGAATGAAGATGGAGGAAGAACTTGAAGATGGGAGAGAGAAGATGATGAGGAGGAAGAGGCTACTTGTATTATTGAAGCATTCTTGTTTTTGGCTTGATTACAAACTCAAGGGGGTCACCCTTATTTATACTAGTAGCATCTTCTCAACCAATGGCTAGGACTATGCCAACACATTTCTAATCTAATTGTTTCAAATGACTTTCTAGAGTTCTCTTTGAAATTCTAAAACTATCCTCATTCTAGACAACTCCATGGAAATATCTAGAATAAGCTTCTAGAAATTGGGCTCTCTTATGGACCACATAAAACTAAAACCCAAATAGCTAATAACCCATAATCAACAACACTTTAGATAAATAAGGCCCAAGATCAAGTTTATATTTCAACAAACCCTGTCATGCTGGAGAATATTGAAAATCTTATTGAAGAAAAGCTCAATGGCTCTGGTTTATCCTTCAAAATGTCTTGCAACACCAAGACTAAGCTTGGGGGTATTCAAGCGTCCACTTACTTTTGCTGGTAATTACATTTGTGTTCCTTGGTATCATGCATGGATCCTTCTATTTTCAGATGTACTTCACTTGGTATCATGCATGGATCCTTCTATTTTCATATGTACATCATTTATATATTTTGATGTTCATTCTATATATATAGTCATGCATGTATGGCTATATATTTGAGTTCTATCGAAACTCGTTTTTCGATTTTATCATTGTGGGAACTTGATCTCTGACATAAAAATGTGGATTAAAAGGCATTTTTGCCTCTAAACCATAGCCTAGGTGAAAAGTGGCGGACCAAAAAATTTAGTTTATGGGGCATATATTGACAAACTTGGAATGGAAACCTAGTGATTTAAAATCTTATTGATTAAATGGGGCATAATTAAGGGTGAGGGTTTAAGTCTACCTGACTACAAGAAAGAATTTTTTTTGCAAAAAAAAAATTGAGGGGGGGCATATGCCCTCCCTTAGGCTAAGGCTAGGTCCGTCATTGTAGGTTAACTTAGCCCCTCAAATATGGCTAAGGTATCAACGTAGTCTCTCAACTAATTTTGTTGTCATTTTTACTATTATAGTATTTAAAGCTAATAATTTTTGTCTTTCTCTCACAAAAATAAGAATTATTATTAACTATTGACATCACATTTAAAAAAAACATGGAAGGTTTATGATGTGACAAGATAATTACCACTCAAATTAACCTCAAGAAAAAGGAATCAAATCACTAAATAATTTTTGTTCTTTTCTCACAAAGGCTAACATAGAGCCTTTAGCTATTATTGACAAGTTGACAAGACACTTTTTAAAAAAAAATTCTCGATCACACTTATTTACGGACACATGAAAGCCATGACATAAACTAGAGTGATAAATTTTAATTTTTTGTGAGAAATTAGCAATGTTTACCAGACCATAATTCAAGATATTAGTATCTATTTATTATATTTGTATTCTTAAAAATATTTAAAAAGTTAAAGAAAATATTTTTCTAATATTTAGTTTCACCAAGAAAAATACAAGAAAATTAAAACTTATTCAAATTTTTTTTTTAATTATTTAATAGTTATATAAATAAATAAATAAAATAACCGAAAAAAAGTATGTAGAAATAAAATATCGAGTTGTGGTGAATAAGGGAAATCTGGAGAGAATTTTCTAAAGATCATGAGAATTTATTCACTATGGTGAATAAGGAAAATTAGAGGGAGATATTGTGCATATAAAATCTGGAAGATTGGATCATATTTAATGAGTATTTTTATGGGAGAAAGATATTCCATTGTGATGAGTATGAAATGAAATCAAAATCTTCCAATTGTCATGTTGGGACAGATTAGGAAACATGTAGATTCAGAATATTGAGGAAGGATCCCCTTTAAGGATATTAAATAGGGGACAAGTTTTGAAGCAAATTGACACAAGAAGGATGTAGAAGAACAAGAAGGTGTTCTTGCAGGGCTAAATCCATGTTGCATATATTGCCCAACTCTCTCAGTGTTGGGGGGTTTTATACATTTTGTTGAATGATGTTGTTTGGAGTGTGTGAGTCTAAACGTTGTAGGGGGAATGAGGGGATCTCATTTTATGTTTCACTGTGATAAAATTAGGTGAAGAAGGTGTTGGAGAAAGGGAGATTCTTGTCTCATATAGTGAAATTCCTTACATCTGAGCTCAACCCCACGAACGTAGGTTTGATCGAACCACGTAATTAATCCCTTGTGTCCCTGCATATATGTTGATTTATTTCTGTGCCTTTAGTCTTCTTAAAATTGCACTGTTTTCATAGATCGTCCATAACTTGGTCGAACATCTGGTGCACCAACAAGCAGAACACCTCTTTTAACAAACGGATTTCCTGTCAATTGGTATTAGAGTAGGTCACTCTAAGATACTGAGTGAGATCCCTGAGATTCTTATATGTTTGTTTTTGTGAAGCCGAAATGAGTTATTCGAAGGAAGAGGATCAACAAGATCAAAAAAGAGATTAATGCGTAAATTAAAGGTGAGTCAATGCTCAAGCCGATAGTACTATAGAAGAAAAATCTGAGAAAAAAAACACCATCATGATATTTAGGGGGGGAGACTACAGTGGCTAATGACTTCAACAACTCTAATGTTGGTCCCTTTAATATTTCATCACATGTTCTTGATTTCATTTTTGCTAAAGAAATGCCAAAGGGGAGATTGTTGGAAATATTTCTTGTCATAATCTTAGGCAATAAATAAATCATGTGCTTCAGTAGCAAAATTCGAAGTTACAACATATTGGTGCACGAGTTGGTAAACCAAGCCGCATGATGAGACAGAGAATCTTCAGTCAAAAGGAATTACAGAGATAATTTTATAAAGATCGGGAGAATGTATTCATTGTGGGGAATAAGGAAGATTAGAGAGATATTATGCATATAAAATCTGGAAGATTGGATCATATTTGATGAGTTTTCTATGGGAGGAAGATGAATATGGAATAAAATCATAATCTTCTAGTTGTCATATTGGGACAGATTAGGAAACATGTAGATCTAGAATATTGAGGAAGGATCCCTTGCAGGATATTAAATAGGGGACACGTTTGGAAGAAAATTGACATAAAAAGGATGTAGAAGAACAAGGAGCTCTTAGGGGGCAAAATACATGTTGCAGGTATTGCCCAACTCTCTCAATGTTAGAGGGGTTGGGGGAGGGGGGGTTGGTGTTTATACATCTTGTTGAATGATGTTATTTATTGTGTGGGAGTCTAGATGTTGTTGGGGGAATGATGGAATCTCACTCTATGTTTCACTATGAGAGAATTAGGCGAAGAAGGCGTTGGAGAAAAGGGGAGTCTTATCTCATATAAGACCAACTTGTAACCTAATTGAAAATAGTGAACTTCCTTAAATTTGAGCTTAGCCCTATGGGTGTAAGCTTGGCTGAACTACGTAACCAATCTCTTGTGTCCCTGCATATATGTTGATTTATTTTCGTGCCTTTAGTTATATTGAAATCTCATTGTTTTCATAAATGGTCCATAACTTGGTCTAACATCGGTGCGCCAACAAGTAGAACACCTCTTTTAACAAACAAATTTCCTGTCAAAATACTTCATCCAAAGTAAGGGTTTCACGATTGTACACATTAAATAATATCCCTGATATTCGAATAAGAAGGGGATAACGAACATAATAAAATCACCCTTAAATCTTCTTCATCATATTTTACCTCCGTGAGTTCTAAATTAGAGACAGTAGTTAAATGATCTTCTAAAGACGTACCTTCTGCCATATGATGAGAATATAATCGCTGCTTCAAGTGCAACTTACTTGGTAGGATTTTTGTCATGCATGATTGCTCTAACTTCAACCAAAATGTCGCAATGGTTCTTTCATCAGAAAGTCTTGTAGAATTTGATTTGATAGGTGAAGATGAATATGAGATAGGGCTTTTCGATCCTTATGTTGTTTCTTCTCCTTTGTTCACAACGAGGGCATCTTATCAAACCTTAACAGCGCATCATCCAAATCTATCTGAGCGAGTATAACATGCATCTTTACCTACCATAATGAAAATCTTGTGTTTCTATTCAACAATGGAATATCGTATTTAATTGTTGCCATTGTCGAGATCAAGCATGATGCTCTAATACCAGTTTGTTAAGAGTGTGGAAGCTTTGATGTACGAGAATATCAATTTAAGAACACAAAGATAAAAAAATCAATATAAAGGTACACGAGGGTTTTAATGTGGTTCGGCCAATCATGCCTACTTCCACGGATGAAAGAGAAATTTTCACTAATCTGAAAAAGGAGTACAAGATTGGAGTATCAGGGTATTGCGACGATCATGAAAAATCACAAAACATTAAGATACCCACAATACCGAGAAAATACTCCATAAAACTCTAAATCCTTGAAACTCTTACATCTCTGCACACACAAAATAACCTTTACAAGCTCATCTCTATCTTATAACTTTTTTCCCTCGTGACCTAGAATATAACATTTTAAGATATGGTAATGAATGAAAAGGGTGACATACGTGTCTATCAAGAATTTTTCATTAGTTTCTATAAGTTTGGTGGTTATGGGCAAAGATCAAAATATCGGTAATTAGATTTTACGGATATATATGAAATATCGGTAAAATATCAATGGATATTTTTAAAAAAATATTGGTGAAATGAAAATTATATAAAATTATCTTAAATTTTGTTAATATATTTGTATTTATTTATGATAAAAATAAAAGCTATTTTTATCAAATATGTTTTATCATAGTTAAGATAAAAATTAAGTCTTTTCGTAACTAGGGATTTGAAAGTGGCAAAGACAAAGTGAACATCAGATTTGTATTGGAATGGGTAGAACCAAACATATTTAGTAAAGTGGTCAAAGAAGATAACATAATACTTGAACCCATCAACACATAGGATGGGTGAGGTCCATACATCATAATAAACAACTTCAAGTGGAGACGTAAATGAAATAGATGATGTAGAAAAAGGAAGCTTATGGATTTTATTGATATTGCATGAATTACAAGAATTTTATGAAATTGTGAAGATGAAAACGAAATATTCATAGACGACAATATTTTCCTAAAAGTTTTAAGAGAAGGGCGACCTAAATGATTATGCCATGTCGAAAGAGAAACTAACGACGAGACAAACGAAAAAACTATAACAGAACTTGGTTGATTGGGAAGGAAGAATTTTGCCAAAGGTAGACCCCATCAGTGCGCTTGCCCATGACCATAATTGCCCCCATTTGACGATCCTGCACCTGAAAATAATGATAAAAAAAATAATACAATCACAACATTAGAAGCACAAAGAGTCGAAACTAAAATCAGATTCATAGACATAGCCGAAACATGTAAAACATTGTCAAGCATAAGTGTATGAGTAGATGAGGACAATTGTGTGGTGCTAAAATTTTGAATGGAAAGACAAGTACCATCACCAAGGACAACATTATCCGAGCCGAAATATAGATAGTGAAGTAAGGGATTGACAAGATCATTGTTTACATGATGAGAGACACCAGAATCAAGAACCCAATCAAATGTAGTGATCGACTAATAATTGGTGGTAGTTTTGACTTGTGGCTGCAGATATGACGGACAGGGCAGTGTCGGGGTAAGGAAGCCCACATGGCCGACGGGACAAGGGAACATTAGCGGGCTAAGTGGCCTATTTGGCCACAAATTTGGCACATGCCAAGATAGCCCTAAGAAGGCGTGGCTATATAAGGGCAAAGGTAGGGGAGGTGGCGAAGGAATTAGGTGGTGGCTGGGTGACAAACATGTTTGGTAGGGGAAGTTTTCAATAAGGTTGTGATGGCTAGGGTTTTACTGGGGTCGACAGTCGACAAGGAGAAGGGCCGACAAGCGACGAGGAAGTAGATCGATTGGCGACTAGAAGAAGAAAAGAGAGGTAAGGTTTTGGTTTAAACCTTAGGTTTTGATATCATGTAGGGAATTTGCTTAACTTTAATTACATAGTAATATTTGCTTATATTAGTAATTACAAGGATAAAAGAGTAATTAAATGAATAAATAAACCAATTTAAAATTTAGATAATGTTATCTAGGGATCTCTAAAGCCCGCTACCGAGACCCACCTCGATCCGGCCTCGCCCACCTGCCAAAGCCCGCCTGCTTTTCCAAGCGGTCAAGCCCCAACCTAAGCCCGCTTTTAAGAAGCTGGCTCCAAGCCGTGGCCTGATTTTAGGCTTGACCCGATTCATGGGCTTTTAGGCCCGCCCAAAAAGCCCGTCTAGAGGTCCGCCCAAAAAACCCGCCCAGAGGCCTGTCCAAAAAGCTCGTCAAGTGACCCGCTTAAAAGCCCGACCCCTCTACTTAGGTAGTTAGGTTTTTTATTTAAATCAGATCAAGCTTAAATAAAATATAAAAAGAGTTTTAAAAACAATTCAAAATAAAAATACTCATTTAAAATTTTATTCATCGAACATAATTATAGAGTTTGGAAATGTATGAAAAGTTTACATCATTATAAAATAAAAGATATCCCAAACTGTACACACCTACTTATTTGTCAATCATTTGTACTTTTCAACCATAAGAAAATAAAAATATAATATACATTTAACGAAATATTTTAATCACTATTTTCTGGTGACGAGGAATTATCATGGATCCATTCATGTTTTGATAAATTTAAGATCTCTGTATCAGTCACTAGTGCAGCTTCTCGAACATGATCGTGCAATCTCTTGTCCGCTAAATTCCAATATTTTAAACATACTACTACTTTGATTGCTTCAGGTGACAAATTACATCGCTTGCAACCACTCATTCCACCCGCACTAAAGCAACTTCCATGCGACCGTACTCACAAACACCTGCTAATACATCACATGCAATAATAGATAACACGTATTTTATTTGTTGTTTTTCCTCCATTTTAAAAATTTCAAAATCTTTATTGTCTCTAAAATCTAATCGAGCTTCTACACTAAGACATCTATCTATATCTACAGTATTATTCGAGAACTGTCAGATTTTTTCTACTTTAAACATTTAAAGGGCTTTATAAAAGATTTATGAAATTGTCGTATGTGACGATTTTTATCAAACTAATATATTTCCATATTTTTCTTATAAATATTATATAAAATATATAATAACGAATTTACTTCATTTTTAATTTATTCAATTTTTATTTGATCTTCATTGTAAATAACTCGTAACCATTCATCTAGAACATCAAATTATAATCTAGGGTCTACAATTAAACCAATATAATAAATCAAAGGTATTTCTCCCCAATATTTTTTAATCTTTTCTATCATTGCAAAAATTGTATCATTAAAAATCTACATAACTTAAATAATTTGTAGTACTATATAAATACTAGTTATTCGCATAACGACCACGCAAGTCGGGATAATGCCACAAGACAAAATATTCACAAGATCAAAAAATTTCAAAAGATCTCATATGTCCGCATCGTACACACACACTTAATACATCAACATCAAATATCACTATTATTATTGGGATAGTTGCATTTCGTGATAATTGTATTACCTTTTATATTTTGTAAGTTTTTATGTGTTATAATTCCATCTAATTGGTATATCTAAACTTATATTTTTTCTTTTCATATTTGGTAATTTTGCAACAATAAAAATATAATTCATGTTTTGCTTCGGGAATAATTAATATTATATAAGTATCTCTAATTTTTTTCTAATGTACTCATCAACTTGTTTTAATCCATCTTACAATTAAATTCTAAAATATGTGCACAACAAATCGTACGCGAAATACTCCTGCACGATCCTCTTTTATTTGCCAAAATCTTTTTAATCTTTGTATTGCTACATCATTATTAGAAGCATTATCTAATGTTATTGTAAATATTTTTATCACGAAAACCTAAATCTATAATTTCATCATTTATTAAAGTTGCTATATTTTTTTACCACTATGTGGAGATGCTATTGTTTTAAATGAAATTATTCTTTATTTAACATTAATTCACTATCTATAATGAAAGCAAGAATACATAAAAACCTCTATACATTAAATATGTCAAAATATCAAATGTTAAACAAATTTTTCTTCAATTGGTGTATATTTTAAATTTTCTTTCTTCGTTTGGAAATTTTATAATACCTCTTTAATAAGATTTCTAATTCAACTCAATTTAGATTAATCAACGTTGAATTGTTTCGAATATTTACGAGTTTCCATCATATTGTACAATATGTTCTTATTCTGTAATCAATCATTCCATCAGACACGAAGACTATCATAAGAAATTTTTTTAAAATTTCCACATTCATCTTTTTTTACCTAATTGCATATAATTTCTAATATCTACATTACGCTTAGCTTTTACACTGCTCATTACGCTCTTACGACTTTGCGCTCGACTCGATCCACTACTGCTTTGCTACAAATCCTTACATTTTGTTTCTTATTTATTTTTTATTATTTTCTAAAAATTATTTATATTCTATCAAAAAAATTCCATATATTTGAACTAAATTTTTTGATTGATGATGCATATGGACTAGAAGAATATGCACATACACTATCCATATTAAAATTATTAATAAAATATTATACTAAAAAAAAATGAATCAAACAAACAAATGTTAGTGCAGCATTTGAGAAATATTAATTAATTTGAGGAACGGCTTCAAATTCTTTAAAATATGAATTATTGAGTCACCAATGCTTGATTTCAGAATTCTCAGACCACCAATAATATCACGTAATATGGAAGGCTACTAACAATGGTTAAAATAAAGTATTGTTATCATTATAAAATCGAGCGAACTTCGCTGAGAGAAAATAAGAAATTAAAAAGACTAATTTGATGAAAAAAATAGTAAAACAAAAGACGTAGTAATAATTGCAGCTGCCGCAAAAACGTAGGCTCCAATCCACACGACCGTCAAGTGATAAAATGTATCACACATCACAAAGTAGACAGGCTCCACCAATCCGGCCACACGACCTTCAAAGCCGCGAGGCCGATTGGAGGGGAAGGGAGAAGGGTGGGAGAGAAGAGGTGGGTAGGGGCAACCGGGAAGGGGAGAGGAGAGGAGGAGGGGAGGAGAAAGAGTAAGGTGATAGAGAAGGTAAGGGTGGCAGATTTCGGCCGGCAGAACTGGCTCTGCTGGGTCCCGCACAGCCTACGAAACATAAAATTTTCTGAGCCCCGACCCGGTCCGACCTGGGCTGACGGCCACCGGGCCTGGGCCGACCGACTCAGCCTAAGGCCTCATTTCAGCCGGCTGCTCCTGGCCGCCCGCTGAGACTCCTAAATTTTTATCTCACGAGTACAGATTCGGCATGTATTAATGATGTATATATTAAAATAGTTGTTAAAGTTTTAAAATATGCTGATGTGTTTTCTATTTTATTTATTTCCATGGAAAATTATGGCTTGAAACTTGACGACGTCGTTTAGTCTGGTTCGCTTTCGTCTCCCTCCTCGCTTTAAGCTGGATGGTACCTGCTGCAACTGGTCTATGACCTGCGCCGGAGAAGAGGTATTCTCACCCTTTTCTCCTCGTTCTTAACTCAAACCTATCTTTTTCTGGCCCCGTTTGGTCGCTCAGAAACCCTAGGAAAACGAAAGACGGGACAAGAACAAGAAATATTAAGCCTTGTAGCTTCTCGTCTTCATTTCAACTTCCATTGAATTCTGTACAAATTCTCTAGTGATTTGATTTTTAATTCGTAAACAGAGGAACAAAAATGCAATTTAGTTTTATTTCCTTTTTCTTTCCCGCGGTTCCTCAGTAACAGAGGGTTAAGGGGCTTTTTTTCCTTCAACATTGTTCTTGAGTTTGATTTCTTGTTATATTTGATTAAGAATGATATCGGATAGGTCGAATTTTTTCTCATGACATTTTTAGCTTTGGAAATTCAGGGCACTGGAATTTTGTTCGCCTGTTAGTTGGTGTTTTGTTCACGTTGTGATTGAATTTTTGACATGGTAAGTCCTTTCAATATAAATTGTTTCATTTTGATGGCATTCTATAGCTTTGTGTTTTTCTGATTCCTTTTATATGCCATTGTGATAATGTCGTGGTTTATTTTCTTCTATTAGTTTGTTTCCCTTGGGTTTTTCTGTTTACTTGATCGTGTTAGCATTTCTGTTTTGTCCTCAGGAAATATTCAAGCAGGCCTTACTGAAACCTGGGCCACCGGAAAGCTTTGCTCTCCAGGTAGTGCAAGAGGCAATAAAACCTCAGGTGCGTACTCCAAATCCTTCTCTTTAAAATGATTTTTTCCCCTTCCATGTTACTGGAAATCTGCAGATATGGATGGTTTGCTTCTTTGTTCAATTTGAAGGAAAAATTAGAAATTCTTTACGCCCACACTTTTGAACTTTACTGAACTTTCCTGATAGTCATGGTTTATAATCAGTCCTGTGAAGGACTGGAAATTTTTTAGAAAATTTGGAGCTTAAACCTTGGTTTTATAGCATTAAGATGCTAAATAACTTCATTCATTAGAAGGTGTCAGGGTAGCTTGCTGACAAGGTTTTTGGGAGGTTTTAGGGGATTGAGCTCTTCCTCAATAAGGGTGTTGGGGGATCATAATTCTTAAAAGGGCCCAATCTGGACCGCATTGTGGCCTTTGGAAGGACTCCAATCACTTTATTCCTTTCTTGCTTGCTAGTCAAAGCTCTCCACTTTTATGTTTGAGATTGATCGTCTCGTTTTTTTTGGATAGGCAAATAAAAAACCATGGCAGTTACATATGATAGGATTAATTCCTTGACATTTTAATTTCCTTCTGCTGGTGTATGATGATATGCATTTCAAGTATAAAAAACCAGCAGAACATGCTTAGTTTCTTTATTTTGCATGTTCTTTTTTTGGAGTCATCTTGTTTAGTTTGATCTGACCAGGTGAATTGATTTCTCTTTACAGAAGCAAACAAAACTAGCTCAAGATGAGAATCAATTGTTAGAAAATATTCTTCGGAAATTACTCCAGGAATTGGTGGTATGCAATGTAACTGTACTGGCCCATAGAATTTTGCAATTTAGTTTCATTATACTTTTGCATTCAAGTGTAACATATTTCATCTTCATTGATTCATAAGCATTTACAATGGATGCATGAGAAATTGAGAATAGCATGTTCTTTTTTTCTTTTTTCATTTCCCTAAATACTATATGAAAGAACATCAATCCTGAATGGTCATGGTTCTAAGTAAATTTGTCCTTATTTCTGTTTTCTTTTGACTCATTCTTTAATTGCCAATTCCAAGTTGTTGGGGGAGTAGGGCTTTGTGAAGTTAGGTTGGGTGGTATGATGAAGTGCCTCTTTGATGGAAATTCCTTGAGACATTTCATCTCTACTTACCATTGTTGTGATGTGCTACTTTGAGTTGGGTGGAAAATGATGTGAAAAAACAGGTATTTGAATATTAGTTTTCTTTTTAATGAAAATTCTCTCATTACTGTTTGGCATTTGAATATCATAATTTCAAAATTTGAAAGGATGTTGAATAAAGTTGAATTGTGAAATTCAAGGGTTTTTCAGGTAGTGGGGCAGGTTTTGGCTAGGAAGTTTGGGCTCAACTTCAATTTGCTAATGAAGTTGAGAATCATTTCTTAATATTTGATGATGGCTAAGGATATACAAGTTAAAGATAATTAAGTCTGTGGTTTGTATGTAGGAAGCTCATTTGGTTTGCTTATAGGAAACAATAATTTAGGAAACTTTAAGGGAGCTTATGACTTATGTGGAGTTTAGGCACGGGAAGATTTTTGGAATAGGGAACTATGGTTGTAAGGGGAGCCTTTCGTGGGGTGCTAATGTTTTCTAATAATAAGGTGTTGGAGCTTGTGGGTAAGGAAGAGGGTGAATATTTGATATCCTGTTGGTTCAGAGATTGCAAGGATGGCTTTGTCTAGGTGTTTGTAGGGGTGTATAGGCTTATCTTGAGGGAGGAAGGAGAGGGTTTTAAGCAAAGTTGGTGACCATCAGGCTTGTGGGGTCACCCTTGGTACATTGGAGGGGATTTTAATGTGGTAAGATTCCTAAGAGAATACAACAGAGGTGACAGATTGTTTTCAGTATGAGAAGGTTCTTGGAGCTAATTAAAGAGTTTAAGTTGTTTCTCGATCCCTTGATTTGGTATTCTTTATAAATTTGCTTTTTATTGATCAAAAAAAAAAAAGTTGCACAATCTTGCATTGTTGGGGGGCCCAAGTGTGGTGGGTCTGAATTATTAGTCCTTATTGAGAGTAGACCTGTTTTTGGTGTTTTGATAGATGAGAAATCCATTTTAGTGGGGTGGTCCAAAGCACTTTGCTGAAACTTGTTTTCGATCATGTGCCTATTTTGCTAAAGGAGGGCAGGATGAGGTGGGGAGCTGCCCCTTTTTGGTCTGAAAATAGTTGAAGGGGGAGGTTGTCAAGGACTTGCTTATAGGGTGGTGGCTGGGTATGATTTTAATGGCTCTCCTTATTTCGTTTTGGTAGCAAAGTTGAAAGCTCTGGAATAAGACTTAAATTTTTTGTAACAAGTAGGTGCTAGGCAATGTTTCAGCAAGGAAGGAGATGACCTTAAATTAGGTGGGATTTTTGGGATTCAATGGAGAGGGTGTTAGAAATAAGTAAAAAAATGCTGTATGAATAGCCAAATGAATGGCCTTGTGATTTTTCTCTATTATATAAACTGTACAAAGGAATTCTATACATGGAGAAAGGCTACAAATCTGCTAATATTATCACTATACATTATGTCAAATATTAAGCTAATTACATCAAACATTTTTTTTTTGATAAGTAATTACAACAGACATAAATCAAGGAAACAAATATGGAAACAAATGGAAATGAATATGGACAGCAAAGCTGTCCGTTAAATAGGAATAAATATGGACAACAAAGCTGTCTGGAAATAAATATGGACAACAAAGCTGTTCGTTGACAGCCCCTATCAAATTGATGTAGGTTGATCAACAAGCATCAATTTGCTACTTAGGAAGCAATGTCGATGACGAGTGAGAGCCTTGGTAAAGATATCAACAATTTGTAGTTTAGTGGAAATGTGTGGAAGAGTGATAACAAGAGCTTCAAAAGCTTCATGGATAGAGTGACAGTCGACTTCAATATGTTGTGTGCGCTCATGATAGACAGGATTGACCGTGATTTGAATAGCACGTGTATTATGAGTGTGTAAAGGTGTAGGATCAGTCTTAGAGAAGTCTAACAACTCAGCTAGCAAACCTTAAAGCCAAATACAAGAGACATCGCTTGGTATTTAGATTTTGTAGATGACTCAGAAACTCTGTCTTGCTTCTTACTCTTCCAAGAGATCAATGCATCACACCTAAGAACACGCACTAACCAGTGATGGAATGACGTGTATCAACACAACCAGCCCAGTCAACATCACTATAAGCAACAAGACAAGGAGAATTGCCTTTAGGAAAGAATAGGCCATAGGCAAAAGTGCCCTGAACATTGCGTATGATCCTATGGACAATAGCCAAATGAAGATGATGAGGAGTCTGAAGAAACTGGCTGATTTGCTGTACAACAAAAGAAATATCTGGTCTAGTGATGGTGAAATAAACAAGGCTACCTACCAATTTCCGATATAAACTAGGATCAACAAGTAAATCGTCCTTCTCTTTGCGAAGCTTGACATTTAATTCCATGGGACTAGCGACAGAGGTAGCTTCTTGCAGTCTCGTTGTAGCCATCAAATCACTAGCAGACTTATGTTGATTTAGTGAAATACTAGAAGGACTACGATGCACCTCAAGACCAAGAAAATACGTGAGAGGCCCAAGGTCTTTCATATGAAATGATTTTGAGAGATGGGTCTTGAGTTGGGCAAGTAAAGTAGAATAAGAACCGGTGATCACAATATCATCAACATAAACCAAAAGGACAACAATACCCACGTCGGATTTTTGAAGAAAAAATGAAGTGTCATACTTGCTTTGCTTGAAGGAAAATTGTAATAAAGTGGTTTGAAACTTATCAAACCAGTTCACGTGAGCTTGCTCTCGAGACCATAAAGAGAACGACGAAGTTTGGTTACCACATCGAGGTCAGAGAGGAAACACCCGTGGTGGCTTCATATAAATACACTCTTTAAGATCCCTATTAAGGAAAGCATTCCTAACATCCATCTGGTGTAGTGGTCAATCATTGGAAGCAACAAGAGCTATAATTGTACGAACAGTAATCATCTTAGCCACATGAGCAAAGGTCTCCTCATAATTGACACCATATTCCTGATTGTTCCCAAGGACAACAAACCGAGCTTTATAATAATGATCCAAACCTCCATCAAAGTGAACCTTGACTGAGTAAACCCATTTGCAACCCAGAGGAACTATAGTGGAAGGGAAAGGCTCAATGTCCCAAGTGTGATTAGCCTTTAGAGCTGCGATAGCTTGTCAGCTAACAAATATGTTCGAAGATGTGAGTAACATGTAGAATATGAAAATCGACACGCAGTAAGAGCTGAAATAGAATTGCCAGAAGAAAACCCATACTTGTCCGGGGGTATGTATTACCGGGAAGATGCAGATGCCTGCAAGGCTTCAGAGGTGTTGCAATTGATTGATTTCGGTGCATGTTAGGATCAAATATCGGGTGAGCCACCAGAAGAGACTGTGGGCGGGATCGTCTCGTATACACCATACTTGGTTTAAAGCGAGGACCGGCTTGAGGAAAATATGAGAATTGCTGCTCAAAGGAGGGGAGGACCACAATAGAAGAAGAGGGCACAAATGATACATGGAAGAAATGTTGATTTTCAAAGAAAATAACATTCCTAGAAATGCTTGTACGATGTAATGTAGGATCATAGCAAACATATCCCTTTGGACACATTATATCCTAAGAATGCACATCAAATAGATTGAGTAGATAATTTATGTTGCTTATGAGGAGGTAAATCAACATAACATACACAACCAAAGACACGAAGATCATTGTAACTAGGTTGCTTATGCTTAGCAAACAGGTGGAAATAGGGAGACTCCATATGTAAAACTTAGGAAGGTAAAAGATTAATCAAGTGAGTAGCAATCTTTAGAGCCTCAACCTAGAACATGTAAGGAACAAAGGATTCTAACAAGAGAGTACGTACCACATCAAGAAGATGACGATTTTTGTGTTTGGCTTCTCCATTTTGTTGGGGAGTAGCAGGACATGAGCATTGATGGATAATACCCTTAGAAGCCAAGAATGCTTGAAACTCAGTAGACAAATATTCACCACCAAAATCTGTGCGTAGTGTCTTAATATTCATAGAAAATTGATTTTCAACATATGCTAAAAACTCAGTTAAATTACGAAAAACCTTAGATTTAGAGCGAAGAAAATAAACCAAGTAAATTTGCTATGATCATTAATGAAAGTCACATAGTATTTAAATTTTTCATGTGAACTAACCAGGGAAGGTCCCCAAACATCACTATGGATAAGATCAAAGTAGTGAGAAGCTCTACTAGCATGCAAAGTGTAATCAGAGTTAATTGAAGGAAAAATTGTATTTTTCATTGATCACAAACCACTTTTTTCTATACAAGACAATCCCAAACCAAATAGGAAAGGATATGAAGTTTCCTAACTCTACATGAATACAAGTTTCATTTTCCCAACTAGTTTCTAATTCTACAATACTATAACACACCCCCTCAAATTGGAGCATAGATGTTGATCATGCCCAACTTGTTACAAAGATAACTAACCCGTTCCCCACTCAAAGGTTTTGTGAAAATATCTCCTAACTATTCTCTAGTCTTTACGTATCCTGTAGAGATCAACCCCAATTGGATATTCTCACGGACAAAATGATAATCTATCTCAATGTGTTTGGTTCGTTCATGAAGTATCGGGTTAGATGCTATATGCATGGCAACTTGCTTATCACACCAAAGCTTCGTTGGTACTGAAGTTTCGATGCCCACTTCCATCAATAACTGATGTATCCACATGATCTCGCATATAGACTGTGCCATAACTATATACTCTGACTTCATACTAGACCGCAAGACAACACTTTGCTTCTTACTCTTCCATGAGATCAGATTTCCTCCAAAAAAAGACACAATATCCTGAGGTGGATCTCTTATCTCCCTTGGATCCTGCCTAATTTGTGTCAGAAAAGCACTCAATTCCGGTATGCCCATGCTTCTTATATAATATTCCATGTCTAGGAGCTTCTTTCAAATAGCATAGGATATGCTCTACAGCTTCCCAATGACTGACTATGGGAGATGACATATACTTACTCAAATAACTTATTGAATAAGCAAAATCCGAGCGAATTACTATAAGATAATTCAATTTCCTTCCTTAGTGAGTTGTAAGATAATTCAATTTCCCAATTAGTCTTCTGTATCTCTCAGGATCTTTGAATAATTCTCATTCCTTAGTGAGTTGTACATTAGGAGCCATACTACAAGGTTTGGCGCGCAATTTCTCTTCTTAGATAACATATCAAGTAAATATTTTTGTTGAGATAACAAAATTCCCTGCTTATTTCTCATGACTTCAACACCCAAGAAATACTTCAACATTCCTAAATCCTTTGTGTGAAACTGACTATGAAGAAAGGATTTAAGAGATAATATAACTTTGGAGTCACTCCTAGTGATGACAATATTATCCACATATACTACTGGTAGAATAATACTAGAACTTGAATTTTTATAGAAGGTAAAGTGGTCAGACTTACTCTTCTGCATGCCAAATGCCTTAATTGCTTGACTGAATATGCCAAACCAAGCATGGGGACTCTGTTTCAAATCATACAGATATTTCCGAAGACGACACACCTTCCCTATCTCCCCTTCAGCAACAAACCCTGGAGGTTGCTCCATGTAAACTTCTTCCTGAAGATCTCCATGTAGAAAGACATTTATGATATCAAGCCGATGCAAGTCCCAACCATAAGAAGCAACAAGGGAGATAAACAAGCGGACAGATGTCAACTTTGCTCTAGGAGAAAATGTATCAGAATAATCAACTCCATAAGTCTGAGCATAACCCTTAGTAACAAGACGTGCCTTCAATTTAGCAACAAACCCATTAGGATTAAACTTTACTGCAAACACCCAACGAAAACAAATAGCCTTCTTTCAAATAGGTAAAGGTACCAAGTCCCACGTACCATTGCCATCTAAAACATTCATATCTTCCACCATAGCACTACGCCAACCAGGGTGAGATAAAGCCTCACGAACAGTGTTAGGCAGAGAGATAGAATCCAGAGATGCAATAAAGAAACAAGAGGAAGACGAAAAATGGTTATAGGAAACAAATAAAGATATTGTGTGAGCACACTGACTTTTACCTTTACGGAGAGTAATTGGAAGATCATCATTTTGGACTGGATCTGATGTCGAAGCAGCTAGTGTTGGACTTGAGATTGAAGGGTTTTGGCTCCAAGAGTAAACTTGAGTAAAGGAGGTTTAATAGGAATGAGAGTTGGAGTAGGGAGTGGTAAGGAAACCCTATAGACCAATAAATCATAATCCTCCCCCTGACTAGTAACAGTAGGCGACAAGGAAAACAGGATAGTCTTAAAGAATGCAATATCAGTAGACACAAAGTAACGTTGAAGAGTGGGACAATAACACCTTTACCCTTTCTGAACACGAGAATATCCCACAAAGATACACTTTAAGGATTTCGGATCAAGTTTAGAGACTTGAGGATGGACATCTCGAACAAATATGTGCATCCAAATAGGGATCAATAGGTGGCGTGTGAGCTTCACTTGCTGACTTTTCGACGGCTGGATTCCAGGGACAGGTTGATCTTGAGGTGACGCACCTACTGGTGGTGGCTGTGTCAACCACAAACCACCTTAAAGTGGTGTTTCAAAACAACCCCCCTATGGCCCTCTAGGGTTCTTCTGAAAAACTCCAAAAAATTTGCCTTTTTTGGGGTAAACTCAAGCCTTAGGCTCTGATACCATGTAATCATAGATAATTGAAGGAATATTTGTGTGTTTCATTGATTACAAATAACCTATTTATATACAAGACAATCCCTAAATCAAATAGGAAAGAATATGAAGTTTCCTAACTCTATATGAATACATGTTTCCTTTTCCCAACTAGTTTCTAATTTTATAATACTATAACTGTGAAATGAGAGAAGAAAAGAATACTTTTTTTTATTGAATGGATCTGAAAAACAATATAGATCCTACCTATTTATTTAAGACACAAAAAGGAAATAAATAAAGTACAAAAAGGAAGGAAAATAATGTACAAGAAATGAAGGAAATAAACTAGAGAATAACCTAAGAATATCCTTTGATTCTCAACACTCCCCCTTCAAGCTAGAGCATAAAGGTCATATGCACCAAGCTTGTTACAAATGTACTGAATCCTCAGACATCGGAGATACTTAGTGAAAATGTCTTCTAGTTGGTCACTCGAGTTGATGAAACTAGTAGTCATGCATCGTGAGACAATCTTCTCTCGAATGAACTATGAAGTGACAGTCCACTTCAATGTGTTTGGTCCTCTCATGAAAGACTAGGTTGGAAGCAATGTGTAGGGTTGCTTGGTTATCACACACAAGCGTCATTTGTTCATCATTCCCAAAACTTAGCTCCTGAAGAAGCCGTTTCAGCCATATGAGTTCACAAGTTGCCAAAGCCATAGCTCGATACTCGGCTTCAGCACTAGACTTAGCCACTACATCCTGTTTCTTACTCTTCTAGGATATTAATTTGCCTCCAATAAATACTCAATATCTGGAAGTGGAGTGTCTGTTTGCGGGCGAGCCTACCCAATCTGCATCACAATATCCAATAATTTGGGTGTGATCACTGTTTTCATATAACACCCCCTAGCCTGGTGTTCCTTTGATATAATGGAGGATACAGATCACAACATACCAGTGACTATCACATGGTAACTGCAATAATTGACTAACTACGCTCATAGGAAAGGAAATGTCCGGTCGAGTGATGGTGAGGTAGTTCAGTCTACTCACTAGTCGTTGATATCTCCCTAGATCTCGTAGAGGTTCCCCCTGTCCAAGTACAAGCTTGACATTTGGATCCATAGGAGTGTCTACAGGATTACAGTCTAGCATACCAGTTTCCTCCAATATATTTGTGAAGAAATATAAGAAAAGGATGCTTTTCTTATTGATTGAATGAATTAAACATTACAGGTCCTATCTACTTATATACATAAAGATGACATAAAGGTAGGGAATAACCTAGAGAATATTCTAAGAATATCCTATTATTCTTAACCCTTTCCCTAAAGGTGAAGCATATAATTTATATGCACCAAGCTTGTTATAAATGAACTGAATCTTCGAATCTCGTATAGACTTAGTGAAATGCATGCTAGTTTGGCCACCGAGTCGATTTAAACCAGTAGTCATGCATCATGAGGCAATCTTCTCTCGAATGAAGTGACAATCCACTTCAATATGTTTGGTCATCTCATGAGAGACTGGGTTGGAAGCAATGTGTAGGGCCGCTTGGTTATCACACATAAACGTCATTTAGCCATCCTTTCCAAATCTTAGCTCCTGAAGAAGTTGTTTGAGCCATATAAATTCACAAGTTTCCAAAGTCATAGTTCGATACTCAGCTTTATCACTAGACCTGACCACTATATCCTGCTTCTTACTTTTCCAGGATATTAAGTTGCCTCCAATAAATACACAATATCCTAAAGTGGAGCGTCTGTTTGCAGGTGAGCCTGCCCAATCTGCATCACAATATCCAACAATCTGGGTGTGACCTATGTTTTCATATGACATCCCCTGGCTTGGTGTTCCTTTGATATAACGGAGAATACAGATCACAACATTCCAGTGGCTATCACACGGTGACTGCAGGAACTGACTAACTACACTCACAGGAAAAGAGATGTCTGGTCAGGTGATGGTGAGTTAATTTTAGTCTTCCCACTAGTCGTCGATATGTCCCTGGGTCTCGTAGAGGCTCCCCTTGTCTAGGTGCAAGCTTGACACTCGGATCCATAGGAGTGTCTACAGGATTACAGTCTTGCATACTAGTTTCCTCCAATATATCCAAGACATACATCATTTGAGACATAACTACACAGACATTAGACTGAGCTATCTCAATCCCTAGAAAGTACTTGAGTTTTCCCAAGTCTGTTGTTTGAAAGTGGCTAAAGAGATTCTGTTTAAGTTTCCGAATACCATCTTGATCACTACTTGTTATAACAATATCGTCCACATAAACAATCAGATAGATGCACTGTCCTGATGATGTATGATGATAGAAGACGGAGTGGTCTGATGTACTTCGAGTCATACCGAACTCCCCGTACTACGAGTCGGCGCCAAACCATGCTCTGTGGACTCGCGAGGCCATATAAGGAACGACGAGTCTACATACTAAACCGCCACCCCCTGCTAACTAATCTGTGGTCGCTTCCATATACCTCCCCAAATGTAGGTCATTAGCCTGGCAGTTATTACCCGATGTCCAATTGATATAGGCCAAGAGCTCATAGCGGCCTTAGATAAGAGAAGACGAACGGAAGTCATCTTGGCAACATGGGAGAAAGTGTCATAGTGATTGGAGCCATATATCTGAGTATACCCCTTGGCAACCAAACGAGAGTCTTAAGATGATTCACCCGACCATCTGAACCAATCTTAATAGCGTAAACCCAACGACAACCAACATGGGATTTTCTCGTAGGTAAGGGGACTAGGTCCTATGTGTCGGTAGAATGCAAAGCAACCATTTCTTCAACCATTGCCTGTTTCCAACCCGAATGAGAGAGGCCTCATGTACAGTGTTAAGAAGAGAAATTAAAGACAAGGTGGAAATAAAAGCGGAATATGATGAAGATAAACGAACAAGAAAATATAAATAGGATAGGGATTACGAGAGGAACGAGTACCTTTCCGAATGGTGATGGGAGGATCAGCAGGAGACGGCAAGGCCGACGTCATGGAGGAGGGCGCCATAGGAAATGAGTCATCAGGAGGCCTTGAGTCAGTAGGCGGGCGACGAATATAAACTTGCAATGGTTGAGGTGGAGTAGCCGGAGGTATAGATGAGGAATTCGAGAAGGGATAAAGAAGGGGTAGAGATATGACATCGTAACAGTGGAGGGTGGTCAGTAGAACAGAAGAGTTCTCAAAAGTGACATTTGAGAAAATGCATTACTCGATGTGTATCAGGAGAGTAGCAATGATAACCTCATTGAAGCCGAGAATAACCGAGGAAGACACACTGCGGGTTGTCGGTGAGCTCGTCATTCAAGAGTAAAATATGGACAAAACAAACACAACCAAAGACATGAGGGGGAAGGTAAAAGAGGGGTTGTTTTGGAAAAAGGATGGAGTAAGAGATTTTATCATATAAGACAGATGATGACATACGATTAACCAAATAACAAGTGGCTAAGGTAGCATCCCCCCAAAAACGTTGAGGAACCTTATGATGAAGTGGAAGAGTGCGAGCATGACGGTTCTTGTGCTCAGTCACTCCATTCTGTTGAGGAGTGTAAGCACAAGAGGACTGATGAAGAATCCCATGTGAGGACATAAAAGAGGAGAATGGTCCAGAAAGATATTCCTTGACATTATCACTTTGTATCACAACCTAAGATCGAATCGAATAACTTTAATACGAAACTTAGAAAATGAGAATAACTCAGTTTGAGTTTTCATTAAAAATAGCCAAGTACAACGAGAATAATCATTTATAAAAGTGACAAAGTACCGGAGCCCTAAGGTAGACTCAGTCCGAGAAGGACCCCAAACATTAGTATGGATAAGCTCGAAATGAGACTTTGTCTGTTGATCTAGGCGCCTAGGGAATGAGACACGATTATGTTTCCCAAGATGACATGACTCACACTTAATTGAGGACAAACTAGAAAACGAGGAATCATTATCCAAAACTTGGAAATATTCGGATGACCAAGGCGACTATGAATAAGGAGAGGAGTATCTATAGAAGTGCAAGCAGTGGAAGATGAAGGGGAGCGGAGATGAAAGAGGCCTGAAACTCACGTCCTATGCTAATCGTCCTCCTCGTACTCTGGTCTTGCAATGTGACAGAATTATCAGAAAAGGTAATTGAACAATTAAGGTCATGAGTCAACTTACTGATAGAAATTAGATTAAAAGGACAATCGGGAACATAAAGGACAAAAGTAAGGGGTACTGAAGGAAGAGGACATGCCGAACTGATTCCTTTAGCTATGGTTTGAGATCCATTAGCTAAAGTAATCATGGGTAAAGGTGATGTAATAGTAAGGGAAGAAAAAAGATTCTTATTAATAGAAAGGTGATTAGAGGCTCTAGAATCGAGAATCCATGGACCAGATGAATGTGAAAGGCAAGTAGAGGCATTAATGTCTGGGCAAATGCATCTAAATGGATGTAGATTTACGCTTGAGTGAGGTGGATAATTTATACTGAAGAAGAATTAACTCCTGAGGTGGATGAGTTCCCTTTGGCAGCCATAGAAGTGAGAAAAGAACAAAGTTTCACACCTAAACAACAAAATGATTACTAAGGAGACACAGGTCTCAAGATCTTCGAAGAGACCAGCAAAGGATCTAGTGCTCGAAAAACAAGAGGAAATCTCGAAGAAAAGTGCCAGTTGGACATAAAAACTAATAAAAGGGGTATAATTTAGAGGTTCTAAACTATAGAAGACATGGATATATGAATACTCCATGACCGACGAGGTAAAAGAAGTTCGGGTCGCTATGCAAGTTCACGAGTCTCACACTGCAAGCGGTGGCTGTCATGAGGAAATCACGGTTCAGGCGCGTGATGACCTTCCGGAGATGTTTCATGGTGTAGATCAGCGGCGCGATTCCAAAGGCGTGGTCTGACGTGAGCCAAAGTTATTGGAAAAGTCGCTTGAAAATTCTTCCGACAAACAGCTTATCAGCAGAGGATTCCGTATAGATGAAGGTGGGTTTTGCCTGAGGCGAGCATTTAATCACTAGATGTAGTTGCTGGTGAGCGGAACCCATGACAAAACCCAACTGGAGTCCTTCCATGGACTTTGATACCACAGGAAAATATAAAAATGATTTTCATTTGGACAATGAATTAAACATTATAGGTCATATCTATTTATATACGTAAGGATGACATAAAGGTAGAGAATAAACTAGAGGATATTCTAAGAATATCCTAGGGAATAAATCATAGGATAGGATATTCTAAGAATATCCTAGGGAATAAACTAAAGGATATTCTAAGAATATCCTATGATTCTCAACAATATCTAAGACATACTCCTCCGGCATACATAACCAACCTAATTGTGACCGGTGCCTATCTCAATCCCTCGTAAAATATTCGAAGTTTCTCTGCTCCTTTGTAAAGTGGTTTAAGAGATGAGATGTTTAAGCTCTTTAATACCACCTTGATCAATGTCATTATAACGACAAGCACATCTACATAAACAATCAAATAGGGATGACTCCATTCCCGAGGATGTATGATGATTGAAGACAGAGTGGGTCCGATGTACTTGCTTCATACCAAACTCCCGTACTATGAGCTAGCGAGCCAAACCAGCTCGAGGGATCATGAAATATATAAGGGGAATGGTGAAGCCTCGTGATACCAAACCAGTTCCTCGAGCAACAAATCTAAAGGTGTTGCTTCATATATTACCCTCCCCATGCATCGCTATGGAGAAAGGCATTTGATGTCCAACTGATACATGGGCCAAGATGTCATGGTAGCTATAGATAAGAGAAGATGAATGGAAGCCATTTTAGAAACAGGAGAAAAAGTGTCATAGTAATAAAAGCTATATATCTGAGTATACCCCTTGACAACTAAACAAACCTTAAGACGATCCACTCGACCATCCCATTCAAATTTAGTTTATAAACTCAACGGCAAACTGGGTCAAGAGACTTGTCAATAGGTAAGACGACCAGTCCCATGCTCTAGTAGATGTAAAGGCTATTTCTTCCAACCATTGCTTGCTTCCTTCACTGATGAGAGAGGGCCTCAGGCATAGTGTTAGGAAGAGAAACAGAAGACAAGGTGGAAATAAAATCAGAATATGGTGAAGATAAGCGATGATAAGTCAGGAAATTATAAATAGGATGGGGGTTACGAGAGGAACGAGTTCTTTTCCAAATAGGAATGGGAAGATCAGCTGCGGGAGGCGACAAGACTGGCATTGTGGAGGAGGGCTTCATAGGAGATGAGTTAGTCGAAGGTTCAGTGTCAGTATGTGGGCGACGAGTATAAACCTGTAACGGTCGAGTTGGAGTAATTGGGGACTTAGATGGTAAAGCCGGAATGAGAGATGAGAGGTAGAGACCTTGTGACTGGAAGGAGGTGGGGTAGAGAAGGTAGAAGAATGTTCAAAAAAGGTGACATCAACGGAAACGAAGTATGGATGTGTATCAGGAGAGTAGCATCGGTAACCTCGTTGAAGGCGGGAATAACCAAGGAAGATACACTTAGTGGCCTTAGCGGAAAGTTTATCTTAGCCAGGAGTGAGTATGTAGACAAAACAAGTGCACTAAATGGAGGGAGACAGAAAAGAGGTTGATCAAGAAAGAGAAGAGAATGAGGAACCTGATCATTCAGAACAAAAGAGGGCATGCAATTGATCAAATAGTAGGCGATTAAGATAGTATCCCCCCAAAAACGTTGAGGAATTGTATGTTGGAGGAGAAGAGTGCAAGTTGTCTCAAATAAGTGACGATTTTTTTGCTTAGCCACCCCATTTTTTGAGAAGTGTAAGTACAAGAAGACTGATGAAGGATCCCATGTGAGGATAAAAAGGAAGAGAAAGGAGTAGAGAGGTATTCCAAGGGCATTATCATCGCCTGAGATGCGGATAGAAGTGTTAAATTGAGTGTGGATCTTAGCAAAGAACTTTTGGAATACGGAAAATAGCTCAGCTCAACTCTTCATTAAAAATAGCCAAGTACAATGGGAAAAATCATCAATAAATGTAACAAAATACCGAAAAACTAAAGTAGACGTAGTTTGGGACGGACCCTAAACATCAGTGTGGACAAGCTCGAAAGGAGACTTGGTTCGGGAATCTAAGCGCTTAGGAAACGAAACATAAGTATGTTTCTCAAGCTGACATGACTCACACTCTAGTGAAGATAAGCTGGAAAATCGGGAAACCATCTTCCGGAGCTTGGAAATGTTGGGATGATTGAGATGATGGTGGACGAGAAGAGGTGCATTCGTTGAAGTGCAGATGGTGGAAGATGGGGTCGAGCTGAGATGAAATAGGCCTTCAGACTCAAGTCTTATGCCGATTGTCCTCCTCATACTCTGGTCCTACAAGGTGACAGAGGAGTGAGAAAAGGTAATCGAACAATTAAAGTCATGGATCAATTTCCTGATAGAGATAAGATTAAATAGAGAACCAGGAACATAGAGAACATAAGCAAGAGGTAAAGAGGGAAGGGGACGTGCAAACTCGATTCCTTTAGCCATGGTTTGAGTCCCATTAGCCAAAGTAATCATAGATAAGGGTGAAGTGATAGTAAGGGAAGAGAAGAGATCCTTATTACTAGAAAGATGATCATTTGCATTGGAATTGAGAATCCATGGACCAAGAGAGTGTGTAAGAGAGGCAGAGACATTATCGGTTTGAGCAATAGAAACAATGGAAGTAGATTTGGCTACGTGAGTGAGGCGAAGAAACTCCTCATATTCACCAGGCATAAGAGTCACTCTCTGAGGCGGAGGTGTATGGCTTGGAGGTTGAACCTCAGGTGGAGGCAATTAAGAAGATTGGGCCACATGAGCAGTGCATGGTGGACGACCATGTAACTGATAACACCTGTCTCGAAGGTGACCCACTTGATTACAGTAGGTACAATAAGGTCGCTGTCCTCTACCTTGGGTGCCACCACGTACACTTCAGGAATTACCGCAAGAGTGAGATTGAGAAAGCATCACCGAAGTGTCTATGGAAACCTCAGAGTGCCGAGACCGAGTTGTAGTGGATGAATGACATAGTAACCGAGCAAAAATGTCATCAAAGGTTGGGATGGCGGAGTTAGTGAGGATCTTTTCGCGGATGTTGTCAAACTCTGTGCCAAGGTTAATAAGAGTGAGAATTATAAAGATTTGATCCATGTTGGACAAGTAGGTCTTGGCATCGTTAGCTTTGGGTAGGACCATAGTTGTTAAATCGAGATTCGAATCGAGAATCGGAATGCTTGATTAGTGAATCGAGAATCGAGAATCGAATCGAATCGTAAGATTCGTTTGACATTTGTAATAATAGTTAAAGTATATGTAATTTCATATAATTCATAAATTGTAAGCTATTTAAATATGTTTAAATAATAAGCTTATAATATTTTCAAATAAACTATCTACAGTTACCAAACTAAGTCTAAAAAGTTCAAAAAAGATCCAAATATATTATAATTGTTGAATATACTAATGCTAATAAAAGTATTTAGTGGTGTTAATTAAAATTCTTTATTGTTTATCTACAAATAATTTAAATAAATAATTCATTATTTATTTATTTATAAAAAGATAATTCATTATTATTTTTTTGAAAAAATAATTCATTATTAATTTATTATTTATTTATAAACAGATAATTTATTTTTATTTATTTAAAATAACGAATTTATTATTAATTTATTAGATAAATCAAATATTTTAATTAATATAAAAATATATTAAATAAATAAATGTATTAAAATAATATTTTAATATATTATGAATCATCAATCCATCAGGCAATAAAAGCTTCTCCAACACACAACATCTACGACTCTTTTCCCCCTCTCTTCTTCTTCCATTCTCTTCTCCTTCCATTCTTCTTTGCTTCTCCTTTTCTAGATCACTTCTTAGTTCTAGCCCTATTTCCGTTTTTTTCTTCTTCTTTTTTTCTTCGATCTCCTTCCAAGTTCCAGCCCTAACTATGGCCGTTTTTCTGTTTTTATTTCGACAAAATAAACATTTTGCTGAAAACAACCTAGATTAGGGCTAGAAATTGGTTGTCATCTGATGAAGAAGAAAGAAGAAGAAGAAGAGGAAGAAGCAGAGAAGCAACAAAAGAAAAAAAAAGATGGACGAATGATATTTTTCTGCAATGGTTCAATGCATGTTTTTCTTGAAGAAGAAGATGAAAGCTTGATAAAAAAAACATACTCTGCGACATACTGAGGGTCGGTCGAAAAATTCCGTGTTTTTTCCTTTTATTCTTCTTCAACTTCTGGTTTTTTCTCCCTTTTTCGTTTCTTCTCATAAATTCGTAATACCAAAGGTTGGAGTTGCTTTTTTCCACGTTAATTAATTCCTACAGTTGGCAATTTTTTTTTTTGGTATTTTAGTTTTTATTTTTGTGACTTTTGAGGATCTTCGGGTCCTCGAGAACTCCAGAGATAAATCGATTCATGTGAATCGATTCGTGATTCAAACATTCGCCGATTCATGCATATTTTCGCCCTTTAAAGAGTTCGATCGCTTACCCCTCGAATCGTGAATCGACCGTGGAATCGCACGATTTTGATTACGCAGGATGCATAAGATCTCATTTTTTAGTGCAAACATTCGCCCATCAAAGGAAGATAATTCCATATTTGACTGCTCTAAACTATCAACGAAGGAGATGACTCGGTAGAGGTGTTGAATATCATTAGTATACAAATTCTTTGCCTGGTTCCAAAGAGGTTGACAATTTTGATAATCCCTAAGGTTGTCGAGAGTTTTGGGATTTATGGATTGTTGGAGAATGTTATAGAGTAAAGCATCCTGTTTCCGCCACTGAGAGCGTTTATCTTTAGGAACACTAGACTCCGTGGAGGTTAGATGGTCTTCACAACCATTTCCAGTAAACCATAATTTGACAGAGTTGGCCCATGACTGATAGTTGTCACTTCCCTTGAGTCTATTTGTAGTTATCATAGGAGTTCTAGACAGATACGAAGAAAAGCTAGGAGCTTTGTTAGCCATAGTGGTGAAAAATCAACAAAATCAACAAAAAAGACAAGAGTACTAGGGCAAAACGCAGCTGCTGAAGGTGAGAGAAGCCTGTGGATGGTGCTAAGGCTCGGGAAAAGCAGAGGACAATCACGGAATCTCTAGAAATCTAAGGTTTCACAATTGTCGAAGGAAAAAGGAAAAGTCACGTGATACAGCTCCTACAAATGGAGAAACCAAGGGGCTGAGGATCGGTCGTGGGGAGGACGACTCCACTAGAGAAGATGGTCAATGGCGCCACGCGGCCAAGGCGTCAGTCGGTCAGAGAAGAGATAATCTGTGGTGAGCGCATGCACGGAAGTGTTTTCGCTAGTGGGTAGATCAAGCCAAGGCGATTCTAGTAGTGGGGTTGGAGGCTAGAAACGTCACCGAAAAAAGCTGCTAGAAAATTTCTTTGGCAGCTAAGGTGATCTGATGGCGGTAGAGGGTTCCGAATATGAAGGTGGGGTGGCCGGAGTGCGGTACGACCACTAGATGGGTTGTCATGATTGGAACCGTGGCAAAACCCTAACCTTAGCCTTCCATGGCTCTGATACCATGTGAAATGAGAGAAGAAAAGAATACTTTTCTTTATTGAATGGATATGAAAAACAGTATAAGTCCTATCTATTTATATACATTAGGAAGACACAAAAAAAAAACAAATAAAGTACGAAAAGGAAGAAAAATAATGTACAAGAAAGGAAGGAAATAAACTAGAGAATTATCTAAGAGTATCCTCTGATTCTAAGAATATTTTTTGATTCTCAACAATAACAATAAGGCTCTTTTAGGCAAGTGAAGTAAGTGCAATGCATCAGAAAAAGGAACCTTATAGGGATAGTTTATAAGTAGAAAATAAAGGAGGGGGTGGGTGGTAGTCTTATAATTTAAGAGATAGGTATGGGTATGGGGTTTTGGAAAGCTATCGTAAAGGAAATGAGATATTCAAATGATTTTTCATTGAATTGCTTTTCATATTTTGTATTTTAATGTAAAAAGGAGGGAAGAAAGCTCCCAAGAAAAATGGTAGTTCAATTTGATATTGTCTTACAAGAAGTTGGATCAACTGAAACGGAGGGGTAAAGCGCTAGCCAATAGATGTTTCCTTTGTGGAGAGGAGGAGACAGTGGAGCATCGCCAACTGCATTGCCCAAAGGCCAAGTTGTCGTGGGACCTCTTTCTAGTAATTGTTGATGTAACCTAGGTCTTCCCCTTCTCAATTTGAGGGACCCTTCTTTCTTGGCATGACTCATTTGTGGGTAAAAAATGGAAAAAGGCATGGATAACAGCCCCTCTTTGTTTGTTTTGGACTATTTGGCTCGAAAGAAACAGGATTGCTTTTGATAACGAAGCCATTTTGGTCCATAGAATGAAATCTTCTTTTCTTTGTAATTTATGGTCTTGGTCAAATATGTATATTGTGGATAGGCCTAATTCTTTGTTGGATTTTTTGACTTGGATGGGTTGTAGATGAGGTTCGGTGGGTGTAGATGAGAGTTAGTGGGTGGTTTTTTGTTCCTTTCCTTTTTTTGTATTTCCTTAAGGCTCCACTCCTTGTATACTCCTTGGCAGCCTGTGGGTGTTCTTTCTTTTTGTTCTTAATATATTATGTGTTTTATCCATAAAAAAAAAAATACTATGGATAAAAATATTAATAATCGGAAAATAGTAGTTCTAGTAAATTATTCTAATAAATAGGAATGTAGATTTCAATTTAGAATGTTAAAGAGAATTTCATAAAAATAAACTACTAAAACTAATCCTAATACTATAAGTACACTCTGAATGTGACTGTGAGTTGTAAATCTTGCTGGTTCCAACATGGAAATTACTAAACTTCTTTCTTCTCAAATAAACATTTGTTAAGATTCATCTTGACCAGACTTAACTGTGTAAGGTTCCAAGAAGTTGAACCAACTCTTAACTGTGTAAGCTTCTGGGAGGAACTCTAATCCTTCTCTATATACCAAATTAAGGCCTATGCATGGGATTAGTATTCGTCTTCTCTTGTGGGTCCTCAAGGGTGCTTCCAATAATGTTCCTCATTAACAAATGGTTATATTCATTTTGTTTTGGACTTCAGGAAAAAAGCATCAATACCAGGTACGGCTTATGTTGATAAGAACTTTTTTGCTGCTTATCCCATTAAGGCCTTTTAGGGAATTTCCATGAGTTTGTTTCTGATGAAACGGAGAAAAAAAATAGTGTAATGTGATTGGCAAGAGGATCAGGTGGGTGGTACAGAATGCCTTTTGTTGTCTTCATGTTGTTTCCTGAGATGCTGGGCCAAATGGTCAAATTGAGTTTTGGAGATCACCTTGGGAATGGAGCTAATGCTCTTTGCTAAACTAGTTGATTTTGGTATAACAATTGAAACAAGGATATTGGTCTCTGTGGAAATGTTGGAGGAAGCAGATTTGGGCATTAATAATTTTCTGATGAGAAACCATACAAGTTTTTTAGTATTGAAGTAATGGTACTAAAGAAAGAAGGGTGAGAAATCCTTCCCCCCATACCAAAAAGGAAAAGAAAAGACTTATTCTAGAGTAGAAAATTAGAAAAGAAAAAGCCCTGTAGTTGAAAGTCTTTGGCTTCCCTACCTTAACGAAAAAGAGCATTGTTGGGGGGAGGCTGTGGTTGGAGGCAGTCATGAGATCCTAATAAGATCAATAGAGCAAGAGGCTTCTCTCTTGGTCAACCTATCAGCTATTTGATTTGTTGATCTAGGCCTCCATAAGGAAGCAAAATAGAAGAGTCTTCTCTCTTGGGCATTAATGATTTTCATAAAGAAAGATCAAGACATTGCTCGATCTTGATTATCTCAAAGCAAGATGGTCTTGGAGATTATGTTTGGATTGGTAAAATTCCTGACATTTCAGGAGGTTTAGTGGCTCTTCCTTCGGTGGTTACCCATGTAGGGGATGAGTTGGCTAAATATCAAGCCTCGTAGCTAGAAAAGTTTGGTGGGAATTTCTTTCCATTAATTTTTTTTTCAATGTTTTGAAAACTGGACTGGTCATTGAACCGGAAAATTTATCGATTCACGGTTCATTGGTCGGATCGGTGGTTGAACCGGTGACATCATATTGAATATTTTTTATAAGCATGAATATTTTTAATATGTAAGTGAATATTAGTAATATTTATTAAAAAATTCTTTATTGATTTTATATAGTTCTATTGATATTTTGAATTCTGTCAACATACTTTAAATATTACTAATATTGGTTATGTATACAGATTGGTAGAAAATTTGATTAGAAGTTTAGAACAATAATATATTATTAGTACTTTCTCATCTTTTGTAACAAGTTAATGGTTGACCGATGGCATATGCTCCACCTTTTAACTTTCAAGACCAAGGTTCGATTCCCTTGGTTGTAACATTTGGATTTGTTGGCTTTTACTTTATCCTTTAAGTTTCCAATCCCACATCGGAATGGGACAAACAAAAGTTACACTATATAAACAAGGGGATCAACTTTCCAATGAATAAGAACTGGGCTAGGAAGTGGCGTGGAAGAGTTGGGCCCATCCTCACACTTGGCATTCGGTCCACCTTTTTAGGTAGAAATTCGAATGAGTGGTTTTGTTCCGGTTTGGCGGTCCAACCGTTGGCTTAGACGGATCAATGCTGGTTCAATTGAAAGGTGGTTTAGAAGCTTGAATTGGACCGGCCGGTCGGATTGCCGGTTCAATTGAAAGGTGGTTTAGAAGCTTGAATCGGACCGGCGGTCGGCAATTAGACTGATCTGACCGGGCGGGCCGGTCCGGTTTTCAAAACATTGGTTTTTTTTTTTTCAGTATTTTTGATCTTTTTATTGTTATTTTTTTTTTCAGTATTTTTGATCTTTTTATTGTTATTATTATTTTTTTTTCTGATAAGCAAGAAGGCTTTTCTACTCATTGGATCTTGAGAAACTCTCTCTCCTATGTGGGCAATGTGCTGCATTTGAGACATTTGTTGCTCTTTCTTCTTCTTCATAATCATTTGAGACATTAATTACTACATCTGCTTGTTCTCTACCCTCCCTGTACTGTATCCATTTGATGACTTAAATTGCTTGTATTTTGTGCAGTCATGTGCTGTTCAATCAGGGGAACAAATTATGCAGTATGGGCAATCAATTGATGATGAGGAAGCTATCCAGAGTCAAATACCACGCCTTTTGGGTCTGTACATGCTTTTGCTAGTTTTTGTAAATAATGCATAAAAAGGAAAATGATGTGGTAGAAGTATTGTTACATCCCAAAAGTCTGAATGCAAGATATCTCATCTGCAAAGGTGATTTGACAATCAGTTGGATTCACCAACTGATTTGACAATCTGGTGGTTGTCTAGTAGTTTTCTCACCTGATGTTCCTCGATTATGGGACTACGATTTTCTTTTACTGACTCATATGAATTTAGACCACATTTGAACAAATCTTAATTGATATTTTGAGACCTTTTCAAGTGTAAATCACTTCTAAGGCACTTCAGTTAAGTCGATTTGTTTTTAAGAATTTATAAGAGATTTTCATGAAAAGTTTGAGGTTCAAGGTAGTCTTCTAGGCTGTTTAAGTCCTTTCATCCTCATGTGGAGCACAAAAATCTTCAACTACATGCAAAACCAATGTTTTGAAAACCGGACCGGACCGGCCACAAAACCGGTCTGGTTCAATGCAAAAAACCGTTTTTTGATAGAACCGGACAAGAACCGGATGAACCGGCGGTCGAACCGGTGAACCGGATGAACCGGCCGGTTCTCAGCAAACCGAATGGTTCGCTCCCACAAATTTTTTTATTTTTTATTTTTCAAGTTAGAACGACGTCGTTTTGATCATTTTTACGTCGAAACGACGTCGTTTTGCTTAGAATTAAAAAGCTTGTAGGATTAAAAGACTTGTAACTAAAAAAAAATTCAATTAAATACTACAGGCTTATGGATTCGAACATGGGAAAGGGAAGTTACAAAGGAACCACTACCACTGTGATGCCATTGTGATTATTTTAGATGTTAACAAAATTATATATTACTACTAATTAAGTATATATTTATATAAATAAGTTTCTTCCATTTTTAATATGTTTTCATATTTAAGCATTATACATATTTTTAAAATGCTTTATTTATATAAAAGTAATAAATAATATCTAAATATTATTAATTATATATTTTAAAATTTAAATAAAATATAAATAATATATTTATTACGTCATCTATGCTCAACTGCGGCTTGACCACCTGTCAATTAAAGGAACTCGTGAACTCGAGAATCTTTCTCCTGGCTCGCCACCGGTTTGGTTTTTAAAACATTGTGCAAAACAACTCAAAGACAAGCTTAACTAAGGTCTTCATGAAAATTATTAAGGGTTCTTGCACCAACCTTTCTCTCAAGTCTTGCAAATTGTCTTGCTTCTTGAAGGAGACAATTGAATTATGTAGCATATAAGATGATGTAATTGTTTTGAACCTATGCCCTTGAGCATAGACTCATTAGTATCTTTTAACTTTTGCTTTGTTATCATCAAAATCAAGATTTTCCAACCTTGGGCTAACACTTTTGAACCACTATCTGTACATCCTTAAAGGATTGCTCATCCTTTCTGTTTTTATTATTTAATTTATGAAGATGTTTGGCCACTTCGCTAGCATTCTCCTTTCACTTTTTGGATGTTTCCTTTTTTCTCGACCTTTTGATCTTTTCAGTTGTTTATCCTGATCACATCTTATGCATGCTTCAATGGATTAATTTTACTCTCAAAAGGCTTTGTTGTAATCTCTCTCAATTTTTTTTTTTGGGTATTACTAGACATTGTGCTGTATCTTTGTGAGAAGGAACATGTTGAGGGCGGTATGATATTCCAGCTATTGGAAGATTTAACAGAAATGTCCACAATGAGAAACTGTAAAGACATCTTTGCTTATATAGAAAGTAAACAAGATATATTGGGGAAGGTAAGCTCTGATCTGATTGTCGGATGGTGAAATTCTTTAGTTGATGTCATTCACGCTTAACCATAATGAATTCTTCTTAAATCCATGTTTTCATTACATACAGCAAGAGCTATTTGCACGTGGAAAGCTTGTGATGCTGAGGACGTGCAATCAACTTCTTCGTCGTCTGTCAAAGGTTGTTTTAATCAACTTCTTTGTCTCAATACTGCTAGCAGGGTTTTTGTGCAACCCTTTCTAGCAAGCTAGCAAATTTTTAATGCACCTTTCTGCAAAGGTGCATTCAAATAAAATATTGGGCATAGTCGTCTGCTAGGTGTCTGGTTTCTGACATGTAGGCATCATTATGATACAACCAATACTAAAATGCTACTTGCCATGGGACTTGAAATCATGCAAACAATACAATTTTCAATTTCCACTTGCAAGCCAGATGTCTCTTTCATTTGGATGACTGCACTGCTTGAATACCTCCATATCTTCTCCTCTGTAATAGTGTTGCATATTTTGGACATGGATGACTACTTATGGGTAGATGGACAAATACTTCAGATGCCCATGAATTGGACTGCTTATCATGAGGTTGTTACAACTCCTAACTTGCCTCCAAAGGCAATGCCATATGCATCCAAAGTGAATGACGATGTCCCTGTTGCCAAGAAAATGGGTCAATGTTCCTCCAAGATGGCCAATAGTCTCTTGTACCCATTCAAATATACTTCCTTAATATAATGTTCTTACACTAATATAATTGGCTCAGCTTCAAAGAAAACTTTGGGATTCCAATGAATATGGGGTTGGTGCACCTTAGTTGTAGAACTGACCCTTCCAGCAATGAGTACTTTGGGATGGCTTTTGTTATTGATTTTCTTTCCAGAGCAGGAGGTTCATAAGGCAGAATTGACATGCATCATGCCCAATTGAACCAGAGTAGGGGGGATCCATGTGTGCAAGACAGTCACCATCTCTGCAAGTGTCCGTGTCAGGATGATTTGTGTTATTGGTTTTTCTTTCCAGAGCAGGAGGTTCATAAGGCAGGATTGACATGCATCATGCCAATTTAACCAGAGTAGGAGGATTCAACAGTTTTTGCCAGAAAGTTGCCATCTCTGAAAGTGTTCATGTCAGCATATTATGAGTAACAGGAGTTACCTATTGGGCCACCATAAAAAACTTCATTTCATGTGTTGCAGATGAAATAAAGCTGAAATGTGCTCTTGCTTTTCATGTGTCTCTTTACTTTAAGGTCTTCTCATGTGTCAGCTTCTCACAGGAGAGCACTGCCACTTTTCCATCTCCCTTATGCCCCTTTCTCACACTCTCTTTTGCCTCTCACTTTGCGTCAATCTCCCCATAGACCTGGATGCCTTACTATTCCACTGGCTGACATCCTCTAAATCAGAAGTTGGCATAAACAGTGATGAAAAAACAATGTGAATGTGATAGAACATTATGGAGTCCTAGATGTTGAGGCTAAATTATAAGAGTTATTTTTATCTTTTTATTGGGAGTACGGATCAATATTTATAAGTTTCACTTGATATTCCTCTAGCAGTACTTTTGGGCTAAATGTTTATTTAGAATGTCAGAAATATTTTTATCTCAGCATTTGTGATTTGGAAAACATTATGTAAATTTTAGCTTCTCTGCTGATTCATGAGAAAACTGTCTTTGTAGGCGAACGATGTTGTTTTTTGTGGACGAATTCTCATGTTTCTGGCTCATTTCTTTCCCTTGTCAGAGCGTTCAGGTTTTGTTTGAATATGTTCCTGATTCTTCTAAACAATCCCTCTCCCCTCTCTCTTTCTCTCTCTCTCTCTCTCTCTTTCTCTCTCCCTCTCTCTCTCTGTATAATATATATATATTTTGAGCATCTGTGTTACTTCTTTCTTTTGTTTTATGCTTACAGCTGTGAATATAAAGGGGGTTTTCAACACATCTAATGAAACAAAATATGAGAAAGATGCCCCTGAAGGTACCTCCACACTGCACAGGATTTTTAACCGTCTTTATATTCCATTCCTTCTAGTTCTATTTATGTGTCAGTATTCTAAAGGTCTCTGGCTAAAGTGTAAATAGATTTACTATTTTTTTTACAGGAATTTCTATTGATTTCAACTTTTACAAGACCTTTTGGAGTTTACAGGTAAAATATGCAAACTTAAGGAAGGAAAGAGTTTTCTCAATTATCCCAAAGATCTTACCGACTTGAGCAGAATGGTTTCATTGTAACTGTGCTAGAATCTACTGATGATTGAAAAATGAAGCAGGAGTTTAAACTAAAACCAGTTAATTTTCTCCTGGTTTATACTAAAACGAGTTAATTTCCTGCGGGGGAAAAAATTACCATCGGTCTGTGACAGAGAAAGTCGGCGATTTAGCCATTTAGGTTATATATTGTACTGATTGATACACTATCCCCTATAGTAAATTTCCTGATCAATCTGTCTTACTGGTTTTTAGGAACACTTTTGCAATCCAGCTTCTCTATCTCTTGCTCCTACAAAGTGGCAGAAATTTACATCCAATTTAATGGTATATCTTTTTCTCTTGGATGTTTTCATTTTCGCTAGCTCTTTATATTGTTGCTTGTCTTCATTATGTGTCTATATTGCATAACAGGTTACATCAATTGCTGTCTTGAATTATGATGTTTAGGTTGTGTTGAATACCTTTGAGGCTCAGCCTTTGAGTGATGAAGAGGGTACTGTTAATAATCTGGAGGAAGAGGCAGCAACTTTCAGCATAAAATATCTTACAAGCAGTAAACTAATGGGTTTAGAGGTAAGAAACTCTGAAAAGCTTCGATGACTTAAAATTTTCTTGCAGAAAAGTTGTTTCCAGGTTTTGGTAGATCCTCCTGGTTCTATTAATTTCTTTTTCTTTTCTCTTACATCAGTTGAAAGACCCAAGTTTTCGACGCCATATTCTTGTTCAATGCCTCATATTGTTTGATTATCTGAAGGTACTAATGTTCATCTCTTGGTCTTTTTTTATAATGTGCATGTTTCAAATGGGCTATTGATTTACTGTTAATTATGTTACATGATGATGGAAATTTGAGTTTTGTATGTTTGAATGAGGCTAGTAACTTAGAGGTTGAGTAATCATTATGGCTTAAATACAATGCCAATCATACTACCCTTAAAAGCATTTATGGTAATTAGACTGTCAGTGTTAGTTTTTGAGACTGTAAGAGCACTTGTGCTTGTTCCAGCATGCCACCTGTCACATATGCAGGAGTTTCTGGTCTATTGTTTACAGGTCAGTTGGTAGTTTAACATTGTTAAAATACCAACTCCCCTAAAAGCTCAAGCTTGTAGGATTTGAGTTCAATATGAGTATCATGCTTCTTGACAAACATGACATTGTGATTCTGGTTAGTTGGAGATCTCAAATTTAAGTTTTTCAACTGGTCTGTCATTTGGAATCCTGTAATCTCTCGTTTCCAAAATATGGTGGTTTGGACACATTGAAGGATTATGGCCTATTTATGCGGATTTAGTACGCAGGAACTGCGAGCACGAGGATCAGCAACTTTGTGGAGTGTCAGTGTCAGGACACATGGACCACCGCGTCGGATACGTGTCAGATCGTACGTGGCGTATCATTGACCGTATAATTAGGTCAGCGCGACTTTGGATGCGGCTTGGCCTGCGGCTCGGACCGCGGCTTGACACGGCTGGTTGTTACGTGAGTGATTTGATAGGCGGCGTAGAAAGGGGGGAAGGGGAGAGGAGATGGGAGGCGATGGAGTCCCGCTGGTTCTAGCGGAAGGGGGGAAGAGGGGAAGATGAGAACGGGGATGGGTGTTGGAGTCAAAGGGGGGTTTGGGTGCGTGGGGGGGGAGAGGGGGGCTGGGCGAGTAGGGGTGGGGAGGGAGTCAAGGGGTGGGTGTGGTGGGAGGGGGGGGAGGGGGGAGGGGGAGAGGGGCTTGAGGAGTGGGTGGGGGTGGCGGGGGTAGGGGTGCGTGGGGGAGCAAGGGTTGGGTGGGGGTGTCCGGGGAGGGGGTGTAGTTCCAATTTAGGGGTGGGTTGATGGGTGAATCGGGGTTGTTAGACTGGTTCCAAACATCAAAGAGGGTGTTTGGATAATTGGGTGTACAAGTTCAGTAATGTCTTTAATGTGTATGTTTAATTATAAAGATAAACTATTTGATAAATAATTAAATTTCTATGAAAAGAGAATAGAATCGAGTATAATTTCTCTTTTGTAAGTTCAAAATTCTTTTTGTAAAAATACAAATAATGACATAAAATTCATCCATTTATTATTAATTATTAGTATAATTGTTCACTTCTTTGTAAGGATAATTATTTTTATTTTATCGTATTATCTTAGTGTCCTTACCATTATCCATTATCGATTTTGAAATTTACCGTATCCACGTGTCCGTTGTGTGTATCCCGGGTAGCCGTATCCGTGTCCATGCTTCTTAGCCTGGGAAGTTATTTCTTTTCAACATAGGAGGTGATGAATTGACTTTTGTCCTTAAATCAAGGCTGCTCGGGTCAGGGGAATTGAATTGATTGATCAGGTGCATTTTTTCAAAATGCCTAGAGATTCTTGAGATCTTGTGAATGAGTGATAGTGAAAGGCATAGGGTCATGCCAATTAGGATTTTTTGATTAATTAATTTCAGAAGATATTGAAGGGTTATGCCCTATTAATTTGGTTGGTACTGTTTATAGAGTTTCTCAAAATTTGCTTGCTTCTTTCTTAAGAAGGGTGATTGGTTGACTTTCTTATTTCCAACTCATTTGTCAGTCAAGATGCAGGGAGATTCTATGTGCATGTGAAAGAGTGACATCGGAAAGACATATAACTATATTAATTTGGAAAGTGGGTCTTGATAGTTGATAAGCATTGATGTGTATCTGATATTTTGACTAGAATTCAGAACTTAAGAGTTCCTTCTCCAAGAGCTTCACCATGCCTTAGGGCTATGGCTGGATTTTTTTTCTTCCTTTTCTTGATTAGCTGTGTTTTTGTTCTTCTAAAATACTACAATACTCATTATATACTTAAAAAGTTCTTGTTGATTGTTCTTTTGATGAGACATGACACTATATGGGAGAACATTGATCAGAGGATTCTGTTGTTTTAAATTTTGTAAAGCAAATGTGCTGATAAGTGTAAATTTTTTTTATGAAAAGCTTGAAAGATTCAAATTCTTTGGTGTTTTTCCTTTTCCCTTTTGGTTCATTGAAGGGGATCTTGTTGGTCTTATATGTGGCTTCCAAGTTTCTCCTTCAATGTATTAACAGACTTGACTCTTGTTATCTTTTTGTTCTTAACAAAACTTTCCTTTTCCATCATCAGTTAGTTGTCAACTGACTTGACTCTTATTTATGTATAGGCCCCTGGAAAGAATGACAAAGACTTGCCATCTGATAGTATGGTTAGTGCAAATTTATAATAAACTCATACTATATGCTTTATTGCTTTATGCTTTATGCTTTTTCCTATATGAAAATTCATGTGATGGCTGCTCTTCTTATCAAGCTCTTGGTGACAAATTTTCAAATGTCAGCCTCAAGAATCTGGGGTGTTGTGACTTAAAAGATTATGTGATGTGGATGGATTTGTTGGTCTTTTGCAGCACATTGAGAGCTTTGATAACTTCTTTAAACATGGAATAGCTTTTGCATTATGTTGTAGGGTGGGGGATCTACCCACTACATACTTAGGCTTGTGTATGTGAACTCCTTACAAAACAATGAGGGCTTAGGATGTGGTGGACGAGAGATTTTAGAGAAGGCTCACTCTATGGAAGTGGCAATACTACTTGTAGAAGAGAGATTGAAGAATAAACTGGTAGAAGAACTTTTCTCCCTTTTTAATCTGTATAGAGACCTATATATACATATATTCCCAGTACTCAAATTAAAAGCCCTCCTATCCTAATTACAACCCATCTTTTACTTATGTGATTTTCCTAATTCATTTCTTATTACAACATTATACAATCACAAATTTTTAGTTTCATTCTTCCACTTTTCCTCAAGATGGTCAGTAGCTGTTCTCCATTCCTAGCTTGGATACACTTGCTTAAAACTTAGTACTGTTTAAATCTTTGGTAAGTATCTCCAAGTTGGTAGCTGGTAGACACATAAGGAGTGTAGATCAATTCACTATCTAGTTTCTCGTTAATAAGATGTCTATCTATCTCTATATGCTTTGTTCAATCATGTTGGATTGGATGGTGTGTGTTACTGATTGTAGATTTTATTCTTGCAGTAAAGTCTCATTGGAACATCCCATTGAACCTTGAAACATTGCAAAATGATCTTTAACCATAGGTTCACACATTCCTTGACCCATTGCGCGAAATTTTGCCTCTGCACTGGATCTAGCTGCTAGACTCTATTTTTTACTTCTCCGTGTTACCATATTTTCACTGAGAAAGATAGTTGATCTTCTATTAACCACATATATAGCATAATTTGTGTTTGTATACGCTTCTAGTGCTAGCCTTGAACTTTGTTGAAACATGATACCCTTTCTTGAAGATCCTTTACAATACTGAAGCATTCTGTTGCCAGTTTACAGACGTGCCTCCTTTGGATTGTGCATGAACTGGCTGATCATACTCACAACATACAATATTACCCAATCTTAAGTGAGATAGATTAGTCTTCCTAACAGATGTTGATACATCCATCTCTCTGCATCATCTTTCTCAACCTCTGCAAGTTTATGATTGATCTATTGGTGTACTTGCTTGCTTACACGCCAACTTTCCTGTTTCTTTGAGAAGGTCCACATTACATATTTCTACTGAGAAATAAAAATGCTCTTCTTAGAATTCGCAACCTTGATTCCTAAAAAATATTTCAATTTTCCTAATTTTTTTAATTCCAAATGCCCTGGTCAAGCATTGTCTTAAAGTCTTTCTCTCCTTTTCATCATTTCCCATCATGATTATATCGTTTCCATATACCAATAGAGCAATAATTCACCCTAAATCTGAATGCTTTATGTACAAAGTGTGATCTCCTTCACTTTGTCAAATTCTTACGGTATTCATCTTTGCAAATGGGGTAAAGGTCTCTAGATAATTCCACTACATATGTCATAGTATATTGTTGTAGATCCTAGTTATAGTTAGTTGCCAATTAATGTAGTCCTTACAATATTCCTCTTTGCAACTGCGGCAAAGGTCTTCAAATAATCTATACCATATGTCGTAGTGACCACCGAACATGTAGCTGAGATGGTTGGGGTCTCTCCTAGCTTAACTAATGGTCTCAAGTTTGAGCCCTGGGAATGTTGTTGTGTTGTGTGTTAGAGCTTTACCGCCCTTGTGGTTCCTCCCGGCTCTGAGGATTAGTCTGAGTATGGTATGGCTTAAAGGCGCCTTCCATGTGTGCATGAGCCCGCTTAGGACACCTCATGGTTTGACAAAAAAAAAAAACCCATATGTTGTAGTGTATTCCTTAGCCACCAATCTCACCTTACACCTTTCTAACAACCTATCAACTTTATACTTAATAGTATAAAGCACTTTTATCCTAGTGGTCTATTTCCTTTTGTTTAATCTACCATTTCCTAAGTCTTATTTATCTTCAAGGCCTCCATTTCACATTCATGGCTTGTTTCAAATTTTCATCAGATAAAGCTTTGGATAGAGTGGTAAGAAAATGAATATTGCTCAAATGTGTAAGGAAACTCTTATAGGACCAGGACAATTTTTCAAATGACACAACATGGGAGATTGGGTATAAAGGGATGTTTAGTGCATTCCCTTGTTCCCTTCCTGATGACAATAAGAAGTTCAGACTCGGTTTGTATTACACAAAGCCTTACAGTCAGGCAAAAAAGAAGGAAAAAGGGACACTCTTGATTAAAAAATGGGAAGTGGATGGGTTGATAATATTCTATAACGGAAGTTAAAGACGTAGCCTCATAATTAATTGTTCAGTTATATCTGCTGAAAAGTCAGAAATCTGAAAGAGTTTCATATCAAATCATGCTCCACAACTTCTGCCTTTTCCAAATCATGTAGTGAAATGGTAGGAGAAAACTTTCTTAGGTGGCTGGAAGAATCCTAGTGCCCAGTTAAGGAAATTACTTTACGTTTGAGTTGTCAAATTGGGAAGTGCCCATCTCAATAGGATGATTAAAAGCTGTCATCTAGACAAATAAACACCATGAGGGGAACCAATGGTTTGTCCCATCAATACTGGAAGACACCTTTCCCCTCTCTAACTAGCTAGCGGAGATAAGTAGTTTATTATGTAATTTCTGAGAAATAGGGAACATAGGCTTTCCTCTTTACAATGATCAAACCTGTAGAAGACAACCAAGAGAGAATTGGAGGAAAGAATTCCTTGTGTTTTTTTTTTTCATTGAATTAACATGTGTATATATACAGGAGGGATAGTCTATATTTCCTAATGCGTACAACTCATATGTTAAGGTTCCTATTAGTTACTGACTCTATATGTTAAGTTCACCAACTAGTCACAACTCTGTATGTGCTCCCCCTCGGGTTGGAGCTATAGATCTCTGATCGTGTACGACTTGTTATATAAATAATAACCCAGGTCCTACTTAGAGCCTTTGTGAAAATATCCTTATTTGTTCTCCGAGTCTTCCCACATATCTGTAGAAATCAAATTGAGTTTGTATTTTCTCACAAGCGAGTGGCGATCCAATCTCGATATGCTTAGTTCGTTCATGGAATACGAGTTAGAGGCAATATGAAGAGCGGCTTGGTTATCATACCAATGTTTCTTGGGATCCCTGAAATCTTAATGCCGACTTCCATCGAGTTGATGAAGCCACATGATTTCCCTGGGCTATGCATTCGCTCTATATTCGACTGCGCACTTGAAGCAGGAAATGTACTTCTTACTCTTCCATGAGACTAAATTTCCACCAACAAAAATACAGTAACCAGATGTGGATCTCCTATCTTTGTTTGACTACTTGATCGGCATACGTAAACATTGACCCTATTGTGTCCATGATTATTGTATAGAATACCTCGTCCTGGAGCTCCTTTCAAGTAACATAAAATATGTTCTACAGTTGCTCCATTGTCAGCGGTCGGAAGACATGCTGTTTAATTTACAACAACGGCGAGTGTTGTGCTCGGGACAGGGGATTCTTGTAAGGTAGTTCGAACCAAACTAGTCTTATATCTTGGAGTCATAAGACAACTTGCCTTCTCTAGTAAGATTAATACGCGAGACCATGAGAACTACATGGCTTTGCTCCCAATTTTTCCAGTCTCGAACAGATAAATCAAGTACATATTTTCTTTGAGATAAGAAGATTCCATGTTTACTCAGCATAACTAACACCAATAATACAGCATCTAGGTCCTTTGTATGGCGCATTTGTGAAGAAGGACTTAGGGATGAATTCTGTAGAGTGTCCTGTAGTGATATGATACTCATCAGCATCTGTATGACAAAATGATACGAGCTGGGTTTCGTTAGAAGACGGAGATGGTCAGTTACTCTTCTGAGCCAAATTTCTCAACTACTTGGTTGAATTCTGGATAAGCACGGGGACTGCGCGAAGTCATATAGCGACTTAGGAAAATGACGAGCCTTCCCGATCTGCCCTGAGCAGCAAATCCTGAGGTTGCTCATATATACCTCCTCTGAAGATCGCCATGAAGAAGGCGTTCTTAATATCAAGCAGATGAAGATCGATTATGAGTGACGACGGGGAAATAAAAGCCGGAGCGGATGTCATAGCGGGGAAAGGTATCGAATAGTCCACACCATGGAGTGCGGCGTACCCTTTGGCCACAAGGTGTGCTTTCAATCGGGCAATTGAACCATCAGTTAACTTTGGCGCAAAGACCAGCTGACATCCAGTAGCTTCTTTGATGGAGTAAATGTTCTGCAAGTTCAAGTACCATTCCCATTCGAGCATCGTCTCCTCTATCTGTAGCACTCGCTCATAAAGGTGAGACAGGCTTCACGAAAGTGTTAGGCGACGAAATAGAGTCAAAGTAGCTAAAAGTCTGAATTTGAGAAGACAAGCTGGTTATAAGGTGCAAAATGAGGAAATTGGGTGAACACCATGGCGTCTACCTTCACGAAGAAACAATAGGGAGATCATCATGTCAGGAGCTGGATCGATCGAAAGCGTGGTGGAGGACGAGCCTGAAATGGGTTTTTTAACGTCGAGTGTAGACCTGAGTGATAGGAGGCTTTACTGGAGCACGAACAGGAGGGGCCACATGGGAGGCAATAATATACACTAGCAGGTTATTTGCCTCCCCTTGACTAGTGTGGGTCGGGGGTGAAGAGAAAGGGACATTCTCAAAAAACTTGACATCCGCAGAAACCATGTACCTACGAAGACTAGGGCAGTAACATGATACCCCTTTTGAACCTAGGAATAACCAAGAAGATACATTTTAAAGATTTATGGTCAAGTTTAGATACTTGAGGACGAACATCTCGAACAAAATAGGTACATCCAAATATCTTAGGCTCAATAGGGAATAGAGGCTTATTGGGGAAAAGGATGTGTCTGGTGTGTCCCAATTCAAGGCCCGATGAAGGCATGCGGTTAATAAAAAACAAGGCTGTGGAAGCTTGACATCGACCCGAAAATGCTTGGGCACATGCATACGGAAATAATAGGCTACGGCAATTTCAAGGAGGTGTACATTCTTTCTCTCAGCAACTCCATTACGACGGAGTGTCAACTCAAATCGATGAAGGATGCCGTATTGACATGAATTTGAGTGTTTTGAAGTATATTCTTTTGCATTATCACTTCTTAGATTTTGAACATAAGCATATGAGATTAGAGTATGAATCTTAGCACAAAAGGCACGGAAATGAAAACAACTTAGGAGCGGTTTTCATTAAATATAACCAAGTGGTTCGTGAATAATCATCAACAAAAGTGACAAAGTATCGAAACCCGGTTGGGGATAAAACTGGGCACGGACCCCACACATCTACATGGACTAACTCAAAAGGAGCACTAGCTCGTTTATTGACTCTAGGACTATAACTAAGGCGATGATGTTTTGCAAATTGACAAGACTCACAATCTAAGGATAGCAAACTCGAAAACTGAGGACACGATTTCTTTAATAATAAGCCGTAGATAGTCTAACCCGTAATGTGTCTCAAATGGTGTAGTGACTCCAGAACAAGCAATAGGTCTTGGGATTGTAGGATCAAGGATGTATAAACCCTCAGACTCACGGCCTCTACCAATAATCTGCTTTGTCATAAGATCATGAAAGAGACAAAAATAAGGAAAGAATGAGATATATACAAGAGGGATAGTCTATATTTCCTAATCTGTTACAACTCTACATGTTAGGATTCCTAACTAGTTACAACTCTATATGTTGACAAAACCATTGCAAGCAAATGGTCAAGCAACTTCTTCTCTCATCCTGTTGACCCATTTGGTAAATTGGATATGATAGGATCCCTTGAGAAGAAACTTGGAACAATTACCTAGTAAGGCCACAATGATCAGAAGAAGGATGTGCATAAACTTGTAGGCAGGCAACTAACCACTCATTGTCACCCAATATTCATCTTCTGACCTTTAATCACATCTTATTCTGCATGCCTGGTAAACAATACATTTATTATTCAGTTTCATCCAGTTGAACTGCAACAATTTTGTTTTGGGTTGAGTTGAAATTATAAGTTCATTCACATGTGCAGCATGTGTGTCTTTCCTATGTGTGTCTTTCACATGTGTGTCTTTATTCTGTTTTTACCGATCAAAAAAAAAAAAAAAACGTTCTCTCATTATGCTGTATCCTTCTCCAGCATATTTCTAATGTTGCTGGAATGTACTTAGAACTTCCATGCCCTGTGTTCCTTGCAATTTCTTTTCTACTCAGAGCTTGTAAGAACATTATTAATTTATGGTTTAAGGACAAAGGTCACAGAAGCATCTTTATTGCCCCCAATTTCAACAACAGTGTATCGCTATTGGCCCTTGTTTTCATGTCTGCTTAAGTAGAATGATGTGTATGTTTGCAGACATGGCTAGATATATTTATACCTCTTTTTTTTTTTTTCTTTTTTTCATGTGCATTTTTGCTCAACCATATTTCCTTGCTGATTTCAGAAAGAAGAGATAAAATCTTGTGAAGAGCGTGTGAAGAAACTGCTTGAGATGACCCCACCAAAAGGGAAAGAGTTTCTTGATAACATTGAGCATATTCTAGAACGTGAAAAGAATTGGGTCAGTATTCCCTCCCTCCCTCCCTCCACTTATTCTTAATTGTGATTATTGTCTTTTAATTTCCTTTATTCCAACATTTTCATGCTTTTAGGTATGGTGGAAACGTGATGGTTGCCCACCATTTGAAAGACAACCAGTAGAGAAGAAAGCCGTTCAAGATGGTGCCAAAAAACGGTAGGCAATATACTGATTAATTTGTTTTCAACATGTTATCTATAATCTTATGGAGAATCAAGAATGTAGATATTTTTTTTGATAGATAAACAAAGCATATATATTAACAAAAAGGACCAAGCCTTAGACTATACAAGGAGTATACAAGGGGAGCAAAGAAAAAAGGGTAGCGAAAACAAAAACCTACCACCCAACCAAAAAAGGCTAAAGACCCTAGAGAATGTACATTAGCCACGAATTAGACCTGCCCAAGAAGTAAGGGAAGTAATGAAGGAATGTTTCAGCCTAATGGGAGAGAAAATGTCACTATTAAAAACAACCCTGTTTCTTTCCTTCCAAATCGCCCTTAAGAGATTAGAGAGAACCACCTTCCATAATTTTTTTGCTTTCTTTCTAATGGGAAAGTTGTCCAGCCCAACATCAAGTCTCTTATCAAGAAAGGGTAGGCCCCATCCATTCCAGGTAGGGAAATTAGGGCTACCCAAAGGCCCCAAACTAAAGGGCAATGAATCAAGAGGTGGTCTATGCTCTCCTCAACATTTTGACAGAGAGAGCATCTACTTGCTAACTGAAAACCCTTTTTTTTTAGCTGATCCATTGTCAGTATCTTTCCCTACCAAGCCTCCCAAATGAAAACACTCACCTTAGGGGGAACACAACTGTTCCATATAAGACCTTTTGGTAATGCTTCATGAGTGGCTCCTTCCAAGTGTCTATAGTTTGCTCTTACTGAGTAGTGGCCTTTTTTGTCCACTGACCAGAAGATTTTATCCTTTTCCCTCTAGAGAAATTTTTTGCTGCTAATCAGGTTGATAAGTCTCTGGATTTCTTCCATCTCCCAGTGATTTAAAGGTCTGATAAACCTCAGGTTCCAACCTCCTTCCCCCCTCGTGATCTCCCAGACCTCATCCACCTTAGCCCCTGTGATTCAGCCATGACATACAACGTTGGGAACTATCCCCTCACATCACTTGTCCTCCTAAAATCTAATGCGTTCCTCATTACCCAGAATGAGATTGCAATCTTGGTTCAACTGCTGAGCTTCTTTTAGAATGTCTTTCCAAAGGCCCCATCCCAAAACTCCCCCTTGGCTCCATAGAAAACCAACCCCCTTCTTCAAGCCCAGATTTGACTTTGATAAGATCTTTCCAATGGGGGTTATCGTCCACAGCAAATCTCCAATTCCATTTACTTGGAAGGGACTTATTCAACTTTATCAGACTACGAATTCTTGAACCACCTTTCTTTTTATTGGAGCAAACAATATCCCAGTTTACAAGATGATTTTTTTTTTGTCCAAATTACCTCCACCCAAAGGAAGTCCGGGTGAATTTTCTCCGATCTCGTCTCTACCCCCTTTGGAATCCAAAAAAGAGACAGTGTAAATAGTCAGATTAGTAAGAGTGCTCTTTATTAGAGTTAACCTTCCCCCTTTTGAAATATACTACCTCTTCCACAAAGCTAGCTTCTTTCTGAATCTTTCCTCCACCCCATCCCACACTTGAAGAGAGTTACGCCTCATTCCTAGAGGGAGACCAAGATAAGTGGAGGGCAGTGCCCCTGTCCTACAACCCAGCTCCATAGCTAGATCTTTTATGTTCTCCACATTTCCTACTGGAAGGATTGAGCTTTTCTCCAAGTTGATTTTCAGACCAAAAATGGATTCAAACCATAACAAAATCCAGCTAAGGTAAGCTAGTTGATCCCTTGAATCATTACAGAACACTAGGATGTCGTCTGCAAAGAGCAGGTTGGTAATCTGCAACTCTTCACCAATTTTGTTCTTCATTTTGAAGCTTGACAAGAATCCCCTAGAGTCAGCCTTGTCCGCCAGGATTGAGAAAACTTCCATACCGATGATGAACAGATATAGGGAAAGGGGTTTCCCTTGCTTCAACCCTCTAGAGCTATTAAAGAACCTTGTTGGGCTACCATTTATCAACACTGAGAAAGAGGGTGTGAATATGCAGCTCTTGATCTAGTTAACCCACTTGACTCCAAAGCTCATTTTTTCTAGAACTTTTAAAAGCAATACTAGTTTAACTGGTCGTAAGGCTTTTTCTATATCCAGTTTGCATAGAATCCCTTTTTCCTTCCTCTTCATCAGGGTATCTATCTCCTCATTCGCCAACAGTGAAGCATCCATAATCTGCCTCCCTTCTACAAAAGTATTCTGGGCTCTATTTATCAGGTGATGCATTACCCTCTTTAGTTCATTTGCAAGGACTTTTGCTAATAGCTTGTATAACCTGCCCACCGGGCTTATAGGTCTAAAATCCTTGAACTCCTTGGCCCCTCCTTTTTTCGGCACCATAACTAGGACCATAGTGTTTAGGTTGTTTACAAATTTACCAGTATCAAAGAAATCCTTGAACATCCTCATAATATCTTCCTTAACTGTATCCCAACTAAATTGCTAAAAAGCAATCGTAAACCCGTTCAGGCCTGTTGATGTGATTTAAGTAGAAGAACAAAAGATGGGAGAGCAGAAAGAGGTTTTTCAAATATGTAGGGCTTGTGTTTCTATCCCAGAAAGTTTATGCGCATTATGGGTAATGATTTTGGAATGATAACTCACTTGTTGATATCTTCAAAAAAAAAAAAAAAGACAGCCTTTTTTTGCCAAGAAGTGGCTGATATAAAAAATTCTTTAATGCCTGAGATCTCTTAACCATCCCAACTAAAACCCTCTTTCTTGCTGCTAAATGATTTTTAACAAATCAATGCTCTCATCCATGTGCTGACTGCTGCTCAACTACCATTACATGGACTCTCATGTAAACATTCACAAAGGTGTGGGATAGACAACACGGCCTCACCATGAAACTCTTTAACCTCTGGAATGCCCTTGGACCAACCTGTTCTTCATCCTTCTTGGTGTGAGAAAGGAGAAAATCAGGAAGTTCAAATTGATCCAGCTGCTGCTGTTAAGCCCCTTCAGAATTCTCCAAGGGGCAGGCCTCCTTTTCATCATAAATTCTGATAAGCTAATTGGATCTCTCATTCTTTTTCAAACTAATTTCAACTAAATGTGTCCACTTCCTCTAATTTCCCATATCCTTTGCCAAAGAACATGCCCTGTTCCACTGTTCTGTCGCCCTTTCAGTTTCCCCTTGCCCCTTTTGAAATAAATGTCTTCTGCACTCCAGCAATTTCCTTTCGACTGCCCAGTATCTCCTGTCAATCTTTAGATCTCTTTCTCAGTCCTTCAGTTAATTTAAGAAAACTATCATTAGAATTACCTTTTTCTTTTGTTGAACACACTGACTATACAATTTTGGGAGTTGTGACACCTATGTGAAGTTCAGGTGTTAAGGTTCCTTTCATAATCTATAAAATCATTTTCTTTTTTCCCTTTTAATTACCAAGATGGATCTTTGCATTTTGTAAAAACCAAGAGGAGAAGAGTTGGAGGAAGGAATTCCTTGTGTATTTTTCATTGAGTTATCATACATATATATACAAGAAGGTTAGGCTATACATTAGGTAAGATGATCTACTCTACCTAAATGGTTACAACCACATAAGTAAAGTGATACAATAAGATACAAACCAATATGTTATTGTATGATACATACTATAACCAATATGTTCATGTATGATACATACTATAACACTCCCCTCAAGTTAGAGCATAGATGTTAATCATGCCCAACTTGTTACATAGGTAACTAACCCGGTCTCTACTTAGAGCCTTTGTGAAGATATCGCCTAATTGTTCTTTAGTCTTTACGTATCTTGTAGAAATCAAAACCGAGTTGTATTTTCTCACGAATGAAATGACAATCTATCTCCATGTGTTTAGTTCGTTCATGGAAAACAGAATTAGAGGCAATATGAAGGGCATCTTGGGTGTCACACCAGAGCTTTGCTAGAACTGAGGTTTTAATACCAACTTTTGCTAAAAGTTGATGGAGCCCAATGATTTAAAAGGCGTTGGGGACGCACGCCTTGAGGCGCCCCCAAAACGGCCCAAGGCGTAAAAAAAAAAGTGTGGCATTAAAAAAAATATTTTTATAATAGATAATAATATTTTTATACCAGATAATTATATTTTATAATAGATAATTATATTTTTATAATGGATAATTATATTTTTTGATCATAATATATTGGAATATTATCTTAAATTATTTTTATAATGGATAATTATATTTTTATACGAGATAATTATATTTTTACAATGAATAATTTTAATTTTTTAGCAGAATATATTGGATAATTGTATTTTTATATTGGATAATTCTATAAAATTAATATTTTTGGTAACTTGTTTCTAAAAATAGTTTTAAAAATATAATAATAAATTATTTTGATAAAATACAAACATTTTATATTGGAAAATTATTTTCAAATGATTATTCAAAATTGATATTAACATTTAATTCATCCTCCAAAAATTATAGTTTATTTTATATTATAATGATTCAAATAAATTATTAACGCAAATTGACACATTTTATGTTAATGAAATGAATATTAACATATTCCAATAATGGATTTAATTATTTATTCCAAAAATTTCAATTATATTTCATTATTTTTTATTCAATATATTGTTTTTAACATATTATAAAACATTTATTAATTACATATTGTGATCAGAAAAAGGCTTA